>OU426969.1:10000000-12496666 GCA_911387765.1 Pyrgus malvae
GTCAGGTTAGGAAATATGAAAAAAAATATTATTTGTAGTATACTTGTGTGTGTAAAATTTAAACAACGATTTTATACTTGTATTAAGAAATAAAACTGGTTTTTTTAAATTATTCTTCATATACAGCTCGCCTTTTTCTCAGGTATATTTTTACGTAAGGGTTAAGGTAGGGACATCGTTTTAATTAATAAATTATTTAGTGGAGATCACATAGTTTTAGTAATAATCGCATCGGACAGCCAGGCAGCACTCTTGGCCATAAGTTCGTATACTGTAAATTCGAAACTGGTCAAGAACTGCATAGAGCGACTCAACGCACTGGCTGCGAGAAACAGAGTTTTTTGATATGGGTGCAAAAGGGACTATGCTCGGTCCTGAACCATTCTGTGGTATTTCCAAAACGACAATCCGACAAACTTTTTTTTACTTTTGAATAGATCTTTATTTATACATAAATTATTACAAAAGTTTTATACATAATCACTAAAACTATCATATTATGATTGATAACGTTACCTAGGCTGTGTCGCCTTTATGAACATAGTAACCTATCCGACAAAAAATTCTCACTCAGTGCAGGGAGGAGGCGATGAGGGACTGGACTGAAGAACCAGGGCACAGCCACTCCAAAGCTCTGATACGAGGATATGATCGGAGTTATGCTGAAGAACTATTTAAGCTCAACAGAACAAATATCCGCACGGTAACCAGAGTCCTTACTGGACACTGTAAGCTCGGAAGACATATGTCGCTTTTAGGACTAAGTCCAACCGACACGTGCAGATATTGTGGGGAGGAGAACGAGACACCACGCCACCTCCTTTTAAATTGTGGTGCGCTAAACCACAAGCGTAGCATTCACCTAGGGAGGCACGTGCTGCTGCTAGATGAAGTCAAACAAATCATCGTCCATAAAATCCTAGCCTTTATCAAGGTTATCGGGTTGAACGGTGATCTGTAACCTGGCTACGGGTACAAACAATCTTTATAGGTTGAAGTACCTACACTGGGCTGATACAGCCCGAGCCCCTTTATTCAAATAAAAAAATCGCATCTGTGAGCAGGTGAAATTGGCTTTATAGTCTCATGCGATCAGCTGTCACGTGTGCCCATTATGGACCCATTGCCATACTGTTATCTCAATTATATATGTACTTTTTTTTAAAAGAGTGCTGCTGGGAGTTTTTATCAGCCTCCTTTTTTCTCTTAGCTCAACATCTAGCCCAAACGGGCACCCAAGGCGATGACCGGGAAAAAATGACATTCATTAAACGAATATTTTGTATTCCTAATCGACGATTTGATTTGATATAAGACGAACGTTTTCAAGTGTTATAACTGCACCCTTCACTTTATGACTCCTATACACGAAGAAGCCATCTGAGAAATTCTCTACGGTCCAATTTATCCCAGTTCACCGGGCCGGGCTCGTCCGGTCGAACCGGACGTCCGGTCACACATAGGCTGCTAATCCTACATGTCAAATTATAACTCAAGTCGGTATTTGAAGGAGATCTGTAGGATTAGGAGTAATGGTCTTTTCTTTACGCTTTTATTGTTAGTAATGTTGTATTTTTTAGTTTAGCGGATCTCAAAAGGCACTTTTATCTGACCTCTGTTTTTTTACAAGACACTTGTTAATAACTGGCGCATTTTTTTTAAACAATTCAAAGAAAATAACCCTCCATGTGGCGCAGTCGGGTAATCTATACTAATATTATAAAGTAACTCAATAACTACTGTTACGATTTCAAAATTTCACCATTAGAAAGCTACATTCACCCTGAGTAACATAAGCTACTTTTTACCGCGGGAAAATGCTTCATTCCTACGTGAAAACGGTTAATAGGGTCAACGCGGTTGAAGCAACTGGCTAAACGCCTATGATTTTAATATAGCAATAAAACCTGGAATAGCACAAGCTATTTTTATCCTACGGGGACCCATTAAACGAGTCCACGCGGGCGAAGCCTCTGGCGAAAGACTAGTTAGTAATAAAGTGATTGCGTATTTAAATTATGAATACGATACAATTTTTTCCACTAATATAAACGTTAAACGTTACACACTCATAGCACCACAGTAAGGTAATTAATACCCTGTGTCGTGGGTACCATGGACACATACAAAGACAGGAACACAAAGACCCAGACCGAGAACAGAAATTTAAACTCATCATTCAAATTTCTGTTACGCCGGGAATCGAACCCGGGACCTCATAATTGGCAGTCCGGTATGGTAACCATTACGCCACGCAGGTCGTCATTTATGTATATAAATACATAAACGTAATAAATTATGTATATAAATACATAAATACTTACAATACTATACATAGCTAAATAACAAATTGCAGTAAGCGAGAGTTTGTTCAAGTGTCAACAGTATCAATTGTTTGACAAACAAGACTCCCTGCAACTGGATTAGTACTAACTCACGTGAATATTCATACAATCTAGATTCTATATTCATGTGAGTACAAATATTCTAACGAATAATAAAGACATTTAGTTTTCATAATATGAGACTGTAATCAATAAATTTTACATAATAAAGTCTACATTTTATTTACATGTTACCAAGCCATGGCCGATCTTAGGGTCCCGGGTTCAATTCCCAGCGAGGCAGAATTTTGAATTATGAGCTTAATATTCTTGATGTAGGTGTTTGTGTTTCTTTTTTTGTGTGTGTGCCCCCATGTATTGTGGGCACACACACAAAAAAGAGACACATCGTTATTAATATAAAATTTAGGTATTTAAAAAGATTGCCGCAAGGGCATGTAGAATCATATAGCATGCTTATACAATCACAATAAATAAAATTTTAACAGAGCGAAAATAAAACGAAAGGTGTGCCATTTAACAAAGGGTACGACTCCAAAATAATTTTAAGATTCATTGCCATTAGCAAGAAAAAGTATCAGTTTTATATCTTCCCATTTGAAACCGTTTTATTTTTTGTTTCAAAACTATTTAATTTTACTCTATTTAGTACTTTAAATTCTGTATTATTTAAGCATAAATGACGATTGTTATGCCTAACTACTAAATGTTAATGATGTTTACTCACCATCAGCTCAGCTGCATGAGATTATTTCTACTATACACAAATATCTCTCTTGCTTCAGAAATTATAAGAACATCAATATGTGTGCCTGTAAAATTTGTGACTTCCCTTCAATTTCCCTGGGATTACATCGTCAGATCTTGATTTGGTGACAGTTAATCGGATGACAATCCACCTTGACAGTATAAAAGCTTACGAACAAAAAAATTTAAGAATGATCCACAAACGGCGGAATAATCGGTAAAAATCTTAGAGCATCAAAGTTACTGACTCAACCTTCAGTAGAGACGGCATAGCACCTCGCTTCGATAGGTACATAATTTTTGTGCCAAATCTGGTACGGGGTAGGAACTCACACATTTTAAATTTCCACAAATATTCTTTCATCGCTACAGACGCATACATTTCTAAATATGTCAATTTCAATTAACAACGTCATTTTCTATGTACCGTCAACACTGACACCGACACACACAGATACACTAGTTATATAACTAGAAGGCACATTGTGCATGGACGTTGGGACGAGGGGTTCGCCCGTAAAGGTCACTCCTCTCTGACGGGTGTAATACCTGTCATACCTTAAGGATCTAATCTCCTCCTTTAGGAAGTTGGTAAAAAGAGAGAAGAAGGATGCTTAAGGATTATATTCGATATAAATTGTTTTTAAAATGAAAAGATTTGTAAAAATATGCATACCGATACTGCTCAGTATTCAATTCACATATGGAGATCTAGAGATGGCTTATAAATATCAATAGTACCTATTACAATTGTTTGACAAACAAGACTCACTGCTAACTAGTGCTAACTCACGTGAATATTCACACTAACTAGTTACTACATTAATGTGTGACGTGAGTATGAAAATTCTCATTGATTACTAGTATGAAAATGCAAATAACATTGCATCCTACTTATTTTTTGCATCCCACTGCAGAGAACGGGTCTCTCCCTGTGAGAGAGGCCTGGAGTTTACTAACTAATTATTAAATATTTATTTTATTTTATTATTAAATCCCAGACAAGAATATAAGGACTGGAACAAACGGCCCCGGAAGCACAGAAGCGCGTAATGTTTCTAGCAATCACTCATATACTCGTTACATCCGATAGCGCGTATCGTATCGTACTGCTTATCGTACGAATTTGCTTATTTCTAGCTTAGTTGTAGAAATCGGTTCAATAGTTTGTAAAAGGCAATAAAGAATACGTACAAAGAAAGACGCGAAAACATAGCTCTGCTTTAGCAGTTTTTTTTTTGTAATTTGAATGGAGTAGCAGACGAGCATGCAGGCCACGTGGTGTTAAGTGGTCGCTGCAGCCCATGGACATCTACATACAACCTCAAGCAAGCATAGCTAAGTCTTGCCTGATGTCGTATGCAGTGTCGCTGCTACTACGGAGGCTGGTGGTTGCCTCATATAAGTGTGGCCGGCAATTGCACCTTTCCACCGAAACACAATAGAATTGGTTCACGGCAGAAGTGGGTGCAGCGTTGTTACTTCGCCGGGCGAACCATAATAGTTCTACCACCTACAGTCTTGACAATACATGTGAAAAAGAAGAAAAGAGCATTGAAGTACTTTGAAGTAAGTAGGGTGCATGTTGTTATAAGCTACCTACTGAACCCTACAAAATAAGTACTACGGCCAAGTTACACTAGCTACTTTTATTCCGATGCTGTTTCCAAGTTACCAAAATGAATCAGTATTATCGATACACATGCAAAATCGCAGATCGCCGATGCTGAAAATATTTATTGTGACTTGGACCGTAAGGCCGTTTGTCCACCGCCGCCGTCACCGTCACATCACCTGCTTCTTCGTTATCAGTCTGCTTCTTATGCGTATTACGTGGGTAGATTACACGCCCGCCCATTTTCAAAATTACATAACTTTATGAGGCTCTGCTGACTAAATATCCTAGAATAAACTTCTAAAACCAAATTGAGGACATTTAATGTTTTCCTTCCTTATAATTTCGATAAAAGTACGTAAATATCTTTACGACAAAGTTGAAGTTTCATAATTAAGTGGGATAATTCTATTACCTTCTGGGTAAACCCTTCTAGGTAATGATTAAAATTGACGATGGCGGTTTAACAGCGTTGAAATAGGCAACAACTTTTATATTTATCATTATTTCTTGTAATAAAATTACAGAATTATTTCAAATATACGAAATCGCAGCGTATTCAATTTTCTACTCCTTCTATTACAATATTGTATATGTTCCTAGTTTTGTAAATAACTAGCAATTTTAGACACAATATGCATGATGACAAATTTTTAGATACCTTTCCTTATTGTAGGTACACGTCTCCTAGTTTCGAAAAAAAGTTTATTTCAGTAATAAACTTAAGTTTTAACGTAAATTAATGTATTTATATTATTATTATAATTTTATATATTAATGTATTAATTTGAATTAAGCGCGAAAACGCTCGTAGGTGTCATGGCGTCGGCTTGCTCGTCAAACTTCAAGCAACACGATGACTTTTACTGAGACGTGACGTCATTCCTTTTGATTGGCGTTTCAGATAACATGGCCGATTGCTCTATTTAATACTTTTATTTTATTGAAAATCTTATAAATCTTAATGTTTATATAAAAATGGGATCATATTTTAGAACTTTTTTAGCATATATTTTTCTGTAAAACCATTTATTCTCTGATTCTTTAATAGTGTCATCATGCCTATTGAAAACTCATCCGTTGAACTTTTAACCTAACCCGATTTTTGTTTTTCTTTTATTTAATTTTTTTATTTCAGTTCAAACCCTGACCGGCACGAGTCACTTTAAACCACTCAAGGTCAGATTACCAACCGTGATTGGTTAACGAATTAGTTCCGCCCCACTTTCCGGTCGAATATACACGACGTAACGTCATGAACGGCAGATAGCGATATAACAGTTATTTAAAACGTTGTCACTGATATCGTCGTGGTAAATGGTTATTGGGGTGACCAAGCTGTAGAACAGTGTTACTACTACTTTAAAATTATGATAAATAATTAAATATATATATATATGTATTGTATGTAAAATGTATGTACACTATTTACTACCTTTAGTTAACACTTCTCCAGCTACAAGTCCAAGTACAAAGGTACAGATTATTCCATTCTCTATCTATTGTTACTGTTCGTTAATGTAAGTGCTTGTGTACATTAAAAATTAAATAAAATAAAAAAACAGATAACTAATCGAGTCTTGAATAAAAAAATATTAATTAATATTTTGTCTTATAATATTTATTTAAAAGTTCTTCGTTCATAAAAAAATAGATGGTTTTAAAATGTTAAAGGTTAATATTTTCACGCTATACTAATCTACATATGCAGCAATGCAATGATGCTTTACTAGCTTTGCGCTTGCAACTCCGCCCGCGGCGGTTTGTTTACCTATGTTTGCACAAAAAAACCTCGTCAACTCATTGCACCGTTGCGATTGCGACATCAAATACGACAAAGTATCTAACAAACAAATAAACAAGCAAACTAACGCACTTTCAAATTTATTTACATTATACAGAAAAGCGGTCATCACAGTCCGATATAAATAATCATAAAACAACCAAGCAAAAAACTAAAAACTAAAGACTAGTATTTGGGCTACAGTTCTGCAGTTTCAGTACCTATATTATAATGTCCAGTCTGAATAAAATAGACTGGTCACCCGAACCTTTTACAAAAAACATTATCTTTGAGCGGCATTTTCAAGTCGCTTCTGAACTCAAGTAGAGCATTACTTTCAAAGTGTACGAAACAAGATTCGCCATTATACTTCATAATTATTTTGGTATATGATTATGAGCCATCTGTGTTGAAAATAATGGTTTTAACTGATCGTTCAGAGTTTTTGACAGTTACTATCCTAGCAAAAATACCAAAATTAAAACCAAATAAAATAATAATATGAAACTATTTAACGATGATAGATTCTGACAATAGTTATGGAACTGCTACACGTCTATCTGATACTTTGTCATATTAAAATGAAAGAGCTCTTTGATTACCACAGAGTTCCAAATAACCCGCACCCCCCAGTTGATTGCACATTATATGTTCGACACAAATATTATTATGAACACTTTATGATGTGATTGATTACTAAATAATACTCAGATTATTAGTGATTATATTTGAGCATCGTTTTGGAGCCAGAGAAGTACAGTCCCCAATAACGGGGAGATAAAAAATAGGTTGCTGTCAATTAATATTCTATATAATTAATAAAAATAATATATTTGCATGCTTTGTTTTCGGTTTATTTCACCTCAGTTTATAACCAGCAGAAAGTTAAAGATGAAGCATTGCAAAAATCTTTATATTGGTTTATGAATTATTTATCCTTTATTCACAGCATTTAATATCAATTGACCTTATTCGACTTTTTTATAACAATAAAGTTTATATCGGTCAATAATACAGCTATTCAGCCCCTTTTTTTCCTCTATTACTTTCCACTTCAATTCTTACGTCTTCGTTATTTAATACCAATCATAATTTTTAGGGTTCCGTGCCTCGAAAGGAAAAAAACAGAACCCTAATAAGATCATTTTGTTGTCCGTCCGTCTGTCTGTCAAGATCCTTTTTCACAGGAACGCGTGGAGGTATCAAGCTGGAATTTATATCAAATACTCAAATCTACTGTCTTCTGGAGCTGTGAAAATTTCAAACTTTTAAGCCAGGGCAATCAAAAGATACAGCCGTTTATACCGCAAATTTCCGACACTCGCAAGGGAATCAATTCCTACAGGGTACTTCCCGTGAACTCGGAATCTTGAAATGTGGTACAAAGCTACATCTTAGAGCACAGATAAAGGAAATATTGCGAAAACCGTAAATTTTTTGTTACATCATATTAAAAATATTTTACGGAACCCTCGGTGCGCGAATCCGACTCGTACTTGGCCGGTTTTTAATACCAGTATTTATCAATAATTATTTGCTTTAATATTAGCACTTATAATTCACAATTTGACCTGAATTTAAAATATCGAACAAGGACCATTGCTTCGAAACTGAATATCCGATTGTTAACCTAAAAACATTTCTCATAATACTGAAAATTTCGCGATGTCGAAATCTTTAGTTTTGGTAAGTTAGCTATTTCAAGTTGAAACAAAACTTACAAACTATATTAAGGCATAAATATGTCTGCAACCTGCAAACATTATTTAGGTAGGCTTAAAGTTTTTCAGTGCTTTGATTTATATTTTTAACACGCTTTTATTAACTTGACCTGTATGTATGTAGGTATGTATGGAACGGAATCTTTTAACTTCATTTTCACTTACTTCTAGGAGTCTGATTAACTTGAAATTTTGCACAGGGGTCAAGAGCCAATGACAATACAATAATCTCATAACTTTATATTAAAACCACTACGGTCATCAGGATAAAAAATATATACGAGGGACGGCTGAAAAGTTCGTGGCCTAAGGTACTTAATGAAACAAATATAAAGTTTTATATTTTTAACACGTCTAAGCGTCTGATTAACTTGAAAATTTGCACAGGGGTCAAGGGCCGTAGACCATGTAATAATATGAGAATAATAATCCGACAAAAAAATTAAAAATAAATACTGTACCTAGTTTAAAAGACAATTTCTTCTTATTTTTTTTACTTTTTAGTATTTTCTCAAAAGCGTGTTTATTAGTTTTTTTAAACAGTATTTATTTCTTTATAACCACCTAACGCTAAACAAATGCAGTGCAGTACAAAAAGAGATGACCGCTAAAAAGAGATGAACCAGATTCGGGATTAAAATAGAGCTACGGTATCCCCTGCCTGATCGTAAGAGGCGACTAAAAGGCTTCCAGGGTTACGAGTGAGAGTGGGAGCTCGATCCGTCCAGCTGGCAGCCCCAGGAAGAACGGCGCGCGGTGAGTGCGTGGCCGCATGCCGCCGTAAGCATTGGAAGGTTCAGGAGAGCAAATCTGTTTTCCCGAAGATGGACCAATTCTGGACTTTGTTCTTGTTCATGGTACCCACGACACAGGGTAGTAATTACCTTACTGTGTGGCTAGGAGTGTGTAACATTTATTTATTTATTTATTATGACCCGCGTGGCGTCAGGCGTAATGGTTACCATGCCGGACTGCCAAATAAAGGGTCCCGGGTTCGATTCCCAGTGAAGCGGACGTTTGAATGATGAGTTTAAAATTCTGTTCTCGGTTCGAACACAAACACCAAGTTGTGTTTCTGTCTCTGTATGTGTCCATGGTACGTCCACGACACAGGGTATATCTACGATGTGGGGCTATGAGTGTGAAACGTTATTTATTTATTTATTTTCACCAACTAGTCATGTCATCATTGTTGCCCATATACTCGTAATGTTATGAATTTTAATAAAATTGTAAGATTGATAAACAACAAAAAAATAAATGCGACGTAGAAATAACCTTGGACGCTTTGGCTTTCTCCTCATGAAATTATGACATATCAGAACTTCATTTACGGACTTTTTTTGTCCACGAAAGAAAGGTATTTTGGCCTTTACAGCTGCAATCGTCTGTGGTTGGTCCGAGTAAACCTGGTATATATTACGAAATTCAATCAATAGTTAATTAGGTCACACGATTTTTGTGGTAAAAGATTGTGGTTTTCGAAGGACGACCACAATCATGAACTTAAGTATGAAATTTCGAAAAACTCCAAACACATTAATTGAGACAAATAAAACAAGACTATTAAAACGTTTGATTGTGAAAGTGCTATACAACCATTTCTACTGCATTGTTACGATGATAAACGTCACATAATATTTACATCTGTTTATACTAATTATATAAAATAATAATTAATGTACATATTAAAATTATGTATTAAAAATTTATAAGACACCTTAGGCCGCTTCCTGACTTGGCGGTGCGGTATCGGTACGATTTCGTTTCGGTATACTCGGTACCGAAAGCTTACCGAGCGCCTATATTTGAATGCACGCTTCCTGATTGGCGCGGGCTGCGCGGGAGCGGGGCGGTAAGCGAGCGGCATACCGCGTCCATTTGTGGCAGATTTCTGCCATTTTGGCAGATTTCACTCCTAAATTTTGTCTCTGGCAGATTATGGTGACGAATTATAAAAATGGCAGATTTTGGCAGTTTTAGAAGATTTTAGGAATCACGATATTTTAAGACATAAAATCT
Organism: Pyrgus malvae; assembly: GCA_911387765.1. Lineage (NCBI taxonomy): Eukaryota > Metazoa > Arthropoda > Insecta > Lepidoptera > Hesperiidae > Pyrgus > Pyrgus malvae. The sequence continues at coordinate 10,010,234 of OU426969.1, forward strand.
CATAATTTAAATGTTTAATGAGTATTTTTTTTCATAAATGTAACATTTTGTTTATATAATATAACGTAGATCTAAAATGATTTCTCCGAACTGGCAACGTAATATTTAAAACGCAAAAGCTTGGATGTTTGTTGCTCAATCGTGCAAAAACAGAAGGGTTGAGGTCTTGAGGGGCATGTCATGGATGAAGGCAATATAAATTGTGCAAAATTCATTTTATGACGATTCGTGTGGCGCAATGGTTACCATGCCAGACTGCCAATCGAAGGGTCCCGGGTCCGATTCCCGGAGGAACAGAAATTTCAATGATGAGTTTAAATTTCTGTTCTCGGTCTTTGTATGTGTCCATGGTACCCACGACACAGGGTATTAATTACCTTACTGTGGGGCTATGAGTATGTAATGTAACTATGAGTGTATAACGTTTATTTTATTTGTAACATATTAGTATTTTATATTGTTAACACCCCCTCCCTCCCCTGTAATGGCCCGAAAAACTCTTGTGGCAGTGGATTTGGCAGAATTTGGCCCAGCCTGTGGCAGATTTGGCAGAATTTAGGCCCAGCCTGTGGCAGATTCGCCAATTTTGAGATGGTCACACGCGGGTCGGACAGCCAGTAAAAGCATGCATGCCGAGCGCACACCGCGTGTATTTGGTAAACAAAATGGCGGCGGAAAGAACCACGTGTATTACGTGTATTAAAGCATACCGACAGTATACCGCCTAGTGAGGAGATCTGAGCGACATTAGTAAAGTCGCGGTATAATATAAATTACTGCATACCGATACCGCACCGCCAAGTCAGGAAGCGGCCTTAGTCTTAGTAACAGGCTTCCGATCAGCACCGTTCCGGTTCCGTTCCGATCAGTTCCGGACAGCACTATCCGACGTGTTAGTCCGCTTCTCTATTTTATACATACAAAATATTCGCTTCCGTAATAGGACTAGAGTTTAAAGTCCTGTGGAAGTAGATGAAAGACTGACGACGAAACTTGGAGAATGAATTAAAGTTAGCTCATACCACAGAATACTTAATAGTACAGATAAGCAAAGCCGAAAAATATATATAAAAGTGATAATTTTAGTTTTGTTTGTTAATCTATTCGCCTGATAGAATATTAAGTAGAGTTCAAAAAACTTTACACCAATAAATAAACTTATCAATTTTTTTGTCTAATATTCCTTCGCGGTTTCAGAGATATTTTTTTATATTTGAATGGAGTAGCAGACGAGCATGTGGCCGGCAACTGCACCTTTCCACCGGAACACAATAGAATTGTTCCCGGCAGAAGTGGGTGCAGCGGTGGTACCACCCCGGGCGAACCATAATAGTTAGTTCTACCACCTACCAACACATTTTGGCTATAATGACTTACACATGAGATGAAGATATGTACTGTCGCGGGCATTTTTGTATGACAATTTAAAATAAACATTTCCATCATACATTACGATACATATGTGTAACTCTAGCGGTTTTGGCAGATACGCCGGAATAGCTCGCAGATGGTAGTTTTTTTCCTACTTACTTGACACTTATCGTCATATTTTGGCTAATTCACACAATATTTTTATAAATTATAGCTTTTTTATTATTCTGATGTATATATAAGCTATATTATTGTAAAGTTTCATTAAAATCTATTCAGTAGTTTTTACGTGAAAGAGTAACAAACATCCGTACTTACAAACTTTCGCGTCTATAATATTAGTATGAAGTATGATAACTTCAAACGCCTGGAACTTTATAGGCCACGCTACTATTTAGTAGCATAGCTTTGTAAACTCCAGAAACAGAAGAGAGAACATGTTAATGAAAAAAAAATAACTAAAAATATCATGACCCAAAATTGTGTATACATTTGGAGGTAGAGTGGATATTACTTATGATAAGTATGGGCAGACTAATAACCAAAAATATGCGAACAATACCACAATAAGGCTCTTCAAACAATGTAAAAAATATCCACTAGGAGAGTTTTCTTTATTTTCATACCAATTTACTACCACAGATTAAAAATTTTAAACAAAAGTCTCGCGAAATGTGAACGCCACATGAGGGACACAATACCAACGTGACATGTAATTAAAGTTTTTTTTGTAATGGAAGAAAAACGAAATGAATAATCAGTCGAGTGGAGTCAAGACCTTTCCCGTTACAACAGTTGCCCCAAGTATAAATTTTAGGGTCTCTCAAAAAGATTTAAGATCATTAAGAGGCCGTATACGAAATTTTGCCGATTTCGCACGAGATTTTGCACTTAAAATACAGTATTTCCATAAGTTTTATTGCACATTAAATACAGTAAATGTTGAACAGTACAAAATGAAACTTAATAGTAAGGTGATATAAATATGTATAATCTATTGTGAAATTGGAATTGGGATACAAAGATAAGATTAATCTGGTTGCAATGCTGTAACGAAACAAAAAATAACAATTTAACTGAAAGAATAAGTTCTATTATTTACGGTAAGATTATGTAGGTATAAGTTAACTGGTCCCTGTAGCTTCGAGATTAAGAATAGAGCTACAGTATCCCCTGCTTGATCGTAAGAGGCGACTAGTAGGAGGCTTCCGGGGTTGCGGACGGTGAAAGTGGAAGCTCCCATCCAGCCAGCAGCCCCGGAAAGGACGGTGGTGTGCGCGTAGAGGACGCCCTTGCGTCCTCCCCAAGTGCAGAGGTAGGCCACCGAGAGGATTTTAGTGCGGTACAAATCCCACATAACCCGGTATCCTCTCAAAGGTGCTGGGTACTTTTTGAAGGTTGTTTGAAGTTAAAATAAATTTTAACGGATTTTCGGCTTTAAGAGACCCACCGCTGGGTCAATGAGAGAGAAAAAGCCGGAGAAAAAAAAACTTTCAGGCATTATTAAAATTATATTTTATCGCGAAAAACCTCCCCAAACCTTACTACTTTAATTTATTAGATGGTTTCATAAGGTTTTGTCATCAAAGTACTCATTAATATTCTTTTATAATAAACTTTTTAATGAGCCATTGTTTAAGTGATTTCTTGAATTTTGTAAGTATATAAATATATTTTGTGTGAGGTTCTTACACCAGAGTCCCTGAAAACGAGCATTAGCTCAAAATAAAAGTTTAGCAATTAGCAAAACCCTCCTTACAGTACCTATTATAATGCCGCTTAGCTGTGCAACATCGACAGAGCCTTACAAACTATTCTCAATATCTGTTTCGCTGGATACAAAGGATACTAAGCGTAAAGATAGAAATGCAAAATGGCGGACTTGTTTACGTCCCCTACTACTTGTAGCAGAATATTTTTTTCCCAACCTTTTTATGTCCCACTGCTGGGCACATGGCTCCTTTAACAAGTGAAAAGGATTTAGGCCTAGTCCACCACGCTGGCCTAGTGTGGATTGCGGGACATCATACCTTCGTGAAATTATGAGTTTCTCTCAGGCATGCACGGCGATAGAAAACATAGTAATCAATAAAATATCACAATGTTTTCCATTACCGTCGAGCAGCGATGAAATGCGTACATTACAATTTTCTTTTGTCAGATGTGCGCGCCGAAGATTCGAACCCGGCATCTCCCGCATCGCAGAGAGAAGATGAATATTTTTTTTTGAAGTAATCGAATAATTCTTTATCATTTTAAATAAATTAACATATTATGCTGTCGTCTGCCTGTTTGTCCAAAAATCCTTAACACGTTCGCGGACGTAAATGCTATAGCATTCGTATTTAACTATCTTCCAGTGACGCGGATGCTATAGCAGTCGAACTTGATCCTCCTATTATGGACGAAAACGGTATGGCAGCTTTCTTCTCATAGTAAAATTATGTAACTAAACTCTTACTGACACAGTGTACACCATCACCGGTCAGCTAGTGTCCTATAAGACGATATTTACACACTACCCTCCGCAAATGCACACAACGGCTGTAGCATTCCTGTATGTACATATAAACATTTGTTCAGTGTCTCGGCGAGTGCGCCGGTGTGTAGAGGTGTGACTTGCGGCAGATTTTCGCTCGCCGCCATTATTTTGACACGAACTTCCGATACTATATCAGTTATACCAGCCATCCATAGCCAGCCATAGCATTCCCTGTCGTACCTAAAGGTTCACAAGTTATGCAGTGGGACGTAACTGCTGAAGCATCTCCAAATTTCTCATACAAAAAATTACTGTCAAACACTTGTGACTTAGTGTTCGCGAAAGTGTTAAGTATAATCTTAATCTTAATATATATATAAACAGTAAAGGGTTTTCTTTGTACGTAAAGATACGGTTTTCTCTATTATCATTAACTCTAATCATCTTCCCGTTGGGGTGGTAAATACCCCTTAGTACGTAGATGATAGTAAGGGAGTTTGATCGCGGTGGGTGGAAAAATGTAAAAAAAATATCTGTACTTTTCTAACCAATAAGGACTTCTGGGTGGATTGCAAAATTTCTGGGATAATCTAGCAAACTATTTTAAACTTTAATTTCGTTAAGAATGTTCGAGAAAGTTCCAGAAACTTCTCGAATCATTTGGATTTTTTAAAATAATTTTAATCAATTGAGAATATTCGAGAAAGCTTCTCAAATGATCTGGAATTTTTTCAATAATTGTAATATTTTTTCGAATGATTTGGAGATTTTAAAATAATTGCATTTTTTTTAAATTATTTGAAAATATTCGAGAAAGTTCCAGAAACTTCTCGAATGATCTGAAGATTTTTAAAATTATTGCAAACTGTTTTAATTAATTCAGAATGTTCGAGAAAGTTTTAGAAACTTATAAAGATATTGTGTGAATTGTCCAAAATATTACGATAAGTTTCAAGTAAGTAGGAAAAAATCTACCAATATCTGCGAGCTATTCTGGCATGCGCTGCCAAAACTGCTAGAGTTACACAAATGTAATGTATGATGGAAATGTTTATCTTAAATAGTCTTACAAAAAAGCCGATCCACGGCACTTCAGAAGGGACTTCACTTTATGCTAATGATCCTCTCTAACGCAGGTGAAACCGCGGGACACAGCTAGTTAATAATAAAAAGAAGAACCTATGATAGAAATGTTATAAGATGTATAAATAAAAAAGAGAAAAACAAATGCGGCTAAATAAGGTTCATGGTCCATATTTAAATTTGTTTTAAATTTCAGTGTAGTCTATATAAATGTTTTTATAATAATCGCTCGTGTGTGATTATGTGATTTTAGCAAGTAATCGAAAAAGTGCGATTTTTCTCGCATACTGGACGTTTCATAAAATTTTTGATTAGACAAGAATGTCATCATTTTAACGTGACATCGTCTTAAAATTAGATGGAGCCGCCTGCACACACGAAAAAACATGACTCATGCGGCGTTACCTCGCTCTGAGGCGTTCCATTTACGACTTGAAGTGCAAGCGAGAGCGCGGAACGAGCGACAAAGAGGCACAATCGGCCTCCGCATTCGGCAGCGTTCGACATCTGTCTCTCTCCTACTTGAGTGAGCGACGCGTCCGCGTGGACAGCTGCTATACAATAATACATTTACATGGTTTCGTCAAGTATGAAGTGCAGTGAAAAGTGAATGTGGTGTCAATTGTCTAAAGCAACAAGTATTTTCTTATGACGTTGTCACGTTCAACTATCGTCAGTAAACCGAATTTACTGACAACCGATTATTTGTCAGAGGTGGACACCGTATACTCGATACTCTTCAAATGATTAACTAACTACTCAACGGCATTATGCCGGTTGGTGAAAAGCTTTCACTTAAGTACATATTTGTATCTAGTTCCCACAATATTTTATATAAGAAACAACAGTAGGAGTCAGCGATGTCCCTCAGGGTAGCGACATAGTTTCAGCAAAGTGGCTCGTTTCCGTCACTTCTGTATGCAATTGTATTCGGGAGTTAGATACCAAACTGTAGTTGAATATGTGTTAAAGATACTTCAACTCAGTTGTGCGCGCGGCGCTATGTGTGCGTGGGCTAGTAATTATGCAGCTTTAATTTGTGTGACAGTGACGCGGCCGTGATCGTCCGAGCAACTTCACCGTACCTCTTGTCACGCACACAAAGTCACTGTGTATATACAGGCTTACCCACACATAGCGCCGCGCGCACAACTGAGTTGAAGTATCTTTACAATATTATATTATTAAAACTAGGTTTCCCCGCGGTTTGTCCACATTGGAGAGGGTCATTAGTATTATAAGAATCTAAGGAGATTAAAAGTAATAAGTTTTTAAATAAAACTACTTAAGGAACCTTTCCTTACTCATACTACACTACACTACGCCTTTTAATCTGCCCTTAGCAGTGCCTATTTATTTAAAAAAACGTACTACTTTTTAAATTATTAGCGACTTACAAGAAAAACGTGCGCATGGCCCGGCGGCTGACGGAGAGCGCAAGCGATCTACGCAGCTAGCCAAACAGGCGCGGTCGGATGTGAGATAGGTGACCGCTAATGGAAAAAAAATCATACGCGTTTCCGTGCTTCGAAGGGCACGCTAAGCCGTTGGTCCCGGTTGTTATCTATAGATACAAGTTGTTAAACCTAGTCAGAAGCCTTATGGGCGGTTTGAAAACATCTGACAGTGGATGGATTGGCTGTTGACCCGCATCTCCACCAACCCGCATGGAGCATCGTGGTTGGAGTAAGCTCCTGGCCTCCCCAATAATAACGGGGGGAGACCCGTGCCCCACTTGCAGCCTTGCAAGAAAAAAATTGTTACTATATATCCGTTACAGTTTTAATGATTATTCATTACAAATATACAAATTGCTGATAAAAGGCTTCCGTGTTCGATTCAGGTCCTGGCGATGCAGAAATTTTAATGATGAGTTTTAATTTCTGTTCTCCGATTGTGTTCCGTGTTCCTCTCTTTGTCTCCTGGGACTTAATGGTACCAGAACACAGGAACTAAGACTTTATTGTAGGTTCTATAGATACGTATCTTTTGATGTCGAAAATCTGATCTTAAAAAAACTCTATTTTCAAATTGTCGTATTGGAACACAATGCCTTAGAAAATTTGTATAGCGAACGATTGTTTCATAGTATCGGATCAATAAAGAAAACAAGAAACTGTTAAAAAATATTTTACTTCACATTATACTGATGTAACAAATCACTTAAAATTTACTTAAAAAAAACCTTGACACAAATTAAAAAAACCACTGCTTTCAAAAACGTACCATTACTTAATTGAGAGAAAAAAAAACTCATTTTTACTGTAACTACTATTCAACAAGATTCTTTACGCTGCGATATCGCTACTAGATATTTCCAAATAATAGATATTCGGTATCCGAATACTTCATTTTTTTAACTTGCGTTAGTTTCCACTCTAGTTGCTGTAAATGAATGTAAAACTATTTTATATCTGCTTTTTAGGCTCGTTTGCAATGAACTACTGATCTCAATAATAAATTATTTTGTTTGCATTATTAATAAATTATTTTAATTTTTGTTCCTAATCTTTGCAAATGATTGCACTGCTGATGCCTAAGTAAATAATTTATAAAATAAAAAAATCATTTAACTGGGTGATTGTAATATTAATCAAAATATTTCAAGGAATATTTCTGTACTCGCAATCTTAATGCTATAAATAAATATTATTGGTATTGGTAACTATAAATACATCGAAAAAACGGGTAATCTGATAAATTTGATGTAATTATCCGCATGAGAAAGCCTTGGAGCAAAATTAATAGGGTTTACAGCGGGCAATCAATAATTATTAAATTCATTACGTAATAGATTCTCCTGCTGAGTTTATTCGTATCAACGGTATCAACTTAATATTGATAATTTGGTATAACAATTTTTTGAAAGCGCCATTTTACATGTAAATATTGTGGTCATTAAAATAAAACAACAAAAATGAAAAACTTCTTTTTTTATTATTTGTCAGACTGTCTGATTTACTGCCTGTCGGAGTTCTTGTCTACGCATCACCCAAAAATTACGTTGAGAAAAGAAATTTTATAAAGGAAATATGTATAACTAGAGACTATGATGATGATATATTAAGCCAACAAGTCGTCCGTCTGGTTTTGCCCTAAGCAAACGCGTGATTTCAGGAAGTGACAGCATTTGCTATTGTTGCCACGGAAATTGGTCGTGTATTGTCGCTGGGCGCTGATAACAGCTGAAAAACTAGAACATTTGGCTACGGTACAATGAATTTTGGATTTTATTGGTTTTGTGGTAATTTTTATATTTTACAGTCTTTAAAACTTGGATGTGACAACAACTTTTTGTGTACCAGCAGTTCAGGTTTCGTAGTTCCCATATTTTTGATTCCTATAGCCCTGAAATATACACAATACTGCTCCATCGCCGAATAATGGTCAATTGGCCAAAAATATTTTTCTGTAAATACCAAGCCAAAATGTGTGCTGCGTCATTTCGCTACCCGAAGGTATTTGTTACTGTTGTATTGTGCAAATGTTTAGTTTCTGAAGCAAAGAAACAACCGGGCCAGTATTATGACTGTGATGTGGAGAGTTAAAAAAAGGTTACCGACACCTGAAATTGCTTAGCCACGAAGATAGCTTGTGTTTTTTACTAACTGTAGGGCTTTTAGAATTAAAATTTAATAGAATAAATAATAACAATGTCATTAAATGTTAGAAAAAATTGGCCCTTTAACAGGCACTTCACTGAAACCAAAAATGTACTTATCTATTATATATTTTTTATTATATATTATGATTTTTTATAAAATTATTTTTCCAGTAAATTAAAAATATAGACATGATCTCAATTATTTCATGTTTTATTTAATTATCAGTGACAGGTTTAAGTTTGATTGTCGTTAAATTACAACAGAATCAGATTGATGTTTGCCTTTGCTATGCCTTGGTATTTAAAGTCAAGTTGATCACTAATTAAATAAATTCTGAAATAATATTTACAATAAAATAAATAAAAAAATACATTTTTTAAAGGCGCACTATGGGATCAAATAAAAATAATAATAAAATTGATATTAATGTACATTTAAAAAATTGAGTTATAATTAAGTTTTTTTTTATCTTTGTAATATTTGCATATATGATGGTAAACATGGCGTAATAAATATGTATTAACAGCTTTTGTAAGCACCCATATTTGTGCAAATAAAAATCTTTGTCTTTATCTGACGACCCGTGTGGCGCAATGGGAGGGCCCCGGGTTGGATTCCCGGCGAAACAGAAATTTGAATGATGAGTTTAAATTTTTGTTCTCGATCTGGGTGTTCGTGTTTCTGTTTTAGTATGTGTCCATGGTTTTTTTTTTATATGTAAACCGAACAAAAAGGCAGACGGGCCGCGTGGTGTTAAGCGATCACCTTCGCCTATGGACACGGGCAACCCCAGGGGAGCCACCCGAGCATTGCCGGCTTTGGAGGAGAGCTTTTTTTACAGCTTTCTTGAAGAACCCCATGTTATTAATAGTCCACTGGGAATGCCTCAGCTGGAAGGTTGTCCCATAACCTATACGTCCGTGGTAAAAAGGAGCGTGCAAAGCGGACTGTGGAGGACCGCCACGAGTCCAGATTACTCCAGATGGTGCCTGTGGAACTTTAACGTTCGTCTGGTGGTATAATCATGGAATGGTGATGTAGGCATTAGTTTGAAAAGTTCCTCGGAGCACTCACCATAGTAAAGTCGGTAGAACACGCAGAGCGAGCCTATGTCTCTTCGCAAGCTGAGCGGTTCTAGCCTGTCAGTCAATCTTGGGTCGTTGACGATTCGGACTGCGCGCTTTTCAACGGAGTCAAATGGGTGTAGCTGGTATTTTGGTGCTCCTGCCCAGAGATGAGAGCAGTACTCCATATGGGGTCTGACCTGGGCTTTGTACAGCATCAGGAGTTGCCCCACAGTGAAGTACTGCCTCGCCCTATTGAAGACACCCAGCTTTTTGGACCCCAATTTGGCTTTGTGCTCCAAATGACTCCAGTACTGCACTTTACTCGTAATGTCAACTCCCAAGATACCGACACTTTCACCGACGGTGAGCGCGGTACCCTGGTACTTGGGCGCTATAACAAATGGGTTTTTCTTAGCGGTAAACGCGCAAACTTGTGTCTTCGTGAGGTTAAACTCGACATGGTACCCACGACACAGGGTATACCCACCCTACTGTGGGGCTATGAGTGTGAAATATTTATGTTTTTGTCTTTTATCTTAAAAAGGCTAGAATCTAATTACGCAAAAATTCAATAAGAGTCCTGATCAAATTAATGAACCCATATAGATTTGTGCCCGAAAAATCCAATTAAAATTGTACTTATTTAATTATATATTATGTAAACAGAAACCCCAACAAATATACAATTCAAGGTTGTTAGACGCTTTAATTAAGTAGTAGGACACTCAAATGTCAGACTTACAGAAAAAATATTGTCAACACTATAAAAAGTAGCTTACGTGCGTATTTAATGGGTATCCGTGACGACTATTATTTACATTATAAAAAATATCAATTCAGAAAGTATTGATAATTAATTTCCGTAACAACTCTATGAGTTGATAAATAAATGTGTTATAACTAAGGGAAAAAAATAAAAAAGACAAAAAAGAAATGGGGATCGAGTTGGTTTTTATTTTATTTTTTTAACAGCCGGGAAACCCTCAGGAGTACCGGTACCTCTCTGGTTCGGTACAACCTGCTGGTTATGGTTATGGCTTAGGTCAAACTAAAACCCCCTCGGTAAGGCTACCGGGCACCTCAGTGCTTGAATAAATCCTGCACGGTGTTCTCCACGCACGACACCCTAAAATGGACCCATCATGAGCACGATGGCGCTCTCCTGCACCTGCTTGCGACCCGAGGCCCTAAGCAATTGGGCTGCTTCTTCGGAGGCTTTCCCGATCAAACCATTTAACGTGACCGCCAATCTATCTTAAATACATTATTAAGAAACACCTTTTAATATTTTGCAACTTTTCTCCTCGCCTCACTACACCATCTATAAGTAAGTAAAGTAGACTTAAACAATTTACAAAGAAACATAATAATTTAATACAACAATATCGTATATCTGTATCAAAGCACACACATCTATTAAGACTTGTGGAACGCTAAAAGTAAGAGTTATAGCACACATAATACTTTATGACCTTTAAAAGGTCTTTTAAATACAGCTTACCAACTTGCGTTAGATTAGAGCACTTACAGGAATGGGATTTAAAAAAATGGTGATAATTTGGTGGCGGTGGTGGTGGTGATGATGAATTTTAGTGCTTCAGAGGCCACGTCAAGCTAAACTGCGACACAGCCTTATGGACGGTTTGAAAACATTCGGCAGTGGGCCACTAATCCGCATCTCTACCAACGCTGCTCAAAGAATCTGAGCAGCGTGGTCGAGTAAGCTCCAGGCATCCCCAATGATGGAAAGAGACCCGTTCGCAGCAATGGGACGCAAAAAGGGTTGCAGCATGCGGCATCAAGCTGCCAAAAAGAGACGAAATATCAATGACCGGTACTAAAAGAAAGAAGTCAGCATTCTGCGTTGTCCCTAAAGTTGTAAGACATTTTAAGTTCTCAACGTTATCGAAAACCGAGGTTTACGACGTGGAATTCAATATTACCGATACATGATGTACTGTTGCTTTGTGCAACTTTGTACTTTACGATTTTCCGGTAGTTTTATAAACACGATCTACATACGATCTAGTGTGAATTTTATGACGGTATTTCAGATCGCGTTGGAAAGTTTCATTTTATCGAGGTCAAATATGACTTTAGAAGTTGGATGGTTGTACTGAATTTACCACTACAACCTTTTCAGGAAAGGAATTTTATTCTATTTCCGTACCAAAGAGCAACTTTACAGAGGCGATCATCTACCTCCGGAATAGTAGGTAATCTCACAACCTCAGAGACACACACAATCTCAGAGAAGACTCCAAGCCTTGCTTGGGGCTTTTTTATCCTTTAAAAGCACGCATAGCCCAGCGGCTAGCGTAGAACACAAGCGATATATGCAGCTTAGCCAAACGGGCACCGTCGGGTGTGAGATGGGTGACCACTAGTGGCAAAAAAATCGTGCACGTTTCCGTGCTTCGGAGGGCATGTTAAACCGTCGGAGACCTAATAGGCGGTTCGAAAACATCCGGCGTTAGTGGGTTGGTCACTCGCATTGGAGCACCATTCTGGAGTAGCTTCAGCCTCCCCAATAATAGGAAGGGACCCGTGCCCATCATTGGTACGCAAGAATGGCGGCAGCCTGTATTATCAAGCTGCCAGAAAGAGACAAAATAAACGATAACCGTCTCTAAAATAAGAAAGTCAGCAATCTGCGTTGTCCCTAAATTTGTTGTAAGACATTCTAAGTTCTCAACGTTATCGAAAACCGAGGTTTACGACGTGGAATTCAATATTCCCGATACATGATGTACTGTTGCTTTGTGCAACTTTGTACTTTACGATTTTCCGGTAGTTTTATAAACACGATCTACATACGATCTAGTGTGAATTTTATGACTGTATTTCAGACCGCGTTGGAAAGTTTTATTTTATCGAGGTCAAACATGACTTTAGAAGTTGGATGGTTGTACTGAAATTACCACTACAACCTTTTCAGGAAAGGAATTTTATTCTATTTCCGTACCAAAGAGCAACTTTACAGAGGCGATCATCTACCTCCGGAATAGTAGGTAATACAATTGCACACAATCTCAGAGAAGACTCAAAGCCTTGCTTTGGGCTTTTTTATCCTTTAAAAGCACACATAGCCCAGCGGCTAGCGTAGAACACAAGCGATCTATGCAGCTAAGCCAAACGGGCACCGTCGGGTGTGTCATGGGTGACCACTAGTGGCAAAAAAATCGTGCGCGTTTCCGTGCTTCGGAGGGCACGTTGAGCCGTCGGACCCGGTTGTTATCGTTAGATCGATAAAACAGTAGATAGATTGATCATTAGATCGTCGTTAAGACTTGTCTTAGGCCTTATGGGCGGTTTGAAAACATTCGACAATGGGTTTTCAACTAACCCGTTTCTCCGCATACTTGCATTAGGGCAGCGTGGTGTAGTAAGAGTAAGGTGGTGGAATAGAATGAGGAGAGACCCGTGCCCAGCAGTGGGACACAAAAAGGGTTGCAGCATCCGGCATCAAGCTGCCAAAAAGACAAAATAATCGATGACCGTTTCTAAAATGAGAAGGTAAGCAATCTGCGTTGTCACTAAATTTGTTGTAAGACATTCTAAGTTCTGAACGTTATCGAAAACCGAGGTTTACGACGTGGAATTCAATATTCCCGATACATGATGTACTGTTGCTTTGTGCAACTTTGTACTTTACGATTTTCCGGTAGTTTTATAAACACGATCTACATACGATCTAGTGTGAATTTTATGACGGTATTTCAGATCGCGTTGCAAAGTTTTATTTTATCGAGGTCAAATATGACTTTAGAAGTTGGATGGTTGAGCTGGATTTACCACTAAAACGTTTTCAGGAAAGGAATTTTATTCTATTTCCGTACCAAAGAGCAACTTTATAGAGGAGATCATCTACCTCCGGAATAGTAAAACAATTGCACACAATCTCAGAGAAGACTCCAAGCCTTGCTTTGGGCTTTTTTATCCTTTAGAAGCGCGCATAGCCCGGCGGCTAGCGTAGAACACAAGCGATTTATGCAGCTAAGCCAAACGGGTACCGTCGGGTGTGAGATGGGTGACCACTAGTGGCAAAAAAATTGTGCACGTTTCCGTGCTTCGGAGGGCACGTTCAGCCTTCGGACCCGGTTGTTATCGTTAGATCGATAAAACAGTAGATCGATTGATCATTAGATCCTCGTTAAGACTTGTCTTAGGCCTTATGGGCGGTTTGAAAACATTCGACAATGGGTTTTCAACTAACCCGTTTCTCCGCATACTTGCATTAGGGCAGCGTGGTGTAGTAAGAGTAAGGTGGTGGAATAGAATGAGGAGAGACCCGTGCCCGGCAGTGGGACATAAAAAGGGTTGCAGCATTCGGCATCAAGCTGCCAAAAAGAGACAAAATAATAGATGACCGTTTCTAAAATAAGAAGGTAAGCAATCTTCTTTGTCCCTAAATTTGTTGTAAGACATTTTAAGTTCTCAACGTTATCGAAAACCGAGGTTTACGACGTGGAATTCAATATTCCCGATACATGATGTACTGTTGCTTTGTGCAACTTTGTACTTTACGATTTTCCGGTAGTTTTATAAACACGATCTACATACGATCTAGTGTGAATTTTATGACGGTATTTCAGATCGCGTTGGAATGTTTCATTTTATCGAGGTCAAATATGACTTTAGAAGACTGGATTTTATCACTATAATCAATTCAGGAAAGGAATTTTATTTTATTTCTGTGGCAAAGTTCAGCTTTACAGGGGCGATCATCTGCCTCCGGAGTAGTAACGCAACTGCAAACAATCACAAAGACGACTCCAAGCCTTGCTTTGGGATTTTAGAAGCGCGTATGGCCCGGCGGCTAGCGTAGAACGCAAGCGATCTATGCAGCTAAGACAAACGGGCACGGTCGAGTATGAAAAGAAAAGAAAACTGAACGGATCACATTCAAAATTTAATCTTTAATTTGTTAAGAAAACCTCGATTCGTAAGTGAAACCCACAGTTTTCAGAAAATTCTTCAGTATTCCGTTAGTCATATTTCCAGAAAGAAATAAACACGCTATTTCAAATAAATTTCCATTTAAAATCGAATAAATTTTGTTTTAAAACAAATAAATGCTTCCAAGGAAGCTAGTTTACTATCTGAATTCAATATTCTCAATATAAGCCGGTAGAGATTTGTGTTCTGCCTCTTTGTGCGAACTTTGTTTTACGATATTTGTTTTATTTATTCATTGATGTTACTGCTCTTTCTATTCTACTATTTACCCGTGTTTACATATTATGTTTGCTAACATTTTATGTTTTTTCTCTATAGTCGCACACTCTTGACAGAGTGGTCGTGGCATTATGATGACAACTGGTTAATCGTCACAGGTGTTTTGATCAACACCAGCTCTCGCGATCCTTCGCCACCGGCTTCTATTGGTGGCATTACGGCAACACTGGGTAATGGAGCATCGTGTGGTAGATTTTATTAGGTCTGTCCAGCGTGTAGGGGATCTGCCACGTGACCTTTTTCCTTCCACCTGTCCCTGAACTACAAGCCGTACCATAGAGCTTTCGTCTCTACAAATGTGACCAAAATATTTTAATATGCGTATCTGGATGGTCGTAGATAGTCTTTCTCTAATATGTAGTTCTTTTAAGATCGAATTATTGGTACGGTGAGCGGTCCAGGGAATTCGGAGTAACCGTCTCCAACACCACATCTCTAGGGCATCAATTTTACGGCGATCTTGCATCCGAATTGTCCACGTTTCTGCAGCGTACAGGAAGATAGGAAAAATAAGACTTTTCATAAGTCTGGTCTTGGTGTTTTTGGTGATATCGCGGTTCCTCCAGATCTTGTCTAGCCTACCAACAGCAGATCTCGTTAGAGCGCATCTCCTGCGAATTTCGCTGTCACATCCTCCGATGTTTGAAATAGTGGAACCGAGGTATACGTAGTTCTGAACAACTTCACATTTGGCTATGGTAGTTATTTCAGGTTTATTAAGTTCAGCTCTGTCCACTATCATCATTTTAGTTTTGTCTCGGTTAATGGTGAGACCAAAGGAGAGGCTTACTTTCTCTAGGCGCGTAAGTAATGTTTCCATATCTTCTCTTGTTGGTGCGTTTAAAACAAACAATCCAATATAACAAGTTGTAAAAAACATTTTATGTTTTTACAACTTGTTATATTCAACCCTTTTTGACACGGCGTAGCTTCGCTCAGGTGATGGAGATTATAATTTGCTCTTTTATTTTTTTAACAGTGATGTGCCCGCTACAAATTTCGATCATCTATACATATAATAAAACTGTAAGCAGGGTCAATTCTGTACATTGCACATAAATTAAAAAAAATACTTCTAGGGGTCTTTTTATAAGTAACAGAAGCTAAAAATATAAGTTTTGAAATTATTGTCTGTCTGTCTGTCTGTCTGTCTGTCTGTCTGTCTGTCTGTCTGTTGTTATCTTTTCACGCAAAAACTACTGGATGGATTTTGATGAAACTTTTTTTGTTTAATATATATTGGTCCTCGCTAACATTTAGACTATAGATAATTTTAAAAATCACCCTTTAAGGGTGTGAAATGAGCGATGAAAATTTGTATGGAAAACTTGAATTTTTTCAATAGATTTTCTTGAAATTTGGTGTAAATATTTTGTAACCAAAATAAAAGAATACGTGTTTCAGCATTTCCCGAAATTCACCCTTTAAATGTCAATTTTCTTTGAAACTCTTTGAAAATTGAGTGTCGAAACTTGATGTACAGAATATTTTTGTACAGATTAATATACTTATAATTTTGTATTTGTAATCTTTATTAACATAGTAAGAATTCTATTTAAGCTTTTTTCAAAACTACCCCTCAATAGCAAATAAAATGGATTCGAAAGTTGGTATCTCAAGCGTACAATAATTAACCTTAACTTAATATTTCATTCTCAAATTCTTTTCCCTTCTTTGAATGGTGTGTTTACTGATTTATTGTTGAATGAATTTCCGTAACATTAGTGTGTATTTCATATCAATCGGGTGATAAACAAAAAAGTTATGTTCATTTACACAATACGCTACATAAACTTAAAAGGCACTTTGGGGATTTTGTATGAAAGTTTCGGTAACAGCCCATTCAAAACCATAAATAAAAGTTTAAATTTAAGTAAAATTATTTTGAACTCTCACTAATATTGTCGACTATATTAAATATACTTAGATCAGCTTAATGTATTTTCTTTCGTTGGCCGAGTATGGCTAGACCTAATAAGCGCATCGCGAGCCTTACCGCCGCCGAACCTTACATCAAGGGCTCCATTGAGTTAGTTGCTCAGCTTATTAGTCTTCTTTTGGGGTGGAAGATTATGAACAGGCTGCAGCTGAAACGATTATTATCGCTACATTATATCAAGCTGCAACCTTTTTAGCATACCACTGCTGAGCATGGAGCTCTCCCAATATTGAGGAGGCCTCAAGCTCCGATGAACCGAAATCCAAATCTTACAATCTCAATGCATCCAGCATTAAGGTTGTAAGATACGGAATCTAAACCTTCATACAGAATGTACAAAGCCTTAACAAAACGAGACTACTGCAGACATCTAGGTGACGAATAGTTAAACTTTTAGTGAACCAACTGTTAATCTCAATATCTACCTATTTAGTAATTTGACATTCGATTTATCAACCACAAAGTTTACATGTCATACGGTAGATGGCGTTATTGAGCAATATTCATTTCTTCTCCAAAGTGATTCGATGGAGATAATTTCAAATAAAAGCCTTAAGTCTAATAAAAGTAAGTACATAGTGTAAAAAAATAAAAAATAACATTTCACACGTATAGCCTCACATTAGGGTAGATATACCCTGTGTCGTGGGTGCCATGAACACGCATAGAGACAGAAACACAACCACCCAGACCGAGAACAGTTTAAACTCATCATTGAAATTTCTGCTTCGCCCGGATTCTAACCCGGGACAGTTCGATTAGCAGTCCGGCATGGAAAACATTGCGCCACGCGGGTTGTCCCATCGTTGGGTAGGTATACGTATGATGCTGAACATTGTTAATTGGACCAATGATAACTCATTTTTTGCGTCTCTTTATTGCGTACGGGCTGAGGGCTCATCCACACACGTTGATTGATGGAGATATTAAGGATTCTTTAAAGATTGATAGCACACTGTGTAGAGACCCTGCCTTCTGCTTTAGTTTTCACAATGTTATATGAGTTATGACTTATGACCAAACTGCTGTCCGCAAGTTAAAACCTATAGTTTATTAATTGGCCTTATAATTATTTTACGATTGTTTAATCTAAGCACGTGTATGTTTAGAAATTTTATCTCCCAACTACAAGTAGTTGTATAGTGCACCTCTTTTCTGCAGTAGGTTAAAGCTATGTATATAGAATGATTCTATACATTCTTTGCAGTATAAATTCACCCAATTTACTAAAGATACTATTTTTAACATAGATGAAGCCACGGGCACAGCAGTATCTCTTAACTTTAATAAACGAGGTACATATTTGTAAAGAGAATCTGATTGCGCGAGAAAAGCGTAACGTGAGAAAAGTGGATAGTAAGATCAGTACAGTAAGCATTCCTTACTGTTTTAGGTTTGAAGGATTTAGAAAAAATACATTAGGTTTCTTCTGAACATATGAACATTGTATTATAAGTGATTTCACTATATGTAAGAATAATCTACCTACTACTTATTCAATGCAAATAAATAATCTTTAATTTTTAATCAATCCATTTTATAAAAGTCTTTATACACGCGGACGACGTCGCGGGCACAGCTAGTATCTTATAAATTATTTATTCGATTTACATAGGACAATTTTAATCTCTTTTAAATTCTGAAGTTAACAAATGTATTTGTTTACGTAAGGATTAATATTGAAGTGAATAAAACTGCTTCGGAAATAAAGTATTTTTTTAAATTAATATCTTAAACGTAAAAGTAATTACTTTTACTGTGAGTCAACAGATAGAGATAATAATATGCTATCGCGGACTTTATTGTTTCAATATTGTAGATAAACAATGGGATAAAAGATGGGTCCATCTTGACAGAGCGAATTAGCTATCTTATACCCTCAGGAGCTTTCGACGGCGTTCTACAACGCACACATCTCCGTCCATCGCGGGCCGAAACGGATTTAATCGTCGATACTATTTTTATGAGTAAAAGATAATTAACAAATAACAGATAAACGGTGCTTTACGTTGTTGGTGTTTTTGCATACCTTACAAAGGTTAATGTGAGATGGCTGCAACCCTTTTTGCGTCCCACTGCTGGGCACGGGTCTCTCCCCATGGGCTTACTCCACCACGCTGCTCCAATGCGGGTTGGTGGAGATGAAATTTTTTGCCACTAACGGTCACCCATCCCACACGCGACCGCGCCCGTTTGGCTTAGCTGCATAGACCGCTTGCGTTCTACGCTAGCCGCCGAGCCACGCGTGCTTCAATATGAGATACCTTATCATTTACATATAAGACCTAATTTGTGACCACATTATTGCAAATTTTATTTCATTTAATTTCACACACAATACGAATAAACTTCATTTTTACACAAACATAAATAAACTTTCATTTCAAACAAAACAAATTTTGTTTTCGAACAAATAATGCCGGTTAATGTTTACCATTCTGAAATATTGTGAATGTTCCTATAGCATTTTATTTAAATCCACAGATTCAAACCCTCACACGCACTAAATAAGAAATTTAATTTGCTATTTGCTTATGACATTACAATGGTTTTTATGTCTGCCAGTTAAACAAATTTCTAAAAAGTACAAGTATATCATGTGTCTTAAAGGCGTGTCAATGGGTATGCCATAAGAGGACTGACAACCAATAAGAAAGGAAGGTCAGGCCGTCTTCCAACTGACGACCTGAAGGAGAGAGAGCAGAGGGAATGTATCAGAGAATATTAGAAGAGGCCTAGGTTCAGCAGTGCATATTTTTAAAAAACCGGCCAAGTGCAAGTCGGGCTCGTGCACGTAGGGTTCCGTACCATTATCCAAAAAAACCTTTTATTGTATGGGAGCCCCCTTAAATATTTGGCCGCAACCCTTTTTGCGTCCCACTGCTGGGCACGGGTCTCTCCCCATTATTGGGAAGGCCTGGAGCTTACTTCACCACGCTGCTCCAATGCGGGTTGGTGGTGATGCGGGTTAGTGGCCAACCCGCTGTCGGATGTTTTCAAACCGCCCATAAGGCCTCCGACAAGGTTTAACGACTGTTATCTATCGACAACAACCGGGACCGACGGCTTAACGTGCCCTCCGAAGTACGGAAACGCGCATAAATTTTTTTTGCCACTAGCGGTCACCCATCTCACACCCGACCGCGCCCGTTTGGCTTAGTTGCATAGATCGTTTGCGTTCTACGTTAAGCACCGGGCCATGCGCGCTTCACGCTAAGCGCCCGCGCCGCCGGGCCAACGCTAAGCGCCGGGCCAACGCTAAGCGCCGGGCCAATTTTTTAGTATTTTTTATTATACTCGTAGCAGCAACAGAAATACATCATCTGTGAAAATTTCTAATGTCTAACCATCACGACTCATGAGAATGGGCCCATTATCTAAAAAAATCACGTTTATTGTATGGGATCCCCCTTAAATATTAATTTTATTCTATTTTTTAGTATTCGTTGTTATAGCGGCAACAGAAATAATTCATCTGTGAAAATATCTTCTTTCTAGCCATCACGTTTCATGAGATACAGAGACTGATGACAGACAGACGGATAGACGGATGGACAGCGGAGGCTTAGTAATAGAGTCCCGTTGGCACCCTTCGGGCACGGAACCCTAAAAAGACTTGAATGTAATGTCCACCAACCCGTACTTTTGGAGCTTAATGGACTTTGTCTTATCCTCCTCAATACTGTTAGAAGATCATGACTGGGTGTCGTTTGTATATAAAAAGAGTAAAGAAAAAAATATTAAAAATATCTCATTCAACTGCTTTTTAAAGCGGACATATTTGATGCCACACTTTATTATTTCCTCTGAATATATTTAAAATATGGATCTCGTCACGACAATTTCAGTTTTGCTGACGTATATCTATACAGGGTGTCCCGTAAATAGTGGATCAACGGGTTATGGGGGGTAGTGAGACTTATTATCTGATAAAAATACTAAAATTTATAGTCCTTGGACTTGTTGTTATTAAGTTATGCTTTGTTTACAAAATTTGGTGAAATTATCATCCACGTAAGCTAAATATTAAATTTTACCATATCTGCTTTGTTATTTTGTTGTTATTTTTGTTCAAGGTAATTAATAATACATAAGTCTTCCTAATTAAAATGATATTCAACCATAATTAACAACACAAAAAAAATACAACCCATAATAGTTGCAAATTTTACGTTCAAAAGTTTTCTAACTGAAGTTTGAACAACGCTGGTGTAAAAAAAATGTAAGGTAACCTTGTGAAACTTTATTTTAAAAACATTTGCATTTCATAACAATTACAAAAAGGTATAATTCTTAGGTATAAAGTAGCATATTTCTTCATTTATTCAATATCATAGGATATTTTTGGGAGAAAATAAAAAGACGTGACATGATACGGGCGTAAATTATTCCGCTTCAATATGCGATGTACTGTATTTCTTGGGATACCAGTGCGTCTAGAAATACGGCGAGTACTAGTTGAAGGATCTTCTTCTACTTCTGCCAATATCTGACGTTCATCGACTGCTCTAGGCCTTCCTTCATGGTTTCCAGTTCCAGGAATTCGACCTTCAAGGTAAGCGTTATTCACTCTCAGAAAAATTCGGTGATCGGGATAGCGATCCCGGTTGGGATAGCGCTCACGATACGTACGTGCTGCTTGCCGAGCATTCCCATCACAGAGACCATAAACAAAAAACATTTCTGCATATTCACGTGGAGTGTATGTAATAGGCATTTTTCTTCAAAAAAACCAAGTCGAACAATATCCAATCACAAGCAAAATCAAGGTCCAATTCAAGCGCACTTTAACAAATCCGAGCTAAATACGTGTGTAGTTGGAACTGGAAACCATGAAGGAAGGCCTAGAGCAGTCGATGAACGTCAGATATTGGCAGAAGTAGAAGAAGATCCTTCAACTAGTACTCGCCGTATTTCTAGACGCACTGGTATCCCAAGAAGTACAGTACATCGCATATTGAAGCGGAATAATTACGCCCGTATCATGTCACGTCTTTTTATTTTCTCCCAAAAATATCCTATGATATTGAATAAATGAAGAAATATGCTACTTTATACCTAAGAATTATACCTTTTTGTAATTGTTATGAAATGCAGATGTTTTTAAAATAAAGTTTCACAAGGTTACCATACATTTTTTTTACACCAGCGTTGTTCAAACTTCAGTTAGAAAACTTTTGAACGTAAAATTTGCAACTATTATGGGTTGTATTTTTTTTTGTGTTGTTAATTATGGTTGAATATCATTTTAATTAGGAAGACTTATGTATTATTAATTACCTTGAACAAAAATAACAACAAAATAACAAAGCAGATATGGTAAAATTTAATATTTAGCTTACGTGGATGATAATTTCACCAAATTTTGTAAACAAAGCATTACTTAATAGCAACAAGTCCTAGGACTATAAATTTTAGTATTTTTATCAGATAATAAGTCTCACTACCCCCCATAACCCGTTGATCCACTATTTACGGGACACCCTGTATAATCTGTGCTGAAAATTGTAATCAGTCGTTCATATATCATGCATACTGCGAAATGAACAGTTGTGTTTTGTAGGTCAAAGTGTGATTATGTACTTGTAAAGGTGTTCATAATATACGCATGTAGGTTTTTGTAGATCATAAAAATATTCCTATTTGAAAAAATATCGAGTAGAGTTACGTGATGATTAATCTTTTAATCACTTTTTTTCAATCTTTTTTAAGTCCCACTGCTGGGCACAGATCTAGCTCCTCTCAAAAGTTAGAGGGATATAGATAAAATCCACCACGCTGGCTAAGTGCGAATAAGTGGTCATCGTGAAGTGGAAATCATTCGTTTTACAGAGTCGTTGTCAAAGACGAATTATTCTATGATTAAAATAGTATAAGATATTACTGCGCTATTTGTCTGAAATAGTCTTACTTCAACTGGCTACAGAAATCAAAACTTGTTGTTTCATTACATGTAATATGAAAAGTACAGTGTGTGGCACGGGATGAAACAAAGACGATTTCAGACCAGGGCGATGACAACTCTCGCCCTCGTCAGAAATCTTCTTGTTTCACCCCTTGCCACACAATATACTATTGTCAGATGTGCGCACCGAGGTTTTGATCCCGGTATCTTCATTTTTTTAAATGTAAACATCTAATCAAAAAATCAAAGGAGAACGTAGGAGCGCAATAGCAGGATGATTAAATGTAATGTGTCATATTTATACGTCCAAGAGTTCAGGTCTGCCTTTGTCTTAGGTGCCACAGATACACATAACGATAAGGATACTAATAATATAACTGCACAGGAAAAGGCATTCAAATTCATCGTTTATATTTCACCCCTGCTAGGTAGGTAAACGAAGCAAACACAGCCCTGCAGCTGGAGTAGGACGCAAACGATCCACGCCGCTTAGACAATCGGGTGCGGTCAGGAATGAGATTGAAAAATTGCATGTGCTTTGGCCTCCAAATTAAGGTTATGTCAAGCCGTCCTGGTTGTTATTGATAGATAACAGTCGTTAAGCGGTTGGCGGTTTGAAAACATTCGACAGCGAGTTGGCCACTAACCTACATCTACACCAACCTGATTTGAAGCAGCGTGGTGGAGTAAGCTCCACTTCCAATTCCCTTTCATAATAATGGGAAGAGACTCCTGCCCAACAGTTGGACGCGAAAATGGGTTGCAGGCAGCAGCCACGAAATTGAACCCATGACCTATGCATGGCATCCGGTGTCGTGATCAATGCGTCATATGTGTGAATGCAGTGTATCTTTAAAAAACATAAGTTCTTTGACTTTTTATCGAGACTAAGGGCCTCGTTCTCCATCTCCAAGTAAAGTGTTTAATGGTTAAGTAAAGTTAATTGACGAGTAAAAGCTATGAGTACGGATCAGTTTATCATATGATTAATGGTACTCGAACATCGTGAAATTGAAATTGAAGCTGGGTGACTTTATCCGACAATTAGTTACCTTGTTGACTAAGGTAGGTATATCATACTACTTTGCAAGGTAATGTTAAAGTTAGTAGTCGTTATCGTTTTACCGGCATTATTATCTTCGTTTTTATTATCTCTTAGTGTTTATTACGTCCAATTACGTAAACAGTTACTGCCCGATGCGCTTCGTGTAACAAATTACACTCGTAATGATGTAATGATTGTAATAAATTGTTATTTAATATCAGTGCAGTTTGTCGGTTTATTTTAATGAGATCTAAAGTAAATATTTTACAACCTATTAATAGACGTTCTTGACAATGAAACAATTAAGATATTTTTTTTATTTGAATGAAGTAGCAAACGACCATGCATGTACGTCCTGTCATGCCTTTTTTGGTATCGGGGAGGAAACCTTCAAAAGCGCTTGGGGAGGACTCCGGGATCTCCAGTGGAACGCACCGGTGTCCTCCAGGAGCGGCGCCCCAGAACGGGCACAATCTTTGAGAGAGCAAATGTTCTCTCCTGCACCATTGAATAATCACGGTGGCATGCGGCCACGCATACACCGCCGTCCTTCCCTGCTGGCTGGACGAGTCGACCTTCCACTCTCACAGCCCGCAACCCCGGAAGTCCCCTTTTAGTCGCCACTTACGATCAGGCAGGGGATACCGTAGCTCTATTCTTAATCCTGAAGCTAGGGACACGTATTTTCTTGCCTGTGTATGTAGTTGCTCTAGTACACTGAGAGCTAATGGTCGCCCTATGTAAGTCTGACCAGCAAGTGCGCCTTTCCACCGAAAGTGATTCCACCGATCTTTGACGACAAGCGTGGCGCAATGTTTATAATGCCGGTCTGCCAATTGAGGGGTCCCGGGTTCGATTCCCGACGAAACAGAAATTTGAATGATGAGTTTAAATTTCTGTTCTCGGTCTGGGTGTTTGTGTTCCTGTCTTTGTATGTGTCCATGGTAGGTACCATCGACACAGGGTATTAATTACATTACTGTGGGGCTATGAGTGTGTAACATTTATTATCTATGTTTATTTTTACCGATCAGTGATGTCTATGATAAACAGCTACAAATTTTCACATTAGGCACATCACTTACAGTATTCAACTTGTACCGTATGTAAAGTTAGCTCAAAGTTCGAAGAATTTTGAACCACAATGCATCTGTGTAGCTAAACGAAAAATAGTTACATAGGACGAACCAGGCGCAGTTAAACAGTTTTCTAAGTTAAATGCGCTTACAGGTTCAACTTAGTCTAGGAGACTGTAATCGTTTCAATCCCATTTTATGTCTTACTGCTGGGCACAGGTCTCCTCTCACAAGCGAGAAGTATTTAGGTCATAGTGAACCACACTGGCCAAGTGCTAATTTGGGGACATCATCCCTTCGAGAAATTATAAGTTTCTCTCAGTCATACACGGCAATGGGAAATATCGTAATAAATTAAATATCACAATATATTCCATCACCGTGAAGCAGCGATAAATATGCACATTACAATTTATTTTTGCAGAGGTGCCTGCCGAGAATTTGAACTCGGTATCTCGGTGTAAGAGACCGCAGTCTTCACCGCTCGGCTTTCGCTGCTCTCTGAATGGGGTCTAATTAGACCTATTAGAGATTTATGGGCAACTCAATCATGGAAGAAAGCATAAATAAGAATTGGAACTTTAAAAAATTCCAATGTAATCTATTTAACAAAACGGGCTCCCAGACTACATTGCATTTCAAACTTTGTATGGCTGTAATGGATGGAAGGCATTTCTACGTAGACGCGAAACTTTAAATTCAGATAAATCTATTGTTAGGAACCCACATGCAGTAAATTTGCAAAAGGTGCGCATATGTTAAGATAATAGAATTCTCAGCATAGAATGGGCGATTTAAAATGTTTTGGTTCTTTTTAACTTCAATTGGACTCCAGATGTTTCGAGAGGTGAGCAACCAAAAATTGTGCTTTCTTAAGCTGTTTATTTGCGCCCAACGCTGAATGGCGGAAGACTGTTCTACTTTACGAATGTGACGTAACTTATTTTAAAATGGCTTGCGTTTCCAAATATAGGTATAATTGACAGTCTGGACATACTCGTAATCATAATGACTATCCATCCATTCATCAGTCTTTTATAATCTGAATATATGAATACATCAATGTACATAGATGCTAAACATCTATAACCTTTAAAATGAGCAATTCTTGTATATATCTAAATATATTTTTTGAAACTTGGAAACGGCTCCTACAAATTTCATGAAATCTGCAGGGGTCGATCAGCTCTAGAAATCGATCTACCCAGGTTTCATTTTTAGAAAATACTATTAAACATAAACAGAAAAATATTACTCTTCCTGCAATCTATCGGCGAGTATTATGTAATTATATATGTTTTAAATTGGCAGGTGAAGTAGATGGCGTTGTTCACAACTAGCTCTATCCTGAAAAAAACACCGCTGCACCTACTTCTGCCGTGAACCAATTTATTTTGTTTCGGTAACTGCACCAGTTGCCGGCCACATTTACATGAGGCGACCACCAGCCTCCGGAGTAGCAGCGCAACCGCATACGACCTCAGACAAGACTCACCTATGCTTGCTTGAGGTTGTATGTAGATATCCATGGGTTGCAGCAACCACTTAGCACCACGTGGCCTGCATGCTCGTCTGCTACTCCATTCAAATCACTTTTCAGCCCTCCAAATATCATCACAAGAATTCTGGTCAATCAGTAGTACCGTCGCGACTTGAAAGAAGGACAAACAAAAAACTAACTAACTAACTGTTAGGTATAATCGGCGGAATCCCTGTAGCTTCGGGATTAAGAATAGAGCTACGGTATTCCCTGCCTGATCCTAAGAGGCGACTAAAAGGGGGCTTCCGGGGATGCGGACGGTGAGAGTCCAGCCAGCAGCCCCGGGAGGGACGGCGGTGTATGCGTGGCCGCATGCCGCCGTGAACACCTGAAGGTGCAGAAGAGCACATCTGCTCTCCCGAAGATGGGCCAATTCTGGGGCGCCGCGCGTGGAGGACACCGGTGCGTTCCTATGGAGATCCCGGAGTCCTCACAAGCGCAGAAGCAGGCCACCGAGGGGGTTTTAGTCCGGTCAAATCCCACATAACCCGGTATCCTCTCCCAAGGTGTCGGGTACCTTTTGAAGGTTTCCCCCCGATACCAAAAAAGAAGGTATAATCGGCGGAATAAAAACACAACCATGTGACCATTATCAACCCATAGCCATTCTGTCATCTCAAATATATTAATATGTACTTTTTAAAAAAAAAAGAGTTGCTGGGAGTTTTTTTCCGCCGCCTTTTTTTCTCTCAGCTCAACATCTAGCCCAAACGGGCACCTAAAGGCGGTGACCGGGAAAAAATGACATTCATTAAGCAAATATTTTGTATTCCTAATATGAAATAAATATTTTTTCTTTCTTTCTTACTGCGTTGAAATAACACGAGATTTTAATTGTGAAACGATAACGAGACAAGTACAGTAAAACCATTAGCTAGCAGAGACTGCAAGTATCTTACTTGCGGGCTGACGTCTAGTGGACATTATATGACATAAGTCACACTGAGTGACAGGCAAAAGGTTGTATTTACATTTAACCACTAACTTTTTGAGTATTGGCGGGAAGTCGAAAAAGACATATCGTGCTCTTGTTTTATTTTTACTTTCTTGGCGTATTTTTAAGTTATATCGGATAAAGATGGCATTTTGTTCGATATAGGTTAATTATAGTGCACGAGTGTTGTGAATTAAAATAACAGTATGAAAATTTTTCGCCTTCCCTCCAAAATTCCATTGGTCACGTTCTGGTAAAGGAGCCATCGCTTTACTTGAATGCCTGACTCGACTGATTGATTACTGACGACACGACACTTTCACAGAAACTGGCAAAAAAGTGATGCAAAAATTATACTTGACGCTGGTACAAAAAACCAATAACTTCAACACTAACACAACATTTAATATAAGTATGAATTATTATTAGGCTTCTTGCATTGCATCCGTAAAAATCGCATTCAGTAGTAGCGTCGCGTCTGTGAATCGAGACACACAATGATACACTTTCTTTGAAGCAAAGTGGATCAGTTTTTATCGACACTGCTATTGTTATTAACAGTGCCAATGTGACGATTACGTATTTTATTGCACTTTTGCAATTGTTTTCTATTACGTATCTTTATATTGTATTTTCCGTGTCGTATAATCCGTACTGTGGTATCCGCATTGGCAGTAATGCTTTCTATTAATTTAAATTATTGCATATTATGTTATGTCTATTATGGATAGTGATATTGTGTTTGAAGGTAGTGAATAATATAATGTACTTACTTGTATGTAATTGTAAAAATAATTTGGTGTTACCTTTAACATTAATTAGCATACCCAGGTAAGTTCAGATAAGAGTACTCTATTATGTGTAACAACTGCAATGTAGGTATACATACCTTATCTAGCAAATAAATAAAATTGAATTGAATTAATACTAGATTTCCGTGTAGGAAAGAAAGGTAAATGACAAGTAAATGACATGTTAAATTTAAAGTATATTATTATTCAATCGTCTCATTATCGAAATGCTTAAATTAAGTATGCAATAATATTTACAATGGATGCCTGTGCACTCGGGCACCGTTATAAAGAAAAAGAGTTTTCTTATTTAAAACAGTTTCCGTATTCTTGCATCTGTACAGTTTCCTTGCATATTTCACGTAGTACCTGGATGACCGAGCGTTCCTCGGATAAAACAATCTATTTCTTTAGTTTAATTTCAAACGAAACACTCATTTGCTTAGTGTTACTTAACAACGCCATCTGAAATAACTCCCAATTTAAAAAAAACGGCAAATTGTTTGTAAAGTAGGTTTACGATCGAGATGTTTACGTGATAACGTCCGCACGAGAAAATCTCCATTCGTTTGTATGCCGCTAGAGTGAGAGAGACGGAAGATCGGTCCACTCACTCGAACGCTATGCCAGCCTCCGCTCGTGAGGATTCCGCGCGACAAGTTTCACGGAATGACTGGCAGCGCTCGAGATGAGACGGGAGATCGGTCCGTCTCTCTCTCGTTATACCTGCGATCGCGCTCGTGAGGTTTTGGTATGACACAAGTTTCTGAACATGTCACCCGACTAAAACGATTTTAAAGACGTTATCACGTCAAAAAATCACAATTAAATATAAAATAAATGGTCTCTAGTTCCACAGTCAGCCCACGTTCGGCCAAGGAAGCTCTAATTTAATGAATGATTTTTTTATAGAGCTCTTTCAAATCGACATTGCCACTTCTTTGAACGTCGGATTGGTGGATGGCGATTGACGGCGTTCTACGTTACAATATTATTAATACTCTCCAATAGATGTCAGGGAGAGTCGTATTTTTCAGATTATATTTAAGTTGATTAGCGCTAAAAATAATTATATGTTTTTTGTAATTTAAAATTTCTAAAAATAAAACCAAGCTGTATTGTTGGGTATTAGATACTATTTGATAAGAATCAGAGCATTCTTACGGTATCCGCGAGCATCATAATAATAATATTAAGTATGTAATACTTAGATTATGTACGTAATGATTATTTTTCATTAACAGTTAGCCTTAAAAACCGCGCATGGCAATAATACAAGTAATGTAGCCTGATTGCACTCTTGTTACTTATAGTGTAGTCAGGCATAGTACCTAAGACTAAGAATAATGTACTTTGGTCTATGCATAGTACACACAAAGCATTCTCTCTACATGCACATTCCTAGTCGCATAAGCTAGAATCAAAACAAATGACAATCGGGTCGACCGCAAATAACAATCACAGATCAATGACCTTTGACGCTTGGACTATTATTGGAAAGGGATACCCTGATTTAAGGTAATGTTGCCTGAAGTAGCTTGTAGACATCGATGATGGCATTCACTTGAGCACCTTATATTTTTTTCAACCTTTTTTTATGTCCCACTGCTGGGCACAGGTCTCCTTCTCTCACAATTGAGAGGGATTTAGGCCATAGTCCACCGCGCTGGCCAAGTGCGGATTGGTGGACGTCATGCTTTCGAGAAATTATGATTTTCTCTCAGGCATGCACGGCGATGGAGAACATCGTAATTAACGAAATATCACGATATTTTCCATCACCGTGGAGCAGCGATAAATTCGCACATTACAAATTTCTTTGTCAGAGGTGCGAGCCGAGGATTTGAACCTGGGATCGGTCGCGTCGAAGACCGCGGTTTTTTACCACTCGGCCATCGCTGAGCATCTTATAAATAGAAGCAATTTTGGTTAATTAGAACTGCAGTTTTCTTGTATATATCGCACGGTGCAGGCATTATGCTAATTTTATCTGCTGCATCGTTAACTCCTAACTGCACCAATTAGAACGTTCTTACAGCATCTCGTATCATAATCATATTAAGTATGTAATACTCAGATTATGTACGTAATATTCATCACTAATTTTCAGTGTTATGACTAAAATTAAAGCATTGATAGCCTTGTTTAGGGTTAAGTTTCTTATTTGCGTCGGCAGTGTTTACTCGACGCATTGACTGCAGTTTGTTATTGCTTAGTTTTTTTAAATAACTACAAGCTACAGCTTTAAAAAATAGGCTTTTAATAAATAATAAATTAGCTTTAAATAACTTCATCTACTTTTTAAATAACTACTAGCGGTCCGGTAAGTGCTTCGCTACGTATAAAGTGAAATAAAAAAAATGGAACATAAAATTCATTTATTTAAACAAAAAATATTTTATAAATTACTAGGTATTTTAAAATTTAATCCAAAATATTTCGATAAACAATATTTTTTGTTTTTCCATTTTGAGCATAAATAAACAAACGGCTCTGGAACAGGCAACATACAGTTAGTTGGCCATGTGAAAAACATGATTCCTTCAAATTCACACCACAAACGTGAAGTGTGTGCCCTCGGGCCTTGTTGATGGACATCGCAAATGATAAACGCACAGGATATTGTAATCGTTTGAACTCAAATGGCATATCAGTTGGAATCATAGGGATACGCGGTATCAAACAAACATTTGGCAGTAACTTTTGCACTGCCAACCTGGTGCCACTACACAGTTCTGGTGAATTAATATTTCGCAATAATATAATCAAAGAACCAACTTTCAGATTCAAGCAATGAAACAATACCTAATTATTAAAATATTCCTCGTCTGGCTCGTGGCATTTTTCCTTCATATAAAAAAGAATAAATCAAATAAAAAAAAAGGTTGCACTCCGGTAGTGCCGGCAGAAGTGAAGACTTGAACATTAACGTTGTGCATTTTTGATATTTTGGAATGGTTAGGGAATAATTTCGCACGAATAGCTATTATTATCAGTATTATTTTTCATCTAGTATTTTTAGTAGGTTTTCATCTAGTATTTTATAAAGTACTCGCTCATTTTTTTCACTATTTCTTCGTCACTTTTTTCACTAATCGATGCACTTTGTTAGATGTCCATATTTTAAATACTTGATATAAACGAATTTTACAAGTATAGACAGTCGAGCCGTCATCAGCTCCAACAACCCCTCCGTCTTACGAATTTTCGATCAGGCCACGGGTCCTGATGCGAGTTTAATATTTTTTACCCATCCCAAAAAAAGTGCACAACGCCGCTAAAGAAATTTCACTTCAACAAATTGCTACATTAATAGTGGTGTATCAGTATTTATACATGTGCGTATATGTGTGTATGGAAATAATATGACAGTATACGTCAATGTATATAAAAATGTCATTAAATAATTCATTTTTAAATCGACGTGCTTCCTCTGTTATAAAAGAATAAAACACCCGTATGCACACAATATGTTTACATAATAATATATTATGTAATTCACTCATTGGACAGCAGATCAAAAAATTTCATTCACAACAGATCAAAAAATCGGCGTTTGTGTAAATGCGTTTGAAAATTTTATTCAAATAAAGTCTGTAAACGATATGAAACACCAACGGCTCGCTAAAAAAAACGGCAAATTGTTTGTAAAGTAGGTTTACGATCGAGATGTTTACGTGATAACGTCCGCACGAGAAAATCTCCATTCGTTTGTATGCCGCTAGAGTGAGAGAGACGGAAGATCGGTCCACTCACTCGAACGCTATGCCAGCCTCCGCTCGTGAGGATTCCGCGTGACAAGTTTCACGGAATGACTGGCAGCGCTCGAGATGAGACGGGAGATCGGTCCGTCTCTCTCTCGTTATACCTGCGATCGCGCTCGTGAGGTTTTGGTGTGACACAAGTTTCTGAACATGTCACCCGACTAAAACGATTTTAAAAACGTTATCACGTCAAAACAGAAAAAAGTACACGCACACATATTATTATACATAATACATTTGAACAACTCAAGACTCACCATTTGTATGAATGCACTCAACAATACGTTACACAAAGCAATAATTATCGCTGACAATTTGCTTTAATCAAAGCAAGTCAAAAATGAAATGACCGCATGAATGACATAACAACATGCTTGTACTGTCAACACTGACAAAAGTTTCAATTTGACAGCACAATCCCCATCTAAAAAATGTTTCAATTTGACAGCAAAATCCCCATTAACAAAATGAACCGCCATTTATTGGATTCATTTGTTACAAAAAAAGTGATAAATGAAGAACCGCTTGACCGATTTTGTGCAAACTTCACACAAACCATCTAATAAAAATAATAATCCGAACAAAGCTTAAACATTTGGTTTGGATAGGTGAGCCCGTTCTTAAGTTATAAAATTACAACGAAAAGTGGCATTGATTTTTATATATATAGATAAAGCTTTTAACATGGGCTACGATAGTTTTCATAACACATATTATTCTGTTGATGTTTCTGTGTTTATCTTTTTCATGCTTCTCACACATAGAATTAAATTATAACAAAATAATGTATAACCGAAATAAGATACAAATAAAACTATAGCATACACGGAACATTACCTCTATATGCTCAATCCTAGTAGCATAAGCTAGAATCAAAACAAATGATTATCGGGTCGAGCGCAAATAACAATCACAGATCAATGACCTTTGACTTGCACTATTATTGGAAAGGAATAGCCCGATTTAAGGTAATATTGCGCGCATAGCCCGGCAGTTAGCGTAGAACGCAAACGATCTATGCAACTAAGCCAAACGGGCGCGGTCGGGTGTGTGATGGGTGACCGCTAGTGGCAAAAAAATTCATGCGCGTTTCCGTGCTTCGGAGAGCACGTTAAGCCGTCGGTCCCGGTTGTTGTCGATAGATAACAGTCGTTAAACCTTGTCGGAGGCCTTATGGGCGGTTTGAAAACATCCGACAGCGGGTTGGCCACTAACCCGCATCTCCACCAACCCGCATTGGAGCAGCGTGGTGGAGTAAACTCCAGGCCTCCCCAATAAAGGGGAGAGACCCGTGCCCAGCAGTGGGACGCAAAAACGGTTGCAGCCAAGGTAATATTGCCTGAAGTAGCTTGTAAACACCGAGAAACAGGTCATCGCTTACTGATGTATGTAAGATATAGGTATAACGTGCTATTTTTAGAATACTGTCCTCTTAAAGGAATAGAAAACCTTACAGGATCACGTTTTAACGCCTATCTGTCTGGGAGCAAATCAACAGTGGGTTGACTTGTTCCCACAGGATAGCTGTTACGTGTGTTAATTTTCAACCCACAGCAATTGTGAACTTACTATATTGTTCTAGACACTTAGGTAGCTTCTGGCCTTAGAGCATCAAAGTTACTGACTCACCATTCAGTAGAGACGGCATAGCGCCTCGCTTCGATACATAATTTTTGTGCCCAATCTGGTGCGGGGGGAAGAACGCACACATTTTAATTTTGACACACATTCACAAATATTCTTTCATCGCTACAGACGCTACATTTCTAAATATGTCATTTTCAATTACCAACGTCATTTTCTATGCACCGACAACCCTGACACCGACACACACAGACACGCTAGTGGTATAACTAGAAGGCACATTGTGCGTGGACATTGGGACGAAGGGTTCGCCCGTAAAGGCCACTCCTCTGACGGGTGTCATACCTGTCATACCTTGATGCTCTAAGCTTCTGGCATAAAAGAGTGATGCTGAGATTTTTCGCTTCCATATTGTTCTGTGACCTCACCCCATCGCCCAAAAGAGCATCTAGAGCCGATGACCTTGACGATTGATGTTCATTATGCTAAATCATTACAGTGGGCCGCCGGTAATCCGGCCCCTGTCTAATACGGCACCCCCTGTAAGCCGACACGTCTAGTATACAACTATTTCTTAAAAAGTTATTATTTTTTGTAAGTTCTTCAGCATTAATGACATTAAGTTTATAATTAAACGTAACTCAATAGAGAGTTCTTTAATTTACTAAATTCGACATACATAATGAAGTATGATTTGTACTTCAGAGTATGTTTAACATATAGAATCTTATCATTTTGGATCTGTAATTTGTCGGATTACAATTTTATTACTCTTTTGTAAAAAAATCCGAACTATAGGGGGTCTTAGGTAGTACTCTATAATCCGACAAATTCGATAGTTCGACACTGCCCTGCAAAACGTTTGTCGGATTACCGGGGGTCCACTGTATTCCAAAAATAAATAAAATACTTTAAATTTTTTTTTTTTATCTGTTAGACCAAATTTCTCAGCTCATACAGCAAGGTATAAAATTGTTGATTATTTTTTCTAGTAAATTATCAAGTCCACAATAACTTTTATAAGTTGATTATTCGAAGAAGCAAGTAACTAATGAGTCATTATATTAAGTTGGCATCATGGCTGTCACCTTTTTGACATTAATAGTTGTATATTTATGTACGCTTTGTATGTATGTATATATTTATGTATGTATGTACGTATTTATGTATGTATGTATGTATGTATGTATATATGTTGTATGTATGTATTATGTATGTACGTATATAACAATTTTTTTCTTTTCATTATTTTTATACTAATAACTTTTTAATTACACATTTTCCTGCCTACCGTAAGTTCTCTCCATCACCCATGGTTGACTGGCAGAGAATGCCATTAGGCATTAAGTCTTACCCTGTAACCCTTATTTTAAGGTGATACAAATAAATAAATAAATAAAATAAATAAGAAATCAAACTTCGAAGCAAAAACAAAATAATCAAACTTCGAAGTCAACTGAATCAAAATATATATTAAGGTCACATATTTTATAAAGTTCATTAAATAATGGAAACTAATTGGTTATTTCTAGCTGCCCTTGAATCATTTCTATAAGGTCGAACAAAAAAGTACGCGTACATACGTGTACATACGGGCTACGTAGGTCGCAAGTAACAATCACAGATCGGTCACCTGTAACGGTTTTGACCGAAACCAAAGAAATTGAGAGAGACAACAAAGTTTTAATAGGTGGTAGAACTATTATGGTTCACCCGGGGAAGTACCACCGCTGCACCCACTTCTGCCGTGAACCAATTCTATTGTGTTTTGGTGGAAAGGTGCAGTTGCCAGCCACACTTACATGACAAGCGCGCAACTGCATACGACCTCAGACAAGACTTACCTATGCTTGCTTGATATT
Organism: Pyrgus malvae; assembly: GCA_911387765.1. Lineage (NCBI taxonomy): Eukaryota > Metazoa > Arthropoda > Insecta > Lepidoptera > Hesperiidae > Pyrgus > Pyrgus malvae. Next base: position 10,045,520 of record OU426969.1, read on the forward strand.
GTATATATGTATATCTATGTTCATGGGCTGCAGCGACCACTTAGTCTTAACACCACGTGACCTATATGCTCATCTGCTACTCCATTCAAATAAAAAATGCAGACAAGCATGTTACAATGCCATGTGGTATAACACCCCGTTAACACACACCCTTAAGCAAGACTAAGTCTTTCCTGAGGTTGTATGCATTTATGCTTCTACTGTGGAGGCTAATGCTAGAGGGCGCCTCACATGTGGATTAGTCGTGCCGGTAATTGCACCGAAACACCACGACACCACGACACGACAGAAATGTAAAATTTATTTTATCCCCATTTTCTAGAGATTAAGACTGGTAGTAATCTAACCCTACCATTTTGGGAAGCCATATTGCAGTGTTTCTATTGATCTCATATACATAAAAATTATGGGGAGAGACCCGTGCCTAGCTGCGGGACGCAAAAAATCAAACAGCAAACGCAGTCAAACATAAAAAGATCAAATTTTACTCTTTAAATCAGATATTGAAGAGCTTTGAGTAAAAATTAAATCATTGTTTATGAGATATGCATTAAGATATTCTGATTGAATATTGGTTGACCACCAAGCTACAACGATACCTAGGTTCGATATTCAACATTGGCGAAAATTTGCATTGTGCATTAAAATAATGTGATTGAATATTGGTTGATCACCAAGCTGCAAGGATACCTAGATTTGATATTCAACATTGGCGAAAATTTCATTATGCATTAAGATAATGTGATTGAATATTGGTTGATCACCAAGTTGCAAGGATACCTAGATTTGATATTCAACATTGGCTAAAATTAATCCTACATTATTCATGATTAAAAAGTAGGTAGTTTCGGAATTTTGATTTGAACTTGGTGACGGTTAAATTAAAATTTAGTTCAATATTGCTTAAATCAGTTTTTTTTTAGTATAAATACAAAGAATTAAAGCAGAAAGTACGATACATTTGGAGTCTGCTATACACCAGAACCTGCTCTGCTTTTCATATATAATAAAAACTTGAATTTAATCAAAGCAGCAACTAACACGTATAAATTTAGAGGTCTTAGATCAAGGAAGTAAAGTTTTATACAACGAGTTATTCGTTTAAGTTTCTGACAATTAACCTTAGCCAACTGGTGATTGTAAGGGGTCAGCGACCTTTGTAACATAACCTTATCTAAGCTGTGGAAATCGTGACAGCATTATGTACAGTATTTTGGCCTCCAGACTTACAAAAGACTTATTAGGTCTACCAACCTGTATTGGCCTATGTGTAATAATACATTACCTAATTCATATTTTTTCCCTATATTAATAAACCGAACAAAAAGGCAGATGGGCCGCGCGGTGTTAAGCGATCACCGTCGCCTATGGACACGGGCAACCCCAGGGGAGCCACCGAGCCACCCGAGCATTGTCGGCTTTGGAGGAGAGCTTTTTTACAGCTTTCTAGAAGAACCCCATGTTATAGTCCACTAGGAATGCCTCAGCTGGAAGGTTGTCCCATAACCTACACATCCGTAGTAACGCGAGCCTATGTCTCTTCGCAAGCTAAGTGGTTCAAGCCTGTCCTACAACAACTTGCATTGAAGTATCGTGGCAGTCCAGTCCAGGTCTCTCCAATAATGGCGTGGGCGGCCGTTCGACGTGAAAATAGTTCCAGTCATATTTTTTATTGATGGAGTAGCAGAGAAACAAGCACGTATTAAGTGGCTTTTACATCCTAAGTCTTGCTTGAGGCATAAGACCGTAGCTGCGCTGCTTTTCCGGAGTCAGTGGTCTTATAAGTGTGGCCGACAATCGCAATTATCCACTGGAATAGAATAGAATATTATTTATTTGTCAATAAGTATAGGTCAAAAAGGTTTTACATAAAATTGTCAACTGTTCCAATACATTTAGCCAAATATTATCGACATACAAATTTTTGTCATACATGCAGTGTTTAATCTAATTAAACTAAAAAAAATACAATAACAATGGTGAATAATATATCCAATCACTAATAAAATACCTAATAAAAGAATACTGCGAAAAATTAAATAAATGAAAATTATAAATACAATTAAAATAATAAAATACTAATTTAATAAAAAAAGTCCATGTCAAAATACTTAACATCAAGTTATAACAATGAATTACTTTATTTTAGTTCGGCCTACGTATTATTTTACAGTGTATAATGCTTGGTCCACAAGCCACATTTTTATTTAAAACGTGCTATTGGTAACGCATTATTGCTTCAATGCAAAATTGGGTACAACGGTAGTACTTCTTCAGTTGATCCATGATACTATTGAGAGGATATTCTTACAAATAAAGAAGATAAATAACTTAAATTTATCCGATTTCGGTAATAATTGCAGGTTTGTGAGTGGCCGCATGCCACCGTAAGCATCGAAAGGTGCAAGAGAGCATACCTATCTGCTCTCCCGAAGATGGCTCCATTCTGGGCGCCGCGCGTGGAGGACACCGCGTTCCACTGTAGATCCCGGAGTCCTCCCCAAGCGCAGAGGCAGGTAACCGAGGGTGTTTCAATGCGGTCAAATCCCACATAACCCGGTATCCTTTCCCGGGTACCTTTTCAAGGTTTCCCCCCGAAAACAAAAAAAAAGGTCAATCCCTAAGGTATTTTGTATCATGAAATCGTGAGTCGATGACAGATAGTTCTTATCGTACCAATTGTCGTGAATTGCTAAGGACACAGGTAGGGTCTATACGCACTATTGATTTATTTTTCTATACAAAAAGAGCAGCACAGTAATTCTGTTCTTTATCCCTGACGAACATATACGAAAAAATATTTTCAATAACATTAGTGGTCCATATAAAAACTATGATAATGTAACCCAACGTTATATAAACAATATAAACACTTACATAGCGTACGCTTTTGACTTTTATACAATACATCAATATTTACAAGAAAGTCCCTAATACCATAGGTGTACTATTATGTCACAGTGACAGCTTTTTCATGTTAAAATATGTTATAATAACGCCGATACGGAGCGATGTACATGTAGGGGACACAAAAGAGGATATGGTAGGAAACAACATTTTAGGTTCCAAGAAACCTTCGTAGAAATTTCACTTCATGCTACTGATGATTTCAAATAACGGGGTACAGATAGTTTTTATAAATGAAATCGTATTTTATACTCCTATTGAATATTCTTAAAGTAACGTATGAAATTGATGTTATCTTATTGTAAATAATTGGGCGTGCAATAAAGTATTATTGTATTGTTTCGTATTGTATTTTATAAACTAGCGGCCAACCGCGACTTCGTCCGCGTGGATATTAGTTGTAGAATTCTTCAATAAAAGTAACTTAAGCTACTCCTCATTACATAAGCTACCTACCAGTGAAAGTGCTAAAAATGTGCGAAAAAAAATTAGCCGAAATAAACAGACAGACAGACAAAAATTGTAAAAAATGTTATTTTGGCATATGTACCGTATATACATTCAATGGATGTCGTATAAGGCGGTTATTTTAATATTACAAACAGACCCTACAATTTTATTTATTTGTATATATAAATAAATAACCTATCTATACATCTAAAAAAATTACTTAACGACATAAATCAAGATATGATCAAACACAAAAAAAATCTGTAAATAGTAATCAGAAGCGAAAGTTACACCACGTTATTTTAATTACTGTCAAAAATATAAAATGTATCTTTTGTATTTGTACTATATGTATGTATGTATATACATTCAATGGATGTCGTATAAAGCGGTTATTTTAATATTACAAACAGACGCTACAATCTATATGTCTAAAAAATAACTTAACGACATAAATCAAGATATGATAAAACACAAAAAAAATCTGTAAATAGTAATCAGAAGCGAAACTTACACCATGTTACTTTAATTACTGTCAAAAATATAAAATGTATCTTTTGTAACCTAGTTTGAGTCAGAATATAATACTTCAGTAACTTAGTTCAATTTACAAAATATAAAATATGCTTGCGTTAAAAATATGTCACAACAAAAAATCTGCGTCAATTTAAAACAAGTCTGCGACAGAATTACAAAACATACAAATTTAATATCTCCTTGTCCTCTTATCAAGATTGGTAGCAACAACCTTCTACCTGAAAAGAATTTCCAATCCGATATTGCATCAGAAACGAACCAGTAATGCGCATAAAGACTTAACTACACCACTCACTTTTAACTTAGGTCCGCAACCATTCAACAACTAGACTTCAAGACACACAGTCTTTAAAAGTGTATTGTAGTAGAAGTGTGATTTAGTACTAGTTCTAGTGTAGTGCTGAAATGACATCGAGTTGGGTGCCGCCGGATATAACTCCAATATGCGTGGAGACACCTGCTCCCTTGACCCAGTGTACGCAGGCTGGGTTTATGTTCCTGGCCTTAGTGAGTCAGCTCTTTGGTGGTTCCATCGATAACGGATATCCGAAAATCAATCCTTACGCACCGCCAGTAAAACACAACTTTGATTATGGCTATCAGCAGCAGCTATCATCGCTTCCAGAATTGGGACCAACCTTTCCGATCCCGTTGGAACATTCTCACGTACACAGCACCCAAATCGGACCTACCGTACACGCAACGCCAACACACTTTAAAACTCAAACACGTCACGGAAAAGGAAGTGGTTATTCTGAGACAGAGTTCTTTTTGAATCCAGAATATTCCAGGAAATATCAGGAACTTCCACTCAATAGATTCAAATCTGAGCTGGGTGTTTTGGATTTTAATTTCTTGAATCGAGGAAGTTTCTTCGACTCGGATGGAGCGGATTCTAAAGTGAGTGCTAAAGTGGAGAAGAAGAGTAGAAGAAACAGAAGAAAGAAGAGAAGTACGAAGGAGTACGATTTTATCATTGTTGGAGCTGGTTCTGCTGGATGTGTTATTGCGAATCGTCTTTCTGAAGTCAAGAAATGGAAGGTGAGTAAAGTTTTTCAGACTGTTATAGATTTTAATCTTAAATAGTTGTAGAAGCACACCTCCGGTGGTAAAGTTCTTGTTTTTAAAGTAACATTAACAGTTTTTATGATAGCCGACATCAAAAAGAAAACAAAAACATAACGGTAATAATGCATTATATTGTACTCCAAGAAAGTAACAAACAAGTAAAATGAAACAAGATAAACTAAAATAGGCATTTTGATTACTTTAAATTATTTTCTAAAAACAATAGCTGACATCTCAGATATGAAAAATACGTTAAAGACCTTTTTATCGGGGGAAACCTTCAAAAGGTACTCGCCCCCTTGGTATAGGATACCGGGTTATGTGGGATTTGACCGCACTAAAAACCCCTCGCTTCGTCTCTGCGCTTAAGGAGGAGTCCGGAATCTCCAGTGGAACGCACCGGTGTCCTCCACGCGCGGCGCCCTGAAACGGGCCCCTCTTTGAGTGAGCAGATGTACTGTCCTGCACCTTCGACGCTTTTTAATAGCCCTTTTAGTCGCCGCTTATGATCAGTCAGGGGATACCGTAGCTCTATTCTTAATGCCGAAACTACAGGGACTCCTATTCTTAGACGTACTGTAATAAACACACAAAATTTCATAAGAATGTCGTATTCCGTTCGGAGGATCATAGAAATCGGTCGAGTCGTTTTCCGTTCGGGGGAGTTTTTTTCGAAACACTGTGATACGGGAATGTTATATATTAGAGAAGATATCACAATTAGTTTAAAATTTTCTCGTATGCTAACTATGTGCGCTATCAGCAAAAATTAACAAGTATAGTAGTACACTTGTATATTATTATATTTAGTACAAGTACTTAAGATCGGTAAGACAAAACAATGGACTTTCTTAAATCAAACTTTTCATACCTATTTAACTAAACAGATAAATACAAGACATTACAAAACCTATTAACCGAAATTTCAATATGTTACCAATAAAACTATAATTATTCAAGATCTAGGTTTAGTAATTTGTATCCTCCGTATTAGTAACCCTAAAGTTACCAAAGGCTTAGACTTAATAACACTAGACACTAATCTCTAGGATATCTTGGCCCTCTAAATTAATTTAATTAAGTCTATGTTATCATGAAGTAACAATACTAGTATCGCGTATCTTATGTATTTTATAGTGTCTCATACGATCAGGTGTCACGTATGCCCATTATGGACCCATAGCCATACTGTTAACTCAAATATATATGTACTTTCTTTTAAAAAGACAGCCTCTGGAGTTTTTTTCCGCCGCCTTTTTTCTCTCAGCTCAACATCTAGCCCAAACGGGCACCTAAAGGCGATAACCGGGAATAAAATGTCATTCATTAAGCGAATATTTTGTATTCGTAATATGAAAAAAATATTTTATTTTTTTTGACTTTACCAAATAGAATTTGTATTTGAAATATGAATTTTTTTTCTACTTTTTTCAACTATATCAAATAGAACGCTTACTAAAATTCAACAACATTATTCATATAAACTCGTTCTATAGCTTCCTAAGTTCCTAAGCATTATTTCGCTACTTAATAACTAATTAATCAATTAACCCTTTAACAGTGAAGTAGTTAAATTTTGTACGAGTTTAAATTAGATTAAAAGTTAGAGAAGTTTAATTTGAAAGCTGTTTAAGACACAGGTTAAACAGATATTTAACCCTAAACAACGTATGAACGCCAATTTTTAACACGCTTTTATTAACTTGACCTGTATGTATGTATGTATGTAAAGGAATCTTTTAACTTCATTTTCACTTACTTCTAGGAGTCTGATTAACTTGAAAATAACTAGTATCATCAGGATAAAATAAAATATACGAGGGCCGGCTGATAAGTTCGTGGCCTAAGGTATTTAATGAAATGAGAATAAAAATCCTACAAAAAAATTAAAAATAAATAATGTAGTTTAAAAAACTAAAAAACACGCTTTTGTGAAAATACGAACTAAAAAGTAAAAAAATAAGAAGAAAATGTATTTTACTGTAAAAAAAAGCGTGGGGTGGTTTTTAAGTTACTATTGACACCATGCATCCCACGCTTTTTTTTACAATAAAATACATTTTCTTCTTATTTTTTTACTTTTTAGTTCGTATTTTCACAAAAGCGTGTTTTTTAGTTTTTTAAACTACATTATTTATTTAAACATTCATTTAATATCACTTAAAATTTAAGTAACCTTTACAAATAAAATCAAGTGATTAAAAATAAAAAATAAACGTTTCAAACTCATAGCCCCACAGTAGGGTAGATATACTCTGAGTCGTAGGTACCATGGACTCACACAAAGGCAGAAACACAAACACCCAGACCGAGAACAGAAATTTTAAAATTATCATTCAAATATCTGCTTCGCCGGGAATCGAACCCGGGACCCATACCATACGCATTAACCGGTACCATTACGCCACGCGGGTCGTCAATTTATTATTACTTTTGTATCGTAACATCGTAATCAATTAATGAACGGTAATAAAGCAATAATCAAGGGGACAGAACACCAGTTTCCGACGCTCTTCTGTTTAAACTTCGGCAAAATTGATAAACAGTGTGAATATTTAATGCTGCATGACGAGAAGATCATCAATCAATAAATGAAATGAAATGAAATGTTTATTCACTGTATGGTTTTTTTACAAACTCTTAGGGCCTCTTTCATTATTTCCAAGTAAAGTGTTGATTAGATACGTCTGGATGAAATAACTAACAGACTATAAATAATAATAATAACAATAACGCTTCACACTCACAGCCCCACAGTAGGGTGCCATGGACACACACAAAGACAAACAACCACACCGAGAAAATTTAAACTAATCATTTAAATTTCTGCTTCGCCGGGAATTGAAACCGGGACCCTCCGATTGACAGTCCGGTATAGTAACCATTGCGCCACGCGGGTCGTAATCTACCTCTGTCCCAAATTTCATCCCGATCCGTTCAGCCATCCTCGCGTGACTGAACAACTAACATCAATACAAACATACATTCAAACTTTCGCATTTATAAATTATTAATATAGACATAGACTTACACTCCTCCGTATAAACGTTTTTGAACTAGAGATCCATTGGACGATTTCTAAACTTGTAACTTAACGGTTAGACTTGTAGTTTTCTCCACTATGCTGCGCCAATGCGAATTTGGACCCTTTACGTAGCCAATCTACTATTTTTTTTTCTTATTTATTTCATTTCTTCCCGAAATGTTACAATACATACATTTGAAGACCCGCGTGGCGCAATGGTTGCCATGCCGGACTGCCAATCGAAGGGTCCCGGGTTCGATTCCCGGCGATACAGAAATTTGAATGATGAGTTTAAATTTCTGTTCTCTGTCTAAGTGTTTGTGTTTCTGTCTTTGTGTGAGTCCATGGTACCCACGACACAGAGTATATGTGTATACTCTACTGTGGGGCTATAAGTGTGAAGCGTTATTTATTTATTATACATATGTACATACACAAGTGAAAAAATATATGTTTGTTTGGATTTTTTTATAGGTTTGTGTAAATAAATCAGATTCAATAGCTTTGCGCACAATGTCTTGAACTGCTAACATTATCTTTTTAAAATTAAATTATATTATTATTATACATTATTATACATAATTGAATAGAATTATTATACATACATGATAAAATTACGAATTTTGTTGTGTGCCAGCTAAAGATCGAACAGGTCCTAGTTTTAGTTCTAGATTTTGAATACGTTTAATAGAATTAACAAAATGAGTTAATAGTAACTGATTTACCGCCTGCATTTTGACACCTCGATAGTCTATCGCATACTACCTTGCGGAAGGTCGACTAAAATAGATTTATATGTGTATTTTTCGCCACACATACAACCATATGCACTTTCTACATTATAATTAATGTATTCGCTTAAACTTGTTAGTGACCAGTAATAATTCATTAGGTAATAAGGTCAGTTTTGCAAAAATGGAAAGTAAAAATTGCTCAATACAAAACAAAATAAGTACATTACAGTAACAATGTATAATTTGCCTCCTTGCCTGGAAGAAATCGCTGTTTAGCGATAAGGCCGCCATATGTACTCTATTTATTTGTTTTATGTAAATATTTCATTTTTGTACTGTGGTGTACATTAAATTTAATAATAATAATAATAACTTGTAGTTATAAAAGAACTAGCCTTCCGCCAGCGGCTTCGCCCACGTGGACGCGTTTTATAGGTTTTCTACGTTTTATACGTTTTATAAATAAATAAATAAAACCATCTTATGTTCTTTCCCAAGGTCCACTCTGTCTTTTTTTTTTAGTTGAATGGAGTAGCAGACGAAGGCCACGTGGTGTTAAGTGGTCGCTGCAGTCCATGGACATATAGATGCAACCTCAAGCAAGCATAGGTAAGTCTTGTCTGAGGTGGTATGCAGTTGCGCTGCTACTCCGGAGGCTGGTGGTCGCCTCATGTAAGTGTGGCCGGCATCTGCACCTTTCCACCGAAACACAACAGATTTGGTTCACGGCAGAAGTGGGTGCAGCGGTGATACTTCCCCGGGCAAACCATAATAGTTCTACCAATTACAATCCTATCTGTACCAATCTGTGTTCCAAATTTAATTAAAATTAGTTCAATAGCTAAAGCAGGAAAGCGTTACAGACAGACATAGTTACATTCGAATTTATAATATTAAAAATATTAATATAATAATATGGATAAGTAATAATATAGGAAGTAAGAAACATCTCAAAACCTGTATAACCTCGTGTAACCCATACCTATTAAACATATTGTTTGTGCCAAAGTAGGAACAATATGCAAAAAAAAAGCAAGCAGACAAAAGACTTGCTTTACACGCTTAATTATAAAGACTTAGATCACTTTTCCCACTATTCAAATCTCGGTAAAAACAGACAATATGGCGGTAATATTGCAACACTTAGCTCACAGAAGGCTAAGAATTTTCCTGTTAAATAATTTCCCTGCTTTGTCTTTGAATATGGTACCTACTTAATTTATAACCTTGACAACCTATCCAATATAAGGTATTGGCAAAGAGTGAATTGTAATAATAAATATTTTATATGAGAAAATGATTTTTGACGTCACAAATCATTTATATTCAATTGACTACATTTTTATTGGCTTAAAATGCTATATAAATAATAATAATAGCAATAACGATTCACACTCAGCCCCACAGTAGGGTAGATATACTGTGTCGTGGGTACCATGGACACACACAAAGACAGAAACACAAACATCCAGGCCGATAACAGAAATTTAAACTCATCACTCAAATATCTGTTTAGCCGGAAATCGAACACCCTTCGATTGGCAGTCTGGCATGATAACCATTGCGCCTCGCAGGTCGTCTAAAAAACGTTACTTCGAGGCTTGAGCGTTCGGTTTGCGCGGCATCTTTTTTTTTATATAAATAAACCTAACAATAAGGCAGACGGGCCGCGTGATGTTAAGCGATCACCGTCGCCTATGGACACGGGCAACCCTAGGGGAGCCGCCCGAGCATTGCCGGCTTTGAAGGAGAGCTTTTTTGAGCATCTGACGCGCCGCGTTTCCTCAACTTTTAATAAAGTGAAGTGAAAAGTTATAAATGTGTTTTTTTTTTCAATTATGGCATCGCAAACTCTGTGCATACTGCCAGCGTCAAGTATAATTTTTGCATCATTTTTTTGCCAGTTTCAATGAAACTGGACGAAGTAATAACACTAATAACAAAGTCAGTAAGTAAATCGTCAATAATCAGTCAGTCTAGTCAGTACAAAATTCAAGTAAAGTGATGGCTACTTTACTAGAACGTGTCCTATGGAATTTCGGAGGCAAGCAGAAAAAACATTTTTTTTGGCACTGTTATTCTATTTCACAAACACTCGTGCACTGTAATTAACCTATATCAAACAAAATGCCATCAACTTTATCCGATATACCTAAAAATACACCAAGAAAATGAAAATAAAACAAGTGCACAAAATGTCTTTTTCGACTTCCCGCCAAAACTCCCATTTATTATGTGGTTTTCATTGTTTTGTTGACACGTTACGTTGACGTTGTCACGTTAAACTATCGTCCGTGAACCGACTTTACAGACAACTAATTTTTTTGCGTAGTATCAAACCAAGACGCTATTAAAATATGACCAACTTGTTTAACCTCCACGTGGACTGCATATTCGTATGCTACTCAATTTAAGTAAAAAATAAAACCGTCCAAGTGCAAGTCGGACTTGCGCACGAAGGTTTCCGTAGGTACTGTTATCTCAGATAATCATCTGAGACCGTTATCTATAAAAACGGCAACAAAATCACGTTTGTTGTGTTGGAGCCCCTTTAAATAATTATTTTATTCTGTTTTTTAAACGACTTAAATCAAAAAGTACGAGGTTATCAATTTGTTTGTATTTTTTTATGTTTGTAACCTCAGAACTTTCGACTGGGTGAACAGATTTTAATGATTCTTATTTTTATTTGAAAGCTGATACTTCTCGTGTGGTCCCATTTAAAGTTGGTCCGGTTCTGACAATGGCATTCATGCGAAAACCATATTATTATAAGTCTTAAATTCACATTGTAGCTGTGCGATAAATGGACGAATAACTCAATAACACGCCAACCGATTTCGATGATAATTTTTTTATTGGAAAGGACATACTTCAAGGGTAGTTTGATAAGAGTTTAGTAAGGTTCTGATTTAGGTATCCATGACAAAATAACGGAATAGTACAGAACAGTATTTAAACTAGGAATTAAAAATATCAGCGTCACTCGTCACAAGCCAATTTTTTGTGACACCTCTTCCCCCACCTCCAAAATTTCTTGAAGACCCCCCCCTCCATTTTGAAGGCTGCGACCGCGCCTGTTTAAAAAGTCGTTAAATAGCGTCCTATGATTTATTTAACTAACAATTGACTAATTAGCCATTCAACAGTATTTAAAAGTGAGGAAATATAATTTAAAGCCTGTTTAAGACGCAGATTAAACAGATAGTTAACTCTAAAGACGTTTAAGAATGCCATTTTTTTATTATTTTTTTAAATATTGCTAAAAATTTATAATGTTTATGAATAAGGCAGTTAGTTTGCTGCGAGCGATGATGTGTTGATTAATCGTGCCGTAATTACATTATTGGCCACTAATCACGCCAACCGTTATCAAGAACATAACAATTAGTTTGTGTAACGCTGCAAGGCTGCGGGTGAAATCTGTTCTCTATGGCTGACACGGCAACTTAGAGCATCAAGGTATGACAGGTATGATACCCGTCAGAGAGGAGTGGCCTTTACAAGCGAACCCCTCGTCCCAACGTCCACGCACAATGTACCATTTAGTTAAACAACTAGTGTGTCTGTCGACACACACAGACACACAGTGTCAGTGTTGACGGTGCATAGAAAATGACATTGTTAATTGAAATTGACATATTTAGAAATGTATGCGTCTGTAACGCTGAAACGATGAAAGAATATTTGTGAATGTGTGACAAAATTAAAATGTGTGCTTTCATCCCCCGCACCAGATTTGGCACAAAAATTATGTATCGAAGCGAGGCGCTATGCCGTCTCTACTGAAGGGTGAGTCAGTAACTTTGATGCTCTAAGCACGGCAATTATGTTACAGTTAGGTAATCTCACCGCAATCAGACTCACTTAGCTGCATTATGTTTCGCGACTTTAATTTTTATTTGTATGGTGTCAAACGTGAGCGGCGATGGCCGAGTGGTAAGGACCGCTGTCTCTGACGCGCGAGATGCCGGATTCAAATGCTCGGCGCGCTTCTGGCAAAAGTAATCTGTAATGTGCGCATTTATCGCTGCTCCACGGTGATGGAAAACATTGTGTTATTTAATTGATTACGATGTTTTTCATCGCCGTGCATGCCTGAGACAAAATCATAATTTCTCGAAGGTATGTTGTCTACCATTCCGCCCTAGGCCAACGTGGTGGCCTATGGCCTAAATCCCTTTTAATTAGTTAGAAAGACCTGTGCCCAGCAGTGGGACATAAAAAAGTGTCAAACATGCAGGCCACGTGATGTGAAGTGGTCACTGCAGCCCATGGACATCTACACACAACCTCAAACAAGCATAAGTCTGAGGTCTAATGTAGATGCGCTGCTACTCTGGAGGCTGATGGTCGCCTCAAGTAAGTCGGGTCCGAATTTGTACCTTTTCGCTGAAAAACAATAGAGTTGATGTATGGCAAAAGGTAATTCTCCGGACAAACCATGAAAGTTCTGCCTAATACAAACTTGAAATACTTATCTTATTCTTTTAGACTCTTAAGTATAATTTACTGAACTATCTTTACAACCCACAAGCTTCCACCAGCGGAACCGTTTTATAGGTTCCCGTAGGATAAAAACCATCCTATGTTCTTTCCCAAGATCCACTCTATATGTGTTCCAAATTTTATTAAAATTGGTTCATTACTTCAAGTGGGAAAGAGTAGCAGACAGACAGTGTTACTTTCGAATTTATAATATTAATAAGTACGAATTGTTGCATGTAGATGTCCATGGGCTGTAGCGAGCAGTTAACATCACGTGCTATAAACCTAAAATAAAACTCATAAAATAAGTAGGTATAGAACGCTTTCCATGAATATTTTAATAGTAATTACAAATCGATTTTGCACACAATGCAGCACAAACAAGTTTTTATTTGACCTAAGACATTAGTATTAAAAAGGAATTAAATTATTTTCGACGGTAGCTGTTTAGTTTGAATATTAATGAGTGTGTATTTAAATTTTTATATAGTGAGTAGAAAACCGCGGTCTTCGACGCGACCAATCCCAGGTTCAAATCCTCGGCTCGCACCTCTGACAAAGAAATTTGTAATATGCGAATTTATTGCTGCTCCACGGTGATGGAAAATATCGTGATATTTCATTGATTACGATGTTCTGCATCGCCGTGCATGCCTGAGAGAAATTCATAATTTCTCGAAAGCATGACGTCCACCAATCCGCACTTGGCCAGCGTGGTGGACTATGGCCTAAAACCCTCTCAAATTGTGTGAGAAGGAGACCTGTGCCCAGAAGTGGTACATAAAAAAAAGGTTGAAAAAATTTTTTTTATATACATGTACCTTCTATTTTGTGACCTCTGACTATTGAGACCTAAGATTGCGCTTATAGATAAGATTTGAAGGCTAATCAAAACTATAGATCACACGAACACAGTATGTTCATAGTCAAAACGAAGTAGAAAATTGCGTTCCAAGTCACAACCTCGTGTTCTAAAGGGTTCTAAAACATTGAACATGACGTTTTCTTTTTATTTATGTCCAAACTGTCTACTTCGTCGACTGTACTCACATATCTGACTGAACTCTACTATACTCTAACTGATTTACTGGCGGCACAATATTTTCAAAAATAAGGATATAATCGGTTCAATTTTAATTATTTTACTTGACACTGGCAATACGCACTGATCATGCGATGTCATTTCTCTAATCTCATAATCACAATCATTCTTATACTGAATGATAGAACCAGACAAATCTTTTAACCATATAATTTTAAAGTGCCTATAATTTAAAAAGTGTAAAAAAACTTTACAATGACATAATTGTTATACTTATTTATTATCAGTACAGTTCAATATCAGATCAAGATCAAACACAGTGAACCTTCAAACGACTTAAGCAACTAACCTTGACCAAACTAAAGCTGCGTCTCGACGTTGCGCGGCTGTCGAGCGGTGTTTGACCGCGACAAACCTTTATTTGTATAGGAAATCATTAAAAGGTACCCCCACGCCACATGAGTATATAAACGGCCTATGCCCACGCTTTGGGAGAGATACTGAGTTGATATGTGGGTTTTTTACTGCACTAAAACACCCTCGGTGGCCCTCCTCAGCACTTGAGGAGAACGATTTCCTCCTCCGGGATCCAGAGGAACGCACCGGTGTCCTCTACAAGGCGCCCCAAACGGGTCCATCATTCGAAGAACTACGAGTATGATGCTCTCATCCACTTTCCTGTGCTTATGACGGCATGCGGCTACGCACACACCATTGTCATTCCCGGGGCGACCGCGACAAACCTGCGTTTTGACTTGCGAGCCATTTTGTATCGCACAATTGTATTGACTCATATAGTAGTAGTTATTGATGACATTCAGCTACTGAGCTGAATGTCATCAATAACTACGCTTATCTTATAAATTCGTAAAATAATAAACGATTGTTGTATGCCAGAAATCATTTTGAAAATTTTAGAATCTTCGGATGGATCCTTACGTACTGAGCAGAACAGTACCCATAGTTCGCGGCTGCCGCGCGACCCAATGTTCTATTGTATGACACGCGAAGTCGATACACAGCTTAAAACTTTTTTCTTTAGTAGTGTAATAGGCAAGTTCAGATAGATTTCTTATTTAATAGGCTGTCTTTCGTTCAAATAAGTTAATTTAAAAAAAGATCACTTTGGAACGATTTCGATATGTTGAATTGTATCGATTGTGGCACAAAATTTCAGCGAACTTGAGAAATGCGGTTATTATATTATTGCAACATAGCAGAGAATATATTGCAAAACCTGTCGATGTTGAGCCAACGGGCTGCTTTGTTAAATATAAAAAGTAGGAACAATATTTATAAAATAAAAAGAACTTCGTTTTGTACAGTCAACGATAGCATAAGATTTAATTGCTTAACAAGTGGAATAAAAGCATTAATAGCGTATACAAACACTAAAAATATTCGTACAAGCTTATATGGACGGATGTAGTCAAAATTCAGAAGAATCAAAGAATTACATTTTTTTAAATCTAACTATAACTTGTCGATAGACAACAGTCGTTAAATCTGGTCGGAGGCCTTATGGGTGGTTTGAAAACATCCGACAGCGGGCTGGCCACTAACCCGCATCTCCACCATCCCGCATTGGAGCAGCGTGGTGGAGTAAGCTCCAGGCCTCCCCAATAATGGGGAGAGACCCGCGCCCAACAGTGGGACGTAAAAAGGGTTGAAGCCAGCCACATACCAGTAAGTCCACATGACCAAAGATAGCGACAACGACGAATAAATAATGACGAGTGGCTAAAACACCGGTAACTGATTGTAAGGGCGTCCATAAGGCCTCTGACACGGTCTAACGACTGCTATCTATCGACAACAACTGGGATAGACGGCTTAGCGTGCCCTCCGAAGCACGGAAACGCGCATGAAAGTTTTTGCCACTAGCGGTCATCCATCTCCCAGCAAACCGCGCCCGTTTGGCTTAGTTGCATAGATGGTTTGCGTTCTACGCTAACCGCCAAACCATGCGCGCTTCACTTACCGGTATATACGAGTAAGTATATAAAAGGACTTTCCAGAAACTTATATCCGGGACTAAACTAAAACAACGACACTCACTCCAAAGCGAAAAAGTTTTACAATCGCACGCAGCTGCTGGATCTCAGAAGTGTATTTTCTTCAAGCACTCTTAAACGGTGGAAGAAATTACTGTTAAGTAGTGGTAACTGTTATAATATATAGGTAGAGTTTTTCCATTGTAATAATTTTTGCTGTTAGAATATATAATAAATTATTAATAAAAATCAATTAAAACATTGGCTTATAAAAAAAGCATATTACAATATAAACGATTTTTTTGAAGAAAAGACATCGTAATACGTGTAATAAAAATAGTTTGGGGAGCTTCCGCGTAAAATACATTATAAAATAAGTGTAACACTAAACAATGCCTGAGAGTTTTTTTTTCCGCCGGCTTTTTTTCTCTCAGTGACCCAGCGGTGGGTAGGCATCAAAAGCCGATGATCCGTTAAGATTATTCTTATCGGATCTTAAAACAAAATATTTTTTAGTTAATTTTAATTAATAATATTGTATGCCAGAACATGGTAGACTGTTTAAAACTCCAATTATAATTTTAAACATCTTATTTTATGTGCGTAAACAGTCAACAATAAAGTATTTTCATTTCATTTCATTTCATTTCATTTCAAAAACAAAAGTATACAAGATACATGACGCCCATTCTATGAGACCGGATTCCATTCCCGGCGCGCACCTCTGAAATTTTTACAATGTGCTTTATCTTTGCCCTATTAATCTAAATTCGATGCTGGGTAACCGAGCTTGGTTCTGTGATTGGTCCGTTGTTATAAATTGATAACAACTGAGTTGGCCAGTAACTCGAATCTCCATGGAGTAAGCGACATGGGTTTCTTCAAGAAAGGCGTTAAAAGAGCCCTTGAAAACAAAACTGGCAACGCATAGGCGACTCATCTGGTGTTCAAATGTCTATAGTAGGTGGTAGAACTATTATGGTTGGCCCGGGGAAGTACCACCGCTGCACCCACTTCTGCCGTGAACCAATTCTATTGTGTTTCGGTGGAAAGGTGCAGTTGCCGGCCACACTTACAGAAGGCAATCACCAGCCTCCTGAATGGTCTTGCGCAACTGCACACGACCTCAGACAAGACTTACCTATGCTTGGTTGTGGTTGTATGTAGATGTCAGCTGCAGCGACCACTTAACACCACGTGGCCTGCATGCTCATCTGCTACTCCATTCAAATAAAAAAAACATAGGCGACGGTGACCATTCACCATCAGGTGACCCACATGCCTGTTTGCTAGTCTTTTGACATAAAATACCTCCAGGTCTTTACAATAATGTAGAGAATAGTGCCCAGTGCCCAGCAGTGGGACGCACAAAGATACTATTAAATCTGTCAAATCTGTGATAAATATTACCAGTTTACGTTGATCTTAACCACAAAACAAAATTTGATTGCAGCATTCATTCAAGTTTATCATCGAGTACCCGACCGTCATTTTCGTTTTACGTTACACCTTACGCCCATCTACCCTCATTTTACGATAACAGCGCCCATAAATGTAATGTGTATATGCATTTTTACGTAAATACGGTAAATTTAATGCCTTTTACGACCCAGAAATGCTAAATATTAGGACTGATTGTAATGACTTGCAAAATATTTTACATTCGTGAAGGTAACAAATTAAAGCAGAAAATATTAATTATCGCTTATAGAAATAGCCATTATAAAAGAATGTTACACGTATTTGATAGCACAACTAAAATGGTTCGATGGCGCATAGCCATTATGCTCAAAATATTTTATTTTTCAATCAATATCTTAGATACCCACTTTTTAGTGTATTTCAATATCCCTCAATAGTATTCCTTCTAGCGTGGATGTGTCCGTGATGGATATAACAATGTGCAGGAATAACAACAGCCAAAAAATTTCAAAGACCTACCAAATCCAACTCTATTTATGAAAAAATAGGTAGTTAATTAACAAGCTTAAATTATCTGATTAAAAAAAGAAATTTGAAACAGCAGCTTGAAAAGATAGTTAATTTTTAACACAAATATTTTAAATCACTTTATAATTTTACATCACACTGAACATACGAGTAATGATATCTAATACCTTTAAACGAGCAATTCTTGTATATATCTAAATATATTTTTTGAAGCCCGGAAACGGCTCCAAAGATTTTGATGAAATTTAGGACCCTGGTTTCGGGGATGATAAATCGATCCAGCAAATTTTTATTGATAGAAATTGTCGTTTTATTTAATGTTTATTTTAAATACAAAATTAGTCTAACTGACATCTATTGGAGAATATTAATAATATTTAGGCTTTCTACGTAAGCCGTCAAATGTCGACCGTCAATCGGCCCTTCAAACAAATGATAATGTCGATATGAAAAACCTCTATAAAAATTGCGTCAAAGGAATTAAAGCTTTCTTGGTCGAATGGTTACGAAAGCTGACTACGGAGGGTCTCAAACCCGGGTTCAAACCTCAAGTAGGCAAGTCGCGTTTTTTATTTTTTGTGACTTTTTAAAAAAAATGGGAAATTTAAATTCCCACGGGTGCCGCACGTGGAGGACACCGGTGCATTTCACTGGAGATCCAGAAGTCCTCCCCAAGTGCAGCGGCAGGCTACCGAGGGGGTTTTAGTGCGGTCAAATCCCACAAAAGCCGGTATCCTCTCACAAGGTTCCGGGCAACTTTAGAAGGTATCCCCCAATTAACAAAAAAGATACGTATAGGCCTAAAATAAAACTATGGCTAATTTCAAATCAAAATGCATGCATCAAAACCACAATTTCGTAGCATATTTTCAATCTAACTTGTGCTGTCGGAAACAGGTCTTTTAAATTTTAATTCTAATCGTTGCTCTGCTCCATACCAAAGCATTGAACTTTGTTTTATAATTACTCGATGAAATGTGCATTTAGTTTTGCAACGTTTTAGAAAAACCATTTTCATTTTTGCAACTTTCTCATCTCTTTAAAGAATGGAATTTCAGCATTATAACACTGCAGTTGGCTGAAAAATTTAGAAGTAATTTCAACACAAACGAACGCTTTGAAATTTGCCAGAGTTTTTTTTTATTTGAATGGAGTAGCAGATGAGCATGCAGGCTACGTGGTGTTAAGTGGTCGCTGCAGCCCATGGACATCTAACAACCTCAACCAAGCATAGGTAAGTCTTGTCTGAAGTCGTGTGCAATTGCGCTGCTATTCAGGAGGCTGGTGGTCGCTTCATGTAAGTGTGGCCGGTAACTGCACCTTTCCACCGAAATACAATAGAATTGGTTCACGGCAGAAGTGGGTGCAGCGGTGGTACTTCCCCGGGCGAACGATAACAGTTCTACCACCTACAAAATGTGGCCAAAAATTTTAGCTAAATACTTTCTTTGCAGTTATTACAGTTTTTTTTAAATCACACGTGAATATTCTTTAAAGGCAATAAAAAATAATTCATAAATAGTTTGATAACTGTCTTGAAATTCGTACCTTCTTACCACGGACGTGTAGGTTATGGGACAACCTTCCAGCTGAGGCATTCCCAGTGGACTATAACATGGGGTTCTTCAAGAAAGCTGTAAAAAAAAGCTCTCCTCCAAAGCCGGCAATGCTCGGGCGGCTCCCCTAGTGTTGCCCGTGTCCATAGGCGACGGTGATCGCTTAACACCACGCGGCCCGTCTGCCTTATTGTTAGGTTTATTTATAAAAAAAAAACATTGCAACAATTCGAAAGCTTTACGAATAAATGATCAATAACCCGACTGCTCGACGCAAAGGAGAGTAGTTTATTTATCGGCCATTGTCTGAGACAATGCCCGGTATACACGATTATTGATTTGTATTATTAACGGTATTGCTAGCTGGAATTCGTTATTGCTATGTGGTCTATCTGTCTCTTTGTGTGTAAATTGGGTATATTATATGGCACTAGAACGCGTAGCAGACTGATATTGATAAATAACGCTACACACTCATAGCCCCACACTAGGATTCCCTGTGTCGTGGGTACCATGGACACACATAAAGGCAGAAACACAAACACCCAGACCAAGTACAGAAATTAAAAATCATCATTTCAATTTCTGCCTCGCCGGGAATCGAACCCGGGACCCTACAATCGGCAGTCCAGCATGGTAACCATTGCGCCACACGGGTCGTCATTTTGATGTTTCTTACATAATCAAATTGACCTAATTTTGCCAATAGCACTGGTCAGATATTTTTGCTTCACACAGCTGGTCTACCAATGCTGGCAGGGAGAGATACTAGATAGTGAGTTAGTGACCAGACCATCCTAGGATGTTTTTAAACCACCCGTAAAGCCTATCAATAATAACGCCCTAATGTGTTCTTCTAATCATGAATTCATCTATACTAATCTATACTTATATTATAAAGAGGAAAGATTTATATTTTTGTATGTTTGTAATGAATAAACTCAAAAACTACTGTTCCGATTTCAAAAATTATAACGCGAGAAAATGCTTCATTCCTACGTGAAAACGGGTAATAGGGTCAACGCGATTAACTGCCTAAACGTCTATGATTTTAATAAAGCAATGAAGCCTGGAAAAGCACATAGGCTATTTTTTATCCACGGGGACCCATTAAACGGGTCCACGCGGGTGAAGCCGCTGGCGGAAGAAATCAATCAATAATTCAAAATCAAAAGAATCAATAATTTGACACTAGCAATACTGCATCCATCTAATATCCGATCGCACTGCCATATACTTTTACATCATTACTAAAGACATGAAAGAAAAAGAATTTTTAATACAGTTGCTCAAAAAGTGACGTATTGCAGGGACGTATAGCGTGCGGGAAGTGGGCTATTACACACTCGTGGTTTTTCTTTACCTTTTCCGTACTCGTGCGTTCTCTTTCCCAATTGTCAAAATAATGTCTATTAAAAAGAAAAAAACCAACCACGAAATTTTAGAAGTTTTTATGTTTCATGCAAATATTTCTAAAAAGAAGCTACTAATTTGTTTCAATATCAGATTTAATGATTCGATTCAATGAGTTAGGTTAGGTTTCATTTCATTTCATCTCATTAACATTTTCATTTCATATCAATAAAAAAAATCTACTGAAGACTTGGCTGTATGGGCATAGTTCCCTTTGCCTACCCAGAATGGGTGAAGAAAACAAAAAATCTCTGCATATAGGTATTCTTTTACGGTTGGCGCCATTTTTCAAAAATGTTCTTTGCGAGTTTTTATTATTTTATTTAATTGCTTCATTTTTTCGCAACTGTATTAAAAATAGTCGTTCAGTACACGTGCGGAACCGTCATTGGAAGGAGTTCCGACTGTCGATTTCCTATATAACTGTGGAGTTCCGACCTTCGGCTGCGCCTCGGCTCGGGTAGACATTTGTCGGAACTCCTTGCAATGACAGCCTTTCCGCACTTGTAATGAAATATACTATTTAATACAGTGGACAAAAAATGCTACTGTAGGCTGATTACCGAAAAGCGGCGTTACAACACAATATATGAGTGTGTGTATTATAAGTGCAGTACACTGTACAAAGCAATGTACTGTGTATACAGTAGTGTATCATTTTCAAATTACTATCGCGTCAACTTGTTGGTCGCACCTTAGAGCATCAAAGTTTCTGACTCACCCTTCAGTAGAGACGACATAGCGCCTCGCTTCGATACATAATTTTTGTGTCAAATCTGGTGCGGGGAAAGAAAGCACACATTTGAATTTTGTCACACATTCACAAATATTCTTTCATCGCTACAGACGCATACATTTCTAAATATGTCAATTTCAATTAACAACGTCATTTTCTATGCACCGTCAACACTGACACCGACACACAGTTGTATAACTAGAAGGCACATTGTGCATGCACGTTGGGACGAGGGGTTCGCCCATAAAGGCCACTCCTCTGACGGGTGTCATACTTGTCATACCTTGATGCTTTAAGGGTCGCACATATGACGTTTTTCCTTGAGCACCTCACACGCTAAGTAAATAGGTAAGAATGTTAGAAGCGTGCATGCGGAAATCGACCAAAACTGGCTACACCACTTTTAAACCATAATTGTTCATTAAGAGTGATATTGCCGACCCTCGCAGTATGATAATGCATTCGTGAGTAGTAAGAACGCGCCAACTTTCGGTATTCAGACTATATTCGATATTTGACCTTAGAACTAGAACATTATTAAACTGTGAATGCATGATTTGAAAACAATATTTTTACAATACGGGTATTCCTTGTAAAAAGTTTATTATTAAAAACTTATTTTACTATTAAGTTCACTGTTAAGATTTTGTTTAATTAATAGAATCAGGCGTTACTCTGCGAAACTCCACTTTGCGAGTAACCGTCATAGAGTCAATAACCCTGATGATGCTCTGTTTTGGGGCGAAACATGTGTTGGCGGTGGTACGTATTTTGGTGTATATTTTTTATTGTTGCATGGGCATGAATGAATGAATGAATGACGTATCCTATGTTGGAGGGAGGGAGGTGCTATTACATGTAAAAAGTATACACCATCATACGTTCTGATTGCGGATTGTTGCAAAGTAGTTTTTAACCTATCTTTATAAGATTTTGTTTACTTAAGAACACATTCACCTATTTTCAGATTCTTCTCCTAGAAGCTGGTTCAGAGGAGCCAGAAGTGACCAGTGTGCCATCATTCGCACCAGTCTTGGGCAGATCAAGTATCGATTGGATGTACAGAACACAGCCTGAGGAACTGACTTGCCGAGCTCAAAGAGGACAGACTTGTGCATGGTTAAGGTAAACAAAAATCTTAACAGAGAGTTTGTGTTTATTGTTTCAGTATGAACTCTGTGAAGGGATACGAACTGCTTAGCCTCGATTAAAATTACAACGACAGTAGTAAGTAAACATTTCCCAAATGTTTTAAGGCACACTAACACAATTTAATTTACGGATCAGCCAGCCTTTAATTTTTATTTTACACTCACATTTACAGTTTATACTCTAATATGTTTACTTAATACAAATTTAATTGTTCTTTAACAGCGAGCAGGCGTATAAATATGCTTCAAAGCAAAAATAATATTTCCCTTTCTGCAAAAATAACATTTTGCGATTTCGCGATTTCAGCGGTCGAGTAATGGGCGGATCCAGCGCCATAAATTATGTCGTATACATGAGAGGTAACAAACGTGACTACGATGACTGGGCAGCCTTAGGAAATAATGGATGGAGCTATGAAGAAGTACTTATTATAAGCACTACTTATTCTTTAGTATCTCCTTAAGATTCCGGCTTATACATGTTTTATATTTCAGGTTCTGCCATATTTTAAAAAATCTGAACACAACCGCGATTTTGAAACCATAGACAGATATTACCATGGCTTGCATGGTCCCCAGAATGTTGAGAAATTTACATACGTCGATGATAATGTTGTGATGTTAGTGAAAGCGTTTAATGAGAAAGGCTTGCCTCTTACTGATTTTAATGGTCGTGAGCAATTAGGGACAATGCTTACTCAGACAACCACAAAAGATGGACTGAGAGTTTCTACTAATGCAGCTTTTATACGACCAATAAGATACAAAAGATCAAACTTAGATATTGTGACCAATGCTCTTGTAACTGGGGTTATAATAGAGCCGAATGAAAAAATTGCATGTGGGGTCACTTACATCAAGAATGGAGTTGTAAAACGAGTTTATGCGAGAAAGGAAGTAATAATCAGTGCAGGGTCATTAAACTCCCCTAGAATATTAATGTTATCAGGAATTGGACCCGAAGAAGATTTAAAATCGCTAAACATACCCGTATTTTCAGATTTAAAAGTGGGACATAACTTACAAGACCATGCTACTACAGAATCTATGCTTATGCAACTTACAAATGCCACCTCCACTTTGATAAACATCAACCAAATAATCAAAGAAACAAAAAGGTTTTATAAGAAAAGATATAGTGATGGTGTATTAACGCAAACAGGACCTCTACAAATTACCGCTTTTATAAGAACTGAGTACGCTCAAGATGAATCTGCGCCTGATATACAATTTCATTTCGATGGACGAAATCTACGAGAATTTTATTCAGACCCAACAAGTTACTTATCATCTGAAACCTTGCCGTTTTCCTTTTATGATAGCATAAACGTCAGGCCCATTTTACTGACGCCAGCAAGTAGAGGATACCTTACTCTTAATAGAACAAATCCATTATTTGGTCAGCCACTCATATATCCAAGATTTTTTACGAAACAAATAGACGTCGACACTTTGATAGCTGCTCTTAAATATGCGGTAACCTTAGAAGATACACAGCCTTTCATAGAGAATCAAGTGAAATTTGTACGAGAACCAGTACAAGCTTGCAGAAATCATAAATGGGGTACTGATGAATATTTCTTTTGCATATTAACAAGATATACAGGAACGATATATCATCCAGCAGGGACATGTAAAATGGGTCCCGAATCAGATGAAAGTGCTGTAGTAGATCCTAGACTAAAAGTTTATGGCATAAGACATTTACGAGTTGCCGATAATTCAATAATGCCAAATATTGTGCGTGGTAACACAAACGCACCAGCCATGATGATTGGTGAAAAAGTCTCAGATTTGATCAAAGAAGACTGGGAACACTATTTATAATATACATTTTATATTTAGATCAATTTTTAGTCACAAAATATAGTGACGTAGCTTTTGGTAATTAACTTATTTCATTGTCATTGTAAATAATAAAGAGATATCATATTTATGATTTGTTTTATTTTTGACCATATCAAAGTATTTAGTGAATTATTTTGATTTACTATTTTATTAGCTATTTCTTCGTTGAAACAAAACAAACAAGTTTAGTAGCAATTATCACACATAATGTTACAATAATGTTACAAAATTAATTGGTAAGTCTTCTCAACACCAGTCGGTATTTGTTTTGCTATAAAATATATTATTTTGAAAAAATATTAAACACGTAGAATTAATCCGATTGTATTAGAATTGTTCACTTAGATATTTGTCTCTATGTTTATATGGTAACATGTATTCGGTAGAAATTATTATTGGGTTATTACTTTTATTTATTTATACCAGATATTTTTTTTTGAAAATAATATTATGGCATGTGTTTGTTGTAAATAATAGTTATTAAAATTATTTTTTTAAAGTATTATATGCCATGTTTTCGTTGCAATAATAACTGTATGTTTTTTATCATTCATAGATATTTATATTCACGTTTATGGTCATATTTTATTACATACAATTGTTCTTTCATTCACTTATTAACCAAATCATTAAAACAAATAAATGTTATAATAAACACAAGATGATAATCTCTTTATTTATTCTTTTCCTGATAAATTATTTATGCATATTTCGTTTATTGATATTTCTAATAAAAACATAGTACCTATTATTATTATTAATAATATATTTACTATTGTTTTAGGCTTCTATCCATCAAATAACGTATTTTAATCGGGTTTTTAGTGGTTTCAAATGTTTTATATTTTAAATTAAAAAAAAATATTAATATATATTTACATATTTATAATTTTTATATATTCGTCGAGTAATTAATTGAGAAGGTACCATGTAGGTACTTAATCCTTGTTGTAACTTTCATTATATAACCTCGTTATACTTCAATACCGCTTTCATATTTACAAATTGCATAATCATAATAATCAAGGCAGTTGCAATGTCATTCATTTATCTTACCAAATCGATGGGGTCATTTTTAAATAATGTTTTACGTTTATTTATTAATGCAGCACACATTTTGAATACTATTTTCTGTTTTTGTTTACCTTAGAGCATCAAAGTTCCTGACTCAACCTTTAGTAGAGACGGCATAGCGTCTCGCTTCGATACATAATTTTTGTGCCAAATCTGGTTCGGGGGGAAGAACGCGCACATTTTAATTTTGTCACACATTCACAAATATTCTTTCATCGCTACAGACGCATACATTTCCAAATATGTCAATTTCAATTAACAACGTAATTTTCTATGCACCGTCGACACTGACACCGAAACACACAGACACACTAGTTGTATAAATAGAAGGCACATTGTACATCAACGTTGGGACGAGGTGTTCGCCCGTAAAGGCCACTCCTTTGACGGGTGTTATACCTGTCATACCTTGATGCCCTAAGGTGTTTACGTGTTACTAATTTTCAAAAGTATTGTTATAGTAATTTATTTCTTATACAAACGTATTTTTGTATCGATTTAAGTACTCTTACCTAGTGGTCTATAGTCCATAATATAGTCACTAATAATATAATTTGTGTTTAGAGGATTTTTTAAAAGTAGAATTTGTTTTGTACTGTGTATTTTCTTTTTTATTATAATCTAATGGTTTATGTGTAATTGTAGAAAATACGAGTAGTAACCTTATGCACGCTTAGTAGATCCGCTACAAATTTAAATGATAAGGTGATAATTTTTATTTTTATTTCAGGGGCAAAACGATGGGTGGCTCTAGTGCCATCAATTACTTGGTGTACATGAGAGGCCCACCTTTGGATTACGACACCTGGGCGCAGTTAGGAAATCCCGGCTGGAGCTATCGCGATGTAAGTAAAAAAAATTTAAATTATAATTAATAAATGATTATTTTCTTTAAACTAACAATTTTTTCTTTTAATTAGCTAAAAAGAGTAAGATATGTTACCCGCCATTTTGTTGTGGCAGCCATGTTTAATTTACAACAAAACTGAGTACTGAGCCATTATTTGAATTAGTATCTAAACACCACCAACACCGTGTTTTATGTTATGTCTAATATAATATAAATTTATATTTTTATTCTATTCTCATAATTCATAATTAATGATAAACACCATATCTAGTGACATAAGCCTATAATATTATGATAAAATCTTCCTTTTCAGGTACTGCCTTATTTTAAGAAATCAGAAAATAACAGAGATTTAGAAGCACATGACAAGTATTACCATTCAGTTGGTGGACCACTCAACGTCGAAAGATATGCATACACCGATGTAACCACAATGATGTTGGTACAGGCATTTAAGGAAAAGGGCTTACCAATCACTGATTTAAATGGAGCAAATCAAGTAGGAACGGACATTGTCCAATCAACATCTAAAGATGGAAGAAGAATGTCTACAAATTCAGCCTTTATAAGGCCAATACGCCGTCATCGGCCAAATTTACACATTATCACTGAAGCGTATGCCACCAAAGTTATCATTGATCCAATAACTAAAGTCGCACATGGAGTGGAGTTCATTCAAAATGGAGTTTATCAAACAGTATACGCAAGGAAAGAAGTCATCGTTAGTTCAGGAACTATAAACTCGCCGAAACTACTTATGTTATCAGGTATCGGGCCCAAATATCATCTGGAGAGTTTAGGAATCCCAGTACTTTCCGACCTTAAAGTAGGATATAATCTTCAAGATCATGTTACGACTGACGGTCTAATTATTGGCTTATCTAATAAAACGGCAACCAATTTGAATTCACAACAATTACTACAAGAAGTCAACAATTTTTACGTAAGCAGGCAAGGACCTTTAGCATCAACGAATACTCTAAACGGTGTTGGATTTATTAAAACTCATTTGGCAACAGAAAATGCACCGGATATTCAATTCCATTTCGATGGAAGAAACGTAGAAGACTTCTACGCTGATACTACAACCTATCTTGCAACAAATATATTCCCGCTTGCGTTTTATAATGGATTGGCTGCAAGACCATTGCTCTTATCTCCAAAGAGTAGAGGTTACATAATGCTAAACGTAACTGATCCAGTTTTAGGTCCCCCTTTAATATACCCACGATTTTTCACTGAAAAAAAAGATATGGATACATTGATAGCGGGTACGCGGTTTGTTATTAGCTTGGAAGAAACAGAAGCGTTTAGAAAAAGTGGAGCTAGTTATATCAGAATACCGCTAGAAGCTTGCCCATACATTTGGGGTTCAGATGAATATATAAGATGCCTGTACACTCATTACACTTCAACGATATATCACCCAGTAGGTACTTGTAAAATGGGACCATCCTGGGACAGAGATGCTGTTGTAGATCCTAGGTTAAAGGTATATGGAATCAAACAATTAAGAGTAATAGATGCCTCTGTTATGCCTACAATTATAAGAGGTAATACAAACGCACCTACTATTATGATAGCAGAAAAAGCTAGCGATATGATCAAAGAGCATTGGTTATCATAATGTCATTAGTTTTAGTTAAATAGGTAGTCAATGTTAGAAAGTCTAAGATAGAATTAAAAATATGCCATTGTCGTTTACTTTTGTACTTTTCTAGTTAGATTTTTAGTTATTTTTCTATGAATTTCGGCTCAGATAACAGTTTTGATATGCCTATGGAAATTAAACTAGGTAGCCCACCTACTTTCATTGTATATGTGATACTGATACTAACAAATAGCAGTTTTGCAATCTTTTGAACCTTTTATTGTTGAAATTGTACAACACAAATCTTGTATTGATGTGTACGCGTATATCTACGTTTATATTTCTGTATTATTATTTCAAATATATCAAAGAAGATTTCGTTTCCCCCATAAGAGTTAATTTTCCTGAAAAGTACACATACGGAAGTACGCGTGAGAAATTGGTACATGTATATTTAGAACTTTACATTCGTCGGGAGCGAGAGGAATAAGAAAGTTTTGAACAAAGACCAACAGAATAATATCGCGCTGACTCATCTACAAGACGCTGTGGTTGCGGCCAGTAAACAAGCGTTCGAATATTTCTGTTATTTTAGAGATTTTTACGACTTCTCAGAACATAGTATTCTGTGACACCACTATTTAAAATAAAGGCTAAGAATTACTGTATTAACTGTACTGTACTGTACTGTAATGACTTTTTTCTTGTTGTTTTTTTTTTTGCAAAATATGATTATAATGAGATATGTAATTATGATTCGTATTTAACAGTCTAATAATTAATTATTGACTATTTTATATAAAGGTCAAAGAAATAAATAACATTACCAAAATATAAATAACCTAATAAAAATTAACAATATCAGGATTAGCCCGCTGAAAGACATGTATTTTTGCTATGCAGTATTTGTATTTTTATAAATAATTGTAGCACAATGTATATTTAAATTAATCTTAGCCATTTTTACATTCTGTATTAATTTCAAAATTGTGTTCACATTAACCGTTAGCTATAATAGTTAAGGCTTGTAAATAACATAAAATAAAATAAGTATTAAAAAAGACTCGGTGTTTAATTTTTCCTTATCATTTGGGTAAAAATTAAAATTTTATTATTTTCTCTATATAAAAAATAAATAAATATTATATTCTTTGCTGACACTCAAAAACGTGGTCCCGCCGTCTTTATGGCTCTACGGAAGTCCCATCTGCCGTTTCTACACCCCCATTATCTGCCTCCATAAACCGCTGAGACGCAAACAATCCGCAGCAGTCTCTGTCCTCACTCTGAAATCACCACCACGACATGTTGAACTCCCCTCCCCCTTTCAGTAGAACTGAACCCCATACAAATTCATGTAAGACCGAAGCGTTGAAGAGCTCTTCTTTCAATGGTGATGGCACATTTTACAACGCTATAGACTTTAAACTTCATCAAAGTGATATAAATAAGAGAAAGCCTTACCCAATTACTATTATAGATGCGACGTGTTTTGTATGTTAATGGTGGTTACATATTGAGCCTGGTTTCATGACGTTCCGAAAGCATAATCATAATAAACTGACCATTAAGTATATTAAGCATTGTAACGTGTCTCTGATAGTTTATATGATTATATTTGTATTTTGTTAAATCTGGTCTATGAAACACTTTTGAGGGCGGGAAACCTTCAAAAGGTACCCAGCACCTTGGGACAGGATACCGGGTTATGTGGGATTTGTACCGCAGTAAGACCCACACGGTGGCCTGCCTCTGCTCTTGGAGAGGACTCCGGGATCTCCATTGGAACGCACCGGTATCCTCCACACGCGGCGCCCCAGAGCGGGCCCATTTTCGGGAGAGCAGATATGCTCTCCTGCACCTTCAAGTGTTCACAGCGGCATCCGGCCACGCACACACCGCAGTCCTTCCCGGGGTTGCTGGCTGGACGGGTCGAGCTCCCACTTTCACCGTCCGCAACTTCGGAAGCCCCCTTTTAGTCGCCTCTTACGATCAGGCAGGGGATACCGTAGCTCTATTCTTAATCCCGAGGCTACAGGACCAGACTGAACTTAGTCTATTGACAGTTCCATGTTAGTGTAATGGAACCGGACTCAACATGTAAGCAACCTAAGAAATATAAATTGTTAACGTTTATAATACAAAGATTGATAATGAATAACAGAATCGCACCAAACACATGTTCATGAAAAAGGTTGCCAGCCAATACGAGTGCATAATACGGGTTGCTCTGTGAAAATGTATCTGATCTCGTGTAGAGCTAAGCTCCTGAATCTGCACGCCCTTACCTCTACCAGCCCTAACTTCAACACAATATATCAATAAATATGTGTTTTGCTACCATTACAAGGGCGTTCGCTTCTTTATCTAATAATCAGATAAATATAGATTTCCGATAAATCCGATAATCCGATCCGGGGGTTGGAAAACGACGAAGCACTTCGAGATACCGTAGGTAGTGCTCTTGAGTTTTGCTTGGCTCGTCTTAGCGAGAGAACTCCCGCGAAGATCAGTCATATACATGTCAAAAGGAATCCTAGTGGTTATGAGTATAAAGCGACAAAAATAGTTAAGATCCGACGAGAGCCGACTTAATGCCAGATGCGATAAAAGCGCTCCGTACGCCCTTGGTAGGCACATCAAACAACTTTTTGTCAAGTTTATATTACTTTCCCTAATATCGTTACTGCAATTCGCTGGATACATAATTAAAGGCAAGTACAAAATGGACGAAGTGATAGGTATATACAATTTTTATTTATTTAAATTACATATCTGACGAGTATGCAGACAATATGATGTTAAATGGTCGCTACAGATCATGAACATCTACATCAATTGCCGTATTTAAGAAGCATACTTGCTTAAATAAGCAGGCAACGCTAAGCAAAGAGCGCTATCTGACGTGCGTTCGTTATGTCAAGCCATCGATTTATGTCGATTATACCAAACGCATAGTAGCAGGCTTCACTCAAATGGCTGCAACCCTTTTTGCGTCCCACTGCTGGGCACGGGTCTCTCCCCCTTATTGGGGAGGCCTGGAGCTTACTCCACCACGCTGCTCCAATGCGGGTTGGTGGAGTTCTTCTCTCTTCTCTTCTTCACTCAAATATTGTCTATGAATTCATGTAGATAGCCCTATGCGTTGGCGAGCACTATGAGACCTCATAGTACTGCTTATGAATACGGGTGTAAGCTTCAAACAAGTCTTGAGTTTTTCCAAAGGTCTCGTGCAGTCGCGCTGCTATTCCCCCAATAAGGGGGAGAGACCCGTGCCCAGCAGTGGGACGCAAAAAGGGTTGCAGCCGATACTAAGGAACAAAAACCATCGTTATGACATAAGTTAAAAGTATTTTACAAGGATTCTTTACAAGCGAATCACCCGCAGAAAGCAAGACACGACAAGAATTCCAGTGGGAGGAATATTACACAAGTTTGTTCCAGCCGAGCGTTTATACTGTTCTTCTCTTATTATTCACTTTATTGCTCATTTTCTCCGAATCATCCTCGGTATTTGTGTTTTATTTATTTAAATCTTTATTTCAGTTACCAAAATACTTTAGAAATATTTATTGTTAAAAGCTCGGTATTTATACATTGATAGCCCGTTGAAACATTTAAAACAGAAAGTGCTTCGCGCATGACGAAAAAATACGTTGAAAAGAAAACAACAAAAATACACACTAAAGAGCATTGAAAAGAATCATAGTTATAGAAAAAATTAAAAGTTTTTTACAAGGAAACTTTACCAGCGAAACAACCATGGACACCAAAATGCAACACCAATTTCCCCTTCGGGAGGACCATTAAACAAGTTTGTTCCAGTCGAGAGTTTTTATCGTTCTTCTCTTTAAATTCACTTTATTGCTCATTGTATAAAATATTATAATAATTCTCGTTGTTAAATATTTAAAGCAAAAAGTAACTACGAGTACACTTACGCCACTGCATACAAAAATATACGAAAAATAATGACGCATGCAAGTAAAACAGCTACAAGAAACATCGTTATACTAAAACATTTAAATTATTTTCGAAGAAAATCAACCGCACTTGCTTTACGTACACAAAGTGCTGTTGTAACGTTACTTGCACGTATGAGAAAAAAATAAAATCATCAATAAAAATTAAAATAAAAAATACGCTGCATACAACAAGGAAAACTAAAGAACAAGAACCATTGTAAAAGAAAATGAAAAGGATTTTACAAGGACACCTTACAACCACAGACACAAAACACGACAAGAGTGCTTTCGGGAGGAACATTAAACAACTTTGTTCCAGTTGAGAGTTTATACTGTTCTTCTCTAGTAGTTAATTTTATTGCTCATTTTTCCCATTTAATATTGGGTATGCTGCGTATATCTATTGTTTCAGATAGATTAAATACAGTTATTGCTTGAAGTTTATAGCTTGTTGTTTATAATAACAAAACGAGGTACACAATCAATGCACATGAAAAACGCCAATCGCTGAGCGGAGAGCGTATTCTATTTTTTCCAGAAAGGCAAATTCTTACTTTCTGGGGAACTACCCTTTACTATTTCATTGACACTTGGCTATTGTTTTCCTTTTATACCTCGTTCAGACGAGATAAATCTTCTGTTCACCTTTTTCAGTGTTTGCAATGAGGGTCACGTAGCAGAACACGCACGTTCGCTCAAATTGCGCTCCTTACGAACCTCAAAACATACTTTTATTTCAACGTATGGTATTTTACTGATGAACTGGTCTTAATATTTATTTACGAAATGAATACTTAAATTTGGAGTTTTGGCGGGAAGCCGAAAAAGACATAGTATTGTGCTCTTGTTTTATTTTTACTTTCTTGGTATATTTTTGAGTTATATCGGATAAATTTGAAGGCATTTTGTTCGATATAGGTTAATTATATTGCACAAGTGTAGTGAATTAAAATAATAGTGCGAAAATAGGTTTTTTCGGCTTGCCTCCAAAATTCCATTGGTCACGTTCTGGTAAAGAAGCCATCGCTTTACTTGAATGTCTGACGGACTTCACTGACTGATTTTAATGACGACTTACTGACTTTACCTATTATTTCTCGTTCAGTTTCACCGAAACTGGCAAAAACGTGATGCAAAAATTATACTTGACGCTGGCAATATGCAGAGTTTGCGATGCCATAATTGAAGAAGAAAAAACTTAAATTTGAAATATCTTAAAAAAATATACCGTGAGCCGTCATGGGACGCCTGGTAGATGTGAAACAGTTTGTACTAGCAACATGCATAAAAGACAAGATAAAAAAAAGAACTAAACACAGCATAATGAAAAAAAAGTGTATCAGTAAAGCTAAACAATGTCGAGTGCGGTCAAAAGTAGGATGTGTGGCTATTCAGCTACATCTAGTGCGGTCATAAAAAGAATAGGTGTCAACAAAGCTAAGCATTGTCGAGTGCAGTCAAAAGTAGGATGAGTGGAAATTTAGCAACATCTGGAGCGGTCAAAAGTAGAATGGGTGTCAATAAAACTAAGCTATGTCGAATACGATCAAAAGTAGGATGGGTGGCCATTGAGCCACAGCTGGTGCGGATTATGATTATTTATTTAATAAACATTTATTTTCATTTAATAAACATTTTTCATATACCAATCGGCACTTGGCCAGCGTTTTATGCGTCTGAACAAAAAAAAAATAATTAACTCGTATATAGAGAGCTACTCTACGTACATTATTATTATATCTAATTAAAAGTCCTGGAGAAGACAAAAGCTATAAAGTGACTTATAAGACACTTTATAATGCTACAAAGTTGTATAAGGTTTCTTAGGAACGGGAACATCTTGTCGATGTCGATGTTTATAACTAACGTGTAATCTTGGTAAAATGTTCCTGTGAAAAATCTGACTTACAGGGCCACACACTCTTTTCTTCCACTTCCTACTGCGAGGTACGGGTCTTTCCCTATCTTTGGCAGCCTGGGGCTTGCTTCGCAACGCTGCTCCAATTCGGGCTGGTTGATTTTCGTGTCAGTGGCCAACTCGCTTTCGGATGTTTTCAAACCACCCGTAATTCATCCAACAAGGTTTAACTACTTTATCCATCAACTGACTGTTGACGTGCCCTTCGAAGCACGGCAGCACGTATTAAATTATTTCCACTAACGGTCACTCAGCTGTGTAGATCGCTAGCCGCCGGGCCATGCGCGCTTTGACTTTTATCCTATTTTTATATATTTCGTGGATTTATTATTATCATGGAATGGTAAATAAGTAACTCAATTGATTACATTTTGCACTGCATTATAATTTACAATTTGCAAAGTAGGTAAACGGAAAAGCTGACATCACGATCAGTTGTTAGCTGGACTAACAACGGTGCGACACAATTGTGGGATGTGGACGGAGTCATATTGAAGGAGTCGACATGCGAAGCGATCAGTCTTATTCGAGACACCAAGCATTACACACCTCTAATACGTTACTGTTGGTTTGCTTAGTGCGTGAATAATAATTTCGTCATTTTAAGTGAAGTGACAAATAGTGTACGCTATAGCTAACAGTAAATGAAGATGACGGCACCGCTTAGCCATACACTATGCCGTCATATAATTTAATCTTAATGGCTGCAACCCTTTTTGCGTCCCACTGCTGGGCACGGGTCTCTCCCCTTATTGGGGAGGCCTGGAGCTTACTCCACCACGCTGCTCCAATGCGGGTTGGTGGAGATGCGGGTTAGTGGCCAACCCGCTGTCGGATGTTTTCAAACCGCCCATAAGGCCTCCGACAAGGTTTGACGACTGTTATCTATCGACAACAACCGGGACCGACGGCTTAACGTGCCCTCCGAAGCACGGAAACGCGCATGAATTTTTTTTGCCACTAGCGGTCACCCATCTCACACCCGACCGCGCCCGTTTGGCTCAGCTGCATAGATCGCTTGCGTTCTACGCTAGCCGCCAGGCCATGCGCGCTTCCGAATCTTAATATAATTTCCTAAAGCCCAACTTCCTATAGTAGATAACAGTGTATGTAAATTCGTCGAGCAATAAAAGACCGTATCGGTTCACGAAACAGCTCATAAAAAAGGAAAAAAGCGCAAAATTCTGAATATTCATCGAGGTTAGTGGAATACTCATCTGGTAGATTAATCCTAAGCTTTGAAGATTTTCTCTCAGACTTTTTCTAGCTAGCTTTTGAAAAATCTTAATGAGATGAAACATTATTGTCGTTATAATAAACTTGTTTTCTCTTATACCATTAAACGAGAAATTCTTGTACATATATGTACCTAAATATATGTTTTGAATCTCGAAAACGGCTCCAACGATTTTGATGAAATTTAGTACCCTGGTTTCGTGGGTGATAAATCGATCCAGCTAGGTTTTATCTATAGAAATTTTTAATTAATAAAAAATATTTTCAGCGATAATCAACTTAAATATAAACTGAAAATACGACTCTTCCTAACATTTATTAGAGAGTATTAATAATATTGTGGCGAAGAACGCCGTCACTATTTTCGCTTGCGGTTCCGTCCGCGTAGGCTATACGTTTTTAACACGCTTTTATTATCTTCACTTGTAACTAAGAAAATCTTGGAATCTTAATTTGACCCACTTTCCGGTCTTCGATTAGGATGAAATTTCTGCACACGCTCTGAGTTCTGATGGGTATTAAATGAAAGGGTTTGCTGAATTATTGAAAAAAAATCCAACTAAAAAATTTAAAATAAATAATGTAGTTTAAAAAAATAAAATACACGCTTTTGTGAAAATACGAACTAAAAAGTAAAAAATAAGAAGAAAATGTATTTTCCTCTAAAAAAGCGTGGGGTGGTTTTTAAGATACTATTGACACCATGCACCCTTTTTTTACAGTAAAATACATATTCTTCTTATTTTTTACTTTTTAGTTTGTATTTCCACAAAAGCGTGTTTTTTTAGTTTTTTAAGCTACATTATTTTACTTATAGTCATGAGTCATTATGTCACTCTATAGCCTCCCAACTATGTGCATACAAATCAGGCCAATCCATAACACCATTGCGAAGTAAAAGTAGGAAAAACAAACAATCAAATAAATAAACAAATCACTCTCGTGTGACGTAATAGTTACATCGGAATGCCGATCTGAGGGTCCGGGTTCGATTGAAGCAGAAATTTGAATGATAAGTTTAAAATTTCTGTCCATCTGGGTGTTTGTATTTCTGTCTTTGTTTATGTCTATGGTACCCACGACACAGGGTATGTCTACCCTGCTGTGGTGCTATGACTATATAATGTTACTTAAATAGGTAAAAAAATTTATTTATTTATTTATTTATTCTTCATTGTTCCAGTATAAAAGTGTACAAAGGGCGGACTTAGTGCCAAGCATATGATGGACTAGCCTTCCGCCAGCGGCTTCACCCGCGTGGGCTAGTTTTATAGGTTCCCGCAGGATAAAAACTATCCTATGTCCCTTTCTAAGTTCCACTCTATCTGTGTTCCACATTTCATCAAAATTGGTTGAGTAGTTTAAGCGGGAAAGCGTAGCAGACAGACAGACAAAGTTACTTTCGAATTTATAATATTAGTATGGATTTTAGAAATCATTTCGAAACAAAAGTTACAATTACATGTACAAGACAGATATAATAATACCAAATCACAGCTCATTTCACATTTTAATTCTATCTCACAGAAATATATCCACATTTGGCGCGACTGCTTCTTGAAGCATATTTGAAAAGGAATTTGTTCGCTCCATATGTCAAAATTGACAGATCGTTTAACACGGTTCAGTTCAACGAACTTTGAACGGGAATCTGAATTTCCTCCGTCTTTAATCTTATACTTTTCCAGTCGCTCTCTCTATTTATTACAAGTGAGCTGGCATTGACGTCATATGTAGTACAAAAATAAATTCTATAATGTTGGCATTAATAGGGAGGCCTGGAGCTTACTCCACCACGCTGTTCCAATGCGGGTTGTTGGAGATGCGGATTAGTGCCTCCAACAAGGTTTAACGACTGTTATCTATCGATTAAAACTGACACCAACGGCTTAACGTGCCGTCCGAAGCACAGAAACGCACATGTAAGCTTTTTGCCAATAGGGGTCACCCATCTCACACCCGCACACGCCCCACATCTACATGTAGATCGTTTGCGTTCTATACTAGCCGTCAGGCTATGCGCGTTGGCAACACATGCCACAGAACACATGAAATGGTATCTTCTAAAAGTTAATTGAAATTTGAAATTGTTATCTTTAAAAATAAAATGACTGCTTCATTTTTATTTCGTTTATTCACAGACGCCTGTAATACACCACTTAATTCCCATGATAAATCTTTCATTACCTAAGGCTCAAAGAGAAGTGGTGGCTATTCATTTTAATTTTCTCTATTCAATTCACACTTTGATGCGAGGAGAACGTGGCCTGAAAAAAATGAGGACAATTTTATCTATCAAAATAATTTGAATGTTAAGTGTTTGTATGGTATTTGAATGTATTCTTGGAAATCGCTAAAGATTATAAGGCTCGCCGTTTTCCAACTGCTGGACATAGGTCTCCCCTCGGAGTGCGAGGGGTGTAAGGTGTAGTCCACCACGCGGCTAAGTGCATTTTTCTGGACATCATTCCTTCTCGAAATTATAAGTAGGTAACTCTTAGGCGCGAAACTAGGTCACTCGAAGCGCGCATGGCCCGGCGGTTAGCGTAGAACGCAAACGATCTATGCAACTAAGCCAAACGGGCGCGGTCGGGTGTGAGATGTGTGACCGCCAGTGGCAAAAAATTTCATGCGCGTTTGGCAAAGGGAGATCTCCCGCCGGGCGAGGTGGTCATGCCCGGGGAGCGGCCGCGCTCCAACTGACTCAATTCGGAGCTTGTATATATGGTAGGATATTCCGAAAACTTCGATAGCGTGATTCAGGAAGCGGATAGCGGAAGGTCGCTACATCACCCCCTGCTCAGACCGGAGGTCGATGACTTCAGTATTCCAAGTGTAGTCTTCGCTTACAAGCGCCTGGAATGCCCTCTATCTGCGGTGAGTCGAGATGTGAGGGTGCAGACCTTGTGTAGCCCTCCGTCCTCGGTGAGTCGGGATGTGAGGGTGAAGCGAAGAGTGGAGATGCCCTCTATCCGCGGTGAGTCGGGATGTGAGGGTAGGATGTGGAGGCGAGTAATGGCTACTCAAGCCGTCCATGAAGTCCTTGGAGGCAGCTGTGTCAGGAACAGGAAGCGTGTACATGGTGCGCTGCGATGAACCTGACGAGCTGGTGAAGTGGTGCTGCAGTCCATCCAGGGAGTGAAGGTGCGACTGATGAAGGTCAGAAGGGACGTATTCTTGTCCAGGGTCACCAGTTTGGCAAAGGGAGATCTCCCGCCGGGCGAGGTGGTCATGCCCGGGGAGCGGCCGCGCTCCATCTGACTCAATTCGGAGCTTGTATATATGGTAGGATATTCCGAAAACTTCGATAGCGTGATTCAGGAAGCGGATAGCGGAAGGTCGCTACACGCGTTTCCGTGCTTCGGAGGGCACGTTAATCCGTCGGTCCCGGTTATTGTCGATAGATAACAGTCGTTAAACCTTGTCAGAGGTCTTATGGGCGGTTTGAAAACATCCGACAGAGGGTTAGCCACTAACCCGCATCTCCACCAACCCGCATTGGAGCAGCGTGGTAGAGTAAGCTCCAGGCCTCCCAATAATGGGGAGAGACCCGTGCCCAGCAGTGAGACGCAAAAAGGGTTGCAGCCAACTCTTAGGCAGGCACGGTGATTGAAAACATCGTATATTTATGACAAAATTTGTCCCTCACCGTGGAGCAGTGATAAATAAATTTCTTTGTCAGAGATACACACCAAGGTTTGAACACGATATCTCCGTGTCAGAGACCGCAGTCCTAACCGCTCAGCCATCGCTGCTCCAAGGCTGCCAGTTTGTATAAAATTATAACTTAAACATATTTTTTTTTCAAAGATTGCGTAAGAAACCAAAATTTACTATAGGTAACTACTACCTACATCAAAATTTCTGAAAAGGATATCATTAAAAAAGTATTCCGTCGAGTGCCCTCTGAATCCAAATATACGCTATGCTGGGTTTTGTTTAACTGCCCATAAGTCTTTCTTCAGATAGGTATATAAAGCACCCTGTAGCTTCAGGATTAAGAATAAAGCTACGGTATCCCCTGCCTGATCGTATGAGGTGACTAAAAGGGGGCTTCCGGGGTTGCGAGCGGTGAGAGTGGAAGCTCAATCCGTCCAGCCAACAGCCCCGGAAGGACGGCGGTGTGTGCGTGGCTGCATGCCGCCGTAAGCATCAAAAGGTGCCGGAGAGCACATCTGCTCTCCCGAAGATGGGCGGATTCTGGGCGCCTTGCATGGAGGACACCGGTGCTTTCCACCGGAGGTCCCGGAGTCCTCCACAAGCGCAGAGGCAGGCCACCGAGGGAGTTTTAGTGCGGTCAAATCCCACATAACCCGGTATCCTCACCGAAGGTGCCGGGTACCTTTTGTAGATTTACCCCCGATATAAAAAAGGTATATAAAGCAACACATGCCAGCCAAGCTGTGCCATAAGCTATACGAGTCGTCCATTTAGCTCTCGTGTGCGCCTTGCTTTGCTTAACTTTATAATTCTGTTATATTCATACATCAAGCGCAAGGCTTGCTTTTTTAATAAAGTTTATTTCACTTGCTGTTTTTACTTCCGCTGAAAGATGAACGACTTTCAAATCATGGAATGAAATTTGAAATGACTTTGAAAACGCAGAGGAAATGGTTGGCTAACGCTATTACCTATATTAAGAAGTAGGAGCTTAATTTGTATTTACCAAAGCTAATGAGGAAATAAAAATACACCGCGATCTTGAGTTAATGAGGTTGTTGAAGGAGTCGCATAATTAATCCACATAGTTATCAAACAGGTAAAATCTAGCTTCCCAGAAGCCATTAAAAGACGGCGATAAAGCGTGCTTTAAATACAATTCGCCGCGAAAAATATTGTTACTTATTTCATTTTTTAATGGAGTAGCAGACGAGCAACCAGGCCTAGTTAAGTGGTCGCTGCAGCCCATGGACATCTACATACAACCTCAAGCAAGCATAGGTAAGTCTTGTCTGAGGTCGTTTGCAGTTGCGCTGCTACTCCGGAGGCTGGTCGCCTCATGTAAGTGTGGCCGGCAACTGCACCTTTCCACCAAAACACAATAGAATTGGTTCACGGCAGAATTGGGTGCAGCGGTGGTACTTCCCCGGGCGAACCATAATGGTTCTACCACCTACAAAATAAAATATTAAATTAATTTGTTACTTAAATATTGATATTGTTGCCACCTAATTAAAAATCTCACCATCAGCCAGGGTTGACTGGTAGCGAATGCCTCCAGGCATTAAGTCTGCTCTTTGTACAACCTTGTTTCGTTGTAACCATAAAGTATAAATAAAGAAAAAAATAATAGTGGTCAGGCTTAAAATGTTTAAAAATTTCGTGCGATTTTAGATAAGCATAAGTAAGCAAGTGCGGGTACATCTTTTTTTCATCATGATTGCAATACATTCATTAAGCGCGTATTGCTCTGCGGCTGGCGTAGAATCAAAGCGATCTACGTGGTTAAGCCAAACGGGCGTGGTCGGGTGTGACCGATGTGTGGGCGACAGCTAGAGGCAATTTTTTTATTTCTGTGCTTCGCATAACCCGTCAAGACGTCTGTCAAGATTGTAATCGATACATAACAGTCGTTAAACCTTGACGGAGGCCATGTGCGGTTGAAAACATCCGACAGCGGGTTGGCCACTAATCCGCCTCTCCATCAACCCGCTGCTACATAAGCAGTAGGTAGTGGAGTAAGCTTCTGGATTCCCCAATAATTAGGCATGTCAGAAAGCCAGCAATGCTCGGGTGACTCCTCTGTATTATCCATAGGCGATGGTAATCGCTTAGCACCACTAGGTCCAGCTGCTTTTTGTACGGTTCAAATATACGTATAAGAATATACATGTATATATTTATATTTACTGTCAGTTTTTAAGAACACTTCCTATTTAATATAAGAACCCTAGTTGTAGGTATTCATTTTATATTAAAGTAACTCCAAAACCAGCTGTCCCGTATATTCTTTGGCCCGCCACTTTATTGGTAGGCAGCAGTAAGCCAAGATGATACATAAAAGTTTATTGACCTCAAAACAAAGGAAGCAAGATATATTACACAAGGTTAAGGATATCACATCAAAGGAAATAAACTCAACAAGCTTTATTCTCATACTAGTATGTTGTCCAGGACGAAACAATCGGAGCAAAGTTTTATTCTCTTCGTGAGTATGTCCCACTATTGGTGGTAGAGCGATGAAGGGTAGTTTTATAAAAGAAAAGCTGTGCCCCGCGGTTTCACTCGCGTTAGAAAGGATCAGCAGCAGAGTGAATATTCTCACTAACGCGTTACTATTGCATATATTAACATGAATAAAAAATTTGTGGATCGATTTATCACCCCCGAAACCAGGGTACTAAATTTCATCAAAATATTTGGAGCCGTTTCCGAGATTCAAAAAATATATTCAGATATATACAATAATTGCTCGTTTAAAGGTATTAGATAAGTAGTTATTGTGACATAACTGTAATATTTAGACATATGATCGAGGGTTTTTTCCGCCTGGATTGGATGTCGTTTTTAAAACTATAGTACATCACTTTGTTCTTTAGAAATACGAAAGCCTGCTTATGGACTAGCTGTCCATATAGACTTTAAAAACAAATCAATTGTTAATACAATAGTAATGATTAATAACTAACTATGAGACTATCTAGTTATATTCAAGCTCTTATATATTCATTAAATGCGAAAAGAGTAGCAATACTTAATAGTTTAAAAAAGCTAAGAAACACGCTTTTACAAGAAATCCAACTCAAAATAGAAAGTAAATTTTAATAAATTTGAAATAAAAAATAGTGTAAAAAAGTGCATTTTATTGTAAAAAAGCGTGGGGTGTTTTTCAATGTATTATCAAAATTTATCTTTCTAATGATATCTGACAGATTATTTATAACTATTGACACCATGCACCCCACGCTTTTTTTACCACAAAATGCATTATTTTCCTCTATTTTTAATTCAAATTTGTTAAAATTTATTGTCTATTTTTTATTTGAGTTTCTTATAAAAGTGTGTTTTTTAGTTTTTTAAACTATTATTTATTTTTTACGTTTTAGTTTGGTTCATTTTAAATTTAAATAAAATACATTTGTTTTCTTATTTATACTATTATTAATTTATGCTTATGGCTAAAGATAATGGTTGGAAATTAATTTTAACATCAATTCCTGCCTTATCGACTATAGATAAAAATTATATGAATTATTTTGCAAATTGAATAATGGAATAATCTTATCAAATAAATTAGTATATTGTCATCGGTCGTCCATAATACTACAAAGTTTGAATAAAATCTGGCCGTTTAAAGTGGGTCTAAATTGCACCGAAAGGAGTCTGTTACAAACAAACAAGTGAAGCAAATATAAAGCATCTAAAAAGGAGAAAAATGATGGCATTGACCGTTGGTATCTAGTTATAGATAGTATTAGTGTAGTTTCTAGCCATCCGTCATTGGTAAAACACATTCTGGGTCCTTTCCGAAACAGTAGGGGTTCATTATGAAACTTTGCAACACTCGCTTGTTTACCGAGATCAACTAAAATATGTACGTTTCCATCTGTATCTGTCTACGTGAGTTCGGGCAAAAATTTACGAGCAATAAGTTATGTATGTTACAACTTTGTTCATCTCTTTGCCGCTTACGAAAGACACGCGTGATTGGGTAGAGTTAAGTCATAAACCTCGTACGGATACATATGTACTCATAGGTATGAATAAGGTTTTTTTATATTGCCAAATGATGGCTTTTATCGTTATGTAATCTAATACCTGTAAACGAAAAAATA
This sequence comes from Pyrgus malvae, assembly GCA_911387765.1. NCBI lineage: Eukaryota > Metazoa > Arthropoda > Insecta > Lepidoptera > Hesperiidae > Pyrgus > Pyrgus malvae. The sequence goes on from OU426969.1 coordinate 10,088,828, forward strand.
TTGTACATCCTGTACCTATGTATATAAACTGCAATGCTATGTATATAAGCTGAAGAGCAGTGATGGCCGATTGGTAAAAAACCGCGGTCTTCGACGCGACCGTACCCGGGGTTAAATCCTCAGCGCACATCTCTTACAAAGAAATTTGTAATGTGCGGATTTGTCGCTGCTCTACGGTGATGGAAAATATCGCGATATTTAATTGATTACGATGTTCTCCATCGCCGTGCATGCCTGAGAGAAATTCATAATTTCTCGAAAGCATGACGTCCACGAATCCGCAATTGGCCGCACTTTATGGACTATGGCCTAAATCCCTCCCACTTGTGAGGAAACCTGTCCCCAGCAGTGAGAAATAAAAAAATGGTTGAAACAGAAATATATAAACTGAACCTCGAAATTTTTTATGAAATTTAGTATGCAGGGGGTTTTGGAGGCGGTAAATCGATCAAGCTAAGTTTCACTCTTAGAAAATGTCGTTGTTATCCGTGTTTTTAACGGTATGATATATTGACCAGTAAGTAATACAAATATTTTTATCAATTAGATGCTACTTTAGTAGACGTTAAATCAATCAATTTTTATTACACAAATTTGCATACCTCGCTGAGGTAAATATGGCGAACTGATAAATGTACATAAAACAACTTTTGTAATACCCATATTTGTGCAAATAAATTATTTTCATTTTATATTGTTTTTAACCGAGTTTAAAGCGGTCATGCAGGGACTACAAATGTAAAAAAAAGTGGCCAAGTGCGAGTCGGACTCGCCCATAAAGGGTCCCGTAGTAGCAAGCATTATTATTTTTTGTCAGCAAAAATAACTTGTTGTTGTTTTTCATAGTGTTTGTATGAACGACAAAGTTATATTTGCGGTTTTTAAAAATTTACTATATCATCATTACTAATATCTCAAATACTGCATACTATATCTCGTTCGAACCAATTCTCTTTGAAAGTTTTTATTGAGATATACAACATATACTTTCGATAGATTTTTCACTTTCTTACTTAAAAAGTCAGAGGGGGGACATTTTACCACTTTGGAAGTGTTTATCTTTCAAACGATTAACTTTGAGAAAAAATGATTTTAGGAACCTCAATGTCGCATATGCAGTCTCAATGCAGCATATAATATTATGTGTATATATTTCACAAATATAGGATATCAAAACCTATGGGGCACTTTTTATTAACCTGCAATCTTGAAAGCAAGGTTTTATAGCTCAAGTAAAGTGGTATATCTAGCGAGTGTGCAAATAAAAAAGGAAGTTCTTTTTAGTATAAGTCCTCGGTTTAACAAAAAACCCTCTATGCTTTTACCAAGATGAAAAAGATAAGATTTGTAGGTGGTAGAATTATTTTCGTTCGCCCGGGGAAGCACCACCGCTGCACCCACTTCTGCCGTGAACCAATTCTATTGTGTTTCGGTGGAAAGGTGCAGTTGCCGGCCACACTTACATGAGGCGACCACCAGCCTCCGGAGTAGCAGCGGAACTGCATACGACCTCAGACAAGACTTACCTATGCTTGGTTGAGATTGTATGTAGATGTCCATGGGCTGCAGCGACCACTTTACACCACGTGGCCTGCATGCGCGCCTGCTACTCCATTCAAATAAAAAAAAAAGATTAAAATTAAGATTCTCGTTAATCCCTTTAAAAATAACGCAAACTATCCGTAAAATAAAATGAAGAAAGCTAAAACTAATCGGGAAACCAAGTGTCTTGAAAATGCTCCAACGAATACTCACTATGAAAAGCCTTAAACGAAAAGCGAAAAAAGAAAAATATTCATTCCGAGGCCCTAATTTAAATGCAACCGAAATGGACTTGTAATATGAGTCCGAGCGAGAATTAAAAGAAACTTTTGAATATTTATAATGTTGAAGTAATGGCCTAATTTGCAAGATATTAATCCTGGTTTAAAGAAACCATTTGAATTGTACGTCGTTTCGCACTTAGTTTCACGTTTTTGGCAACGCGTTTCATTATATTGCGTGAAGTTAGAAAATATTTAAAAGACATTTTTTTTTTCAAAGTAGCCATTTTAATAAATAACGATTCACACTCATAGCCCCACAATAGGGTAGATATACCCTGTGTCGTGGTTACCATGGACACACACAAAGATAGAAACACAAACTAAATAAAAAACGTTTCACACTCATAGCCCCAGAGTAGGGTAGATATACCCGGTGTCGTGGATACCATGTACACACACAAAGATAGAAACACAAACACCCAGACCGAGAACAGAAAATTAAACTCAACATTCACATTTTTATTTCGCCGGGAATCGAACCCGGGACCCTTCGGTTGACAGTCCGGCATGGTAACCACTGTGCCACGAAGGTCATCAAATAATAATTTAATATGCGGGATTTTTAAACTGGCTGGCTGGCTGCACCGTTTTTGCTTCCCACGGCACACGGCGGCACGGGTCTCTCCCCATTATTGGGAGGCCTGTAGCTGCATCCACTCCTGCCATGAACCAATTCTATTGTGTTTCGGTGGAAAGGTGCCGGCCGGCCGGCCACACCTACATGAGGCGACCACCAGCCTCCAGAATAGCAGCGCAACTGCATACGACCTCAGACAAGACTTACTTATGCTTGCTTGAGGTTGGATGTAGATGTCCATGAGCTGCAGTGACCACTTAACACCACGTGGCCTGCATGCACGTCTGCTACTCCATAGAAATAAAAAAATAGTTAATTTTATCGCTAGTTTCTTCTCTCTGGTTGTGGAACTGGAGTATTAAACAAAAAGTAATCTGATGTTACTTTCATTAGCTCCAAAAAGATTTAATTTAAAATATCATGGATATTTTAAAGCAATCTTACATTGAAAGGCTCTTTTTCATGGTTAACTATTTAAAAAGCGACATCTTAGTTAAGATATTTCAGTCAGTTAAATGTAATTCCGTTTTATTAAAATTAATGGCAATTCTAGAAGAAACTTCGTTGAGATTTGTATAATTTTGACCTATTTCAATTTAAGTCAAGGTAAAGATTTTGTTACATTTAAACTGGCTGGCTGGCTGTAACTATGAAACTCGTGTTCAATTGCATCAAAAACAAAACAATTTAACAAAAGCGTCTTTTGCATGGGACCAAAAATATATAATAACTTACCAGAATCCCTCAAGTCTAAAACAATTTTTGATTTTAAACGAGCACTTAAAACGTTCTTGTTTACAAAAGCGTACTATTCGGTATCTGAATTTTTAAACGACGAACTTTAACTTCGTGAGGGATTTCGGGTTTACGGGACTAAAAACCTGCGAGGTTTTTTTTCCGCCGGCTTTTTTCCTCTCAGTGTATAAAAACCCAGTAAATTGGGTGCCCAAAGCCGATGGCCCGGATAAAAATATAACTCGTATTAAACATCTTTTATAATTATAGCAGAATTGATAAAACATCGCAATAAAAACCGCAAAATATGGGTTAAAATAAAATCAACGTTGTCTTCAATTATAATAAATTTAGTTATAAGTAATTTTAGTTATACTTATGTTTTAATTCTGTCCTCCAAATTTGCATACCTCGCTGAGGTAAATATGGCGAACTGATAAATGTACATAAAACAACCTTTGTAATACCCATATTTGTGCAAATAAATTATTTTCATTTTCATTTTCATTTGTTAGTTATTGAAATGACATGATTTGAATGACTACCACTGCAATTTTTTTTCTATCAATTTCCACAAACTCGAAAAACCAATTACGTTAGTGGTCACAGTTACTCAATTAATGTTTGTTTGAACAAATATCACGATCGAAGCAATTTGTAGTTCTTTATTAAAAATTCTTTAAGGTGTTCGGGACCGCATAAGTAACACTGAGATTCAGACAAGACATAGTATCAGACATAACAAGTGCGCTGGGCAAGCGACAGCGAAGCGAAGCGAGCAAAATTTAGACATTTAGACAGACATTTTTTTTATTTAAAAACATCCCGTCGAAATTGGTCCAGCCGTTTCAGAGATCAGCCGGAACAAACAGACAAATAAATAGACAGACAAAAAAAAATAAAAGTAGCCTGAATTACTCCTTACTACATCAGCTACCTGCCAGTTAATAAAGTCCCGTCAAAATCGGTCTAGCCGTTTCAGTGATTAGCCGGAACAAACAGAGAGACAGATAGTCAGACATAATAAAAGTAGCCTGAGTTACTCCTCATTCGGGTACAAACAATCTTTATAGGTTGAAGTACCCTGGGCTGATATAGCCCGAGCCCTTTATTCAAATAAAAAAAAAATACTCCTCATTACATCAGCTACCTGCCAGTGAAAGTCCCGTCAAAATCGGTCCAGCTGTTTCAGAGATTAGCCAGAATAAACAGACAGACAGACAAAAATTGTATAAAATGTTATTTTGGTATATGTACAGTATAAACATATACCAAATCATATGCATGTATTATAAAGCGGTTATTTTAATATTACAGACCACAAATTACGTATCGGCGGCGGCGCGACACTCCAATTTTATTTATTTGTATAGATACTTAGAGATTAAACGAACTTACCTTAAGTGAAGTTCTATCCTAATTATACGAAGGCTTCGTCCGAGGAGATTAGCATAGACACATGTAGTAACGCGTAGCACACGCCATTCCACACTATCTTGAGATAATTTTTTTTTTTTTTTTGAGGGTATGTTAACATACCTTTCAGATTGTACCCGCGAGTTACTTCATTTAGTTTAGAGTGTAGTCCGTTTTTTTTTTTATATTTTACGATTTATAAGGGAGTGAAAACGAGGGTGGGTGGGTTGCTAATCTCCTCGGACGAAGCCTTCGTATAATTAGGATAGAACTTCACTTAAGGTAAGTTCGTTTAATCTCTAATTATACTTCATGCTTCGTCCTCAGAGATTAGCATAGACACATGTAGACCTTTAGAGAATATATATCGTAAAATATTGTAAATACAACTGATATATAATCATTTTATTTATAATGAAATCAAAAAACAAGGTTTTACAGTCGAGTGTAAGTTTTATAATATGAAGACAAATAATCTTATAGTAGGCAATATATAATCTGAGTACAATTAGTAGATAGTAGCTATTTTATGCTATTTATAATTGTCATACCAAAACAATCATCATCATTGTTATCAACTGGCCTATTATAGAACTTGGCGAATGTATTGGACGATGAGGTCCACCCAGCAGTCCTTCTAATAGTGTCAATGTTGACACCTCCCCTGTGGGCAGCAGACGTGGCAGCATGCCGCGTGCTATGCGCAGTGAACGTAGAAGTATCGATTCCACTCATTTTTAGAGTATTCTTAATCCAACGCGAAAGAGTTTGGGTGCCGACAACTTTATGAGGCTTTTTAAAACTAATAAACAGATTGTTGGAGCCCACCCGAATATCTCTTGTCTTATCAAGATAAGCTACCATAGCTCTACCTGGACAGATTTCTGGCCTCTCGTTAAAAAATGGAATAATCAGTAAAGGTTGACTTGTACCAACGCTAGAAGTTTTAATTAAATCAGGAATTTTGATTTTAATCTCCGAAGGAAATATCTCGATATTACAAATCTGTATCTTTGACAATGTTTGCACTCTGTGTGCAGTCACTAGAGCCAAAAGCATTATCAATTTATTAGTAAGTTGTTTTAATTCTAAACATTCGTTTGGGAACCATTTAGCAACATAGTTAAGCACCATACTGGGGTCCCACGTTTGGTTATACTTTGGTTGGGGGGGACGCGAACGGAATACTCCCTTAAAAAATCTTTTTAGATTTTCATTATCACATATTGATTCTGTCGTTATCAAGGCTAGAGCAGATCGATAAGAGTTTAATGTACCATACTGTGCACCATCTTCGTAAATTCTGGTTAAAAATGACAATATGTTTGGAACCGATACTTCATATAAGTTTAATTTATTCTCCTTACAATAAATAAACCACTTTTTATAGCACACTTCGTATTGCTTATAAGAGTTGTCAGAAAGAGAGTTTAAAACAATGTCCATTGATGGAATTGGAATACCTCTTCTTAACATGGCCTCCCGGACAATACTCCTGCCACCAGGGTAATCTTGTGACGTATGTGACTGCGACTGAAATTATTTGATAAAATTAGATCTTTATCAGCTTTAAATGTCAACATTTTAGACACTAAAAGGCTCTTAAACAGCGGAAACCAGGGTTGAGTTGGCCATAATGGGACAACTACTATACCTTTCGCTTTATCTATAATAATCTTTCTTAACATCTTAAGGATCATGGTAAAAGGCGGAAAAGCATAAAAATAGAAGTTCGACCATGACATAGTGAACGCATTGATGGCATACGCGTCAGGATCTCTATGCCATGAAACATACGTAGAGCATTTAGCATTTATTCGACTGGCAAACAAATCTATATTTGGAAAATTAAAATTATTAACTATTGCTGAAAATGCATAATCCGCCAATTGCCATTCAATGTCAGGGTGTGTCCGCCTAGACTCCTTGTCCGCTATCACATTATCTGCAGAACGTATGTAGGAAGCAAATACAAACAGTCCCTTTCGTTCACACCAATTCCACAGTTGCTTAGTAACTTCTGTTAAATGTGGAAATTGAATACCTCCCATACGGTTTATGTAGGAGATAGCGGTGGTATTATCAACACGAAGAAGTATTTGTGAGTTAAACACGCGATTAGTAAATATTTTAAGACCAATGAACGCAGCCATAATTTCTAGGTAGTTAATGTGTTTACTACATTCCTCCGCAGACCACAGTCCACTAGCTTTCTGGTCACCACATGCTACCCCCCACCCCGTAGTTGAGGCATCTGTAAATATTTCCAGGTCATAATTATCAACTTTAATTTTACAAACTGGGTTTTGAATTGCTTGTTTCCACCACTGAAATTCCGAATTTAATGTTTTAGGAATATTCATAAAACTTTCATAATTATTGTTATTCTTCAAACTAAGATATTTATACCTCTCAAACATCTTTGTGTACAGCCAACTATATTCAATAGCTGGACAAGCCGATACTAACAATCCAAGAAAACTAGCAAAAGTTCTTATTTTACAGCGGTTAAGGGTGGAAATTTTTTGTATTTCTCGTTTAATCTTTTCTATTTTTTCAGTTGGTAATGAGACCTGGAATTTTTTTGTGTCAACAATATATCCTAAAAACTTGCACGTTTGTGAGGGTATTAAATTACTTTTTTCTTTGTTTATGATGAAGCCGAGTGACTTAAGAAACAACATAGTATATTGTAAGTTTTTAAGGCATGATTCATAAGTATGGCCAAAAAGACAAATATCGTCCAAGTATATTGTTGATAAATAACCGCATATTCTAAGCAGTTTCATTACAGGTTTCATAACTTTTGTAAACACAAAAGGGGCGGTGCTTAAACCAAAAGGTAGTACATTAAATTCATAAGTAGAATCTTCAAATTGAAACCTTAAATATTTCCTATAGTTTTCGTCAACTTTGATTAAGAAATATGCATCTTTTAGGTCGATCGTGCACAGATAACATTCTTTAGTAACAAGCTTTAAGGCCGTTCTAAAGTCTTCTAATTTAAAATGACAGGTATTTATGAATTTATTTAAAGATTTTAAATTTAATATGAAACGCATCGACCCATTAGATTTAGGTATTAAGAAGAAATTGGACAAATATTGGTCGTGAAGCGGTTGACATTCTGAAATGGCGCCAAGATATAATAAGTTATTTATTGCCTGGATGTAATGTACTCTTTCAGTATCTGAATATTTACGTATAATAGGTACTACTTTCTGCACTGGTACTGCACAGAAAGGAATCTTGTATCCTTGTATATATGAAAGTATAGTATGATCCTTAGTAATTAAGGACCACTGACTGTAAAATAAAGATAATCTACCAGCTAGATTTACCGTATTTACTGGCGTTTGTGACTCGACCGGTGCGGTTGATACGATGGCCTCGAAGACGCGGGAGGCCGACTGCGCGTCGATGTCATCGCAGGCTCCTTCATCCTCGGAGGGCCCGTCAGCCTGCGAACTTGACCCTGAGGCTTCCAGTTTAAATTCTTGGAAGAAGTAGAGGCAGTGGGTGCTGCTTTTTTATTTTGCGGCTTCGGTGCAGAGGGTTTTAAATCTGTCCCTGATTTATTTATTGCCTTTGCCGATTTCAATGTTTCAGCAAGATTTTCGCCGAAGAGAAGCTTGTCTACTTTTGTACTATGCAGCTGTTCTCTCATCTCTCGTTTGACTGAATTCAACAGAAATCCTCGTCTAGTGAGAGTGTCAGCATGCTGACAATCACATACCAAGCGTGCAGAGTCCATTAGGAGTTTTAGCAACGTCGTATCCTTTTCTTTAGAAGATAACACGCGCGTGATGGCTTCCCCTAGACAGGCGATAGCACAGGTAAGTTGCTTCTGTTTTCCCTCGATGGCTTTGTCTCGTTTAGCTACAATATCTGAAATAGCAGCTTTTATCTCGGCATTCAACTCTGGCGGATCTATCAGTTGGCAGTTCTCCGGTGTTAGGTAACTTTCTTTTAATTCTCTTTTAAGATCTTTCGATAATCCGACCGTAGTCCAGTGTTGAAGTCTCACCGATAAGTCCTGCTGTATCTTTTTACCGTATTTCTTATCTGCTGTAGGATCAGTACCGAGAATATCTAATATCTCTCGATCGAAGCCAAGTTCTTCTGTTTCAGGTGCAGATGTTAGAGAAACAGGCGGGTCAAGAGTGACGGTCTCCGGCGCGGGCGGCGCGGAACCGTCAGGAGCAATCATCGGTGGTGAATTTTCAGTAACTTTTGTCACGACTGAACGTATAATTTCGGGTTCTTCCTCCCCTGACATGCCCGTAGGATTATCTGAGATATTATCGTCATTTCCGAACCGATTTCCGTAATCCATATTTTCATCTGAAAAGTACGGCGAAAAATAACAACCTGTAATCGTTCTAAAAACAGATATTCACCTATCCATATGAATTTGTAAGAAACAGTTCCCAGTTATAATACATAATAACATGTACTGTCCGCAAACAAAACATAATCACGCGTTGAAACAGTCCCTCTGTACTGCTCGTTGCGTGTAGGTAGGTATAATTATCTAATTATAAGCAAAAATCCTAAAGATTTATTACTAACATATAGGTAAGAGACAGTCCCAATGACATTGCACGTACTGACCGCAAACCTTTGTTATCGATAAGAACAATTGGTGAAGAAACAGTCCCACAGTACTGCTCGCAACACGTTTGTTCAAAGTAATGGGCTATTATTTTCACAATAGGTACCTTGGTGTTCTAGCATCTGCGAATGTCGGGAATCTCTCGAAGGCGACGATGAGTCACTTTCGGTTGTGTGTCGCCTTCGCCTGCGCTTGCGACACGATCGGTGTTGTAATTTCTTCTCTAACTTCCTGATTTTTCGTTCAATTCGATCACTGCTATCTTCACGTTTACGCTTAGGCATTTTTATAAACACACACAACACAGTCACAGAACTGTACGTATTTTCACTAGAAAAGTTACTTTAAGACGCGAGTACGTGCGGAACGGCGAGCACTAGAATTGCGAATGGAGTAACTCGCGGGTACAATCTGAAAGGTATGTTAACATACCCTCAAAAAAAAAAAAAAAAAATTATCTCAAGATAGTGTGGAATGGCGTGTGCTACGCGTTACTACATGTGTCTATGCTAATCTCTGAGGACGAAGCATGAAGTATAAATATATGTATATAAAATAAAAGACTAAGAAACCAGATAAATAAATTATAAATTGTTCGTAAAGTTCCCGTATAATCACTTCGATAAATGACTTTTCAGTAATGAGTCCGTGAAATCAGACGTATAATAATATTGTGTTAAAACAATAATAAGAAAATAAAGTTAACCCTATAAGAACTCCCCGAAGTTATCTACGGGAGTTGAGTCAGTGTCAATTTGTCTTCATACATCTCGCTAAATAGTTTCGACTCTTTGTCTGCGATTCCGAAGCGATGCTCATTTAATCTTGACTTATGCTGGAATTTCCCATACTAAAAGGAACCAACAAAATAATACATACATTTTAGTTCTTTTTAAATATAAAGAAATACATCTGAAAGGGAATTAAGATATATAAATGATTCACAACCTATGCATACAAACAAGTATGAACATAATATTTTATTTGAGGATTAAATTGAGGTTTACTCGGCAGTCTTTAGTAATGTAATAAGCATGAGCTTACTATACTGTGTCTTAATATGTAGAATGTATTAGAAGTCTATGTTTTAACACTGCGGTTAAGGTAAAACATTTTGTACAATTGAAATATACGGAGGCCACCTAAAATTATAATAATATGCGTGACCATAATTCTATGGATAATAATAATATTTGCTTCAGGTTAGATGTAGATATTCACAGTCTCGTAGTTCTTTTATTTTAAGATATTTTTTAAGTAACCAAAAACTGGACTACCCCGTAACACTGATCAGTTTGATTCGTCCATGAGTTACACTGACTTCTTACAACCATTTCATTATTTCTATGAGTATACAGAAAAAGCAGCGAGCAGCGATGGCCGAGTGGTAAAAGACCCCGGTCTTCGACGCGACCAATACAGGGTTCAAATCCTCGGCACCCACCTCTGACAAAGAAATTTATAATGTGCTGTGCACATTTATCAATGCTCCGCGGTGATAGAAAAAATCGAGATATTGTGATAATTGATTGATCATTGATGATAATTATTGATGACTATGTTATCCATCGCCGTGCATGCCTGAGTGATATTCATAATTTCTCGAAAGCATGACGTCCACCAATCCGCCAAAAATGGCCGCCAAATGGCCTAAATCCCTTTCACCTGTGCCCAGCAGAGGGGTATAAAAAAGGTTGAATAAAAATACAGAGAATAACAAATATTATGTCATTTATAATAGTATAGTATATGTATGTTATTTTATTTTAATTGATGGTTCCTTACAGTGTAACACCGAACCCTTTATTCGTCGCAGTTTGCACATTCAATTCAAACTGGTCAGCTGACAAAACCCTTAGAATATCTGTATTACTTTATCTTACTTTATCTTAGAGTTGTACTTTTAGTTGTTAATAACAATTCCAAGACATTGGAAAATATGCGAGACTACAGTACTATAGACTCCTTGATATTAAAAAAAAGACTATTTCGACATAAGAGTTCATTAATTATATGTGGTAGAACTTTCATAGTAACACGCCCGATGTGCCATTTAGCATCTTTAATAGGATTCCAGTAATATTTTACTTTTAAAAGGTACATAATCATCAAATAACGTAAAGGAAAGCGTTAGACAATAGGAAGCCAAGAGCCCTCACAAAACCCTAGTTAGCTCATAAATAGCTCGAAACAAGAGCAAAAATCCTTGAATATTCATCGAAGTCCAAGGAAGGTCTCATTTGCAAAAGGACCCATTTGCAAAAAGACTCATTTGCAATATTAATCTTTAAGACTTAAGGAGTTTCGCTGTCGGAGCTGAAGCCACTAAGCAAGCTTTATTCAATTCGAGATTTGAATTTTGAATTTGTAAGTTCGAAACGTTTGTACAATGATTTGCTTCGTTAGACAGATAATAAATAAAGGTTCCTTAGAATTTTACACTTTCTGTCAATTTAATTTTCGTACTATGTTCGGCTTTTGATTTTTCGAGAGAAAGCTGGGAGTTTGGTGATCGCTTCATACAGTGAGCGGAAAGTAGGTATAAACATACTAAAGACAACCAACTTAGTGACACAAGTGTAGATATCACCGAGTGCAATATTCGACTCACTTTATTTCACACTCTTCATATTCATACAAAATAGGCTAAATCATTAGCGATGTTTTTGGTTCCTATAGAAATGGACTATGTTAATATTAGGCTAGTAGGGCCCCTACTAGAGGCTGCAGCAGCCTAAAGGGAATTGTCATCGGGCTGCCCCACCGCCGGCGAGAAAACGACCAACTATCGGCTATTTTCTCGCCCAAGAAATGGGAAATATATTATTATGCATTCTGTGTAAGAGATGCATGTATTTAATAGGTAACCGCAGACCTGCAACATGAAGGCATATGAAGTAACCGGTGATGACTCACCCACTACTTTATCGAAGAGCTACAAGAGTTATCAAAGATAATATTCGCTCAGCGATGCTCGCTTGGCGGTGAGACCATGCCGAGAGACCGTCTAGCTACTTGTCATTTATCTACTAGACAGCCCCCGTAGACAAAATGCATTCTACAATCGTAAACGCTAGGGAATAGAATGAAGAATGTATAGAACCGACGTTTGCTAATAAAATGTCACATGATATCTTAAAGCATGAAAGGTACTGACTCACCCGTCAGTGGAGAGGGCATTGCGCCTCCCTTCAATACATAATTTTTGTGCCAAATTCACAAATGCCAAATATTCTTTCATCACTACAGACGCATACATTTCTAAATATGTCAATTTCAATTAACAACGTCATTTTCTATGCACCGACAACACTGACATCGTTACACACACACTAGAAGGCACATTGTGCATACACGTTGGCTCGTCCAGGGTTCGCCTGTAAAGGCCACTCCTCTGGCGGGTGTCATACCTGTCAGTACCTGTGATGCTCTAAGCATGATCTCGATCGTTAGCTAAGTGTCAATCTCATACATTTTCATTCTATTCTACAAGCGTTAACGTAGGGGCGCTGTACGGATATGAAGCGCAAATTACTCGCATTGGCACACTAGATGTAGTCTAGCGATAAAATTATTGGAACTACTACTCGCATCCTGCTCCTCGTTAATTCGCTTCTAGTTTCCAGCCCTACTCGTTTCTCGTTCATTTTCGGCGGTAGGACAATTGCCTTAAATCGTAATGTGATAACACTTTACAGCAAAGCCATATCGCTACTTTTAACATCACCGATTTAGTTGCTGAATGAAATGAAAATGAAAAAAAGACGTCCTCTTTCAACTTTCACCTTACTCGTAACTCAATTGTGATAGTAGTGTGCAAGTCGCCCTGTAATAATACCTACTGACAGTTGCAGGCAGACAACCGCCGACACTCGAGTTATTGAGCATCTCGCGGCTGTCTCGCCTCAACTATTTGTGTTTACCGGAGACCTTTGTCCGGGATGACTATTGCATTTTGGTGCTGCGCTGTTTATTTGCGGATATCGATATTATTGTCATGAATTATTTAAGGTAAAACATCTATTACTCCATTTTAGTGTGGCAACAACAACAGCATGAAACACACATAAAGTCTACATGTAAGTCTGTATATAGTTATATTAATAAACGATCTCTGTAGCCAATACGTAACTAGTAACACAAACGGTGCCATAACATCAATAACGTGATATATAAATCTGTACAATCTATTTTAATATAAAAACAATACTTTCTTACTTGTGTTACTAAAAAATACGCGTGTATGGGGTAAAAATATAAAACGTATCCACTTACATCTTTTAACACTTTTATTTTCGATTGATTCATAAATGAATAAATAAACGTAACACACTCATAGGCCCACTGTAAGGTAATTAATACCCTGTGGCGTGGCTACCATGGACACATATAAAGACAGGAAGACAAACACCCAGACCGAAAACAGAAATTTAGTCTCATCATTCAAATTTCTATTTCGCCGGGAATCGAACCCGAGACCCTTCGAGTCCGGCATGGTAACCATTGCGCCACGCAGATTGTCAAAATTCATAGTAATATCCAACTCATACCCAACGATTTTCTCAAGTCATATGGAGCTTGGCTGCTACACTGGAAGCTGATGGTCATATTATCAGCCTGGCCAGAAGCAGTACCTTACCTTACCTGTACCGAAATACAATAACATTGCTTCATGGCAGAAATTATCGCAGCGGTCGTACTTCAATGGTTGAACTGTGAAAGATTGTATCAACTATAAAAACACTTATTACTAGTAAATATATTCATTTAAATATATACAAAAACTTTATAAATATCGACAAAAAGTATTTCGCAAATCCCAGCACTAGTGCTGTACAGCGAGAAACACCTTAATAGCACGCCATTTTGTTCATTTGTGACGGCGACCGCATTATTTTGTCTTCTCTAGAAGTCCAGAATAGTTGTTCATTTTATAAGCTTTGCTATTAATACGAAACTCGTTTCAAGTACATAGCTTTTATTATAAACTGAGATGTTTACTTAGATAGTTTATTTAGAGACTTGATTGGATAAAAAATAAATGTTTTTAAGAATTCTCTACAAGAAAAAATAAATCTTTTTTATTTGCCATAAAGCTGAAGACATTGGCGGTAAGGAATTTAGGATTCTTTTAAGGAGGAAAAGGATGTTAAGACTTTTTAACACCGAGTTCATTGATAAGATATTAATACAGCAAAGCCAACAAGAAACATGAAGCATAATCCTCAAGAGGAACTACAAAGACTGGATGACCACTCTAGGTGGTTACTCACAGTCGTTATTTGGAGATTAATATGAAAAAACTTGACTGCATTTTTATATTCCACCGCTGGGCATATCTGTTCCATAATAACCAAGCGGGTTAATGGACAATCAATTAATGATTTTTTCAGACCGCTCATAAGGCAAAGTTTTATTGCTATCTATCAATAACAACCTCTAACAACCTGCATTGGAGCAGCGTGGTGGAGTAAGCTCCAGGCCTCAAAAACAATAGAGAGAGAGCCGTTCCCAGCAGTAGGATGCAAAAAGAGTTGCAGCCAGTCACCCACATTATTCCCAACCTTGCCTTTTGCGCTTAGTCGCTTAGATCGCTTACGCTTATGCCTAGCCTCAAGGCAATGTTTGCATCAATATCAAATATGCTCTTTATCTTTATCTCTCTTTCTTCTTTTATCTTTATATGTCTTTATTTACTTTTAGGTTTGATTTCTACTCAAATGAGTTTGTGAGTATCTTTCATAAGATTTTTCTTCTATCTACTAAAACCATACCGAAAGCCTAAGCATACCAGCAGTATTTACAGATTCCTGTACTGAGATCCTGACTAATATATCTTGAAGCATACATAAATAAGTTTCTGTATATCTACTAAACGAGCTTTAGTTAAGTATAGCTACGAATACTAATGTAGATAAAACTGAAGATATATTCTGTTACAGGGCTCTTGAATATTCAGATTATCTCGTATCCAGTGATTTATTTCAACTGTAATTATTCTCTGCTCCTTAATGTCGGTAATCTGAAATGCGGACAAAAATTTACTTTATTGACTCATTAAATGTCGATAGAATCTTGAGGGAAAATTAAGGAAATTAGGACCATTAAGACGATCTATGTTATTGTGTAATTGGGTGAATTAAGATTGACTACGTAATTAGATTTAACATCCCACTCAGAACATTATATTTTAGAGGTTTAAAATATATCTGTTGTATAGGTATTAAGATATTTAAAAAACATAAACAATATTGGATTGAACAAAATAATATTAGAACGCACGTATATGGAATTGGATGATTTCACGCGTATTTTGAAGGACAATACCATGAGCCATTGGACCTTTTTTCGGTCCATCCATCCATCCATCAGCCTTTTAAAGTCCACTTCTGGACATAGGCCTCCCCTAACGTTCGCCACTCCTCCCGGTCTTGGGACTTCTGAATCCAGCGACTACCCGCTGTCTTCAGGTCATCAATTCACCGGTTGGAGGGTGGCCTGTCCTTCTTTTGCCTGCGAGCGGCGCAGAAGATTATTGAAGACTTTTTTCGGTATTCAGGGGAAACCTTCAAAAAGCACCAGACACCTTAGGATAGACATGGTTATGTAGGATTTGAACACTATTGAAACCTCTTCGGTAGCCTGTTTCAGCGCTTGGAGACTCCGGGACACTTTTAGCCGCGTCTTACGATCAGGCAGGGGACTAAAAATATGAAGTATACATATTCTTAGTCCCAAGCTACGGAATAAAGCCATCATTCTTATTTGCTATAAAAAAGTACTTGTCGGAGGTTTGGTCTTATGTCTGGCTGGGTACTGTTAATTACATCATAATTTGGTAGGCCAGGAGCTCACTACACTACGTATAGCCAGCCATCAAATAGCTAGCCGAAGAAAGACTTCTTTTCCCATTGAAAAAATTAGGTCGAAAAGTTGCAGCCCGTTCATATTTTTTTATTGAAAAAGGGTACCCAGAGTGCCCTAGGATCTTGGGTACAAACCAATCCCTGTTGAAGCACTAGAGACGTAATGTAGTGACTTTTCTGGTTTATGTCTGAGGAGGCTAAGACACAAGAAAACGAATGTAAATTTTATTACAAAAAAAGACAAAAACTTTATTTCCGTAAATGATAATGCAGAATTGTTGTCTTGAATTTAAACGGGAAACAAGAAATAAGTAAGTTCTTATCCAGAGAAAGAAATAAGGCCACTTTGAGTCCGATTTGAATTTTACATCGGATTTACTTTCTTCTCAACTTCTACGTCGCCTTAGCCATTTCCGTCCTGGAAATGGCGTTACCCGTACTGGTAAAAACTATTGTAGTGCTGATAAATACTTGCTGCTTATTGGCTTTTTTTATATCTACTCGAATAGAGATTTATAGAACGTTTATTTATTTATTGTTCATATATAATATTATAAATGCGAAAGTTTATTTGTCCTTCTTTACGTCATAATAGAGTGTTTACACGTGGATATTTCGTTTCATAGTTACAATAACATTTTGAAATTATCAATTTTTTTGCAGAAAATAATATATTTTTGAATACTTTATTTCACATAGTAGTTTATTAAAAAGTCTTATATCTTTTTTCCATTCGGGTAAAGTAAATTGTAGTTTCTCCGAAAATTGTATTTATTATGATCATTTGGAAGAAATAACTGTTGGTTTTTCCTTGCGAACAAATACCATCTCTAAAATAATGTAAGTATACAGGCTACGGTTAAAACTTTAAATTTAATGAACCAAGGCCCGCAGCTTTCCGTGATTCTTTTATCAGCTATTGCTCGTACACATTTTTTTCTGGATCATATATTATATCATACGTATTCGTACAATTTCCCCAAATTATGAACCCATATTTGATCCAAGCAAACGCGTACCTATACTAATATATAAAGCTGAAGAGTTTATTTGTTTGTTTGAACGCGCTATTCTCAGGAACTACTGGTTTGAATCAAAAACTTATTTTTGTGTTGAATAGTCCATTTATTGGGGAAGGCTATAGGCTATATATGGATATATAACATCATTCTATGACTAATACCAAAGTCCACAAGGACGAAGTCGCGGGCGACCGCTAGTGAGTAATATGCTGATATTTGTAACCACCAACCACCATGCAAGCCACACACAAAATGTACATAATGTGATTACGCATCATTGCAATGTCAAATTCAGGAGCTCGATCCGTCCAACCAGCAGCCCCGGGAAGGGCGGTGATGTGTGCGTGGCCGCATGTCGCCGTAAGCATCGGAAGGTGCAGGAGAGCACAATATCTGCTCTGCCGAAGATGGGCCCGTTCTGGGGCGTCGCGCGTGGAGGACACTGGTGCATTCCGCTGGAGATCCCGGAGTCTTCCCCAAGTACAAAGGCAGCCACCGAGGGAGTTTTAGTGCAGTCAAATCCCACATAACCCGATACCATCTCTCAAGGTGTCGGGTACCTTTTGAAGGTTTCCCCCCCGATACCAAAAAAAGGCAACTTACAAGACTTTGAAATAAATTTGGGACCAAATTTTCTTCGTAAGAATTTTTTGCATTGCGCCACAATTTATACTACTCACAGTAGTGGAACAAGTACATATTTGCTTCCCGCCTTTGTTTGTTCTCAACAGTCAGAGATTTTCATTAATTGTTCCCGGCTGTTTGAACTACAAGTTGGTTTTGGAAGCATACGAACGATTCCTATTGTTGCCCTGTTTTGGCTTTAAATTATTTGTTCTTAGTGTTTAGTTTCCGCTTCATTTAAGACCACGATTCAGCCTTTTTAATTAGTATTTAAGAGTTCTCCTTTTCACCATTACCTCTAAGCAACTTGATTTTCAAACTTTATATATAATACGACTTTACTCGAGTAAATGTTTGTATGTCGGGGATGTCGACATATTTCGGTCCTGACCGAGGACCTTCATGTGGCATCAAGCTTGGAGTTTCTGCGGGAGTTTCCGCCGTCTTCGCGGATGGACAAACATCGTGAGTAAAACCGTATGTTGGGCACCGGCGCGGCAGCGACGCTCGCATCCTTTTTAATTTTTTTATGGCTTTGCTGCAATAAAGTTGTCGACAAGAGAACCGGCCTTTCTTTTATACAGTCCACTTATCACACTCGGGGACCTCTATAGATAGTATACCTCGAGACGCCCCAATACACCGTATAATATATAACTACAATAGTGTACACTCACGATTCGTTCAATAATAACATTAAATGTGTTAACAGAAAGTTAATTTGTTATAACAAGTTGAACTACAAATGACTATAACGAAATTTACTATTACTACAAAAACTTAAAATTATTCAGTTACCTAACTAGACAATGTTATGGTTGCCATATACGCGAAATCGTTACTCTTAGACTGTACAGTTCGAACGATACAATTTATCGTACATTGCATACAAGCTATATATGCTACGAGAAATCATTACGATCAGACGGTACAAGACTGACGACGTTTTAGCAGTTCTTAGATAAACGTGGAAATAAAGTGAAGCGGAAACATCGCAGCATCTGGTGCAAAAATTGGCTACTGAAAAGAAGAGTTCATTCTCATGTCAGTTTGTTGGCGGAGTTAAAGATGTTTCCAAAAGACTGGCATAATTCAACTGAATAAATTGTTCTAGCCATTCGATTAGTTTGAGACGCTATGACGCGTGCGCACGTCTACCCGAACTGAAACTGAACACGAAAACTGAACGAGCGCGTACACGTTACGATCAGTCGACAAAGTTTCGTACTATTCCATATGACTGCATTTCTTAAAAAATCGGATGAAACTGTACAGTTTTATAATGCCCGCCCTACACGTAACGAGAAATCGTTCAGATTTCTCTTAACAGACCTGTTTCTTCAGATTTATCGCACTTGTGGATAGTAAATCGTTCCAATTTATCGTTCGTCGTCGGCAGTACGAAATTTCATCAGAGAAGTCGTTCGTCGGTGGTCTGACTCGTGATCGGTCGGCTTAACATACATTTAGAGATGTATTTTACCGTTCGAACTGTACAGTCTGATCGTAACGATTTCTCGTAGCGCATATGTCCACCTTTAAGTACATGCGAGTAGGTAGGTTTAACAAAAATATTTTTGATATGCGGTAACTTATATTTTGCAAAAGAAATACATGTAATTCAACTCGAATATAGGAAATTGATATCGAACAACACTCATTAAGTTATACAGAATATGTATGAGTGATTCAAATTATAATATTATCATAATGAATAAATAAATTTTCTACGGTATTATTTAACTTTAATGAATTCAGCCAAAATATTTGTATTTCAACGTTCAGTGGGTCTGTTAAAATAAATAAGTAATTGACATTTAACATCTGAAAATTAATTTAAAATTTGAATTTCTGGAAACGTTTGTATAATTTTGGGCTATTCGTTGCAATCCTTATGTACGAGTATCCCAATACTTGAAATGGGTATGAACCCATTATTGCGGTAGGTTAGAGCTTACTCCACCTTTTTTAAATCTTCAAAAGGTACCCGGCACCTTGGGAGAAGATACCGGGTTATGTAGGATTTGTACCGCACTAAAACCCCTCGGTGGCCTGCCTCTACGCTTGGGGAGGACTCCGGGATCTCCAGTGTAACGCACCAATGTCCTCCAGGCGTGGCGCCCCAGAAAGAGTCCATCTTCGGGAGAGCAGATGTGCTCTCCTGCACCTTCTAATGCTTATGGCGGCATGCGGCCACTTACACACCGCCGTCCTTCCTGGGGGGAACTTACTCCACCTACCGTTCACAGAAAACATTTTTTTTCGACCTATTTTAATATTACAATGCTGGGCAAAGGTGTACTCTTAACAAAGACCTGTTAGAGATAGATATAGGGTACTGACCATTACGTTTGCCTAATGCCTTTCAGCGTATTTAGTGTAGTTTTCCTCCAGATCGCGTTAAATAAGTAATTCCACCTCTCTCTGTGTAACGCAATTATACTAGAGAATAAATTATCCAAGACGTACATAATGAGTCCTTGTAAAACTCAAATATTTGTGGCCAGATGCATCTGTCCTACGATTTTTCAAGTTTTACCAGTTACAGACCATATACCGAAATGCGAATAATAGTCGTCACAATCTACCCAATAGGCTCGTTGAGGTATCTGTCAGCGTAATAATTACCAAGCAATGTCCTAAACTATTGTACAATGAAAATTTTTTTTTCAACCTTTTTTATGTCCCACTGCTGGGCACAGGTCTCCTCTCACTAGTGAGAGGGATTTAGGCCATAGTCCACAACGCTAGCCAAGTGCGAATTGGTGGACGTCATGCTTTCGAGAAGTTATGAATTCCTCTCAGGCATGCACGGCGATGGAGAACATCGTAATCAATTAAATATCACGATTTTTTCCATCACCGTGGAGCAGCGATAAATGCGCACATTACAAATTTCTTTGTCAGAGGTGCGCGCCGAGGATTTGAACCCGGGATCGATCGCGTCGAAGACCGCGGATTTATATCACTCGGCCATCGCTGCTGAGACCGTGGATTTATACCAGAAAATTTAATTAAAACTGTTGTAGTTTAGACAATTTTCGCATGCACGCAAACATTCTTATTGTCTTGTTCTTTGGTGCTAACATAGTTTCTGTTTGTAAATGTAGTTGTTATAGAAACAAGAGCACAATGGAAACGACTAACAAGATATTCTTGTAAAACAGAATTGCTAGATGCCTTCGACACAACGAGGTATCGATTCACTCGTAAGACACAAATCGTTGTGGTCAGATGCGAACTATTCACCTCGACGACTTTGGCAAGTGTTACGGCGGTTAAAGTCTGACTACAGTTGTATCCTTGTTTTTTCCGAATACTCTTACATTTATTATTTTGTTCTTCGTCTCGGCAGGCCTATGACACTCCATACCACAAAACATATTATTTCACCAATGTATAAGATTAGAAGCGCGCATGGTCCGGTAGTTAGCGTATAACGCAAGCGATCTATGCAACTAAGCGAAACGGGCGCGGTCGGGTGTGAGATGAGTGACCGCTAATGGTAAAAAAAAATCATGCGCGTTTCCTTGCATCGAGGGCATGTTAAGCCGTCTGTCCCGGTTGTCGATAAATAACAGTCGTTAAATCTTGTCGGAGACCTTATGGGCGGTTTGAACACATCCGACGGCGGGTTAGCCATTAAACTGTCCACCAACCCGCATTGGAGCAGCGTGGTGGAGTAAGCCCCAGGCCTCCTACTACTAGCGGTCACTATCCCATCTCACACACGACCGCGCCCGTTTGGCTTAGTCACATAGATCGCTTGCGTTGTTCGCTAACCGCCGCACCGGGCCATGTGCGCTTCAATACTGAATTAGTAGACAATAATAAATTAGTAGCAAAAGTGCTTCAAAATTTATTATTGTCAATTGTTCTCCAGGCACCTTGATTATATTCATTGAAAGCCCATTCTTATAATAACTTGTTGATGCCAAAATAAGTCAGCAGTATGAAATATCTGTGGCCCTAGTGAAAAGGGATTTAAGTCTAAAACTACAACTTTACAGGAGAGGCAAAAAACACACGGCGCACTCAAATTGCGTGTTTGTCCTCGTATGACATTTAAACCGCCAGCAAAAGTAATACATGTGATGTTTTTTATAGGTAAACAGAGTATGTTCTTTATTATTATTGAGTTATTTTTTATGTAAAGTTAATAGTTTTTAAAATAATGACTTATACCCTCAACAAAATAAATTCCTCGAGGGTATAAAATAACTTATACCCCTTCACACATAAGTAAATTGAGAATTCGCTTATGTGAAAAGGAATACGCATTTGAATGAATTTTATGATAACCAAGTAATTAAATGAAATATTTAATAGCTCATTTTATAAAAAAATAGTGTTTAGCTGTGTACTTTAAGTCAAATTTAAAAAAAAATGAAAATTATGAAAAAAATATCTTGGCGTCTTTTTCACAAAGATTTTATACGTGGCGTGTGGCACATGTAGACTTATATGAACTATTTTATGCTACTTAAACCCATATTTTAATGGAAATAAAACAAGCGGAATACAAAATTATATTTATTTTTTTAAATTTCTTGTGTATTTTTATTTTTATTTTTATATGTAAACCGAACAAAAAGGCAGACGGGCCGCGTGGTGTTAAGCGATCACCGTCGCCTATGGACACGGGCAACCCCAGGGGAGCCACCCGAGCATTGCCGGCTTTGGAGGAGAGCTTTTTTTACAGCTACATGCCTACATCACCATTCCATGATCATACCACCAGACGAAGGTTAAAGTTCCACAGGCACCATCTGGACTCGTGGCGGTCCTCCACAGTCCGCTTTGCACGCTCCTTTTTACCACGGACGTGTAGGTTATGGGACAATCTTCCAGCTGAGGCATTCCCAGTGGACTATAACATGGGGTTCTTCAAGAAAGCTGTAAAAAAGGCTCTCCTCCAAAGCCGGCAATGCTCGGGTGGCTCCCCTGGGGTTGCCCGTGTCCATAGGCGACGGTGATCGCTTAACACCACGCGGCCCGTCTGCCTTTTTGTTCGGTTTACATAGAAAAAAAAAGCTTTCTTGAAGAACCCCATGTTATAGTCCACTGGGAATGCCTCAGCTGGAAGGTTGTCCCATAACCTACACGTCCGTGGTAACCACCACGCCACGCCACGCCACGAGTCCAGGTGATGCCTGTGGAACTTTAACCTTCGTCTGGTGGTATAATCATGGAATGGTGATGTAGGCATTAGTTTGAAAAGTTCCTCGGAGCACTCACCATAGTAAAGTCGGCAGAACACGCAGAGCGATTTTCAACGGAGTCAAATGGGTGTAGCTGGTATTTTGGTGCTCCTGCCCAGAGATGAGAGCAGTACTCCATATGGGGTCTGACCTGGGCTTTGTACAGCGTCAGGAGTTGCCCCGCAGTGAAGTACTGCCTCGCCCTATTGAGGACACCAAGCTTTTTGGACGCCAATTTGGCTTTGTGCTCCAAATGACTCCGGTACTGCACTTTACTCGTAATGTCAACTCCCAAGATACCGACACTTTCACCGACGATGAGCGCGGTACCCTGGAACTTGGGCGCTATAACAAATGGGTTTTTTTTAGCGGTAAACGCGCAAACTTGTGTCTTCTTGAGGTTACACTCGACAAGGTTAAGTCGACCCCATTCCGAGACCCGCTCCAGAGAGTTCTCGACTTCAGACACAAGTTTGATTCTACTTTCCTCTACTTGTGACCGAGAGGCATTGGCTCGACAGGTGTATAGTGCGTCCACCGTGCTATCATCTGCATAGCAATGTATACTGCGTGATTGTTGCAGCATGTCATTGATATGCATAATGAATAGTGTAGGAGACAGTACTGAGCCTTGGGGAACACCTGCATTAATGGGTTTCATATCTGAGCAGCATCCGTCAACATCGACCTTAATCTGCCGCTCAGACAGAAAGTTTGCCACCCAGTTGCATAGCCTCAGGGGAAGACCGTAAGATGGAAGCTTCGCGAGAAGGGCCCTGTGCCAGACCCGGTCAAAGGCCTTTGCGATATCCAGGCTGACTGCCAGAGCCTCCCCATTGCCCTCGACGGCTTCAGCCTAGCGGTGTGTGAGGTATACTAAGAGATCACCGGCCGACCGACCCTGGCGAAAGCCGTACTGACGATCGCTGATCAACCGGTGCTTCTCGAGGTACCTAAGGAGCTGCGTATTTATAACACGCTCCATCACCTTAGAGAGCAGGGAGGTTATCGCAATGGGCCTGTAGTTGGACGGGTCACTGCGGTCACCCTTTTTCGGGATTGGGTGTACTAGGGCTACCTACCACGAAGACGGTACTATACTAGTGGTGTAGGAAAGCGAGAATAAGCGCGTTAAGACGGGAGCCAACTCGGGAGCGCACGTCTTTAATACGATCGCGGGGATATCATCCGGCCCGCTCGACTTCTTGACATCGAGGGCTAGCAGAGCTCGTCTGACGGTCTTTTGAGTGAAACGCACGTCCTTCATCGAGCTCTCACACTGCTTGATGGTCGGCGGTGTGGTACCTCCGTCGTCCAGAGTCGAGTTTGAGGCAAACAGGGTACCCAGGAGATCGGCTTTCCCTTTTGCCGTGTGAGCCAGAGTATCGTCGGGTTTGCGTAAAGATGGTAGAGACGACCGACAGAAGTTACCTTCGACAGCCTTGGCAAGCGACCAAAAATCTCGACTCCCGCAAGGGTAGCTAGATAGACGCTGGCCAATTCTGCCGACGTGCCTAAACTTCGCCTTGGCTATTTGCTTCTTTGCCGAACGGGAGGCAGCGTTGAATTTTTTCCGAAACTTAGACGTTTCGGGGTCCTTGCGCGTGTGCGCATCAGCCCAGGTTTTAAAAGCTTCTTGCTTAAGGCTAGAAGCCTTAGCGCAAGAACCATTAAACCAGGGCTTGTTTCGCCCGCCAATGGATACTACAGAGTTGGGAATAAAACCAATCATGCCCTGTCGTATCACATCGGCTATCGATTCCGCACACGTGCTAGGATCACCCGAGGTGAAGCACAGCTGCCTCCAGGGGTAGGAAGCCAGGAATTCCCGGAGTCCATCCCAGTCCGCTGACTCATAATGCCAGACTGGACGCTTCCCATTGGGTCGAGAACCTTCTGGGGGCGGCAATGGTACGGCAGAACTTACCAGGCAATGGTCAGAAGTCCCAAGTGGGGCCCCAACCGTCACCCGGTAGTCAGATGGATGGGTGGTCAGCAGAAGGTCCAGCAGAGAGGCAGTATGGGTCTCAATATCTGGTACTCTGGTAAAAGTGTGTACCACCTGCGTCGTGTTACGACGAGGTGACGAGTTATATCGTTTCTCACGTAAAATGAAAGCTATTCGTAGGATACAACTAGAATTGTATTATATTACATTTATTAATTTCACAATAGCATAATGTGAATGCTGATCTCAAAAGAGTTATACTTGATTTTTGACATTTATTTTGGTGAAAACAAATTGATGTCTAGTAATATCATTACTCACTAAGCCATTTAATAAGGATCATCTGTTGTTGTATTGGTAAACACCAATTTGATAAAAACGTAGGTAGTTTATGTTAATTTAGATTAAAAAACACAATTTTATTTTTTTATTTTTCAGTTTAAAACAATACGAAAGTACTTGAATCCGATTATTGTAGTTTTTTTCGTATTAGTTAAACCCATATGCACCAAATAACTTCTTTGTTTTTAGAGATAGCTAAGATCCGTTTACACCAAATGATAGAGCATTTCTTTCTGATCAATTTGGTATATTTAACTAATTTTCGACAAAATCGGACTTGTACCCCTTTTCACTAGGGCCACAGATATAAACCTTACACACTCACAGCCCCACAGTAAGGTAATTAATACCCTGTATCGTAGGTACCATGGACACACAAAGACAGGAACACAAACACCCAAAGCGAAAACAGAAATTTAAACTCATCATTCAAATTTCTGTTTCGCCCGGAATCGAACCCGGACCTCCTTGATCGGCAGTCCGGCATGGTAACCATTGCGCCATTGCGCGGGTCGTATCCAATTTAATGGGTTCTCCTCACAAAGAAAAATAAAAGTAAATGAGAATATGAAAATAAGTCGGAAGCGGCTATACAAAACACACAGATAAGCAGAAACGAGTTCGTAATTACAGACGCGATACACAAGTATGTAGTAGGATTTCAAAAAAGGAGTTCGTAATTACAAACGCGATACACAAGTATATAGTAGGATTTAAAAAAAAATCTTAATATTGCTCTCGACCTTCACGAGACCCCGCCGATTGCAAAAAATCTGAATCCATTGTTGACGGGGATCGGACCTTAAACTGAGTTATTTGTCCGAAGAGCCCACAAATTAATCTGTGTGTTGGGTACTCGTCACGTCGAACGCGGTACGATACAGAAGAAAACAAATGTAATTTACTGTAGGCAACATTTTTGCTTTGAAATCCTATTTTCCTTTTACCATGAATATTTATTTAGGAAAATTAGTCGGATGCGTATCCATCACTGGATCTACGCCAAAAAGTATCAATTCTGTTTGCCACTGAAGCCTAAGAGCGACGTATATTTCGGCACGTATACGCGCGTATTGGAAAACCCGCTTATACGCGTGCTTCTTTAGTACCGGAAAATGACAAATCTCGCTGTTTCGTAGGAACGAAATGCATGAAACGCATGTAGGAACATGCGCCTCAGTGAACTTAGCAGAGCATTTGTTAGAAGAGCAAAAATAAATTGGTGTTCTGATGGCAGGCGCATGAGTTCCAGAGTTCCTTATAGTTTTCTTGAATAGTTCTGCCGTAAATACAAAGAAATAGGCAGTATAAGGTATTCATGAAATGCGCTGCTAACTTCCCATAGCCGTAGCAGAGCATTTTTAACGGATCCGAATGAAACTTGGGGTCCTGTTACATATCTATAAAACTGATAGTTCCTGATAGTTTTTAAAAAAAAAACTGTTTTACAAAGCGAGAAAAAAAATATTGTGTTTTTTTTTTGACTAATGTCTATAATTTGGATTCTGTCGATGATAAATGCTGAAGAATTGCATGTAACTTCAAAAACTGATAAGGTAAGAAGAGACACACAGTGATACTATGAAACTAAAGCATAAAACATTTAAATTACTCTATCAAGGTACAAGTAACCCAATCTCAAATGTAAAATGACGTAAATATTGCGTCGCATCTAAAAAGAAATAATTTAAATACAACCTATTAAATCAAATAGAACTCTGCGGTTTCTGTTAGAGTAAAATGTATTGTAAAATAATAATAATAAACAAAACCTAGAACTATCACAGAACTCTCAGCAAAGCAGATTGAGTTCCGAATAATATCGAAGAAATGAATCAAAATTTAAAAAAATCTTAGTAATTTATACACAGCACCCACAAACTAGAACTATGCATTTTCTTATATTGTGGAATGTATTGTATAAGAATAAAAATTAAAAAAATCTAGAACTATCACGGATCTCTCAACAAAGCAGATTGAATGCGGAACAATATGAAGCAATTAATCAAAATTTAAAAAAATCTCAGTAACACATACACAACACCAATCAAATAGAACTCTGCGGTTTCTGATAGAATAAAATGTATTGTAAAATAATAAAAATAATCAAAACCTAGAACTATCACAGAACTCTCAGCAAAGCAGATTGACTTCCAAATAATATCGGAGAAAGGAATCAAAATTTAAAAAAATCTAAGTAACTTATACAATGCACCCATAAACTAGAACTCTGCAGATTCTTATATTTAAGAATGTATTGTATAAGAACAAAAATAAATAAAATCTAGAACTAACACGGATCTCTCAACAAAGCAGATTGAATGCGGAACAATATGAGGCAATTAATCAAAATTTAAAAAAAAATCTTAGTAATATATACACAACACCAATCAAATAGAACTCTGGGGTTTCTGGTAGAAAAAAATGTATTGTAAAATAATAAAAATAAACAAAACCTAGAACTATCACAAAACTCTCAGCAAAGCAGATTGACTTCCAAATAATATCAAAGAAAGGAATCAAAATTTAAAAAAATCTAAGTAACTTATACAATGCACCCATAAACTAGAACTCTGCAGATTCTTATATTTAAGAATGTATTGTATAAGAATAAAAATAAATAAAGTCTAGAACTATCACGGATCTTTCAACAAAGCAGATTGAATGCGGAACAATATGAAGCAATTAATCAAAATTAAAAAAAATCTCAGTAACACATACACAA
The DNA here is from genome assembly GCA_911387765.1 of Pyrgus malvae. Classification (NCBI taxonomy): domain Eukaryota; kingdom Metazoa; phylum Arthropoda; class Insecta; order Lepidoptera; family Hesperiidae; genus Pyrgus; species Pyrgus malvae. The sequence continues at coordinate 10,116,725 of OU426969.1, forward strand.
CACCAATCAAATAGAACTCTGCGGTTTCTGATAGAGTAAAATGTATTGTAAAATAATAAAAATAAACAAAACCTAGAACTATCACAGAACTCTCAGCAAAGCAGATTGACTTCCAAATAATATCGGAGAAAGGAATCAAAATTTTAAAAAATCTAAGTAACTTATACAATGCACTCATAAACTAGAACTCTGCAGTTTCTTATATTTAGGAATGTATTGTATAAGAATAAAAATAAACAAAATCTAGAACTGTCACGGATCTCTCAACAAAGCAGATTGAATTCGGAACAATATGAAGAAATTAATCAAAATTTAAAAAATCTCAGTAACATATACACAACACCAATCAAATAGAACTCTGCGGTTTTTATTAGAGTAAAATGTATTTTAAAATAATAAAAATAAACAAAACCTAGAACTATCACAGAACTCTCAGCAAAGCAGATTGAGTTCCGAATAATATCGAAGAAATTAATCAAAATTGAAAAATTCTCAGTATCATATACACAACACCAATTAACTAGAACTCTGCGGTTTCTGCTAGAGTAAAATGTATTGTAAAATAATAAAAATAAACAAAACCTAGAACTATCACATAACTCTCAGCAAAGCAGATTGAGTTCCGAATAATATCGAAGAAATGAATCAAAATTTAAAAAAAATCTTAGTAATTTATACACAGCACCCACAAACTAGAACTATGCATTTTCTTATATTGTGGAATGTATTGTATAAGAATAAAAATAAATAAAACCCAGAACTATCACAGAACTCTCAGCAAAGCAGATTGACTGCCGAATTATATCGAAGAAATAAATCAAAATTTAAAAAAATCCAAGTTACTTATTCACAGCACCCATCAACTAGATCACTGCGGTTTCTAATATTGTGGAATGTATTGTATAAGAATTAAAAACAAGAAAATCTAAAACTATCCCGGAACTCTCAACAAAGCAGATTGAATGCCGAAAAATATCGAAGAAATTAATCAAAATTGAAAAATTGACAGTAACATATAATACACAATACTAATAAACTAGAACCATACGGTTTCTGTTAGAATAAAATGTACTGTAAAAGAATAAAATAAATAATACCTAGAACTATCACAGAACTCTCAGCAAAGCAGATTGACTGCCGAACAATATCGACGAAACAAATTAAAACTTAAAAAATCTAAGTAAATTAGTCACAGCACCCATCAACTAGAATTCTGTAGTTTCTGTTAGAGTAGTAAGTAAGTAATGTAAACTCATTATGGAAAATAATTGGGATCTAGAATTTTCACGAAACTCTCAGCAATACAGATTTATCATACAATATATACGACCCAAGATTGACTGACTGGCTAGAACCGCTTAGCTTGCGAAGAGATATAGGCTTGCTCTGCATGTTCTACCGACTTTACTATGGTGAGTGCTCCGAGGATTTTTTCAAAATGATACCTACGTCCCCATTTCATGAATATACCACCAGACGAAGGTTAAAGTTCCACCGGCAATATCTGGACTCGTGGCGGTCCTCCACAGTCCGCTTTACACGCTCCTTTTTTTATTTGAATGGAGTAGCAGACGAGCATGCAGGCCACATGGTGTTAAGTGGTATCTGCAGCCCATGGACATCTACATACAACCTCAATGTTAAAAACGATGTTTATAGCGGCATAGGTAAGTCTTGTCTGAGGTAGTATGCAGTATCGCTGCTACTCCGGAGGCTGGTGGTCGCCTCATGTAAGTGTGGCCGGCAACTGCACCTTTCCACCGAAACACAATATAATTGCTTCACGGCAGAAGTGGGTGCAGTGGTGGTACTTCCCCGGGTGAACCATAATAGTTCTACCACCTACAAAATAAAGCTATACTTCTTTATTACCACGATTTATACACTAAATAAAAGTTATGTATTAATTATTATATTTTTACTTACTTTCGCGATGGTATATGTCTTAGACATTGTTCAGTATACTACATGCACTGCTTTTTTTGAGAGGTCTACTTATTTTTTATTGTTATAAATTAGGTTCTATTCTATCAAAAATATGAGAATTCTCGTTGATTTAAGTTATATAAGGAAAACTGATATATAATTTTTTTTTCAATTAAGATTAATTTCTTCGATATTTTTCCGTACACAGCAGGTATGCTTTGCTGATGTTTTTTCCGAGCGTTCCAGAATCTAATTATTGATTTTATTGTAGTCAAGGATTGATACTATTTTATCTTAAGTAATAGAGTTCGCTTTAATTACTGTAATAATTGATAATTTTTGTCAATAACGAAGAATTTCTGTGATGTTCTTCGGTATGCTACCTGCTTTATAATGGCAAGCAGTTATCTGAAACTTCTAGTTAAAAATTATATTTGATGATACAAGATACATAACATTTTATCAAAAATCAAAAAGTTCTCACTGATTGGTGCTGTAACTATACTGTATAACAGAATAACCGATAATTTTATTCAATTAGGAATATTTTCTTCAATCAATCAATCTGCAGTCAATCTGCTTTGCTGAGAGTTCTGGGATAGAACTAGGTTTTTTTTATTTTTATTTCATTAAAATACATTTTATTCTAAAAGAAACCGCAGAGTTCTAGTTGAAGGGTGCTGTGTATAAGTAACTGAGATTTTTTAAAATTTTGATTAATTTCTTTGATATTGTTCGGCAGTCAATCTGCTGTGCTGAGAGTTCAGTGATAGTTCCAGATTTCATTTACTTTAAGTATTATACAGAAATTACTACATTATCAGAAACAGCATAGTTATAGTTTATTGGTGTTGTGTATATTTTACCGACATTTTAAAATTTTAATTCATTTCTTCGATATTATTCGGCTATCACGTCAATCTGCTTTGCAGAGAGTTTTGCGATAGTTGAAGATTTCGTTTATTTTAAATGTTATAGAGTATATTTTACTCTATCAAAACCCGCAGAGTTCTATTTGAGTGGTGTTGTGAATATTTTACTAAGATTTTTTATTATTTACTTATATTTTTTTACGCATTCAATCTGCTTTGTTGAGAGATCCGTGACAGATCAAGATTTTGTTTATTTTTATTCTTATATAATACATTCTACAATATAAGAAACTGCAGAGTTCTAGTTTATGGGTGCTGTGTATAAATTACTTAGATTTTTTTAAATTTTGATTTATTTCTTCGATATAATTCGTCAGTCAATCTGCTTTGCTGAGAGATCCGTGTTAGTTTTAGATTTCGTTTATTATTATTCTTATACAATACATTCTACAATATAAGAAACTGAAAAATTCTAGTTTATGGGTGCTGTGTATAAATTACTTAGATTTTTTTAAATTTTGATTTATTTCTTCTATATTATTCGGCAGTCAATCTGCTTTGCTGAGAGTTCTGTGATAGTTCTAGGTTTCGTTTATTTTATTATTTTACATTATATTGTAGTCTAATAGAAACCGTAGAGTTCTAGTTGATTGGTGTTGTGTATGTGTTACTAAGATTTTTTCAATTTTGATTAATTTCTTCATATTATTCCGCATTCAATCTGCTTTGTTGAGAGATCCGTGATAGTTCTAGATTTCTTTTATTTTTATTCTTGTACAAAATATTCTATTTTATAAGAAACAGTAGAGTTCTAGTTTATGGGTGCTGTGTATAAGTTACTTAGATTATTTTAAATTTTTATTTATTTCTTCTATATTACGCTGCGGTCAATCTGCTTTGCTGAAAGTTTTGTGATAGTTCTAGGTTTCGTTTATTTTTATTATTTTACAATACATTTTACTCTATCAGAAACCGCAGAGTTCTATTTGATTGGTGTTGTGTATGTGTTACTGAGATTTTTTTTAATTTTGATTAATTGCTTCATATTGTTCCGCATTCAATCTGCTTTGTTGAGAGATCCGTGATAGTTCTAGATTTTTTTTTTTATTCTTATACAATACATTCCACAATATAAGAAAATGCATAGTTCTAGTTTTTGAGTGCTGTGTATAAGTTACTTAATTTTTTTTAAATTTTGATTCCTTTTTCGATATTATTCGGAACTCAATCTGCTTTGCTGAGAGTTCTGTGATAGTTCTAGGTTTTGTTTATTTTTATTATTTTACAATACATTTTACTCTAACAGTAACCGTAGAGTTCCATTTGATTAGTGTTGTGTATGTGTTACTGAGATTTTTTAAATTTTGATTAATTGCTTCATATTGTTCCGCATTCAATCTGCTTTGTTGAGAGATCCGTGATAGTTCTAGATTTTTTTTTTATTCTAATACAATACATTCCACAATATAAGAAACTGCATAGTTCTAGTTTGTGGGTGCTGTGTATAAGTTACTAAGATTTTTTTAAATTTTGATTCATTTCTTCGATATTATTCGGAACTCAATCTGCTTTGCTGAGAGTTATGTGATAGTTCTAGGTTTTGTTTATTTTCATTATTTTACAATACATTTTACTCTACCAGAAACCCCAGAGTTCTATTTGATTGGTATTGTGTATATGTTACTGAGATTTTTTTTAATTTTGATTAATTGCTTCATATTTTTCCGCATTCAATCTGCTTTGTTGAGAGATCCGTGATAGTTCTAGATTTTTTTTATTTTTATTCTTATACAATACATTCCACAATATAAGAAAATGCATAGTTCTAGTTTTTGAGTGCTGTGTATAAGTTACTTAATTTTTTTTAAATTTTGATTCCTTTTTCGATATTATTCGGAACTCAATCTGCTTTGCTGAGCGTTCTGTGATAGTGCTAGGTTTTGTTTATTTTTATTATTTTACAATACATTTTACTCTAACAGAAACCGTAGAGTTCCATTTGATTAGTGTTGTGTATGTGTTACTGAGATTTTTTAAATTTTGATTAATTGCTTCATATTGTTCCGCATTCAATCTGCTTTGTTGAGAGATCCGTGATAGTTCTAGATTTTTTTTTATTCTAATACAATACATTCCACAATATAAGAAACTGCATAGTTCTAGTTTGTGGGTGCTGTGTATAAGTTACTAAGATTTTTTTAAATTTTGATTCATTTCTTCGATATTATTCGGAACTCAATCTGCTTTGCTGAGAGTTATGTGATAGTTCTAGGTTTTATTTATTTTCATTATTTTACAATACATTTTACTCTACCAGAAACCCCAGAGTTCTATTTGATTGGTATTGTGTATATGTTACTGAGATTTTTTTTAAATTTTGATTAATTGCCTCATATTGTTCCGCATTCAATCTGCTTTGTTGAGAGATCCGTGTTAGTTCTAGATTTTATTTATTTTTATTCTTATACAATACATTCTTAAATATAAGAATCTGCAGAGTTCTAGTTTATGGGTGCATTGTATAAGTTACTGAGATTTTTTAAAATTTTGATTCCTTTCTCCGATATTATTTGGAAGTCAATCTGCTTTGCTGAGAGTTCTGTGATAGTTCTAGGTTTTGTTTATTTTTATTATTTTACAATACATTTTACTCTATCAGAAACCGCAGAGTTCTATTTGATTGGTGTTGTGTGTGTGTTACTGAGATTTTTTTTAATTTTGATTAATTGCTTCATATTGTTCCGCATTCAATCTGCTTTGTTGAAAGATCCGTGATAGTTCTAGACTTTATTTATTTTTATTCTTATACAATACATTCTTAAATATAAGAATCTGCAGAGTTCTAGTTTATGGGTGCATTGTATAAGTTACTTAGATTTTTTAAAATTTTGATTCCTTTCTCCGATATTATTTGTAAGTCAATCTGCTTTGCTGAGAGTTCTGTGATAGTTCTAGGTTTTGTTTATTTTTATTATTTTACAATACATTTAACTCTATCAGAAACCGCAGAGTTCTATTTGATTGGTGTTGTGTATGTGTTACTGAGATTTTTTTAATTTTGAATAATTGCTTCATATTGTTCCGCATTCAATCTGCTTTGTTGAGAGATCCGTGATAGTTCTACATTTTTTTTAATTTTTATTCTTATACAATACAATCCACAATATAAGAAAATGCATAGTTCTAGTTTGTGGGTGCTGTGTATAAGTTACTAAGATTTTTTTAAATTTTAATTCATTTCTTCGATATTATTCGGAACTCAATCTGCTTTGCTGAGAGTTATGTGATAGTTATAGGTTTTGTTTATTATTATTATTTTACAATACATTTTACTCTATCAGAAACCGCAGAGTTCTATTTGATTAGTGTTGTGTATGTGTTACTGAGATTTTTTTAAATTTTGATTAATTGCTTCATATTGTTCCGCATTCAATCTGCTTTGTTGAAAGATCCGTGATAGTTCTAGACTTTATTTATTTTTATTCTTATACAATACATTCTTAAATATAAGAATCTGCAGAGTTCTAGTTTATGGGTGCATTGTATAAGTTACTTAGATTTTTTAAAATTTTGATTCCTTTCTCCGATATTATTTGTAAGTCAATCTGCTTTGCTGAGAGTTCTGTGATAGTTCTAGGTTTTGTTTATTTTTATTATTTTACAATACATTTAACTCTATCAGAAACCGCAGAGTTCTATTTGATTGGTGTTGTGTATGTGTTACTGAGATTTTTTTTAATTTTGAATAATTGCTTCATATTGTTCCGCATTCAATCTGCTTTGTTGAGAGATCCGTGATAGTTCTACATTTTTTTAATTTTTATTCTTATACAATACAATCCACAATATAAGAAAATGCATAGTTCTAGTTTGTGGGTGCTGTGTATAAGTTACTAAGATTTTTTTAAATTTTAATTCATTTCTTCGATATTATTCGGAACTCAATCTGCTTTGCTGAGAGTTATGTGATAGTTATAGGTTTTGTTTATTATTATTATTTTACAATACATTTTACTCTATCAGAAACCGCAGAGTTCTATTTGATTGGTGTTGTGTATGTGTTACTGAGATTTTTTTAAATTTTGATTAATTGCTTCATATTGTTCCGCATTCAATCTGCTTTGTTGAACGATCCGTGATAGTTTGAGACTTTATTTATTTTTATTCTTATACAATACATTCTTAAATATAAGAATCTGCAGAGTTCTAGTTTATGGGTGCATTGTATAAGTTACTGAGATTTTTTAAAACTTTGATTCCTTTCTCCGATATTATTTGGAAGTCAATCTGCTTTGCTGAGAGTTCTGTGATAGTTCTAGGTTTTGTTTATTTTTATTATTTTACAATACATTTTACTCTATCAGAAACCGCAGAGTTCTATTTGATTGGTGTTGTGTGTGTGTTACTGAGATTTTTTTTAATTTTGATTAATTGCTTCATATTGTTCCGCATTCAATCTGCTTTGTTGAAAGATCCGTGATAGTTCTAGACTTTATTTATTTTTATTCTTATACAATACATTCTTAAATATAAGAATCTGCAGAGTTCTAGTTTATGGGTGCATTGTATAAGTTACTTAGATTTTTTAAAATTTTGATTCCTTTCTCCGATATTATTTGTAAGTCAATCTGCTTTGCTGAGAGTTCTGTGATAGTTCTAGGTTTTGTTTATTTTTATTATTTTACAATACATTTAACTCTATCAGAAACCGCAGAGTTCTATTTGATTGGTGTTGTGTATGTGTTACTGAGATTTTTTTTAATTTTGAATAATTGCTTCATATTGTTCCGCATTCAATCTGCTTTGTTGAGAGATCCGTGATAGTTCTACATTTTTTTAATTTTTATTCTTATACAATACAATCCACAATATAAGAAAATGCATAGTTCTAGTTTGTGGGTGCTGTGTATAAGTTACTAAGATTTTTTTAAATTTTAATTCATTTCTTCGATATTATTCGGAACTCAATCTGCTTTGCTGAGAGTTATGTGATAGTTATAGGTTTTGTTTATTATTATTATTTTACAATACATTTTACTCTATCAGAAACCGCAGAGTTCTATTTGATTGGTGTTGTGTATGTGTTACTGAGATTTTTTTAAATTTTGATTAATTGCTTCATATTGTTCCGCATTCAATCTGCTTTGTTGAACGATCCGTGATAGTTTGAGACTTTATTTATTTTTATTCTTATACAATACATTCTTAAATATAAGAATCTGCAGAGTTCTAGTTTATGGGTGCATTGTATAAGTTACTTAGATTTTTTAAAATTTTGATTCCTTTCTCCGATATTATTTGGAAGTCAATCTGCTTTGCTGAGAGTTCTGTGATAGTTCTAGGTTTTGTTTATTTTTATTATTTTACAATACATTTTACTCTATCAGAAACCGCAGAGTTCTATTTGATTGGTGTTGTGTATGTGTTACTGAGATTTTTTTTAATTTTGATTAATTGCTTCATATTGTTCCGCATTCAATCTGCTTTGTTGAGAGATCCGTGATAGTTCTATATTTTTTTTATTCTTATACAATACATTCCACAATATAAGAAAATACATAGTTCTTGTTTGTGGCTGCTGTGTATAAGTTACTAACATTTTTTTAAATTTAAATTCATTTCTTCGATATTACTCGGAACTCAATCTGCTTTGCTGAGAGTTCTGTGATAGTTCTAGGTTTTGTTTATTATTATTATTTTACAATACATTTTACTCTAACAGAAACCGCAGAGTTCTATTTGATTTAATAGGTTGTATTTTAATTATTTCTTTTTAGATGCGACGCAATATTTACGTCATTTTACATTTGAGATTGGGTTACTTGTACCTTGATAGAGTAATTTAAATGTTTTATGCTTTAGTTTCATAGTATCACTGTGTGTCTCTTCTTACCTTATCAGTTTTTGAAGTAACATGCAATTCTTCAGCATTTATCATCGTCAGAATCCAAATTATAGACATTAGGCAAAAAAAAAAACACAATATTTTTTTTCTCGCTTTGTAAAACAGTTTTTTTTTAAAAAACTATCAGGAACTATCAGTTTTATAGATATGTAACAGGACCCCAAGTTTCATTCGGATCCGTTAAAAATGCTCTGCTACGGCTATGGGAAGTTAGCAGCGCATTTCATGAATATCTTATACTGCCTATATCTTTGTATTTACGGCAGAACTATTCAAGAAAACTATAAGGAACTCTGGAACTCATGCGCCTGCCATCAGAACACCAATTTATTTTTGCTCTTCTAACAAATGCTCTGCTAGTTTCACGGAGACGGAACATGCGCTACTAAAACAAACAAAATATGAACCGAACTGATGCACCGAAAAATACGCTAGCTTGTAACCGCCCTAAGGCAGTCTACCAACAAACTTTAAATTGAACATGAGCGGGTGAAGTATGCCATATAATAATCAATTCTTAGTTAAGACTCTTGAAGACAACCAATGTGAATATTAAAACTGGCTTAAGTATTTTTGCAACCCTTTTTCCTAATTATAAATTCTGAAGTTTTCCCAAGGAACTTACAGGGCCTACAATCTTCAGAGCTTACGCCACCACGTTCCCCTCATGCGAATTGATGAAGCTAGGGGTACTGCCAAACCTTAGGCCTTACTCAATAATGATGTTGTTCCCGCGAGCACTTGAGCTATGAGCATTTCCCTCACGTTGAATTTAAAATTTGCACAATTGTGGTTAAAAATGTGCCTGGTCTGACATAACTGAGTTTTGTACGTCTCCCAACCATAACTACACCACCGCACATACCCAGTCCATCATGGGAGGTGGTTTGTAGCGCGGAGTCGAGTCACACGGCGGTTCGCTCATCGCGCGAGTAACGTAAATACATAGTTTTTTCTGTGAATTTACTTGAATTAGAAAAATTGAGTTATGTTACTAATTTATTGTTATTTCAAAGTTACTAAATCGTCAATATTATTATAGTAAGTGATTTATTTATATATGTATTTTTATATTTTTTCCAGACAAGAACAACAAATTTTGGCGTGGTCAGAGGAAGTTGGTATTTCAGAAAATTTTGAAGTCTTATTAAGTCTTATTCTTTTAGGGCTTTTTAGAAAGCGATCAAGAAAGTGAGCATTGCGATTTTTTAAGTTGCAAATTAATAATTTTTAGTTTTTTTTTTCAAAAGTACTTGTCGCCATGAGTAATCTAGTTCCCATGTTTGTTACTGAAAATAAAAGTATAAGAAATGATGTGAACTTTAATAAAAAAATTATTTAATTGTATATGATAGTCATAAAATATTTATTTAATGATGTCCTATTTATAATATCAGCGCGTACAAAATGTGAGCAAAATACTGTATATGCGTGTGCTCATGTAACTTTTAAGTTAATCTTCATCAAAAGAGACGACCCAATGTGTCCTCCAAAGCACGGCAACGCGTATGAAACTGCATCTACTAGTCACCCATTCAACTCTTGACCCTACCTGATATTACTTAGTTGAGAAGATGGTTTTCATTTTTCACTAACCACAGAGTAATATAAGCTTCTTAACGATTACAAGGGGATGCATTTAAAATCTTTTTATAAAATCCCTTTTACCCTTAATTTTCGTGAATGGCTCGTTACAGAATTCATTTACCTTTTCTCGCTGGCAGCACGACAACTTATAACACAGAAGCCAAAAAAAGAATTAAATGGAGGAACAATGGGAAGTTTTTTAATAAAACCCCGACCGACAGGTGGCAACTGGGTTGATTTATTGACTTTTCAAATTTACCACAAAGGTCCCCCGTAATGTGGAGAATATATTAATATAAGTGCAAAATTTTTGGTCCTCCAAAATTTACACATTTTTCGTGAAATTGAAAAAAGTTTCCTTGAAATTTGTCAAGGTGTAGACAAAGAAACGGTGAGATAGCTACCGACGGAAGAGACATTTTCGTCATTTTTTACCAAAATAACTACTTGCACGTACCCCTTAACAAGTAAAGTTTAAGGGGTAACCATTTAAACCAAACCAAGGTTTCCTCTCAACGTGTGCTATGCAGCGTGTCTATTTACCGGCATGGCCGCAACCCTTTTTTGCGTCCCACTGCTGGGCACGGGTCTCTCCCCATTATTGGGAAGGCCTGGAGCTTACTCCACCACGCTGCTCCAATGCGGGTTGGTGGAGATGCGGGTTAGTGGCCAACCCGCTGTCGGATGTTTTCAAACCGCCCATAAGGCCTCCGACAAGATTTAACGACTGTTATCTATCGACAACAACCGGGACCGACGGCTTAACGTGCCCTCCGAAGCACGGAAACGCGCATGATTATTTTTTTGCCACTAGCGGTCACCCATCTCACACCCGACCGCGCCCGTTTGGCTTAGTTGCATAGATCGTTTGCGTTCTACGCTAACCGCCGGGCCATGCGCGCTTCGTATTTACCGGCATACATAAGAGAAAAAGGAAAACCAAGTCAAGGAATAACCAATATTTGATTGGACACTTGATATCCTGTAGTAAAAGGGATGTATAAATCAAGATATTAAATCAATACCTCATACGAAACGTTGGCAATATCAAACCGTTCGATATTCGACCTATATCCCTTCGGCAAACAAACCTACGGTTTTAATTTGCCCTTTTAACCTCCTCTCCCTTCACAGGTCATAGTTTCAACCCATCTTGCCCCTTCTTTAAATTGGGTAAGGTGACCTACGACATAACCTTGGGACACGTTTTCACTTTTCTGTTGTTAAAGTTAGAGGAAGATGTCACATATATTTTCACTCAATTTTCCTTCGAACGATTGCCTTAAATAATAAGGGTATTGGATTGTAAATACAATTATTTTTCTGACTTACAAGTTACAATCTAAATGACCCTTTTATCTTTTGTCTTATCAAATGTTAATCTAAAAGTAGCAAACAAAAACTTAGTAAACGGGTTCATCAGGCCGCCATCCCGCTGGCACAAAAACTTGTAGAAGTGATTACATGCGCAATTATAATGGATGGTCTTAACGCTACGCTTGTTGTAGCACCTCATTAGGTGATTTTTGGCTGAGTTTCTTTTGATAAATAGCCATTAGGATATATATATCTGTAAGCTCTTGAATATAATAAGGACGACAATAGTAGACATTGAATATCCTATTTAAAATAGGTCAAATCTGAGGCTTGGCTCTCATATTTTTTTGACGTGACAACGTCTTATAATTCGATGGAGCCGGTTGCACGCACGAAAAAACATGACTCATGCGGCATTACCTCGCTCTGAGACGTTCTATTTAAGGCTTGAAGTGCAAGCGAGAGCGCGGAACGAGCGATAAAGAGACACAATCGGCTCCCGCGTTCGGCAGCGTTCGACATCTGTCTCTCTCCTACTTGAGTGAGCGATGTGTCCGCGTGGACAGCTGCTATACAATAATACATTAACATGTTTTCGTCAAGTATGAAGTGCAGTGAAAAGTGAATGTGTTGTCAATTGTTTATAGCAACAGGTATTTTTTTATGACGTTGTCACGTTCAACTATCGTCAGTAAACCGACTTTACAGACAACCGATTTTGTTTTTACAATGGAACCAATTAAAATATATATTTCTGACCTGGAATCTGGAGCAAGTAGTGGAGTAACATCCAGATCTTCCCAAAAAGACCCGTGCCCAGCAGTGGTGCGCAATAAAGTGTTACTGTCATTGCCAACCTGGCTACGAAGAACTTGTAGCTATGTTTCCTTTTTTATATTAATAAAATTGAACACATAACTCTTGTTAAGAGGAAATTCAAGGTATGAGCGTATGTAATGACATTTAAATTTTATTCAATTGCACTTACCATCATAGTACCTATTAACTTAAAAACAATCTAGTGTTCATAATATCATGCGCTTTATATCCCCATACGTTTAGTAGAAATTATGTCAGAGTCAGGCAGTTCATTTCTACCTTGGGTTTCAGTCTCTAACAAACATAATAATATGACTACCTTCTTAAGAGTTTTGACCTTTTTAATTACGTGGCATTATGAAGTTTATGTATGTACAAGTACATATGAGAAAGCTGGCAAGACGTAAAAACCACCTAATGAAAATATGCTACGAAAGTAAGCGGAAATCGACGAGTCCGCGATTCGTAAATAAACGTTTATGTAAAAAGTTCGCGATCTACTTTGTGATTGACCTCGAACAGGACTGATTACGATACAGAGGTTTTGGTTACACTGGGAAATTTGTAATGATAAGGTCTATATAGTACATTTAGTTTTCTTCGGTCTTCGGTCTTCGGTCACTAATATAACGTAGTGACAAAGTAGCAATATTTCTTTACTCGCGGCCGCCCGCGACTTCGGTCGTTTGGACTTTGGCGTTAGTCATAGCATGATGTTATATAGCCTAAAGCCTTCCCCGATAAATGGACTATCCAACACAAAAATAATTTTTCAATTTGAACTAGTAGTTCGTAGAGATTAGCGCGTTCAAACAAACAAACAAATAAACTCAGCTTTATACAATTGGTGTGGATTTTAGTATCGGGGAACTTTTTGTACGTGACCGGCAGCTTGGGAGAGGTTATGGTTGAATTTGTACCGTAGTACCGCACTAAGGCACCCTTCCCGAGGCATGGAGTGAATTCCGGGATCTTCAGCGGAACGCACCTCCTTCATGCGCAAAGGACATAACTTGTAAAGTATTAATAAGTGCAGGTCCAGCACAAACACTGGAGCATTTAAATTAATGATAGGAACATTTAAAGAAACTTAAAATCGTGAAGAATTTCTAATTTCCAAAGAAATGTTAAATCGTAGGTTCCGGTTGTTGTCGACAGAGATAACAGTCTATAAATTTTATAGGATACCTGATGGACGATTTGAAAACATCATATAGCGGATTAGTGAAATTAGCATCTCCAATATCTCGCATTAGAGCAGCATGATGGAGAAAGCTCTAAGCCTCCCAACTAACGTAGGGAAACTCGTGGGATGCAATAAAAGGTCAACCTAGAGATATCACCATGTTCTGCATGCTCGTTTGCACGATAATTTATAAGTTAGATAATTTATATCTATACTAATATTATATAAGGAAAGATTAGTATTTTTGTATATTTGTAATGAATAAACTCAATAAATTAAGTTTTTAATAAAAAAATAGAACCGACTTCAAACGGTAAAAAATAAAATTGTTCAGTACCTACTTCTTCTTGCTTATGGTAATGACTCTTAAAACTATTTTTGGAGTGCCTATTAAGTTTCAGTATTTCCCTCGATTTCCATAATTTCACATCATCAGATTTTGACATGGTGACAGTTGGACCACCTCGGGAATGTAAGATTTCGAACAAAAAACCATTTATTGAAAGAATTTGCTCTCAACTCCTAACCGTCGTAGTACCTTCCATCATCAGCTCAGCAGCATGATATGACGATAATTATACACAAATGTCTGTTTTGCTTTTGTAAAAACATGAAAATCATTTGTTGTGCTATAAAATTTGAATGTTCCCCTCGATTTCCCTGGGATCCCATCATCAGATCCTGATTTGGTGACAATGGGACCACCTAGGGAGTATAAGCATACGAACAAAAAAAGAATTTTGAAAATCGGTCCACAAACGGCGGAGTAATCGGTGAACATATATATAAAAAAAACATACAGCCGAATACAGTACCTCCTCCTTTTGGAAGTCGGTAAAAACTACTGTTCCGTTTTCAAAATATCTTTCACCATTAGAAAGCTACATTCACCTTGAGTAACATAAGCTACTTTTTATCGCGGGAAAATGCTTCATTACTACGTGAAAACGGGTAATAGGGTCAACGCGGTTGAAGTAACTGGCTAAACGCCTATGATATGAAGCCTGGAATAGCACATAAGTAGACTATTTTTTATCCTACGGGGACCCATTAAACGGGTCCACGCGGGCGAAGCTGCTGGCGGAAGGCAATCTTATATACCAGTGTACTTCCAACCGTAAGATGACTAGTAGGAAACTCCACTCCGCTCGCTCCGAGCTGAGGATGACTTGCTTGTATCGGACTCAAGAAACAATGTTGGTACGAGTAGTATTGGCAGCGAAATTTTTCTTTCATAAAATTCATTGTATATTATTTAGATCAATCGACCTAGAAAATTACAGGTTTTTACATATTTTGTTTTCATATGTCACTAGCTGCAACCCTTTTTTGCGTCCCACTGCTGGGCACGGGTTTCCCCCCTTAATTATTGGGGAGGCCTGGAGCTTACTCCACCATGCTGCTCCAATGCGGGTTGGTGGAGTTGCGGGTTAGTGGCCAACCCGCTGTCGGATGTTTTCAAACCACCCATAAAGCCTCCGACAAGGTTTAACGACTGTTATCTATCGATAACAACCGGGACCAACGGCTTAACGTGCCCTGTGAAGCACGTACACGAGCCATACGCGCTTCTTATATATACATATGCCATAGTAATCATAAAGTAAACTCGTCTAGAGGTTTTTTAGGTGCACTTATAAGGTGAAATTACTTTTAGTGTGCTCTTTAAAACCTTTTCTGTTTTTTTTTCTATTAATGTTATTTTTCATATCACATGTAATGAAACAACGAGTTTTGATTTCTGTTTTACCAGTCGAAATATGACAATTTCAAACCAATGCAAATGTGTCAGTCAGAAACAACGTTGTTTCTGTCCTAGGGGAGAATCAACGTTGTTTCTACCCGGCACCTTCATTTGTTGATTATTTACGTCTTTTTGTAATAAACAATGAAATAATGAAATATGAAAAATCATAATCGTCTGTCAGCTGTCGTCAAATCGTTGTAAAAGATTTTAATAAATTTAATAAATTACAATAGTATAAGATATTACATTACTGCGCTATTTGTCTGAAATAGTCTCACTTCAACTGGCTACAGAAATCAAAACTCGTTGTTGTCTAATTGAAAACATCTTTTTTTGTAATGGATAGTCAATTTATACAGGGAAGGCTTTTTTTATAAATAAACCGAACAAAAAGGCAGACGGGTCGCGGTTATTAAGCGATCACCGTCGCCTATGGACACGGGCAACCACAGGGGAGCCACCCGAGGGCTTTAGGCTAGATAACATCATGCTATGACTAATACCGAAGTCCACGCGGACGAAGTCCACTAGTATTAAATAAATAGTCGTCATCCGCACCAGTCACCCATCCTACTTTTGACCGCACTCGACATTGCTTAGCTTTATTGACACCCATCCTACTAATGACCACACCAGATGAGCTGAATGGCCACCCATCCTACCTTTGACTGCGCTCGACGTTGCTTTGCTTTGTTGACACATATCTTTCATTATGCTGTGTTTATTTCTTGTTGTAATGTTTGTTGATGTTTCACATCCACCAGGCGTCCCATGACGGCTCACGGTATTTTTTTATTAGTTTTTTATGAAGTAGTAGATGGGCATGCAGGGCACGTGGTGTTAGTCCATGTAGCTTCGGGATTAAGAATAAACCTACGGTATCCCCTGCCTGATCGTAAGAGGCGACTAAAAGAAAGCCCCCTTTTAGTTTCAGGCTTGCGGTGTGAAAGGGAGCTCGATCCGCCGAGCCGCCAGCCCCGGGAAGTACGGCGGTTTATGCGTGGCAGCATGTCGCCGTAAGCAACGGAAGGACTAGATGTGCTCTACATCTGCTCTTCCGAGAACTGACACCGCTGGCACCACGCGTAGAGGATACCGGATACCACGTCCCACTGGAGATGCCGGAGTCCTCCCCAAGCGCAAAGACATAATTCGGGAACCTCTCCCAAGGTGACGGGTAGGTTTTAAGGTCCCCCCCCCCCCTCCCACCGATACCAAAAACAAAAAGGCCACGTAGTCTATGGACATCAGCAGCAAGCCTCGGTCTTGTCTGAAGTCGTGTCGCTGCGCACACGATAACGGTATAAATATATCCCCTATAACCTTTCACATGCCTAATCCCACAGTAGGGTAGATATATCCTGTGTCGTGGGTACCATGGACACACACATAGACATGAAGACATACATTCAGACCGAGAACAGGTACTGAAACTTATCATAACAATCTCTGCTTTGCCGGGAATCGAACTCGGGATACTCCGATTGCCATTCCAACATGGTAATCATTGCGCCACACGCGTCGTCAAATCCTATGAACTCAAGGTACCAAAATCATAATTTTAAGTGACGACAATAACTATGGCGACTCAAAAAGGGCTGCAATAGTTTTTAAGGTCTTGGGTCTCTTTCACTACCTTCAAGTAAAGTGACAAATACGCTAATTGTCGGTTAAAATCACCTGTAACATCAATTTCAATTTCACGATGTTCGAGTAACAGTAATCGTATGATAAATGACCTGTACTTTAGCTTTTACTTGCCAGTTAACTTTACATGGGACGTAACTAATCAACACTTTACTTGGAGATGGTGAACGAGGCCTTTATCGAAGAAGAAGTTATTGTATGGTTGTTTGTGTCGTTTGTGTCTTGTGTGCCTTTGTATATTTACATGGCACCCACGACACAAGGAATGCTTGTGTGGTAAGTTGAGTAATAAGCGTTATTATCTATCTATACATATAAAAGAGGATGTTTGTATATATGACATCGCAAAACTCAGAAACTATTCGACCGATTATTATGAAAATTGGTATGTATATGTATTTTTTCACGGAGAAGGTTTATATGCTATCCATTATTATTATTATTATTTAATATTTAAACGCGATACGGAGTTCGCGAGGTCAGCTAGTTCATATTAAAAATTGAAAACAACATGAAAAGAAGTAGCATGTGTCAAATAAAAACATTGTGAAAGGTTTAAAATACCGAGGCAAAAATTTCATATAAGCTTTTTGCAACGACTATTATTTTCGACGAAGGTTTATTCAAGAGATTAAAATTTTATCGTTTTGTAAACTGAAAATAAATCAAAGATGTTTCAGAACGTTCCAATAAAAACGTATTTTTAAAGAAATAAATTTTGCAGATAGGGTTGTCACAACGCATTATTATTTTATTTGCGCTATTACTCAAAAATATTAAATTTAAAATCTCTGTGCGAGTATTAGGTTAATAATAATAAATAAACGCTTTACACTGATAGCCCCACAGTAGGGTAGATATACCCTGTGTCGTGGGTACCATGGACACACACAAAGACAGAAGTTATCTTATAATTTACTCACGTACGTCAGTAAGTATCATCATCATCACCATTTCAGCCTTTTGTAGTCCACTGCTGGACGTAGGCCTACCCTATCTGTTGCAACTCCTCCCGGTCCTGCGCCTTCTGAATCCAGCAGCTTCTCGCAGTCTTTAGGTCATCAGTACACGGTTGGAGAACGGCCTATACTTCTTTCGCCGAGACGTGGTCGCCATTCTAGGACGTCAGTAAGTATACTTAGCTCTAAATAATGTTATTGTAGGTAGTAGAACTTTAATGGTTCAACAGGGGGAGTACCACCGCTGCACCCACTTCGGCTGTGGAGGAATTTGATGGCGTTTCGGTGAAAAGGTGTACTTGCCGACCAGACTTACACGAGCGACCATCATTCTTCAGAGTAGCAGGACAACTGCATTCGACCACAGGCAGACTTGCTTACCTGTAGATGTCCATGGGCATGTTCATCTGCTACTTTATTCAAATAAAAAATTTACTCTATACCACATTATACTTTTAACATTTATACTAGAAAAATAAGATAACCTTCTAACCCATATTGTATAACAGATACAAAGGTAAATTCAGACCCATGTTTGAAACGTGATCAATAATAAAATCAATACTGTCCATGGGCATGTTCATCTGCTACTTTATTCAAATAAAAAATTTACTCTATACCACATTATACTTTTAACATTTATACTAGAAAAATAAGATAACCTTCTAACCCATATTGTATAACAGATACAAAGGTAAATTCAGACCCATGTTTGAAACGTGATCAATAATAAAATCAATACTGTCCATGGGCATGTTCATCTGCTACTTTATTCAAATAAAAAATTTACTCTATACCACATTATACTTTTAACATTTATACTAGAAAAATAAGATAACCTTCTAACCCATATTGTATAACAGATACAAAGGTAAATTCAGACCCATGTTTGAAACGTGATCAATAATAAAATCAATACAACTATTCATGCAAGTTTTCAGCAAAATGTCCTTTAAAACCATCTGCATTTATTTTAAGCTATAAACGAGTTATTGACGCACGAATAAAATTTCGAAATGCCATTACAAGAACATAAGTTGTAAAACAAACAAAAAATCGTCTGCGGACAAGCATGTCAAAACGTTGATTTATAGTATTAATAAAAATCAGACATCTGAAAATCGGAGGGAAATTTTCGAGCTGTCAAAAATTTATAACGCGAACAATTCCCGTATTGGACAATTAACCGGTTTATACCGGATAAAAGCGGATATTTTGGAGCGTTTTATAGACAATCGTCGTGCTTTACAGCCACGTGAAGTATCCAGTCACATGTCATGTTAATTTAAGTGCCTACATGCAATTATTCTGAAAGCAAGGGTGCAATTAGGACCTTTAAGTGTTGGTTTTTAAAGCCAGTGATAAAAAGACAGGTTCGGTGCAAACGAAATGAGAGGAAGATATTATAAATTAATTCATTAATACCGATGTTTGTACATATTCGTGTTGAATTTGGAGCCGAAAAAGAACGAAAATAAGTAATATAAAAATATGTCTTAAATACTGCATTTAAGACGCTATTGGAAACAATGCCTAAATTAATTAGTTTTTAACAAAAAAATTAAACTTTCTGAGGGCACGACCCCCAGAATAGTCAATTCATTACAGTCATTCATTCAAAAGAATACTATGGTAATTTATGTTTAATTTGTATGTTTACATATACATTCTATAACATAATAAGAATACTTTAATAGATAACAGGACCACCTCAATTTGAAGTCAGTTAAGAACTAAAATTGTACAATAATTGACGAACCCTGTGGCGTAATGGCTACCATGCTGGACTGCCGATCGGAGGGTCCCGGGTTCGATTCCCGGCGAAGCAGAAATTTGAATGATGAGCCTAAAATTTCTGTTCTGTCTTTATGTGTATCCATGGTACCCACGACACAGCTACCCTAATGTGGGGCTATGAGTGTGAAGCGTTATTATTTTTATAATAGATAACAGATACAGTTGGCATTTAACGTGTTAAAAAATATATAAAATAAAACTAACAGGGCGGTGTTTCATCCAACTATTACAATTAGTAGTGACCAATAAGTGAATGTGTAAGTCACTTTTGTTAGTTATTAATTTACACATTTGGGGGTTAATTTTCTAAATACGCTGAAACAATTATGTCACCTTTTTCTATTAGGGGACGTGTAACCCAAGTTTAAGGTTAAATCAGTGAATTATAAAAATATACTCTACACTTCACTCTTTCGCATCTCTAATTAGTCATACATTTTCAAAGCACAGTATTAAAGTTGTATAAAATATTTTTAATTAATTTAATTTAATTTTATATTCTTAGAGGCATAGACAAATGAATAAGACCCATGATTATACAATTTTAATTTGTTTAAAAACTTCAAATACAAAACCAAAATATCTTTATTCGTGAAGGTGGTAGTGAGTACATAGATGTTAGGTTTACATTTTAAGTTGTCTATATTCCATCCGTTACGGTATAAAAATGCACTTTAGTAACAATTTATACTATCCTCTACTCGTATCCTACCATTTCACAATAATTTATTATAATGTAAGTTTGATATGATTATTTAAAGTTATTCAATATTGACTTTTTTGGAGATACAATTATGTATTAACAAATATTTCCTTAAATAAGAGACAATAATATAATTTGCTTAATTCGAAGATTCACGTGTCACGTGTATCTGTCAAAAGTAAAAAAAAATGTTTACGATCCGTTTCACCCTCAAGTAATAAATCAACCATTACGAAATAAATTCGATGTTACGTAATGAAAAGGATCTTTAATCCTGAAAATGAAAAGAACGAACGTGAATCTTTAGTGAAGCTATAAAACAGTTACGTCGGTAATTTTTCTAATACCCTTGTAAAGCGTAAAAGTGCCGTTAAATTCGGCTCAGTGGTTTACACGTTAATTAAATATATATATTTTTAACTAAATTGTATTGGATTTGGAAACCGTGAGATGGAAGACCTCTAAATTATAAAAGTTAGGTAAAAACTGTCTCGCAAAGTTCTTTGCGAGTAATCCTCGTAGAGTCAGTAACTCTGATGATGCTTTGTTTTGGGGCGAAACACGTGTTGGTGGTGGTACCTATATTGGTGTATAGTGTATACTTTTTATTACTGCATAGGCATGTATCCTATGTGGGACACCATCATACGTTCTGATTACGTTCGGATTGTTGCAAAGTAGTTTTAACTTTATAAGAATGGAGATCTGCAAAGTAACTCCTGATTCTATTAAGTATATAAGACCTCTAAGTGTTATTCGATGCTGATTGGGTTCAAAATGTTTCTTTTTTTCCTGGTGCAATTCTCAGAATAATATTTTAAGTTAAAAAGGTATTATTCAATGCAAACAAACAAACAATTAAGTCTTTTCTCTTTATAATATTAGATTAGTAACTCATCTATAACATATTTATTTTAATTTAAACTAAACTTTAAAATCTAAATAAACGTAATATATAACTTAATATACAAAAAAAATTAACTCAACACTCAAATTTATTTCGCGCCAGAAATCGGACCCCAGATTTTTCTATGGTTCAAGACTATTTACGATAGATGGCGTTGTAAATGGTATTTTAGTTTCTACATTTAAACAACTATCGTCAAAGTAACTTTGGAACCCAACCTTTGAATTTGCCACTAATCACCCAGACAGATAGCACAACTTCTGTATGAGCGAACCTCGATAATAGTATTAGGATCCAAGTTTATTGGCAGTAAATAATACCTATATGTACCAACAAGTCTTAATTTTAATCTGAGCCTTACTATGAATTGTTGCTGCTATCATACTACTGATTGTCAAAACAAAAAAGACTATAGCATTACACAGTGGTTAATAATTAAAAACTCGTTCAATCTTGTATGATAGATAGTGATGTACGTTAGCGACAATAATTTTTTTTTAGGTATTAGTTAAATTCCGCACACTGAAGGGGCAATGAGCTACTACGATATAGTTAGGAAGCCTGACAACCAACGGGGAAGAAAGGTCCTCAAACGGCGACCACGTCTCGGCAACTGGTCGTCCTCCAACCAGGTGGCGAGACGACCTGAAGAAGACAGCGGGAAACCGCTGGATTAAGAAGGCGCAGG
Source organism: Pyrgus malvae (assembly GCA_911387765.1). NCBI lineage: Eukaryota > Metazoa > Arthropoda > Insecta > Lepidoptera > Hesperiidae > Pyrgus > Pyrgus malvae. Next base: position 10,138,785 of record OU426969.1, read on the forward strand.
ACCTGACAGAGCGGCGTATAGTAGGGGAGGCCTATGTCCAGCAGTGGACTTTCAAAGGCTCGTGAATGTATGGATCATATTACCAGTCAAATTTATTTTTCTTCAATTATGGCATCGCAAACTCTGTGCATATTTTCCAGCGTCAAGTATTATTTTTGCATCAATTCTTTGCCAGTTTCAATGAAACTGGACCAAGTAATAATAGATAAAGTCAGTAATCAGTCAGTCAAACATTCAAGTAAAGCGATGGCTACTTTACCAGAACGTGTCCGATGGACATTTGGAGGCCAGCAGAATAACAGAATTTAGCTCTGTTTCTATTCTATTTCACAACACTCGTGCACTGTAAGTAACCTATATCAAACAAACTGCCATGAATTTTATCCGATATTACTCAAGAATACACCAAGAAAATGAAAATAAAACAAGAGCACATTATGTCTTTTTCGACAAATAATTTAACCATTCCTTGCTAGAGGGATTAGTAATATTTGAATAATGTGCTCACATCTTCACTGACATTTTAGAGAAAGAAAATATAAAATATAATGGAAACTCCTCTGTCATAGGTACCGCGAACACCCACAAAAACAATAACAAAAACAATTAGACCAAGAACAGAAACATGAACTCATTATTCCAATTTCTGCATCGCCGGGAATCACACCCGGGACCCTTTGATGAGCAATCCGGCATGGTAACCTTTACGCGATACTTTGTACATATGTAGCAACCGAGCATATTGGATATGTGCTCTGTGGTCACCGCAGCCCATGGAATGAGGATATCTACACGCAAGACTGAGTTCTGACTCGGCGCGCCGCCGCCGATACGTAATTGTGGTTCTGATGTCCATGAATTTCTGATGCGTATGCAGCGGCTCTGATATTCTTTCCACCAATACGGCAAAAATAGCTATAGTGGTGGAACTTTATCCGTTGAAACATCAAATTTCTGGCTGCAAATCTTTTTTTGTTCCACTGCTGGAACGGTCTCTCCATATTATTGGGGAGGCCTAGAGCCTTACTCCACCACGCTGATCCTTGTGTGGTTGGTGGAAATACAGGTTCAACGACTGTTATCTATCGATAACAAACTTGAATGAGAGCTTAACGTGTCCTCCGAAGCACGTAAACGCAAATGAATTATTTGCCAGTAGCGATTACCCTTCTCATATCTGACTGCGCCTGTTTAGCTGCATTTTGTCCCAGCCATCGGGTCATGCGCGGTTAATCACATCACATTTCTACTAATATAAAAAGTAAAATATTTTTTCTTGTTAACTACCAAATGTACCTAAATATGGTTCAATTTATATCAACTATCTCTCATCGGGTATTTTAGAGTTGATTATATCCGAGATTAAATTTTAGTTATATAAGTAAGTACATCACGATTCAATAATCCCGTATTAACAGAATATTGTCCGATTTGTAAATAAAACGAAGCAAATCATTAAACTAATGAGTGGAATGAACCGTATTCATTATTTAATTCAGTGATTTCAATAATTATCCTTAACTCTGGAGCGATATCCGAAATATTTTTTAATTTTGATACTCAAATATTAAGGAATTATATTACTGATTGATTAAAATTACCTTTATGGTAACTACTAATTAAAAACCCACTGAATCCTCGTGTAATAAAAAGCATAAGCCTCTATTTGGATGTTGAGGGGTTTGGATGATAAATGAGGCGACAATCAGCCTCCGAGGCAGCATCGCAACGCCATACGTCCTCAAATGAACCTATAAACTAACTGAGTTTGTGTCCATCACAGATTCCATGGTCTACAACGACTACTTAACATCACGTAACTCGATAAACTAACTCTAGAGTCTCGACTCGAGACTCGCACACCGAGGGTTCCGTCAAATATTTTTAATATATGACGTAACTAAAAATTTACGGTTTTCACAATTTTTCCTCTATTTGTGCTATAAGACGTTGCTTCATACCAAATTTCAAGATTCTGAGTTCACGGGAGGTCAGGGTAGGTTTTGATTCCCTTGCGAGTGTCGGATAAATTAGTGTCGGTAAAATTTGCCGAAATTTGCGGCATAAACGGTTGTATCTTCTGATTGCGCTGGCTTAGAAGTTTGATTTTTTCACAGCTCCAAGGGACAGTAGACCTGAGTATTTGATATAAATTCCAGCTTGATACTTTCACGCGTTCCTGAGAAAAAGTGTCTTGACAGAGAGACAGACAGACAGACAGAGACGTACAGACGGACAACAAAGTGATCCTATAAGGGTTCCGTTTTTTTTCCTTTCGAGGTACGGAACCCTAAAAACACCTTCGGAGTATCAGTGCATCTAGTAACAATTTAGAAATACATATAAGTGTGAACGTCTGATTGACACTGGATGAAGTAAAATAAATATTACTTATTATGTAGCCTTTAACACTTTTATAATAAGTAGTAAGTATAATCTTAATCATTTTATTCATATATTTTTATTAAATATTTATATAAACCTATTTCTCTCATAAAATACATTTTTATAGTTTATATATATATAGCTTATTATGCCGCCTACAATAATCTCTGCTTCGCCCAAAGGTAGACTGGTAGAGAATGCTTTTAGCATTAAGTCCGCCTTTTATACCATTTTTATGTGGTGTAATAAAGTGTTAAATAAATAAATAAATAAATAAATGAAGATATACGGCGCCTACAATGAACATTGTCATCACGCAGTTTGCATTATTTGTCTTAGTCTAGCTCTCTTTTGTTTATATTCTTTTATAAAATAAGGTACCACACGAATAGTACACGCAGTGTTAAGTGATCACTGCCTATCGACATTTTCACATGTGTACATACTTAAGCTAAAAAGGTTTGATCCTTATCTAGGGAGCAGGTAGCTGATGCAGCGCTACTCCGGAGGCTATGAGGCGCCTTCTTAAATGTGGTCTATATTTATTAATATAAGATCAATAGCATTATTCAACAGCAGTAATGCACAGCGGTTTTACTTATTGATGAAACCGTGAAAGTCTTACCAACTTTCGAAGAACAATAAATGGCACAACCACAATCATTGTTTTCTTCTGAGTCGTTTTAAAAGATACACTACTACTAAACCCTTGTTTACGTAAAAAACAGAGTTCTACAACCTTTTAAATTAAAGCTAAACTTCACCAAAGGTTTCGGATCACGATTACTTTTTTATAGAGCCATACATTGATTGCGATTTATAACGGTATGCCGAACTTAGGAAGGATAAGCAATTTTTTTTAAAAACGATGGAAAATTTCGTTTGAAATCAAAAACATGTATGTCAGGTGTACAGACATATGAAACAATAAAAAAATACATCCAGCCGAAGACAATATATCCTCTTTTTGGAAGTCGATAATTAACATCAAAAAATACAGCCATTTATGTTGCAACGTATTGTAAGAAATCGTTTTAAAATAGAATTAAATAAATAAACGTTACACACTCATAGCCCCACAGTAAGGTAATTAATACCCTGTGTCGTGGGTACCATGGACACATACAAAGACAGGAACACAAACACCCAGACTGAAAACAGAAATTTAAACTCATCATTCAAATTTCTGTTTCGCCGGGAATCGAACCCGGGACCCCACGATTGGCAGTCCAGTATGGTAACCATTGCGCCACGCAGGTCGTCAAAACTAACTAATTAATAACGAATTAACCTAACTGTATCTTAAACTGCTTTGGGGAAGGCACCTGTCTTTTAGAACACAGTGAAAACTACCGTAAAAGGCAGATATTTCTCTACTGCATTTTGTACATAATTTAATTACATGAAATAAACGATTTGATTTTTGAATTTAAACAAGACTTAAAAAAAGGTTTAAATGACAATTTGAAGAAAAAATCTGAAAACTGTACATTAGTTTTGAAATCAGAAAAAAAATGTTTTTTTTTTCTATGGAGTAGAACAGAATAGCAGACGAACATGCAAGCCACGTGGTATTAGGTGGTCGCTGCAGCTTATGGACATCTACACACAACCCCAAACAGCTACAGGCTGATGACTGCCTCATGTAAGTCACCTACACCTTTTTAGAATTGATTCACGGTAAAAGTGGGTGCAGCGGGCGTACTTCCCCGGTCGTACCATAAAATTCACCACTTACAAGCCCTGTGCCATCGGCCACAGGGACAGGCGCCGTCCCCGGGGGGGGGGTCACAGGGGACATGACTCCCCCCCAAAATCCATCAGTCATGCGTAGAAGGAACGCGAAACAAGCCATTTTGGGACACCTCTTCCCCTAAATTTCTTAGAGACCCCCCAAATTTGAAGGCTGCGACCGCGCCTGCACAGGGACATGACGGTCATTGACAAAACATTAAAACGACTCCCGGGACCAGACGTCGGGACCTCAACGGACTAAAAACTAACACCACTAACAATAAAAATAATATAATAGTTGAAAAAAATACTAACAAACTAAATAAAAAAAACTGGAGCAATTAATCGTGCCAAAAAAAAGAAAAAAAAAGTAAAAAAGCAAGTAATTTTAACTTGGCGCAAAAAAGGCACGCACGCCAAGTCTGTGGAGTTTAAATATTGTAATAAAAAAAACTATTGTAATAAAAAAAGATAACACGACAGCCTCGTTGGCGTAGTGGGTGATGAGCCGACTGCGAAGCGTGAGGTCGTGGGTTCGATTCCCACCCAGGACAAATATTTGTGTGATGAACATGACTATTTGTTCTGTGTCTAGGTGTTAATTTATATATTTAAGTATGTATTTAGAATTATATATGTATGTTTATCAGCTTTCTGATTACCATAGTACAAGCTCTGCTTAGTTTGGAATCAGATGGCGTTGTGTGAATTGTCCAAAGATAAAAAAAGCACTGTACGAAACCATCTGTGAGTGAATCTGACTCACACTTGTCTGAAATTTCTATATACACATAGATAGACGTGCATGTAGGCGTGTGCGATTTATAACGGTGTGCCGAACTTAGAGGGATAAGCGAATTTTAGCTTCGGTCCGGATTTATTCCGGATTCGTTTTGGATGTGAAAAATATAAGGTCGTAATGAAAAAGGTAAAGTGCTTTCAGGTACGATGCTTATTTTATGATGAGGTTGGAATATAGTTCATATGGTTGGTTTTTATAGGAGACGTAAATCGCTGCAATCCTTTTGATATTTTTTTATGGTACTTTTCGTACTTTTTCTGATACGAGCTTTATCATAATAGAAAAGACCTAAAACTTACTCTACTGTTTTGGTTATAAGCCACTAAACTTTCCATAAGTACTTATTTTTAAACCCTTTTCATGTACCACTGCTGGGCACATATTTCCTTTTAGAATTGATCCCTTTCAACTCTAAAAGGAGATAATTTAATCTACCAAGCTGACCAATTGCGGGTTGGTGGACGTGATAAAGAAAACTCTTATGCACGTACGATACAAAAAGCGCACATGGCTCGGCGGGTAGCGTAGAACGCAAACGATCTATGCAACTAAGCCAAATGGGCCCGTTCGGGTGTGAGATGGGTGACCGCTGGTGGCAAAAAATACATGTGCTTTTCCGTGCTTCGGAGGGCACGTTAAGCCGCCGGTCCCGGTTGTTGTCGATAGATAACAGTCGTTAAACCTTGTCGGAGGCCTTATGGGCGGTTAATGGTTGACCACTAACCCACATCTATACCAACCCGCATTGGAGGAGCGTGGTGGAGTAAGCTCCAGGCCTCCCCAATAATGGGGAGAGACCCGTGCCCAGCAGTGGGACGCAAAAAGGGTGGCAGCCATGCATAATAAATAAATAAATAACGTTCCACACTCATAGCTCCACAGTATATAAATCCAAAGATATACCCTGTGTCATGGGTACCATGGACACACAGAGAAACAGAAACAGAAACACCCAGACCGAGAACAGAAATTTAAACTCATCATTCAAATTTCTGCTTCGCCAGGAATCGAACCCGGGACTCATCGATTGGCACTCCGTTATGGTCACCATAACGCCACGCGGGTCATCATGTATAACTCGTAAGTATGCACGGTGATGGAACTCTTAGTAGTATTCAAAAGACATCAAAAAGTACATAATTAATAGATGAATAACAGAGAGGTGAAAAAAAATCTATACTTCGTTCACTGTAGGTTATGTAATATAAACGAAACATGAGAGTAAGTAACCAATTTCTCACAACACGGGTGTCAGTCTCTAAAATCTCATAAGGTAAAAGTACGTATTCCCGTTAGTGTACCAGTACCCGTTAACAAGTCAGTTTTTCTATTATTGCACTTTTCTACTAATAATAAATTAAAGTTTGCGAATGGCAATACCTTCTCAGTAATATTTTGTACAATTATAATGACAACATTGACCAAAAAGTTTAATGGCGTAAAAACCATGCTATTACAAAAGTTTGCTCTTAGAAAATGTTATGTTAGTTCAAAGTTCTGTCAGTGAACTACTAAACCACCACGTCGCATTGATCAGCTAGTCATACTGCAACGGATAACGTTAAGGTAAGAGTGTTAATTTTCTAAAATATTTAAGTATATTATATTGCGATATAACCTATAAATTGAGGTGAATCTAATTGAGAAATAAATATTATTACCGTTCACATTTATTGGTACTAACAAACCCCTACTTGACCTAATACCCGTTAAAATCGTATTTTTTTACCGGAGATTGGTACACGATCAACCCGCTAATAAACGTTGTACCGAAACCCGTTATTGTGTACTTATTGCCTTGAAATAGGTCTCATTTTCCTTTAAAACTAGAATACATTTCTGCCGGATATTGGGACTTGCATTAACAGTTGCATTTAAAACCGACATAGTCCTTATTGTCTTGTGTTAAGTACTCTTTTCCATTGAATCAATAGAATGTTGTTTCTATGTTCCTTGTTCGTGTTGTAATCACCTGGATTCGATGCCTCTTTAGTTTTTTTATGATTTCCTAATTTTTGCACATTTTGCGTTACTGCTCTCAGCTGCTCTGCTGTTCTGAAACCAGGTTTTTCGATGCGCATCGTGTGGTGCGCTGCTGTTTTAGTTAGGATATAAATTGATAACCACGCAGTAATTTGAAGCAAACTTCAGACCGGCAAACTTACATGACTCGATCTGTGGATACCCGACTTTGGCTCCCTTGCTTGCATTTAATAGAAATTTCTACTATTTCTACTAAATGTACTTGTTCTTTTCATCACGCTGGCATGTCCGTTTTTTATCAAATTTATGTTTTTATTTCATGATAGGCAGAAGAACATATTAAAGGCCATGAAGGCCCGTAAAAAAAGGTACCTCAAGTTCTGCCAGACAGTTCGGTAACCCACGGTCGACGTTGGATGACAAATTACGCGGCCGCTATTCTGTTGAATGCTCTAGGGGACCTGCTACAGTTTTAACGAATGAAGAAGACCATTTAAGAAGGTGGATTATTTTTATGGCAAATAGTGGATTTCCCGTAAAAAAGGCGCAGTTATTGGATAGCGTGAGTTTATTGGTGAAAAAGATGAAGCGATATAAACCATTTCGAAATGACAGACCTGGTCGTCACTGGTTTGAAGCTTTTGTAAAGCGATACCCTGAAGTAGGCCAGCGAGTGGCCTAAAATTTAACACAAAGCCGTGCTTTAGTCAAAGAAAGCGATGTAATACAATATAATATATCTTAATAGCATGGTTTAAAGAAGTGGAAGAATATTTTATAAAGACACATCTCGAAGGAGTAACTCGAGATCCATGTAGGATTTTTAATTGCGATGAAAGCGCTTTCTTTTTATCACCGTTTTAGAACAGAGTTCTGGTAAAACGAGGCGCAAAAAACGTTTACAACGTTATTCCCAGCGGGAAAAAAGAGCGCGTGACCGTCTTGGTTACGGCTAACGCAGCAGGTGAATTGGCACCTCCGATGGTGTTGTTCAAGCTTAAATCAATCCATCCATCAATCAGCCTTTTAAAGTCCACTGCTGGACAAAGGCCTCCCCTAATGTTCGCCACTCCGTCCGGTCCTGCGCCCTCTGAATCCAGCGGTTTCCCGCTATCTTCTTCAGGTCGTCAGTCCACCTAGTTGGAGGGCGGCCTGTGCTCCTTTTGCCGAGACGTGGTCGCCATTCGAGGACCTTTCTTTCCCACCGGTTGTCAGTCCTCCTAACTATGTGGCCTGCCCATTGCCACTTCAGCTTGCAGATTTTGAGAGCTAGGTATGTCGGCAATCTTCGTTCGTCTACGGATTCTGTCGCGTAGAGAAATACCAAGCATAGCCCTCTCCATCGCTCGCTGAGCGACCTTAAGCCTGTGGAAAAGGCTAACTGTAAAAGACCACGTCTCAGCGCCGTAGGTCATCACTGGCAACACACACTGCTCGAAAACTTTCGACTTCAGGCGCTGCGGTATTCTGGACGAGAAGACACTTTGTAATTGCCCGAACGCTGCCCAACCGAGTTGGATTCTACGAGTTACCTCGAAATAAATCAAAATCGCTTAAATCAATACCACACATAATTTCAAAAACTGCACCGAAGGACTGGGGATTAGGATTTACGCCAAAGGGTTTTGGATGACAGGAGAGTCGTTTTATGAGTACCTGACAAATGTCTTCTATCCATGGATTGTAAAAACTAATATAGAATTCCCAATATTTTTTTTCTTAGATGGACATTGCTCACACACGACGCTGCCACTGAGCAATTTCTGTCGAAAAAAAAACATCCAATTGGTTGCACTATATCCTAATGCGACTCATCTAATTCAACCGATGGATGTGTGTTTTTGTTTTTGTTTGTGTTGACCTCTTAACTAAAAAGAGATTTTAAGGGTTACATATAAAGGTGAAACCAAAATATTCTTCAAATAATTTGTAAGCGTACTTAGTTTAAAAAAATGTTTGGAAAATCCAAAAGCGTACGCCTCATAATCTCATCCTTCACAATAAAATTGATTATTTATAAAGGTGTATATAATATAAGTATGTAGATACACTCATTCTCATGTGCCAAAGCTCTTGTACTGTTTCAAGGTGTCACTACTGTTGAATTGGATGGTAAATTAAATTGAAAATTAAAACATTAATAAATGGAGTTAAGGAGATCCAAATGACAATTATAGTGTAGTATAAAGAAGCAACATTTAAATTTAAAATCCCAACAAATAGTTTCACTGTAAATATATAGATATACTAAAACTATGAAGAACAGTCGATATTTTTTTTGTTTATTTAATAACAATTAAACCACATCGAATCAGACCCTGAAAAGTCAAAGGGTTCTATTCCTAAGTATAACGAAGCGTAAGAGAAAAAAAACTACTCGATTAGTAAAGTATTTCGGTAGTTATCGTGTTAACAAGAAAAGCTTCTGCACATACAGACACACGGACGTCCAAGACAGAACTTTTTTAAACTGTTTTTTAACTAGTCTAAATAAAAAAATGGCATCAAAAATATCATGAGTGTTAAAAATAGTGTTTTTACTTGATATGTGTGTATATATTATTTTACAAGTGCAATATATGATACATTTTAAGTTTGAAAAATCAGATATTGTACGCGAAGTGACAGTAGTACCCACCTCAACGCAACCTATAATTTGTATAAAATACATTTTAAAATTTTTCTTTATCAAAGATGTATTTTCTTTTTCTTCTTCTTTCCCTTTTTTATTTAGTTTACACAGAAATGAAAAATTATTATTTTTGTGAACTTTAACGTAAAGTAATAGAGTTCAAATTTGGGGTGAAAATTACCGGATTTAGGGACAATTTAACGTTAACTAGTACAAATCTACCGGGTACTGGTACAATTAGACCTTTATTTAATTTTTTCGTATTATTGTTAAGGAAAATTTATACTTATATAAAAAAGAATATTACACTAAAACTAGTTTAAATTATCTCTCTATTCCTGTTATTATTTTTTTTGTAAGTCTTCTAGTTTTATCATAGCAGACCTGCAAAGTCAGTGAAGTTCAAAACTTCACGGTTACTGGGCCGTTTACCTTAATTGGCGTCGGAGTCTTGTAATCTCCAAAACATTTTATAAACAGCTATTACAATCAGCTTAAAGTGGTATTACAATTAAGACATCCAAAAAATAAAACTCATCTTATTCTGTAAGGTCTTCCTAACGAGCGGATTATTCAAAAGTGGACCATGATTATACAGCCCTAAGGGCAAGGTGCATTTGGTTCTGTAATTGCGCCCTCCGAATTGTTATTGCCAACAACATTATCATTTGGACACATGGAGTGGCCTTTAGAAATTTGAATGAGCCATTAACATCCTATTATTATATAGCGGAAACCCGCGATTTCGTGGAATTGAGTACGGATTTTCCCATAAGAGCTTTTTATCGGAATAAGTTGGAAATCTTCTATTATAAATGTACTTTATTTATCTTTCGAATAGCAGATACTCAGTTTGGCATGTCTATTTGAAGATTCTTAACAAATTTATATAAAGAGACGGATAATAAAACACGCTTACCTATAGTAAGTCTATATAGAAATCAGGTAGGTAAGTGGTAATCTTTTGTTTTTTTCTTACTTAATGCACATTGTACAGTAGCAGCTGTAATCCTAAACTAGTGACAGTATGAGACACCTATAGTGTCTCATACAATCAGCTGTCACGTGTGCCCATTATTGACCCATAGCCATACTGTTATCTCAATTATATATGCACTTTTTTTTAAAAGAATGCTACTGGGAGATTTTTCCACGCCCTTTTTTCTCTCAGCTCAACGTCTAGCCCAAACGGGCACCTAAAGGCGATGACCGGGAAAAATGACATTCTATAAGCTAATATTTTGTATTCCTAAAATAAATATTTTTTATTTTGATTTTGAAACGTTATAATACTCCATATTGCCGTCAGTATTGCCTCCATATGACCACTATAGCAAATTATTGTTATAATTTACATACTGTTATACTTGCCTATTATATTCACGCAAGCTATGATTATTTTAATGTTTGTGTACAAACACATAACATTCCTAACGTAGACTTTGTAATCCTACAGGGCCGAATTAGGTCCCACATCGTTATACTTCATAATGTCGCTGGAATGTCGTTTGTAGCATGTTATCGTTATACGTCACATCGTTATACGACACATTATAATTTTTGCTACAATCACAATGCTGCTCCAATGCGGGTTGGTGGAGATGCGGGTTAGTGGCCAACCCGCTGTCGGATGTTTTCAAACCGCCCATAAGGCCTCCGACAAGGTTTAACGACTGTTATCTGTCGACAACAACCAAGACCGACGGCTTAACGTGCCCTCCGAAGCACGGAAACGCGCATGAGTTATTTTGCCACTAGCGGTCACCCATCTCACACCCGACCGCGCCCGTTTAGCTTAGTTGCATAGATTACTGTATACAAACACATATTGTAACATTACTACCATTAGCCCCTGTAATCTTAAACTTTATCCTTCCTATTGCTTGAATGGCGCTGTAACAAATTATTGTTTTGTATTACACATTAAAATTATAATATTATATACAAATATAATTTTAGTGGTCTGGTAACTGGGCATAATCGTACATAGTAACATTCCTAACATAAGCATCTGTAATTCTACAGGGTCGGATTAGGTCCCGTGTTATCCTCCATATTGCCGCTAGAATGACGCCGTACAGCGTTATTTTATAAGTTACATATCGCCTCTTTACAAGAACAACGTGACATCTCATAAAAACTGTTTTTTTTATTATTTGATATTCAAAACCGCGATGTTGAATTTTATTTTCTACAAAAACGCGGCATTTTCAAAGTGAATGTTTGAGGAGTTATGAGTGAAAGAGACGACACCACCGTGACAAATGGCGTTATCACGTTGTCTCTTTCGGTGTGGCGCACGACTTCAACAACGTTACGCGTTAGTTTGCCCCTCACGCGCAACGAGTGAAGTGCTCCTGCTTTTCACAAAAAACTTGGCATCACGAGTATGCCTCGTTTTTAGTGCAAAATGTTTCTTGTAATTATTTACTTTTACTTAAAAAATATGAATAAGTTAGTTAACTCGTTTTTGTTGTAAAACTCGTGAGTATTGAGAATGAGATAATGAATATTGTCACATTATTGATGAAAAAGTTAAAAGTTTTCTTTGTGATATCTTTGAATGTAACCATGTTGTTGATGAATCGTTTTCAAATACTTTGGGTTATTTTATTTTTCATCATTATTTTTGAAAGCCTTTAAGTTTGCGTTTATATTATGCTAAAATGTTACATTATACATGCTAAAATAAAGTAACTTTTACGAATTAGTTTTTCAGATAGCATCACGATCTAGGATATTAGTTCAATTAACTACAGGTGTTAAATAGTATATTTTATATATCACATGTAATAAAACAACGAGTTTTAATTTCTGTAGCCAGTCGAAGTTAGACTATTTCAGACAAATAGCGCAGTAATATCTTTTGACAACATTTGACGACGTTGTCAACGCGATTCTGACAGACTTGAAATAAAGACAAATAATAAACAAATGAAGGTGCCGGGTAGAAACAACATTGTTTCTGACTGACACATTCGCATTGGTTTGAAATTGTCTTGTTTCGACTGGCAAAACAGAAATCAAAACTCGTTGTTTCATTACATGTAATATGAAAAATAATTTAAGTGTACAACTAAGTGATTCAAACTCTCAGATAGATATTTAACGCAAGACGAGAATGAAAATGCCAAAAGCTCGACCAATACATTGCAGACATCAACATCATTTACTTGTACTGATATATATATTTTTTCTAGTTATGTTCCTATAATTTCATTATTTTAATCCTCTTTGTGGACAAAGACATCGCAGTAGATTTTATTCGACCTCGTAGTAATTCGACTAGTAGCAGCGGTTCCTCTAGTTTTAGCAGTTCTTCGGGTTTTAGCAGCTCTTCAAGCAGTGGTCCATCTATGTATCAAGGTAAGACAATTATATGCAGACAATTATATTATTAAATGCAGAGGGATATAAATTATTTACTCGTAACATCTAAACAGAAGTAAAGATGTTAAACAGAAGTTTAGATTTTAGGAGTATATAATTTATAAAAAATAAAAATAAAAATAAAACGTTACACACTCATATCCCCAGAGTAAGGTAGTTAATTCTCCGTGTCGTAGGTACCATGGACACATACAAAGACAGAAACACACACACCTGGACCGAGAACAGAAATTGAAACTCATCATTCAAATTTCTGTTTCGCCGGGAATCGAACCCAGGACCCCTCGATGATCGATAGACCCGCGGGACTGCCGTCCGGCATGGTAACCATTGTGCCACGCGGGCCTTTGGGTTATATCCCCATATTACAAAATTGAGCGTTTTCGAGGGTAATTGATCAAACCCACTTCAAGAAATTGATTGCATTTATATCGTTTCAGACAGCCACGACTTCGTAAAGGATCCTGATTATGAAATGGGTGGGTTTCATGATCAGGATCCAAAACGTGCCGAGTATTGTCGTCACTTGACGTGGAAAAAAATATTATCACTACCAACTAAGGTATAATATTTCGGATGATCAAAATTTGGCAACATCTAATATGGTTTCAATAAACACTGAAAACTATGAGGAACCACTTTCGTCTACAAACGAACATGCTATGGTATTCAATGATCTCGATGTCACAGAAAATAGTGAATCTTCTGCGATTGAAAACGTAAGCAACGGCAATGCTGTAAGTCCAATAGTGTATAATTCTAGTCCTAAAACTGGTAAAAAAAGAAGACTAAATGAAGAAAACTGGAAAGTCAATGTAGCTCAACGACTAAGAAATAGTGAGGCTTATCAATCTATTAAATAAAAATAAAAACATGCCAAGTCGTGAATTGAAACCTTATTGTAAAAACAACGCATCGTTCGGGAAATTACAAAGTGTCTTCTCGTCCAGAATACCTGTGCCTGAAGTCGAAAGTTTTCGAGCAGTATGTGTTGCCAGTGATGACCTACGGCGTTGAGACATGGTCTTTTACAGTTAGCCTTTTCCACAGGCTCAAGGTCGCTCAGCGAGCGATGGAGTAGGCTATGATTATTTTTCTACGCGACAGAATCCGTAACGATTAAATTCGTAGACGAACGAAAGTTACCGACATAGCTCTCAAAATCTGCAAGTTGAAGTGGCAATGGGCAGGCCACATAGTTAGGAGGACTGACAACCGGTGGGGAAGAAAGATCCTCGAAAGGCGACCACGTCTCGGCAAAAGGAGCACAGGCCGCCTTCCAAGCAGGTGGACTGACGACCTAAAGAAGATAGCGGGAAACCGCTGGATTCAGAGGGCGCAGGACCGGACGGAGTGGCAAATATTTGGGGAGGCCAGCAGTGGTCGATAAAATGCTGATGTATGCTTGGGGAAGGATAATAAAGTAATTTTTTTAGTTTTACCTTATAATTTTAATTAAAGCGAGTACTAAGTTCTTTGTGATTGATTGATCTCTTGTTGATTATTGTGCCTTAAACTAATTTCATGGTGTAAGTAACCCATTGTTTTTTTAAATTTGTATTTTTTAAATACAAGATCTATATTTTGATAGTGTGTTTTATTTAACTTATCACACAGCCTTACACCTACATTTTATCATCTTCAATGTGATATATAAATATGTTACAAGCATTTTGTGACATATTTTCATTAAACACGTGACATGTGTGTCTGTGTTTTTTTAAATCAATTTTTTTACTTATTTCATTTTGAACTGAGTTATTTTTTGTCTATTTTCAGAAAGCTCATTAATTACCGAAACAATTTAACTGTTTTCCCACAGCAAAATTATCAATATTTTAGAATTTATCAACGCTTAAATATTTAAAATTGCTCTCCTATAAAGTTGTGGTTTTAAAAATGTCACGTTATCCTTGTAAAGAGGCGATATTATTTAACAAAACTGAGGTCTTAGTGTAAGTCTGAACACGCGAAAACGTTACTATCGCGTTTGCGTTAAGAATTTAACTATCGACCTTATTCCTTTCATGTTAAGATCTATCTGTCCAATTTTAACTCGGACGCAGTAGTACGTTTGCGCGTTTACAAACTCACACTAAGGGCTCTGGAGATAACTTGAAGAAACTTAATATACACTACCGGCCGCCCGCGACTTTGTCCGCGTGAACTTTGGTATCAGTTATAGTATGATGTTATGTAGCCTATAGCCTTCCTCAATAATTGGATTATTTAACACAAAAAGAATTTTTTAATTCGACCCAGAAGTTCCTGAGATTACCGCGTTCAAACAAACTCTTCAGCTTTATGTATTAGTATAGATACTAACATTACTTAATCCTACATACTAACATTAGTCTCTGTAATCCTACAGGGTTGGATTAGGTCACGTGTTTGTTAAAAAAAAAACATTTGTTAAACGTTACACATTATAACATTATGTTTTTGTAGACGTATATTTTAATTTAATGATATAACTTAAGTGGCATATTTTCTGTCGTCTTACGAATTTTATGAAAATGCCTATACAGTATCTAATCAACAGCATTTTAAAAAAGAACCCCAACATTTTATTTATTTGTTTATTTATTTATTTCTTCATCATATTCATAAAAAGACTTCTTTTAAAATTATTTATTTTGATATCGACAAAATATTTGCAATGGTATTTGCAACGACGACGACTAAAAAAACAGACCGTTGACGAACGGAGAAAAAAATTATCTTATTAGGAACAGAATCTCGCATAATAGCAACTAGATACTAACTAATTCGCAGTATGATTCTAACATAGTCCTTAAAATAACACCCCTCGCATTATTTCACAAAATGGACTACTCTATTACTAAGCCACAGATCGCACTCAGATAAGTTTCTTCCGCAGTTTCCCGCAGTAACAATTTGTAAAAGCAATTAGAAGAAAACTGCAGCCGTTCTGCTTTCCCGAATCAAAAGGAAACGGGATCCGGTAGTTCCTCCAATAAACAAATCCAGCCATTTGCAATGGAAATTGTGATAATTGAGGCTAAGGTTTCATTTAATACTTATGAATACTAATTGTCGTTTGGTAACTATTACTGGATAGTAGAAATATACATTTATTTTTGATTCTACTATCCAGTAAAAAGAGAATTATTCCTATAAACCCTCAAATGTAATAAAAAATAGGTAGTTTTCTGTGGTATCATACCAAAAACCTCTACAAAATTATATTGTTGTACTTTGGACCTGCAATATGTATTTTTTTAAATAATATTAACATTAATGCCATCTTTATAATATATTCAAATGAAAATTTCCATCATCGTTTTAAAAGGCCACTTATTTAAAACAAATACGACTAAATCTGATTCAGGAGATAAAGTTAGGTAAAATGATTTGGGATTGTTGCAAAGTAGTTTTACCTAACTTTACAACAATGGAGTTCCGCAAAATAACGTCTGATTCTATTTATTATATATGACTAGTGGACCCCGCAGACGTTATCCTGCCTTAAAAGTGTTGAAAGAGGTAGCTTCTTTATCGACTCAAAGAGTTTTTATGGTATGTCAAATAAAAATATAAGAAATAAATAGTGACATGAATATTCAGATTTCTGGATGATGGCGCGAAGAACCAATGTTTGACAGTAACTAACAGTTTATATAGGAAAATAAAAAAGTTGTTTAACTATCAGTTTCACAATTTTCCCATATTTTCTCACCGCTTAAACCTTCCCTTGACTTCTACAAATATGTCAAGACAAAAATTAGCCACATCAGTTCAGCCGTTCTTGAGTTTTAGCGAGACTAACGAACAGCAATTCATTTTTATATATAGAGATTCAGGAGAGTAATGGTCGACTTTAATGTATTTTGAGGATGAACTATTATCAGAAGAGGAAGATATAAAAATTTTAAAAACCTTTTAAAATATATCGTAGTGTTCGCTACTCCAGATGCAGTTGGGACACTTGGGACTCATTTTGTTGGTCGTCCGGTCAAAACAATGCAATGGCTGTACCGCTATCAAAAAAACCGCCTGGATCTTATTTTACCACGCTGCTTAAATGCGGGTTGGTAGACGAACCGGTGTTGGTGGATGGTGGTGAATGGCTCTTACAATAACACATTAAGTTCTATGACTGCTTTATGGCACCGTCATCTTAGGGAATCAGAGCTTTAAATAGCCAGACTAACAGATAGCCAAACAATTGGGCAACTAAGTGATACTGTGAGGTTTTTACGGTACAGAACCCTAGGAATAGAAACTTAATCAGAATCAAACGTATTCAAAGAACGGGAGCCGGGAATTCTTCCAGTAACAAATCCAGGCATTTGTAATGGAAATTGTGATAATTGAGACTTAGGCTCTAAATACGTATTTAAACTATTCCCTTTATTTCCATTGTATAGAAGCTTGCTTTTGTTAGATCTAGACACGCGACAGCGTGTCACGCCAAGTTCAATCAAAGGAACTGGCTAGCCAGCGCCGAGTGTAATATTACAAATTGGTGCCAGTTTTGACCTTTTTATAATTCAAAATGTATGAAACATAAACACATAAAACTACGTCTGTTTAATTATATCCATAAGAACATCTAGAAGACCAAATTTCATGAAGCTAGCTCAAACGGTTATAAAGATATGAAGGTCAAAAAGTCGTAAATTTTAGCACTGACTGACCGACATACAGTACCTAAACCTAACCTACTTCCAGATTACCTAGAATGATGAAATTTGGAATCCTGGCTGGCCATGGCTCAAGGCCAGCTTACTGGTTACAAGCAGATATTTGAAACAATCCCAATATATGTATTATATGTAAATGTGTAAATCAAATAAAACCTACTTTAAGATCTCACATTTTAAATAACAGCAATTGTTATAGGTATCCAATAAAGCAAAGAAATAGAGTTTAATACTTGTTCATAATGTTATTTTGTTCCTATAAATACATATTATTATTTGTATTTTGCATAGAACTTGGCACTCACTTAGATCTCCATT
Organism: Pyrgus malvae; assembly: GCA_911387765.1. Classification (NCBI taxonomy): domain Eukaryota; kingdom Metazoa; phylum Arthropoda; class Insecta; order Lepidoptera; family Hesperiidae; genus Pyrgus; species Pyrgus malvae. The sequence continues at coordinate 10,156,696 of OU426969.1, forward strand.
TTTTTGCATTTGCATTGGAAAAGCGTGGTGCTCACCTATTAACGCAAGTGGCCCTGCTCTTCTATAACACAATAAAACAGTATTATTACACGTAAAAAACACGTTTGTTGTATGGGAGTCCCCTTAAATAGATATTTCCTTTATTCTGTTTTTTAATATTAATTAAAAAGTATGTAGCGACCTTCCGCTACTCATCAAGAGATGGCGCCATGGGTTTTCATCGCAGCGCACCATGTACACGCTTCTTGTTCCTGATACAGCTGCTTCCAAGGACTTCATGGACGACTTGAGTTGCCATTACTCGCCTCCACATCGTACCCTCACATCCCGACTCACCGTGGATAGAAGGCAACTCCACTCTTCGCTTCACCCTCACTCCCGACTCACATAGGGCAACAAAAGGTCTGCACCCTCACGTCTCGACTCTCCGCAGATAGAGGACATTCAAGGCGCTTGTAAGCGAAGATTGCACTTAGATTACTAAAGTCATCGACCTCCGGTCTGAGCAGGGGGTGATATAGTGACCTACCGCTACTCATCAAGAGATGGCGCCACGGGTACTCCTGAATCACGCTATCGAAGTTTTCTGAATATCCGAGCATATATACAAGCTCCGAATTGAGTCAGCGCGGCCGCTCTCCGGACATGACCACCTCGCCCGGCGGAAGATCTCCCTTTGCCAAAAGTATAAACAAACATGCAGTCCATATGGTCAGCTTATGATCTACATTAAACTAAAACTAGATCAGCCACTAACTTTTACCACTACCAAAATATAATGGAACAGTATTATGAAGGAAGCTTCAGAACCTACCTTAAAATCTTTAGGCCTTCCGATCCATAAAGAAAAGACGTAACAATAGGTGTACAGGGTGCATAAACAGAAAAGCAAGCACGTTGTAATGTTGCTGCATTTTAACAAAAACCTTTATCCATTTCAGTCCTTTCAGTACTTTAAAAGGATTTCAAATTGCGATGCTTGATTACTGACAAAGGTAAGTCGATGTTGAGTTCCAAAAAAGTTTCATAAAAACTATATTATTCCATATTCCACCGAACAAAGCGTGCTCTCATAAAAGGCATAAAAGATATAAAGTGAATCCTGAAAGCGGGTTAATGCACTCGTTTCTACATAATTATAAGAGCATGCGAGCTGAACTATTAAAATAATCGCTGCTCTAAGGATAATGTAAAATGTGGAATAGCACTTCAGCTGAAATCGAGTAAAAATAGTAAAAACCAAGAGGAGATATTTAGATGTACTTGAGCTCAGATTAAAGACCCGCATTTTTTTATGTAGTTTTTTTTTTACTTGATTTTCAGTCATGTAAAAAAATTGATAATGCAAATGGATGCAAGCAAAAGTTACGTGGGTGACCAGCTCTTATTGCAAATAATTGCATTCAAGTCTCTTGGGTGCCATGTTTAGCTGTCGTTCTTTGTATATATTATAATTTTAGATAAGTGTCAATCCTGCCATACACATATGCCACGGGACATATCTAATATGTCCCGTGTCACCGTGTCACCGTATGTGTATTAAGTTTATTTTATGTGTATGTATGTATTTAAAAAATCTTCGAAGAAAAATTGTTGAAGTAACACTCTTTTCATATTCAAAAATGTATTTTTTTCACTCCTGTACGTTAAAGTTGTGGTTATTCATGTGGTTATTTTTTCTTTTATATTCTGAATTCCTCTTGCACTCTTGCACATACCTGTCAAAACATAAAAAATATATTTCTTCCATTAACGATGCTCAAGTAAATTCACATTTAGCATCGTAGCCCGCTAAAAGGGATAAAGCCCATATCGCTCATATGAAGTAGGAAACGAACAAGAAAGGTCACATTAAATGCTCTCGCGTTCGCACAATGCTCTACTTAATTACTGCGTTGTTTGTAGAACTGCGAGATGGCGCGAGGAACTGTTGGATAGGCTAGACGCCGGATGCGAAAGTAGCATTGTAAAACATTTATTGATGAATTACTTTATCTCATTATGATGAATAGTTGAAAAAGTAAGCTAGTACATTATCTTATCTGATACTAATACCATTTCTTACAATTTCATTTTAAAACAAAATCTTCTGATTATACATTATACAAATTTGAGTAAAAAAAAAACAACTAATGAAAGCTGTAATATTGTTAGAAAAATTTATCTTATTATTTTCTGGTTATTGCACGGATGGATTAACGCCAAAGTTTCTAAATTAAGTCACATTCTCATGCATAATGTTAGTGTAATACCGTGCAATTGCCGTTGTCAATTTTTAAAATTATTGAATTCTTCATTTATAAAAGAAATATTTATTTAGACCGAAAAAAATAATGCGGGATATAATTTTAAAATAGATGTATTACAGCACAAAAATATTATTAGTATTCTTCCAATAAAAATAATTCCTTGCGTATTTCCCTCACCAGCTCCTAGTCTCTAGTTAACAGCATTCAAGAGTACATGACGACTGCAATGTTCTCTCTATTGCTGAAAATAATATAGCCGGAGCTGATTTCTATTTTTTTAAATATTTCTTCTTCTTTACGTATGGCATCTAGGTCGTTTAAAAATTTTGTCAATGTTAAGTGAACAGTTTATATATATATCATTGTTGGCATTTTTTCTTTGATATAACTTATTCAAAAATGCACCAAGAAAAAGAAAAAGAAAATAAAACATGTTATTTTCAACTGATCGACAAAACTCTTTTTTTTTCAACTACATATTTTTACATCTTTAAGCTTATGACCCAAATATATTATAGCTAAAATATAGAGTGACATAAGAAAGATCCGAGTAAGGCTTAAATTGTGAACGTGATATCCAGTACTGTAGACTTGTTGACACGGACCTGAATTGCATAAATCGACGTCGATGCTGGATCTATCAGTGTATGCTTATGGATGTTATTCGTATACTTCGTATATTTTATGGATCGCTTAGAGTTTCAGTACTTTTTGTTTTGGTATCGGAGGGGAAACGTTCAAAAGGTACCTGGCACCTTGGGAGAGGATACCGGGTTATGTGGGATTTGACCGCACTAAAAACCCCACGGTGGCCTGCCTCTGCGCTTGGGGAGGACTCCGGAATCTCCAGTGGAACGCACACTCCACGCGCGACGCTCAGTATGGGCCCATCTTCGGGAGAGCAGATATGCTCTCCTGCACCTTCCGATGCCTACAGCAGCATGCGGCTACGCACACACCACGTCCTTCCCGGGGCTGCTGGTTGGGCAAATAAAAAAAATAGCTTTTTATGAGCAGATTGTTTACATTTCGGTTAATGTACCGATGTCCCTCCCTCTCCCTCCCTTACTTCTTTTCCAGAAGTAACATGAAAAATTAATGAAATTGTTAGATTGCAGGAGCTATCTAATTCCTTTATTAAAGGAATTAAAAATAAAATATCAACATAAGAGATAAATGAACCTTACAATATAAAAATTTGTGTTTAAAGGTAACAATAAAAAAAGAGATAAGAGTCTCCCTATGCAATAAAAGACACTTCACTGAATCCATTAATATCGAGTATTGTAGAGCTATTGACAGAGAACTGAAATGCATAAATCATCTCTGAAATATCGCTTTGACCTCAAATGTCGATGCCGACCAATAATCGAACCATGCAAGTTACTTTACAAAACTTCTACACAATTACTTTTTATTTTCAAATTTTTTTTCTTTACAAAATTTCTTTTTAAATTTCCGTTCTCCTGCCTGTCTGTCATCCGTCTGTTTGGAATAAATAAACTCTTCACACTCATAGCCCCACAGTAGGTTAAATATATCCTGTGTAGTGGGTGACATATACACACACAAAGGCAGAAACATAAACACCCAGACTAAGAACAAAAATTTTAAACTCATCATTCAAATTTCTGCTTCGCCGGGAATCGAACTCTCGATCGGCAGTTCGGCATGGTAATCATTACGTCACATGAGTAGTCTGAATCGTCATGGAACATCTCATGATGATAGTGAGGCAGTTGAAATTTTCACAGATCTATTTCTGTTGCAGCTATCACAACTAATAAGTGACAAACAACAAATACTTAAAAGCGGAATAAAAGAAGTGTTTAAGGGAGCTCCCATACAACAAAAGTAATTGTTTTCCTTGATATTGATAACGGCAACAGGTAGACGCTTAAAATACTCACAGAATACTTAGTTACATAGATTTAGTCATAGTGATTTTTTGCCACTTTTATAGTAGAAACCCTTTGTGCACAAGTCGGACGTGCACTTAGCCGAGTTTTTTTTAGTATCAGAAGGGAAACCTTTTAGAGGTACCCACATTAACTGGGAGGATACCAGGTCATGTGGGACTTACCGCACTATAACCTCGGTGACTCGGCACTTGGTGAGGACATCGAGATCTCCAGTGGAACGTTTCGGTGTCTTCCGTGCGCGGCGCCCCATAACGGACCCATCCTGGATAGCGCTGGTGTTCTCCTGCACGATCCAGTGTCCTTCCTTAATTATACTTACCATAATATAATACCGGAATCCCTCAAATCCAAAACAAATTGTGATTTCAAACGAGCACTTAAAACGTTCTTATATACAAAAGCGTATTATTCGGTTTCTGAATTTCTAAACGATGACAATTTAACTTTGTGAGGGATTACAGAACTAAAAACCTGGGAGGTTTTTTTTCCGCCGGCTTTTTTTCCTCTCAGCGTATAAAAATTTGGGTGCCCAAAGCCGACGAAGGGGGAAAAACACCGTTGAAATAATTTCATGACTATAAAATAAAAAACGCAAAATATGGGATAAATAAAAAAATAACATGGTTTGTAAACATAATGAATAAATTAGTTATTTAGATTTAAGTCAAAAAGTTATATAGGTAGATTTAAGTGTAATTTTTTTATTTCTTTAATCTAATAATAGTAATTTTTATTTCTTTAACAATATTTGCATACCTTACTACCTTAGGTAAATATGGCGGACTTTATATATATAAAATAACTTCTGTAATACCCATATTTGCACAAATAAATCATTTTTCTTTCTTTCTTTCTTTCTTAAGCTCATTAAAACTGTCCTAAAAAGCAACTATTGAAATGGCACGTGTAACACATTCACATATGCGACTGTATGTTGTCTGTGAATGAAACAATACAAAACATACGTGTCGCATCTACATGTCGCAACATTAAAATGCATTTGAATGAGATGTGGAAACGTACAACACTCGTACCTTTCGATAGTTTCAATAATCCGCCTATGTCAGTGGAAAGTAATTGTAGTGAAAAGTATGACGACCCGCGTGGCGCAATGGTTACAATGTCGGACTGCCATTCGAGGGGTCCCGGGTTCGATTCCCGGCGAAACAGAAATTTGAATGATGAGTTTAAATTTATGTTCTCGGTCTGGGTGTTTGTGTTCCTGTCTTTATATGTGTCCATGGTACCCACGACACAGGGTATACCTTAATGCGGGGCTATGAGTGTGAAACGTTATTTTTTTAAATTTCTAAGTTTCATTTCCTCGCTCTGTAAGTTATAGTATGTAAACAATTCAGGATCCAAAGTCATAAAGCTTCATGAATACTTAGTTCAATCTGTTCAGTAATATCAGTACTGCTATGTAGGAAATTGACACTGCAGAGGGCATGAGATCAGAATATCTGTGAAACATAGAAACAATAAAAAATAGTGTCGCCCACAGTCACGCTGTATAATAAATACCATTGTACCTGAAAATTTCTTTAAAACAGGGCTGGAGTGTTTTTCCGCCCGCTTTTTTCTCCTAGCCCATATAAGCCTTAGCGCCGATGGTCGTACAACAATGACAAACATCTAGTGTATATAATTTTATTACCCAGGATGTTAATAAATTATTTTATTTCATTTCATTACGCTGTACTTTAGAAACGCATAGGTATAAAAGAGCACTTTCCGCTTGCAAAGAATAGTTCAAATAAGCGAAATATTTTAAACAGCCTTATAAGCGAATCGAAGTTATGAAGTGAAAGATTTGTAATAGAACTACGAAATATTATGTCGTTAAGTGCGTTACTATTTTATGATTATACTAGCTGACCCCGCGAACTCCGTATCGCGTTTAAATATTAAATAATAATAATAATGGATAGCATATAAACCTTCTCCGTGAAAAAATACATTTACATACCAATTTTCATAATAATCGGTCGAATAGTTTCTGCGTTTTGCGATGTCATATATACAAACATTACTTAACACCCCCGCAACCCCCCCTTCCGGGTGGAATTTCGTAAAATCCGTTCTTAGCTGACCTCTACTCGGCGAAAGGAATATTCCTACCAAATTTGAAGTCGGTAGGTCTTATAGTTCCAGAGATATCGTGATGAGTCAATATATGGGTGGAAATCTCTTATATATATACAGATAGATAGATAAGGCAACATATTTTTACAAAATGGTATCAGGAGTTCTGAGTGCGATATATAGGAAATCTAAGCTACAGCGGACGTGAGATCAGAATATCTGTGAAACACAGAAAATTGAGAGATAGCGTTGAACTTAGGAAATGGCCGAGCAATAAAAGAACACTTTACGCTTGCAGTTTCGACTATCTGGAATATAGGAATATAGAAAGTTATTGTTATGGAATCAAAGCGGTGGGCTTAAAATGTTGGTTTGGATATTAATATTATGTAGACCTTTCTCGACCTGAAAAGAAATTTGTTGCGTTGCTGTGGAAAGCTGCGTTTGCTGGTCCAACGGATATGGCGCAAGTTTTATTCTCTGTGCGCTCAGATTTTGTGAAATGAAATGAAAATATTTTTATGCACTAATATGTGTGAAAAAAAGGTTTTACAAAATATTTAGAACTCCATATTTACCCTTTAGGGTGTACAAATTTTAATTTAATAGACTAATTAATTTTAATGACTTAATTTAAACTTAAATAGTTAAAATGACTATTAAAGAAGGGTAAATAAGAAACATTAAAGTATTTAGTTTTACATTTGTATAGTTTTAATTAGTTAGACGTAAACCCAATTTTGTGCTTTTTATAATAATTTATTTTATTTGAACCATACGAGGTTCGCCGTCATCAGCTTTGGGCACCCACCAGGATGGATTTTTGTACACTGAGAGGAAAAAAAACCTCCCAGACAAAATTATTTATTATTATCATTTTATTTTGTTTGATTTATTTTATTTTATTTTGTGTATTTTGTATGTATGTATTTTGTGTACTATACTGACACACATTTCACATACATGGTCACGACTTTTGAATTTAATGAATTTAGAAAACAATAAAAGATTTGAAAGGTTTATACAGCTTTGAAAAGCCATTCCATGAACGCCTTGTTAAATGCGTTAAGGACTTCAGACTGACTAGGAAATCTACGATACAACGGGCGTATGTCGGAATATCTGTGAAACACAGAAAAGTGAGAGATTGGTCTGCACTTAGGAAATTGCTTCGCAATAAAAGAGTACTTTTCGCTTGCAATTTCGAATATTTCAAATATGGAAAGTTAAGTTAGATTGTTACGGAATCAAAGCGGTGGATTTTAAAATGTTTGTTTGAATATTGATAAGCTATGTATCTTGGAGAAGGTAGATATTATATAGTTAAGCCAAAAAAGTACCATAGCTCCGTCCATTTCTGCCATGTAAAAATTATATTATATTTCAGTGGAAAGGTGCTTTTAATGGCCTTATTTGAATATCAGCCTATGGAGTACTTCAAAAATTCAGAAATGTTAAGAATCAGAGTTATAAAGTTAGGTATAAACTACTTAGCAACAATGCGCAATCCGATCAGAACGTATGATGGTGTATACTTTTTTCATGCAATACCACCTCCCTCCCTCCCACATAAGACACATGCATATGTGGGGGATGTGTGTACGATAAAAAATATACACTAACATAGGTGGTGGTAGACCACCAACATGTGATTCGCCCCAAAACAGAGCATCATCAGGGTTACGGATTCTACGACGTTTACTCGCAAATGTCAAATAATTTTATCAAAAACTAGCAACATGTCCCGGCTTCACAAGATGTCCAGGATTCTATCCAATGGAATCAGTGCCAGACGGCGTAACAAATAAGGCACAATATTAGCAATTTAGGTAGTCTCTAATCTTTATGTGATAATACAATCCAATGGAATTTTACAAAATGTGATTTTTGGACATATTTTCTGTACGTTTTCCAGTTACAAACTTACAACCATAGAATAACTTTTAAATAGTAGTGAATTAGTGTTATGGACATGCCCATAGTACCCATATGGGTGAATCCGCGTCTGGGTCTAAATATGTGTTTCGTTACTTTAGAAACATTCAAAACAATCAAGTTAATAGGAATGTTGTGTATCCGGTAACAATTAATAAAGTGATGAAATAATAAAAAATGAATAGTTCTCTTTTAATTGTAATGATATATAGAAGAAGTCACCAGTCACCACATACAGCCAATTAGGGAGTAAAAATACACTTTCGATATTCTATGAACCGGCAACTTCACCGTGCATTCCATAACAAACCCTATTACTGCGACATAGAGCAGAAAATACTCTGATTTATTCGTAATAAGCCCCAATCCTCTCAGAAAACAATACGTTACCTGAAACCAAGTTCAAATTGATATTTTCCACGAACCTTTCGAGATTTTCTTTAAATTTGTAACATGTTGTAGAAGACTTATTTTTCGTGATGTAGCAAGAAAAACTACTTCGTATCATTTTCCTTTTTCTGGATACTCATAAGATTTTTGTAAGATGATATTTATTATTAAAACCAACATCGGTTTTTCAGTAATAAATTCAAAAATAAAAATACGAAAAGAAATATACAAATCTTTGCTTTTCTTAATTAATAACGGTCCAAGAAAACTACGTATTTTTAGGAATATTTTTTAAATTTTTTATAGGTCTTCGAGGGCGCAAGACCAGACGGAGTAGCCAATGTTAGGGGAGGCCTATGTTCAGATGTGAACTTCTAAAGACTCATGGATGGATGGATGATAGATCCGCCAACTACTAGTTTCCCTTTTAGTGACAATAAAAATAAACCGATATGTTACTATTTATATTGTTACTGATACGTTTGACGTATAATCCCTAGTAATATTATAAATTCGAAAGTAACTCTGTCTGTCAGTGTGCGACGCTTTCCCGCTTAAACTACTGAACCAATTTTAATGAAATTTGGAACACAGATAGAGTGGACCTTGTGAAAGGACATAGAATTGTTTTTATCCTACGGGAACCCATAAAACGGGTCCAAGCGAAGCCGCTGGCGGAAGGCAAGTTTATAATAATAGTCATCTTAGCAGATCTGTGGACAACCTTTTCTGATAAGATGTTATGTTCATGGAACAAACTTTGATAATTTCTAATCTTAACAGGCCCAAATATAAACTAAAGCCTAAGGCCTACTACGGTATCACCGCCCTAATACAGTAGCCAGATTAAAGCAAAATTGGTAGTCTATTATAACTAAGTCTACTTTGAAAATGTCACGTACTTTTCCATAATTCAATTTTATGGAAAGTTAAAAAATTAAGCATTTATTTTTGAAGTGGAAACTTCTTTAGCGGCGTTGTGCACTTTTTTTGGGATGGGTAAAAAATGTTAAACTCGCGTCAACTACACGTGGCCTGATCGAAAATTCGTAAGATGGAGGGGTGACAGCTGATGACGGCTCGACTATCTATACTTGTAAAATTCGTTTATATCAAATATTTAAAATATGGACATTGAACAAAGTGCGTGGGGTGCATGGTGTCAATAGTATCTTAAAAACCACCCCACGTTTTTTTTACAGTAAGATACATTTTCTTCCTATTTTAACTTAACTTTTTAGTTCGTATTTGCACAAAATCGTGTTTTTTAGTTTTGTCAACTACATTATTTATTTCATTTTTTAGTTGGATTTTTTTTTCATATTGCATTGTCATCGGCCCTTGACCCCTGTGCAAATTTGCAATGAAAATGAAGTTAAAAATTCCGTTACATACATAAATATGTACATACATACATACAGGTCAAGCTAATATAAGCGTGTTAAAAATGTGACGAAGAAATTGTGAAAGAAAATGAGTGTGTACTTTGTAAAAATGCTAGATGAAAACCTACTGAAAATACTAGATGAAAAATAATACTGATAATAAAAGCAATGCGTGCGAAATTATTCCCTAACCATTCCAAAATATCAAAAATGCACAACGTTAATGTTCAAGTTTTCACTTCTGCCGGCACTACCGGAGTACAACCGGATTTTTTTTAATTGAAAAAGATTTAGTATACGTAAACATCTACCCGCATTGGAGCACGGATGCATTTAAATTGAAAAAAATTAAGATAATTACCATATTTACCAATAAAAAATATTTTCAGTGACAATCAACTGAAATATAAACTAATTGTGGCGTAGAAAGCCATCAAACGCCATCAGTCAATCCGAGCGACGTTCAAAGAAATAAATGACAATGTCGATTTGAAAGAGCGGTATAAAAATTTCGTTTATTGACTTAAGATTCCTTGGCCGAAAGTTAACGTTGCCTACGTTACGACTACGGGTCACAGCACACATATCAACTCGGAAAGGGATCGTTACCCACCTCCGATGCTTACGGCGGCATGCGGCGACGCACAAACCGCCGTCCTTCCAGGGGCCGCTGGCTGAACGGATCGAACTCCCACTTTCACCGCCCACAACCCCGGAAACCCCTTCTTTTTAGTCGCCTCTTACGATCAGGCAGAGACAACGTAGCTCTATTCTTAATCCCGAAGCTAACTCAGCAAAAATACCTAAAGCAAAATTATTATTCTTTGATTACTGAATTCACTTGAGAACTGTACAAGCAAGAGGCGCAACTTGGGGCTCAGATCGTTTATAAACTTCGTTATAGTGAGAGTTTTACGATCTTTTCTAACTTGAGGCTGTTTGTGAGATCGCCTTTACGTGTTTTGGGTTCTCGGTCTCAAGTAATTAAGTTTGACTAATTAGAATATTTTTTAGTATAATGAATACTTAATAGAGAAAAAAGAGAAAAAAAATATTTATTTCATATTAGGAATACAAAATATTCGATAATGAATGTCATTTTTCCCGGTCATCGCCTTTAGATGCCAGATTGGGCTAGATGTTGAGCTGAGAGAAAAAAGGCGGCAGAAAACTCCCAGTAGCACTCTTAAAAAAGTACAGTATATATTTGAGATAACAGAATGGCTATGTGTTGATAATGGGCACACGTGACAGCTGATCGTGTGAGATACAATTAAATAATAATTAAATTTTCACACTTATAGCCCTACAGTATGGTAGATAAACCGTGTGTCGGTGCCATGGACACACAAACACAGAAACACAAACACCTAGACCGAGAATAGAAATTTAAACTCATCATTCAAATTTCTGCCTCGCCGGGAATCAAACCCGGGACCCTCTGATCGGTAGTCCGGCATGGTAGCCATTGCGCTACACGGGTCATCGAACTAAAATAATAATACGAAACTAAAAATATTAATACGAAAGTAACCATGCGTGGTGTTTTATAAGTGTTGAATGTAAGCAATCTATACCGCAAAGTATGCGTGGTCGGGAGAGTGATGGGTAAACGCTACTGAAATTTCATGTACCTTCCGTATTTTATAGGGCACTTTAAGCTTTAGGCTCCCATTTTCATCAAGCGACAATAATCGTCCGGCCTTGTGGACTTATACGTGTACAGAATATTGTTGTATACCTTCACAAATTTGCAATGGTGCAGCGACAAACAAACATTTTAACATTTATTATTGATGTGAAATCAGGCTGTTTTGAGTCTCAAATAGAAGAGAATGAAGCGTTAATACCTCGACTGAAGTATTACATAAATTATTTTCTTCAATATTCTTTCATCCTTATAAAGCAAATCCCAACACAATAATTTTGAAAAGTAATAAAATATGCAAATATTACCGTTTCACATTTAGACAGACATCATCATAATTTTATTATTACCGTAATTAATTCATGGTTCCGAATGCTACGCCTGAATGCTACACTACGTGCTACGAGTTGCTACGTGATGATGTTTTATAAATTAAGTTTTTAACAAAAAAATAGAACCGACTTCAAACGGTAAAAAATAAAATTGTTCAGTACCTACTTCTTCTTGCATGGTAATGACACTTAAAACTATTTTTGGAGTCGGGCCCTTAGTAAAATGCCCTTAGTAAAAGGTACCATTCGTTCTAAATGGGCATCGACAGTACAGACAGTGGGACAGTACCTACTTCTTCTTGCTTATGTTAATAACTATTAAAACTATATTGGAGTCGGTGCCCATTCCGAACGAAAGGTATATTTACTAAGACAGGACATTTTACTAAGGGCCCGACTCCAAAAATAGTTTTAAGTGTCATTACCATGCAAGAAGAAGTAGGTACTGAACAATTTTATTTTTTACCGTTTGAAGTCGGTTCTATTTTTTTGTTAAAAACTTAATTTATTTCACTCTTTTTAATAACTTTAATAATTCTGTACATATGTATAATATTTTGCTTATTAAGTTTCAGTGTTTCCCTCGATTTGCCCAGTATCACATCATCAGATTATGACATAGTGACAGTTGGACCACCTTAGGAGTTTAAGTATTAGAACAAAAAAATATATATTGAAAGAATTTGCTCTCAACTCCTAACCATCGTAGTACCTTCCATCATCAGCTCAGCAGCTTTTGCTTTAGTAAAAATACAAGAATCATTTGTTGTACTATAAAATTTGAATGTTCCCCTCCATTTCTTTGGGATCCCATCATCAGACTTTGAGTTGGTGACAGTTGGACTACCTCAGGAATGTAAGATTTCGAACAAAAAACCATTTATTGAAAGAATTTGCTCTCAACTCCTAACCGTCGTAGTACCTTCCATCATCAGCTCAGCAACATGATATGATGATAATTATACACAAATGCCTGTTTCGCTTTAGTAAAAATATAAGAATCATTTGTTGTACTATAAAATTTTAATGTTCCTTTCCATTTCTTTGGGATCCCATCATCAGACTTTGACTTGGTGACAGTTGGACTACCTCAGGAATGTAAGATTTCGAACAAAAAACCATTTATTGAAAGAATTTGCTCTCAACTCCTTACTGTCGTAGTACCTTCCATCATCAGCTCAGCAACATGATATGATGATAATTATACACAAATACCTGTTTTGCTTTAGTAAAAATATAAGAATCATTTGTTGTACTATAAAATTTGAATGTTCCCCTCCATTTCTTTGGGATCCCATCATCAGACTTTGACTTGGTGACGGTTGGACTACCTCAGGAATGTAAGATTTCGAACAAAAAACCATTTATTGAAAGAATTTGCTCTCAACTCCTAACCGTCGTAGTACCTTCCATCATCAGCTCAGCAACATGATATGATGATAATTATACACAAATGCCTGTTTTGCTTTAGTAAAAATATAAGAATCATTTGTTGTACTATAAAATTTGAATGTTCCCTTCGATTTCTCTGGGATCCCATCATCAGACTTTGACTTGGTGACAGTTGGACCACCTCAGGAATGTAAGATTTCGAACAAAAGACCATTTATTGAAAGAATTTGCTCTCAACTCCTAACCGTCGCAGTACCTTCCATCATCAGCTCAGCAACATGAGATGATGATTACAATGCACAAATATCTGTTATGCTTCAGAAACTATAAGAAAATCAATGTGTGTGCCTATAAAATTTGAGAGTTCCCCTCGATTTCCCTAGGATCCCATCATCAGATCCTGATTTGGTGACAATGGGACCACCTCGGGAGTCTATGCATACGAACAAAAAAAGAATTTTGAAAATCGGTCCACAAACGGCGGAGTAATCGGTGAACATATATAAAAAAAAAATACATACAGCCGAATACAGTACCTCCTTCTTTTGGAAGTCGGTAATAAAATGCTATGCAATTTGATGAAAATGTGTTCGTAGCAATAACAGTTCCGGTCCTTATTCGATGTCAGTAAAAATTAATAATAAGTTGCCAGACTCAATAAGAAATATCGAAAATTTGACTTCCTTTTGTAATTCCCTAAAATTATTTCTACTTGACGAATTTTTTAATGATAATAAATTAACCAATTGATTTAATTTATTAAATTAAATTTGATAATAATAAGTATGTAATAAAAATTAAGATTTAATTATGAGAACATTTAAAAAAAACCTCTGCCTCTCTCCTGTCTCAAATTGCAATGCCTCACAAGGCTCATATGTACATTGTATGAATGCAATAAAATATATGAAATGAAATGAAATGTTTGTTTTTGCTTTTTTACGTACACATTTTGATAAACATACCACGGACAAAATAAATAATTAACGCTTCAAACTCATAGCCCCACAGTAGTGTAGATATACCCTGTGTCGTGGGTACCATGGACACACACAAAATCAGAAACACAAAAACCAGATTAGAAATTTAAACTCATCATTCAAATTGCTGTTTCGCCGGGAATCGAACACGGGACCCTTCGATTAGCAGGCTGACATGATAACCATTGCGCCATGCAGGTCGTCATAATAATAGATATTCTAGGATTTGAATCTAATCCCATTAATCTCATTACAAACTAGTGTATATTTCGGCGCATTGCTGGGCGTTTGTTAGTTTTTTGTAGCGCGTGTACGCGCGAAACAGCGAGATTTTAAATTGTCTGGTACAAAACGATGACTTACGTGGGGCAATGGTTACCATACCGGACTGCCAATCGAGGGATCCCGGGTTCGATTCCCGGCGAAACAGAAATTTGAATGATGAGTTTAAATTTCTGTTCTCGGTCTGGGTGTTTATGTTCCTGTCTTTGTATGTGTCTATTATCATGGACATATACCCCGTGTACCCCCACGTGGGTACTCCCACGACACAGGGTATTAATTATCTTACTTTGGGGCTACGAGTGTGTGACAAAAAACCGCGCCTGTAAAGGCTCCCCCACACAGGCACGTTATTATCGGTCGGTAACATCGCATGCGATATTGCGATATCTGTTTTCAGTAAGTACATTTTGTATTAGGGTGGCCATGGAGTTATACACTGCTGCGATAATAACGCCGCAATAGAAGTAGGACGTTGTGTTTCTCCGTCCTGCGATATTCCGATAGGAGTTCTAAAATGTTTTGTGTCAGGACGCAAACGACTGTACACACACCTGCGATTTTAACATTTATACTTGTAGGACTTGTACATGTAGGACTTGTACTTGTATGACTTGTACTTGTAGGACTTGTACTTGTTCTCTCGTAAGAAATATCGGACGATAAAAACGCAGCCGTGTGCAAGGAATCAGACGCATTATCGCAATAACGCATGCGAAATTATCGACCGATAATAACGTGTCTGTGTGGGGATGCCCTAAAAGCGTTATCCAAAACGACCGTATACGCGCCGAAATAATCGTTAGTTTTAAACTGCTCTATTTACCATTAATGCTATTAAAATTGTAAATCAAATAGAATTCTTGCTTCATTCGTATGTCAATTCGTACTTTTCAAATAGAATTTATCCATAAAATACTAGCTGTGCCCCGCGGTTTCATCCGCGTATTTTTTTAAGTATCCTATTTTACATCTGATAACTCCAAGAATATATGTACAAAGTTTCATGATGATCGGTTGATTAGTTTTCGCGTGAAAAAGTAACAAACAAATTTACTTTCGCATTTATAATTTTAGTAGGAAGTAGGATCAGTAGACTCGATTCAAAATCGAGATCGAATTGAAAACATTAAAAAAGGATCGTATGGTTTTATACCATGTTACAAGTTTAGTTAGTGGACCTATAGATATATTTTAGAAAAGAAAAGAAAATACTTTATTGTTGACTGTTTACATACATACAGTTAGATGTTTAAAATTATTATAAGAGTTTAAACAGTCTACCATGCTCTGGCATACAATATTATATTACTAATTAAAATTAGAGTTACTAAAATAGTTTTATTTTAAAATCCGCTAAGAATATTCTTAACGGATCATCGGCTTTTGATGCCTACCCACCACTGGGACAATGAGAGAGAAAAAGCCGGCGGAAATAAAACTCTTAGGAACAAACAAAGAATGTGTTATGATAGAACAAAGTTACTGACATAACATAGGATCATAAGACTACAATACAAAATCCCCGATCTACAGTATCAACCCCAATAAGGAAAAAAACACGTAATAAGCAACAGAGTTACGATAGCAGTGTTAAGTATGGAGAGGTTGGAGGGTGCCGGAAATTGAATAACTAATCCTTAGCCTTAGAAGGGCAAAACAGTTTCCTGTACATATACGAATAGATCTTGATACAGAAAATAACCAATGTTTTTAAAAGAAGTATTTTATCTTATTGTCTTGCTATAAGCTAAGTCATACTCACTTGATTTTTATTTTTTAATTTTTTGGAAAATTAATGTTGAAAAAATGTTTCTATATGCATTTATATAATAATAAATCCATGCAAATAGGCAGACAATATGTAAGCCTCTCAGTTCTTGAAAAATTTTTATTCATCCCATCAAGCGAGCATCCTTAGCTCGAGAAGAAGATAAGACCGTATTTCCTATGTAGTGATTGGTAACTACAATGTGATTTATACCATTATCTTTTTTGTTCATTACAAACCCAAATGTACTGAATAAAGTACCTACCTAGTCATAAAAAGTACATACTTACACATTTTTTCACATTCTAGAAAATTTCATCAATATTGAATTTGAAATTGAATCAAAACTGAACATTAGTGTAATAATGTAAAATTTCTATATTTTCCTTATCAGATTAATCTAATACCTTTAAACGAGCAATACTGTCTAATCTGAATCTCGGAAATGTCTAAACGATTTTCATGAAATTTAGTATACAGGGGGTTTCGGGTTAGCCAAGTTTCATTTTTACAAAATATCGTTTTATCATTAATATTGACGACCCGTGTGGAGCAATGGTTACTTTGCCGGACTGCCGAACTGAGAGTCCCGGATTCGATTCTCGGCGAAGCAGAAATTTGAATGATGAGTTTAAAGTTTATTTTCTCGGTCTGGGTGTTTGTGTTTCTGTCTTTGTGTGTGTCCATGGTACCCATGACACAGAGTATATGTACCCTACTGTGGGGCTATGAGTGTGATGCGTTATTATCCGTGTTTTTTTTTACGATTGTCAATTTGAACATTTACTGACAAATTAATATGACTCTACCTGACATATGTTGGCGAGTATAATGTAATACTATTGTTTTTTGATTGGGAGCTACTACTTCAGTAGTATAGATGGCGTTGTTAAGGAACTCAGTCAGTGAGTCTCTAATGAAAATTGTTTTTATCGGAGCGACAATCAGTCATCCGGGTACCAATATCCAATTTGTATACAGGGCTCATTCATTCTCAAATTTTTAATATCTACAGTATATCGCCATGACAACTAAAGGCAACAATAGCCTATAATAACTCCAATTCCCAGTACCAGCCCCTATAAGGAAGGAAACACGTAATAAGTCGTTGTCCATTGATGAGGGGGAGCAAACTGTTGCAGGAAATTGAATAAATAATCCTAAGCGCGAGAAGGCGATAAGAGCGCCTTTCCTCTACAGTTATTTGTAATCAGCCTTGATCTGTTGAAGATTACGACACTGCGACATTACCTGGATCCTTTTTCACTCTCTATTAAGCCGATAGTTTTTCATTCTGTTTGATTTTCTTCCCGAGTCTTATGAAGTAACCATATAAAATTTTCAATCTGTATCTAATAAAAAAAATCACAAAATTTACACGTGAAGCTCGCATGGCCAAACTAGCATAGAACGTAAACGATCTACATAGCTAAACAAAACGGGCGCGGTTGGGTGAGAGATGGGAGACAACTAGTGTCAAAAATCTCATGCGCGTTTGCGTACTTGGGAGCTCACAATAAATCATTGGTCGTAGTTGTTAACAGTAAATAACAGTTGATTGACCTAGTCGGAGGCCTCATGAGCGGTTTGAAAACATCCGACAGCGTGTTGGCTACTAACCCACCATTTCCACCAACCCGCATTTTTTTTTATTTGAATGAAGTAGCAGACAAGCAGGCCACGTGGTGTTAAGTGGTCGCTGCAGCCTATGGACATCTACATACAACCTCAAGCAAGCATAGGTAAGTCTTGTCTGAGGTCGTATGCAGTTGCGCTGCTACTCCGGAGGTTGGTGGTCGCCTCATGTAAGTATGGCCGGCAAAAGCAACATTCCACGGAAACACAATAGAATTGGTTCACGGCAGAAGTGAGTGCAGCGGTGGTACATCCCCGGGCGAACGATGACAGTTCTACCACCAACAAAATTGGAGCAACGTGGTGGAGTAAGCTCCCCGTTAATGAGGAGAGGCCAGCAGTTGGACGCAAACAAGGTTGCAATACAACTAGATTACATTATAAACATTTTAGTCTATTTTTAGTTCTGGTAGCTTAGCGCATTATATTTTCAGGCAGTGTCAAGTAACCAGCCATAATGGAGCACTCAAGAAGCCGTTCGTATTATATAAATATAAGAACTCAGGACTCAAAGCTGCTTATATAAAAGTCTTGGACTTGTAAGCTACATTATCGTAAAAAAGTTGGCTAAGTTGGTCCATGTTTACCTCGAAAGCTTACAAAGATGGTTTTGAAGTTAAATTATAAAAGATTATGTAAATTTTGTTACAAAGAGAGTCAACAAAAACACAGATTGTAGACTAACACGTAACAGATAAGAGTACCAAAATATTAGAGGTGGTAGAAGACGGGAAGCCGATGGATACTTAAAGCATCAAGGTATGACAGGTATGACACTCGTCAGAGGAGTGGCCTTTACGGACGAACCCTTCGTCCCAACGTTCATGCACAATGTGCCTTCTAGTTATGCAACTAGTGTGTCAGTGTGTGTCGGTTTCAGTGTCGACGGTGGATAGAATATGACGTTATTAATTGAAATAGACATATTTAGAAATGTATGCGTTTGTAGCGATAAAAGAATATTTGTGAATGTGTGGTAAAATTAAAATGTGTTCGTTCTTTCCCCGCACCAGATTTGGCACAAAAATTATGTATCGAAGCGAGGCGCTATGCCGTCTCTCCTGAAGGGTGAGTCAGTAACTTTGATGCTCTAAGGATGTATACAAAGAGCGCAGAACCAAACGTTAGGCCTATGTCCAACAGTGGACTATTAAGGGCTGATGAATGGATGTAATAGAAGTAAAATATTTTTAAAAGGCGCTGCCTTTTATGTTTTGGTAAAAGGTGTGATTACGTACCAGAATTTATTTCAGGAGAGGCGACCATATTTTCTGAAAGTTGTATTCAGAATATAAGAAAATTTATTGATAACAATTTATAATTACGCAGCTATATCCTAAAAACTGAAATTAATTAGCTAACAGTATACCTATCTACACTTTTTTTGTGGTATCGGGGGGAAACCTTCAAAAGGTACCCGACACTAAAATTGGCAAATAAAACTAAAATTATGCAATTTAAAAATTATAAACAGAACTTAGAAAATCTAAATATTCATTTAAATGTAGTTGAAATAGAAGAAGTAGAGCAAACGAATTTCTAAGGGGTTTCCTTAGATACTCACTTAAATTGGAAGAGTCATATTGATAAAATTAATAGTAAAATGTCGGCTAATTGTTATACTCTTTCAGTATTCGTAGATGACTGTTTAAAACTCCAATTATAATTTTAACATCTTATTCTATGTATGTAAACAGTCCACAATAAAGTATTTTCATGCATGCATGGAGCAGCATGGAGAGCATGGAGTACTGCTCCCATCTCTGGGCAGGAGCACCGAAGTACCAGCTACACCCATTTGACTCCGTTGAAAAGCGCGCAGTCCGAATCGTCAACGACCCAAGATTGACTGCCAGGTTAGAACCGCTTAGCTTGCGAAGAGACATAGGCTCGCTCTGCGTGTTCTACCGACTTTACTATGGTGAGTGCTCCGAGGAACTCTTCAAATTGATGCCTACATCACCATTCCATGATTATACCACCAAACAAAGGTTAAAGTTCCACCGGCACCATCTGAACTCGTGGTGGTCCTCCACAGTCCGCTTAGCACACTCCTTTTTACCACGGACGTGTAGGTTATGGGACAACCTTCCAGCTGAGGCATTCCCAGTGGACTATAACATGGGGTTCTTCAAGAAAGCTGTAAAAAAACTCTCCTCCAAAGCCGGCAATGCTCGGGCGGTTCCCCTAGGGTTGCCTGTGTCCATAGGCGACGGTGATCGCTTAACACCACGCGGCCCGTCTGCCTTATTGTTAGGTTTATTTATAAAAAAAAACATTTCATTTCATTTCAAAGTTGAAAAAATTACTTGTCGAGTTATCAACCATCAGGTTTTAGATTCTAAAATATTTTTTTAATATGACATGATCTCTATTTAATCAAAAATACAGTGGTCAGAGCGCGACCTACATCCGAATGTCAATCAGATTGGCGCCGAAGGGCCGATACGATTATTGACGCACTGCAAAGATGGGCCGAGTCTATTACTGGATAACTGGGTCACTGACCTGATAACTAATGTATTTAGTTAGTCTTACTTCAGTTATAAAATCATTTAAGAAGCCTTAACGAAATGGAATCAAAATCATACAAATATTATAAACGCGAAACATGGACATCAAAGTATTCGTTGATTTAATGTTAGTGCTGTCATTGTTACTCTAACATAGACTATGATCTAAATCCCTCTCACTTGTTAGAGGAGACCTGTGCCCAGCAGTGGGACATAAAAAAAGGTTGAGAAAAAAAACTTTATCTAGAGATTAAAAAATCAGTCTTATCATCTATTCATTTCTTTCTTTATCGGTATCCCATGGCAAAGCTAGTCATTTAAATATTACTAGAAACAGATACAAAACTTTAGAGCGGTAACAACTTACTTTTTAAGAAACAACTCAAGCATTAATACTAAATTAAAAAGCTGCTTCCAATAAATTCTTTAAACAGTTTCAAACGAACTTCTTTTGAGTTTCTTCTTGTTTGTTCTTTTATTCATCTAATTAAAATAAAAAAAGGGCAAATTATATAGTTTCGTTTTTAATTAGCGAGTATTCTGCACCCATAAGAAGAAAAATAATATTTATCTTTGCGTAAACTAAGTAAACCTTTGACTGACTACAACTGCCCACTTCCACTGCTGGTCACGTGTCTGTCCCCTCTATTTTGGATGTCAGGAGCTTACTCCACCACGCTGCTCCATTACGGGTTGACGTAGATGTAGGTAAGTGACTAACCGGCTGTCGAAACATTTCAATAAGGCCTCCGAAAAAGTTTAACAACAGCCATATACCGTTAACAACCGGGATTGTCGAACAACAAGAGATGGAAACCTGCATTAAATTTGCCATAGCGGTCTACTTTATCAGTAATCTATTAGATACAGAGCTAAGAGCGCATGGCTCGGCGGCTAGCGTAGAACGCAAGCGTTCTATGCAGCTAAGCCAAACGGGCGCGGTCGGGTGTGAGATGGGTGGCAGCTAGTGGCAAAAAAATTCATGTGCGTTTCCGTGCTTCGGAAGGCACGTTAAGCCGTCGGTCTTGGTTGTTGTTGATAGATAACAGTTGTTAAACCTTGTCGGAGGCCTTATGGGCGATTTGAAAACATCCGACAGCGGGTTGGCCACTAACCCGCATATTCACCAACCCGCATTGGAGCAGCGTGGTGAAGTAACCTGCAGGCCTCCCCAATAAGGGGGAGAGACCCGTGCCCAGCAGTGGGACGCAAAAAAGGGTTGCAGCCAAGGAAATCGGTCTCTAACACGAAGCTTTATGCATATTTATCTCCGTTCTTTGGTGTGGGAAAACATTGTCATATTTCATTGCGATATTTTTCATCATCATGCATGACTGAGAGTTACTCAAATAAATTTTGATGACATCAAGTCCAACAACCTGCACTTTTAATGCGCAAAGGTTCCGTCTGAATCCTGAGAGACATTCCCACTGCAACGCATCGTCGAGGGTCGAAAACAAGAATCTTTTCAATGTATTAAGATAGTCGTCCCTTATATCAAATTGACGCTATACTGAGCATACAGCGCTTTTAGTAGAAAGTAAAAATCAATAAAACTTTTAACATAACGGAAACAGGAAGATCCCGCTTCAATAACTCAATGATATGCGGGTAGACATTATTTTGGTCATAAATTTAAATCCGGAAATCGACCGCATTATAACCGCACCCAACCCTACTCAGGATATTATTATCTGCCTGGATTTGTAAATTCATTACCCACAGAAGCTGGGAGTGAATTAAAACGGATAAAAACTTCGAAGACGACCATAATAGTAGGGGAACCCAGGATGCTAAATTTGCAGTCACTGAAGCATCATGAGGGCGTATCAGATTGTGAAGATTAAGTCCTAAAACGAAAAAAAGTTAATGTTAACTGTGTCATTTTAGTGGTGAGGAAAGCGTGTACAGGTTGTCAAAAAATTTATAAAAAAAGGTAATCGTAAAGATATTACGCGTGGCAATTTAACGTCGAATAGATTTAATACATGGTAAGCAATATTTCAGTAATCTAACAACTTTAGTTTGAACAAGAGAGTGGTTTTGACACGAATCCAATATTTATTATTTTTTATTTAAAAAGTAAATCGTCAAACGATAATTTGATACTCTAAAGTGTCTGTGAAAAAATATTCAAAATCTTTAGCGTTCTAATATAGAAGGCTTGCTTATTCTGGGAGTAATCAAGAAAGTGAAGGGTGTACCCCATATATTAATCTGACGCGCTCGGGGAATTATGATTCCCCTCTTGGGCTCCCTGACTATAAAGTTGGATGGATTTTTCCGCGTCTGTATCGAATATTGCTTCCGAACGATTTGCAAAATCGACGGAGGATGAAAGAATTTGAGTGGTATTACGTTTTACTCTCCGCTTATTGGCGAATAGATCTTATCTTGAAAGAAATACGAAATGGAGAATTCCGGGGACTTGACGGAAATTGTACTTCTCGATAAAAGAGCAGGTCTTTGAAAGGGAATTATTAAGGTGTGAACAATTTTCCCTTTGTCGATAAAACTAAGTTGTGCGATAATTAAATCGATTTTATTTAAACTATCAATATGTTGACAAACTAGCCGGATGTTTTCAAACTGCCCATAGAGCCTCCGACAATGCTTAACGACTGTTATCTATCGATAACAGCAGGGACCCACGGCTTAACTTGCCCTCCGAAGCATTAAAATACACATGAAATTTTTACCACCCATATCACATCCGACCACCCCTTGTAGTATAGCAGTGAAGATCGCTTACATTCTACGCCAGCTTCTCGGCCACGCGTGCTTCAGGGATAGGATAATTCATTCTTTTGGCGACCCGTGTGGCGCAATGGTTGTCATGCCGGACTGACAATCGGAGGATCCCGGGTTCGATTCCCGGCAAAACAGAAATTTGAATGATGAGTTTAAATTTCTGTTTACGGTATGGGTGTTTGTGTTTATGTCTTTGTATGTGTCCATGGTAACCCCGACACAGGGTAAAACTACCCTACTCTGGGGCTATGAGTGTGAAACGTTATTTATTTATTTTAAAGTTCAGTTGTACGTTCAAATGTTTTACGCGTTCTTAATATAAATATTTGTATAGAAAATAATAAAAAACGGTATTAAAATTGCTTTTTGTTGCAGTTATACGAAACCTAACTACATAGTTTGGAAAACTGAAATACGTTAAATGCGGGACAAAATTACCGACTTTTATTATTTATGGGGTCTTTTATTTGTATCGGGGGGGAAACTTACAAAGGAAACAAAAGGTACCAAAGCAGATGTGCTCTCCAGCACCTTCAGGTGTTCACTGCGGCATGCTGCCACGCTTATACCGCCGTCCCTCCCAGGGCTGCTAGCTGGACGGGCTCCCACTCTCACCGTCCGCATCTCCGGAAGCCTCCTTTTAGTCGCCTCTTACGATCAGGCAGGGGATACCGTAGCTCTATTCTTAATCCCGAAGCTACAGGGACTTACTTATGGGGTCTGGTAGATAAATATTATATCGTATACAGAAACGCTACGCTTAAGCTACTTGCTTCCAAAACCGGTTGCAAGTTAGTAAATCCGATTTATTCTGAAGCTGATATCCGTGAACCGGAACAGAAAAGCTGTTTACACATGCGCTGGTTGTCCGTAAAATTGAATACATCCAAGGTTGCGGACGAAAATTGAATTGTCTTGGGTAGTTGGGTAAGGCTGATTTGGAAATATAGACATTATAGAAAATGAAATACTTAGTGATATTTAGGTCACGATATTCCGGAGCTTAGCTCAGGTATTGCACAATAATTTTGATAGTGGCGAAAGTAGTTAAAAACTACGGAATGCCTTTCTCGAATTTTCAGTACATGCATAGACGTCAGACGTTAACATCTTAATTAATAAAAAATGTAGCTAATTATACCTTACAAACATAGATAGCCTAAATGTAGTTTTCACACAGGTACTGGTGCAAAAGTTTGAAAGCCACTTACCACCAAAATAGGTCCCAGTTTTGTAAATCCGATTCGTTCTCGATTTTATATCCGTCCACCGGAACAGAAAAGCTATTTATATACGCGCTGGTTGTCCGTGAAATTGAATATGTCCACTGCTTCGGACGTAGATCGGAACGACTTGGGTAAGCTGGTGCGGACATACAAATGTCTTGGAAACGACGTTGTTATTGAAGTTTTGGTAACGACAGATTCGAACGGAGCGTAGGTAGTAGGACTAGTAGGTCCGTAAATTCTTTCCTATATTCCCTATGATAAGTTAAATCAAATCGAATCACTTTTATTTGAATTGAGAATTCTGAGGTGGTTTTGAAGCATCATATTTATCGTAATATTTAACACGTCAAGACGACGCAGGCCCATTAACTCAAATGGACATAGACGTCATTTCACCAGGCTCTTAAAATGAGACTGAAAGATTCTACATGATGAAGGAAAACTTTTTTGCTTTTAGTCATCAGAAGTCTAATGGACGGTTTGAAAACATCCGACAGCGGGTTGGACACTAAACCGCATCTCCACGGACCCGCTATTGGCAACGTGGTGGACCAAGCTCCAGGCTTCGTCAATAATGGGGACCCGTACCTAGCAGTGGGTCGCGAAAAAGGTTGTAGCCATTTCCGTATTTAAGGAATTTATTACCCCTAATCGTTTAATCTTTTAATTTCAAACAATGTAAGGAAGAACAAAACGCTAAATAAAATCTCTTCATCATTTATATCCCCGATGTATTTTGGGTAACAGCGGTTTCGGGTTAAAGCATGTGCCGGTTCGCATTCATCATCTTTCGCATTATTGGATTAAAAAAGATCCTACCCTACTATACTCACAAGCGAAAAGTAATACTATTACCCAATGATAGAGTTCAAAATAGAGTAACAAGCTTTTGGTGTTATCACTTCATGCAATATTTGGGAACAATTAAATTTTCGTCTAAATACCGCACCTAAGGTATATCCTAGAAATATTAGTTACGGGAATATTCTGAACGTTTATTCAGGAAATTGTGTTTATGAGGTTGTTTGTACATGTTACATGAACGTTATTCAGCGTTTTGTTATCGTTGTGGAATCATGTTACTGTTATGTAAGGTAGTTTGGTAGTATAGACTTTTGTACCTAAATATCCTTTGGGTTTGTTTATCCTTTCGATTCTCCTTGAATGCTCAGATTTAACCTTTGACTTTGCTCTGAAGTTCACATTTCAGCTTGCGTTTCAGTAGGTACTGAAACGACTGCTGAACTCAACCGCAATTTTAAAAAATACAAATTTAAAATTGAAATTACCTTTGATTTTGCATAAAAATGAAATAATTATTCACATGTTATTCGATTGGTGAAATTTATCTATATATTTTTTTTCAACCTTTTTTTTAATGTCTCACTGCTGGGCACAGGTCTCCTCTCACAACTGAGAGGGATTTAGGCCGTAGTCCTAGCTAGCGTGGTAGCCAAGTGCGGATTGGTGGACTTACTATATTTACTGTTGCAAAATTCGATCAATATCTTTTTATCATCATTGACGGACTAAAAATGAAAGTGGCCAAAGCCGTGCTTAGGCTGCAACCCTTTTTTGCGTCCCACTGCTGGGCACGGGTCTCTCCCCCTTATTGAGAAGGCCTGGAGCTTACTCCACCACGCTGCTCCAATGCGGGTTGGTGGAGAAGAGACGAGTTAGTGGCCAGCCAACCCGCTATCAGATGTTTTTAAACCGCGCATAAGGCCTCCGACAAGGTTTAACGATGTTTAAAAATGTTTCGTAGAACAGTCACAAAATTTAACACACAGAAATTCCAAAATCGCACAGGGAGAGAGAGATAGAGACATTCAAACAACAAGGCTGGAATCTGGAAACACCGCATTCATGGTTGCACCATAGGCTGATGATGGTCGTCCCATACTCACTTTACCGCCCGAACTATAGCTTTTACCACCTACTGAACTGTAGGTAGTAGGTATCGCAGTAGATAATAACATGTTGTCGTCTAAAACAGAACTAAAGACAAAACAGACAAACGAAAAGCTAGAATCTACATAATCAAAGAGATGTACTGATAAAAGCAAAATTGTGTTCCAAGTCATTACGAATCAGTCAGCTGCTGACTTTATTAAACAAAACCCAGTTGACATCGCTTCACAATAAATTAAAATCCAATTGAGCAAAATCACAAAGAAACAGCAAATGGAGTTTTTTAGAAGCGCCACTCGTTTCCAAGTTTTTAATTCTTGTTACAAGATTGCCTTTTGACTTGGCGGTACGTATTTTCCACCATTATGAATAAAAAGCTTTAAAAACGTGTCCACTCAATTTTAAGTGCACTATAGCTGAGTTGAAACCGCAACGCTCTAATGCAAGTTAGGGTTGTCAAAACGTATAAAACAAATAGAAGCTATGAGAAATAGGTTCTTATTTAAAAAAAAGTATTATTGATTTTAAACAAATATATTCGAAGTCGAAGGAAATAATTGTATTTAGAGTAAATAAGAACATTATTTATTTCATTTGTCGTAGATGGCATAAGATTGCAAAACGAGAACACTCTCCAAAAAAAATTATTAAAAAAACCCGACGATTAAAACATAAAAATCAAAATACAAAATATTTATTGACCCTCAGGATTGACATAATTTTTGAGCTATAAAGTATTATTTCGGTACGTTTATAGTTTTCGGAGGGATATTTATTTAAAAAAATGTAAGTATTTTTAGATAAACATGCCAATAGTAAAATTAATGGTGCTGAATTATAATGAAAACGAAAATTAACGTAGCATATTTTTAAAAACAAAACTTAGGCAAGTATCAACCCTAGCAGTGCATCGTAATATAATATAGCTCACATTTTTATGTCATCTTTCAAATTTTATATGCCAAAATAAAAATACACTTTATTTTTTATTGAAATTATACATACGATATACCTATAGAGCAAAAATGTTCGCCACCCCGTCCGGTCCTTTGTCCTCTGAATACAGTGGTTACCCGCTATCTTCTTCAGGTCGTCAGTCCACCTGCCTGTGCTCCTTTTGCTGAGACGTAGTCGCTATTTCTTCCCCATCGGTTGTCAGTCCTCCTTACTATATGGCCTGCCCATTGCCACTTGAGCTAGAAAGAGTGGCAAACATAAGGGCAGGCCTGAGTCCAGCATTGGACTTTAAAAGGCTTATAGATAGGCAAAAAAAAATATGAGTTGGCAATAAAACTTCCAATATTTTGTTTTAATTTTTGGTAACCCTAGTACAAAGGTAACAGTCTCATCAGGACAGAAAGGTTAGAAAAATATTCACCAAGGAACAGCTACCTGCAATAGTGTTCGCCACTTAAACTGAAGTGCACCTGTCACAAGGACGAAATATAAGCTGAGATAATAGTAGTAATTAGTTTTAATTCTTGTTTCTCTAAGTTTTTAACCAACTTCAAAAGCAGAGGTTATTCATTTGACCTATATGAGATTGATATTGTTCGGATTGGGTAATATTGAGTACGATATCTATTCAGGCTTCCAAGCTCCTGTGTTAATCATGTACTACTCGGTCGAGTTAACATGTCTCCTGGGAGGCTATTCTGTATGCATCCATCCATAAGTTCCAACATTTTCGGAATCATTTTTGGCATATTTAGACACTTTCTTTTTTCATCAATTTAAAGTATAACGTTGTCATTGATAATATTAAGCCACTGAATGAATAATATTGCTAGAATTTCATCAGTCTCACTCAAAAATGAAACCCGAAAATTCAGGAAGTTTCGGATACGGGCGTACAGAGTAGCCTCCCAGGTGTCATGTTAACTTGACCGAGTTTATAAGGGACAGTATGTGTCCAAATAATAACAACTAATAAGAACAATAAATTATTGTTATATTTTCATACCTCGTGAAGGTAAATATGGGAGCCAAATGTAGGTATAAGAAAAGAACAACTTTTATAAACACCCATATTTGCTTAAATAAAGGTCTTTGTCTTGTCTTGTCTGTGTTTGTTGTGTGTGTGTGTGTACATGAAGTATAATTCATATATTGGGATAGTTTCAAATATCTGCTTATAACGGTTCCAACGCTACAATTAAAAAACTTTTTATTTGTATGGAGACCCCCCCCCCCCCTATTTTTTAACTTTTTTTATTTTTAGATATTTTCCTACGCTTACACACGATTACCGAGCCATGGCCAGCCAGAATTCCAAATTTCATCATTCTAGATCATCTGGAAGTAGGTTAGGTTTAGGTACTATATGTCAGTCAGTCAGTGCTAAAATTTATGACTTTTTGACCTTCATATCTTTATAACCGTTTGAGCTAGCTTCATGAAATTTAGGCTTCTAGATGTCCTTATGGATATAATTAAACACACATAGTTTTATGTGTTTACATTAAATAGGTTTTGAGTTATAGAAAAGTCAAAAGTGGCACCAAGTGGTTCGTGTAATATTACTCTCGGCGCTGCAAGCTGGCTAGCCAGTTCCTTTGTTTGAACTTGGCTTGACACGCTGCCGCGTGTCTAGATCATGAACTTAGCTAACTTTTCTTACATTTAAAGGAAACCACAGTATACTATGTGTTACAAAATTATATCATTTTTACTGTTCTGTTACTGCATTTTCACAATTCATGAATCAAAGGTGTTTATCGTTAGATTTTTTTAAATTTTTTTTATTTGAATGGAGTAGCAGACGAGCATGCAGGCTACGTGGTGTTAAGTGGTCGCTGCAGCCCATGGACATCTACATACAACCTCAAGCAAGCAGAGGTAAGTCTTGTCTGAGGTCGTATGCAGTTGCGCTGCTACTCCGGAGGCTGGTGGTCGCCTCATGTAAGTGTGGCCGGCAACTGCACCTTTCCACCGAAACACTAGAATTGGTTCACGGCAGAAGTGGGTGCAGCGGTGGTACTTCCCCGGGCGAACCTTAATAGTTCTACCACCTACAGATTATGATTTATGTAATTTTATCTCAAAAAATTACACCAGTAGTGTTCGTTGTTTGTTTTTAAGCTATATTAATTGTGCGTTACTGCAGGTCACAATTTACAAATTTTGATTTAAAATTAGCATGTCTGTCGAAATTAATATCTATGACTGGGACTAAAAGGCGCAAAATGGGTACAAATAATGATAAAAGTAGTATAAATATAATAAAATAAATAACACTATTTCAATGTACTTTTTTATATTTGTAATTAGTTAAGTTTTTAATATATAATTAGTTAAGCGTTTAATATATAATTAGTTAAGCGTTTATAATTAGTTAAGCTTTTAATGAGCAGTGATGGCCTAGTGGTAAATAACCGCGGTCTTCGACGAGACCGACCCCAAGTTCAAATCCTCGGCGCGCACCTCTGACAAAGAAATTTGTAATGTGCGCATTTATCGCTGCTCCACGGTGATGGAAAATATCCTGATTTTTAATTAATTACCATGTTCTACATCGCCGTGCATACCCGAGAGAAATTTATAATTTCTCGAAAGCATGACGTCCACCAATCCGCACTTGGCCAGCGTGGTGGACTATGGCCTAAATCCCTCTCACTTATGAGAGGAGTACCCCTTTTAAGTCCAACTACTGGGCACTTATGTGCCCAGTAGTTGGACTTAAAAGGGGTTAAATTTTTTTTACAATTGTAATATTTGCATACCCATGAAGGTAAATATGGCGAACCAAATGTATAAAAACACCTTTTGTAAACACCCATATTTGTGCAAATAAAAGTCTTTGTCTTTGTCTATACTTATATAGTTATCATACTCGTACAGACGAGATATACGTACCTACTACCAGTCGACCTAGCTTAGTTTAACAACTTAGTAATTTAAGACAGCGTGGTGGAGTAAGCTCCAGGCCTCCCCAATAATGGGAGAAACCCGTGCCCAGCAGTGGGAAAAAGGGTTGCAGCCAGCCAATTTAAAACAAGCCAGAGATTCTCTGTATTTTTAAAAAGTTAAATTATGGTTTTCATAGTTGGTAAACGGATACGAATGCTCTCTACTCACGAGTTTTTTAAATTTCACCATTTGCGGACCGCGGAGACAAAAAACATCGGCTGTAACGCAGATGCTACCCATTTGTTACTTAAATTCCCTATTGTACATTCAGAGGAGTTTTATACTCGTTTTTCACACATTTTTAATTAAATATTGCCCTAATAACTTTGGGACTCAACGCTAATTTAAATAATAGAATCAGTATTATCCATTAAATAGATTTTAATAATTCTGCTACGTTTTTCATTATCAGTCTGCTTATCCTCCGTGGCGTAGTGAGTGATGAGCTGACTGCGAAGCGTGAGGTCGTGGGTTCGATTGCCACCCAGGACAAATATTTGTGTGATGAACATGACTATTTTTTCTGTGTCTGGGTATTATTTTTATCATTTTAAGTGTATATTTAGAATTAT
The DNA here is from genome assembly GCA_911387765.1 of Pyrgus malvae. Taxonomy (NCBI): domain Eukaryota; kingdom Metazoa; phylum Arthropoda; class Insecta; order Lepidoptera; family Hesperiidae; genus Pyrgus; species Pyrgus malvae. The sequence continues at coordinate 10,187,587 of OU426969.1, forward strand.
ATAAGTATGTTTATCAGCTCTCTGATTACCATAGTACAAGCTCTGCTTAGTTTGGAATCAGATGGCGTTGTGTGAATTGTCCAAAGATATTTATTTATTTATTTACTGTTACTCATAAGCCGCCCCCAATATGTGCCACTAAGCATTACCACTTTAAATTTCCTCTTCATCCACTTTAATAATGAGGAGGTTATATTTATTTATTTAATTAATTATAAGGAAACCTCGACAAATCAATCTACTTACCACAAGTGATCCGAAAGGGTAAGTCCAACTTTGAGAGAGATGTAACCGGTAGAATCCAACTCGGTTGGGCAGAGTTTGGGAAACTATAAAGTATCTCCTGATCCAGTATACTTCAGTGCCTGATGTCGAAAGTTTTCGAGTAATATACGAGTATGATAGTGATGACATACGGCGCTGAGACCGTGAAAATATGGGAGGATTCTAGACAATGTTTTCTTTTATTTTACCGTTGCCTGCAACCCCTTCGGCGCCCCACTGCTGGGCACGGGTCTCTCCCCAATATTGGGGAGGACTGCTTACTCCACCACGCTGCTCCAATGCGGGTTTATGGAGATGCGGGTTAGTGGCCAACCCGCTGTCGGATGTTTTTAAACCGCCCATAAGGCCTCCAACATGGTTTTACTACTGTTATCTATCGATAACAACCGGTTTTACGTGCCTTCCGAAGCACAGAAACGCGCATGAAGTTTCTTTTGCTACTAGCGGTCATCCATCTCACACCCGACCGCGCCCGTTCGTCTTAGTTGCGATGATCGCTTGCGTTCTACGCTAGCTGCCAGGCCATGCGCGCTTCTACCGTTAGCCGCCTTAATTTGTAGAGTGTGTTTCATTACCTGCATTATATTTGTATATGTTTAATAATGTCGTATGTGAAGATACACATACTATCACGAATAAAACAAACATATTTGACAGTTCGTTGAAAAAAAGATGGTTTTAACCTGAAGTATCGTTGTAACTACGTAATGGGTCAATTTGAATTAAATTTCTTTGGACTGAAAACAAAATTTTTTGTTCAGTTTTAATTATGCTTAATTTGAATGTGAGCATTATAATAAATATTATGACGATATTTGAGTTTTATCTGATCTGATCTATTTCAAGTTTGTAAGCCTTTCCATTAATAGATTAAAAATCATTTGGTATTTAATGTCGAGGCAAAACTATTCTTGATAAAGTTTTATTTAAAATAGCGGCCGCCGGCGACTTCGTCCACGTGGACTTTCGCTTTAGGAGGCTCAAGTTACCCCTTATTATATCAGCTACCTGCCAGTAAAAGACCTGTCAAAATCTGTCCAGCAATTATCCGGATAATCCAGAGATTATCCGGAACAAACAGACAGACAAAAATGGTAAAAAATGTTATTTTGGTATATGTGCCGTATATACTTTCATATGTATGTAGTAAAAAGCTATTATTTTAATGTTACAAATAGACACTACAATTTTATTTATTTGTTTAGAAGACATATTATATTATGTTGGTACTTTGCCATGGTGGTAGACTATGGCGTCAATACTTCTTAATTCTAAGAGAAGTATTGTGCCCTGCAGTTGGATATTAAAATTGTTGATTACTAAAAACTTGTGCAACACATTCTCATATGTGAGTGTGTATTATCTGTAAACTGTGCCGCACAGTAGGTACACGTATTAATTCGTATTAATAACAAACACACACATGAACACAACACACGACTAATATTTGGCAAACACGCCACACGAAAGTTGGTAACACAAACGTTTTGCCCACTGGGAGTTTATTCACGAACTTGGAACAAATATTTGTGCACGATGCTATTCACCTTAATTCGAAGATTCGATAAATCTATTTCACTGTTAAATTGGATTAGATGAAAATTTCAAAACTTTAAACGAGCTTTTTTATTTTTTTATTTGGTACACACAAAAAAATTATAAAACACGTGAAAAGATGAGAATGTGTACAGCTTATTTACACCAGGAATAGATACGAGTAGAAGATGTGAAAAAAGACAAATTTGGCGTGTACAAAAATACCTACATAAGAATAATACTCATATGTGGGTGTGAGACATATACATGAAATATTTAGCAAACACACGTGCAAGTAGATACGACAAACTATTCGCCCGCTGGGAATTTACTCAGTAAACTTGGCTCACAAATATTTGCCAACGGATCGAATCTATTCACGTGGGTTTTGTTCGAGATTTAATAACTATTTCATTGCTCAATTGGAAATGTAGAAAGTTTTGAACCTACTAGACTCTAGTGTGGTATATCCAAGTCTACATTATATAATTTCTACTTCGCCTTCACTATATCTACTGTGTATGTTCGTATTATCACTTACTCTATACATAGTTTTCACCCTTGCAAAAGCTTTTGACGAAATTGTTTTTGTTTCAATTTCTATATTTTATTACACAATAAAGGCTTAACCATAGATTTATATTTTCTTTTCTAACAGTTGCCGTTCTTGAGCATAGCGAAAGTTGGGGTCTATGGTTACAGTTACCAGTAACACTAACATAAGACTATGCCTTCAGCTACCGGTATCGTAACTGTATGCGGTCTTGGACAATGGGCTGTGTTAGCACAATACTAAGAAGGTTTTATGACTGTGTTTCCTGCATATTAGGGCAAAAAATTAAGTCCATTAAAAAGGGTGGTTACTACTGCCATCCATCAGCCTTTTATAGTCCACTGCTGGACATAGGCCTTAACGTTCGCCACTCCTCCCGGTCCTGGGCCTTCTGAATCCAGCGACTACCCGCTGTCTTCTTCAGGTCATCAGTCCACCTGGTTGGAGGGCGGCCTGTACTCCTTTTGCCGAGACGTGGCCAAAGGTAATAGTGGTGCTATATTACTCCCACATACCCTGATCCCTCCTATGCTGCCGCACACCTTTTAAAGTTAATAAAAACCTTCCATAACAAAAACAAGGGTTGTTCTTCTCACACTTCTCCATATAAAGCCGTTCACAATCTCGTAATTTAAATTTACATAAAACCAATATATATTTAAACTGACTGCAGGAATCGTTTCAGTGCCGCCTGTTTTATTGTGTCTCTTTTATTGACTCGGTGTTAACTCAGATGTTCAAGTCGTAATTGTAAGAAAATCGTTCATTTTTTTCCTGATATCCAGGAATTTCTTTACATTGTCCATTGTATCTCCGACACATAGAATCCTAGTTTGTATAGATGAAATATGAAAAAGAATAGCTTATGAAGGGAAGTGAATACGGATGTATAAAAAAGAGAAGAGAAATAAAATGGAAATATTTCATTCATTGTGCAGTTTTTTTACAAACTCTTGGTGCACGTTATTTTATAGGTAATAATATTGGGTATTGTATACATTAACTAGCGGCGGCCTACGACTTCGTCCGCGTGGAATTTGGTATTAGTCATAGCATGATGTCATATAGCCTTCCTCGATAAATGGACTATCCAACACAAATATTTTTTTCAATTCGAACTAGCAGTTCCTGAGATCTAGATCACACTAACGAAGTCATACTGCGTAAGTTAAAAAGACAAGTCGCCACCCGAAAAATCGGCGATACCGCCGTTTTAGATATTTCACATTCATTTATAACTATTTTATTATTATAAATTAACTAAACAGCACGAGACACCTGGCATAACAGAGATCCAGGGAGAAGTGTCGTACATGCAAAATACGAAGAAATAACAATCTTTCAAAAACCAAAACTTAGTTCATTGGTTTGTCTGAACACTCGTTAGATTGTGCCATATCAGTTTCTGGATCACGCTAACGAAGTCATACTGCGTAGGTTAAATAAGACAAGTCGCCACCCGCAAAATCGGTGAAACTCGTTTCTTTAGATGTTTTAAATCCATTTTATTATTATGAATTAATGCATGTATGATAGATGATGAAGCGCGCATGGCCCGACGGTTAGCGTAGAACGCAAAAGATATATGCAACTAAGCCAAACGGGCGCGGTCGGGTGTGAGATGGGTGACCGCTAGTGGCAAAAAAAAATCATGCGCGTTTCCGTGCTTCGGAGGGCACGTTAAGCCGTCGGTCCCGGTTGTTGTCGATAGATAACAGTCGTTAAACCTTGTCGGAGGCCTTATGGGCGGTTTGAAAACATCCGACAGCGGGTTGGCCACTAACCCGCATCTCCACCAACTCGCATTGGAGCAGCGTGGTGGAATAAGCTCTAGGCCTCCCCAATAATGGGGAGAGACCCGTGCCCAGCAGTGGGACGCAAAAACGGTTACAGCCAATGTATTTATGTATGTATGTATGTTAGTATTTATGTGTGTATGTGTATATATGCATGTTTATATATTTTATATATGTATTTATACTTGTTGCTATACTATAGTATACTTATTTGTTTCCCCATTATTAAGTATGTTCTTACCTATTTTGATGTATTTTTTTAATTAAAGAAATGATAAACGCCAATTTTTTTACACCTACCAACAATATCTCACCATCGCCATGGGTTGACTGGGAGAAAATGCCATTAGGCATTAAGTCCGCCCATTGTGAACCTAGTTTAAGGTGATCAATAAAGTATTAAATAAATAAATAAATAAATAAAACATCACGGGACACCTGTGACATAACAGAGATCTAGAGAGAAGTGTCGTACATGTAAAACACGAAGACACAAAAACCAAAATTCAGTTCATTGGTTTGTCTGAGCTACGTCCAATCTTCAGGCTCGTCTCTATTTTTGCTTTGAACCATTATTAAGGAAACAGTAAGTCGCTTAACGGTGACAAATTTATTGTTTTAGTTCAACTAGTCTAGAAAACTAAAATTGAGATCAACTTACTAAATAAATCCTAAATTCTTGGCATAGATACGTAAATAAACCTTAACAATAACAATATAATAATATAAACATCGTCGTCATTCTTAACCAGCAAATTCGCAACCATTGAGAAGATTTGGATAGCTCTCAGATTATACAGGTTTTACTTAAGTGTTTGATGATTTTATCGTGACGCACATGTTTAATTGTAGGAAGTTACAGTTTGTCCCACAAAATGTTTCCGTAAAATCCCAGATTTCTACCATGGCACAGCTTTTGTATAATAAACAATCTTTACATGAAATAAAATTTTGGTAAGCTGATACTGTAGTTTATAGATATTGAAGAGAAAATAAATTTTGCTTGTAAATAGGCACCAAAATTGTACATGCATCACGTAAATCTATATCGATACTAATATTATGAAAGTAACTCTGTCTGTCTGCTACGCTTTCCCGCTTAAACTACTGAACCGATTTTAATGAAATTTAGAACACAGATACAGTGGACCTTGGGAAAGGACATAGAATGGTTTTTATCGTACGGGAACCTTTAAAATGGGTCCACGCGGGCGAAGCCGCCGGCGGTTGACTTCCGGAGATATTCCTTATCTATTGCTGCTATCATTTTTATGTTCCACTATTGGGCATAGGTCTGTCCACATTATTGGGGAACCCTGGAGGTACCTGTCAAGCCATAAATGGGTGTACCCAGGTTCTTGAGCAGGGGGGGCAAACGTTACACGAAGACACACACACAAAATATTAAATATATGTACAAAGGAAACAGCAGTAGGTGGCATATTCTTTGAAGGTTATTCTAGCTTTGCAAATCTTATGGGATTCTTGAATCCCTGATCCAGGAGGGGGCAGCTGCATCTCGCCCTATCGGTATGCCCTATCGGTAGCCTTCCCCAATAAATTGACTATTCAACACAAAAAGATTTTTTCCTGAGATTAGCGCGTTCAAACAAACAAACAAACAAACCCTTCAGCTTTATATATTAGTATAGGTAAAATAATAACTAATAATATGAAATTGGAATTCTACGTTAAATAAAAGTACATATTATTTCAATTTCAAATGTCCCATTTATAAATATAGTACATAAAAGAGCCCGAGGTTTAGTCTTTATAAAAGCTTCTAAAGATATCAACGTCCGAGTCGCTGAAAGTAATTCAATACACGAATGTGCACACTTTTATACAACGTAGTGTTACAAAGATAAGATCGGAAATTTCTCGTTAAATAACGTTTAAATCGCACGAAACTAAATCAGAAATATTAACGAAACGAAATAAGAAATATTAAGCCAATAATTATATTGTTGGTTTTTGGCGGGAAGCCGAAAAGGACAAACGACAAAAAGAACAAACACTAGAGATTTTGATTAGATTGTAATTTACTTAGTGTATTCATTTAGTTAAAACCAAAAATAAAAATCCGTAATTGGCTGTCAGTTAGTTTGTAAGTTACATATATATAATTATATAATTACCTATACTATTATATAATTACCTATACTATTCCTTGGAAAGCTGTGGTTTTTTTTACAATAAATAAATAAAAATATAGTGGTAGAGTAGTCCCACTTTCAAAAGGCGCTCTTTGTATCGTGCTTTCAGCCTTCAGGACTTATAAATCCTTTAAATGTCTGCAACGCTTATTTTGTTTCGTAAGTAGTCGAATAAAGTGTTATAAAAATAATTGCAAAAATGGAATGCATTTCTATTTTGTTGCTTGCTAACTACAACCCTCTTTGTGTCCCACTGCTGGGCTTGGTCCCTCCCCATTGTTAGGGAGACCTAGAGCTTACTTCATCACGCTGCTGCAATGCGGGTTGGTAGAAATGCGGGTTAGTGTCCAACCTGCTGTCGGATGTTTTTAAACCACCCATATGGCCTCCAACCAGGCTTAACAACTGTTATCTATCGACAGCAACCGGGACCGACAGCATAACGTGCCCTCCGAAACACGGCAATACACATGAAATTTTTGCCACTAGTGGTCACCCATCTCACACCCGACCGCGCCCGTTTGGCTTAGCTGCATAGATCGCTTTCGTTCTATGCTGGCCGCCGGACCATTTGTGCTCACTTTTTGTCGCTTAGTAAACCATATAATGAAAATCATAATAAAGTTGAGTTTTGGTTTGCTAAAATTTGACTTTCAATGTGCTTCTGCAGAAGTGGTGAAACAACACAGACAATTCTGTAAGAGCTTCTTATATAAATTTAGCCAAGTCTTATCAAAGTCAAAGTCGCAGCCAAGACTTTGTCTTCATTAATCTAATAAGAACAAAATGGCGTAACACAATTTAGAAATAAGATTCCATTATAGTCCTATTTCATGTAATGTGCCCTAACTTCTTATACAGATAATATCGTTCACGTCACAAATGGCAATTCAATACAAGAAAAAGCACTCAAGAGAACTATGTCTACTAGAGATTTTTTCACAAATATAGGACCAATATTAAAAAATCATTTTAAAGTGCCATTAAATATTTATCTTTATCTTTACCAAATTCTATAAGTTGTTATCTAATACCTTTAAACGGGCATCTCGTATAACCTAAATATATTTTTTGAATCTAGGACACGGCTCCAAAGATTTTGATGAAATTTAGAACCCTGGTTTCGGGGGTGATAAATCGATCCAGCTAGGTTTTATTTTTAGAAATTTTAAATTATAAAAAAATATTTTTAGCGATAATCAACTTTATTGTTACGCCTTTGAGTACCTATATCTCGAAAACAAAACGTCGTACAGCAAAACCCCAAAAACGCATAAACAGGTGTTACAATCGAACAGTGAAGAAAGTTCTCGAAAAATCAGTCATAAGAGAAACATCGATTTCTACGAGTAAACAAATTCGGGATCCGCGGTGAGTACGACACAAGCGAAGATATTGGACTATGGTGATTGTGCATTGTGATTTGGACTCTGTTAAGTGGATTTTTGTGGAAGCTGACATTAAACGTCTTCTACGTTCAAACGGCATTTTCATTACCCATAGCGCGTAACAATATAAACTGAAAAATACGACGACGACATCCATTGGCGAGTATTAATAATAACATTGTGGCGTAGAACGCCGTCAAACGCTATCCGTCAATCCAACGTTCAAGGAGATGACAACGTTGATTTGAAAGAGCTCTACAAAAATTTCGTTCATTGAATTAAAGCTTCCTTGGCCAAATGGTTACGTGGGCTGACTGCGGAACTAGAGGCATTCAAACCATAATCAGAACCATATTGCGTTTATTTTTTATTTATTGTGTTTTTTTATTGGGAGCTATTTCATATGGCGTTATTAAATTACACTAAGCAAATGAGTGTTTCGTTTGAAATTAAACCAAGAATTTAAATTGTTTTTATCCGAGCAACGCTCGGTCGTCCAGGTAATATTATTTAAACTTTGATTAATATTTAAAATTGGTTCTACCGTAAAATAACATAGAAATTCAGGAGGGTCCAATAAGAATGTCTATACAAACTTTTACTTATTTAGTAGTCTTAACAAAAAAGATTTCATTTCATTTTGAAACAACAAAAATATAATATAATATAATAAAAATAAAATCTACTTTTCCAAGCCATATAAATTGAGCTTAGCCAATATGAATTCGATGCTGAATAAATGCACATATAATTTTAGAGACAAAATAGTTCATTCATAAATGCTATGATTTATGAAAGAAGTTTAACTCTATAAAATAAACTTAAAGTTCTTGTAGGGACGTCTTGAGATACTAACGTCCACGTCTCTTTAATAATAAAATTCAATAAACAAAAGTGCACGCGACCGTACAGCGTCCACTAGCGTGTGTTCACTGAGATATCATGACCAATAAATCACATTCATGCGCTCAATAATATTTTTATCTTGAAATAAAATAGTATTCAGAAGTACTTTTATATTAGGATCATGAAAAATATGACGTGTGGACTTATTAACAAAACAGAAGTATGTACAAACAATTTTTTTTCTAGACAGGTTTAACCTGTAAACATAGCGAAAATAACATCGTTCTTAATTATCAATTTTAAAATAAATTTCCAACATACATCGAATTAAAAATGTAGTGTCCATTCACAAATCAATAATCATGGGCATAAGAATAGAATAGAAGAAAATTTAATTCGTCACACAAATCACAGTAAGAAATACATTAGTATATTTTTAGAAATGAAAAACCAGAAGCGGAATATTCTTTAATTCGCAAAGTCTTATTCGAACGATTTGAAGTTTCTAATTAACATTTCCTTATACAACTACAACTATAAATTATAGGTAAGCACAAATACAGAATATCAGTAGGCAAACGGGCAGAGTAACTGCCCCTACAACTTTTAGACTAATAATGGTCGCTCCTTAGAGGAAGCCTCGCTTTTATGGGCGTTTTCCCCTACATCGTCATATTTTTTATTCAACTACCGACGTTGATTCCTAACAATATCATAATTAACAATTGTGTGACGAAACGGGTTCACGCTCAGCCTATGCCGCAGTGAGCCACGGCCACTGATTTTCAGCGTGAACCACATTTTCGTGCAGTTCAGATGGATGACTCCGGATGCTTTCGTATGATCTTAGTGTGATGGAGATTTATGTATCGGGGGGGAAACCCTCAAAAGGTACCTGGCACCTTGGGAGAGGGCATACCGGGTTATATGGGATTTGTTCCCAGAAAGGGCCCATTTTCGGTAGAGCCAATGTGCTCTCTTGCACCTTCAGATGCTTACGGCGGCATGCGGCACGTACACACCGCCGTCCTTCCCGGGGCCGCTGGCTGGACGGATCAAGCTCCCACTCTCACTGCCCGCAGCCCTGTAAGCCTTCTTAAAGTCGCCTCTTACGATGCTTAACTAAGAATGGTTCCTACATAGCGAAAAACTTTTGTATTATTATTGTTGCCTAGTCAATAATACGCATGAACCGAGACCGCGTTAGTTCACCGAGAACATAATTTCTTACACAAATTGTAGAATTCTTAAATCAAGATTCTCAAGATACACCTAGACAGTTCGATAAAGCAAGTAACGAAAAAGAATACAGGTGCGACTCGTTATATTTGTTGTATAGAATATTTATTAAACCATTACGTGTAATATAAAATCTTGGCCAGGATAAAGTGCACAGCAAAATATTGCAGAGCATTTTCAAGTGATTTATTGCCGCTAAGTTCGTGAAAACACGCCAGTGGACGTTGTATAGTTACGTGCATTCTTGTATAGAATTACCTTCAGCGTCCGAAATTGATACCTTTAGACGTCCACACTAGTTTAGTTTCAGTACATTTATTGAAGTGTAACTTCAGAATTTGAAATAAAACTTCAGTTATTTTGACTCTATTTTTATAGAGTAGCAGATGATTACGCAGGTCACATTGCGTAGAAATGGTCCTTATGTAAGTATGGCCGGTAAACGAACGTTTCCATTCAAATACAATAGATTTTTCTTCAGGGCAGAAGCGATCGCAGCAATGGTCTGATAGAATCGTGGATATTCTGCCTAGATTTCTTTTTCTGGTTATATTATTGGTCCCTATAAAACAAGGAGAGATTGGTCCTGTTATTGCACAACTAATAATGCTTATCAAAAAACTTAGGTATTATTAATTCAATATTCACGCAAAATATCAAGCCTGTTTGATAAAGCAACGAGCAAAAAAATATAGATGCAACACAAGATTTAAAGGATTTTTGTCCAACCATTACGTGAAACATAAAGTCTTGGTCAGGATAAAGAGCACAACAAAATATTGCAGGGCACTTTCAAGTGATTTATGGCCCCTATCTTCGTGAAAACACGCCAGTGGACGGTGTATAGTCGCATGTGTTCCTGTTAGAATTTATTGGGATTAGGCAATAATTCAATAAAACTCCCGTTAGAATTCTTAATAACTCCACAACTTTTATTAGGCACAAAAATGACATTTAACTCATTCAACACCAGAGAGCAAAAGGAAAGCAGCGCCTCAAGCGGCAGGAAATGACAACAATTATATATTTTTTACGTTTATTATTTACTGTTATCAACAAACCTTTACGAAGACACCTATGATGTATCTTGTAAACTTAGAATTATTTAACAGAACTGATATATTTGGACATCCATACTGGTTCAATACATAGGTAAAATGTTAATTAAATTTATAGAATTATATATTTTATTATTTCTTTCTTTTATTTTAATTCAGTAACAGGCGATCATGTCGGTCACTTGCTATTAAGTGTAGCCCTTGGACATAGCCTCATCTTCATAAAGCCTCGTGAAAGGGTCTTGCCTAAGGTCGTATGCCGTTGCACTTACGAGTATACTACGAGTAACCCTTCATCGGTCATCGATGACCCCTGTTATCGCAATAGTTATCATGCCGGACTGCCGATCAGTGGGTCCCGGGTTCGATTTCCTGCGAAGCAGAAATTTGAATGATGAGTTTAAAATTTCTGTTCTTGGTCTGGGTGTTTGTGTTTCTGTCTTGTGTGTGTCCATGGCATCCACGACACAGGGTATATTTACCTTACTGTGGGGCTATGGTGAAACGTTTATTATTTATTAGTAATCCGTAGGGTGAAGGTGGCCTCGTATAAGTCTGACTGATTGTCAACAAAGCATAATAAAAGTGCTTCACAACATAAATGGGTACAGCTATGGACTTTCAAATAATGACAACTAAGTTTCAAACAATTAAAATGACATGTCCAAATTTTGTTGAGTTCACATTATTCGATGGCGACACTGGTTCTGGTACAAATAGTAGGTTAGGGCACCTCTACTATCATTCGTTTTCTCTGTGGGTACAGCGATGATACCCTATCAAATACTTTTAGGGTCCCGTAGCCAAATGGCAAAAAACGGAACCCTTATGGATTCGTGATGTCTGTCTGTCTGTCCGTCCGTATGTCACAGCCACTTAAAGAAACTATAAAAACTAACTATACTGTTGAAACTCGGTACGTAGATGTATTCTGTGAACCACATTAAGATTTTTACACAAAAATAGAATAAAGGAATAAATTTTGTGGGTTCCCCATACTTAGAACTGAAACGATGATGCGTGTGGGGTATCCATGGATAAGTCTTCAAAAATGATATTGAGGTTTCTAATATATATATTTTTTCTAAACTGAATAGTTTGCCCGAGAGACACTTCCAAAGTGGTTAAATGTGTGTCCCCCTGTAACTTCTAAAATAAGAGAATGATAAAACCAAAAAATATATATGATATACATTACGATGCGAACTTCCACCGAAAATTGGTTTGAACAAGATCTAGTAAGTAGTTTTTTTTTTAATACGTCATAAATCGTAAGCCACCATTTACCTTTCATTTAATTTTAATGCAATGATTTCTATGGATAATCAAAGGCAATGATGTATTTCCTTTGCCGCTATTGTTATACAAATACTAAAAATAGAATAAAATAAATATTTAAGGGGGCTCCCATACAATAAACGTGATTTTTATAGATGGTATGGAACCCTACGTGCGTGAGTCCGACTCGCACTTGGCCGGTTTTTGTTACTTACAATCGTTAGTTCGGAGTGAATACCTTCGATGCTCGAAGGTAGGTATATTATATCTCACACAAATGGATCTAGTGTTGTGGTACATATATAGTGATGCATATTCAAAACATTTAGTTCCGGGAATTTCTAAACCAATGCGTATATTCTAAATATCTAAAGCAAAATCTAATACTTTGGGTAGCGGAATTTCAAACAGGAATTTCGGTGTTGTTTCCTTTGACTGAAACAGTATTGTCGTTCACTTATTTAAAAATTAATTTTATCACTAAACCAACATTTCTTACAGAAAAGAAATGACGACCCGCGTGGCGGAATGGTTACCATGCCAGACTGTCAATCGAGGGGTCCCGAGTTCGATTCCTGGCGAAACAGAAATTTGAATGATGAATTTAAATTTCTGTTCTCGGTCTGGGTGTTTGTGTTCCTGTCTTTGTATGTGTCCATGACACCCACGACACAGGGTATTGATTACCTTACTGTGGGGCTATGAGTGTGTAACGTTTTTTTTTTAATTTTTTTTTATTAAAGAATTGCAATGAAAATTAAGATGACAAAGAATATATCATGTGTCACTTTACTACATACTTTACTTTAAAAATTATACACTTCACTTAAATACATACTTCACTTTTAAAAAAATATGTGTATATAATTAGTTATCAAACAACCACATAATTATTAATCAAAATATAATTTTTTTTCAATATAGCTCTTTAGTACCTTCATACCTTTAAAAATAATTTAAATTTTTGCAGGTGGTAGAACTATTATGGTTCGCCTGGGGAAGTACCACCGCTGCACACACTTTTGCCGTCAATTCTGCTGTGTTTCGGTGGAAATGTGCAGTTACCGGCCACATTTACTTGAGGCGACCAGCCTCCGGAGTAGCAGCGCAACTGCATACGACCTCAAACAAGACTTACGCTTATGCTTGCTTGAGGTTTTATGTTGATGTCCATGGGCTGCAGCGACCACTTAAAACCTGCATGCTCGTCTGCTACTCCATTCAAATAAAAAAAATTGCAGCAGCGTGGTGGAGTAAGCCTTCCCAATATTCACTATTCAAAATAAAAGTTACTACAACTCACTAAAATTCATAATATTTTTTTGTTTTTTTCAGTGTTTTAAATTCTTTTGCAACTACGCCTGAAACGTATAATAATGATATTTAGTTCGTGAAAACTTTATACTTTTTTCGTTATAACTACACATGTTCATATTAGCTTGTTTACTTGGAATTTAGGTGGGAATTTCCATTGACTGGCATAGAACGCAAGCGATTTACGTAGCTAAGCCAAACGGACGCGGCCGGTAATAAGATGGGTGACCGCTATTGGCAAAAAAAATTTAGGCACGTTCCCATGCTTATTTATTTCTTTATTTCTTTATTTAATGCTTTGCAAATGTTAACAATAAATTTGAGTAACAAGTGCGCCTTGGTAAGGCATTGCATTTTGGAGAGAGGCAGACATTTAGAGATTTTAATTAGCGAGTTTGGTGCAACGAAAAATTTATAATAGTCAATGTTTATTAGTTTTATTACATACGTAGGATAATTAAAATTTTATTAAATAAATAGATATGTCAAAAACGAATAATTTATAATAGTCAATGTTTATCATATACGTAGGTTAATTATAATTTTATTAAATAAATAGATATGTCACAACGAATTATGTATACTGTCAATGTTTATTATATAATTCCCATAAAATTTTATTGAATAAATAGATATGTATTTATTATATAACTACAATTTTATTGATTATTTAGAGGTATGTCATATTTAAATATAATTTATTGCGTGGTGTGTCATGTTATGTTATATTCGTCATATCTGTGAAATATTCATTTACGCTGTAATACGCTTTGTCTACTAGGAATTACCGTAGAGTTTTTAAAAATTTATTATAATTGTTTTCACTTTTTAGTAACTCCGGTAGGTTATTATATATTCTTATAGACATTGAGTAGGGCCCAGAACTATGTAATTTTAATTTTGACGCTGATATTTGTAGGTTATTATTTTCGTAACGACGTTCATAGCGGCGGAGTAGATCTTTTACTTTACAATATAAGGTTGGATTATTCTTAACAAATTTGCATAGCTCAAAAATGTAAATAGAAGGTAATGTTAAAATCTTTAGGTTACTGAAATGCAATTTGCAACTTTCTCTTTGTTTGAGGTTGCAAAGTATTCGAACACATTTCTTTTGCTGGATTAGTAGGTCATGTGCACACACACTATTTCCCCACAAAATAACACCATAGCTTAGCCATGCTCCGGTGGTACGCATAAGCGTGGTACGCCGTCATTGCAGTTTTTAAATCTGTCGATCGTTTTAGTTCCCTAAGAGCATATATAAATTGAGAAAGTTTTGTTTTTATTTTTTGTACATGAGGTTTCCAATTGATATTAGTATCAATTTCAATTCCAAGAAGTGTATGGGTAGGTACACATTCTATATTTAAATTGTCAAACGTAAATTCAATATGTAATTCTTGTTTTTGTCGCGGTCTAAATTGTATTATTTTTGTTTTATTAAAATTTATTTCTAAATTATGATCACGCATCCAATTTTTTATTTTATTTACTATGTTATATAATATGTCATTTAAGTTTACGTCAATAATATTATAGGGAAAAATTAAAGAAAAATCATCAGCGAACATTACACATGGAAAGTCAATTATTTTGGGTAGGTCATTTATACACTACTTATTATCGGTCCAAGTTTCGGTCCTAAAGATAATGGTCGTTAAACCTGGCGGAGGCCTTGCGGGCGGTATTAAAATATCCGGCAGCGGGTTGGCCACTAACCCGCATCTCCACCAACCCGCATTGGAGCAGCGTAGTGGAGTAAGCTCCAGGCTTCCACAATAATGGGAAGACACCTGTGCCCAGCAATGGGACGCAAAAAGGGTCAGCCATAGTATCTAGTATTATCATACGAAAAACAGAATTTCAGTCTAGTAGAGTTCATGTCTTTTCGTCTTGCCTACATACTCCACCATCATTTTTATGGTATTGTAAAGTAGCTATCGCTTTATTAGCCTAGCCTTCTAACGACTGATTTATTCAATTTTGAATATTTTTTTATCAAACGGGCAATAACTGTATACAAATGTTTACTTGACGTTGGCAAAATCAAACGACCGAGAGCCATTCGTATAGATAAAGAAGAAAACTGAAGCAACCCAAAATAACCAAGGAAAATAAATGCAGACCAGGATGTACCTAAATTCATATTTTAATTACCTTCTTCGCTCGGAATCAGAGACAAAAATCGATATTTTAAAAATCGATATTTTAAAAATATCGATATAACCATAAATTTCCATAGTTGGATCTCGATACGAAATAGCGATATCGATAAAATTATCGATATTTTATATCGGTAATGTTCGAAATAAACGTGTTGGTAAGCAACATGCATACATGACATGACGCAACAAGGCCTTATCGATAATTAATTATCGCTAATTTAACGATATAATTATAAATAATCTATAAATATTATCGATAAATTTTGTTATCGATATATTTTTTTATCGATATTTTGGTCCCTGCTCGGAATCAAACCTGCAACGTCTAGCACCGTACAGAAGCATGGCAACTCTGTGCGATACAAATCTTTAACTCAATAAAACTACTTCTAAAGTAAATGCGATTGCACTTACACTGACTTGTCGATGCACCTTCCGATCGGAAATCTCGCTACAGCTCAACTCTACGGGAACTTGCAAATTTTATTTGCAGTAAGTATATTTATGAAGTTCCATGGATTTTTACTTCTAACGTTATTTTTAAAATGCGTGGAAGATCTCCTTACCCGTCGTCCGTCTCTTCATCTATCTGTCTGACTGTTTGTCTGTTTAATGCATATTATGTTATAGTTAAGGATCAAAGCTCCGGTACTCCTAGGCTTGACAAGACGAACATCAGGTCTGATATGAGGCCTTACTCAAAAAAAAAGAAAAGAAAAAAATATTTATTTCATATGAGGAACACAAAATATTCGCTTAATGAATGTCATTTTTTCCCGGTCACCGCCTTTAGGTGCCCGTTTGGGCTAGATGTTGAGCTGAGAGAAAAAAGGCGACGGAAAAAACTCCCAGCAGCACTCTTTTAAAAGAAGTACGTTTATATATTTGAGATGGCTATGGGTCGATAATGGGCACACATGACAGCTGATCGTGTGAGGCACTATCAACCCATTTCCACCAGCTCACAGATGCGAGTAATTACTAAAACTAATACGTTAACAATACTTAACCACTGACTATAGATTTTTTGTCTAATAAAAGAGAGAGATATTTGGACCGGTAAACGGGCGGGTAAAACTTAATTTCATGATATCGTGGTTTCATCAGATCAGTCAGTCCTCGATTACATATTTTTTAAGCTGCTTATTGTATTTAAAAGTAAAATTGTCACAGATAACCAACGAATCCCTGCTATGTGTCTGCCGAACTGTTATAACCCAATTTAATATGGAAGTTCTGCAGAAGTAAGCAAAACGGAACTTTCCACAATGATTACTAGCTAGATCATCATTTTCATATTATTCATAATTTCTTTTAGTATTTTAAAGCAGTTAGTCCCTGATCGCCGTCGCGTAAAGTCACTTTCTGGACACCGTCGCGATTCCTAGACCGCGTTAAGTCGAATTTAGGAAATCATAAGTAATTCTTTGCTTTATTTTTGTGGTGAACAATAAATTAGCTTCAGTGGATAAAAGTAGTTTTTTTTAAAAAGACTGTTGGAGAAGGCCCCATAACAACTGGTGTCAGAAGTGGGATACCAGAGAAGGTCTAACGACGCGAGAGTCAGATAGACGCTGGTATCCGAATCCCGGCCTCCACAACCACAGTCTCTGGTCGACAATAAACCTTGCCCATAGGACAAGTCTGCGCCAGCTACTTGGACGACGGTAAGCCTCATCATCTACGTGAGCCCGCTCCAGCCACTCAGGACGACGGTAAGCCTCATCATCAGCGTGAGCCCGCTCCTGCCACATAGACGACGGTCAGCCTCAGCAGAAGCCTGAACCTCCAGATAAGACAGCGACTGAAGGCATATAAAGGACTAACTCACAAATCTCCAAACTCCTAAATCATCTTCAAACTCCAAAATCAAGCTCAAACTCCTAAATCTTCAAGTTCTAAATCAAAATTCTTCAAAATCTACTTCAAGTCCTACATCACCTAAAATCATCATCATCAAACTGCGAAGCATTGCAGTCAAGCGGTTCCCACAACTTCCAAGGCCAACCACCAAGTCACGAAGCCGCTCCAATTTCTGCTGCCGCGCGCAGAACGACGCAGCAACAGTCCCGCAACGAGACACCGAGTCCCACGGCCATGAACAAAGTCGTCGGATTACTGTGAGTTTTCAGTGAAATTTTACTCTATCTCTATTCAAATTTCGTGAAATTTTTCGTGTGTGTTTTTAATTGTGCATTATTCCAAAACCTTAAAAACTTTTTAATTTCGTGTTCAAATTTTATATTCTAAAGACTCTATTTCGTGAATTATTTTCTATATTTTTCTCAAATTATTTTCGTGTGTGTATTTTATTGATCTGTATATTTTTACAATTTTAACAGCATTCTAATGTCACTTAAAGGCGAACCTTCAGAATCTAAGAGCACAATGTCTGAGAAAATCACTTTATCCTTTCTAACTAAATTTATTAAAACTTATAATGGTGACAGGGAATCACTCCCCGCCTTTTTAACAAATTGCGATAATGCAATGGGTTTAGCCAGCCCAGAACAGCAAATTATCTTATGCAAATTCATAATTTCACAATTAGAGGGAAAAGCACAAACAGCCTGCAGTTTGAAAACATTTTCTAAGTGGTCAGAACTCAAATTATTTTTAAGGTCAACATTTGGCGAGAAAAAACACGCTACGCATTTATTGTCAGACTTGCAGCATGCTAAACAGTTACCCAGCGAAGATGTTACAAAATACTCGCTCCGAATAGAGGGTATACTGACACGTATTCATTCAGATATTCACTATAGTTGCAAGAATCAAAATGAACTTCCCGGTAGAATAGCCGCAATGGAAGACCTTGCTCTGAATTCTTTCTTATTAGGCTTAAATCCTTCTATTTCAACTATTGTCCGCTGTAAGAATCCTTTAACACTCAGTGATGCTGTTCAATACGCCACTGATGAAGAAAAGTTATTTAATTTATCTAAAAAATATTCTAGGTCTCAAAAACAATGTTCTATTTGTAATAAAGTCGGTCATAGCTCTTCTGAATGTTATAAAAATAAAAAGCCTAATTATAGACCTCAAAAATCGTATCATATCTCGCCTAAACATAATTCTTCGAATTTTTCTAACTCTACTAATTCTAATAATAAAAACAATTTTAATACAAAATCTTGTA
Organism: Pyrgus malvae; assembly: GCA_911387765.1. Taxonomy (NCBI): domain Eukaryota; kingdom Metazoa; phylum Arthropoda; class Insecta; order Lepidoptera; family Hesperiidae; genus Pyrgus; species Pyrgus malvae. Next base: position 10,206,343 of record OU426969.1, read on the forward strand.
ATTATTGCAAACGCCAGGGCCACACGATAGAAGAATGTCGTAAGCGCCAATATAATAATCAACGCCGTAATAGTAATAATTTTCAGCCTAATTCTTATTCTAATTCGTCTCGCATTGAGTCTAATAAACCGTCAATACATATGTGTCAATGTCAATCTAATGACGGAAATAATTATAAAGATGATGATAATAATTTAAACTAAATAAGATTTCGGTGCCGTGTCTGCCGAAATCTCGTCATAATAATGACACGAATAAAGCTACTAATTCCACTAACTCTATCCTTTATTCTACTAACTCAATATCGAAATCTCATCTGCCCAACAGGGTCAGTACTAACTCTATATCTCAACCTATTACGTTGAGTCCTAAATCTTCTAAATCACAACTGCCCAAAAGGGACAGTCCTAAATCAATTAAATTTCAGCTGCCCGACAAGGTCAGTCTGAATCCTAAATCTATGCCTCTACCTAAAAAGGAGAGTCCTAAATCTATTACTCAGCCAAAAATGGTGAGTCCTAAATCTATATCTCTACCTAAAATGGAGAGTCCTAAATCTATAACTCAACATAAAATTGTGAGTTCCAAATCTATACCTCAGCCGAAATCGGCGGGTCCTAAATCTATATCTCTACCTAAAATGGAGAGTCCTAATTCCACAACTCAACATAAAATGATGAGTTCTAAATCTTTATCTCAGCCACCTAGTACGGTCGGCATGAGTCATACAAAATCTTTATCTCAGCCGCACTATACAGTCGGTATGAGTCAAACAAAATCTACATTTCAGCTACCCAACGAGGTACAACTGAGTCCTTATTCTAATTCTTATCCTAAATCTTATACTAACTCTTATTCTAAATCTAATACTAAATCTTACGCTAAATCTAATTCTAAATCTAACACTAACTCTTACACTAATTCGTATACTAAATGCAAGTCGTGTATTTGCACAAATAATAATACAAACTCTTGTACTAGTTCTCATAAAAAGCCTCGTCAAAGCGAGAGCTTCAATTCTAACACTACATATAAAAACACTTACCAAGGTAACTTACCTTTAAAAGGTCCTGTAGAAAATTTACCTATGAATCTTAAAAATCCAGTTCTTAATCAATTACCTATGTTCGAAATCAATACATGTGGATGGGCGGGCGCGCAATTATGACCCAAGCCCACTGTTGGGAAAGTTAACACTCCCAATTAGGTACCAGCATAATGCCAGTACAATGTTAATCAAAAGATTACTCACCGGAATTCTTGAATCGAAGCCACCTCTCCTATATACAGTCACAGGATCCTGGACGTTCTTCCAGACTGCAGTCTGCCGCTTCAAGGTTCCGCTTGTAGTCTTGATGGGTTTTAGATTAGTACTTAAGAATATTGTCGAACATAACCAAAGAACGTTAGTCGACGTGAGTACCGTACGTATGCAACCGCGCCGCCATACTGGGGCAGGCGCAGATAATATTCCATTTTTATTTTTTTCTAATCATAGACAAGAGGCCTTTGCATTTCTTCTCCTTCATCCAATATGAAAGGAGTTCGGTAAACTGCGAATCAGAAACCGATAAGCACTCCTGAAAACATTATGCTGGCAAGCTAGCAATAATTGAGAGTGTTTTATATAGATATTAAACCTATGAAAAATGAAAGTAACATTATAATAACAAATCGCCTAACCATGCTCCCCCGCCTTGGAAGTTTTGGAGAAAACTTTCAAAGAGAAAGAAAACTGAAGATCATAAGTATATGTAATTTAAGAGTATTAAAAGCAATGGAGAAGTCTCATGGTCAAGCTTGAAGCACGTAACTTCGGTATATTAATTTAATTTTAAAAGCTACAATAGAAAATATTTAAAGAATACGGTTATATTAATACCTATTACTTATCTAATAAACTATTATCTTAATTATATCAAAAGTTATTGATTAGGTATTGGATATAGTTTTACAACAGGACGTTTAAACATACCAAATTTGGTTTTAACTGTTGCAACGCGAACTATTCCATCCGAACCAGGATGAATTTCTGTAATAATACCTAGTGGCCAAGCTAATGGAGGAGAATCGTCCTGTCCCACGAGTACGACAGTACCGACCTGAACTGGATGGTCCGGAGTAGACCATTTCTGCCTAACTTGCAGCGTATGCAAATACTCCAGACGCCATTTTTTCCAAAAGGATTGAACCATACTATCCAGCAACTGTTTACGCTCGACCAAACTAATTCGCGTGTCTGTTAGGTCCGCTGCAGGTAAATACTGCAGTGGAGTGGACATTAAAAAATGAGCCGGTGTTATTACTTCAGGATGAGGGTCGGAAGACATTACTGTGAGTGGCCGCGAGTTCAAAATGCACTCGATCTGCACTAGCACCGTCTGTAATTCCTCATACGTAAGTATTTGGGCTCCTATAACCCTATAAAGATGAGTCTTTAAACTTTTTATGTTGGATTCCCACATACCTCCAAAGTGAGGTGCGCGGGGTGGAATCATTTTCCACTCAATACGACGGCTAGTTAAATCTTTCCCTAAAGCGGTATGGAACTCTGATTTCATAAGAAATTTATAAAGATCGTCTAAGTGGGCCTTTGCACCAATGAAATTCGTTCCATTATCAGAGTATAAACACGATACAGGACCACGTCTCGATATAAAGCGGCTGAAGGCAGCTAAAAATGCGTTAGAAGTCAAGTCAGAGACTAGCTCAATGTGAATTGCCTTTGTTACCAGACAAACGAAAAGGCAGATATATGCCTTCTGGGATCGTTGACCTCTACGCCGAGTAAGAGTAATTTTAATAGGGCCTGCATAGTCAACTCCAGTGTGAACGAAGGCTTTCGCTTCCGTCACGCGACAATAAGGAAGATCAGCCATTTTAGGCGTCGGATGTGAAGGACGTACACGAAAACAAGAAATACATTTACGCACGTTAGCCCTTACGACAGTTCTGGCATCTAATATCCAATATCGCTGTCTTAAAATGGACATAAGAAGTCCCGGGCCGGTATGACAATTAATAACATGATAATGGTTTATTATTAAGTCTACTACCCGATCGCGTTTGGGGAGTAAAACGGGATGCTTTACCTCGAAGGGTAAATTTGCCTTAGACAAGCGTCCTTCAATACGCAAAATGCTATGTTCATCAAGAAACACGCACAAATTTTTTAATTTATTACAAGGGGATTTGCCATTTTTAAGGGCAATTATATCATTTGAAAAATGCAATTTTTGAACAGCAGAAATAACATATCTTTCTGCAACCATCAGGTTATGAACAGCTCCAGACGAACGATTTATCTTTTTTATAAATTTTAGGACATAGACTACAATACGCAACAGTTTATCCCATGAAGACACACGTTCAAATAATAAAGTAAAGACTGAATGTTCCGAATGAACAGTCGCTGTAAAAACCTTTGTCTTGTGCTCGGGTATTTTTTCAGCATTAGTAGGACAGAAAGTTTTCACCGGCCATTCAGAAACTGGCGTTCGCATCCACGTTGGCCCCTTCCACCATAAATCATGTGAGATAAGCTGCGAAGGTAGCATACCACGCGATAAACAATCACTAGGGTTGTCGCTACCTGCGACGTGATAGAAGTTTTCGGGCGGAAGGTTTTCATGACACTGAGCAACGCGGTTACTAACGAACACCGACCAACGATGCGGTGACGAATGTATCCAAGATAACGCGATAGTCGAATCCGAAAAGGCATATGTTCCTGCAATAGGAATACGCGAGCGGTAAGTATCATGAACAGTTTTGATTAATTTAGACATAAGTACCGCTGCGCACAGCTCCAAACGAGCAAGTGTCGTAATTTTGGTGGGTGAAACCTTTGATTTCGCACACAGCAATCTACAAGTGATATCTCCGTTTGAAGCGGTGGTGTGTAAGTATATGACACAGCCATAACCTTTCATACTGGCGTCACAGAAGGCGACAACCAGAACGGTACTGTTGCTCAAAACACCACTGTGACGTGGAATTTTTAGAGTAGATAATAAATAAAACTCTTGTATGAGATCAGAAAACCTTTTAATAACGTTTTCTGGAGGTGTATCATCCCAACCAATATTACATAGCCACAATTCTTTAATAAGTAATTTGGCATATAATATGACAGGAGCTACCAAGCCTAGGACGTCAAACAAGCGGGCGACTATGGAGAGTATGGTCCGCTTTGTACACTTCTCCTGGACATAAGAAGTCTTGAAAAAGAAGTTGTCGTCGGCTGGTTGCCAAGAGAGGCCTAACACCTTAGTGGCATTGTTAGAGCCCTCAGAAAAGTTTATTGAGTCGTGAAGAGACTCAGGTACATTTTTAAGTAAAACTAAAGAATTACTCGTCCACTTAAGTAATTCAAAGGCCCCCGCCTTAAACAACGAGATCAATTCTCTAGAAAGGCGGACGGCGATTACATCATCAGGCACACTATGAACTAAATCATCCATATATAAATTGCTTTCTGCTACTTGTGCAGCTTCACCAAAGTGTGGCCTCATGTCCTCAGCTAACTGGCGAACAGTTGGCATGGCTATGTAAGGACTGGATTTCAACCCGAATGGAAGACGATTAAATTGAAAAGTTCTAATATTTTCATTATTATTAAATCGAAACAATATTCTAAGATATTTATGATGCTCTGGAAGTACACCAATTTGCAAATACATCTGCTTTATGTCAGCAGTCATAGCTACGGGAAACAATCGGAAATTTAATAATAACAAAAACAAATCGGACTGCAAGTTGGGTCCTGTATGCAGGACGTCATTAAGTGACAACCCTGTATGCGTTTTGGCGCTCGCGTCGAGTACAATACGAGGCAGTGGCTTGTCCACCCGGGTGACAGCATGGTGAGGAATATAATATCCCTCATCAGCAAGATCGTATTCATTGACCTCAGACAGGTAACCGTTCTCTATATAGTCGCTAATTACTTTATTGTAATTTAATCGTAAGTCCGGCGACTGTTTAAATCTGCGCTCCAAAGACATAAGTCGGCGCAAGGCGCCAGAACGCGAGTTACCAAGTTCACTCGGATTCTTACAGAAGGGCAAAGCAACACTGTACCTCCCATCGACCGCGCGAGTAACCGACGATAAATAAATATTTTCACATTCGGTCTCATCCGGGCTTAAATATTTTATGTTCGGTATCTCTTCGATCTGCCAAAAATTTTGCATTAAATCGTTAAGAGCAATGGCAGATAACGAAGATGGTACAGCGACATTGCTGGGGTAATCACCCATTAAAATGTAACCGAATGCAGTCGACAAAGCGGGTGGCAACTTTGTCCCCGATTCGATTCTGTCACCTAAATAAATATATGGAAACAATTGTGCACCTAACACGACATCAATATTGCCAGGAACATTCCATGACAAATCAGCAAGGGGTATACCCTCTAGGTAGCCCATGTCACCCTTAGATATATAATGACTGGGCAGTTGATCTGTAATACAATCAACTACTAACGCGTATATAGAATATTTATTATTTGGGTATACGCGGGACTCAATGTCCAAATATACGTAGCCCAGTATAGGACGCGAGGCTAAACCAATTCCTTTAATAAAAGAATTATTTAAAGGAATTATTGGCAATTTGAGTGCTTTACAACAATCAAGTGTAACTAAATTATTCTGTGAACCGTTATCAATTAAACATCTTACTAATACTTTCCCGTTATTATTATTTTTCGACCTTGCATAAACTTGAGCAGTCGACAGTAAAACTTGCATCTGCGGCTCCCCGAAAGACGCACGAGCCGCGTGGCGCTCACTGGCCATGTTCGCGTTTGCAGTAAACGAATTCGAACTCGGGCCACTCACAGGGCCACTACGCGTCGCACTAGTGGTCGACGACTCACCCTCATTAGGTATACCACGCGATGTAGACGCAGAAGAACGGCATTTAAATTTTTTTACGTTTCTATTTTTAAAGTGTAAGAGTGTATGGTGACGTTTTTGACATAGCTCGCATACAACAGATGATTTACAGGACGTTACAGTATGTGTAATACCAAGACAATTTACACAGCCATTTTTCGACTTTATAAATTCAAATCGGGCTATTGGTGTATCTAAGTTTTTAAATTGAACACAATTATAAACAGAATGATCAGTGTTATTACAAAAGACACAGCGCCTAGAATGCGTTGCATGACTATTATTATTAGCAATAAATGACTTATGTACTGATCGCGATGGATACGTAGACGTTTTATTTATTTTCACTGCAGGGTCCGGCGATCGATTCGACCTTGAATGATTTGTGTTTGAGCGTTCTAAAATTTTAACGCGATCTCGAATAAACAAGTTTAACTTATCAAAGGAAGGCATGTCTTCGTTACGAACAGACGACTCAAAAGCCTGAATAGTATGCGAATCGATTTTTCTTAAAGCGCAATGTAAGAAAATGAAATCGGCAAGATCTTTGAAATTTAATTGTTTTAAAGCTAAAACGGAAGCTGAATATTTTTCAATGAATGAATCGAGACTGCCGGCCGTATCACTACAGCTCTTAGCATCTAAAATATTATTTAAGTAATGCGTTCCTAATGATCGCTTGTCTTGATATTTATTCACTAAATTATCCCATAAAATTTTATAAGTGTCGCCCGTAGGTACAATACCTGCGGTGACCTTGAGAGCGCCGTGTGTCAATTTACCCACTAAATATTGCACGCGCTGCGAGTCAGTCAGATCACTGTTGTTATGTATGTTAGATTTAAAAGATTCATAGAACTTCGGCCAATTCTCCATTTTCCCGTCAAAGTAAGGCAATTCAATCGGTGGCAATTTAATGTTACATTTTGACTGAAAATTATCATTAGAATCTTCACATTTGGAGACATTTGATCGCGAAGCTTGAACAATATAATTCCTAACACGCTTTACTTTAAGGTATAAATCATCAAACGCATCCAAACATTGATAATCAATCTTAAATTTCGAATCCATCGATACTTGAATTTCGTATATTTCATCGAGGTATGTTTCGAACTGAATACGCATTTCGTCGATGATTTCAGACTTAACCATGAAATTCTCATTGCTTCTAGACGAAAAATCAGAAATATTTGATGCTAATTTATATAATTCACTCATACGAGCGTATAATCGCTCCTTCTTGGCGGTAAGTCGAGCTAAATTATTGTGAGCGGTCGCCATCTTATTACTGATGTAAAAAAGGTTATGCAAATATTATGCAATGTAATTGTTACTATAAATATGAATTTAAGGTTGCAAAAAACAGCTGGATATTATTAATCCAAGCTTAAATCCAAAATATTACGTAAAATGGGACAAAAAAATAACAGAAAACATACGCAGGTATGTTCAATTTGCGTATATTACGCAGAGAATTATTTATGATTAATTAAATTAAAGCTGGATGACATTCATCCGAGCTCCGAAGGACCAGAAATGGATGGGCGGGCGCGCAATTATGACCCAAGCCCACTGTTGGGAAAGTTAACACTCCCAATTAGGTACCAGCATAATGCCAGTACAATGTTAATCAAAAGATTACTCACCGGAATTCTTGAATCGAAGCCACCTCTCCTATATACAGTCACAGGATCCTGGACGTTCTTCCAGACTGCAGTCTGCCGCTTCAAGGTTCCGCTTGTAGTCTTGATGGGTTTTAGATTAGTACTTAAGAATATTGTCGAACATAACCAAAGAACGTTAGTCGACGTGAGTACCGTACGTATGCAACCGCGCCGCCATACTGGGGCAGGCGCAGATAATATTCCATTTTTATTTTTTTCTAATCATAGACAAGAGGCCTTTGCATTTCTTCTCCTTCATCCAATATGAAAGGAGTTCGGTAAACTGCGAATCAGAAACCGATAAGCACTCCTGAAAACATTATGCTGGCAAGCTAGCAATAATTGAGAGTGTTTTATATAGATATTAAACCTATGAAAAATGAAAGTAACATTATAATAACAAATCGCCTAACCAACATGTAAACATAAAATATCATTGCCTTATACAAACTTACTTACTAAGCATTCAACAAAAAGTCTAAGTTTCATCATTGATACAGGCGCAAGCATCAGTATCGTAAAATTATCTAGCTTACAAGATAAGCCGGAGCTTCACTCCGATATAATTGAAATTAAAGGCATAAATGATAACGAAACATCTTGCTCAACTTTGGGATCTTTATATTTACAATTTCTTTTAAATGACAAAATCTTTTCTCATAAATTTTTCGTAGTCGATGATAATGTTAATCTTAAATATGATGGCATTATAGGCTCTGACATTCTGCAAATTTCTAATGCTAACATAGATTATAATTCAAAAATAATGACTTTCTACGGTTACGAAATCCCAATTCTTTTTGATCAGCCTACTTATATCATTCCCGCACGCTCCGAAGCTGTTATCGAGTGCGCTATATCAAATTGCTCTCCCGAGTCTTATCAAAACAATGAAGCTCTAGTGTTAGATCATGCCTTAAGTGAAGGGGTATATGTTGCAAATTGCATTGTCTTAATAAAACCTAATAAAAAGGTCAATGTCACCGTATTAAACACGACTGAAAATAATATCGAAATCAAAGATTATCACGTTAAATTAACGCCTTTTGAGCAAAGTGATAATTCTAACTCTTATCAAAATATTAATCATATGTCTACTAACTCTCTAACTTCATCTTCTAAATCTCGTATTGATCAAGTTCTAAATCTAATTCGCTACTCTCATCTAAATGATGAAGAGAAAAAAGCTCTCTTAAATTGCTGCACTGAATACGCAGACATCTTTTATATTGAAGGCGATCCTTTATCTTGTAGTAACGCTATTGAACATACTATTAACACAGGAGACGCCCCTCCTATTCATGTTAAGTCTTACCGGTTTCCGGAATGTCATAAGGAGGAGGTCGAAACTCAAATTCGTAAAATGCTAAAACAAAACATAATTCGTCCCTCTGTGTCTCCTTGGAGTGCCCCAGTATGGGTGGTTCCGAAAAAATTAGATGCCTCCGGTAAAAGAAAGTGGAGGATAGTTATCGATTATCGTCGCCTCAATGACGTCACTGTCTCCGAAGTTTATCCATTGCCTCTTATCACAGATATTCTAGATCAACTTGGTCACTCTAAATATTTTAGCACACTTGATCTAGCAAGTGGCTTTCATCAGATAAAAATGTCCGAAAAGGATGCGCCAAAAACTGGCTTTACTATAAGTACTAATTCAAGCATATCTGGACACTACGAATTCACCAGAATGCCTTTCGGGTTAAAAAATGCTCCGTCAACTTTCCAACGCCTTATGAACACCGTATTATCCGGGTTACAAGGTTTACATTGCTATATCTATCTCGATGACTGCATAATATATTCTCAAAATCTACAAGATCATATCGAAAAATTAAAATTAGTATTCGACAAATTTCGTCAATTTAATTTAAAGTTACAGCCAGATAAGTGTGAATTCCTTAGACGCGAAGTCTCTTATCTAGGTCACATTATCACCGATAAGGGTGTCTCTCCAAATCCTGAAAAAGTAAAAGCTGTATCCGAATTCCGAGTTCCTCAAAATCCGAAGGAAATAAAATCCTTCCTAGGTCTTATAGGCTATTATCGCCGTTTTATCGACAATTTTTCCAAACTCACAAAGCCTCTAACTTCACTTCTAAAGAAAAACGCAGTATTTAGCTGGACATCAGAACAGCAAACTGCATTCGAAATCCTGAAAGAAAAATTAATTACAGCGCCACTTCTTCAATATCCCGATTTTTCGCAGCCATTCGTAGTAACTACAGATGCGAGTAATTATGCTGTAGGTGCCGTTTTGTCTCAAGGTCCTATAGGCAAAGATAAGCCGATCGCATACGCATCGCGTACACTAAATCGTCCTGAAGGAAATTATTCGACGACTGAAAAAGAATTGTTAGCCATTCTATTTGCTGTGAAAACTTTTCGTCCCTATCTCTATGGCAACAAGTTCAAAATCGTAACCGACCACAGACCTCTTGTGTGGTTATTCAATGTCAAAGACCCAGGCAGTAGACTTATTCGCTGGCGTCTCAAACTCGAGGAATACGACTACGAAATCGTATATAAACAAGGTCGTCTTAATTCTAATGCCGACGCGTTATCACGCTGTCCTGTTAATATTGTCGATATAAATAATTTAAATAATTTTTCTTATGAACAATATTTCAAAAATCAATTCCTTAAAACAATTCCTACTTCTAATACTAATATCGAAGAATGCACTCAAGGTTTGCATTTATCAAAATTAAAAACAATCGCATGTCCAGTCTCTTTAGACTTCGATTATTATATTCCTTATTGCGAAGAAATCTTATCTCAATTAGATAACACAGACGATATCCTTAGTTCAGAACGCGAACCTTTTACAATATTTCAAGTCAATGATAAAAATAAAAATTTCTATTTCTTATTTACCAAGGTTCATCATTATGAGCAAACGCAATTTAGAGACGTTTATAATTTATTAATGAAACTAAGAAATTTGTTAATCGAACATTCAGATATTACAGATCTTGCAATCTCCGATTTCTCTGATCCTTTCTCTAAATTAGCGTATACGAAAATTTATAACATGATATCCTATATTTTTCATAATACTAATATTAAAATACATATTTACAAAAATCAATTAATTTATCCAACTCCTCTCGAAGTTCCTAAAATCTTAAAAGAAAATCATGATTCGGTTATTGCCGGTCACCCAGGTTCACAAAGAATGTATAAACGTATTAAATCTAGTTATTATTGGAAAGGAATGCGCTCTGATATCGAAGACTATGTTAAAAAATGTAAATTGTGCCAAATTAATAAACCTCTTAGAAAGTCAAATAAAGCTCCTATGGAGATCACGTCTACTTCTACTAGGCCTTTCGAAAGACTAGCTCTGGACATCGTAGGTCCATTACCTGAATCAGGTTTCCAACAATTCAAATTTATATTAACTTTGCAAGATGACTTAACGAAATTCACTAGCGCTTATCCCATGGTCACAGCAACCAGCGAGGAGATAGCCCGCAATCTAGTTCATTTTATGTCACTCTTTGGTTTTCCTAAGACTATTTTAACAGATCTAGGCACATGTTTTACGTCAGATCTATTTAAACAATTAACTGAGATATTAAAAGTTAAAGCTATCTTTACTACTCCTTATCATCCTCAAACTAATGGTGCCCTTGAGCGCTCACATGCGACATTAAAAGAATATTTAAAATCATTTGTAAACGAAAATCAAAATGATTGGCACTGTTACTTATTTACTGCAATTCTTTCTTACAATACTACTCCTCATTGTACTACTAATTACACTCCACATGAATTATTGTATGGTTATAAACCAAGTATTCCAAATTCTTTATACGAAACGTCAAGTAATACTACATATAACGAATATATCCGCGCATTACAATATAGAATGCGTTATAGTCGCGAAAAAGCTATTCAGAATATTATTAACAGCAAAGAAAAATCTAAACAATATTATGATACTAATTCTCGCGAAACAACGTATAAAACAGGAGATCTGGTCTATCTCAAGCATCATCACAGACTCCGTAAAGCGTTGTCACCCATATGGAAAGGTCCATATAAAATAATTCAAATTCATAATAAACATAACGTGACCTTACAAATAGGCCGTAAGAAAATCAAATATCATACTAACGAAATCAAACCAGCTACATCTTAATTACTAACTCAATTACTAACTCTTTACTAATTCTATAATCAAACTCTATTATCTAACTCAAATATCTAATTCAAGCTTATTTAAATACCTAATTCTAACGCGTACAAATTTCCTATCTTTTCAGATTAATATGGTATGCCATGATACCATGCGAATGCGCTGAATCGAGCATAATTCCTATTTCGCACAGTCCTGGGATATATTATGAGCCCACGACATATATACATTTTTATAATGATTACTGGAAAGTAATTACGCATATCGACTTATTCTCTCTAGATCCTTATCTTAATAAAATCGAAAATCTATTACGTGACACTTTAAAATTGTGTAACACGATCCAGTCAAAAGACTTAAGTTCTTGTGATGACATGATTCATCCTATCGAAGTTCTAATTCAATCTAGTAGCATTAAACTAACTTCTTTATCTCATATTATAAATGAAAAATCGATTAAAGCCAAGCGTTCTTTAGAATTTGGTGGCGAAATCTTAAAATTCTTTTTCGGTACATTAGATGCCGACGATGCAAGAAAATATGACGCTGCAATTGAGTCATGTAAAAAGAGTGAGAATGAAATATTTCACTTAATGAAAGATAATATTCAAATCGTTAAATCTACGATAAATAATTTTAATTCTACTATCTACAAACTCAATCAAAACGACATCAAATTAAATGCCCAAATAAGTGGTCTAAATCAAATATTTTCTCAAATCTCGAAAACCGAGAATTTATTATTATATACTACTAAGTTAAATAACTTACTAAATCTCATCGAAGGATCCTTATTTTCTATTTCTAATTTACTAGATACTACGCTAAGTTCTATTCTATTTTCTAAGCTTAATATTCTACATCCTAGCGTAATTAGTCCTTTAAGTCTTTATAATGAATTATCTAAGCATAGTAATCAAATAAATAAGAAATATGATTTTCCGGTACCATTGAGTATCCGAAATATACATTCAATTATAGATGTATCTAGTTTAAGTTCTTATTACTATAACAATAAAGTCATTTTTATTTTGCAAATTCCTCTTATATCAGCTGATAGGTACATGGTTTATAAAGTGCTACCTCTGCCAACGCCACATGATGACTCATTCAAAACTTTCGCTCTAATTCAACCTTCTAATTCCTATATCGCTTTAAGTGATGATAGAATGCATTATACAATGTTAGACACTTTAGATAAGTGTAGAATTATTGATAGTAATTATTCAATTTGTGAATTGATAACTATATATTCTTGTTTAAGCAGCCCAAATTGTGAATCGAAAATTCTTACTGAAGTCACGCTCTCGCTACCTTCTGAATGTAATGCCAAAATTTTATATGGTCAAATCGACATATGGCAAAAGTTAAGAAATAATAAATGGATTTTTGTCCAGTCAATGCCAAACAAGCTCACTATTCGTTGTGATGAAAATATTGTCGATCATTCTATTATTGGTACAGGCATTGTAAAGCTAACTCCTAATTGTATAGGTTATTCTAAAACTATTCAACTAAATCCGAGCAATTCTCATGTATTTTTAATGAAATCGCCTCTAGATGTTTCTTTTGATATAACAGCTGACGATTGCTGTAAAAGGGACACGTTTAATAAAAGTCTACCATATCTAACTCCTATTTCTTTAAGTAAAATCAATTTAGATACTTTAAAATACACTAATCATCAAATGAATAACTTAGAACAAGAGTTAAATAATATAGAAAAGGAGTCCCATTTTATTAAATATGGCCCTTACTATTCAACATTTACTTATATCCTAATCGTATTTCTATTTTTGTTCCTAGCTTATAAGATTTATAATTATTTTAAGAATAGACATTCTAATTCTACATGTTGTGTCCAAATCTTTAATCAATGTTATAATAAGAAATCTAATAAATCAAAATCAAGGATATCCAATTCAATTGAAATGACAGAAATATCCTCATCTTCTAATGACGAATCAAAATCTGTTCAATCTTTTCCTATTGATAAACATAATTATAAACAATCTCATAGAGTTCATATGTCGTCTAACAGAAGTCTTAATTTTTAACTAATTCTATTTTCAATTTCCTTTATGATTGTTTAATAAATATTAATTAAGTATATAAGAACTACTTTTATATGCAATGACTATAATGTTCATGTTTTGTTCGAAATCTATGAAATCTTTCTATTTTGAATATAATTAAATGATTTATTATAATGTCATAATTATTTAAAAAAAAACATTTTACTTCTAATTCTTCTATACAAGTTAATTGTGTTGTATACAAAATCTACTATTTTCCTAATTAAAAAAAAAAGTGTTTTAATTATGAATGACTAGGAAATCAAATTTTCATGTTCTTGTGTTAATTACTAAGTCTACTTATTTTCTTTATTGTCTTAACATAATATATGTTTCATTTGTGAATGATTTCCTAAGTTCTACTAATTCAATTCGTTTTACTAAATCAAGTCAATTCAATTCTTCTAATTCAATTCAATTGGTTTCACTGAATCAATTTAATTATTTTACAATTTCAATTTAATTGAAGTCGATTTCTATTATTTTATTAATTAAAATTTATTTTCATTTTAATCGACTTCGCTATATCTTAAAAGGATAAAGCTTCGTCAAAAAGGGGGAGCTGTTATAACCCAATTTAATATGGAAGTTCTGCAGAAGTAAGCAAAACGGAACTTTCCACAATGATTACTAGCTAGATCATCATTTTCATATTATTCATAATTTCTTTTAGTATTTTAAAGCAGTTAGTCCCTGATCGCCGTCGCGTAAAGTCACTTTCTGGACACCGTCGCGATTCCTAGACCGCGTTAAGTCGAATTTAGGAAATCATAAGTAATTCTTTGCTTTCTTTTTGTGGTGAACAATAAATTAGCTTCAGTGGATAAAAGTAGTTTTTTTTAAAAAGACTGTTGGAGAAGGCCCCATAACAGAACGTTTTCAAATGTTTTACAACTGTTATCTATCGATAACAACCGGGGTGCTCTCCGAAACATGGAAATGTTCATGAAATTTGTGCCACTTCTGAACTCCCATCTCAGAGTTGACTAAGCCCGTTTAGCTTAGTTGCGTAGATCGCTTGCGTTTTACGCTAGCCACCGGGTCAAGCTCGCGTCTTTGCCATTCGCCATACTATTCGTAAACTCAATAAAACTACTTGTAAAATAAACACGATGAATTGCACTCACTTTTAGATGCACCTCCAACTCAACTTCACGTAAACTTGCAAATTTTATTTGCTTTAGATCGTCTATAAGAACGGATGCAGGATATTTACGAAGTTTGTAGATTTTCTCTGCTGACGTAACGTCTACGAATGAATGTTGTGCTCGCGATGTTTACAAAACATCGGCAAAGAAAAGGTTCCTTTTCCAATGCAAAAATAAAGGCAACCCACGCTAATTATACAATTTTGACAATTCACGAATATTTCATAGTGACAAAATTTAAGAAGCATAACCCTGTGTGAAACGCTAGCACAAAGCGGCCCCGGTTGAGAGTGAGATTCCTGATCGCTCGTGACAATTAATAAGTGCGTTTCCATGCTTGGAAGACCATCAGTGCCAACAGTGAGGCACAAAAAAGAGCAGCCCCCAAACAAAATCACTAAAGTATCTGAATCAAGCATTTCAGTTTTTAAAACACGATACAGCATTGAAGCCACAGTGCCCGATCGCCGATACTAAATTAGAAAAAACAGAGTTATTTTGAAGATCAACAATCATAACAAAAGTAAACACACCAACAAGGAAGACTCTTCATTTCTTATTTTCCTCAAACAGAACATCCAATTAATAAAGTCATTTTTTCTTTTGCAACGACTGTTAAACCAATTTCGTATCTCCATTTACAATGTAATGAAATTTCATTAAAACAAACAATCTATAAATGGATTCATAGCTCACCTGTTCGATAGAGAATTGGTAAACTGTACGCGATTTGAAAAAGGCAAGGAAATAGAGAGATTAACGTTAAATTATTATCAAAATATCAATTCATTTCGAACTTGAAGTTGAATTGAGAGAGGTTTAGGCCAAAGTCGGTGACTGCACGTTGGTTGGCTGTCAGGCCTTTGAGATATTTTTGTGTACTTTGATATTAAGCGAGTGAGATAAATTGTGTGAACAACTAAGTTTTGAGGAGCTGCTGGACATAGACCATAGTAGTCATTTACATGAGTGTACTAGGCTTACCACCAACCGAGAACAATGGCGAATTCTTGTAAGGCGTATAACATCTGCCCGCAGTAATGATACTAGATGACGACCACGACCGCTCTGACAAGAGTGTTACGACGTAGAAGGACATAGGCCTCTTCCAAGGCATGCCACTGAGCCCGATCTTCGGCTCTACGCATCCAGTCACTTCCCGCCACCCGGTGCAGATCGTCGCGCCACCTCGCAGGAGGGGCGTCCTAACTACGTTTGCATGAACGCGGTCTCCACTCCAAAAGCCGTCTCGTCCAACGATTGTCGGCTCTTCGGCAGATGTGACCAGCCCACTGCCACTTTAACTTACTGGCGCTTAGAGCTATATCGGTGACTTAGTACTACTACTACTACACTTTTCCTGTGAAGCAATGCAATTGTATTTCGGTGGAAAGACCAGACTTACATGAGGCGACTATCATAATTCGTCATAGTAACGCAAATACAGATGACCACAGAATCAGGCTTGTTTGGCTTGGCTGCAACCCTTTTTGCGTCCCACTGCTGGGCACGGGTCTCTCCCCCTTGGTGAGGCCTGGAACTTACCCCAGCACGCTGCTCCAATGCGGGTTGGCGGAGATGCGGGTCAGTGGCCAACCCGCTGTCGGATGTCTTCAAACCACCCATAAGGCCTCAAACAAGGTTTAACGACTGTTAGCTATTGAAAAAAACCGGGACCGACGGCTTAACGTGCCCTTCGAAGCACGGAAACGCACATGAATTTTTTTTGCCACTAGCGGTCACC
Organism: Pyrgus malvae; assembly: GCA_911387765.1. NCBI lineage: Eukaryota > Metazoa > Arthropoda > Insecta > Lepidoptera > Hesperiidae > Pyrgus > Pyrgus malvae. Next base: position 10,223,021 of record OU426969.1, read on the forward strand.
CATCTCACATCCGAACTCGCCCATTTGACTTAACTGCATAGACCGCTTGCGTTCTACGGTAGCCGCCGATCCATGCGAGCTTCAGGCTTCAGGCTTCAGTTTAGATATCCATGAACTGCAGCAACTTAACACCACGTGGCAAGCATGCTCGTCTGGTACTCCCACAGATCATATTAAATGAGGTTAGAATGGAAATGTGGGAGGGGAAGACGCGCCAAGTGCTTAGGTAGGATTCGTGCATTTGAAATCGCGTGATGGTACGGCGCTAAGATTGGTTAGATTTGAAATTGCAAATATGTGCGTAAGCTTCATATTTATTTAAGTACTATGTAGTGTAGGCGAAAGGTGGGGCTGGATCGGTGACACTGGTTTTTATACAAACGACGCATTATTGCCATTCTACCTCTTTTAATATGTTCTGTGGCTACTCCATTCAAATAAAAAAAAAACAGAAAGATTCGCTCATCGACCACAATCAAGCCAGCGAAGATCGCGTTTGTTTTTCCTGGAGTGCCCAAAAAGAATACAAACCATCAAATTTGCCGTGATAATGGCGAAACAAGGTGTTATCCACCCTGAATTTTAATAAAACGGTAATGCTTACAAAGCCAAGGTTTTATTGCACAAGGTCACGCTATTCGTGACTTGGAGTATTTTGTCTGTCTTGTTGCAGAATAGCGTACGTGTATTTTTCTAAGCTAAGTATTCTAGTGATTCCGGTTGCTTTTTAAATGTAATTTTGATGAGACGCCATCTTGCGTTGCTAGCGGTAACAAGTCAATTTTGTTTGGTATAAAGTTCCACTTATTTGATTAAGCACTCTTTGAATTTGAATTATTTTCTAAATTCAATTTACAAATTCAAAATAAACGCTATTATTCAATAGACATGAATTAACGTTTATAAATTTAATTAAGTCATTAATATGACAAAAATTTTACACTTTTACTAAAAAACATAGTAATAATCAAGTCTTTTCTTAAATATAATTAATAAGCCGATGGCCGAGTGGTAAAAAACCGCGATCTTCGACGCGACCGATCCCGGGTTCAAATTCTCGGCGCTCACCTCTGACAAAGAAATTTGTAATGTGCGCATTTATCGCTTCTTATAAATTCATCTTTTAATTACCTTCTTCGCTCGGAATCAGATGCTAAAATCGATATTTTAAAAATATCGATATAAGCATAAAATTTCGATAGTTAGTTCTCGATACGAAATAGCGATTAAAATATCGATAATTTTATCGATATTATATATCGGTAATGTTCGAAATAAACGTGAGAGTGCGACGTTGCCAGATTTGGCAAGCAAGAGGATCCGGGGATTCCCGGCGGAACGACACTGACAAGTGTTTGTTTTTGTTTTGCGTTTTGGTAAGCAACATGCATACATGACATGACGCAACAAGGCCTTATCGATAATTAATTATCATATCTTTAACGATATAATTATCAATAATAGATAAATCTATAAATTTTATCGATAAATTTTCTTATCGATATATTTTTTATCGATATTTTAGTCCCTGCTCGGAATCAAACCTGCAACTACTGTGCGATACAAATCGTTAACTCAATAAAACTACTTCTAAAGTAAATGCGATTGCACTTACACTGACTTGTCGATGCACCTTCCGATCGGAAATCTCGCTACAGCTCAACTCCACGGGAACTTGCAAATTTTATTTGCAGTAAGTATATTTATGAAGTTCCATGGATTTTTACTACTAACGTTATTTTTAAAATGCGTGGAAGATCTCCTTACCTGTCGTCCGTCTCTTCATCTATCTGTCTGACTGTTTGTCTGTATATTGCATATTATGTTATAGTCAAGGATCAAAGCTCCGGTGCTCCTAGGCTTGACAAGGCAAACATCAGGTCTGATATGAGGCCTTACTCAAAAAAAAAGAAAAGAAAAAATATTTATTTCATATTAGGAATACAAAATATTCGCTTAATGAATGTCATTTTTTCCCGGTCACCGCCTTTAGGTGCCCGTTTGGGCTAGATGTTGAGCTGAGAGAAAAAAGGCGACGGAAAAAACTCCCAGCAGCACTCTTTTAAAAGAAGTACGTTTATATATTTGAGATGGCTATGGGTCGATAATGGGCACACATGACAGCTGATCGTGTGAGGCACTATCAACCCATTTCCACCAGCTCACAGATGCGAGTAATTACTAAAACTAATACGTTAACAATACTTAACCACTGACTATAGATTTTTTGTCTAATAAAAGAGAGAGATATTTGGACCGGTAAACGGGCGGGTAAAACTTAATTTCATGATATCGTGGTTTCATCAGATCAGTCAGTCCTCGATTACATATTTTTTAAGCTGCTTATTGTATTTAAAAGTAAAATTGTCACAGATAACCAACGAATCCCTGCTATGTGTCTGCCGAACGTTTTCAAATGTTTTACAACTGTTATCTATCGATAACAACCGGGGTGCTCTCCGAAACATGGAAATGTTCATGAAATTTGTGCCACTTCTGAACTCCCATCTCAGAGTTGACTAGGCCCGTTTAGCTTAGTTGCGTAGATCGCTTGCGTTTTACGCTAGCCACCGGGTCAAGCTCGCGTCTTTGCCATTCGCCATACTATTCGTAAACTCAATAAAACTACTTGTAAAATAAACACGATGAATTGCACTCACTTTTAGATGCACCTCCAACTCAACTTCACGTAAACTTGCAAATTTTATTTGCTTTAGATCGTCTATAAGAACGGATGCAGGATGTTTACGAAGTTTGTAGATTTTCTCTGCTGACGTAACGTCTACGAATGAATGTTGTGCTCGCGATGTTTACAAAACATCGGCAAAGAAAAGGTTCCTTTTCCAATGCAAAAATAAAGGCAACCCACGCTAATTATACAATTTTGACAATTCACGAATATTTCATAGTGACAAAATTTAAGAAGCATAACCCTGTGTGAAACGCTAGCACAAAGCGGCCCCGGTTGAGAGTGAGATTCCTGATCGCTCGTGACAATTAATAAGTGCGTTTCCATGCTTGGAAGACCATCAGTGCCAACAGTGAGGCACAAAAAAGAGCAGCCCCCAAACAAAATCACTAAAGTATCTGAATCAAGCATTTCAGTTTTTAAAACACGATACAGCATTGAAGCCACAGTGCCCGATCGCCGATACTAAATTAGAAAAAACAGAGTTATTTTGAAGATCAACAATCATAACAAAAGTAAACACACCAACAAGGAAGACTCTTCATTTCTTATTTTCCTCAAACAGAACATCCAATTAATAAAGTCATTTTTTCTTTTGCAACGACTGTTAAACCAATTTCGTATCTCCATTTACAATGTAATGAAATTTCATTAAAACAAACAATCTATAAATGGATTCATAGCTCACCTGTTCGATAGAGAATTGGTAAACTGTACGCGATTTGAAAAAGGCAAGGAAATAGAGAGATTAACGTTAAATTATTATCAAAATATCAATTCATTTCGAACTTGAAGTTGAATTGAGAGAGGTTTAGGCCAAAGTCGGTGACTGCACGTTGGTTGGCTGTCAGGCCTTTGAGATATTTTTGTGTACTTTGATATTAAGCGAGTGAGATAAATTGTGTGAACAACTAAGTTTTGAGGAGCTGCTGGACATAGACCATAGTAGTCATTTACATGAGTGTACTAGGCTTACCACCAACCGAGAACAATGGCGAATTCTTGTAAGGCGTATAACATCTGCCCGCAGTAATGATACTAGATGACGACCACGACCGCTCTGACAAGAGTGTTACGACGTAGAAGGACATAGGCCTCTTCCAAGGCATGCCACTGAGCCCGATCTTCGGCTCTACGCATCCAGTCACTTCCCGCCACCCGGTGCAGATCGTCGCGCCACCTCGCAGGAGGGGCGTCCTAACTACGTTTGCATGAACGCGGTCTCCACTCCAAAAGCTGTCTCGTCCAACGATTGTCGGCTCTTCGGCAGATGTGACCAGCCCACTGCCACTTTAACTTACTGGCGCTTAGAGCTATATCGGTGACTTAGTACTACTACTACTACACTTTTCCTGTGAAGCAATGCAATTGTATTTCGGTGGAAAGACCAGACTTACATGAGGCGACTATCATAATTCGTCATAGTAACGCAAATACAGATGACCACAGAATCAGGCTTGTTTGGCTTGGCTGCAACCCTTTTTGCGTCCCACTGCTGGGCACGGGTCTCTCCCCCTTGGTGAGGCCTGGAACTTACCCCAGCACGCTGCTCCAATGCGGGTTGGCGGAGATGCGGGTCAGTGGCCAACCCGCTGTCGGATGTCTTCAAACCACCCATAAGGCCTCAAACAAGGTTTAACGACTGTTAGCTATTGAAAAAAACCGGGACCGACGGCTTAACGTGCCCTTCGAAGCACGGAAACGCACATGAATTTTTTTTGCCACTAGCGGTCACCCATCTCACATCCGAACTCGCCCGTTTGACTTAACTGCATAGACCGCTTGCGTTCTACGGTAGCCGCCGATCCATGCGAGCTTCAGGCTTCAGGCTTCAGTTTAGATATCCATGAACTGCAGCAACTTAACACCACGTGGCAAGCATGCTCGTCTGGTACTCCCACAGATCATATTAAAAGAGGTTAGAATGGAAATGTGGGCGGGGAAGAAGCGCCAAGTGCTTGGGTAGGATTCATGCATTTGAAATCGCGTGATGGTACGGCGCTAAAATTGGTTAGATTTGAAATTGCAAATATGTGCGTAAGCTTCATATTTATTTAAGTACTATGTAGTGTAGGCGAAAGGTGGGGCTGGATCGGTGACACCGGTTTTTATACGAACGACGCATTATTGCCATTCTACCTCTTTTAATATGTTCTGTGGCTACTCCATTCAAATAAAAAAAAAACAGAAAGATTCGCTCATCGACCACAATCAAGCCAGCGAAGATCGCGTTTGTTTTTCCTGGAGTGCCCAAAAAGAATACAAACCATCAAATTTGCCGTGATAATGGCGAAACAAGGTGTTATCCACCCTGAATTTTAATAAAACGGTAATGCTTACAAAGCCAAGGTTTTATTGCACAAGGTCACGCTATTCGTGACTGGGAGTATTTTGTCTGTCTTGTTGCAGAATAGCGTACGTGCATTTTTCTAAGCTAAGTATTCTAGTGATTCCGGTTGCTTTTTAAATGTAATTTTGATGAGACGCCATCTTGCGTTGCTAGCGGTAACATATCAATTTTGTTTGGTATAAAGTTCCACTTATTTGATTAAGCACTCTTTGAATTTGAATTATTTCCTAAATTCAATTTCCAAACTCAAAATAAACGCTATTATTCAATAGACATGAATTAACGTTTATAAATTTAATTAAGTCATTAATATGGCTAAAATTTAACACTATTATTAAAAAATAAGGTAGTAATAATCAAGTGCTTTCTTAAATATAATTAATAAGCCGATGGCCGAGTGGTAAAAAACCGTGGTCTTCGACGCGACCGATCCCGGGTTCAAATTCTCGGCGCGCACCTCTGAAAAAGAAATTTGTAATGTGCGCATTTATCGCTGCTCCACGGTGATGTCAAATATCGTATTATTTAATTGATTACGATGTTCTCCAACGCCGTGGATGCCTGAGAGAAATTCATCATTTCTCGAAAGCATAACGTCCACCAATCCCCACTTGGCCAGCGTGGTGGATTATGGCCTAAATCCCTCTAACTTGTGAGAAGGAGACCTGTGTGCCCAGCAGTGGGACATAAAAAAGGTTGAAAAATTTTTAATAAGATATGATTTTTACGAAGCTGATGTAAAAAAATGTATTTGATTGCATGATTGTTGTCCTTCCACATAAATCAAATTTAAGGACGGGTGTACATTCCCATTGTCTAAAAATACGGCATCATAAACTACGATAAAATTTTACTCAAAAATCACTTTAATTTAATAAAGTGCCACACAGGTGCAGCCCAGTAAAGTTATTGATATAGGGATTAGTTAGAGCATCAAAGGTAATGACTGACTCACCCTTCAGTAGAGACGGCATAGCGCCTCGCTTCGATACATAATTTTTGTGCCAAATCTAGTGCGGGGGAAGAACGAGAACACATTTTAATTTTGTCACACATTCACAAATATTGTTTCATCGCTACAGATGCATACATTTCTACATAGGTATGTCAATTTCAATTAACAACGTCATTTTCTATGCATCGACAACACTGACACTGACACACACAGGCACACTAGTTGTAAAACTAGAAGGCACATTGTGCATGGACGTTTGGACGAGGGGTTCGCCCGTAAAGGCCTCTCCTCTCTGACGGGTATCATACCTGTCATACCTTGATGCTCTAAGAGTTATTAACATACGGCTAGCAACTCGCGTGTCTAATGCAGTTAAAATATCTTCGGTCAGTAAATTGTATTAGATGCATCATGCCACTGTTATGGTATATTTACACGTTATGGTGTAACGTCCCTACGTATGTATTATTGTTTGAAATAAAACTAATGATTCGGCCCGACTTCACTCGGGCTAATCTGTTCCACAACTATATTTTCCATGTTTTTTTTGAGTTTTCATATTTTCAAGTAGTGGACACACCTTTAACACAGACTATAGTTAAGAAAAGTTACTTTTTGCAATTCACAGTGCTTATTTTACAAAACACTTTGCTTACCATGGCGCAATGGTCAACATGCTGGTCTGGCATTGTCAGGCTGCTGGTTGAAGGTCCCGGGTTCGATTATAGGTATTCACAAAAATTGTTAATACACATTTCGTTCCTTTTATTTACCTTGAAGCGGTATGTACATAGAAAGGAGATGTTTCAAAATGTATGGACCTTTGGGCAGGTATTTGTACAGCGTATTAATAAATAATAATTGCAAATATAGTATAGAGCTGTTTTATATTAAGCGTTTTGTTGTAAACGACTGGGATTTTTGGTACAAAACAAGAATTTCAAGTAAGAATTGGAACACATACTACATACATTACTAGAAAAACATAATGGCGGTAATATGTCATCTTGACAATTAAAATTATTAATCTGTGACAAACAGTTAACAGTGAAATCAGTTGTTCCGCCATATTGAAAAATGTTGAAAATAGTTGATTTAAATTGGTTTCGTACCGAAAAAGTACATGTTTTAACAAATTTTAAGTATTTTTTTCGGAGTCTTGAATTTTTTCTCGAATTTTGGAGATGGTGTACAATACCTAGCTAAGATTGAAACATCTCCTTTAAATGCTGCGTTTGTTTTTCTGTTTTTGGTCCAGATGTTTGTGTTTCTGTTTTTGTGTATGTCTATGGTTCCTATGGTACCTACATGGAAAATAGTAGTGAGATACTTTGAGTGTGAAGCGCAATACTTGTAAATTCAGCTACCATATTTTCCTCAGTAGTAGGTGATACTCATACACATACATACTCGAAGGTGGATTCATCGCTTAGCTATTCTGGTTGTCTTTGTAGCTGTTTATCTAACTTCATTTTTCCGAAGATCAGTACTAAGAATCACGGGTTAGTTTAGAACCATAGAAAAGGTAACTTGTAGACGTGCTTTTCGTGTCGTGTATTTACGTATTTTTTTTATTGTTTAAAAGGAGTAGCAATGAAGCATGCACACCACGTAGTGTTAAGTGCTCGTAGGAGGAGGAGAGGAGGTAGGAGGTCGTATACAGTTAAACTGCGATTTATTGCTAATGGCACTACTTCGTAATCGTGTTATACTGTAGTATGTCGGACAAAATATTTGCCATAGAGCCACCATACCAGCATGGCAGGCCAAAAGTTATTGAAACTACTTATTTTCTTTCCGTACAGATTCAAGCTGATGGGTCAGATTTAGTGCCTGTTTGAAAATATTATTGTACTAGAGTAGGTATACCTAGTTTAGGTGTAGATAGATAAAAACAGTAGCTTCAGTACCTTGGGAACAACACCTTCAGCAGTTGTAACACCTTGGGACAGGATACAGGGTTATGTGTGATTTGCATCGCCCTAAAACCCCTCCGGTGGCGTCTGCGCAGAGGCATCTGCGCTTGGGGAGGACTCATGGATCTCCAGTGGAACGCACCGGTGTAATCCACGCGCGGCGCCCCAGAACAGACCCATCTTCTGGAGAGCAGATGTGCTCTCCTGCACCTTCAGATGTTCACAGCGGCATGCGGCCTCGTACACCCCGCCGTCCTTTCCGGCTACTGGCTAGACGGGTCGAGCTCCCACTATCACCGTCCGCAACCCCGGAAGCCCCCTTTTAGTCGCTTCTTACGATCAGGAAAGGGATACCGTAGCTCTTTTCTTAATCTCTACCTACGACTGCCAGTATATACTACCGGTAATAGCGACCATTTTTGCCGTGAAGCAACACTATTGTTTCTCAAGATAGAGGTAACTAGCATTACCTCGTAGTAATAACACAAGTGGCCAAAATAATAGTTGCCACAATGCGCAAGAAGTATATTCTAGTAAACATGACAGTCCTATTTAAAGTTTGCTCTATGGCTTAAACAGTTTAAACAAATAGCTTTTCTTCGGTACTTGGTAATTTCTTAGTCTGTTTGATTTGAACTGTGAAGAAAGAAATTTTGGGAATATATATTCAAGTGAAACTTAAGCGGTAATCTAACAGTGTTCTCACGTCGGACTTCCCACAATTCTCTTGTGTCCAGATAATTAGGCCTGCGTGGATTTTTGAACCCTTAGTTTACTCTCTCACCTATCGATTGGAATGGATCCACCTAAAAGTTGGTATTTATTTCGCTACAAACCCTTTTTGCATCACACCAATCTCTCTCCTCCAATTTGGGAGGAACGCAGCTTACGACCTGCGTGGCACAATGGTTACCATGCCGGACTGCCAATCGAAGGTTCCCGGCGAAATAGAAATTTGAATGATGAGTTTAAATTTCTGTTCTCGGTCTGGGTGTTTGTGTTTCTGTCTTTGTGTGTGTCCATGGTACCCACGACAGAGGGTATATTTACCCTACTGTGGGGCTATGAGTGTGAAGCGTTATTTATTTATTTATTTATTACTCCACCACGCTGCTGCCACCTTTTAGGTACAAAGTAATAATATTCGAATGCCATGGGATTGACATGGATGCCTTGAATGGATGGATGGAGATGGATGGGACAGCCGTTTTAACAAAACTAAGGATAACCGAAGCGCGCATGGTTCGGTAGCAGGCGGACAGAATGGAAGCGATCTACGCAACTAAGCCAAACGGGCGTGGTCAGGTGTGTAATGGGTGACCGCTAGTGGCAAACAATTTAATGTGCATTTCCGTGCTTCAGAAGGCACGTTAAGCCGTCGTACCCAGTTGTTATCTATAAATTCTTCATGAACAAAGGTTCTTAAACCTTAATCAGAGGCCTTATGGGTTCAAACCATCCGTGCGAGTTTGCCACTAACCCGCATTTCCACCAACCCGCATTACAGCAGCGTGGCGGAGTAAGTTCCAGGCCTGCCCAATAATGGAGAGACCCGTGCCCACCAGCGGAACGCAATGGTCGCAGCCAAGGATAACCGAATTCGCCACCCCGATCATTGTCCCTTTCCCATTAGACCCTAAGTTCGTAGAACCGACTAATATCACAAACGGGCCTGTTAAATGGTGTAACCTGTAATATAAATAATATTTACGACGTAATAACTGTGTTCCCGCCGTTAATAAATAACTTTAACGCGCGCTCTGCTCACTTCGACGTCCGATATAGATTTTTGGTTATTTATTGTGAGGAAATTCGTAAGCTGGAACAAATTTACGATTTAGATTAAAGTGGTCGTGTATTGGAAAATGGCTGGTAAAAATTTAATCGGTTTAGTTATTTAGTACCTGGACGACGGAGCGTCGGATAAAAATATTTTTTTAGTTTAATTTCAAACGAAACACTCATTTGCTTAGTGTTACTAAATAACGCCATCTGAAATAGCTCCCAATAAAAAAATCACAAAAATTAAAAAAAATATGCAATTTGGTTTTGATTGAGGTTTGAACCCGAGCTTCTAGGTCCGTAGTCAGCCCACGTAACCATTCGCCCAAGGAAGCTTTAATTCAATGAACGAATGAACGAATTTTTATAGAGGTCTTTCTAATTGAAATTATCATCTCTTTGAACGTCGGATTGACGGATGGCGTTTGACGGCGTTCTATGCCACAATATTATTAAGACTCGCCAAAAGATGTCAGGAACACTCGTTTTTTTGAATATTTAAGTTGATTAACGCTGAAAATATTTTTTCATAATTTAAAATTTCTATAAATAAAACCTAGCTGGATCGATTAATCACCTCCGAAACCAGGGTACTAAATTTCATCAAAATCTTTGGAGCCGTTTCCGAGATTCAAAAAATATATTTAGATATATACAAGAATTGCTCGTTTAAAGGTATTAGATACGTTAGGTTACATGTTACTAAACTTAGGTATAGAGCGGTACATTATACAAACGTCATTCTCAAAACTCCTTTAACATGGAGCGTTCACGTTTGTCGTAAACAAAGAAACTTTATAGTAGCAAAGTTCGACTGCGTATTTACCGACTGACTTTAGCGACTGCCTTTGTATGCTTAGTCTTTTGACACTACTTCTCTTGCAAAGCTGGTAACTTCAATATGGTTACTCCTCTAGTATTTATAATTTGTCCACTGGTTACTGTGGCCGTACTCACTAGAGTATGCACACAAAAACATCTTACCAATAGCGCTCTCACCATCTCGTTAATCTGTAAAATGTTAGTTTTAGGTAGGGTTACCATATATCCGGATTTTAGGACTCTCCTCAGGATTGTGGTCGGATTTTGCAAATCTCATGAAATCTTAGGATTTTTAGAATTTGAAATGAAAAACAGCTTATATTTTAAAGATCTCTTTAATAAAAATTAAAGAAACTAAAAATAATCTGTCATTGGTAATAATTGCACAATTGAGATCAATCCTTATATTATAATATCTAAGTCGATGCTTAATCAGGGAGGTGGGAGGGGAGTGCCGCGCTCTGAGTGCGATCTGCAAAGCGTGAGCGAGATCTGCAGTGTATAAAAACGGTAATTAAATGTTACGACTTTTTTAAATTGTTATCTAAGTATGTTTGTAAAAAAATCTCAGGATTTTTCAATGGATCATTCCTTTTCTCCGGACTTTAGATTTTTTCATCTGGTAACCCTAGTTTTAGGCACTTACTATCGGCAAACATAACGATGACGATGCTTGATAGATTCCATGCAGGAGCAATATTTAAATATATCACTACATATTCTGTCACTATCATATCGAATCTCACTGTGTAATCTAAAATGTGAATACCTATAGAGCCGAAATTGCCTAATCTGAATCATTATCATAATCATAATCTAGGAATTTCTTCATCTCCCGCCGGGCGAGGTGGTCATGCCCGGGGAGCGGCCGCGCTCCAACTGACTCAATTCGGAGCTTGTATATATGGTAGAATATTCCGAAAACTTCGATAGCGTGATTCAGGAAGCGGATAGCGGAAGGTCGCTACAATCTTATGCAGTCTAGTTAATAATAAGATAATCGTAAGTTACTCTATGAGAAGAAATCAATGTCTATTTATGTATAAAGAAAAGAAAAGAAAAGAAAAGAAAAAAAGAAAAGAAAAGAAAAAAAGAAAAGAAAAGAAAAGAAAGAAAGAAAAGAAAAGAAAAGAAGAGCAAAAATTTTATTTGCGCAAATATGAGTAGCAAAAAAAGAATTACAAAAATATTTATATTTAGATCGCCCTTTCTGGTGTACAAATTTAGTTATAATATACTTTCCTGATCAAATTTCATGATCTTCGTGTCAAAGATCGCGGTCTTACCTCTCGGCTATCGTTTTTTTTTTTCAATTATGGCATCGCAAACTCTGTGAATACTGCCAGCGTCAAGTATAATTTTTGCATCAATTTTTGCCAGTTTCAATGAAACTGGACGAAGTAATAACAAAGTCAGTAAGTAAGTCGTCAGTAATCAGTCAGTCTCGTCAGTCCAACATTCAAGTAAAGCGATGGCTACTTTACTAGAACGTGTCCGATGGAATTTTGGAGGCAAGCAGAAAAAACATATTTTAGCACTGTTATTCTATTTCACAAACACTCGTGCACTGTAATTAACCTATATCAAACAAAATGCCATCAACTTTATCCGATATAACTCAAAAATACACAAAGAAAATGAAAATAAAACAAGAGCACAATATGTTTTTTTCGACTAAACGAAAAACTCTCGGCTATCGTTAATCTCTTCTAATTAGTGTTTCTGATGGGATCAGGAAGAAATTTTTTGCAGAGATTCGGAACAGACTACATAGCTAACTCTATTTTATATTAGGGGCCATCCATAAATTACGTCACACGAATTTCAGAACTTTTTTACCCCTCCACCCGTCCTTGTCACAGGTTGTCACATTTTTAGAACCCCTCTTGATGTGACGTCACACATTTTCTAATTTTATGCATGTATTTAAAAATAATCGAAATAAAACAGTTATTTTCTTTTGCAAAATAAAGTATTAATAAAAATTTCGATGTGACATCATAAAGCTTTTGATGCTCCCCCCCCCCCATGCTCCTGGACACACAATGTCACATTCTGGTAAGGTATTTAAGGTGTGACGTAATTTATGGATGACACCTTACTACAAAACTTAAAGCTACGTTTACTTTAGGGATGGATCTATATTATATTCGCTTATATAAAAGTAAATAAGTTGGAAGAGTTGATTGAATCTAAAGCTTTTTACAGTAGAAATATCATATTTGCAGGAGCATAATAATTTTAGATCTTTTAAGAAATTTCTGTAAACATCAAAATCCGTTTAGCAGAACTCAAGTCAGGAACGGGCAAACAGACTGATGTTACCATTTATTTGTAGAGAACAATCCAAGCGGGTTGCACGCGAAATACAACCTTATGATTTAAGCATAAGGCTGAAGCTGAATAAAGGTCTTGTAAGAGCATTCGTACTTCCTGAAGGCATTGTACTGAAGAGCTCACAAATGATTTGTGCATTTAAAGTATTCTTGCATTGTTGTTACTTATCGCTTCAGTCGGTTTAACAGTGTATCTTTTTAATGCTCCATGCATTCTTCTGAAAAGGCTTAAAAGTTTGCATTGCAAGTCTTTATAAGCTCATTCGATGAAAGAAACAAAGAAAGAAAGAAAAATGATTTATTTGCGCAAATATGGGTATTACAGAAGTTGTTTTATATATTTAAAGTCCGCCATATTTACCTCAGTAAGGTATGCAAATATTTTTAAAGAAATAAAAAAAATATACTATTTTTATATTACAGAAATCAAAATATACTTAAATCTATCTATATAACTAATTGACTTAAATCTAAATAACCAATTTATTTATTATGTTTGTAAACCATGTTATTTATTTATTTATCCCATATTTTGTGTTTTTTTATTTAGTAGTTATGAATTTATTTAGACGGTGTTTTTCCCACGTCGTCGGCTTTGGACACCCAATTCACTGGGTTCTTATACGCTGAGAGGAAAAAAAGCCGGCGGAAAAAAAACCTCCAGGTTTTTAGTTCCGTAATCCCTCACGAACTTAATTGTCATCGTCTAGAAATTCAGAAACCGAATAGTACGCTTTTGTATATAAGAACGTTTTAGGTGCTCGTTTGAAATCACAATTTGTTTTGGATTTGAGGGATTCCGGTAAATTATTATATATTTTTGGTCCCATGCAGAAGACGCTTTTATGGTATTGTTTAGTTTTTGACGCAATTGAACTCAATACTTCTTCTTTATTATTATAAAACTGAAGATTTTGTTTGTTTAATAGTGTTAATATCAAGAACTACTGGTTGGAATTGAAAGTTTTTTTTTTGTTTTGGACTCTCCGTCTAGGCTATTTAATATAACGTTATAACGCGAATATAACAGCGGGGCACGTTTAGTGTAATACGGAGGAGTATACGCGAAGCTTAGTTTTTTATTTATTTGAATGGAGTACTAGACGAGCATGCAGGCCATGTGGTGTTAAGTGGTCGCTGCAGCTCATGGACATCTACATACATCCTCAGTAAGCATAGGTAAGTCTTGTCTGAGGTCGTATGCAGTTGCGCTGCTACTCCGGAGGCTGGTGGTCGCCTCATGTAAGTGTGGCCGGCAACTGCACCTTCCCACCGAAACACAGTAGAATTGGTTCACGGTAGAAATGGGTGCAGCGGTGGTACTTCCCAGGGCGAACCATTCTAGTTCTACCACCTACCAAAGGACCTTCGGCAAATCATTGACCATGACGTGAAATAGAGTAGGGTCAAGCGTACTCCCCTGACTAACACATTATCTTGTATAATAATGGCTGGATTTGTGATGGTGCAGTTGAACAAATTGGCTAGGGTTTTCTAGATATGAAGCGAAAAGTTGTAACTACGATATCCAATCTATATAAAAAATCCAACTCTTGTATTATTAAGTCATATAGATTCGCGCTGCTTTGAGTGTTAGTAAGCGACCCGTATAATGGTGGCAGACAACCATATTTCAAACACCATAACGATATTGTTTCATAGTGACGACGACCTTATGACGTTATGACGACCCGTGTGGCGCAATGGTTACCATGCCGGACTGCCAATCGAAGGGTCCCGGGTTCGATTCCCGGCGAAACAGAATTTTGAATGATGAGTTTAAATTTCTGTTCTCGGTCTGGGTGTTTGTGTTTCTGTCTTTGTGTGTGTCCACGGTACCCACGACACAGGGTATATCTACCCTACTGTGGGGCTATGAGTGTGAAGCGGTATTATTAAGTGTTATAGAAGAAATGACATATTATGTGGCTGGAATCTTCTCTGTACAACCTACACACAACTATTATTAATAAATGATTTCAAAATAAATTATTCCTTGTGCTACCTTTTGAAGGGAACCCCCCTCCCCCTTCGATACAAAAAAGGTACCTACTATTTTAACCTCCGGTGATAACAATGCGGTACCACTCTACAGACTGAGGGGCGTATTTAGTAAGACGGTCGACAGCTGTTTTCTTGAAGATATACATATATGCCGCGGTGGTCTTGCGAATTGAACCCTTGATTGTTGTTTTAAGTTCTACGACAAATAAGGCAGTAAAAACACTCTGTGACCAAAGGTGCAATATCGCGGTGGCGCCACTAAACTGATTTCACTGCAAGATTTTATTTACATGCTACGTTCTCTCCGTTCAGAGGTCACGGATATCTCTTAAGAAATATACTCAAGGTAAAGCTATTCATATCGCGAATCAACTCTTGTGTTATGATGCCCCAGCCCCAAATAGTAATGTTTTCACACGGAAGCTTCTCTTTGCCTGCCGCCGGGCAAGTCGTGACCGCGATGGAAATTCTGTAACGTCACACGGCATCAAAAGTGCTTCGTCCGTGACCTACGATGCGGTGTTACGGTAAAAATATACCGCTGTGTAGACAATACTTCTGCAAATCTTAATTGCCTTTTTGCTAAAAAAATGTAAAACCCAGCTTTAAACTTGAAACTAGACGGCGATTAAATTTTGTGTCACGGTTTAAGCCGGACTCTATTACAATAACCAAAAGAAGCGTGGGCCACTTAATGGGGCACGGCAGTATTTTATTTATTTATTCATTTATTTCAGGCTAAAGCTCATAGAAAGCAATCCATACTTTAAAATTATTAATTCGAAAGAAACTCTGTCTATTTGTCTATCTGTAACGCCTTACCGCTTAAATTACTGAACCAATTTTAATGATATTTTGAACACAGATAGAGTGAACCTTAGGAAAGAACATAGGATGGTTTTTGTCCTGCGGGAACCTATAAAACGGCTCCACGCGGGCGAAGCCGCTGGCGGAAGGACAGTACATAAATAAAAATTAAAATGTCACACTTATACATAAAGAAAATTATAAAAAATACAATAAAAAATATTTTTTACGATGATGTCCATCGTAATTGAGATTTATTTATTTATTTACAACATATATGTTATATATTCAATACAAAACAACTTAATACTAATCTTAATTAACTATAAGTATACATAACTTAAAATAAAAATAAAAACATATAAAACATAAAAGGCTTATAAATAAAATATTAAAAATTATTATTATTATTTATTAAAAATAAAATTGTACTATAACATAAATAATTATAATAATTGTATTATAACATAAATAATTAAAATTGTACTATAACATAACATTAATTAATTTATCTAGGTAACACGGGGTTTCGGCGCCTAGTTGCGCGCGGTGACAAAAGGTTAGCTCGTGAAAGCGATAATCGATATATCGCGAATTACATTATTTATTAATTAAATACATAACTCTATATATAGTAAATTTATTAAGAACAAGCGGCCGCCCGCTACTTCGTCCACGTGGACTTTAGTCTTAGAATTGTTCTAAAATAAAAGTACCCTAAGTTACTCTTTATCACATCAGCTGTCTGCAAGTGAAAGCCCTGTCAAAATCCGTCGAGCCGTTTTAGAGATAAGCCAAAACAAACAGACAGACAAAAATTGTAAGAACTGTTATTTTGGTTATGTAACGTATATACATTCATATGCATGTAGTAAAAGCGGTTATTTTAATATTACAAACAAACACTCCAATTTTATTTATTTGAATAGATATGGCGCTGTTAAAAGTGTACCCTTTATAATTCTTCAAACTTTTACAATATGATCTCTTGAAAATACACGGATACTTCGGACTATCGCGCTTAGGGTAGGACCTTTGGTAGTCGGCCTAGGAATCACCGGAACACCTCTGAGTTGGCAGCTATACTCTCACCATGTATTGATTAAAAATTAGTAAACAATCGATGAAGCGCGCATGGACTGGCGGTTAGCGTAGAACGCAAACGATCTATGCAACTAAGCCAAACGGGCGCGGCCGGGTGTGATATGGGTGACCGCTAGTGGCAAAAATTTCATGCGCCTTTCCGTGCTTCGAAGGGCACATTAAGCCGTCGGTCACGGTTGTTGTCGATAGATAATAGTCGTTAAACCTTGTCGAAGGCCTTATGGACGGTTTGAAAACATTCGACAGCGGGTTGGCCACTAACCCGCATCTCCACCAACCCGCATTGGAGCAGCGTGGTGTAGTAAGCTCCAGGCCTCCCTAATAATGGGGAGAGACCCGTGCCCAACAGACGCAAAAAGGGTTGCAGCCAAACTCTCGATGAAATTTCTTTTATTGCCATTTCATATTTATCTGATCGTAACATTCTTAATAGCTATGTAAATAAGGTTAAGTTAAGGTTATTCTGTTTGTAAGAACCTAAAAATTAATTAAAATACAGCTATTAGTAAATTAAATCATATGTGTGAATCCAAGAATGTGAATTCTATGTCAAATTCACTTTTGTATAGGGCGCATGAAATCTTATGTTAGCTATTATTTTATTAAGATAATATTGTTTCTCATAGAAGTGACTTTTTGTAGTCTTATTTGAGAAAATAAAGATCTATAAACGTAAGATCGTAGAGTTTCTTAAATTTTGTTACTCGCTAACTTTGGAAAGGTATTCAACTACAAAAAATATTAAAAAGTATACATTTCCAAATGAAAGCAAATAATTCCGTCATAATTCATAAGTAGGTATTATTTCAGCGATACAGCGTAAGAATTAAACAAATTTATTCACAAATAAAAATATACCTCAAACGTGCCTTTTCAAGATTTTAAATCATTTTGAATTTTATTTTCTGTGTGCCTTTATTAAGCACATCAAAAATATATGAAAGGGAATAAAATATAATTGTTTATATGTATTTGAACAAAGCCACTTAAGCCTCGGCTGTCCGAATCATCCCGTAATTTCATAACTTTTGTCCTATAAGAAGTACTAAATTGAATCGGCGTTGTGATTGGAGGACGCAAACAAAGCAATAAAGCTTTGCGGTTTTATTGTCCAATCGATAGCACACGTAATCTCTTTATATTCATGTTTGCCTGGTACAATGTTTGATAACTAGAGTATTAGTAAAGATCAAGATTAACGAAATTCAGCTTATATCTTGGAGATGGAGGCACTTCTGCTTCAGATAAGGTTTATCTTACCTAGTCCCTGTAGCTTCGGGATTAAGAATAGAGCTACGGTATCCCCTGCCTGATCGTAAGAGGCGACTAAAATGGGGCTTCCGGGGTTGTGGTCGGTGTGAGTGGGAGCTTGATCCGCCCAGCTAGCAGCCCCGGGAAGGAGGTGGTGTGTGCGTGGCCGTACGCCGCATGCCGCCGTAAGCATCGGAAGGTGCAGGAGAGCATATCTGCTCTCCCGAAGATGGGCCCATTCTGGGCGCCGCGCGTGGATGTCACCTGTGCATTCCACTGGAGATCCCGGTCCTCCCCAAGCGCAGAGGCAGGCAACCGAGGGGGTTTTAGTGCGTTCAAATCCCACATAACCCGGTATCCTCTGCCAAGGTGTCGGGTACCTTTTGAAGGTTGATAACAAAAAAAGGTTAATCTTACCTGCAGACCGTTTTTGATTTGCTACTCTGGAGGTTAATGGTCGTCTAATTCATACTTTGTATGTATATAATATGTATGTAAACTACGACATATCTCATAACATATACCAATGTCACCAAAAACAAAATGAAATGACGCATTTCAAAGAGTCAAAATAAATTTATTTGACAAGCTTTACAATTCTGATTAATAAGAGGAGATGGGTAGAGGAAACGAGGAAATCTATTAAACACCTGCGAATCAAATTATGCGCTCCCTTCCTACACCTATATAATTACAACTTTAAACTTCCAAACTCTGAACAAGTAACCCAATCACAGAGTATAAGTTTACAAACAAATTAATACACAGACACTTCAACTAAGTAGTAGGGGAGCCCAAGAGGGGATTTTCGGATTTACTCGAGCGCGTCAGATTAAGATATGGGGTACATCTTGGATCCTGTTGAGTACTGCCACTATTAAAAAACTTTTTATATAGGTAAAGTATTTTTTTATTTTTTTATCTTACTTCCGGTTGTCGAAATGGTCAGATTAGAATACCCCGTTATCGTTGAACCATGAGTTTTTAAATAATAAAAATTCAAACTCATCCGAGGTGGTCAAAAAGCAGTTTTTTTTTATTTCGCTGTTTTGTATACAACCATTCTAAAATCATCAGATTAACATCAATCAACAGATTATAACTTACCATACATTTAAATTACTAAAATATGACTTTTAATTTTTCTACTATTGATCGATATTTGTCGTTATTTTACCTTACGTATAAAAGTTTAGAAAACCTATAGGCGCTCTCCCCACCAGTTAAACGGAAAACGTGATCTTTTAATCTTCCTACCTACTGTCCTAATGACGCTCGAGTAAACCCACTGTTAGCCTCGTGGGCTACCCTACTAAAGCGCCCAGAACCACTCTACTTAGACTCAGTATCAACATTACTTCAAAGGAAATTATGGCCAGTCAAACAAAGGGTACAATTTTAGGACAAATTACAGTTCACGAAGTAAATATTCAACTCGAATTCGTAATGCAGGCGGGCGTCAATCAAAATGATCTTCGACAGCTGAGTGAGAGGAGCTTATTGGATTGGTAACGCGTGTGAGAGTGAGGGGTGATAAGTTTAATCAAATACAATCCATTCCAATATTATTAATTAGCTAGCGGGCGAGGTATATGGAAGTTGGGAATGATGGATGTGGTATTGAAAAGTTTTCAAAGGAAACAAAAGAGTGTACCTATATAAAAGCTAATGCAAGCCATATTGTATTAAATCGTTAAATCATCTATGGTACTTATAATACTCGTATTTTTAATCAATTCATTATTTTAATCATTTATAATAGCCAAATTTTTGCGGATACACATATTTGTATTTGTAAAATTTTAAGAAATTATAAAAATTGTTTTTTAATACAGTTGCTCAAAAAGTGACGTATTGCAGGGACGTATATCGTGCGGGAGGTGGGCTATTACACACTCGTGCTTTTTCTTTACATTTTCCGAACTCGTGCGTTCTCTTTTCCAACTGTCAAAATAATGTCTATTAAAAAAAAACAAGCACGAAGTTTTACAAGTTTTTGTGATTCTCGCAAATATTTCTAAAAAGAAGCTAATAATTTGTTTCAATATCAGATTTAATGATTTGATTCAATGAGTTAGGTTAGGTTTCATTTCATTTCATCTCATTAACATTTTCATTTCATGGCATAGTTCCCTTTGTCTACCCAGAATGGGTGAAGAAAATAAAAATAAACTATGCATATAGGTATTCTTTTAAGGTTGGCGCCATTTTTCAAAAATGTTCTTTGCGAGTTTTTATTATTTTATTAAATTGCTTCATTTTTCGCAACTGTATTAAAAATAGTTGTTCAGTACACGTGCGGAACCGTCATTGGAAGGAGTTCCGACTGTCAACCCTCACCTTCGGCTGCGCCTCGGCTCGGGTAGACATTTGTCGGAACTCTTTGCAATGACAGCCTTTCCGCTCTTGTAATGAAATATACTATTTTCATAGTTTTTATTAGATGTTTTGAAAAGGCCAAATTTCACATTACTGTTTTCCGATATACACACCTCAAAAAAGTTATTATTCTATTACATAACTTTTTCCTTCCTTTCCTCGTTTATTCTATTGCATAAGAAGATAAGAGCTCAGCTAATTAGCTCAGCGAATTTCCAACTCTGCTCACTAGTTGTAACTAGTTAAACTGTCGTCGTTTCATTATAGGTTGCCACATCCACAGGTTGAAACAATGAAATTCATACCTTATTGTACGAAATGAATTCTTCAATTTATTCAAATTAATCGAGTTTCGTTTTGCCCGTAAATGTCTGTCATTATTGCGGAGCCGATTCGGTTTGACTTTCAATTTAAATTTATAAAATTATTACTTTAATAACCCTTGTATTTTACATAACAATGTTATTATTGTAAGCTGGATTATTTAGTAAACTATATTTAATTTTTATGCAAGGGGTTTAAACAATAAAATTATAATAAGCAACAATAATTTAAAAAAATTGACGACCCGTGTGGCGCAATGGTTACCATGCCGAACTGCCGATCGGAGGGTCCTGGGCTCGTTTTTTTTTAAATTTGATCGGTGACTTTAAAATTTCTATTCTTGGTCTGTTTATGTATCGTGTCCATAATACACACGACACAGGGAATGTTCACCCTACCGTGGCGCTATGTGTGTGAAATGTTATTATAAGCACACAGCTTTTACAGGAATATAGTCATAATCCATAAATCACCACATAAATGGACAACGCACCATCGTTTTCACCGCTGTTTTACGATTGTGAATGTCAGTGTGGTGGAATAAGCTCCAAGGCTCCTCAATAATCCGTGCCCAGCAGTGGGACGGCGACGAAAATGATTCTCCGCTCATTTATCCATGAGTCCACTAGACCTCTTATACTTGTTTATTACGTAAACTACATTTTTTTTGGGTACAACGAGTGCTGTATCCCAAGCATCATCAAGCGAAAATGGCTCTCCGTTCATTTATCCATGAGTCAACTAGACCTCTTATACTTGTTTATTACGTAAACTACATTTTTTTGAGGTACAAAGAGTGCTGTAGCCCAAGCATAATCAAGCGAAAATGGCTCTCCGTTCATTTATCCATGAGTCAACTAGACCTC
This sequence comes from Pyrgus malvae, assembly GCA_911387765.1. NCBI lineage: Eukaryota > Metazoa > Arthropoda > Insecta > Lepidoptera > Hesperiidae > Pyrgus > Pyrgus malvae. The sequence continues at coordinate 10,244,606 of OU426969.1, forward strand.
TTATACTTGTTTATTACGTAAACTACATTTTTTTGGGGTACAAGGAGAGCTGTAGCCCAAGCATCATCAAGGGAAAATGGCTCTCCGTTCATTTATCCATGAGTCAACTAGACCTCTTATACTTGTTTATTACGTAAACTACATTTTTTGGGGTACAAGGAGTGCTGTAGCCCAAGCATCATCAAGCGAAAATGGCTCTCCGTTCATTTATCCATGAGTCAACTAGACCTCGTAGAGTACGTCGTAGACCTCGTAGACCTCGAGTAGTTACGGTATTAAACATATACCTATTACCTTCTGTTTAAAATATTTGACAGGTACTTTGATAGAGACCCGTTGATAAATACTTATAAACTTTTAGGCAATTACCTCGACCAACCCGCATTGGAGCAGCGTGGTGGAGTAAGCTCCAGGCCTCCCCAATAATGGGGAGAGAACCGTGCCCAGCAGGGGGACGCAAAAAGGGTTGCAGCCAGGCAATTACCTTCTACTTGGACGCATACTTTTTAATATATAAAGGAATTTCACAGATTTTTTATTTCAATTTCAATATCTTTGTTATCATTAACATATATCATAACAATATTTGGATTACCATCCGTCAAGTTCTGCCTGTTTTGGTATAAAAATACATAAATGGAATTTACAGTTTAAGATTAGTAAAATCAATGTCAATCTACATTGATGTGTGCAAGCAATAACGAATTAATCAAACCATATTAAATACTAGCTTTTACCCGCGACTTCGTCCGCATTAGATAGTTTCTTCGGGTAGCAGTTTTATTAAGTCAAGTAATTGCATAGTAAGTGTGATTGTGTTTTTTCTTATGTGTCAGAAATGTGAACTGGATGTTAGAACAGTTCTTAGCTTTCTTATTTAAAGATGAACTGCTCTGTTTGATGATGTGCTGCGGGTTGGGGAAATGGGAAGAACCATCAGTTTAAAATTTGGTATCCAGTGACCTGAGTGACCAATATACATAACATACTACAATAGGTAACCCAGCACACACAGCAGAGTTACCGTATTTGAGAACATGAACATTATAATAGTCACAATAAATAGATTACATACAGGCATTAGATAGATAGTAGGGTGAAAAAATGAAGACGGGAAAATTTCAATTTATTTACTGAAGTTACTTTATTACATTTTTATATACAACGTTTCTTACTTTTACAAACGTTTTTTTACTTCAGACTCTGCTCTTCAGACTCTTGGCTTCTAGCAATTTTTGTAGCGCGAGCTCTGCTAGAATTACGCGCTAGATCAGATTTGCGTTTTCTAGGCATATTAGAAAAATTCCTGACATTACAACGTAACAGAACAAAGACGTTCTACCTAACCAACACGAATTAAAATATTTTATCTCGTCTATGGTGCATAATTACTAATCAAATAAAAAATGTTACTGAAATAATTCTTATAATATGTATAAGTAATTATCTTAAATTGTGCTAGAATTACGCGCTAGATCAGATTTGCGTTTTCTAGGCATATTAGAAAAATTCCTGACATTACAACGTAACAGAACAAAGACGTTCTACCTAACCAACACGAATTAAAATATTTTATCTCGTCTATGGTGCATAATTACTAATCAAATAAAAAATGTTACTGAAATAATTCTTATAATATGTATAAGTAATTATCTTAAATTGTGCTAGAATTACGCGCTAGATCAGATTTGCGTTTTCTAGGCATATTAGAAAAATTCCTGACATTACAACGTAACAGAACAAAGACGTTCTACCTAACCAACACGAATTAAAATATTTTATCTCGTCTATGGTGCATAATTACTAATCAAATAAAAAATGTTACTGAAATAATTCTTATAATATGTATAAGTAATTATCTTAAATTGTGCTAGAATTACGCGCTAGATCAGATTTGCGTTTTCTAGGCATATTAGAAAAATTCCTGACATTACAACGTAACAGAACAAAGACGTTCTACCTAACCAACACGAATTAAAATATTTTATCTCGTCTATGGTGCATAATTACTAATCAAATAAAAAATGTTACTGAAATAATTCTTATAATATGTATAAGTAATTATCTTAAATTGTGCTAGAATTACGCGCTAGATCAGATTTGCGTTTTCTAGGCATATTAGAAAAATTCCTGACATTACAACGTAACAGAACAAAGACGTTCTACCTAACCAACACGAATTAAAATATTTTATCTCGTCTATGGTGCATAATTACTAATCAAATAAAAAATGTTACTGAAATAATTCTTATAATATGTATAAGTAATTATCTTAAATTGTGCTAGAATTACGCGCTAGATCAGATTTGCGTTTTCTAGGCATATTAGAAAAATTCCTGACATTACAACGTAACAGAACAAAGACGTTCTACCTAACCAACACGAATTAAAATATTTTATCTCGTCTATGGTGCATAATTACTAATCAAATAAAAAATGTTACTGAAATAATTCTTATAATATGTATAAGTAATTATCTTAAATTGATTATATTAATTAAAAAAAATGTAAAAAAATGTCTATACTTGTGTTTATAGTTTGTAAAAATATGACTTAACTTGCATTTCAAGTTAAACTGTGCCATCTATAAGCGAGATTTTAAACTAAGCTATTGGCGAAGGTTGCTAATAGTGAATTGAAGAAACTTCCATCTATGCGTTGGATTTGATTATACTTATTTTGCAAATTGGCACCATTATTCTTCACGTTTTTCCCGTTTTCAACTATTAGCGACATCGAAAGATGGTACTATTTATAATGGATGCCCGCGACTTCGTCCGCGTGGACTTTGGTATTATTCATAGCATGATCTTATATAGCCTAAAGCCCTCGGGTGGCCCCCCTGGGGTTGCACGTGTCCATAGGCGACGGTGATCGCTTAAGACCACGCGGCCCGTCTGCCTTTAAAAAAAGGCTTCCCCGATAAAGACTATCCAACACAAAAATATTTTTTCAATTGGAACCAGTAGTTCCTGAGATTAGTGCGTTCAAACAAACATACAATCGTTCCTTTCGAACAAACTCTTCAGCTTTATGTATAGATTAAAAAAATTAAAATATTGATTAACGGGCTAATATAAAAAACATGAATATCCAAAGACAATACTATACTTTATTAATCTATGTAATGAAATAAGAAACATACAATTTTTCTTTTCTTTTAATATTGAATGGCTAAAAGGATTTTTATACAATGCCGTAAAACGAAATAAAAAAAATAAGAAACATAAAAGTCAGACACAAAGACCAATAATCCTAAAGACAGCGGGTCGGTGTAACCACTTTGTTGGCATCTCTTTTTCGCTGCCAGTGTTACCCACTTATCATATTTTCCCCCAAATTTGGTAATCTACAATATCAAGCAAGTAAACTATAAACATTGGCAGACTAAACTGTGAAAGGATTTATATGCTTGTGCATTATGGTTGGTTGTTTGTGAGTTTGGATTGGTTGACTGGCATAAAGTTAATTGGGTCAGCAAATTACAGGACATACATATAGGAGAAAATAAAAGACAAATACAAAGATTTTTAATGGCACCAATATGGGTGTTTACAAAAGCTGTTAATACATATTTAGTACGTCATATGTACCTTAATGAGGTATGCAAATATTACAAAGATAAAAGTAAACACTTAGTTATAACGCAATATATAAAAATGTACATTTATATCAATTTTATTATTATTTTTCTTCTCTTTATCCTTTTGGTCAATAAATGGCTTTCAAAATAGACCAAACAAATTCGGAATTATATTGATGGTTGCCAATACGTCCAGTGGCCTGAATCCATTTATTTTCGGCAAGAGCGTCAGTTGGAAAACTGAAAAAAATATGACAGCAACATGAGATGAAATTCGTCTGGTAAACTTCTCATAATGTCTTATACCAAATACCAAATGTATGGAGTACCTTTTTATAGTCTGTCTGAGTGAAATTTAATATGTCGGGAAAATGCTCATAATGTCCACCCAGCCTATAACATTTTACTGGTCTCCACTTAAATAGTTATATATAAACAGGTGGGATTTGAGCCTCCCGCTTGAAATGTAACTAACTACTAATGAGGTAACACATAATCTTTGATTTTATTATTTATGGTCACTGTTTTTGTTAAAAATTATTATATTTCAATAAGATGGTTAATTTTTTAGTAATACGGGCAGGATATTTTGATTCGAGATCTGACAACACAATTTCGAATTTGACAATGTTTGAAATGAACAAATATAAGTTTATTTTCACGAATTTCACTACATTTACGTTGAATGACTAGTAATAAGACAAAAGTAATTATATATCTATATATAAACAATACATATTTAGTACATGTTTAAAAAGAAATATTGAACTTACGCGTAAATTGTAATGCCTTCCGGCAGCCTTCCTGTTTACGCTCACTGCGGCTCTTACAACCTAAAATACTGCAGCTCACCATATTGTGAAACACGAAAAATATTATTTGCTTTTAATACAACACAATTTACAGCAGAGAGAATCGATTTTAACACATAAATATGTTAAAACAACAATGTCACCCCGACTTCCACAGTTTGTCTGCCACTTAATTAAAGGGCAATGTCAAAAAAACTGGTTACACCGTAAAGGACAGAAAATCTCGCTCCCATCTCTTTCTAACAAGTTCATTAAGTGTATTTCGATCTCGCTTTAGCGTGCCGTAATGAAAAATAGGACTCTGTCTATAGTACGTAAGTACATTATTCTTAGTCTAAGGTCAGACATGACAATTTTGGTAGCTGCGTCAAAATGTAAATGAACAAACACAGAAAGTAAATAATTTTGTAAAGAAATAATAAAGGAAAAGCAAAGTATATAACAATAAAACAAAAGGATATAAGTTAAAAATGATAATGTCAATGATGTTGTCAATTTGCACACCACATAGTGGTTAGAATTGCTAGACATATTCTGTACTTAAGACCTTGTATAATGTTATTCATCAATTCTAATGCAAATAAATAAATAAATAAATAAATGGACGCGAATGAAGTAAGTAATAACATGTAGTGATATTTATAACACTACACGGCGCATTTCATTCATTTCATTTGCTTCTCGTGGGAATGAGATATTTTCCCGCGGTAAAAAGTAGATAGCCTATGTTCTTTCTCAACGTCCTTTCTATGTTTATGCCACATTTCATCAAAATCGGTTCAGTGGTTTAAGCGTGAAATAGTAGCAGACAGACAGACAGACTTTCAAATTTATAATATTAAGTATGGATTAAGAACATAAGATTGTTACTTAGCTCTTTAAAAATGTATGTGTGATTATTTTGACATCAATAAATGTTTAATTTTTTAATAGTTTTTTATTTCTGAGGCAAAAACAAAATGGTAGCCCATATTTGGTTACTTTCCTCTAGCCTATGTTCTTTCTCAACGTCCTTTCTATGTTTATGCCACATTTCATCAAAATCGGTTCAGTGGTTTAAGCGTGAAAGAGTAGCAGACAGACAGACAGACTTTCAAATTTATAATATTAGTATGGATAAAGGTTGATTGTTTATCAATTTAGAATAATCCAATGTATTTTCTTAACGAATCAAGGTTGGTACTATTTATAATCTCTTTTTTTACATTATAACTTAGTTTTGTAGTAACTGATTTTGTGAAATAGTGTATGCAGATAGTGTGGGTTTTAGGTTTTTGTAAATCCAGGTGTTTCACTAACGTTTACATAACTTAAGATGGCATTGCTATTGTAAGATTGCATGATTTAGATCATGGTTTGTGAAACGTGTAAAATAACGTGTGAAATAAATAAATAAATAAATTGACGTGTGACATGTTAAATCAGACAATAATTAACATATTGAAAATACAATTTCTCCACTAACCTTTGCAAAATCAAAATAAGTATTTTCAGTACTTTATCTCTTTCCATAACATCTCAAAGCTAAATAAACAAGGCGAGTTCTATTAGGATTCGACCTTTGGCTTCCGGAGGTAACTTATTTCATTAAGACACGCTGATATTTTACAAAATAATTTAATCAACGAATAATAAACATTATTAGAAACTTAGCTACCTAAACAAAGACTAAATGGGAGCTGTTGCAGGAAATTTCATCAACGTTTCAAGAGATAAGACTTGGTATCGTTAAATTATATCGATATTTTAACCGATACCGGTATTATACAGAGTTTGCGTTACCGTCCGATTTTAATGAGATCGCGATAATATCGTAATATTTGTTGAAAGTTAGATTAAATAAGTTATTTTTCTGAAGAAACTCAAACTTCATTAAACAACTTTCGAGACAAAGACGACGGTGATTGAGGGGTCTAAAAGACGGATATTTCGTGGTGTTGATCGTGCTACTTCAAAAATGCACGATAAATAAATTAAACTTTGAGATTTGAGGACAAACTTTAAATTGAAATAGGGCGTACTTATAAAATATTTATAAAGCTAATGCTATTACAAGGTAACAGGTATGGATTCGTTATAGCTCCTATAACAATTTTCCCTTAAAGTAAATTAATGAGACTAAGCCTCTTCTACGCTCCTTCCAAATTCAAACATGTTTTTTTCTTTTTGTTGCGTCACTATACAGTGCCTGGACGCCCGAGCTTTGCTCGGATAAAAACAATTGATTATCTTGGTTTATTTTTAAGCAAATATTTCATTGGCTTAGTAACGTGTTACTTAACAAAGCCTTTTGAAATATACAGCTTCCAATTTAAAAAAAATTGTCGTAAAAAATAAATAACGCAACTTGCCTACTTGAGGTTTGGACCCGGGTCTCTAGCTCGGTAGTCAGCTTTCGTAACCATTCTACCTAGAAAGCTTTAATTCCATTGACGAAATTTTTATAGAGGTCTTTCATATCGACATTGTCATTTGTTTGAAGGGCGGATTGACGGTCGACATATTTTATTTGACGGTTTTCTACGCCACAATATTATTAATATTCTCCAATAGATGTCAGTAAGAGTAATTTTAGATTTAACAGCATAAACATTAAATAAAACGACAATTTCTATAAATAAAAATTTTCTGGATCGATTTATCATCCTCGAAACCAGGGCACTAAATTTCATCAAAATCTTTGGTGCCGTTTCCGAGATTCAAAAAATATATTTAGATATATACAAGAATTGCTCGTTTAAAGGTATGAGATATTTACTAAACAAGTTGAGCGTAGATATTCAATGGCTACACTCAAAGATAGCAATCAAACAAAATCTTCATGTTATACGTTGATATCACATACACTCAATCCAGAAATGCCAAAACTGTATTCCTAAAGGAAATAAAGATATTGCAATAAAATAAATTTATTTTTTGTACCCAGAAACTTAGTATATTAATATGGAGAAATTAAGTCGCCTGCGCGTTGTTATGTATCACGAACAATTATTTTCAATCTAATTAAAAAGGAAACGTCACAAAATTCATTATCTAACAAAAATTTAATCTCGCGACATTTTATTGTAACAACACTTTTCAAAAGGAAAGGACGTAGTTCTCTGCAATCCAAAGAAATTTTACGAGGTGACAGTAAAACTGGTAATCGCTGGACGTCCCGCTGAAGTTAACTCACACTTACCTGTGTAGGAAGACAAAAGTTTTATAAAGTTTAAGTAAGATAGTACGCGAGTACATGGTCAGCTGCTAGTGCTGGGCACGGGTCTCTCTATCCTTTATTGGGGCCACCTTGAGCTTATTCCACCAAGAAGATGCAGGTTAGTGGCCAATCCGCTGTCGGATGTTATCTATCCGCCCTGAAGGCATATTAAGCCTTGTCGGAACAAGGCTTAATATGCTCTCGGAAGCACGTAAATTTTCCACTCGCGGTAACATTATATCACACCCGACTGCACCACGCCAGCCGCTAGACCTTGCGCGCTTTTAACATCACACCTAAAGTTCTTATTGCTAATTTAAAAACCAAAAATTATACAAAATTAAATTTTTGACGGTCTTATAGTTTATTTCGAACTAAACAATTAAATGTGTTATTAGCACTATTACTTGTAGTATTGCGTAGACTTATGCAGCTGTAAGCAATCATAATTCCATACAAGACACCATAAACACACAGCCACAACCATTATTATTTAATTTTGTAGTAAAATTGTAGTACAAGCGAGTTAAGCGATAAATGGAAGCAATTTGGTTCAGTCGTTTCCTGTCCAGAGGGCGCTACAGGTGTCGTGACGTCAGGGAATTAAATTTTATACGTTCGACGCTGAAAATTACTGGCCTACGCCGTTTCAGTATGTGAAAGATGGGCTTTTACAATGTTCATCAGCTAATAGGTACTAGTACTACAGAAGAGTAGGTACTCTTATTAGCGACTTCGAAAAAGGAGGAGATACTGTGTTCTGCTCTATGTGTATATTTTTATGTATGTTTACCGATTACTACGCCAATTGTCAAACGATTTACAATATCATTTTAGTTCGAAAGCTTATACACCCAAGGTGGTCCCGTTGTAACCAAATAAAATCTTATGTTGGGATCACTAAAATACAACAAAACATAATTAATTATTTACTCCCTAAAATGTGATCAGCATTATTCACAGGACATGTTTCCACCGACCCGCGTATGAGCAGATTGAGCAGTGTCTATTTCGCTGAGTGCTCACGTTTTTATAGCTGTGCCCCGTGGTTTCACCCGCGTTAGAGAGAATCATTAGCATAAACATCCCATCTGAAGTGCCGTGAACCGGCTTTTTTATTTAAGATAAACATTTCCATCATACATTACATAAATATGCTATGTGTAATGCTAGCTGTTTTGGCAGTGCACGCCAGAGTAGCTCGCAAATGGTAGATTTTTTCCTACTTACTTGACACTTATCGTCATGTTTTGGACAATTCACACAATATCTTTATAAATTGTAGCCTATTTTTTTTTATATTTATGTGAAAAACCTAAAACTAGGGTTCACAAAGGGTTAAACCTAATGCCTATTGGCATTGTCTACCAGTCGACCCTGGGTGATGTTGAGAATGCGAGGTAGGCTTCTAAAATAAACAAACTAAAAGACACAAGAATAAAAATAATAATGATAACTGGAACATAATAAAATACGCACACCAATATATATTCATATTCATACATACATACTGTTACGCGCTATGGGTAAGGAAAATGCCGTTTGAAACGTAGAAGACGTTTATTGTCAGCTTCCACAAAAATCCACTTGACAGAGTCCGAATCACAATGCACAATCACTATAGTCCAATATCTTCGCTTGAGTCGTCGAAATAATTCTTCCTTGTCGCTTGGTAGAGATCGCTTCGGTTTCACTTCCGAAAATAAACTGCCCAGTCGCGGCTCGGCGCGTGCCTTATATACGGCCACCCATGGTTCTCTAGAAATTTCCCGAACCACCAAATACAATAGACCCGTCCCGAACCTTCCTTTATGTTATTACGCACCTATGTACATCTTATGTAGTCATAAACAATAGCCGCGACCCGCGATGTAAACAACCTATACATGTACGCTATATATAGGTACGTACTCGCTGCGGATCCCGAATTTGTTTACTCGAAGAAATCGATGTTTTTCTTATGACTGATTTTTCGAGAACTTTCTTCACTGTTCGATAGTAGACCTAATACCTGTTTATGCGTTTTTGGGGTTTTGCTGTACGACGCTTTGTTCTCGAGATATAGGTACTCAAAGTCGTAACATTACCCCCTCCTTAGTCATGCTCGTCCCGAGCATGATTCTTTCCGTGGTATTTTGCTAGTCGGTCTACATGTACTACTTTTAGCTTGCCGCGGGGACCCTTCTTAATCCGGTACGTGATGTCGTTAATCTTTGTGACAACAGTGTAAGGTCCTTCCCAGCGAGGTTGTAATTTCGGGGACTTCCCCTTTTTCCTCTGCGGATTGTGAAACCACACTAGAGCTCCTTCTTCAAATCCCTTGGAATTGGCTTTCCTGTCGTATCGGGTTTTCATGCTTGTACTGGTTTTCAAGCTGTTCTCCCGAACCATCTTGTGTACCTCATTTAGCTGGTATTGAAGATCACTTACGTACTCCGTCACAATCTTGGGACCATCCGGTGGAGTTCCAGTAATGGCGTCTATCGGAAGCCTCATTTCTCTTCCAAAGTTTACCTTTGCTGGCGTAAATCCTGTACTGTCGTGGATTGCCGAACGATACGACATAAGGAACAGAGGTATGTATTGGTCCCAATCTTTTTGATGTTCATCCACTACCTTAGCCAAGTGATTTTCCAACGTTTGGTTGAATCTCTCGACCATCCCGTCTGACTGTGGATGAGCAGGAGTCGTGCGCGTCTTATGCATGCCCAGCAAACTACACATTTCTTGGAATAGTCCCGACTCGAAATTACGTCCTTGGTCCGAATGGATTTCCATAGGTACACCATATCGGCAAACTACTTCTTGCACGAGCTTTTTAGCCACGGTGTGTGCTTCTTGATTGGGAGTGGCAAACACTTCAGGCCACTTAGTGAAATAGTCCTGCACAACTACGATGTATCGGTTTCCATCTTCGGTTACTGGAAATGGCCCAGCTACGTCAATAGCTATACGCTCCCAAGGTGCTCCAACGTTATACAACTTTAATTTGCCTTTACTTCTTGTTTGGGGACCTCTGACTGAAGCGCAAGCTGTACATTTTCGGCACCAGTCTTCTACATCTTCGCGACAATGTACCCAATAGAATCTTCTTCGCAACTTTACTAGCGTTTTCTTCACGCCAAGGTGCCCACCAGAAGTTCCATCATGAATGTGCCTTAGGACGGACGACACCATACTTCTTGGTACTACGATCTGTAGGGTTACTTCTTTTCCGGTGTTAGATTCCCATCTTCTATGTAAGACATCATTTTCCAAGACTAAGCTGTCCCATTGAGCCCAATAGCTTTTAGTGACTGGGCTACATGCTGACACATCATTCCAGCTGGGTTTGTTCTCACTTAGCTTCCAGTCCAGTATTAACCGTAGATCATCATCTTCTTCTTGAGCCTTCTTCATGTTTTCGTTAGTCCATTCATCGTCGCAACTTTGCGTCCTTATTAATTTCACATGTCCGGTGGTTTCTTGTTTCTGACAGTCGGCGCTGTTTTGCTCTTTTCCACTTAAGGATACTTCATGTGCAGTTTCCGTTTGAACTGCAGCTTCTCGCGTCACTGGACGTAGATACTGGTTCCTCGTAGGCCAATCCCTGCTGTAACTGCGAGTGTCCTTCCCGCAATCCTTGCCTCCACATCGTTCCCCGGTGTCGCCATTTCTGCACCTCCAACATTCTTTCCCCTCAGTCTCGCGCCAGGCCCCAACTGCCTGCTTTCGGTAACGCTCTTCTATCTCGCGGTCCTTTGACGCCGTAGCCACAGGTTTGGCGGCACCGAACACCTTATCTGCTAAGACAGGTTTGCGTACCTTCTTTTCAGCATGGATCCCGTAGTAAGAAACCCATCTTCCCTTCGCAACTTTCTTAGGACACTCCAAACGAATATGCCCCTTTTCCCTGCATTCGTAGCAAGTGGGGACAAAACGTGGCCTCTTCGGTTCCGTTACCACTTCCCTTATTTTGTGGTACCTCGTATCTTGTCTCACGGCTTCGACTTCCAGGGCATGGGCCAAAGCACTCTTCAGAGTCTGGTGATGGCCCAGACGCACAGCAGCCCTGACCTCTAGGTCTCGTATCCCGTCGACAAATGCCTGCAGTAAGTACACTTCGATATTCCCTAGTGTTGAAGAGTAGGCACGCCTTACAAGTCTTTCAACCTCTGTTGCCCACTGCTGGAGGCTCTCGTTGGGCTTCTGTGTTCTCTCTCGAAGCTGAGCTCGGTACACATACTCGAGGTGTTTCTCGCCATAGCGAGTTTCTAACGCTTCCATTAGAGCTTCCAGTGTCCGGCCTTCCTTCGGTAGGTTATCTATAGTCATCAAGGCGTCTCCTCTTAAGGCCAGAGTTAGAGCAGTAAAAGAGTAATCATCCCCCCAGGCATTTGCTTTTGCGAGCGTCTCGAACTGGTATCGGAACGCTGACCAGGAAGAGCTTCCATCAAAATGTGGAAGGTCGAGCCTCGCCGATGATGACGACGGAACAACTACGGGCTCGCGAGTCTTTAGTTTCACGACCTCGTTGGTAAGCTGTTGTAGGCGGTTGTCATGGCCTTCGACTCGCTCCTCCAAATGATCCGTCCTCAGCGTAATTTCCTTTACTTCCTGCTGCACCTCCTTGAGCTTTTCCCCAAGTCCAGTCAGCCCACTATTAATTTTGTCGATGACAATTTCGCGGCTGGCCTGGATCTGCTCCTGGATTTCCCGACGGCTGGCTTCCTGGTCGCGGCGGCTGGCTTCTTGACTGGCCTGGATCTGTTCCTCGATTTCGCGACGGCTGGCTTCTTGACTGGCCTGGATCTGTTCCTGGATTTCGCGACGGCTGGCTTCTTGTTCGCGGCGGATGGCTTCCTGTTCCCGTTGGCTAGCTTCTAGTCTAGCTTCTAGATTGGCCTGCATCTTTTCTTGCATCCCCTGTATGGCGGACAGTAGCGCTGCCATATCCATTGTCGGAGCCGGTGCTGCGGTTGCCCCTGACGACGACCCCGGCGCAGCGGTCTCGTCCTCCCCTTCAGCCGCAAGTTGTCGCGCAGCATCCATACCGACCTGTCTCCTGGTCCTCGGAGTGCGCCCCTCTTCGTCTCGTTGTACTAACGGCATTCCGCTTCTGACACCAATTGTTACGCGCTATGGGTAATGAAAATGCCGTTTGTATCGTAGAAGGCGTTTATTGTCAGCTTCCACAAAAATCCACTTGACAGAGTCCGAATCACAATGCACAATCACTATAGTCCAATATCTTCGCTTGAGTCGTCGAAATAATTCTTCCTTGTCGCTTGGTAGAGATCGCTTCGGTTTCACTTCCGAAAATAAACTGCCCAGTCGCGGCTCGGCGCGTGCCTTATATACGGCCACCCATGGTTCTCTAGAAATTTCCCGAACCACCAAATACAATAGACCCGTCCCGAACCTTCCTTTATGTTATTACGCACCTATGTACATCTTATGTAGTCATAAACAATAGCCGCGACCCGCGATGTAAACAACCTATACATGTACGCTATATATAGGTACGTACTCGCTGCGGATCCCGAATTTGTTTACTCGAAGAAATCGATGTTTTTCTTATGACTGATTTTTCGAGAACTTTCTTCACTGTTCGATAGTAGACCTAATACCTGTTTATGCGTTTTTGGGGTTTTGCTGTACGACGCTTTGTTCTCGAGATATAGGTACTCAAAGTCGTAACAATACTAACATACATTCATACATACACACATACATACATACATATACATAAGCATATTGAAAGGATGTAATGACGATAAAATGTACAATAAATAGGACTCTCGTTAATAAAAATACTAGATGGTGCTAGAGATATTCAAGAAGTGCTCTCGGACTAATTTCTTAAATGCCAATTTGCTGGGTGCCTTTCTTATATTTTCGGGTAGGGTGTTCCAGAGATGTATGGCCTGAACTGTGAAGGAGTGAAGGAAAAATCCACTATTATGTGGAGGAAGAATAATACTAAGATTTTTGGAGGAACGTAATCCTCTGTTATGGGCGGAGCAGAGGTACTGAAAATTTTCCTTGAGGTACACAGGAGAAGATGGGTCATGCAAGACGGAATACAAACCCATTAAAATCCTAGAGTTACGCCTTTGTCGAATAGTAAGCCATTTAAGCTGGCTTCGAAATTTGGAGATATGATGGTATTTGCGAAGGTTGAAAATAAAACGAATGCAGTTGTTGAGAAGGCGCTCTAACTTATCTAGAAAATTTTCAGTGAGATCAGGGTAGGACACATCTGCATAATCAATTATGGGCAATACAAGAGTATGTACCAACGTAAGTTTAGTATGCTGGGGTAGGAAGTTTTTAAACCGACATAAAGCCTGGAGAGCTGCATTGACCTTACGGCTAACTTCCGTTATCTGCGGTTGCCAATTCATACAGCTGTCAATCAATAAGCCGGGGTTTTTAACTGTTTTGGTGAGTTGTACTATACTGCCATCATAAACAATGGGGGGAAGTTCCGACCAATGAACTTTTGCCAATAACCTGGAGCTGCCTACAAGAATGCCCTGGCACTTCAGGGGGTTGACTACAATGCTATAATGTGAACACCACATTTTTACAGCTTCCAGGTTGCGGTTTATCGCTCTGAAGGCATCATTTAAATCTTTCACGTTGGAGTGGACGTACAACTGGAGATCATCGGCGTACAGATGGTACGAGCAATCTATAACGGAAGTGATTGAGTTGATAAACAACGAAAATAATAAAGGAGAGAGTATACCGCCTTGTGGAACGCCAGCATTGACGTCCATCCACTCAGAACAATCTTATTCAAGGCGGACAGACTGCTGACGACCACGAAGATAAGAAGTAAACCATTTGAGAGCAGTTGGTGCGAAATTATGATGGGAAAGTGTGGAAAGGAGAATTTCGTGGTCAACTGTGTTAAAAGCATTTGAAGAGTCAATCAGCACCACTACAGTGACTTTCCTGCTATCCATAGCCTTCCGGATATCATCGGTGACTTTAATCAAGACTGTAGTAGTGCTATGACCGGGACGGAACCCAGACTGATGTACACTCAGTAGGTTATGCATACAAATGAAAGAGGAGATTTGCTCATGTACACAGGCTTCCATAACTTTAGACAGGAAAGGAAGAATAGAGATAAGACGGAAGTGACTAGGAAGTGTAGGTTTAGAAATCTTATGAAGTGGTCGCACAAATGCTTTTTTCCAATTTGTGGGGTATTAGCCCATCGACAGAGAGTAGTTTACAATGTGGGTAATAGAGGGTAATAGACTCTCCATTATGGGGACCACCATTGATCTGCCAATGTTGTCACACCCAACCGCTCTCGACTTAATATTTGAAATTACCTTCCTTATTTTATCTTGACTTACTGTCGAAAAATTGAAAACTGGAGTTGACGGTGATTGCATAGATGCAATAGAATCCAAGGTACGACATCTGATTGCAGGATCTAAAGAGGAAGTAGAGACAAAGTGTTTGTTAATACAATCCAGAGAAATGGAAAAACTGCAATCAGACGAAGGTGGTTTGGTAATTCCCATGGATTTGAGAAACTTCCACACATCAGCCTATGTGTTATTCTGATGTATAAGCTATATTACTGTTAAGTTTCATTAAAATCCATTCAGTAGTTTTTACGTGAAAGATTATCAAACATCCATACTTACTAACATTCGCGTTTATAATATTAGTAGGAAGGATATGTGCGTACATGAGTGCGTGTGTGTGTGTATGTGTGTGTGTGTGTGCGTGTGCGTGTGTGTGTGTGTGTGTGTGTGTGTGTGGGTCTCTGTCTATCTATTGGAGTCTCTTTGTGTCTGTCTTACTACTAATCTCTATTTATTTTTAATAGTTTTACAAATAAAACAACATTGAGTTAACAAAAAAAGAATTTATTCAAAAACAGTCACTCATCATCCCCATTCTCCACTGGCTGGATGGCGAATCTGGACGAGGCCTGCGTCTGCAGCTCCTCGGGTTCCTCCACTCCGGGAATCCTATACGCCATGAGCGCGGCTCCATAGTTTCCTTCGCCGATGTCCCAGAATACCACCTGGAAATAAATAAAAAAATCATGTTTGTGTTGCACAGTTTCTCATGATTGTGACGAATAGTCTCATTACCACGTCCACTCAGTTTCAGCTATTAGCTACTTAACTAAGGCTGCAACCCTTTTTCATCTTACTGCTGGGCACGGGTCTTCCCCCATTATTGGGGAGTCCTGGAGCTTACTTCACCACGCTAATCCAATGTGGGTTGGTAAAGATGCGGGTTAGTGGTCAACCCGCTATCGGATGTTTTCAAACCACTCAAAAAATATCGATATCAACCGGCACCAAAGGCCTAACATGCCCTCGGAAGTATGAAAACGCACATGAAATTTTAGCTTGGGCTGATTTGAGCTACTAGACAGCGCCCGGCAGCCACCAGTCCATGCACACTTCATCTTAACTTTGGCTTGGCTGCAACCCTTTTTTGCGTCCCACTGCTGGGCACGGGTCTCTCCCCCTAATTTTGAAGGCCTGGAGCTTACTCCACCACGCTGCTCCAATGCGGGTTGGTGAGAATGCGGATTAGTAGCCAACCTGCTGTCGGATGTTATCAAACCGCCCATAAGGCCTCCGACAAGGCTTAACGACTGTTATATATCGACAACAACCGGGACCGACGGCTTAACGTGCCCTCCGAGGCACTGAAACGTGCATGAAATTTTTGCCACTAGCGGTCACCCATCTCACACCCGACCATGCTTAGCTGCATAGACCGCTTGCCTTCTAAGCTAGTCGCTAAGCCATGCGCTGTTCAGCTTAACTTTACAATAGATTAATAGATAATCTCACCTGCTCATCAATCAGGTACCGCGTGTAATAAATCTCGTTCTGCTTCTGGAAGCCCAATTCTTCTGCTATCTGATGTCCGCGTCCCGTGGTGAATATGCCCGCCACTGCCGGTACGTTCGCACTGGCGCTCAGTGCTATTGCGGCCTTTAGCATTTCTTTAGCTATCCCTGTTGGAAGATGTAATGATTTTAAAAATGTAAACCACTTACATCTTGCCCACAGCTTTTCTGACGTAGTTTCGAAATAAAAAGCAGCCGATGTTGTTTTTCGGCCTTCCTACTATATGTATGAAGGTACTTCCTACGCAGCGCGTAGAGCGCGCAAGCTTCCTAGAAGCGCGCATGGCCCGGCGGTTACCGTAGAACGCAAGCGATCTATGCAACGAAGCCAAATGGGCGCGCTCGGGGGTGAGATTGGTGACCGCTAGTGGCAAAAATTTCATGCGCGTTTCCGTGCTTCGGAGGGCACGTTAAGCCGTCGGTCCCGGTTGTTGTAGTTAGATAACAGTCGTTAAACCTAGTCAGAGGCCTATGGGCATATGGGGTTTGAAATCATCCGACAGCGGGTTGGCCACTAACCCGCATCTCCACCAACCCGCATTGGAGCAGCGTGGTGAGAGACCCGTGCCCAGCAGTAGGACGTAAAAAGGGTTGCAGCCACTTCCTACGAGAGACATTAAGTTCTTAAATGTAACGGACTACTGGAGCGAGGAACAACCTCCTTACCCGAGCATATTATCTGTATACAAAATATCACGTAGATTCATCCCTCCGTTTGGACGTAAAAAGACAAACAAGTGAAGATACATTCATATATAATTATGATGTTAAGTTAATATTTATTTGTATGGACTAGCAGACGAAAACACTGGCCACATGTTTTTTTTTTTTCAATTATGGCATCGCAAACTCTGTGCATACTGCCAGCGTCAAGTATAATTTTTGCATCAATTTTTTGCCAGTTTCAATGAAACTGGACGAAATAATAACAAAGTCAGTAAGTAAGTCATCAGTAATTAGTCAGTCTAGTCAGTCCAACATTCAAGTAAAGCGATGGCTACTTTACTAGAACGTGTCCGATGGAATTTTGGAGGCAAGCAGAAAAAACATATTTTAGCACTGTTATTCTATTTCACAAACACTCGTGCACTGTAATTAACATATATCAAACAAAATGCCATCAACTTTATCCGATATAACTCAAAAATACAAGAAAATGAAAATAAAACAAGAGCACAATATGTCTTTTTCGACTTCCCGCCAAAACTCCTGGCCCACATGTTAGTCAATGGTAGCTAAGGCTTAGTCCCTGTAGCTTCTATTTGAAAAATAATAATATGCTTACCATCTAAGTTACTTCTTCAAAAGATATAATAAAATTAAACAAGTTTTCTATAAGCCAAAGTGCCACTTAGAGCCATTTCGCTAGAAAATCTCTGGCCTTATCTTTATAAAATATTTACTTTACCTTAGAATAAATACGTACAAAATTAGTGTCTACACACAAGCGCGCTGTCAAAATTGAAGCACTAAATAGATTCCTACAGCTGTCACTTCTGACAAGCAAAATATTTTTATTTTGACCAAATTAACTATAAAATACTACAGAATATTGAAAACACTGTGAAAAGTTATTTTATTAACTTATTTTGATTTTAAAAAGTGTTGTGCTAAAATTTAACCTTAAGTCTTATAGCGGCCCGGCGTTTGGTGCCGCACCAATCAACATGCTTCAATTTGGGCGCGCAAACTTGGTTTCTATAATGTAATGGTAATTATGCTAAGTACTTTACTAAATTACTAGAAGCGCGCATGGCTCGGCGGCTAGCGTAGAACGCAAAACGGTTTACGCAGCTAAGCCAAACGGGCGCGTTCAGTTGTGAGATGGGTGACCGCTAGTGGCAAAAAAATTTCATGCGCGTTTCCGTGCTTCGGAGGGCACGTTAAGCCGTCGGTCCCGGTTGTTGTCGATAGATAACAGTCGTTAAACCTTGTCGGAGGCCTTATGGGCGGTTTGAAAACATCCGACAGCGGGTTGGCCACTAACCCGCATCTCCACCAACCCGCATTGGAGCAGCGTGGTGGAGTAAGCTCCAGGCCTCCCCAATAAGGGGGAGAGACCCGTGCCCAGCAGTGGGGCGCAAAAGGGTTGCAGCCAGCCAACTTTACTAAATTTGAAATTTTCCTATCTAGTCTTACTTAGGCGCTCAACTTCAACATTTGGCATACATAATTTTAGACTACAACTGAACAAAATCAAGTTTAGAATACAGATTAGATTTAGGCGTTAAGACGTTAAATAACTGTATCCGTATCGTCAGTAATGTTTTTATATTCGGTTACGATTCAACAATTTGACGACCTGCGTGGTGCATGGTTACCATGCCGGACTGCCAGTCGAGGGTTCCCGGGTTCGATTCTCGGCGAAATAGAAATTTGAATGATGAGTTTAAATTTCTGTTCTCGGTCTGGGTGTTTGTGTTCCTGTCTTTGTGTGTTTCCATGGCACCTACGACACAGGGTATTAATTACCTTACTTTGGGGCTATGAGTGTGTAACGTTTAGTTATTTATTTGATAACAATATTCTGTTGTCACACAAAGATAGAAACACAAACACCCAGACCGAGAACAGAAATTTAAACTCATCATTCAAATCTCTGTTTCGCCGGGAATCGATCCCGGGATCCTCCGATTGGCAATCCGGCATGGTAACTATTGCGCCACGCAGGTTGTCACAATACTTAATTTTAGGACACTGAATATTATCAAGTTCACAAATATAGGTCAAAACCAAATTCGGAATCTAAAAATATATAATAATTTAACGGACTTTCTTAAAACCAAAAGTTATAACGAATTTAAAAGAGAACTCAAAACATATTTAAATAAAAAAGCGTATTATTCTTCGGTCACTGAGTTTATTAACGATAAATAAACAAATAAATAAAATATAAGAAAATAAAATAAAATGACTAATAAATAATTTTAACCGCGGCATAAAAACCTGGGAGGTTTTTTTTCGCCAGCTTTTTTTCCGCTCAGTGTACAAAACCCATCCTGGTGAGTGCCCAAAGCTGATGACGGCGAACCCGGTATTGTTCAAATAAAATAAATTATTATAAAAAGCACAAAATTGGGTTTAAATCTAATTAATTAAAACTGTGAAATTTAAAACTACTTTAATGTTTGTTATGCACCTACCCTTCTGTAACAGTCATTTTAAGAATTTAATTTTAAATTTAGTTTAAGTCATTAAAATAATTATTTTATTTAATATAATAAAATTTGTACACCCTAAGTTAAGAATATGGAAGTTCTAAATATTTTGTAAAACCTTTTTTCACCCATATTTGTGCAAATAAAATATTTTCATTTCATTATCTGGATGTAAAATGTAGCCGACCCCTGTCATTCGAGTATTTCTGTAAGTATTCTCTTTACAATTTCCTTTAGTTACGATTCGACAATATTCTGAGCTTAGTGGTAATATTTTGGCCTGGAATTCGACTCGCAACGAAGTAGGAATGTTTTGTGACCTCCAATAGTACTTGATTTAAAAAGGTTAGGTATTTTATTAATAAAAGATGGCAGCTAAAGCTTACAGCAGTTTACACAAAGATATATTAGTACTAGCTAACCTGGCAGACGTTGTTCTGCATTACAGTATCAGAAATAAAATAATGTTGCGACTATAAATTGAGATGTAAGCTATCCCATCTTTCAAGTTGGATCAAACTGCACACGGTGTGCAAATTTTATTAAAATCGGTTCAGTAGTTTAGGAGTCCATTGCGGACAAACAACGTGAAACGTAATTTATAAATATATGTATATTTTTTTATTATTTTTTTTCAACCTTTTTTATGTCCCACTACTGGGCACAGGTCTCCTTCTCACAAGTGACATGCGGATTGGTGGACGTAATGCTATCGAGAAATTATAAATTTCTCTCAGGCATGCACGGCGATGGAGAACATCGTAATCAATTAAATATCACGATATTTTCCATCACCGTGGAGCAGCGATAAATGCGCACATTACAAATTTCTTTGTCAGAGGTGCGCGCCGAGGATTTGAACCCAGGGCCGGTCGCGTCGAAGACCGCGGTATATTATTAAGAATATATATTAAGATTATAGGTGGTTAATTTTTTATTTTGATTTTTACAACCTTCTAACGTCCCGCTATAGGCTTCAATTCTCGGAACGGCGACGAATAGGCTGCTCCACCTAACAAGATATTGTGTCACATTTTCTTTTTTTTTTTTATAAATAAACCAAACAAAAAGCAGGCGGGCCGCGTGGTGTTAAGCGATCACCGTCGCCTATGGACACGGGCAAACCCAGGGGAGCCACCTAAGCATTGCCGGCTTTGGAGGAGAGCTTTTTTTACAGCTTTCTTGAAGAGCCCCGTGTTATAATCCACTGGGAATGCCTCAGCTGGAAAGTTGTCCCATAACCTACACGTCCGTGGTAAAAAATAGCGTGCAAAGCGGACTGTGAAGGACCGCCACGAGACCAGAAGGCCGTTCACTGGTTTTCTCATGGTTTTTTGTACTTTAAAAAAATCCCTATAGAAACATCGAAACCTATATTATCGTGCTGGCAGTGGCAACGTAGTAACCCCCGCTTTCCTTAGGTATGTACATGGGGCGGCAGAAATAAAGTGACCTACACTCATAAAAAATAGTACCTACCTGGACGCCCGAGCGTTGCTCGGATAAAAACAATTGATTTTCTTGGTTTATTTTTAAGCAAAACATTCATTGACTTAGTGTACTTAACAAAGCCTTTTGAAATACCTAGCTCTCAATTTAAAAAAAATTGACACAAAAAATAAAAAAAACGCAATTTGCCTACTTGAAATTTGAACCCGGGTCTCTAGCTCCGTAGTCAGTTTTCGTAACCATTCGACCAAGAAATCTTTAATTCCATTGACGAAATTTTTATAGAGGTCTTTCATATCGACATTTGTCATTTATTTGAAGGGCGGATTGACATGTGACGGCTTTCTACGCCACAATATTATTAATATTTTCCAATAGATGTCAGTAAGAGTAATTTTATATTTAACGGCATAAACATTAAAAAAAACGTCAATTTCTATCAATAAAAATTTGTGGATCGATTTATCATCCCCGAAACCAGGGTACTAAATTTCATCAAAATCTTTGAAGCCGTTTCCGAGATTCAAAAAATATATTTAGATATATACAAGAATTGCTCGTTTAAAGGTATTAGATAAATTAAGCACTGTCGTCGGCGGCTGACGGCAGCGGTCGACGGCTGACGGCGACAATCGACGACGGCCGACGATGCGGATGCGAACTATTCCGTAAGCGGGCGAACGACATAATGGACAATAGTATGTTCCTTTTCAATCGCCTAAATGCGATAGGCCGTCAATGAATGTGTCCCGACCCTTCCTCGAAGAAAATCCATATCTCAATTCTATAGGAAAATATATTTAAATATAAAAATAGAGTTAGGATGACTGACAACCGATAGTGAAGGAAGGTCGGCGAATGGCGACCACGTTTCGGCAAAAAGCCGCAGACCTGAAGAAGATAGCAGGAAGCCGCTGGATTCAGAGGGCGCAGGACTACACAATTTTAGGAGAGGCCTATTTTCTGCACTTCTTACGGCTGATGGATGGATGGATGGGAAAATCCGCTCAAGAGGACGGCCTCTTCTACGAAGTCGCGAGCGGAAACCTAGTAATATTATATTATATTTACCCCGATGCCTGTACCTCGTCTTCAGCGCCAACACATAAATCTTGAAATACTTCCTGACTCCAAGTCTGTCGAAGAGGTTCACGGGTTTCTCGATTTCATTGTAAAACGTCATGACTTTTGAATACAGGGGATTGTAGGTGATCTTCACTCGGCTGAATGTACGGGAGAAGGCATCTGTCAACAAAATTTACATTTTACATAACTGACAACAAAGAAAAGTATATAGTGACAGTAGAAGAATAATTCTAGTCCCTGTAGCTTCGGGATTAAGAATACATACAGCTACGGTATCCCCTGCCTGATTGTAAGAGGCGACTAAAAGGGGGCATTCGGGGTGGCGGGCGTTGATAGTGAGAGCTTGATCCGTCTAGCCAGTAGCCGCAAGAAGGACGGCGGTGAGTGTGTGGCCGCATACCGCCGTAAGCATTGGAAGGTGCAGGAGAGCACATCTGTTCTCCTAAAGATCGCCTCTTCCAGTTTCCCCTCCCCAAGCGCAGAGGTAGGCCACCGAAGGGGTTTTAGTGCGGTCAAATCCCAAATAACCCGGTATCCTCTCCCAAGGTGCCGAGAAACTTTTTGAAGGTTCCCCCCCCCCCCACCCATACAAAAAAGGGGAGTGCTTCTTTCGATGTGTCCTTAACAGAAAGGTTTTAGTGTTTATGCAGTAATGAACCGCGAATTAAAATACGACCGATTTTAGTGTCAAAGCGCGCCATAGATGCTTTATATTAAAATATCCTGACTACATATTATATGCAAAAAAACTTTATAACTACACGGAAAAGATATTTTGTTCCAAATCTAAATATTAGGCCAACGTAACCGGAAAGTCCTCCTTCCGTTCCGTTTATACCGAGAGTGTTCTCAGAGATCGTGGCCGCATGCTTATATTACTGATTACCCTGCATTTTATCATCTTTTCAGAACTTTAAAAAGAGCATAATATTTTTATTACAAACTAAAAATAAGGCACTAAAAAGTTTGTTATAATAAACCATTCTCACCTGAAATTTAATATACAAGCAATTTAGTATTATCGTCTATGAAATAACGCTATTGGTGCTGAAAGTAGGTACAATAACTTCAATAAAATAGGCATGATGACACTATTAAAGAATTAGAGAATAAACGGTTTTACAGAAAAATATATGCTAAAAAAGTTCTAAAATATGATCCCGTTTTAATATAAACATTAAGATTAATAAGATTTTCAATAAAATAAAAGTATTAAATACAGCAATCGGCCATGTTATCTGAAACGCCAATCAAAAGGAATGACGTCACGTCTCAGTTAATGTCATCGTGTTGCTTGAAGTTTGACGATCAAGCTGACGCCATGACACCTACGAGCGTTTTCGCGCTTAATTCAAATTACATAGCAGAAAACACATTAATTTACGTTAAAAGTTGAGTTTATTGCTGAAATAAACTTTTTTTCGAAACTAGGAGACGTGTACCTACAATAAGGAAAGGTATTTAAAAATCTGTCATCATGCCCATTAGTGATAGCCTATCCTAATTCGGACCGCACGGGCAATACCTATATTATTTATCTTTGATAGAGTGCCCCCATTATGTAGCGCCTCTTGTAGCTTACTCCAAAAACACGAAGAAAAAAATGTAATGTCAATTTATTTTTGATTTTGTTTTATAGACGGGTAGGGAAACAAATTTTCAATCTTGCCAGGCGAGCTCAAGACTTTTTCTACAGCTGGTCCCAATTCAATTTAAAAAAAACCTAAAAAAAGGTTATCTTCTGCTAGACGTGTAGTAATTGCTGAGTTGAAAGAAGATTTCTGTTACTCAGCAACAAAGCTGCGGCGTACCTTCGCCCGTGACGTCGTAATATAGAGCTATCCCGATCGACTACTTCGAATCCAATTTACGTATACGCCGTGTGGTTCAAGTTGAAAAAAAATGATATACATAATTTCGTTTGGTTTTTAAATTGATTTGAGAGAAAAAAATCTGTGTCTTTTGCTTATTCAAAATATATTTGAAAACCCATGAATTTTTTCCCACTAGCGGTCACCAATCTCACACCCGACTGTGCCCGTTTGGCTTAGACGTCCAAATTGCTGAATAGTTGGAAGGAGATTTTCTATTACTGAACAAGTAAGCGGACGCGCAAGTATTCGTAAGTATGGCGTACCTTCGCCCGTGACGTTGTAATAATTAGCGTAATAGAGCTTCCCGATCGACTACTTTGAATCCAATTTACGTATAAGTTGAAACTGAAAGCATTTGTTACATATAAAAAAAATCAAAGTTAAGTGTAAGTGGTGTAAGAAAGTACAAAAATATATCTTAATTATTAAAAATAACTGTAGTTTTACAATATTCCAACTAGATTTAGAGAACATTTACTTTTTCCAAACCTAGGTCTCAAAAATTTGTACTCAAACCCTGTATCTGTGGAAAGTCCTGTAATGGGATCCACAGATGGGCTTGAATTGTCATTTAGACACTTAACGTACGAGAGGTTAACAGATTTTTTAAATAATTTTAAAATAATCTATTATAAACAACGCTTCAAACTTTAAGGCGTCCATAGCCCCGCAACTTTATGGCTAGTGCAGTGGATGCCAATGACCACACCAAAATAAAGTCAAAATTGAAACAGAGGCCTCTCACTTGTCACCACAATGTTATGCCATACCACAACTACGCGAATCTCAATGTTGAAAAAGAAGACACGTCTTCATAAAATTACCTGGTACCGAACATGACTGTCATATTTTTGGAACTATTTTAATTGTTACGTTGGGTGGGTTTTTTTTTCTGAAATATTACCAACCTAACTAAGCTAATAGCTATTTTAACTTTATGATAAACTTATACATTTGTTCAACACGTTTAAAACAACGGATAAGCGGCCCTTAAACAAATTCAGAGAAATTAGTTATCACTATTATAAGTACCTTCTCACAATAATGTTATGTTCACAAACTAAAATTCAATTAAAACAAAAATTATTTCTAAATTGGACCACACGCCAAATCCTAAAGCTGAATCGGAATTCTTTTACGAATGCAGTAAAAATTTAGGCTCAAAACATTCAGGGACTCCTCCCCTAATGGTACGACTATCGGTACAGGGCAAATCGAGTTTTAGGTCGATTCACACCTACGGGGACGTGATGTGTCCAGCTTGTTTGATAGTAACACGACACAACGCGATATAGACTCACAGTATGTTGCATACTACTACGGGAATGTTAAGAGTTTTTTTTTATATCACGAATGCCTATTCCAGCGGTCAGTCAGTTACTTACTTGTAAATATTAATTGACGTTTAAAACTGATGGCTTCTAACAGCTAAGTAACACTAGCTAATTTTAACATCAGCGATTGGCGATTTAGTCGCTAACCGCAGCGATTCAGCATGCCACGTCCAAGAAACGTTAGTAAACGCACAAAAAAATAGGCATTCGTCAAATAAACGACACAATCAAAGATACGCAACTTATGCTACGGATTTAAAAGTGTCCAAATCCACTCAGGATTACAGAAATATTCGTGTAAACTGTACAGAGCTAGCATATGGATATTTGTCTTATAGTTAGTGAGTTACCATTTTATATTTTTAAAAATTTCCCTTTCTTGAATGAGCTATAAATGTTATAAGGTATATATGCATGTGTTTATATACGATTACTGAAAGACACCGCGCTGATATTATTTACAGAAATGCCTTTCAATGTTGCGACGGCCGGAGATGTCACGCTGGCATTGCACGTATGTTGCACATCAATAATTCCATCTATATTATTATCTATATATATAACGGTGTCATTACTTTAACTTTACGTATCTATGGCGACACATCACATACCGGAGATGTGAATCATGTTTTATACGTATCGATACAATAGACACGAAAATAGATTCAGGATAGACATAGTTGCCGCATTTCAGGACGCTCATTGATTTGTTAATTTTGAACTCTACTTCCACAGAAATAAGAGTGAAAAAGAGAGACTCGATGTCAAAGTTAAGTGGACTGTAAATTGCGAGTTTGTAGTAAATTACTTTTGTCTTGGGATCGAGTTTTTTGAAGAGTCGGTGGAGATTTTATGTTAATTAGATGTTTGAAAGTGTGGCAATTTTTAAGTAAATCCCAGGAGTATACTTGCGACTCTACATTGCTAAACCTTTTGTTGCTTTTAATATTCATTAAAATAGTTTTTTTTTGTGATAAAACACCAAATAGGTAATTTATGTACATTTAGTCTATCTTAATGACTACTAAGTAATTTTACTCTATCTTAAATTGTTGTTTAGAGTTAATATTGTTAAAGTATCATCCAGTGACACTGTACTTATTTATTCTAACACATAAAGGTATTAAAATAGAATGTAAATAAAAAGTAAAATGAAATGAAGAAAAGAAAAATCTTAGTTAACATTATAATATAAGAATTAAAGGATTATAAAAGAATTAAAGGATATTATTATTATGTCGTAACAGATTCTGTTTTTCTCAGCTTTTACACCGGTGATTTTTATGAGGCCAAGTACTATTATTATTATTATTATCTCTCACTAGGCGTCACTCATCCAACATCCGATCGCGCCACAAACTGATTTGAGAACTACGTGCGTCGTAGGACCTTGAATTTTCTGTTAGAAATTTGAATTAAATTGGAGTACCGGTAACGTGTTAATAAGCTGATTTGCTGCAGCTTATGGACAGTAAATATGTTACAGCCATCTGGTTAAATCAGCCACTCAATTGAAAGGCTACCCCGGTAATTAAACGAAACGAGTGCCGAAACAACAACTAGCCAAGTCGTTGAATGTAACATAAAACAACTTGGCAGAACGTCATTAGGCATTTTATTAAATAGAATATAGGCGACTTTGTGATGTTTGACAAAGTCCCAATTCTTAGGTAATCCCGAAGCTACAGAAACTAGCATTCTCAGTCTATATGCATCATCACTGGTTTGCATCTCTAATGTGCCGTACGAGGAGCCAAGTCTCGTCTAGCTCTGTCTTGGTGTTTCTTCCTCAGCCCGCAGCTGCAGAGCCGGTCACTGGGGTTGTAAGTCAGGGGACTCCCTGACTTACCAGTGGGCGGGATCCAGCTGACTCGCTGGATGAGGGTTGTTGTGGCCAATGGGTTGCGGCTTTCG
This sequence comes from Pyrgus malvae, assembly GCA_911387765.1. Classification (NCBI taxonomy): domain Eukaryota; kingdom Metazoa; phylum Arthropoda; class Insecta; order Lepidoptera; family Hesperiidae; genus Pyrgus; species Pyrgus malvae. The sequence goes on from OU426969.1 coordinate 10,271,899, forward strand.
CCGCTGGAGTCAAATCCGGAGAGGTGCGGCACCTTACCCTCATACCCGTGACGCCATCTCTTGATGAGTTGCGGAAGGTAACCACATTACTCCCAGTTCAGACCGGAGGCCGATATCTTCATGTGCAATCATCGCTTACAAGAGCCTTGAATGCCCTCTGTCTGCGGTGAATCAAGATTTGATGGTGAAGCGAAGAGTGGAGATGCCCGCTATCCACGAGTCGGGATGTGAGAATAGGATGTGGAGGCTAATAATGGTTACTCAAGCCGTCCATGAAGTCCATGGAAACAGCTGTATCAGGAACAGGAAGCCTATGGTGCGCTGCGATGAACCTGACGAGCTGGTGATGTGATGCTGCAGTCCATCCAGGCAATTAAGGTGCAACTGATGAGTGTCAGAAGGGACGTATTCTTGTCCGGGCCACCAGTTTGGCAAAGGAGATCTCTGATGCCCGAGGAGAGGTGCGCTACAAGTTGTACATTGTACAATTGAGTCAGTTGTAGCCTACAACTGACTCAATTCGGGGCTTGTACATATGGACGGATATTCAGAAATTTCGACAGTGTGTTTCGGAATACCCGTAGCGCCATCTCTTGATAAGTTGCGGAAGGTCGCCAGAAGTTTATGCGTTTTTAGTTCCAGTTCAGTAGATGGTAGAACTTTAATGGTTCGTCCGTAGAAATACCTCCACTGCACCCACTTCTGCTGTAAAGCAATTATATTGTGTTTCCGTGGAAGGTTGTAGTTTTCGGCCAGTCTTACATGCGATCAGACCAGGCCTTTGGAGTGGTAACGGAATGCAGTTGGCATACGACCACAGGCAGGACTTAGGCTCGCTTGAGGCTCTGTAGGAATCCTTGGGCTGCAGCACTCAACACCACGTGGCCTGCATGCTCGTCTGCTACTCCATTCAAATAAAGAAATGCTACTCACTTTTCTCCTGTATCCTCATGATGAGAACTCCGACCAGCTTATCAGTCCCTTCCTTGACGGCTGCTATGGACATCTTATCCTTCATCCAGATTCGAACATTATGAACAAATTCGTCCGTGCCTTCCTGGTCTTCGACCAGCTTCACTGACCTGTAGGTGATCTGAAATGATGAGCAGGAATTAAATTTGTTAAAAGATAGCCTAATAAATCCATCCATCACACCACTACTTGCTAAGAAAAAGCGGAGTTAGTATATATGTGATTACTCTATAATTTCATAGTATTGATCCTTATTAAAATTAGAGAAACCGCAGAACATAGCAAGTCTACCTATAGAATGTAATTAAAGTAAGGCCTCCCTTCAACAAAAAGAAATAATAAAAATGACGATCATTTCACAAAGGACTCGGTATAGACGTTCTCCTCGGGCGATTTGGCAAAATTAAATTAATTAACCAGTTTCAAAGTAAAATAGATTAGTGGATTTAGGGACCATATTCTCTTGACAAACTTTAAAGGGTTTTTGTTATAAAATCTTAAAATATTTCAACATTTCCGAGTGAGGCCTGAGGCTACGTTTAAATTATCGAGGGAGTATCTATAATAGTAGATGTATAGTTCTAATTTTGTTATTTTCCTGAAGGTCGAGACAATTAAAGATGGTTAGCAGCAGCGATATTCGAGAGGTTAAAACACGAATCTCCCGGGGCTCGCGGGTTCTATCTAAAAATTTGTTGTTTTCTATTGTGATAGCTACTCCACGGTGAGGAAGAACAATATTTCATTACGATGTCATCCTTTGACCAGCACGGGTGCGGGTCGTAATTTCAGAATTGAGAAGAATTAATGCCATAAGGCCGCGTTGATAATGTTTCAATGCCTATAGATCCTTAATGGTCGCAAAACAAAATTTAAAAACTTTTCTTATATTTTTTCTAATCAACGATATCCCACTCGATATAGTTCATCAATTTTTATTTTATTATTTTACAGAATATGGTTTACACACGCGTTTATTCTCTGTAGTGTCAAAAAAGAAAATACATTTTTTTCAGCCCTTTTTTGTCCCACTGCTCGGCACAGGTCTCCTTTTGAAGGTAAGAAGGATGTAGACCATAGACCACCACGCACACCAAGTGCGAATTGGTGGTCAATTAGTGGCCAAGTGCGAACATATTTATACATTATAAATATATAACCCTCCTTTACATCCGCGATCGAGTAAAAACAAAATATATTTTTGTGGCTGTCCGTTTAATTTTTCTATTAAATACTAGCTGTGCCCCACGGTTTCACCCGCGTTAGATAAGATCATTAGCATAAAGTGAGGTCCCTTCTGAAGTGCCGCTGGACCGGCTTTTTTGTAGGACTATTTAAGATAAACATTTCCATCATACATTACATAATATGTGTGACTGTAGCGATTTTGGCACGCACGTCAGAATAGCTCGCAGATCGTAGAATTTTTCCTACTTACTTGACACTTATCGTCATATTTTGGACAATTCACACAATATCTTTATAAACTGTATCCTATGTGTTATTCTGATGTATGAGATATATTATTGTAAAGTTTCAATATAATCCATTCAGTAGTTTTTACGTAAAAGAGTAACAAACATCCATGTTTACAAATTTTCGCAATATTAGTAGGATTCTTTAGTATGTACGGTACTATGTACCTAACGGTAACCATACGGTAGTATGTACGGAACTGACTATATGCGAATGTGCCTCGCTCTTGGCTAGTCATTTTATTATCTGGCGCTTTTCTACTCCAAAAATATCTTAATTAGGCAAATTAAGATTTTTCCAACGCACAATTCATCTCTTAGCCGTCAGTGCCTTAATTAAATATTCGGTACTGTGGGAGTGATTACTAAATTGTTTTGTTTCAAAGTTTTCATGAATTCCATTTGGAGCGCTATGTTGAATTATAATTACAAAAATAAGGAAATAATTAGATTATAGTATATTTCATTACAAGTGTGGAAAGGCGTTCCGACAAATGTCTACCCGAGCCGAGGCGCAGCCGAAGGTGAGGGTTGACAGTCGGAACTCCTTCCAATGACGGTTCCGCACGTGTACTAAACAACTATTTTTAATACAGTTGCGAAAAAATGAAGCAATTTAATAAAATAATAAAAACTCGCAAAGAACATTTTTGAAAAATAGCGCCAACCGTAAAAGAATACCTATATGCAGAGATTTTTTTTTGTTTTCTTCACCCATTCTGGGTAGGTAAAGGGAACTATGCCCATACAGCCAAGTCTTCAGTAGATTTTTTTTATTGATATGAAATGAAAATATTAATGATGAAATTAAATGAAACTAACTCATTGAATCGAATCATTAAATCTGATATTGAAACAAATTAGTAGCTTCTTTTTAGAAATATTTGCATGAATCATAAAAACTTCTAAAATTTCGTGGTTGGTTTTTATTTTCTTTTTAATAGATATTATTATTTTGACAGTTGGGAAAGAGGACGCACGAGTGCGGAAAAGGTAAAGAAAAAGCACGAGTGTGTAATAGCCCACTTCCCGCACGCTATACGTCCCTGCAATACATCACTTTTTGAGCAACTGTATTAAAAAATATATTTAATGGTCATAATATCAAATCTGTATTATATAAATGTAGGTGTATAATGTAGGTGGTAGAACTATTATGGTTCGTTCGGGGAACTACCACCGCTGCGCCCACTTCTGCCGTGAAGCAATTCTATTGTTTTTCGATGGAAAGGTGCAGTTGCCGACCTTACGTACATGAGGCGACCACCAGCCTCTGGAGTGGCAGCGCAACTGCATGCGACCTCAGACAAGAATTACCTATGCTTGCTTGAGGTTGTATGTGTATGTCAATGGGTTGCAGCGATCACTTAACACCACGTGTTCTGCATGCTCATCTGCTACTCCAATCAAATAAAAAAAATATATGAAGGCAAACCTCACTGACTTATTCAACAACGCACAGCTGAAACGATTGTATCTAGAAACTTGAAATTTGGTCCAGGGGTTTCTTTCATCGTGTAAGTGACAAAGCATTTTTGGAAATTCAACCCCCAAGGAGGTCAAATAGGGGGTGAAGTTTATATGGAATTTTCTCATTTCTGCACTTAGAAGTATATAAGTTTTAGGACCTCTTTCACCAACTTCAAGTAAAGTGACGAATAAGCTAATTGTCGGTTAAAGTCACCCATAACTTCAATGACAATTTCACGATGTTAGAGTAGCATTATGATAAACTAACCCGAAGTCATAGCTTTAACTTGTCAATTAACTTTACTTGGGACCTAACTTATCAACACTTTACTTGGAGATGGTGAACGACGCCCTTATATTACAATTAAAAATCATCTGTGTAGGTGAAATGGACAAATTCTACCCTAAAGGGGTAAAATGTGGGGGTAAAGTTTGCATTGCTATTTTGGTAATTTTGACAATTTGTATATAGGGTCCTGATTACAAACAAAAATGATCTGCGTAGGCAAAGACAATAAAAAATAAAAGAACGGGTTTCAATTGGGATACGTGAAATCAGCGGATTATATCACTTCATGCTGAGTGATTATCCTTTATAACGCGGTTGAAACCGCAGTGCTCAACTAGTATTGAATAAAGCCAAATAGGCCATATATAGTGCGGAGGACCGACAACCGATGTGAATAAAAGGTCCTCGAATGGCGACCACGTCTTGGCGAAAGGAGCGCAGGCCGCCCTCCAACCAGTTGGACTGATGACCTAAAGGAGACCACAGGAAACCGCTGGATTCAGAGGGCGCAGCACCGGATTGAGTGCGAATATCAGGGGAGGCCATGTCCAGCAGTGAACTTTTAAAGGCTGACGGAGTATATTTTATCATATTAGAATCTAAGAGCGGTTTCAAAGCATCGTAGTTTTTTGGCTATATGCGCTTGTTTCGATATTATTACATATGTGCTACTTGTTTGTGCTTATAAAACCATACGCCATAATGTTTAAAATTCTAAAATTTAAAATTATTCAGGTGTTTTCAGGTGGCATCTCTCGCAGCAGATTTATTCTAATAAGACGCTCGTTAGCGCTCGTACGAGTTTCATGATTCAAAAAATTCAAAAAAGTGCTATCTTTCTGGCAGATACGGGTACCTCGTAGGTCTAAAATGTGTGTGACAGCCTCCGTGGCGTAGTGGGTGATGAGCCGACCGCAAAGCGAAGCGTGGGTTTGACCTACCCAAGACAAATATTCGTGAGATGAACATGACTATTTGTCTGTGTCTGGGTGTTCATTTGTCTATTTAATGAAATGAAATGAAATGAAATGAAATGAAATGAAATGAAATGAAATGAAATGAAATGAAATGAAATGAAATGAATGAAATGAAATGAAAATACTTTATTGTTGACTGTTTACATACATACAGTTAGATGTTTAAAATTATTATAAGAGTTTAAACAGTCTACTATGCTCTGGCATACAATATTACATTACTAATTAAAATTAAAGTAGCTAAGTAGTTACGTACTAAAATAGTTTTATTTTAAGATCCGCTAAGAATATTCTTAACGGATCATCGGCTTTTGATGCCTACCCACCACTGGGTCAATGAGAGCAAAAAAGCCGGCGGAAAAAAAACCACCAGAATTTAAGTACGTATTTAGAATTATATAAGAATGTTTATCATGTGCTGAGAAAGATTTATGCTACAGTCCACCACGCTAAGTGAGTGTTTATGGACATTACACGACTTTGAGAGTTTTTTATAACTCTCAAGTACTCTCAACTATGCGCGAATAACATCGTAATGAAATATTACAATGTTTTGGTTGGATCATGATTTTGAAATTACGGTGGAATTTTGAAGTTATTTTTTAATAATCTAACCTCTTCGGGAAGATAATGTTTCTTCAGCATTCGTACCGCGTCTTCGTACCTGTAAATTATAATAAATGTTAATTCAAAATACCTAATCAGTACACATTTCTGCCTGTATTAATTCGGTGGAACATTCCGGTAAATGTACATTTAAGCCTGAGTTTTGCCTGAAGTCGTACACATGTACGTGGTGTAGGTGTAGGTGGTAGAACTATTAGTCCCTGTAGCTACGGGATTAAGAATAGAGCTACGGTATCCCCTGCCTGATCGTAAGAGGCGACTAAAAGGGGGCTTCCGGGGATGCGGACGGTGAGAGTGGGAGCTTGACCCGTCCAGCTAGCAGCCCCGGGAGGGACGGCGGTGTATGCGTGGCCGCATGCCGCCGTGAACACCTGAAGGTGCAGGAGAGCACATCTTCTCCCGAAGATGGGCCCGTTCTGGGGCGCCGCGCGTGGAGGACACCGGTGCGTTCTTATGGAGATCCCGAAGTCCTCACAAACGCAGAGGCAGGCCACCGAGGGGGTTTTAGTGCGGTCAAATCCCACATAACCCGGTATCCTCTCCCAAGGTGTCGGGTACCTTTTGAAGGTTTCCCCCCCGATATAAAAAAAAAGGTGGTAGAACAATTATGGTTTGTAAGTGGTAGAATTATCATGGTTCGCCCGGGGAAGTACCACCGCTGCACCCACTTCTGCCATGAACCCCTATTGAAACATGAAACTCTATTGTGTTTCGGTGGAAAGGTGTAGTTGCCGGCCACAGTTGCCGGAGTAGCAGCGCACCTCAAACAAGACTTACCTATGCTTGCTTGAGGTTGTATGTAGATGTCCGTGAGTATTTGAGATACTACTCGAGAGCCATGGTATCCCCACATTTTCACACTGTTTTGTTGCATGAGCCACGGTTTTAGTAATAACCATTAGAATGCATGTTGTTTGCTTTTTAAACGACTTTAAAAAAGTGAAATTTTCAGTTAAATGAAATGAAATGAAAAACGTTTATTGATGACTGTTTACAAAAAATTTTGGTGTTTGCATCTAACAATAGTATTTAAACAGTCTACCTTATTCAGGCATCCAATAATCACTAAATTAACATACAGTTATTTATTTACTAAATTAATTACAATTATAACTTAATTTAAATTTTAAATTTAAAGTTTATTTTAAAGTTTTAAGAATCCGTTAAATAAATTTTAACGGATCTTCGGCTTTAATGCCTACCCACCGCTGGGTCAATGAGAGAAAAAAAGCCGGAGGAAAAAAAACTCTCAGGCATTGTTACATTTATATTTTATCGCGAAAAAGCTTCCCAAACCTTTGTACTTTTATTCAATAGATGGTTTCAAAAGGTTTTGTCATCAAAGTACTCATTAATACTATAATAAACTTTTTTAATGAGCCATTGTTTAAGTGATTTCTTGAATTTTGTATTTGGCAACATTTTTATATCTTTAGGTAATTTATTGTAAACTTTAATGGCATATATGTATGTACTCTTTTTAAAAATGTGACATTTTATTCGAGGTAGATATAAAATATCGTTATCATTTTGCCTTGCGGGAACATCTCTGACGCGCATGTTAGCTTTCTTTTCAAAAAGATTTTTATTATTATAAACGAAAGTGCAAATTTCTAATATATAAACACATCAACACTGTCTAGGGATATTTCGTTTAGAGTTCTTTAATTCAAAAAATACTGGCTGGATTTTAAATCTTTTTTACAAGCATATTTTTTAGGTCATTTTGAATGATTCCAAATTTGAATTTACGAAAATTAATTTAAAACAAAAGATATGCGCGGCAAACCTAGTGTAAGAGTCGAAAAGTTAAATTTATTAATCATGGTTTTTGATCATTTTTTGTGAAAAATTAAAGTTCTATCACGAAAAAGTGATTAATTTTAAATTTATTAGCACTGTATGCATAATGCAGCGCCGCCATTTGACGAGAGACGAAATGTTAAGGGCAGTAGGCATACTCCAAGCTGGAGCGACTCAACAGAGAACTGCTGATGAGATTAGGACAAAGCAAAACGTCATATCGAGGTTGTGGTCACGATATCGTGCTACCGGTGAAGTGGCTGAAAGAACCCCAGGCGGTAAGCGCAAGACCACCCAACGACAAGACCGATTTTTGCAAGTTGCTGCAAGAAGGCAACCAAATGTTACGGCCATACTGTTGGTTCAAAGGCTTCAGTCTGAACACCAGTTGCTGGTGAGTGATCAAACTGTGAGGAGAAGACTGCCTGAAGCAAACCTTTATGCTCGCAAACCACTTCGTACTCCAACACTACGCCGAGGAAATCGCGGAATAAGATTGCAGTGGGCTCGTGAACATTTGTTGTGGGAAGATAACCAGTGGTCTGAAGTGCTGTTTACTGATGAGTCCAGATTCGGTTTCCATCCTGATTCACGAAGAGTACGCGTATGTCGAGTTCCTGGTCGTGAAAGCCGTCTGCAACACCCTCAGGGAGTCCATCCATACCATGGTGGCACAATTATGGTCTGGGCGGGAATACGTGCTGGTGGACGAACGGATCTCGTTTGGATCAGAAACACCATGACGGCTGAAAAATACCGTGACCAGGTGCTAGCACCAATAATCTACCCCCATCGAGTGCAAATGGGCCAAAGATTCACGCTCATGCATGATAACGCCCGTCCGCACACAGCGCAAGTGGTGACCAGGTGGCTGCAGCAGCATGACATATCGGTTTAAGACTGGCCTGCGCAATCGCCGGACCTAAACCCTATAGAGCATGCGTGGGACATGCTCCAAAGAAGGGCTATGAAGAATTTTCCTGCAAACCTTGCTACTGAAGAGCAACTTTTTTTGCATCTTAGCAGGATCTGGGACAATATCCCACAGCATGACTTTGACAACCTGATTCATAGCATGAAAAACCGTTGCAGGACGGTTGTTAATGTCATGGGTGGTTTTACTGACTATTGACTTTTTTGCATAATTGCAAAAAGAATGGAATTTTCTCCTTTATTTTCACTTTTTTTTTAAAACACGTTTATCGTTACTTTGCTCTTAATTCACTTTTTGTATTTATATGAATAAAATTTTATTTTCACATAAAAAATCTTTTTGTTGTATTCTAAACTATAGTCTGATAAATAGGCTTCATAAAAATATATACATGTTACAGGCTATTCACAAATAATTTTGATAAAATTGAGAAAATTCGAAATATCCCTAGACAATGTTGTATATACCAGTCAATGTTAGAATTTTTTCTTCGAGAAATAATGATCGAATAGAATCATCGCTTGCTTTGCTATACAGTATTCTAAGGCTACGCTTTTGTAACATAAAAGTACTACTCACATTGACAGAGTTTCCCCAATATATTATTCCATATGTTAGAAGGGGATAAATGTTTCCATAGTAAAAACTTTTGGCTACTTCAATCGTTGAGGTATCTACAAGAACTGAAAGAGCGTAGCAATTTGAGGATATTTTGCAATTTATGTTGTTAATATGACTTTTCCAATTTATATTGGTATCTAAAGAGACCCCCAAGAAATTCGTCTGCGTAACCTCCTCTATTTCTACAGCACCTAATTGAATATTAAGATTTTCCAAGTCTTGTTTATAATTTTTAAACTGCATTACTTTGGTTTTATTTAAATTTACTGTGAGGTTCAAATTTTCAAGCCATGTTTTAACCGTTAAAAGTGTTAGTTTAATTTCATTTCTGTAATCTTCGACTGATTTACCATCATTATGAAATATGATTGTTGCATCGTCTGCGAACATAACACATGGATATTTTGTTACTGTTGGTAGTTCATTAATATATATCAAAAACAAAAGTGGGCCAAGTACACTACCTTGAGGGACGCCAATCCTACAGGTTTCATACTTAGATTGCACTTCTTCTAGTGTATTTATTTGTTCATTATACGTTGTGAGTACTGTTGCTTGCTTTCTATTATTTAGATAGGATTGAATTAGTCTATATGCAATACCTCGGATACCTACATGTTCGAGTTGTCTTAAAAGTATGTTATGGACAACACAGTCAAAAGCTCTTGTCATATCTATAAATAAGGAGCTACATTTAATTTTATTGTTTATATAAGTCCAGACCATACTAAGCATCCTGTATATAGCTAAAGATGTTGACCTATTTTGCCGAAAACCATATTGAAAGTCACTTAGTATTTTACATTTGTCTAGATAATTAACAAGTCTAATAAAAATCACTTTTTCGAAAATTTTAGAGAAACAAGGCAGTAGAGCTATTGGTCGGTAGTTATTCATTATATCTTTGGGTCCTTTTTTGTGCAGTGGTTTGATTATAGTAATTTTGAGTTCATCTGGAAAGCAACCTGTTTCTAGCATTATATTTATAACATGCACCAGGGGCATCAATTCTAAAATTTATAGCATTTAAGTATATGTCTACGTCATCTTTTTTTGACTTGATACTCTGTATATTTTGGTGAAAAATATTAAATGAATAATTACGATTGTTGCCCGTTGTTAAGAAAAAACTGCGCTTTATTTATTTCATCTGTTTGTACTGCTATACTCTTACTAGTAGTTAATAATAATTCACTGCAAGTTTGTGTGGAAATATTTTTCTTTCTTAAAGTTGTGATACTTTTACGGTAATTATCATATTTAAATCTATACTGTAAACGTAATATATCTCTTAATATGTTTCTTGCTAGATCAACTAACCTAGGCCTGGGGAAGTGATGTGAGTAATTTTGAGCTTCCGAATATCTCGTAAAAGTTACCCAATTAAACTGTGAGGTCAAGTGCGCATACATATAAGCCAGCTTTTTAGTATTTAAATGTTTATTATATCTTGTCTGGCAAAGAATCACATTAGTATTTTCTAAATTTTGCAAGTAGTAGAAAAGATTTGAGTATAAACAATTTGGAGATTGATCATTTGATCCACCTATTATAATCACATAATCAGATTTAGTAAGATTTTTGCATGAAATTAAAATCGATGATAATAAGTTATTTATTTTTGCACCTGGCATTGTTGAAGAGGTAACTAAGTACTGAGACCCTAATAAAGATTGTAACAATTTATACATCCCTTTTCCCTCTTCGTCAGCAAATATTACTACTTTGTGCTTGTTATTTATTTTTGGTTCACTTTCGATACAATTATCATTAAGAGTTAAGGACTTACATGGCTCATTTTTTTGTCCTAGATGAGTAATTTTCGTCGTTTGGTTTTTATTTTCAATTTCTGAAATTATTTGGCAACTTGTTATGGTCTCGTTTTCAACTGGATGTATAATTTCTACCTGAGAAGACTAGTTAGAAGTTAGACTTGAATGTAATTGTTATTGAGTGACTAGTGGACCCCGCAGGCGTTGTCCTACTTTAAAAATATTGAAAGAGGATTAGTTTCTGTATCATCTCAAAGAGTTTTTATATTACTGTCAAATAAAAAATATAAAATAAATAATGACAGATGAAATTGTTAATCAGACTATGTCAAACTTGTGGACGATGGCGCGAAGAACCAATGTTTGACAGAAACTAACAGTTTGTATAGGAAAATTAAATCTATGTTTTCTCACCATTTAAACCTTCCCTGGATTTCTACTAATATTTCAAGACCAAAATTAGCCACATCGGTTCAGCCGTTTTTTAGTTTTAGCGAGACTAACGAACAGTTATTCATTGTTATATATAGAGATACTTGAATCATATTTGAGCATGAAAATCTATACTTTAAGCTTCCAAGCATACGTATGTGTTAAATTTTGTAAGTGTACGAGTACGTACGTTGTGATATGAGCTCTGATTAACATATGTACATAATAATATGTTTATTTGTATGTTGGTCTACAAATTTCTCGGAAACTTAATTCATATCGAGAAGATCCTTTTCGATTTAATTCCGGTACATTCCCACCAGGCGCGGTCGCAGCCTTCAATTTGGGGGGGGTCACCAAGAAATTTTGGGAGGGGTCACTAAGAAATTTGGGGGAAAAGATGTCCCAAATTGGCTTGTTTCGCCTTCCCACACATGATTGATGAGTTTTGGGGGGGGGGGTCATGTCCCCTGTGACCCCCCTGGGACCGCGCCTGATTCCAACAAAGGGTATAGTGTAAGTTACATCAAAATCGGTTCAGCAGTTTTTGCGATATGAGTATTTCTAGACGGGGCTTGCATATTGAAAGTACCTAGTGATAAGTTATATCGTTATCCTTTTCAGTTGAGAAGCAATTGAAGTCGGTTTAATTTTTTTAAATTACTTTTTAAAAATACCTTCTATCCTGTAAATCTTCGAAGCGCAAGCCACACGGTACCCTTCCCCAAATGGATGGAGCCTTGATCCTTTCTTCTAGAATTTTCATCTTCTCCACCTCAGCTTCTGCACTCTTCGCCATTTTGAAAATACTCCAAAACTTTATGAAATATTTATTTTACATTTCGGCATCGCTTTCTGTAAGTAAACTGCTTACTTAGTTAATTCAACTTTTAAGTTTTAATATATTTAATGATAGTAAAATTTTCATTCAAAAAATATCAAAGTGGATTTTCAATGAGTTCTTATAAATTAATAATCGTGTTTCTAAAGATCAACATTTACTAAAATAGTTTTAAGAATACTCAGCATTATTGAGTTTAAAACTTTGTTATTCAGCATCTGACCTATGATTGTCCTTAATTATCGTAAATTAATTAAAACAAACTTTTTAACTTAGGTATATTGATCCCATAGCAGGTGTACATAAACTATTTACATCAATTGGTCACACTTACATCAGGCGACCACCAGCCTCCGGAGTAGCCTCCGCAACTGCATACGACCTCAGACAAGACTTACCTATGCTTGCTTGAAGTTGTATAAAGATGTCCATGGGCTGCAGCGACCACTTAACACCACATGGCCTGCATGCTCGTCAGCTACTCCATTAAAAAAACAATTTTATTTTTTTCCACTGACTTAAGTTTATCTTATTTAAACTTATTCATCTTGTGCATTGGTACCCGATTTTATAAAGAAATTTCTCCTTTCCTCTACCCAAAGGCAGTCTGCAAGAGATCGCTATCAGCGATAAGGCCGCCTATTGTTACACTATTTTCAATAAGCTTGTTTTGTATGTTACTTTTTAATTTGGTGTACAATAAAGCATATTTGTATTTGTATTTGTAAGTTCTGAAACGTGAATATCATACACGTAGCCACTTTTAGTCATCCATCCATCCTTCAGCCTCGATGAAGGACCCTATTTGACGACCCATTTGGCGCAATGATTATCATGCTGGACTGCCGATCGGCTGGTCCCGGGTTCGATTCCCAGCGAGGTAGAAATTTGAATGATGACTTTAAATTTCTGTTCTCGGTCTGGGTGTCTGTCTTTGTGTGTCCATGGTATCCACGACATAGGGAATCCTAGTGTAGGGCTATGAGTGAGTACCGTTTATTTATTTATTTTAAAGTCCACTGCTGGACATAGGCGTCCTCTTTAATAATGTCTGCCTCGACTAACGACTCGATTGACGAACCGCGTGGCGCAATGGTTACCATGCCGGACTGCCAATCGAGGAGCCCCGGGATCGATTCCTGGCGATACAGAAATTTGAATGATAAGTTTAAATTTCTGTTCTCGGTCTGGGTTTTTCTGTTCCTATCTTTGTATATATCCATGGTACCCACGACACAGGGTATTAATTACCTTACTGTGGGGCTATGAAGGTGTAATGTAACATTTATTATTTTTATTATTTATTATCCATCCGGTCTCGAACCCTCTCAACGCAGCTTCCCGCTTTCTTCTTCAGGTCAGCTACCTGACAGCAGGGCGGCTTGTGCCCCTTTTACCTTTCAGTGCTCACAAATAAACTTCAGTTGAACATACCTTAATTTCTCTTCAAATTCATTTTAATTTCTAATAAGAATATTGAATACACATAATTTAACGAAACCGTCTCCCTAAACCTAATCAAAAACTGTTTGAAAAGATAATAGAATAGAATAAACTTAAAATCCTAAATAAATAGAAATCCAAGACCTAAGTCTTTGATAGAAATGTGGTTGGTTGAAGTTGATTCATGTCAAATAGTTATGCCAATAAATGTCAGTATTTTTTTTATTGAAATAGACTATTACATTTTTATGTTTACTCTACATGTGAAAATATAAAACCTTGCGAATATAAACCCCACTCGTCAGAGAGGAGTGGCCTTTGCTGGCGAACCCCTCGTCCCAACGTCCATGCACAATGTGCCTTCTAGTTATACAACTAGTGTGCCTGTGTGTGTCGGTGTCAGTGTTGTCGGTGCATAGAAAATGACGTTGTTATTTGAATTTGACATATTTAGAAATGTATGCGTCTGTAGCGATGAAAGAATATTTGTGAATGTGTCACAAAATTAAAATGTGTGCGCTCTTCCCCCAGCAACAGATTTGGCACAAAAAATATGTATCGAAGTGAGGCGCTATGCTGTCTCTACTGAAGGGTAAGTAACTTTGATGCTCTAAGGCTATTAGTTGATTATGTTAAAATATAAAACCTTCTATCTTCACCCGTCAGGTGTCATAGGTACCTGTGAAGCTCTAAGCTCACCCGCTGAATAAAGAAGCTCTCTTTATATTGTGCCTGTGCTGTGCTGTCAGTACTGGAGTAATTTTGGTGGAAGAATTATTGCTCAATGTAAGATAAACAGAGATGATATTTGTAAATATTTTGTTGTTGATACTTATTTGTTAATGTTAAAACAGACAAATAAAATTAAAGTGGGCACCCAGGCTAATATACATTTTTTACAGTCACATTCAGTTTGCATATACTACATCGGAGTCATATTGGTAGGTCCACGGAGTTCCAAATAACGCGCGCACCCCCCCCCCCCCCCCCGTCATAGATAATAATAATAATAAAGTAAATAGATATAATGGTATATCATATGGTCATAGATCATAATGGTAAGTCATAGGCATCTGCAGCCCATACATACACATCTACATCCAACTTCAAACAAGTTCAGTTGTGTATAATAAAACTTCCATTAAAAGAACTGGAGACTGCTTAGCGGCAAAAATTAGTATAACAGTACCTACTATGTAGTACTTCCTCGACCTATTGTAACATTAAAAAAATGTTAAAAAATATAGTTTTTATTTCATTCTCAAATTTCATAAACTTTCTAACTCTTAAATTCAAATATAGTATATATAATATATTAGGGCCCTTCGTGCAGTACGTATGCGAAAACTTGACCCATGTTCGAGGTGGCTCCTGGCAGCCCTAATTTAATGAAACGTCACACGCCTGCCTGAGCTCGCTGATGATGCCTGTCGGTTTCATGCGATCTTTCTTATGTAATGTGTTATGTCATATGAAGGGTACTTTTAAGTACATTATTCTTAGTCTAAGGTACTTTTACACGACTTGTAACCTGGTGGCAAGGAACACACCTATAGATATGAACGAGTCCTGTTTACTATAGTAAACTATTTCGTTGGTAGTACCTACAGAGGCTGATGGTAGCCTTATATATGAATAGCGGCCGCCCGCGGCTTCGTCCGCGTGGACTATGGATAGAACGATGTTATTTAGCCTAAAGCCTTCCTCGATAAACATCCAACACGAAAAGAATTTTTCAATTCTAACCAGTAGTTGCTAAGATAAGCGCGTTCAAACTCTTCAGCTTCATAGGTATATTAGATTTAGTATGATTTTCTCCGTTTTGCAACATTTTTCACTGATGGTTCGTTCCATTGGGGTATTGGTTGCATCGTAATGTTAAATAGCCTAAAGCTTTTCTCGATAAGTAGACTGTCCAACACAAAAAGAATTTGTCAATTTGAACCAATAGTTCCTGGGGTTAGCGCGTTCAAACAAACAAAATCTTTATATATTATAAGTCAGTCGCAAGCGGCTTGGTCCGCGTGGACGTATTTAATAGGTCCCCGTAGGATAAATACCATCCTATGTCCTTTTCCAAGGTCCACTCTATCTGTGAGTAATGTAATTTCATTAAAATTGGATCAGTAGTTTAAGCGGCAAAGCGTAGCAGACAGACAGACAGATAGAGATACTTTTGAATTTATACTATTAGATTTCCACAAATCAGAAAAGAAGTGAACATGACATAATTTTTGAAGCGGCGATAAAATATGAATCAAATCTGTTGGATCCTAGCTTTAACATTCTAATGAATATGTTTTTAGAAAAGGTTAGATCAGGGATCATGTGATCAATAATTCGATAATCATTTGTCTTCTCATATTTTGTTCTTCTAGTTCTAACATTATAAAATAGTACCTGGACGACCGAGCATTGCTCGGATAAAACAATTTATTTTCTTGGTTTATTTCAAATGAAACACTCTTGAAATAGCTCCCAATAAAAAAAATTTTCACAAAAAATAAAAAATTAACGCAATATGGTTTTCATCGAGGTTTGAACCCGGGTCTCAAATTCCGCAGTTAGCCCACATGAACGATATTTTTATAGAGCAAGAGCTCTTGATCAAATTGAAAGATCAAATCGACATTGTCATTTCTTTGAACGTCGGATTGGCTGATGGCGTTTGACGGCGTTCTACACCACAATTTTATTATTAATACTATCCAATAGATGTCAGTAAGAGTCGTATTTTTCAGTTTATGTTAAGGTTGGTTATAGCTGAAAATATATTTAATAACGTAAAATTTCTGAAAATAAAACCTAGCTGGATTCATTATTGTTATCACCCCCGAAACCAGAGTACTAAATTTCATCAAAATCATTTGAGCCGTTTTCAAGATTCAAAAAATATGTTTAGGTATATACAAGAATTGCTCGTTTTAAGGTATTAGATTTTAGGGGCCCTACCTGTAACACATACGCGAAAACTTGACCCGTGTTAAAACCGGCACCTGGGCGCCCTTATTTAATGAAACGTCACTCGCCTGCCTGAGCTTGCTGATGATGCCTGTCGGATTCACGCGACTTTCTTTAGGCTATTATATTATCTATTTGTACAATGGGTTTGTATAAAACAGATATTAGATGATCTTTGTTTACGCTCTTACATATTATACTAGCGGCCGCCAGCGACTTAGTCCGCGTGGACTTTGGTATTAGTCATAGCATAATGTTATATTATTATAGCCTATAGCATTTCCCAATAAATGGACTATTCAACGCAAAAATATTTTTTCAATTCGAACCAGAAGTTCCTGAGATTAGCGCGTTAAAACAAACAAACAAAAACTTCAACTTTAGGTATATGTATAGATGCAAATCTGTTAGAGTCTATTGATCTTCAACGTTTCTACAATTTCTCACATCGTAGCTTCTATAGTTTTTAGATTCTAGAGGGCCCAGGCCCTCTTTTTTTATAAAACGTCACAAAGGTGCCTAAGCTTGCTAATAATGGGTGTATCCAACACCCATAAGAGCTTATGTTATAACGTTAAGTAAATAATTCTGGCTTAAAATAAACCTAGATTTTAGACCAAGAAATGCATTAAGATACTTAGATTCAATAGAAAAACATCATAATTCCAAAGGTATGCCTTAGAAAAAAAGAAAAGGATGAGATGTTTAATATATTAAACAGTCTACAATAATATTACATATTAATAAAAATTGAGAATGTTCTTTAGGATCATTTTAGGATCATGCTATTGCCTATCGCTGGGTTAGTGAGAGAAAAAAGCCGGCGAAAAACATCTCAGGCATTGGTTGATATATCAAGATCTATCATTTGATGTATCTGTAACTTGTAGTAGGTATTTTACTTTCGATGGTGAAGAGTAATTTCAGTAATATTATTGTCATTTAGGCCGCATCTGCTGGACACTGGCCGGTCGCCAAACAGTGACAGGTCTATTGAAACTTTATGTTACAGCTTACAAGACAATAGCTGCATCTTATAAGCTGTAGCTATGTACAAACTAATTACAATTAGTATGTACATTGCTACAGCTACAGAATTAGCTGAGAGTCTAATTCTGTAGCTGTAGCTATATAGATCAAAAACATTTTTATATTGAATACTCTTCACTTGAGGTTAAGTTAGTCTAGGGTTGCCAATCTCAAATTAAAAAACAGGATTTGAAGTTGGAGGTACCAAGACAATTCAGTTTGAAAACAGGAAGCAGTAGGTAATAGAGTTGCAATAGTTAAGTTAATAACTAGTGAAAATAAGTTAAATGAAATTCACCTTTGTTTTGAAACAACACGGCAGCGCGGCAGTGCAATTAATTGAGAGCCCTGACCTTTTAAAATTTAGAAACCCAGGACGCGAAACCCATGACGCTACCTTAAAACTATTCTGGACGTCCCAGGACACTTTGTAGTGGGACTAGAACATGTCCTGAGAAAACAGGACGTTTGGCAACTCTAAGTTAGTCTCAATAAATAACACTCAATAAATAAATAAAACTGTTATCTAATTAAAACTTGAATTTAACAACGCAAGTCTAGACATACCTACTCTCAAATTAATTACCTATATTTATTTATTCAGAGAAAACTTAGGTACACGTACCAATTATGCACACACACAAGCAATGTTAGTTAACTTACAAACTTTGTTATCATGTTACTACATTATCAAGTTTATATTTTCACACAAGTTACTGACATCCAAATATACTTTGAGAGTATGATTTAAGTAAAATACGTTAATTAGTCTAGTGTAGGTTGGTATTAAATTCAGTTCAAAACTTCAAAGAACAAATTATACTAATATTATAAAGAGGAAAGATTTTTATTTTTGTATGTTTGTAATGAATAAACTCAAAAAGTACTGTTCCGCTTTCTTAAAATTCTTTCACCATTAGAAAGCTACATTCACCTTGAGTAACATAGGCTACTTTTTGCCGCAGGAAAATGCTTCATTCCTACGTGAAAACGGGTAATAGGGTCAACGCGGTTGAAGCAACTGGCTAGACGCCTATGATTTTAATATAGAAATGAAGCCTGGAATAGCACATAGGCTATTTTTATCCTACGGGGACCCATTTAACGGGTCCACACGGGCGAAGCCGCTGGCGGAAGGCTAGTGTGAAATAAGAGACTAACCACAAAGGACCTGGGGCTAAAATAAACCTTATTGTTTGTAACACATTGTTAAATTTATTTTTTTCGTCCTTTTTTATGAGCCACTGCTGGGACTTGTTTCTAAAGGGAAAAAGATTAAGGCTGCAGTCCACGAGGTTAGCCAAGTGAGGATTGTTGAACATCATTCCATATGAGTATATGAGTTTCTCTCACGCATATGATGGAAAACATCGTAATTAATTTAATATCATGGCCCAGCTTGCATGTCCCCACGGTTAGCGTAGAACGCAAACGATCTACGAATATGCCAAACCGTGCTTCGGAGGGCACGTTAAGCCGTCGGTCCCGGTTGTTGTCGATAGATAACAGTGGTCAAAACTTATCGGAGGCCTTATGGGCGGTTTGAAAATATTAGACAGCGGGTTGGCCACTAACGCGCATCTCTACCAACCCGCATTGGAGCAGTGTGGTGGAGTATGCTCCAGGCCTCCCAAGTTTAAGTTGATTATCGCTAAAAAACGGCTAAAATTGTATTGTCTAAAAATAAAACCTAGCTAGATCGCTCTATTGCCTCCGAAATCCTGCATACATAATTTAATGAAAATCTTTACAGCTAATTTAGATTAGATTAATTTAGATCAATATATATATAATATACCTATATATATAATGTATATTATATATACAAGAATTGCTCGTTTAATGGTATTAGATTTGAGCACTGAGGTTTGATATTTATATACATACTGGCTGTGCCCCGCGGTTTCACCCGCGTTATTTTTCTTTTAAAGTATCCTATTTTACTTCTGGTAACTCCAAGAATATATGTACAAAGTTTCATGATGATCGGTTGCCACCCCGACCGGCGGGAGCTCCTGAAGAAGGTCCTCGGTCAGGACCGAAACATGTCGAGAAATCCGATAAAATTTATGTGAGTACAGTCGTGTAATATATAACTACAATGTTAGTGTACACTAATGATTCTTTCAATAAGAAAATGATCGGTTGAGTAGTTTTCGCGTGAAAGAGTAACAAACAAACTTACTTTCGCATTTAAAATATTAGTAGGATACATATTTTTGCTGAAACCAAAAGAATCAGCTTATTACTGTCATTGTCGGCTGATAATATTACATTTAATTCAGGGTACTAACACCGCAGTATGCCGACCGCATAGGGACTTCGAGTTTGAAATTGGTCCCTATTAGATAAACTTTAATTGTGTACGAGAGACACCACAAAGGATAGGATCGAATAAGATAAAACCTTTGTTACATGCTCGCTAATATATCGCATATATTTAATCAAAGTCTTGTACAGTATTCACTACCTAGTTACTTTCTTTATGATCATGAGACTTGACACAGGCTTAAAACTTTCCAGGAGTTCTGTTCCTCTCTGAAAGTTCTAAAAGTGAAGTACCCACAAATTTTGGAAACTATACCTCACACTGTAAACACCGATATTCAAACACAGACATGAATTTACTAAAACCAAAACAAACAACTTGTTATTCTAACCATCAGTTGGTATTAAATTTACTTTAAAAACAAACTTGATAGTTTCAGTGACCGCAAACGGACTTTAAGTTTGAGGCCTCCCGAACAAGCTTGGTCCCTGTTAGATTAATTACTTAAATAATGTAGCAAGAGAAACGTACCCCACAGCTAAGATAAACAGTTTGAACACGTTGCTGTGTGTTAAATTCGTGTATTATTTTAATGAACCTAGTTTGTTATCTATATTAATATTATAAAGAGGAAAGATTTGTATTTTTGTACATTTGTAATGAATAAACTCAAAAACTTCTGTTCCGATTTCAAAAATGCTTTCACCATTAGAAAGCTACATTCACCCTGAGTAACATAGGCTACTTATTACCGGGGGAAAATGCTTCATTCCTACGTGAAAACGGGTAATAGGGTCAACGCGGTTGAAGCAACTGGCTAAACGCCTATGATTTTAATATAGCAATGAAGCCTGGAATAGCACATAGGCTATTTTTATCCTACGGGGACCCATTAAGGACCCGGGGTCCCTGTTAGATTAATTACTTAAATAATGAGCAAGAGAAACTTACCGCAGAGAAGTTGAGCTAATATAAACAGTTGGAAACATGCAAACGCAGTATGTGTAAAGATTTTGTATCATTTTATTAATTTTGTTTTTCTTTATCTTGCTTCTAATTATACAATGGAAATTGCTTGATATGGCAAACTGTATGCAAAGTCAGTCGTTCGTTACTAATTTTTCAATTAGAGATACTTGAATTACTTAAGGTTTTAACGTAAACGTAATAATTCTAACTGTAGCGTGGTTTACTTCAGTTTGTTATTGTAACAGGCGACTAGTATTTAATTTCTCAGCACAAACTTTACAGTTTCATTTACCGCAAAGGGACTTTATGTTTGAAGCCTACCGAACGAGCGTAGTCCATATTAGATTAATTACTTAAATAATGTAGAGAGAGAAAATCACCGCAGCGAACTTGAGCTAAGATAAATAGTTTGAAACACGTTCCATATGTATATTAAGGATAATAAAATAATATGTATCATTTAATTGATAGTTACAAGTATTTCTTCGTTATCTTGCGGATGATTCAATTTACCGAGTATGTTATGTTCAAATTTTCAATTAGGTTTTCTTGATAATATGATTGTACTAAAACTAAAATATCTTAACTTATTCTTTCAGATGCTCGATTAACTTAAGCTGGTGAACATTTCATTCACTCCAGTATAATGTAATATACAGACAGGCGCGGTCCCAGGGGACATGACCCCCCCCCCCCCCCAAAATTGAAGACCGCGCTTGAGTTCAGATATATAGTAATTGAATTTACTTTAGAACGCAAAACTTCGCAGCTCCACTGACCGCAGAGGGACTTTAAGCTTAAGGCCTGCCGAACAGGCTTGGTCCCTGTGAGATAAACTTGAATTATGTAGTAAGAGAGCCACCACAAAGGTAGTAGGTACTATGATAAACCCTTTAACACGTTCGCGTATGTAGTAGTATGTATGTATATTAAAGTCATGTATCTTTTAATTTGCCTATTTTAGTTAATTTCTGTCTTTGGTAATAATTGGTAGGTTAAATACCAATTATGGCGTTTTTACAAAAGTCTATTCTTTTAAATTATGTAGTAAGAGAGCCACCACAAAGGCAGTAGGTACTAAGATAAACCCTTGTGTACGTTCGCGTATGTATATTTTAATTCATGTATCTTTTAATTCGCCTAGGTAATTAGTTATTATTTACAAATTTTGAGATTTTAGTTATTTTCTATATTTTGGATTTAACTTACCAACTATGGCGTTTTTTAAAAATTTATGCTTTCATTTATCTTTATCCATCTTTTATCATATATATTTATCCGTGCTTTTGATTTAAAACGTTATAGGTAGGTACAGTACCGTGGTAGTCTACTTAAAAACTTAACCACAAAGCGACCCGTGTGGCGCATTGGTTACCATACTGGACTACCGATCGGAGGGTCCCGGGTTCGATCCCGGCGAAGCTGAAATTTGAATGATGAGTGTAAAATTTCTGTTCTCGGTTTGGGTGTTTGTGTTTCTGTCTTTGTATGTGTCCATGGCACCTATTACACAAGGTATTACTGTGGGGCTATGAGTGTGAAACATTATTTTTATTTATTTACAAGGCAAAAAGCTACTGCATGCATAGGTATGGTAGGGATTCTTCTAATCAAACGCCGTTTACGTGAAGAAATTGACGTTTATTCCTCGATTAATAGACAATGCTATGAATTCTTATGAATATGATATGGTATGCGTTTGACTGTCAGCGCGTGCCCTCTGCGAATGGCCGCCTCACCGACCCGCCGGTGTTCCTATGCGTAAAATTAAGAACCAAAAATAGTAGATTAGGAGTTTTTTGGCGGGAAGTCGAAAAAGACATATCGTGCTCTTGTTTTATTTTCATTTTCTTGGTGTATTTTTGAGTTATATCGGATAAAGTTGGTGGCATTTTGTTTGATATAGGTTAACTACAGTGCACGAGTGTTTGTGAAATAGAATAACAGTGCTAAAATATGTTTTTTCTGCTTGCCTCCAAAATTCCATCGGACACGTTCTATTAAAGTAGCCATCGCTTTACTTGAATGTTGGACTGACTAGACTGACTGATTAATGACGACTTACTTACTGACTTTGTTATTATTTCGTCCAGTTTCATTGAAACTGGCAAAAAAATTGATGCAAAAATTATACTGGACGCTGGCAGTATGCACAGAGTTTCCTATGCCATAATTGAAAAGAAAAAAAATAGTAGATTATAGAAGCGTTAACAAGGTATGTTACAGAAATTCATATAATATGTGTATTTACTAAAGCCGAAACAAACAACTTGTTTAGGACGTTCTTATAATCACTTCAGGGCACAAACTTCTCAGTTTCACTGGCCGCATAGGGACTTTAAGTTTGAGGCCTCCCGAACAGGAGTGGTCTCCGTTAGATAAACTTGAATTATGTAGTAAGAGTGTCTCACCACAGAGGCAGTTGTTACGAAGATAAGTCCTTTAACACTCGCGTATGTGTGTTAAAGTTATGAATCATTGTAATGAATACTCTAGTGAAGTTCGCTGTCGTTATCTTGGAACTACATTTAGGTTTAAAGTTTGCGAAGCTCACAAGAGTCAGTTGAGATATATCTCATATAATCTATAGATTAGGCATATGCCTATTATATAATTACGGGAGTTTTTAACGTCTGTCATACTTTATTTTTTTTATATGATGCTTTCATAACTAGTATTTTGCTTTTTAACTTTTTTCATGAACTAGCTTTCCGCCCACGGCTCTGCCTATGGACTATCCGTTTCTTTTCATATAAATGTCAGTGCCTGGATAGTTGCATCTCAAAAAGGAACTTAAAGAGAAAAAAAATATCGAATAGGACTAGAATTCGGGTCTTCTGCTTTCGGGACCACCTGAGCTATTATTATATAGCTGAGGTCTGACCAACCTGATCTATTATAACTTTATAAATATAGGCGAAATTTACCGTTGTATTCAAATGACATTTTAACAGTTTTCATTACCTGAAAACATGGATATAAAACAAGATTTTCTAAAAAGGAAATCTAGCTGGATCAATTATCGCCCTTGAAACCCCATGCATGGGTTTGGGCCATACTACCTGTTATTTCCTCGCAGCTTCGAAAACCCTAGCCAGTATTCGAGATACAGAGCAGTGAAGAACATATTATTATGTGCTGGCTGCAACCCTTTTTACGTCCCACTGCTGGGCACGGATCTCTCCCTGTTATTGGGGTGGCCTGAAGCTCACTCCACCACGCTGCTCCAATGCGGGTTGGTGGAGATTCGGGTTAGTGGCCAACCCGCTGTCGGACGTTTTCAAACCGCCCATAAGGCCTCCGACAATGTTTAACGACTGTTATCTATCGACAACAACCAGGACCGACGGCTTAACGTGCCCTCCGAAGCACGGAAACACGCATGAAATTTATTGCCACTAGCGATCACCCATCTCACACCCGACTGCGCTATGCGCGTTTCATTATGTACTTCATAAAAATATACATGCAGGCTGAGGCTGGGAACACTTCTCCACCCCAGAATTTATTTTTCTTTCCCTTTTTGTTCTATTCTCTTCCTTTTTCAATAGGTTTCATCCTACTATTATTTTTCCGTTTCAAAAATTATCGACACTGGTCTATTATAACATCACGCTATAACCCGGGTAAAACGGCGGAGCATATCTAGTTATGTTATATTAGTCACATTGCGAAATATTCCGCAATAAATCAATATCAAAATAAATTAAGTTTTTAACAAAAAAATAGAACCGACTTCAAACGGTAAAAAATAAAATTGTTCAGTACCTACTTCTTCTTGCTTATGGTAATGACTCTTAAAACTATTCCTGGAGTCGGGCCCTTAGCAAATGTCGTACTATTCGTTCTAAATTGGCACCGACATCGACAGTACAGACAGTGGGACAGTACCTACTTATTCTTGCTTATGGTAATGACTGTTAAAACTATATTGGAGTCGGTGCCCATTCAGAACGAAAGGTACACTATATTTACTAAGACAGGACATTTCACTAAGGGCCCGACTTCAAAAATAGTTTTAAGAGTCATTACCATAAGCAAGAAGAAGTAGGTACTGAACAATTTTATTTTTTACCGTTTGAAGTCGGTTCTATTTTTTTGTTAAAAACTTAATTTATTTCACTCTTTTTAGTAATTTTGATAGTTCTGTATGTATTAGCATAATTGGAAAATTTTTCACTTAACTTCTAAACTTTAAACAGATTTACCTTTTATAATCATGTTTATTTAATAGCCTGAAGGAATACTACTATCAGTCCACCTGAACGTATAAATTAAAGAAAGAATTTGCTCTCGGCTCCTAACCGTTGAGGAGTTGTACCTTCAAACATCAGCTAAGCAACAGCAGGTTTTAATTACTAGACATAAATATTTGTATTATGTTAAAAATGTGACTAAAAGAATGTGTGTGCCTATTAAGTTTCAGTGTTTCCCTCGATTTCCCTAATATCACATCATCAGATTTTGACATGGTGACAGTTGGACCACCTCAGGAATGTAAGATTTCGAACAAAAAAACCTTTATTGAAAGAATTTGCTCTCAACTCCTAACCGTCGTAGTACCTTCCATCATCAGATCAGCAACATGATATGACGATAATTATACACAAATGTCTGTTTTGCTTTTGTAAAAATATGAAAAACATTTGTTGTACTGTAAAATTTAAATGTTCCCTTCGATTTCTCTGGGATCCCCTCATCAGACTTTGACTTGGTGACAGTTGGACCACCTCGGGAACGTAAGATTTCGAATAAAAAACTATTTATTGAAAGAATTTGCTCTCAACTCCTCACTGTCGCAGTACCTTCCATCATCAGCTCAGCAACATGAGATGATGATTTCTATGCGTAAATATTTCTTATGCTTCAGAAACTATAAGAAAATCAATGTGTGTGCCTATAAAATTTGAGAGTTCCCCTCGATTTCCCTGGGATCCCATCATCAGATCCTGATTTGGTGACAATGGGACCACCTCGGGAGTATAAGCTAACGAACAAAAAAAGAATTTTGAAAATCGGTTCACAAACGGCGGAGTAATCGGTGAACATATATAAAAAAAAAAATACATACAGCCGAATACAGTACCTCCTTCTTTTGGAAGTCGGTAAAACACTAAATAGATAAGCTAACATCAACCCTTATCAAGGCAGCGCGTTAACGCGTCTACAGCTTTCACATTCATGTTTGTGTTGGAGCAACGTTTATTTATTTTATTTATTTATTGTAGGTCACCAACATACTGTACAATAAGCCATCATTCTGAAGTTTAGACAATAAAGCGTATCTGTGTGTGTGTGTGTGTGTGTGTGTGTGTGTGTGTGTGCCAGTCTTAGACTAAGAAAAATGTACTTACGTACTAGTGCCAGTACAATTAGATGTGACGACAACATGCTGAACGTCATGTGGATTCATTAAATTAAAAATTAAGTAGTATTAATATAACTTTTATATTATATGGGTGTGGCTATAATAAATAACAACACTGTCTATCAGATGACATTAAGAAAAAATAAATTTTCATCACCCAGCTTACTCCCGACTGCGATGATCCTCCGAATAACATGTTTTAGACCTTTCTAGTCTCTGTCCAGGGGTCTAGGCAAGTGGCATTCAACTATAATAAACGCTTGTAAAATAGATTAAAAATTAAAAAAATGTATGAGTTTGACATTTGGCTAATGATCCCGTGATCTTATAAAAAAATATATAACGGTCTACCGGAATTCCTTAACATTAAAAAAGGCAACGAGTTTAAAAAAGAACTTAAAACTTATTTACTGAAAAAGGCGTATTACACAGTCATTGATTTCATAAACGATAAAACGGCGTAAAGGAATTCCATAAAACCCTGGGAGGTTTTTTTTCGCCGGTTTTTTTCCTCTCAGTTTACAAACACCCTGTGATATGGGTACCAAAGCCGATGATCGGACCGATCTGAAATATAAATAAATAAATATTTTAATTTATAAAATGCGCAATATGGGACAAATAAAACAATAAAAAATAGATGTTAATGTACATTTTATAATTGTGTTATAATGTTTTCTCTTTTATATTTTTATTTTTAACATTGTAGTATTTGCGTACCTCTAGAAGGTAAATATGGCGAACTAAATATATATAAACAACTTTGTAAACACCCATATTTGTGCAAATAAAAGTCTTTGTCTTTGTTTTTATCGTTAGCTTATGTCATTCGATACATTTTTCTATTCTACAAGTATTTGTGATCGTATAATGCCACTTGTCTAGATAATTGTGAGTATTAAATAAGTAAAGAGTTCTGCGAAGAACAAAGAGAGGTCAGTTGAAACTGTACCTCACCGTCTACGAACACTTCAGATAAACGCACACACTTAAATAAATAACGTTTAACACTCATAGCTCCACAGTAGGATAGATATACCCTGTGTCGTGGATGCCATGGACACAAAAAGACAGAAACACAAACACCCAGACCGAGAACAGAAATTTTGAACTCATCAATAATTCAATTCAATCAACTCTCTGAAATATTTTTCTCTAAAATCTATATTTATCACAATACACGCGAAAAACGTCGAAATTTTTTTTTCAGTTTGACCTTGAACATCAAATTTCCGGGTATTTTGGGTATGATATTCTTGATCAGTGCGTCAAAATACATAAGTGTACCAAATTTCAGATCAATTGGAGGTATGTTCTAAACGGAAGTTTATCCTTCCGGGGTTATGGGTGGTGAGAGTGGGAGACCCATTCGTCCAGTCAGCAGCCACGGGAAGGAAGTCGATGTGTGCGTATACCGCCGTAAGCATCGGAAGGTGCAGGAGAGCACATGTGCTCCCCCAAAGATGGGCCCGTTCCAGGGCGCCGCGAGTGGAGGACACCGGTGTGTTCCACTGGAGATCTTGGATTCCTCCCCAAGCGGAGAGGCATGCCATTGATGGGGTTTTAGTGCGGTCATCCCACATAAACCGGTGTCGGCTCCCAAGGTGTCAGGTACCTTTTGAAGGTTTCCTCCCGGTATTAGTATTCTCAATTGTGAAAAATTTCAATATTCATGCTAAAGTAAGACGTAAAGGAACTCATTAACTTCAACTTACCTTCTTCCTGCGTTTAAACCCTCAAAAGCACGTTACAAACCCACTAATTAAAAAATAAGGACTCCTTAAGCGAGCCTCAAGCAATTTAAACTTTGCCAGGTAAAAAGTTCAGTGGGTAAAAAACCCGGCCACAGACCACCAAATACAGGCTGGCACCGTGAACTGACTGCCGAAGCTGAACAAAAAAATGGAAAATAAATCAATAGGTACGTAACGTTTACGGTAAAAACGGAAAAGTTTCGCGACGTGGATTGAGTCGGACGGCATGCGGCGTACAGTGTGACCATAAATTTGGAGAATTGGTTAGGCATCTTTTTTTCATCGTTTTAAAAATACTGAGAGTACATACTGAGGATAGGTACTTAATATAGGTACAACACTATATCCGTGTTACACTTTACCACAACAATTACCAATATTCATATCTCATAATATTTATTGTTTGTATGTTTATCGTGTATATGTTTATATTTATCCAACCTCTGATCTCTCTTCAGTTTTTTTTCTGTTTTACAATTATTCTCTTTATTCTTGTTGCCGCTTCTATATTTTTCTGCACATCCTAAAGTTTAGCTGGTAGAAAATGACATTTTGGTATTAAGCTCGCCTTTTGTTCAAATTTGTAAAATTTGGCCAGTAAAGAGTAAATAAATAAATAAACAAATTGCTACTTAAATTAACCAGTCAATAGAAGAGTTTAAAAATACAATAGAGAAGAAACTGCAGTCGCTTTCTTATAGATTTCTATATTCTTTTGTATGTTTTGTCATTAGTTTAAATACCTACCATAATTTCTACTATAATCTAACTAACTAACTAACTACCATAATTTGCAATCATTTTTTGAAGGCGTTACATTATTGAAGTAGCGAGATAGCTTTCCTTCAGTCATGCTAATCATTATTGGATTCTTTAACGTTTGTCGAGAATAAGGATTCAGCTTTAATACAATTTTGTATTTTTTCAATCTGAACTAACACACACAAATACAGACTACGATTTTTTATCAGAGATACGCTTAAAACGATTGATTACAAAATAATCAAAATAATAATATCGCACATTTAAATTTTAATCTCTTTAAATCAAATTATTTATATTACAATGCTTACAATATTTGACTTAAAAAATTAATTCCGTAAATTAATATTTTTTACAGTTTTGATATAAACCATGGTCACATTAGATATGCCGGCTTAAAATAAAACCAAACGGTTCCGTATTGAGAGCCTTTTCAGCTATGTTATAAGCATTAGCCTTTGCTCGAATGTAGGTTTTTAAGGCAAGAAAATGCCTCTATTTATATAGCTTTTTCGAGTTTTTGTAGCCTCTGTTCTGATTTATGGAGTAGCGATGCCCGGGAACGACAACGGGGGAGATACCAAGTTCAAACCCCGGCGCGCAAATCTGACAAAGGAATTTATGTGCGTGTTAAATACAATGTAAACTAGAGTGGGTGTACTGACTGTTAGCTAATGACCTACCAAATATAATGTACCTATTGAATTTTAACTATTGTATAAATTATTACTGAAATATTAATTGTCAATGTAATTGTAAGATAATTCAGAACTAATGTCCTAAAATATAGCTAATATGAAATGGAAAGGTAAAATAAAAGGGTCACATGATGTTTTAAACTCATTTATTTGTAATTTAATGATTTTAGTTGTTTTTAATGATTACCTAATGATCGTTTGCTCTGCGAGGCGTAATAACTTAACATGTAAAGTATAAAGTAATACGTTTTAAAATATATGACCCATCAATATCAGCATAATATTCAAACCACACAATAGTACAATAATAGGTTATACTTAGTACAAATAATAAGGATATGATCGTACCTTAATTATCAACGGCTTTCCTTCTCAGATTATTCACATTCTAGGTTCTTTCTTTAGTAGTTTCGTCTCAGACTAACAGAGTAACACTTTAATTACATTACAAATCTTTCTTGAATCTTCCCAGACGAAATGAGAGAGAGACTGGCTCCTACCGCCTTTTTATATCCTATCCTCAGGCAAAGACAATGAGACAAGTGACAATGTGCCGACATTTTGAAATAATCATGTATAATAATATGAATTATAAGAAACATAAAATATAATCTAAACTAGCTTAACGCTTACTGAAATCATGTGCATTTTAATTAATTATATTAACAGAATATTACACATCTCACTTGTCCATTGACTACACTATTTTATCTGTATGTTGTTATCTGTGTTTACTCTGTATATTTCATCTGTTAATATTGGTTTTGAAAACTTATTTAATATAAACTGATATTTACAAGTTTTATTACATGTAGAAGACAAATAAAATATCAATATATTTTATTTATCTAT
Source organism: Pyrgus malvae (assembly GCA_911387765.1). Classification (NCBI taxonomy): domain Eukaryota; kingdom Metazoa; phylum Arthropoda; class Insecta; order Lepidoptera; family Hesperiidae; genus Pyrgus; species Pyrgus malvae. The sequence goes on from OU426969.1 coordinate 10,302,217, forward strand.
CACGGCCATACTGACAAGTACTGCGTTCTCGAAGTACATAAAACAATTTATTTATTATTTTATCTAAAAAAAGACAAAATTTACTATATTATAAATAAGCTATAACTTGTAAATATTTCGTTTTACATCATGTATTTTATTGACCAAGTGCTAGTCATGCTAGGCCCGGTCCACCCGCTGCCGGTGACATAGACCTGCACCTAGGAAATGGTCACGCAGCGGCACTTATAACAATAACTATACTTTATTTTTCACACAATATTGTTACGATGAGAATAAATTGGCTATATATTACATGAACAAAAAGAGATAATCAACAACAATTCGACTTCACTGGCCATCCAAAATAATGTTTAAATTATTTAAAAACAATTAATTAAAATTATTTTCATTTTCATTTAATATTTTTATTTTATTATTTTATTGACATGACATTCGTAATTTTTTGACATACAAATTTAATTAATAGTAAAATAAAATGTGTTTTCGTTTTGACCTATGAGGACGACCCGCGTGGCGTAATGGTTACCACGCCGGACCGCTAATCGAAGGGTTCGATTCCCGGCGAAGCAGAAATTTGAATGAATAGTTTAAATTTCTGTTCTCGGTCTGGGTTTTTGTGTTTGTCTATGAGTGTGTCCGTGGTACCCACGACACATACCTATAACTACCCTACTTGTGGGGCTATCAGTATGATACGTTATAATTTAACAATTTTGAAATTATTTTCATGTTCCTTTCTCATTGTATTTAAATTTAAATTTGACATGAATCAATATTTTTAATTTATCTAGGTAACGAAGTAAGGTATGTGCCAATTAGCAAATGTGATCAAAACCCCTAGTTTTTTTTCTAGACCGAAATTATTTTGACGCGCTAACGCAAACTGTAATGTTAGATGTAAGTTTTATTAAATAAAGGAATAAATCTTTGAAAATGGGTAGTGAAGGCAAAATAAAAGAATATAACAAAAGAGGATATCAAGATATAAAATTGAGAGAATCAAAGAATAATAGAAAGGTTGTGATAAGTATGTAAGAAATACATATATAAGTAGGCATGGATAGTCAAGCATTTAGGATGATTTATTTATTTATTTATTTATTCTTCATGTACCAAAATACAGATGTACATAGGCGGACTTAATGCTATGAGCATTCTCTACCAGTCGACCTGGGGTGGTATGAGATACAACGAATGGTGGTATTGAAGAATATGGAAGTTATAATAAAATTAATCGACAACTATTTAGTAGGTAATAAAAATCAGAAAACTACGAGAAATATATACACACAGATAGATGAAATATACATATACTCATATCATACTTACATACATACATAAATATAAGAACATAAACATACATATAAATACATGACAATACAATACTAATATAAATATATATATATATATATACATAAATATATAACATATACATAAATATACTTATAGGAGGTGAAACTTAAAAATGTGTCATAATGGAGAAACTAAAGTGATACAATCAGGGGATTTCATCAAGAAGGTATGAGTGAAGATTCTTTTTAAATACAAATTTACTGGAGGGTTTCCGTAACTGATCAGGGAGCGCGTTCCAAAGTCGTGCGGCTTGAACGGCAAACGAGTAAGAGAGGAAACCAGAATGGTGAAGAGGGATGGAGAGAGCCAATGTCTCTGAAGAACGTAGTTGCCGTTCATGAGTGTCGTGCAGAAATTGAAACATCTGCTTTAGATAAGGAGGAGAATGCTCGTCAAAAAGGATAGTGAAAAGTGTAGAAAGGATCCTGAATTGCCTTCGTTTTCTAATTGGAAGCCATTTAAGCTGAGATCGAAAAGAAGACACATGGTCAAACTTGCGAAGACAGAATACAAAACGAATGCAATTATTTATAAGACGATCCAATTTGTTGAGAAGATTTTCACTTAGGTCGGCAGTACACACATCGCCATAATCGATAATGGGGAAGATAAGAGCTTGCACCAATTTGACTTTAATTTTCAAAGGTAGAAAGTTCCTTAACCGATTGAGCGCGCAGAGTTTGGCAGTGACGGATCTACTTACCTCATTAATTTGTGCAGTCCAATTTAAGGAGCTATCAAAATAAATACCTAAGTTTTTCACTGTGGGAGAAAAAGGTATTAATGTTTGTTTGAATCTAACTGGTGAGGTGGTACAAAGGTTAATCCTAGCCATCTGTCGGTCACTTCCAATTAAAATAGCTTGACATTTGCTAGGATTAACTGATATACCGTACTTTTCGGACCAAATGGACAAGCGATTTAGATCTACGTTAATTTTATCAATAGCATCATTTATGGACTCCACATCAGTTTGTACGTAGATCTGAAGATCGTCAGCGTAGAAGTGGTAAGAGCAGCCAAGGGAAGAAGAGAGGGAATTAATAAAAATAGAGAACAAAAGTGGAGACAAGATTCCCCCCTGCGGTACGCCTGACAAGAGCTCGTTCCAATCAGAGGTATTCCGACGGAAGCGAACCGCCTGTTGACGATAGCGAAGGTAAGAAGAAAACCAGTTGATAGAGAGCGAAGAGAAATTATGATGAAGAAGTAAGGCAAGAAGAATATCATGATCAACCATGTTAAAAGCATTCGTGAAATCAACAAGTACAAGAACAGTGATCAGCCTATTCTCCATGCCAACACGTATGTCCTCCGTTACCTTGAGAAGAGCAGTGGTTGTGCTGTGTCCGACACGAAAGCCAGATTGAAATGGTGAAAGGCAGTCATTTATATTAACAAAGAAGGAGACTTGCCTGTGAACTGCCGCCTCAAGCAATTTGGATAGGAAGGGTAAAATAGAAATCGGCCTGAAATTATTGAGTTGAGTAGGGTTTCCTGTTTTGGGAAGTGGAATTACAAAGGCATTACGCCAAAGACGAGGAAACACTCCTGTTAACAGAGAAAAATTTAATATATGATTTATTACAGGAAGAAGTTCGTCAAGAACGAGAAGAATCATGCTACGACTTATATCGTCACAGCCCACTGCTTTCGATTTGATGGAGGATAAAGTGGAAAGGGTTTCATTTAAAGAGACAGGGGCAAAAGTAAAAGAATACGATTGTGATTTGGCCATGGAAGCAATTTCAGAGAGGGTTACGGACTTTACAGTTGGACTAAGAGAAGGAGTACAACAAAAGTGGTTGTTTAGATCATTAAGAGAGAATGGAAGCTTATCGGCCTGACCAGAAACTTTGCCAATACCAAGGGAGTTGAGAAATTTCCATATATTAGCCGGTGAAGAGTTAGAGATGTTGTCAAAGAAATATTTCCGCTTGGCGGCCCTTACCATCTGGTTACAGCGATTTCGAAAAGATTTGTAGGTACGCCAATTCTCATCGCACCGGTCACGTTTAAACTTTCTAAAAGCTCTATCACGGCGTGTCATGGCCATGCGTACGCCTCTTGTGATCCAAGGAGCTGGTAAGCGCTTCAATTTCACCTCTCTCAACGGGGCATGCCGGTCAAACAGTTGTAACAGTTTAGAATGAAGATGAGACACTTTATCATCAACTGTTGACGCAGCATATACCGGAGAAAAGTCAATCGATGCAGCATCCTTTTTCAAGGCTGCTGAATAGATTCCAGCGAAATTACGCATCCAAATCACCTCAGGCTTGGGTTTAGGTGATCGTAGCTTGAATGCCGCATATATTAAGTCATGGTGCGAAAACCCTGAAGCTGACAACTGACCATGCTTATGAACAAAGGAAGGAGAGGATGTGATAGTTAAATCAAGCCAGGAGTCAGGAGACACAAGATTATGATGAGTAGGTTCTGAAGGAAGGATAGTAAGATTAACAGAGGAAATAATATTAAGAAGCTTAGAGGCTTGTGGTGACGGTTTGAGAAGGTCAGTATTAAAGTCACCCATGATGATGATATGTGAGTAAACCGAGCAAAGTGATTCCAGAGTCGATTCAAGGGTTGAAAAATAGTTAACAGAGGGGGGACAGTATATAATACCAAGAACGACCTTGGAGCGCTTCACCTGAATCTCGATAAAAATAAATTCACAATCGGCAGAGTAAGGAGATGGAGAAGATGCAACTATTGAGTAAGTGATATCATGCCTCAAGTAAATTGCCACACCCCCTCCACCTTTTTCGGTGCGGTCATTGCGAATGAGAATGAATCCAGGCAGACTATAGAAATGTGTAATTAAAGAAGGTTTCAGCCAACTTTCCGAAATAAGAATAGCGTGAATTGGAGTAGAGGAAAAAGTGTCTAATAGCTCCGAATGATGCGCGGGTATACTTTGAGCATTAAGATGACAAACGTTAAAAGTACTGTGAAAGTTCTCGAATGCAGAATTTAAAAGGTTCCCCAGAGTTTTAGGCTCATGAAAAGAATCTTCACAAGATGTTGATGAAGAGTTAAAATCAAAAGCGGAATGGAAAGAATCTTCATCAGACATAATAATATATTATAAAAGAATATAATAATAATATAAAAAAATATAATATATATATATAACAAAAAAAATACAAAAATAATAAATAATAAAAATAAAATTTTATGACGATAATCCGTTTTACTATGCCCGTCCCACCGGGCCACTTTGGTAGAAAATACTTTAAACAGAGAAAATTGAAAAGTCTAAATTAAGGGCATGCAATAAACTAGGCGTACAAAATTAAAATTACAAACAAAATCACGACTGGAACAATTATTTAAACTTACATATCAATGTGAAATGAGTACAGATTGGCAATTGTAATCTAAAAGCATAAGCCTGCCATTATCCATTTAAAAAAACAAGCAGTGCGACAGAACTGACAGATGACAAGTTGATAAAATTGGTAGATGACAATTGACATTGAATGATACAAAGTTGAAGTAATATGTTATGATAAAAGTTTTTAAGCATGAAAAATGCGGGTGAATAATGAAAATTATACTAAGACGAAAACAAAACACTACAAAAGTACAAAAGAATGATATACGTTATAACTATGTTTGTAACAACACCCTACCAGAGAAAACTACAACCCAACCAAGAAATCATGAACCAACTGCACCAAAGCACAAAGAGACTTACAAGTGATTGCAAACATGTTATTTCTTATGCCTGGCCGCCCTTTTGGTTTTGTTTTGAGGTTCTGGCGAAGGCGATGCTGGAACTTCAGGAGGGGTTGGTTCACTGGAGTCTTCTGAACTCTGTTCGGCATCTGACGGCTGGGGATCCGGCCCCTCAACAAGATTCCGGAATTGTTCTTCAGAATAGATACGATGCCGTGAACCGTCACTGAGCTTGATTGTGATGTTGCCGTCCATGGTCCAGCAATTGCGAATGCCTAAGCGTTTGCGAGCCAAAGTGTAGAGGGATTGGCGATGTTGAGTTAGAAACTCACTAACAGCGGTGGATGTGCCTTTTAGATTTGCCTTTTTTTTCCACACTTCAGCTTTAAGAGATTGCTCAGCGAACCGCACCAAAACAGGCCTGCACTTGCCGTCACTGAGTTTGCCTAGTCGATGACAAGCTTTTATTTGCTCCCCCATGGTAGCTTGCAATCCAAACTTATCATGAAGTAATTTGACCATATAAACATTGAGATTGTCTGCCACATCCTCGGAGATACCAGTGAACAATAGAAATTTTCTTCTGTGTCTCATTTCAATGGTGTCCATGGTTTTAAAGCACTCTGTGACTTGTTGTCGAAGCAGCTGAAGAATACTGCCCACTTGCAACTTGAAAGCCTGAAATTCTTCGTTCAATTTGGATACAGTAACATTGCTTTGTGGAGCTGCTGCTTTAAGCTGATTCTCAAACTCAGTGAACTTCTTTGTCAGCATGGCTTCTATGGCAAGTTGTGTTTCAACCACAGTGTTGTAGTTGGCCATAACAATAACAATAATAGTGAAGTGAAGTGAAGTTAACTGTGACAGTTGTTTAGAGGTTATCCGGTGGGACAAAGCACAACAAAACTATTACTTAGTACATACACTGGAGGAATTTATATTTATTGGATATAACTGTGAGTAATTATAATATTTTATACTAAAAAACAGACTTTTATTGAAGATTAATCAATTTAAAACAATATTAGCAGAGAGAAACAGTGTCACGTTTTTTACAACTACCACCGAAAAAAAAGATGATGTGGTGTTTATTTCTGTAAATGTCGAGTCTAACAGTGTTAAACAATTATAACTAAAGCATTTAAGAGACTTCATAATATACAGTGTACATTATTTATGCCAATTATCTATTATTATTATATTTCTCCTTTTCACACGATTTTTTTTTTGGTGTCAAGTTCGATCCACCCGCTGGCGTGGCTTAAACCTGCACCGTTCACTCAAAGAACAAAGGCAGAATTTTGACTGGGTTTATGTTAGCCGTAGATACGAGTATCACAAAAACTAAACAAGTTGAATTATTTTGTACGATTTTGAAATTTTCAACTTCTTTCTTAAAAGCCGGAGTTTATTTATGATGTAAAAAGCATATCAACCAATTTAGAATTAGTACAATAAACTAGAATTGTTAACAGTGATGTGACAGGACAAACTCTGTATGAATGTCATTTATTTGTATCGATTATGAAATTATATGAAATGAATGATCGATACTACTACGATCGTTGTGTTGAATTTAAAATGCGGTTGTTTGTAGTAAATTATTATACTGATATCAATTAGCTATATCTGTAAAGTGATACAAAATTTACATTCAATAAAATGGAATAAATTCAATTCAATAAAATAAAATGCTATGATAAGCATCGTTTCAATGTTGTATCGATTTTAAAATTAAACTAGTCTTACGCCGCAATTCTACTTTTATCGACCGCAGTGACAGATTGACTTGAAACTTGACAGTAATTTATGCAAAATGCCGAATACAAAACCTTTCGATTATGTTTTGGGCATGTATTCGGTTTTCTATTTATTTTTACTCGATCTGAACTTTTTATGGACTGATTAATAAATACTGCCCCGTGTGAAACTGCAACATATGCGTAATATTTAATGAGTCAAACGATAATATTCATAACATTGAAAACTGCGATATCTTTTTTTCGGCCTTTCCCGAATAAAAATAAACTAGCCTGTAGCCTTATGCATATTTTTTATGACGCGATGCTTCAATTTAATTACAGACAATTTTAGGTTTGACGATCTGCCGTTGTTCCTTAATGACCAGCGGACACAACTGAATTTTGTTTTCATACCATCGTAATATATTTTCTAAGCCAACTTTTCTGTAATTTCTCATTTCACACAATGTTTTTCTTAAATATTAACTTTACTTAATTTTCTTTATTTTTTTTAATTCTTATTTCACACGATCATACGTCAATTATTTGACATAAGTTACTTTACTTTTGTTTTTCTTTATTTTTTTATTTCACACGATCATAAGTCAATCATTTGACATAAGTAAATATTTTATATTATAATTATTTATTTCATTAGCAAATTCAATAATATATTATAATCATCAAAGCTTGTCAAGGACAAATTAGTGTATAAATATAATTCAACATCACAATATCAGTAATTTTCATCGAATAATTCACCGAGTCAACACCTCAACTTTCATTCTCTCTTAATACGCCATAACTACCCTAAGCCAAGCAGAGCAGAACGAAACCTTCATTATAAAACCAATCGATCGATGAATAATTTTATACTTTTATATTTTTTTTAGTGTTGTTTATTTATTTTATGCAATAATTTTAATTTTAATATTTAAATGTTTTAAGTTTTTAAAATCCGATAAGAGCGGTCTTAAAGGATCTTCGGCTTTTGATGCCTACCCACCGCTGGGTCATGAGAGAAAAAAAAGCCGGGGAAAAAAAACTCTCAGGCACTGTTTAATTTAATACTAATCGCGATTATTTTAGCAAAACAATTCTGACTGAAGTTTAATTATCGTATAATACGAACTAACACTGTTCTTGTTTTGAATTTCACCTCTTTTTATTTACTATAAACAATTTAATTGCTTTTATTTCTTATAATTTTTTAATTTCAAAGCCTACCACACATTTTCCATCGTCACCCAGGGTTGACAGCAAGACAATGCCTCTAAGCATGAGGTTTGACCCTTTGTAACTTAATATAAAAAGAAAATATATTAATATATATTACTCGATATGATAATTGAGAAAACTAGGTTATCACCATTTCAAATTATCAAAATAATAATTTCGTTCGGCCAATCTGACAATAGAATTTTCAGCAAATACAACACAAATATGTCTTAGTATTAGTCAAATAATTGTATAAATATGCAATAGGTTCAAGCAGGGTAACTGAACAGGGGCCATTGGAAAAGTCGATAAATAAATTAATGGTTTGAAATCGTAGTTATGCAACCTTAAAAATATAACATAATTAGGTTTTATGTCATCAAGTAATAAATTTGAATTTTGGAATTTCAAATAAATACTAACCGAAAAAGCAGAAGTTTTTAAGATTATAAGATGTAATAAACGAGCAATTCTTGTATAATAGATATATACGATATATAGAATTTGAATCTCGAAAACGCCTCCGACGATCCCTATGAAATTTAGTAAGTATGATTTCGGAAGCCATAAATCGATCTAGCTAGGTTTTCTTTTTAGAAAACGCCGTTTTATCCCTGTTTAAAATAAAATATAAATTAAGAAAATATCACGTACATCTATTAGCGAAGTGTGTATTGATGTTTATAAAGTCGTAATATCGGACACAATTTTGTATTTTACTATTAATATGGATAGGGATAAAAGTAAATGAATATTCGAGAAAAAAAAATAGAAAGAAAAAAACAAACAAGATATTTGGACACTATGCCCAAAAAAAACTTTAATTTATAGCTTAAAAAAGGTTGCACAAAACTACGCTTGGGAATTAGGATAACTTAATTATCGCCTTTAATTAAATCCATAGACCCTTTGCGATGTCACGAATCATTTTATCACACAAAATTTATGAGTATGTTACGTTTTGACAGTTCATTAAAGTATCTCAATTGATTTAAGTTTCAGTCCAAGACCGTATTCATTACAATATTCACGATTACGCTTTAGTTCGCATTTTCTTTTTACTTAAAGTTGTCAACTTACCCTTGACCATATGCATAAAAAAATTATAATTAGTTGAAACGAGGGTAGATTCTTTTTTTACTTTTCAGGTGTTTGTGAATTGTGTTACTGGTACCCAATTTTCACCTTGAGCATATTCCATATGGATATCTCTTCAAACTATAATTATATAGGTACTTAAAACTATTGAAATTAGTAAAATCGTAAAATTTAAACAATAAAGTGTCAGTCCAACTAAAAAGAATAGCCTCTTAGGGCCTCACCGACTTTTTCAAATATAACCACGTAACGGTTGCTGGCTCGTATAATGGTCAGTGTCCCAACGTCCTCCGTAAATTATTTTTTTCAGCTGTTCCAGCAGCAATCCGCAAGGTTGTTGCATACTCGCAGATTGCGACCAGACCTTCTAAAGTGGCAGGATCCATTCTGAAACTCGAAACAATTGGTATTAGTATTTCCGTCGTCAGGGCCGATCCCACTTCTGATGTTAAATACAATGTAAACTAGAGTGGGTGTACTGACTGTTAGCTAATGACCTACCAAATATAATGTACCTATTGAATTTTAACTATTGTATAAATTATTACTGAAATATTAATTGTCAATGTAATTGTAAGATAATTCAGAACTAATGTCCTAAAATATAGCTAATATGAAATGGAAAGGTAAAATAAAAGGGTCACATGATGTTTTAAACTCATTTATTTGTAATTTAATGATTTTAGTTGTTTTTAATGATTACCTAATGATCGTTTGCTCTGCGAGGCGTAATAACTTAACATGTAAAGTATAAAGTAATAAGTTTTAAAATATATGACCCATCAATATCAGCATAATATCCAAACCACACAATATTACAATAATAGGTTATACTTAGTACAAATAATAAGGATATGATCGTACCTTAATTATCAACGGCTTTCCTTCTCAGATTATTCACATTCTAGGTTCCTTCCTTAGTAGTTTCGTCTCAGACTAACAGAGTAACACTTTAATTACATTACAAATCTTTCTTGAATCTTTCCAGACGAATGAGAGAGAGACTGGCTCCTACCGCCTTTTTATATCCTATCCTCAGGCAAAGACAATGAGACAAGTGACAATGTGCCGACATTTTGAAATAATCATGTATAATAATATGAATTATAAGAAACATAAAATATAATCTAAACTAGCTTAACGCTTACTGAAATCATGTGCATTTTAATTAATTATATTAACAGAATATTACACATCTCACTTGTCCATTGACTACACTATTTTATCTATATTTTGTTATCTGTGTTTACTCTGTATATTTCATCTGTTAATATTGGTTTTGAAAACTTATTTAATATAAACTGATATTTACAAGTTTTATTACATGTAGAAGACAAATAAAATATCAATATATTTTATTTATCTATCATGCGCATTTATCACTGCTCCACAGTGAGGGAAAACATTGCGATATTTAATTACGATGTTTTTCATCACCTTAGGGACTAAGAGTTACTCACAACTTCTCAAAGACATTATGTCCTATACGCATTTGGCCAGCGTGATAGCCAATGGCCTACACCCCTCTCGCGAGAGGAAATAAGCCGAGCGTCGGGACAACAGGGTCGAATAAAAGTCAACGGTTAGTAGTTTTAGATATAAATTTAAACTTTATTTACTGAATACCCAAAATAAATTACAATAGTGGTATACAAACCTAAAAGCAATAAAAAAACCCTGTACCCCCAATGCTAAACTGCGCTGTTTGTTTCTGTTACATATAAATAATAAATACATATTTTATTTAGTCTTATAAGATATTAACTTTAATCACATAGTAAACTGCAATTGATTTTGTATACTTAAGATAGTTATTTATCACTCGCTGTTTGAACTATGTGAATACCGACAGGCTGCACTGAAAATCAATGTTGTAGTCTTTGACTGCACGGAGGCTGAGTGAAGTCCTTTTTTCTCAAATAGACTACAACAATGCCACTTTTATATTTGTGAGTATTTGATATTTTTAATTGTAAGTATTATGTAGTTTTAAGAAGAAATAAAAAAAATCTATTCTATTCTATTCAATGACATTAGAAGTAAAAAAAAGGGTTGCACTCCGGTAGTGCCGGCAGAAGTGAAAACTTGAACATTAACGTTGTGCATTTTTGATATTTTGGAATGGTTAGGGAATAATTTCGCACGAATTGCCTTTATTGTCAGTATTATTTTTCATCTAGCATTTTCAGTAGGTTTTCTTCTAGTATTTTTATAAAGTACTCACTCATTTTCTTTCACTATTTCTTCGTCACTTTTTTCATTAATAGATGCACAAACGAATTTTACAAGTATAGACAGTATGTTACAATTTTTTTTCAAAATATATAAATGTAAACCATTACCAAATTATTGGGTTTCTTGGGTTTTCCTTCCTATCACGGTACCCTAATAGCTTCGAACATCAAATCGATAATACTGGCAAGTCAATACAGTTTGTACTTTCCTGAGGCCGCTATACCGACAGAATGATTCGCTGGAATATATTATTTTAAATATATTATTTTACTTATCTGCACCCCTTTTTGTGTCCCACCGCTCGGCATCGGGTATCTGGACATCAACTCATAATTGGGAGGCCTGGGACTTACTGCAGTACCTACACTGTTTCAATAGGGTCTTGAACACTACGCACATTTTTAAAAGGTATTAGATAGATAGATAAGGAGGCAGGTACAATTTTGATTTGTAAAACGAAATTAAAATCTATCTCTGATGTACCTTCTCTACTTTAAGATTGATATCTTTTACCACAAACTTCTCTCCGCGTGTACTTGAAAAGTTATTTGTATAATAATAAAAAAAACCTCCTTCGAGCCGGATTTGAACCAGCGACCTATGGATAACAGTTATACCAGCTACAGTCCACCGCTCTACCAACTGAGCTATCGAAGGCACATCAAAGAATGCGAAATTTGAATCTAGATTGTACGTAACATACGTGTGTTACAAGTGATATCGAAAGTGATCCAGTTTAGACTGTTATTGTGTTTAAAATGAACGCTGGCGAATTATGTAAAGCACACATGGTCCGGCGGCTAGCGTAGAATGCAGGCGATCTACGCAGCTAAGCCAAAAGGGCGCGGCCGAGTGTAAGATGGCTGACCACTAGTCGTTTTTCATGCGCGTTTGCGTGCTTTGGATGCTAAGCAGAGCCCTTAGTGTGAGTTTGTAAACGCGCAAACGTCACTACTGCGTCAGAGTTAAAATTGGACATTTGATTTTAACCTGAAAGGTCGATAATTAAATTCTTAACGCAAACGCGATAGTAACGTTTTCTCGTGTGCACACTTACACTAAGGCCTCAGGTCAGTCCCGGTTGATATCGATCGAGGCTTCATCGATAGTTTCCAAATTTTGACTCTACTATTTAGCAATAGGGCCGTGTTACGACTACGTAGGTACCCTAATTTCAGTACAATCGTACAGAATTATCCTTAATTTTAATGATATTTATTTAAACACAGCTGAATCTCGTGTAGCTTTTCCGAACTTTACTAGGAGCAGTTGCAATGACGTGTGACCATGGGCGCATCAATTCAAGATTGATCGACCGCTCATGACGAATCGCCCGACACTATGCATGTGATTAATAGCTGGCAGCCAATTGATTCTAGCTCGTTCTAATGGGTGACCGGAACGGCTGATTCACATTATAGGTCGTTTGATGATTTGGTTGCAACAAATTTTATAAATACGTAAAATCCATTGTTTAATTTAATGTTATTTAAAATTAATTCTAGATATATCAATGTTGTGTCCATAGTGGTCGCTGGACGAAACCAACTTTTTATAGTTAATTGCATGGAATCCTTGGTTCGCAAGTCCAAATCGCACTTGGCCGGTTTTTTACCGATTGGTAACCGCTAGTACCAAATTTCATGCGCGTTTCGGAGGGTATGTAAAGGCGACAAGTTTTTATCTTTAGAGAAAAATTGATAAACCTTGTGGGGCCTTTATAAGTGATTTGAGAACATCCTACTGTGGGTTTCTATCAAAACACAATTGAGTTTCATCACGGTAGAAATGGTTCAGCGGTGGGACTTCTTTGGTAGACCTCTGTAAGTTCTACCATCTATTAGGATATATAGGAAAATCAATTCAAATCAATCAAGCAGTACAAATAATGCCATAGCTACGCTAATTAGTCACGAGCGACGGCTGCCGATCAATCTTGTCTACAATAATTGTCTGTGCCTGTGCGGTTCAATCTAGATGTAGTTGCACCGAGTGCTTAACTGAATGGGCGTGCTATATTATAACAGCTTATAAGATACCAAAGAAACATAAATGGCCTTATATCTGGCGTAAAATGCAAGCTATCTTGGCAGCAGAACGAAACGGGTCCGGTCGGGTAAAGAACAATTAGAGGCCTTAGAATAAAGACGTATAGAATGAGTGTCTTCATATAAGCGCGCTGTCAAAATTGAAACACTAAATAGATTCCTACAGCTATCACATCTGACAAACAAAATATTTTTACTTTGACCAAATTAACTATAAAATACTACAAAATATTGAAAACACTGTGAAAAGTTATTTTATTAGACTTCTTTTGTTTTTAAAAAGTGTTGTGATAAAATTTAACCTTAAGTCTTACGGAGCGGCCCAGCGTTTGGTGCCATTATTGGCACCAATCAACATGCTTCAATTTGGGCGCGCGAACTTGGTTTCTATAATGTAATTGGAATTATTCTAAGCTAGAGGCAAATTTCATGCGCGTTTCTGTGCTTTGAAGGGCATGGTGTGTCGAAAAGGTTTCATCGATAGAGAACTATCGATAAACCTTATCGAGGGTCTTATGAGAGATTCAATAAATTCCGGTTGGCCCGCATTGCAGCAGCGTCGCTTCATGTAAGTATCGACTACCGCACTTTATTCTGGCAGAAAAACACTAAATTATTTTAATTTTAATTTAATTATTTTGACATATTTATTTTATTTTATGCTTATTATTTGTAATTTTAATTCAAATTTGACATTAAATATAAGTTAGTTTTTTTTCTATTGTATTGAATTAATTGAATTGTTGATATCGTTTACTTAGTATCTTTAGGTTATATTGATTTTATTTTAAGCTACACTAACGCATTGGTTTCTGAACTGTAATGTTAGTTGTAAGTTTCAGTGAATAAATAAATAAATTACTTCACAGTAGAAATGGGTTCGGCGGTGGTACTTCCACGAGTAGGTACCGAGTATTTACTAGACCCACGCGTTGAACGAGTGGCGTTGGGGCCAACGTTAGGGCCAACATGTGGAGCCGGAGAAAATAAATCTATTAGATGCTAAAGTTTGCGATCGGTTCACACATTGGTAACCAATGTTGGGACATGGGTGGAACCTACGTGTGGAATTGGGGTAGCCAAGATTTCGTGGTATCTTCTCCGTATGTGACTTGTGAACACCAATTAACAGTTATAAATAGCAACTAGTATATTAAACGCCAGTTCAATTTAAATGCCCTCAGTGCAGCCACATCTTTTAATTTTTTAGATTTAATTGCACTTTCCATCGTCTTGACTACGATCGTGCTGCGATATTAATTAGACTAACCTAGTTGATTGATTTGAATTGATTTTCTTATGAATAGAATTCTAGTTTATTACCTGTGAGACTACGAGAATAGAATTTTCAATTCTATTGTGTTCCAGTGGAAAGATGCAGCCGGCAAGATTTACATGAGGCGACCATAAACCTCCGGAGAAGCAACGCAATTGCATACGACCTCAAACAAGACCTTCCTGTGCTTGCTTGAGGAAGTATGTACATAGATAGATGTGGGCTGGCTGGACCAATTACTCACCGCCCGCAACCCCGGAAGTTCCCTTTTAGTCGCCTCTTACGATCAGGCAAGAGATACCGTAGCTCTATTCTTAATCCCGAAACTACAGATCACTTAACACCACGTATGCTCTTCCTGCATGCCCGTCTGCTACTCTGTTCAAATAAAAAAGCTGCTGCGCTGACATTACTGACACAAATGTACCATGTCGCGGGGATGTCACGCGTGTCTTGTTCAATGTGCTTCACAGAATACATGGCATTTACTGTCCAGTATTCGAGAACCCGCATTGGAGCAGCGTGGTGGAGTAAGCTCCAGGCCTCCCCAAATGATAGGGAGAGACCCGTGCCCAGCAGTGGGACGCAAAAAGGGTTGCGGCCATTCGAGAACTCTGGTCAGCATTGTGCAGCAACTGTGACATTGATTCAACTGATTGCATACTAGAATCGATTATCGAGTAGCAATTAATCATAGTTCGAGCTTTTGTACACTGCCACTTGGAACTTGTGATAGATGTAGGGCTATTATGGGAACATGGGTAATGTTTATAGAAGATGGGTAATGTAATGGTTATGGTAGATGTTTATTTTTTAACACTCTTCATGTGCCACTGTTGGGCCCAGGTCTCCTCTCGGAAGTAAGAGGGCTGTAGGCCAAAATCCTCCACGCTGGCCAAGTGTAGATTCGTTGACATAACAGAGCTAGTGGAATTACAGCAAGGAACAAATACAAAAGGGAATATGCATGATTTTTTGAAGTGAAAACTTCTTTAGCGGCGTTGAGCACTTTTGTGGGATGGGTAAAAACTGTGAAACTCGCGTCAGGTCACGTGTGCTGATCGAAAAACCGTAAGACGGAGTGACACGGACGGGTGACAGCTGATAACGGCTCGACTGTATATACCTGTAAAATTCGTTTATATCAAGTATTTAAAATATGGACATTGAACAAAGTGCATCTCTTAATAGAAAAAGTGACGAAGAAATAGTGAAAGAAAATGAGTGAGTACTTTATAACAATACTAGGTAGAAATTATTAATACTGTTAATCTGTTAATTCAAGCAATTCGTGCGGAATTATTCCCTAACGATTCCAAGACATCAAAAATGCACCACGTTAATGTTTTCACTTCTGCCGGCACTACCGGAGTGCAATTTTTCATGTAGTGTTTTCAGTAGGTTTTCAATCTAGTATTTTTATAAAGTCATTTTAAAAACTCATTTTCTTTAACTATTTCTTCGTCGCTTTTTTTATCGTGTAGCGACCTTCCGCTATCCGCTTCCTGAATCACGCTATCGAAGTTTTCGGAATATTCTACCATATATACAAGCTCCGAATTGAGTCAGTTGGAGCGCGGCCGCTCCCCGGGCATGACCACCTCGCCCGGCGGGAGATCTCCCTATGCCAAACTGGTGACCCCGGACAAGAATACATGATGTAGCGACCTTCCGCTATCCGCTTCCTGAATCACGCTATCGAAGTTTTCGGAATATTCTACCATATATACAAGCTCCGAATTGAGTCAGTCGGAGCGCGGCCGCTCCCCGGGCATGACCACCTCGCCCGGCGGGAGATCTCCCTTTGCCAAACTGGTGACCCCGGACAAGAATACGTCCCTTCTGACCTTCATCAGTCGCACCTTCACTCCCTGGATGGACTGCAGCATCACTTCACCAGCTCGTCAGGTTCATCGCAGCGCACCATGTACACGCTTCCTGTTCCTGATACAGCTGCCTCCAAGGACTTCATGGACGGCTTGAGTAGCCATTACTCGCCTCCACATCCTACCCTCACATCCCGATTCACCGTGGATAGAGGGCATCTCCACTCTTCGCTTCACCCTCACATCCCGACTCACCGAGGACGGAGGGCTACACAAGGTCTACACCCTCACATCTCGACTCACCGCAGATAGAGGGCATTCCAGGCGCTTGTAAGCGAAGACTACACTTGGATTACTGAAGTCATCGACCTCCGGTCTGAGCAGGGGGTGATGTAGCGACCTTCCGCTATCCGCTTCCTGAATCACGCTATCGAAGTTTTCGGAATATTCTACCATATATACAAGCTCCGAATTGAGTCAGTTGGAGCGCGGCCGCTCCCCGGGCATGACCACCTCGCCCGGCGGGAGATCTCCCTATGCCAAAATCGTATCAATCGATCCTATTGATCAACATGATCCCTATGCCAAATATGATGATATGTGTTCTCAAAAGACCATATCGAATGGAGCACCATGAAAGACAGAAGTGTGAGCTTAACTTAAACCTCACCGTGTAGCGTTTAAAACGGCCCATACTTGAAACGACAGCCAGAACTTAAAACTATGGGGAAAACAAGTAATTGCAATTTTAACCGTTAAAAAGTGCATTTAAGTGTATAGTTATCAAATATACTTTTGTTACGTTATAAGAATTTTGAAAAAAATATTAAAATCATTATTGGATAAAATAAAAAATTAACAAAAATTTTCCATTTTTCCATATTTCCTAGTTTCCAAAAAAAATTCCCATTTTGTCATTTTTATTTACAATTTTCTAATTGAAATATATACATTTTACGTAAAAGAAAATTATGCATTTTCCCTATTGCTAACAGTTTACGAGTAGCAGCTAGTGGTATAACTACTAGCTCTTAGTCCTTCTGGTGGGACCTTGGGTAAAAATCGGCAGTACCAGTTAGACTACACGGTTGTACCACGGGTAAAAAACCTTTTATATAATATTTCGGTCGGATCTTTTTATAAGTTAGTTATATTTTTTTAATGTATCATTAAAAACTGTCTGCCTTTGTCGAGATCCCAATCCTAATTTTATTTAACTAGGTGTTGTCATTTCACCCTAATGATCTTTAGGCTTCTAGTCCCTTTAGATACGACAAAAATGTTAAAACAACCTATAAATAACAGACACACAGTAATATTGCCTTACACATTTTAGCGCGAAAATTTTCTCTGCGTAATAAATTACGACCCATATTATTTAAAAAGGCTGTAACATGCAAACATTACTTCAATGCTCGTTACTTCTGACGAAAATTTGTAAATTTTTCACATAATGTGCGCAATATTTCACGTTCGGCCCATAATTCGTTGCGAAAATAATTTATTTACGACCAAGTCTAGACAGTTCCCTAAATAATTATAGGTTTTCCATATCACGCAACATCTCATTTGACCAGGTAACAATATTTCGAGGGGAAATATGTGCGCAAAGTAATGTCCTTGAAGCGCGCTGAAAGAAAACCTTTTATTTATGAATATAAATGAGCTTGCAAACATAGAAAATAAGTAATAGTGTTCTTCAAGTTTTTAGGGTTCTGTACCTCATAAAAAAGACAAATTTATATATCACCACGTTGTCCCTCCGTCTGCCCACAAATTACGTATCTGCGGCGGCGCGGTCTGCCTGTCAGACTTTCGAAGCTTAATGTCAACTTGTTAAAGTATTTAATGTATGTAAAACTCTATACACTGTCTATTTTATAAGTAGTACACTAAGACAGACAGTTGTCATTGTCACTTCTTCCTCTTCCCTTGTACGAATAAAGATGTCTTGGTTCATATGAAAGTTGTTTATCTTAATCGGCCTAAATACTGAAGAAATAGTCTTCTACTGCAAAGTTACTCTGCAAAAGGTTATGGGCCCAGAGAAAGGAAATGTTCGGAAGCAATATTTTGAAGAAATAAAGGAAAACAATTGTTAGTAATTTTAACGTAATAATTTTGAAAATACCATAATGACGTCTCACTTACAAAACTTACCTGTATTGAAAGCGGATAATTTTAATAATTGGCTATTTAGAATAAAAGCAATTTTAGAAGAAAAAGGGGTTTTGTATTGTATTAAAACAGAAAAATGTGAAATATCGGATGATACAGTCGAAAAGAATTTTACGAAACAAGATGCAATCGCGAAGTCCATTATTATTGCATGCTTAACCGATACTCATTTAAATATTATTAAAGAATGCCTAACTAGTAAAGCTATGATAGAAAAATTAAGGGATCGATTTCAAAGAAAGTCAGTATTATCGAAAATCTATTTACGGCGTAAACTATTAAGTATCAAATGCGGTGAAACCGATAAAATAGAAGATTATTTTCAAAAATTTAATGCAATTGTAGAAGATTTGGAAAACAATAATGAAAAACTTACTGAAATCGATAAAATCTGTTATTTACTTATTGAATTATCATCTAAGTATGAAACTGTAATCACGGCTATCGAAACACTAAATAAAGAAGATTTAAAAATGTCTGATGTAATATCGAGACTATTAGATGAAGAGCTCAAGCTAAGCTCAAGAGATGTACCGGAGAATAAGACAGCTTTTATAACATGCTATAAGTGTCAACGAAAAGGCCACATTGCTGTTAACTGCAAGTCTGAGTTCACATATAGAGGTCAAGGTCGAGGACGCGGACAAAGGCGAGGTTCATTTCAAAGGCGACCTATGCATTATCAATCCAGGCAATCTTCAGGAAATTATTCAGGAGCAGCAAAAACAGAGAAAGAATGTATGTTTTACGCAGATACTCGTACTAATGTAGAACAGCATAGTATGGTATGTAATAAAACTAATAATGTATCTAGAATTGAATGGGTAATTGACTCGGGCTGTACTGAACATTTAATAAAACAGGATTATATTGATTGTATGGAAAATATTGTGACGTTAGATAAAGATATTAAGATTTATGTTGCTAATGGGGACTTTATTACAAGTAACAAAAGGGGAACTTTAAATTTGTTTTGCAAGGGAAAAGAAATTGTAATAGAAGCACTTATTGTCAAAAACTTATCTTATAACTTACTTTCAGTTCAGAAAATTTTAAGAAATAATACTGTTAAATTTAGTAGAAATTCTGTAAAAATTCTTAAGAATAATTCTAAGTCTTATATTACTGGTGAACGTAATGGAAACTTATTTATTTTGGTTACAGAAGCTTCAATAAAAAATAAATCATTACATTGTCATCCTGATGTAAGCACTAATAATTTATGGCACAGAAGACTAGGTCATGTTAATAGGCATAGTTTAAACATTTTGAAACTTCCAGTTAGTAAAAGAACGTGTGAACCGTGTATGCTGGGTAAAGCGACAAGACTACCATTTAAATCGGTAAGGCAACCACGATCTCAAGCTATAGGTGAATTACTGCATACAGATATCTCTGGACCAGCTAGAACGAAAGGAATACATGGAGATTTATATTATCAGGTAATAATTGATGATTATTCTCATTTTGTAGTAGTAAATTTGTTAAAAAGTAAAAGTGAAGCCAGTGAAAAATTAATTAACTATATTAAGCAGTTAGAAAATGAAAAAGACGTAAGAGTTAAAAGAATTAGATGTGATAACGGAACAGAGTTAAAGAATAGAAATTTTGAGTCGTATTGTGAAAATAAAGGTATAAAGATAGAATATACAACGTCATACTCACCTCAAAGTAATGGAGTATCAGAGAGAATGAATAGAACTTTATATAATAAAGCACGTACTCAATTAATTGAAACAAACCTTCCTACTCATTTATGGAGTGAAGCTATAAGGTGTTCAGCATATCAATTAAATAGGTGTCCATCTTCATGCATTAATTTCAAAACACCTGAAGAGATTTTTATTGGTAAAAGAGATTTAAGTAAGTTAAGATGTTTTGGTGCAAAGTGTTGGGCTGTTATACTACCTAGAGGAGGAAAATTTGATCAAAGAGCTAAAGAAACTCGTATGGTTGGTTACTCTCCTAATGGATATCGTTTATGGGATCCACAGAATAACGAGATCATAATATCGAGGGATGTTAGATTTGATGAGACCGATATAGTGTATACAGATATTAAGGATAAAGATGATACAAAATACATGAATCAATGTAGGTATGAAAATGATGAGGTAGAAGAGGTTTATAGCAAAGAAGAAGATAAAGAGAAAGTCAGAGAAAGTGAAGTAGAAAATGAAAATATAAGAGAATGTAACAGTGAAGATAATGTTTATACTAGACCAAGGAGAAACAGAAGAAAACCTGCATATCTAGAAGATTATGAAGAATTTGAAGACTGTAATATAGTATATTGTCTAAATACATTACATGGACCAACTCCAAAAAGTTTTAATGAAGCTATGAAAGATGAAGAGTGGAAGAAAGCTATAAATAGTGAAATAGATTCACTCAAGAAATTAAAAACATGGGAATCAGCTTACTTACCTGAGAATAAGAAGGCAATAGATACTAAATGGATATTCAAAACAAAAACAGATGGGACAAAGAAAGCTAGACTCGTAGCTAAAGGATTTCAAGAAGAAAATGTTTATGATGTGTATGCACCAGTAGCTCGTTTAGCAACGGTAAGACTATTATTGAGCATATCAGTTCAAGAGAATAAACCATTAAGACAGTTAGATGTGCCCACAGCTTTTTTGAATGGAGATCTTAATAATGAAGTATATATTAAATGTCCACAAGGAGTAAGAATTGAAGAAGGTAAAGTTCTAAGATTAAGAAAAGCTTTATATGGTCTGAAAGAAGCACCACGATGCTGGAATGAAAAGATACATAATTTCTTTTTGGACAATAATCTTAAGCAATCAAAACATGATTTTTGCTTATACTATAATACAGAAACATGGGTATTAATTTTTGTAGATGATATATTAGTTTTAGGATCAGGAGAAAATATTATAAATAAACTTAAAAAGGAATTCAATACGAAGGATTTAGGTGAAATAAAAGAATATCTAGGTATGGAAATATATAGAGACAAAAATTGTATTAAGATCAAGCAAGAGAAATTAATAAAGAAAGTTTTAAATAAATTTGGTATGGATGATTGTAAAGGAGTTCAAACACCTATGGAAAAAGAAATATTAGATATATCAGAAGGAGGAGAAATAATAAATGTACCGTATAGAGAATTAATTGGCAGTTTAAATTATATATCAGTAACGACAAGACCAGATATTACTTTTGCTACTTCATACTTAAGCAAATTTTTAGATAGACCTACAAGTCGACTTTGGAAAGCAGGTAAACGTATTTTAAGGTATTTAAAGCAAACTATGCACAAGTGTTTAACTTATACAAAGTCCAATGAACCCAAGAGTCTTATTGCATATTCTGATGCAGATTGGGCCACTGACAAAGAAGATAGAAAAAGTGTAAGTGGTGGTACTATATTTTATTGTAATAATTTAATTTCATGGTTTTCGAAGAAGCAATCAACTGTTTCACTGTCATCAGCTGAAGCCGAATATGTAGCAGCATCAATGTCAACAGCGGAACTACTATATTTAAAAGGTATACTAACAAACTTTTATTCATTTGAAATTGAGACCATTTTATTTGTTGATAATCAAAGTGCTATCAGAATGATAAACTGTAATGAAAATAGTAAAAGGACAAAACACATTGATATTAAATTTCATTTTATAAAGGATTCTGTTAAGAAGTTTAATATTCATATAGAGTATATATCTACTGATAAAAATGTATCAGATGTTTTAACGAAACCATTGTGTGTGTTAAAACATGTGAACTTTACAAATAATTTAAATGTTTTATAATAACTTAGATTGTAGTTGAAACAGAATGTTTATATGTTAGTTAAGTAACATAACTGGTGTGTTATGTTAATGTATATATTTATGTCTGTCTGTATATATTTTATTGTGATTATTTATTAAAATTAGTTCATGAATAATGTGAGCTGTAGGAGTTTGAAAATAGACATTGAGAGGGGGTGTTAAAGTATTTAATGTATGTAAAACTCTATACACTGTCTATTTTATAAGTAGTACACTAAGACAGACAGTTGTCATTGTCACTTCTTCCTCTTCCCTTGTACGAATAAAGATGTCTTGGTTCATATGAAAGTTGTTTATCTTAATCGGCCTAAATACTGAAGAAATAGTCTTCTACTGCAAAGTTACTCTTACAATTCCCCATGGAACTGTGATAAATCGAACATCTATATTGATGCAATCAAAATACTTGGGTTTAATTGAGGTTCTATACATGGGCTGCAGCGACCACTTAACACCACGTGTCGTGCATTCTTTCTTAACACGCTTTTATTTATTAGCTTCACCTATAATATATACTAGTAAGTTGACCTGATCCTTTCAGGCTTTTTCAAAACCACATGGACCACGGCACCTGCGTGTCTGCCACACTATTTAAATAAAGTATCTATTTTATTTAAATAGTGCCGCAAACTATCTATGCGACTGAGCCAAACGGGCGCGGTCGGGTGTGAGATGGGTGACCGCTAGTACAAAAAAAATTCATGCACGTTTCCGTGCTTCGGAGGGCATGTTGAGCCGTCGGTGCCGGTTGTTGTCGATAGATAACAGTCGTTAAACCTTGTCGGAGGCCTTATGAGCGGTTTGAAATATCCGACTGCGGGATCCACCAACCCGCATTGGAGCAGCGTGGTGGAGTAAACTCCAAGCCTCCCCAATAATGGGGAGAGACCCATGCCCAGCAGTGGGACGTAAAAAGGTTGCAGCCAGCCAAAATATCTATAAACAAAGGTATATTTTGGTCATGTCAGCAAGAAGTTAACTTTTATCCGTTTGCTAATAATACGTGACTGAGAGTACTTGACGGCTCAGACGTGAGATAGACGAAGATAAGGAAAATAGTGGAACGTATATCAAATTCCGGGGGAAAGTGCGGTTGACCTTGTACGGTTGAACTCGGACAATAGGCGAAATTTGATATTTATGTGAGAAAGGGTTGGGCTGTTTCTGGGTGAATGATTTATTTAAAAAAAAATACCGTTTACATTATGTCATTTACAACACTTCATAAGTAGAGGGCGAATTTCAACCTGTAGGCAGACAAGACACAATCTGTTACTAATATATCTAGAATTTATCCAATAAATAATTTCAACCCTCACAGGATAAACTTGTCGAGAACCAAGAAAATAGAAAACCAAGGAGCGTGTACAGCTCACGAATGTGTCAAATGCACGCACAAAGTTGCTGAGACAGATAGGAATCAGTTTCGAAGATATCAGTTTTTGCTAAATATACGAGTAAAAAGATAATGGAGTAGGTTTACGTCAACACGTTACTTATCACGATTTGGGGTGCGCGCGTTATTTGGAACTCCGTGATTTCTCTAGCCCTGCTGCATGTAAAGGTAAACAAAGATGATAGATTAGATACACAGCTATGTATTTAATTTTATTATTATTATTAATTCTATTTTTATTTTATTTAGCTTGCTTTTACTACTCGCATTATGATTTTGAAATGAAATGAAATGAAAATGAAAATGAAATGAAATGAAAATAATTTATTTGCACAAATATGGGTATTACAAAAGTTGTTTTATATACATTTATTAGTTCGCCATATTTGCCTCAGCGAGGTATGAAAATTTGGAGGACAGAATTAAAACGTAAGTTAACAGTATAACTAAAATTACTTATAACTAAATTTATTCTAATTGAAGACAACGTTGATTTTATTTTAACCCATATTTAGCGGTTTTTATTGCGATGTTTTATCAATTCTACTATAATTATAAAAGGTGTTTAAGTATGTTTAATACGAGTTATATTTTTATCCGGGCCATCGGCTTTGGGCACCCAATTTACTGGGATTTTATACACTGAGAGGAAAAAAAGCCGGCGGAAAAAAAACCTCGCAGGTTTTTAGTCCCGTAAACCCGAAATCCCTCACGAAGTTAGAGTTCGTCGTTTAAAAATTCAGATACCGAATAGTACGCTTGGATGTTATATTTTTATTAATTTGTATGTAATCTTATTGGATATTTGATTCACAATGTTTTTATCCGAGCAACGCTCGTTCGTCCAGGTACTTATAACATAAGTGTTGTGGAGATTTAAAGATTTTTTTCTTACAAAAGTAATATTGTTATTTAATCAATTATTCAATTAAACCTCAGATGGAATCTCTGAGATGATGGATTTCGTAACAATTGATTATTCTTAGGTCAAACGATCATTTATTTTGTACTAGTCTCCCGCCAGCAGATTCGCCCGCGTGGACCCGTTTTAAAGGTTCCCGTAGGATAAAAACCATCCTATGTCCTTTCCCAAGGTATCTGTGCTTCAAATTTCATTAAAATCGGTTCAGTGGTTTAAACGGAAAAGCGAAGCAGACAGTCAAACAGACAGAGTTACTTTCGAATTTATAATATTAGTATGGATATGGATTAGGTACATTAAAAATTGCATCGATAACTAACATTCTATCAAAAGGAATATCATCCAGTGTCTGTCGTAATCTTAGTTACAAAGCCGCCATCATAGATCTACAACGATCTCTTACATTAATTGCTAAAGTAATTGATTCGGAGATTCTATCAGTTTCTCTAGCGATCCCCTATTGGTCACAAAATTTATGACCATCTGTTCGAGAGATAAGGTCTTCAGAACTGGAGTTAGGAAGTACCTAATTGTAGGACCATTCTTCCCTACTAATATTATAAATTCGAAAGTAACTCTGTCTGTCTGTCTGTCTGCTACGCTTTCCCGCTTAAACTGCTGAACCAATTTTAATGAAAGGAACACAGATAGAGTGGAAAAGGAAAGGACATAGGATGGTTTTTATCCTACGGGAACTTATAAAACGGGACCACGCGGGCGAAGCCGCTGGCGAAAGGCTAGTATTTTATAGTTTTCTTTTCAATCAATCAATTTATTTTATTTACATGCATATAGGTTTACATACGAGTAGATGGTCTTATAACAGTTTATGCTTCTCTATATTCTACCTTAGACAAGGCATGCAAAAATCAAAATTTATTATAAAAGATATTTAAAAACAACAATTTAAACATAACTTAATGCAATAAATAATTTAAATTCTAATTTTACATTAAAAAGTCTATTCAATCATAATTAGTCATTATTTTAATCATAGAAGTATGTCAATTGTTAACATTACATCTTGTTGCATTCGTGGAGCCATGTGTTCAGTAGACATGACACAATGACATGTCAATGAATTGATTGATAGTAATGATGATAAATGCAACTTTAAAGATAAAATTCGAAGCGGCTTGGAGTACTGTTGCCTAACCTAACGAGACCCTTCGATTGGCAGTCCGGCATGGTAACCGTTGCCAGGCGTGAAAAAAAATGGAAGGCGAAATAAGCCAATTTGGGACCCTCTTCCCATAAATTTCTTGGCGAAAAAAAAATTGAATGCTGCGACTGCGCCTGACTGTTGCGCCACACGGGTCGTCGGATTTATTATGTAACATGGATAAAACACATTCAAAAATACTATATATTCGGATATCTGCGGAGGTTTAATGATATTTTTATAATACACAATATGTGTAACAAAATAAGTCTTATTAATCAGAGGTCTGCATTCAAACTTGGCCTGAAATCTTCCACTAACAACGATCATTTAAATATGATAACTATGATAAGTTATGCTAAACACCTTATCTCATAACTGTTAACGGCTTCCTACTGTAAACGGCCTCTCAGGTACAAACGTGAAATATGGAAGTGATGATAGTAAATCTCTAAAATTACCCCATGCCTACCAGCAATACATTTCATTTTCGCACTCAGCCCGAAACTACTACTGCTTACTAGGTACATGACGTATTGGGTTAAATTTCACCACTTATTTGTATGAAGTGACCGTTTCTAGAGACACTAAAATTATTTTTAATCTGGGTAAAAGCTTGAGAGCTCTCGCACAGATTGTCATGGACACACACAAAGAAAAACAAACACATAGACCGAGCACAGAAATTTTAAACTCATCATTCAAATTTCTTCCTCGCCGGGAATCGAACCCGTGACCCTCCGATCAAAAGTCCGGCACCATTGCGCCACACGGCTAAATTTTGTCATGACGAGTTCATAATGGCTTACTCGCAGCTCGTAGTACATTAAGTACATATATAAATCAATGGCTTACTCTGTAAAAAAGATATCAAATCTCAACTAAAGCCATGCTCCTGAATCTACACGTTCTACCTCTACCAGCCCTAACTTCGCTAACTCTACATCTCACTCTAAATTTATCCATTTTGTAAAAAGTAACCGTTTATTGCGATCTCCTGCGTACCCAGCAAAAGACGTAAAAGGCTTAAAGTTAATTGCGAACAAGTATTTGTTAATTGCGAAAATGTTCCATTTGGTATCGATAAGCAAAACCTCTCAAACACTAATGAACGGCGCAATTAGGACAGGGCCGCACTAAGGAAACGGAAAACAGCCAAAAATGTAAATCACTAAAGTCAGGATCAAACCCGTGCTTCAGGATATTAATATTAACGCCGGGTCTCAAATGACATGCCATTAACATATTACATTCGCGTCATGTAGAGCTTTTCCACGTGACTTTTCTGCTAAAGACACGTTTAATGACGTCACATCACATGTCTCTATTATTTAAATATCTTGTTCGCTATTTTATTGGATGTTTCATAACGTCAAATTGGAGATATAGTTCTTTTTCCAACACTTCCTGTATTGGAAAGAGCTATTTTAAGGATCTAGGGAAAGAAAATTTATTTGGTTATTGGCATGCATTGTCTTTACTTTCCAGTTAAGGTCTGTATATATGTATTACATTATTTGCATTGCACCACTCTAACCATTCTTGTGAAAGCTTATTAAATCTTATTTAATATTATTAAATTTAAAACTTATCCTATCTTTTCCTCCTTTACTTAGTAAAGAAATTAATATCTAGAATATTTTTATTACTTTTTCATTTTCACTAAACAATTAATATTTCAAACATTTAATTTCAGACGATAAGTACAAAATTTTAAAATTTATTTACAAAACGCTTGAGAATCCATATTATTAATATTATAAATTTGAAAATAACTCTGTCTGTTTGTCCGTCTGCTACTCTTTCACGCTTAAACCACTGCACCGATTTTGATGAAATTTGGCATAAACATAGAAAGGACATTGAGAAAGGACATAGGCTACTTTTTACCGCGGGAAAATATCTCATTCCCACAGGAAGCAAATGAAATGAATCAAATGCGCCGTGTAGTGTTATAAATACTCTACATGTTATTACTTACTTCATTCACGTCCATTATCATATTTTATAACTTATATCCTTTTGTTTTATTCTTATACTTTGCTTTTACTTTATTATTTCTTTACAAAATTATTTACTTTCTATGTTTGTTTATTTACATTTTGACGCAGCTATCAAAATTGTCATGTCGGTCTTTTTTGTTTCTTTTTTTTTAATTCGTTTTACGTCATTGTATAAAAATCCTTTTAGCCGTTCAATATTAAATTAAAAGAAAAATTTTATGTTTCTTATTTCATTTCATCCCTACTAATATTATAAATTCGAAAGTAACTGTGTCTGTCTGTCTGTCTGCTACGCTTTCCCGCTCAAACAACTGAAATAATTTTAATGAAATTTGGTACACAGATAGAGTGGAGCTTGGGACAGGACATAGGATAGTTTGTCGGGCGTAGCCGCTGACGGAAGGCTAGTTTCTTATAAACGATCCGATCCTTGGATTGCGTCTAGCTTTACTTCATAAATTGGAACTTTTTTCTGTATAATCCAGACTACAACTTGACCCATATCCCACCCGTTCAGAGCTACTTATAGAAGATTAACTAGCTTCGTCGTGTATTTTGCATCCGATTTTACTAAAGTTATATTCACAAATAAACTATCTTTATTTCTTTTAAAGTTAAACCAGTATTATGTCAACTCAGCTGCAACCCTTTCTGCGTCTCACTGCTGGGCACGGGTCTGTATTCAAAATTTAGGGAGCCGAGCTTACTGGAGATGACGTAGAACGTAATGGATCTACGCAAAACGAGAACGGTCGGGTGTAAAATGGGTGACTGCTAGTGCCAAATTTCATACGCGTTATCATGATTCGGAAAGTTCTTTAAGCAGTAAATCCTGGTTATTATCGATTGTTCGAAATCGTCAAATCTTATCGGCGGTCCTGCAGGCGATTTGCAGGCATGAACTTAGCGTTGGTAAATACAATGCGTGTAGATGGATAGCTTGGATCTGCATAAAATCTAATTGTTTTTTACAGACGAAAAATATATTAAGATTTAAGAAATTTCGAGAGAAATATATGAGATCTAATATCTTTTTTACAGACGAAAAATATATTAGATCTCATGCAGAGGTTTTGAGTAGAAAGTATCTTTATTAGTTACTTTGCTAAAACTTTGGTATGTATTATGTATCTGTCCCTGTAGCTTCAGGATTAAGAATAGAACTACGGTATCCCCTGCCTGATCTAAGAGACGACTAAAAGGGGGCTTGCGGGCGGTGAGAGTGGGAGCTCGATCCGTCTAGCCAGCAACCCCGGGAAGGACGACGGTGTGAGCGTGGCCACGTGCCGCCGTAAGTATCGGAAGGTGCAGGAGAGCGTACGTTCCACTGGAGATCCCGGGATTCTCCCCAAGTGCATAGGCAGGCCATCGATGCGGTTTTGGGGCGGTCAAATCCCATAAAATATCCGACCGATACAAAAAAAATGATATTATGTATCGATATTATCTGTGCAAAATAATTTGGATGTTTCAGACCCGTCAGGCGACCAGCAACGGCTTATTATACTTTTGTTATGTTAAATCACTACAGCCCTTTCAGTACATGTCCAACATTACATGGTTTAAATACGTTAGTCACGTTGGAGGCTACATGACACGAATGTAAAACGTTAATGGCGTGTCATTTGAGACCCTACATTAATATTTATGTGCTGAATTACGGGACAGATCCCGACTTTTGTGATATACATTTTTGGCTATTTTGCGATTCCTGAGTGCGGACCTGTCCTAATTGCGTCGTTCATTAGCGTTCAAGAGGTTTTGCTTATCGATTGAAAAAGAAATATTTATAATTATAAAAACCTTACAGTCAATAAAATAAAAGGTTATAAAGGTTGCAATATACGTTTTAGACGCTCAAAAATGTCCCCTTGAAATCTGACACATGGTAAATTTGCCTTCAGAAACGTTAGTGTACTCACTATTTTAACACGCTTATATTAGCTTCACCTGTATAATTGTGAGTTTGTGAGCTTGTTTGTAACTCTCCTTTGGACTCGATTTTGACCCAATTTCAACAGACAGATTTAATTCAAACTTTGGACACTTATCAAGAATCGGTGGCAATTAAATAATTTTATGAGTTTTATCTAATTCCGAGAACTCTAAAATATTTTTTAACAATAAATGGAACTGAAAAATGCGAAATAAATATGGTTTAAGAAAACTAAAAAAACACGCTTTTGCTGCACATCAAACTAAAAAAGCTGAAAAACAATCCTTAATATAAGCAGAAAATAATATTAAATGGGGGTGATCTGTGCCATATCTTTCGTATATCGAGCAACCCACGCTTTATAACAATAATACTAGTATTATTGTTCATTATATGCTTATTAAGAGCTAGCAGCCGCCCGAAAACGTCCGCGTGAACTTCAGTCATGATGTTATTATAGCCTAAAGCCTTCCCCGATAAATGGACTATCCAACACAAAAGGAATTTTTCAATTCGACTCTTCAGCTTTGTATATTAGTACAGATTATTTTTCACTTTTTTAGTTGAATGTGCTTCAAAAGCATGTTTTTTATTTTTTTAAGCTATATTGCTGTATGAGTCACATTAGTCTCTTTTTCGCTCCTGACAAATTCAAAGGTGCTAACGTCCTTTTTAAGTTGTGTTACTATACTAGTCAATCTTACACTTTTTAGTAGTAGCAGCTGTCCTGCATACGTTTGGGGACTGTGAGTGCAACCCTTTTTGCGTCCCACTGCTGGGCATGGGTATCCCCATTATTGGGGAAAGCTAAAGCTTACTCTACCACGCTACTCCAATGCGAGTCGGTGGAGATGCGGATTAGAAGCCAATCCACTGACGAATATTTTCAAGCAGCCCATATGGCCTTCGATTAACGACTGCCATCTATCGAAAGAAGATGGCAATATCGAAGGTTACCGACATTGCCATTAAAATCTGCAAGCTCAAGTGCCAATAGGCAGGCCATTAGTTAGGAGGACTGACGACTGATGGAGAAGAAAGGTTCTCGTCTCTGCAAAAGCACAGGCCGCCCTCCAACCATTCCTGGATTCAGAGGGTGCAGAACCGGAAATAGTGACGAATGTTGGAAGGCCTAACCATACCACCAGTGGCCTTATAGAAGCTGATGGATGGATGCATGGATCTTCATTTTGATGTAAATGGCATTGTAGTAAAAGGTGGTAAAACATAAAAAGTAGTGCCAGCAGAAATTGTATATCAAAATTAAAAATGTTCACTGAATTCATCACAGACGATAAAACAGCGAAACAATATTGTAAACAGCTGTCATAAAAACTTTCAGACTAATTTGCGAACGGTACAATGTCGAACATTCTCATCGTTCATTGCTTGCAATGAAACTAATTGTGGAACACCATTGCATTTGAATATTCAAGGAAATGTAACACTTATTACCTCCACTGAAAGCTTAAATCTGTTCGGACTTAAACTAATAGGGTAAACGTAACTGTTGTTGATTACTGTAGAACATTAAAATTTAGTTCCGGAAAGTGTAATGGAAAATCACCTGTACGTACTTAGCAATAAAAGTCAAATAACAGTTGAGGTAAGCAAACAAAGTAATACAAAGTAATATTGTTTACAGTTATGTCCGTTTCAGGTATTCATTAAAGTTGATAACTTAATTATAAAGTGACCCACTTTATGCCAACCGGAACAGTCTGGCTTTTTCATAAAGTTTTTAATGGAATAACTAGATTTCTGGCCATCAACAGGCCGTCAGTTTGTACTTTTTGTTTGTTTACTAATTGTGTTGAAACTTTTAAAGGGATTTGTGGTAATTAAGTCAATTCAGGGCAATAACTGATATTCGAGTTTAAGATACCGATACGACAGGCAGTATGTATGTATGACCATATACATGCATAGAGACATACATTATGTTTATTTGTTCCCACATAACGTCTCAAACACTTATGGACAGCATAAAGAAAACCTATTTCAGTATGGATTTTTTTATTTGGCCCATTGACACCTCACACCTCTCGACCCCAAGCAAGCCTAAGGGCCTCGTTCACCATCTCTAAGTAAAGTGTTGATTGATTACGTCCCAAGTAAAGAAAATTGGCAAGTAAAAGCTATGAGTACGGGTAGTGCTACTCGAACATCGTGAAATTGAAATTGAAGTTACGGGTGACTTTAACCGACAATTAGCGTACTTGTCACTTTACTTGAACGTGGTGAAACTGGCCCTAAGTCTTGCCTGATTTTGCGCTTGGGGAGGACTCTGGAATCTCTAGTGGAACTCTCCGGTGTCCTCCACGCGCGGTACCTCATAACGGGTCCATCCTCGGGAGAGCAGATGTGCAGTGCATGTGGCCATGCACACGCCGCCGTCTTTCCCGGGACTGCGGGTTGGACGGATCGAGCTCCCACTCTCACTACCCACAACCCCGAAAGGCCCCTTTTATTCGCCTCTTACGATCAGGCAATAGAGCTACGGTATCCCCTACCGTAGCTCTAATCTTAACCCCGAAGCTACAGGGACTGTCAATTCTACCCCCTACGAAATTAAGTTGACTGGTACTATTTTAATTTTTTTATCATGAATATGTAAGCAGCTATGTTATTCCATGAAAATAATGAAATTTATTTCGCGAACCTAGCGAAAATTTCCATTATCGTCCCTTACACATTATATTGTAAATGATTTGTTACGTTATTAAATAATTCCTTTACCGAATGAAATTACAATATTTTTGGCAATAAATAATATTCTCGTTTTCACTGAATTCGCACTATAAACGGGTTCAACTCTAATTAATTATTTTCTTCCGGCCGACGCCTTCTCAAATATCGACGTTTCTACAGTAAAGTGTCGTAAGAACAATTTTTCGCTTATCAAATTTTGAATTACGGTTCTAAAAAGCTCGTGGGAGGATTTCCACAACGTTTGCTAAATTTCAAAATATTTATGGATCATAATAACCTATTTGGAAAAATTTACATGTATGAAGTTTTTGTAAACTTTTGTTGATTTTTTTAGTATGATGTAATTATACATTAAAGTCGCCAAAACGAAATGAGAACATTATCATTTAAACTATGTACTTATAAATCCTTGATGAAAAATTATCGTACTAAACTATTATTTAAGCTTTGATTTAATCTTCAAAAATTAAGATTAAATAATTATGTCATGTAATAATAATAAGAAATATTAAAGACTCACACACACTTAGACAGAAACACAAGCAACCAGACCGACAACAAAAATTTAAGGTAATTATTCGCTATTTCTGCCTCGCCGGCAAACGAACCTGGGACCATCGGTCTACTCTTTTGATCGAATATAACGTAAATTAAAATTATTCTATTCGATACTTAGGACGCTTTCTCTTAAACCGGTTAGAAGTTTTCCAGTGCAATAACCCCAACAATTATACCTGATTATGAAATAATTTTTCGAAACGTAAGCTGGCAATAATTGCGTTACTTTTGCGGTTGTAGCGAAATATTTTAATTAGGCTATCCCTGACGTAGCTACTGTAAAAGTTTGAGTGCAAATGGATTAAAGGTATTGAAAATATAATTAGCTGCTGCTATCGAAATTTACAAAAAATCTGGGCAAGTACGATTACGAGATGCAGGTTTTTTAATTAACATTTTATTAAATGGAGGAGCAGACAAACATGCATACCACGTGGTGTTGTCATTGTGTAGTAGCTGCAGCGCATGGATCTTCCCAGAACTTTTTTTTATTTGAATGGAGTAGCAGACGAGCATGCAGGCCACGTGGTGTTAAGTGGTCACTGCAACCCATGGACATCTACATACAACCTCAAGCAAGCATAGGTAAGTCTTATCTCAGGTCGTATGCAGTTGCGCTGCTATTCAGGAGGCTGGTGGTCGCCTCATGTAAGTGTGGCGGGCAACTGCACCTTTCCACCGAAACACAATAGAATTGGTTCACGGCAGAAGTGGGTGCAGCGGTGGTACTTCCCCGGGCGATCGATAATAGTTCTACCACCTACACACCTTAGTTTTGCCTGAGATGATATGCATGTTGTGCGTGATATCAAACTCCTGCCCTGAGAATTTCAGGCAATCTGTTGGTCTGGGGAGCTCTTTAGTCTGATTGTGGAGAACGCTAACGTAGGGCTTGAAAATTGTTTTTATGCTGGCCATACTTACACAAGGCAACCCTCAGCCTCTGGTGTAGCGCGTAGCAGCGCAACTTCATACGTCAAGCAACGCCTTCTTTTGTTGTGTGTAGATTATTCCATAACGTTTTAAGACACAGCAGTGGGCTGACATCTGACATCTCAGCGAACAAAAAAGTATTATCCCCGCAAATTGCTAATGCGCTGGAATGGAACCTTGTCAAATTAACCTCCCACGTGACCACTTCCGCAACTAGAAAGTACGGTTAACAAAAAAATCAAAATTTTTAAATTATTTTTTATTAAAATTATTTATTGATTATTGTCAATAAGAAAGAGTTATAATAATTATGTTGATATTTTAAAAATAACACCACGTTTGAATAATTTTAAACTTTATTTGTACCTACTCGTACATTACAAAAATTTAACGTAACTCTTCAACTCCTTTCATATTATCTAGATCAGATTCAGAATTAAATTATGAGTCTGTGCTTATAACACTTAGGTATACGATATGCATGCTCCGCAGTTGCAACGTGACACATCATATTACGGTCCCAGGCAACCTGATCACTCAACACTGAATGCTGCTCTGCTACTTCGTTTCATTCTATACAAATAAATAAAATTGGAGTGTCTGCTTGTAACATTAAAATAACCACTTTTTATTTTGCATATGAAAGTATGTACGGTACACATACGGTACACATTTCGGCTAATCTCTGAAACGGCTGGACCGATTTTGACGGGACCTTCACTGGCAGGTAGCAGATGTAATAAGGAGAGGTACTCCTAACTTAGGCTACTTTTATTGTAAAAAATCTAAAACTAATGTCCACGCGGACGAAGTCGCGGGCGGCCGCTTTATATCTATAATATAAAAATGAATCGCAAAATGTGTTGGTAAGCGCATAACTCAACAACGCCTAGACCAATTTGGCCAATTGTTTTTTTAAAATGTTCGTTGAAGTTCAAGGATGGTTTTTACGGCGAGAAAAATTCGAATAATTGCCGGAAAACCATAAAAACAGCCCTTTTCTTTTTCCCATACAAATGTTTTCTAACTAAAACGTAGTCAATTTGAGCTTTATTGCTATTGTATAAAGTTCATATTAAATTACAAGCACTCACTGTTGTCTAAGCAATGTAGGTGTGTTCCTAACGTCAAAGATCATATCTATCAAAATAGTGTGCGTGTGTGCGTTGGAGCACAGAATACATCGTTGGAGGAGTTTAATGTCGCATAGCATGATGTTATATAGCTTATAGCCTTCCCTAATAACTGGACTATTCAACACAAAAAGAATTTTTCAATTCGAACCAGTAGTTCCTGAGATTAGCGTGTTCAAACAATCAAACAATCCACGTGGACGAAGTCGCGGGCGGCCGCTATCCCTACTAATATTATAAATTCGAAAGTAACTCTGTCTGTCTGTCTGTTACGCTTTCTCGCTTAAACTACTGAACCAATTTTAATGAAATTTGGAACACAGATAGAGTGGACCTTGGGAATGGACATAGGATGGTGTTTATCCTACGGGAACTTATAAAAAGGGTCCACGCGGGCGAAGCCGCTGGCGGAAGGCTAGTGATACTATAAAATCAGACCTGGTGGTGCTGAGTGGCTATTGGCCCATGGACACTACAACCAACTACTAGTACCGCCCTTCGTCTTCTGAGATCTTATCTCAGTGATAGGACTCAGAGAATCGAAGTAAATGGTAAAAGGTCGTCCGGGTCAAAAGTGGAGATGGGGGTCCCACAGGGCTCGATATTAGGACCGTTCCTATTTTTAATTTACATTAACGACCTTCCTTATATGGTACAAAATGGTCATGAGTAGTTATATATTAAGGTATCTGGATCTGGATCATTCAGAGATCCAGACCCAGATACCTTAATATATAACTTTTCACTATTCATCTATCAGTTTTCACTTTTCATTTACCAGTTCTAACATAAATTGACATTAGAAACTGATAGTTGAAAAGTTAAAAACTGATTGATGAATAGTAAGTACATACATACCACAATGAAAAATTAAAATTGATAGATGAATAGTGAAAAGTTAGATAATGAGGTATCAGTTTTAACTTTTCATTTATCATTTTAACTATTCACCTAGAAGTATGTAGGTCTCTATCTATCTATCTATCTATCAGTTTACTATGTGTGTGTGTGTGTAGGCATGATGTATTTATTATTCTTTAGTGTGGGATACAGAAATACTACCTATATGTATAAATCGAATGAAAGGAAAGGAAAGGAAACTTGTATAAAATGTCTAATAAAAATTTAAATAAAACGACTGTTAAAGTTTCATTTATATATTTTATTTTGTTCTTCACATACACAGTTACAAAAAAAGTATTTTATTGTGTTTTTCACATACACAGTTACAAAGAAAGTAGGTAACGTTCGTTCGTTCGTTTCGTTTTGATAAATGATTAAATAACTAATACTAAATCACTGACATATCCTTCAATGTAAATAGAGCTTGCTGATGGCAGCAAGTATACATCTTGTTGGTGAATTGGTATTCTGATTTCATCGTTTTCTTTAAAGCTATTATTATAGGGATTGTACGTATGTATTTCGTAACTTTCAATGGAATTATCATGCTGTGGTAAATCTGTGATTTGCAGCATTTTAAATTTTAAATCCAAGAGCACGAAGAAATTCTTTATTATTTTTAGTAATTTTTTTATTAAAATTCTTACTAATGTTCAGCCGTCTTCCCACCTTCGCTTTTGAGAGTGAAGTACTCAGTTTTTTTTTATCACTCGGGTTTTTATTGAAGATAATCATATTTTTTTATTTTATTTAAATATTTATCCCTGAAGAAAATATTCTGTACTTACGTTTACCATGAATGCAAGGATTAGAATGATTATAAGTGCAATATTATTCTTTTTAAATATTAGATTTGTTTTCTTAACCAAAATGATTTGAGAAATTTTAAACACAAATGTCCACAGTTGTATAAATTATATTTTTGATGATTTTCAGTATTAAAATATATATTTGACCCCATATAATTGATGAATTCTGTTGGTGGTTTCAAATTACCGTAACTGTCAAAGTA
The DNA here is from genome assembly GCA_911387765.1 of Pyrgus malvae. Classification (NCBI taxonomy): domain Eukaryota; kingdom Metazoa; phylum Arthropoda; class Insecta; order Lepidoptera; family Hesperiidae; genus Pyrgus; species Pyrgus malvae. The sequence continues at coordinate 10,339,351 of OU426969.1, forward strand.
TTCAATATAATCATTTATTTTCCCATAGGCTACCCAATGAGTACCTGAGTTTTTAGATGAATCTAAGTTAATAATACCGCATTCTATTGGTAATGGCTGGTATGGTAATTCATCTCTCATAAATACACCTCGAAAAAAAGGAATGTTTCTCGAGAACCTTATTAAGTCTATATTTGTCAAAGGTCTTTTGGGTAGCCGATTATTTAGTTTTTTTTCTTTGTAACGTATATTCCCAATCCATCTTTATAAGGTTTGAGATGTAATCCTCTTCCGATACATAATGATTCAATTTTCTCATTATGTCTTTCTAACTCTGCTAGTCGTTTCTTAGCAGCTTTATATTCATTTATTGTTTTTGTGATACCAGCAACTCCACCAGCTAAGCTGCCAGCAGCAGATAAACCTGCAAATATGGGTATTAAAGGAAGAAATCCTCCAGTTTTCGGTACGGGTATAATTCTTGGCACCTCTATTGGTAGATTGGAAGACATTTCCTTTGCAGCTGCCATTGCTACCTCTACGACCGCCTTCTTACATTTAGGTTTCAGATTTTTGAGATGTTTTTTTGTGTGTGCAACAATATTTTTAAAAGATTTCTTAAAACATCCAGATCCAGATTTACGTTTTTTTGAAGGTAAGGTATAGTTTTCACGGGTTTTATTATTTTTTTCTTTTGACATTTTTAGTACGTGATAAATTCCAACGAAACTGTTTACTATAGTAACAATCTAATCATACTGACTAAAAAAAATTAAGTATCTCTTTATATGTATGACATAAGTGAACTATATAAATTATACAACATTATTTTTGTTTATCCAGCTGTTTTCTGTATTCGAAAGCCCTAACCATTTTACATAAACCTTGTTACCCTTTCTTTTGATAACTTTTTCAACTAGATAAATATCTGGATGCTTCGTTTTTTGAAGCTCTTGGCTATAAAATGCTCCTAATATTGGACGTTTTCTAGCATCTTCTAATAGATACGTGATAGGGTCAGTATTTTGTACTTTTACAATCTTAAATATCTCTGTAGACCAATTTGGGGTAAAACCTTTTTCAAAACATCCTTTATATTTACTGATTCTCACATAATCACCTAGTTGTAATTTTGCATTCTTAATTTTTTTCTTACATTTATATCTCTTAATATATCGTTGCAGAACGATTTCCTTGTTATCTTGATTTATTGATACCGGAGTTTGCTTCACAGTATTGTGAAAAGTATGATTGTACTCAAAAACTTTATTCTCAAGCGTGCCATCTATCCACTTATAATTACCTTTCAAATGAAACTCCTTATAAAGTATATTTTTTAATGTTTTAATGAATCTTTCTACAATTGAAGCTTTTTTTGTGGAATATGTAGAGTAATGATTAATTTTAAAAGTTTTTATAATTTCTTTAAACATGTTATTATAAAATTCTTTTCCTAAATCTGTCTGTAAGTTTTTCGGAACCCTTCCTTCAAGTAAAACAGTTTTAAAAGCCTTTGATACAAGCTCTTTAGTCTTTTGTTTAAGTGGAACAGCCCAAGCATACTTTGAAAAACAATCTATAATGACTAATATGTATTTATACCCACAATTTGCTTTTGAGATTTTCTGCATATCAATTAAATCAGCTTGCCAAAGGTCATCAATATCTTTGAGTAATACTTTTCTACGGGGGAAATTTTTTCGTACATATTTGTGAATTTCATTTATTACGTCTTGTTTGCTCATAATGTTTCTTTAATTTCCCTACAATTTCATTTAAAAATATTAATTTTTCAAGATTTTTTATGCGCTCATTTAAATTTGCTAAATGTTTATCAATAGTTTTTAGCTTCTCATAAATATATTTATCAGTTATTTTGGTACAATTCTCATTAGCAATATTTCCGCATATAGTGTTTTTTGATGTTAATTTCACATAATCACTTTCACTATTTTTACTTACATGGATATGAGGTTTATCTTCATGAGTATTCATGTTCATGAATACATTGCTACTGAAATGTATATTAAGACTTCAGTCTTTTATAATACCGGCTTCTTTTAATTCTTCAATAATTGATATGATTTCATTGTCATGATTAGTATTGCCAGCACTTTGTGATGCAATCAATAATTTTAACCTTTCAACTAATTCATTTGGGTCATCCCAATAAACGTAATCAGTATTTTTTTTATATTTCTTGACCATCGGTATGTAACCTCCAATCTTATGTTGGGATGATTCACCTCCTTGCTCATTTATCTGACTAAATAGAGGTTTTATAATTTGACGGTATTTCAATCCCTTATCACCTTTTATTTTTCCATTAGAATTAAAACCTATTTTGTGCACATTTGTTATAGACAGTATATCTTTGTAAACTATTTTATCCATTTCGGATACTAAGTTAAGATTAGGTTTGTTTCGAATCAAGAGCTCTTGTAAGCCGGGGGTAAATTCATAATGCTTATTGTTTATGCTTATTATGTACATCTTATCTGTGTTTGACGAACTATTTGACAAGGAAATCTTAATCTCAGAGTTTCCAATCATCAATTTTTTGTTTTCACTACGTATTCCAAATGGGATATTTATATTATCATAAATATCCAAAATGTCTTCTTTATCAAGTGACATTAACGTGTCGTTCTTACTTCTTATCAAACTTTTGTCATCTTCACTGTAATATTCTGAAACTGTATTGTAATCTGGGATGGTCGCTTCTTTAAACTCGTCATATCCGAATGAAGAATTTAAATTTTCAACATTTTTTACTCTTAAAGTTGGAATATCATTTCCTTTCACTTTAATAAGAGTTTCTAAAGGTTCAGTTATAGGTTTGAATACTTTTTTATACCTAAGGTTAGAAGCATCTTCTTCATTACGAATTATTTTTAATTTATTTCTTATGTTTTGTACTGACTTTAACAATTGTTCTTTAATGTCGGTATCCATCTGAGATAAGGGTATGATGTGCAAGTGTTATTTACAGAAACATAAACACAAATGACAAATTTCAAATAGAATGTAGTTTATATTGAACTTCTATAAAATAATGAATGTATCAAAACCTTTTCTATATCGTCCTTTGTCAAGACTGCAGTCTTTATTTATAACTAAAAAACTAAAACGGTCTTGCCATATGGAAGAACATAGTTTTTTAAATTTTAACCACTCCATATCTGTATTGACGTGCTCGTTGTAAATATGTTTTAAATTAATATCATCTTGTTTAAATATTATTAAAAAATTCACGTTATCACGCACTAATTGTTTAGGTATTTTCGAATAAGTTTGTGACAAATAGAAACAATCTATTCCTTTATGCCGGCCCATGGCAAAGTAATTGCGTATATTTACTTGATTTTCGCATGCAACGTCATCAAATATCATGATTGAATTTTTTAAAGCGTCATTAGGATGAATCACTTCTTTACTATCATCAAAAATAAAATATCGAGCTTCGGGAATTTTCTTCATTACTTCGTTCAAAAAACAGTACTTTGGTTGAAAGGCTGTCTTAGAGTACAAGTAAACATTTCTGAATTTAAGACCATTTTCATGAAATAAAAGATTTAACATAACATTAGTTTTACCACAATTTGAAGGACCACAGATGATACACCGGATTGTACTAGGTAAAAGAATACTATGTTTTATTTTGCAAGATTTTTTGTTGATTTTTATATTGTGAACTTCAAGATCTAACGACTGCTTTATAAATTTCATTGTGTTCTCGATTCAAAGCCTGACGATGGTCTGCGTTTTGAATAAGGTAAACGTGAGATTATAAATGAAAACAAAAGTTAGTACGTAAACATGTTTATTGTATTATAAAGATAATATGCATTATATTTATATACATTTATTTATAATCATAATCTGTATTAACAATATAAAATCATCTTCTTAACTAAAAGAATTAGTTTACATTTCTGCAATTTCATTAAATTTTTAATTGAATCAACTTAAAATATAGTACTACAATGACCCCAAGGTATGGTCTCTATTTGATTGGGTAGAATTTGCACCTTGTCATCGTATCGATTTATTACTACTTTATCTAATTCTTGAGAGTACAATACATGTTTAATAGATCTAATAACATTCATTTTACATTTGAAACTTTTATCAGATAAAAGCGCTTTTTTGTAATTACTCTTATGTAGTCTATTCTTTATTGATTTCGTTACACCTTTAGCCTTTTTAATTTCCCCTCTCAAAGTATTTATACAATATAACTTAGATCTTAATCCTGTGAATTCACTGATAACTTCACCTCCTAATTCATCTTTGAATAGTCCTGGAATTTTTGGGTTAATTCTAGGTATTTGGTAGCAGTTATCAGCTTTAAAATTACTAGTATCAAATTTTGCTATTTCTTTTCTCATATTATTATAAAAATCTCTAGTTTTTACGAAGTATAAAAGACTATCAGTGTCAGTGTAACAGAGTCTCGCTTTGTTTTGATATATTTTTTTAATAAAGTCGTAATGAAATTGATATAAATGATGTTTTGCATATTCTAAAACTGTAAACCCGATATATATTGGTCGGTCAAGAATTAATTTTTCAGGAGTCAAATGTATGGCTGCGAAATTTTCTGTAAACACTGTAATATTTTTTAGGTTAGGTTTACCAATTAGTTTCTCCGCACCAATTTTTTTGTTTGTCACATTTTGATTATCACGCCAATTTGTTACTAATTTGACATTCACTTGTTTGCGTCTGTTTTCTATAGTTTTCCCAAAAATAGCATTATTTAATAGTTTGAAGAAATCTTTTTCAAAATTTGAAGATGAAGCTTGACGCAAGCTGGTATTTAAATCTATGTATTTTTGTAAGTAGTTCTCTTGTGTAAATGTTATGACGCGATGAATTTTTCTCAAAAGTAATCCGTTTTTTATACATTCCTTTAAATGAACGTAATGAATTACGTATTTAAATTTATCATATAAACTAGCGATTAATTTAGGAGCCTTTCCTCCGGGAGGAATAAACTTTTCTGGTGCGAAAGGTAAATCACGATGCGCATTATGTAGACGGTTCGGGTAAGCTAAATCAACCTCTAGAATGTATCCAACATGTGAATCATCAGGTACGTTAACAATGTCTAATGCATCAATTTCTTGGGAGGTTAAAAAGCGAAAATTTGATATCGGTAATTTTTTTGTCATTGCATAACCGTAAAGATTGTTGCAGTCAAGATATATCAAGTAAGTTGATGGTTGAGAGCTATCAAAATCTGGTAAATATTTATTATTTGCTTTAGCATTACGGAGAGAACATTGCGATAAACCACCACGTATTCCTTTTTCTATCATCTCATATATCTCTAAATCACTTATAAGCTCTAATTGAACACCTGTATAAAGCAACATGGCATCCCAACTCAAGCTCGGCGCAGTAATATAATAAGCAGGGTCAAGTTTATAATGCTGTAAGCAAGTGTTTCTAAAATTTTCAAATATATCACAAAGTAGTAAGACATCTGTTTTCAAATATAAATCAGTATATTCGCCTAGAGATTTAATATTAAACTTATGCCATACATTATGTGCATGTTCATAGTCTTCGTCAGTTATATGTTCCTCTTTAATGCTATTGTAAAATGATTCCTTAGGAGGAAGAACATCATCATCAAATTTAGAAATGTTATCCATATACTCATATGGGTAAATACCCTTGCGGCACAATAATTTGATCTGTTCTTTATCGTGAAACTCTTTTGCAAGAGAAACAAAATCTGTTTCATTTAAATTTCTACATAAGTCATTCAAGCTTGAGCTTAAAAATTGAAAAGAGTCGATAAATTTGATTTGTATGGGATATGAGCTTTTTTTTGTTTTGATAATTTTCGTAACAGATATGTATTTTTCTTTTGATTGAGGTATAATTTTAAAACAACCCTCATAATTAGCTAATTCACGAATGAATAGATGACAATCATAACCGGCAAAATTGTGGAAAATAACAGGCACAAATTGACAAACTTTATATCTCAGATTACAATGCGAATGCCTCTGTATTGTGATGTAATGTGATCGTGGTCTTTAACTTTATCGTCAAAGAGGAAATGGTCACAGATGTGACATTTAGAAGCGCTTTTATAGTTTTCTTCTTCCATCCGTGATAAAGGGGGCATAGGCTTTTTATTAAAAGTTAATTCATGATAAATATTTTCTATATCTCCAAGTAAATATTCGATAAAAACTTTTACACAATCTGATCCTCTATATGAAACATACTTGTTCAAATTAGAATCATGCGAACAACAAATGTAATAACCAAAACAAGAAGGCTTGTGTAGTTTATAAACTCTTGTATTTTCAGTTTTACATACACCATGGTTCAAAAGAAGGCTTTCAAAGTCAGCGTATATAACAAAATTAATTTTTTGTTTTCTTTCATAGTTCTTAAAATGCAAAGTTGTGTTTTTTTCTGGAAGGACTGTTAATATTTGATTGCACGTATGTGAACGGTATTTAATCTCACTCGTGAAAAATTGTAAACATAGTTCGCATAAAAATGTTTTACCTTTATTGAGAGTTATTTGACGTTTAACCAAACGTAATAAATCTTTTATTAAACAGTAGTGACCGGTTCCATTTTTCTCAATATACAACAAATTTACATGATTTATTTTTCTCGATGAAGTTACATATAAAGGGCCAGTTACATTATCTTTATTATCTAATCCATACACATTTATACTCACTTCCTTATTAATTTTTTCGAACAATTTAATATCTTTATAAGTTGGCGGAAACGACATACCGTCTGTATTTAACACTGTAGTATAATATGGATATGAGCTAGTTCTACATGCGTTTTTGTTCTGAGGGAATAGACCCGCAACAACGCTCCATAGAAAACAATGGTTATCATTGTTTTTAATATTTATACAACTCTTAGTATTCTTTATTTTACTTGGTAAACCAATATAAGAACCACCTCTTAACGGAGAATATTTATTTATGTTTATCTCTAAATGACTCATTAAAACACAAGACCAACCAGATTCGCAATGTTCAAGTTCAGATATTTTTCTTTCAAATGTATAAATGGCATTCATAAATAATTCTTCGATATTAGTATTTTGGCAAACTATTTCATATTTTGTCATAAATGATTTGAGATGTTTCTCATCTGACGTTGACTTCATAAAATAAGCAAACAGTTCGAAATTCAGTTTAATACACTTATGCTTCACAAGACAATCTGAAATTAATTTTATAATGTCCTTTTGGCTATCCATTAAGAAAGCCTCTGGCAAGAGGTACTCCTCTAATGGATTAAGCCTATAAGACAAAATTCTATTCTTAAAGGCTGTAGCTATAATACTGACATTTTCAAATTCTGATTTCAGTACACAATTAGATTTATGTAAGTTAGTTCTGAGGTGAAATCGGTAGTTATTTTTAGGTATTTCAGTCTGACAGTATTCACATTTCATTAAATCATTATTCAGAAATCGGTATTTATTTTTAGGTATTTCAGTTTGACAGTATTCATATTTCATTAAATCATTATTCAATAAATCATTATAATCAGATCTTGGCGTAACGGTGGGTTGTACTGTAAAAAAAAGACAAACCAAATTAATGTTTTATTATTCTGTTTATTGGGGGTAGGCAGGCACATATATTGAATATAATCCTTACATTTAATTGAGTAAACAAGTATATATTTAATCTAGTTGAGTATGTATTATATCTCTATGTACTTTAATCACGTGGATTTAAGACATTTAAGTCATACAAATGCACAGGAGCTTCGCTGTGCTTTCTGGAAGCGGAACACCAAAAGTTAGGATAATACTCTTTAGTATTAAATAGTATAATAAAACCAAAGTACAATAATAATAGTGTAGTGAAATAAATACATTTTAATAAACGATGATAAACTAGCCAAATTAATGTTATTATTGTTTAATATTCTGTTTATATTGCGTAGGCACATAATATATATTTATCAATTGAATATAATCCTTACATCTAATTGAGTAAACAAGTATGTACCTATTTATTCTAGTTGAGTATGTATTACATCTCTATGTACTTTAATCACGGGGATTTAATGATATTTAAGTCTATATCTTATTAAAAAAAATTAATATGTGTTATATAATTATCTCAAAAACCTTAGTTACATTTTTTATTATAACGAATTACAGATATCGAATAACAGATTACGAATGGCTCTTATTTTCTTTTGAGCAATATTTTATGCACAATAAAATTAATAATAATTGGCTATGAATGTAGGGGGACAGCCCCGGAACTCTTTACGAGTGGCCACTATGAAATTGGCAAGATGTTGCCAGGCGTCCGAGTTTTCATCGGTGCGGTTTTTCACGCACACTATGGAGTGCCGCCAACGATTCATCGGTTGTATTTTTTCGATTTCATCGCATTTATATATTCTTAAGTCGATGAAATGGGTTCCGGGTTTCTCATCAAACACCTGGCGGGAATATCCGTTGGCGAGCCTACGCGTTATGTATGAAAGGAGAGGTGGTGGTTTTTTACCAGAACTTGCCGGAACAATGACTTCTTCTTCTTCTTCGCTGTCGCTCCCGAAGAGATCATGAGCAGAGGGCTTCTTCACGGGCGCGATCGGCTTGAACACAGGCTTCTTCTTCTTAGGAATCGGAGAGCGAGCAGGACTCGCCCTCGAGGTGCTCGCTTCTGGTGAGTGTTTTCTTTTGTGCTTCTTTTCCACTCGCGGACGAGGAGCCTCATCGTCGGACGGGAATAATAAGTCGGCATTTGCTCGTTCTTGGGACCTGTAAAATATAAATATATATATATTTAATTTATTTACACAAAACAATAAGTAACAGTGCCTTCAGTTTTAATGATTGCACTATATTGATTAGCACGAGCGAAAAGTTTACTTAATTAAAAAGAAAACTGCACAAAACAATAAAAACTGTAAGAATAAACAAAATATGTGTAAATGATCGATCAATGATCATGATCATTATTGATTAAAACTAAAACTGATGTAGGTACCTAAATGAATACTGAATTTATGAAAACAGAATCTATGAAAAACAAACATTGATAACTAAATAAATAAGTTCATGAGTTATAAATAAAAAAAAAAACATAACTTACATTTTTTTTCTCCAGAATAATTGGTGTTCAATTTGGGGATCCTAATTGTTGGTGTTCCGCTGCCAGAAAGCACAGTGAAGCTCCTGCGCATTCGTATGACTTAAATATCATTAAATCCACGTGATAGTGCAAAGTCCAACCTGGAAAATGCTTTGCCGACAAAAATAATGATAAGGAGATCTCTTGCACGTATTTTACATACTAGCTTTCAGCCCACGGCTTCATCCGTATGGAATTCGATTAGACGTATTATTACGCTCATACATAAATAAAGCGTGAAAGCTTAACAACAGACAGACACAAACAGACGATCGCAAGTTACGAGTATATACAGATTTATTATATTAGTATGGACAGAGAGGCAGGGATGCTCAAGCTTGAGGCTCGATCGCTAGACCGCTGTCGATGTTCATCCGATCAAGCGATGATGCGGCCCGCGGTCTAAGCACCTGCGCGCTGATTCTAAAGAGGGATGTGCTCTGCCAGCAAAATAGCCGACACCGGCGCCAGCTCTGGCGTCCGTCTGTCGGGAGAATCCTATTTCACCCGCACCATTTTTGTAACAGCGTTGAATAGATTACGAAAACATGCAATTTTTAACTCTATTAACATTATTACGGAAACAATATAAATGCACATTAAAAATCAAAATTTCATTCATTCCTCACAACGCTCCGTGTAAACTCTACTATAATGTCGGTAAGTACTAAAATTATTATTTTGTGTTAGTTTTATCTTATTAGTTTTTTTTTTAACAAAGTTGTAATAAATAATAATAAGAAGTATTAAAGTTGTGTGGAGACTGCTAGTTATAAATAAATACTACAATCACTCATCAATAAGAAGTTAATACTACACAGTTTTAACTCTACAATATTAACATGTTTAATTTACTTACTTTTCAGGACTCAGAAGATATTTTTCCATTTCAACCAAGAAATCAAAGTGTTCTTGCACAACGCGTGGGCAACTACATGCAGCAGCAAGATATTGCTGCTGAGGCGGTCGTAAACCAAAAGAAGAAAAAGGAAAATGAAACTATTTATTCCTACATTAAGAGGCCTAAACACGGAACAAAAATAGTTAGGCTGGAGGTATACGATGTGGAGAAAATTGATAATATTCAAAGTAGAGTATTTTGTGACTGTAATGCGGGAGTATGCATGCAATATGTTGTAGATAACGATAATATGTACTTTGATGAAATATATAATTCTGTAAAATGCTTGATGACAAAAATACAAAACAGTATGGATAAATTATAAAAAAGTAACATTAATTAGTTTATACTTTTATTTTTATAGTTTATTATAATTATTATTTAGTATTAGTTATTTAATCATTTATCAAAACGAAACGAACGAACGAACATTACCTACTTTCTTTGTAACTGTGTATGTGAAAAACACAATAAAATACTTTTTTTGTAACTGTGTATGTGAAGAACAAAATAAAATATATAAATGAAACTTTAACAGTCGTTTTATTTAATTTTTTATTAGACATTTTATACAAGTTTCCTTTCCTTTCCTTTCATTCGATTTATACATATAGGTAGTATTTCTGTATCCCACACTAAAGAATAATAAATACATCATGCCTACACACACACACATAGTAAACTGATAGATAGATAGATAGACACCTACATACTTCTAGGTGAATAGTTAAAATGATAAATGAAAAGTTAAAACTGATACCTCATTATCTAACTTTTCACTATTCATCTATCAATTTTAATTTTTCATTGTGGTATGTATGTACTTACTATTCATCAATCAGTTTTTAACTTTTCAACTATCAGTTTCTAATGTCAATTTATGTTAGAACTGGTAAATGAAAAGTGAAAACTGATAGATGAATAGTGAAAAGTTATATATTAAGGTATCTGGATCTGGATCTCTGAATGATCCTGATCCAGATACCTTAATATATAACTACTGTCATGAGATAGTATTATTCGCAGATGATACTTCTTTAATATTTAAAGTTGCCAGACAAGCGTATAATTATGACGAAGTGAATAATGCTCTCTCTAAGGTTGTTAGTTGGTTCGATGTAAACAATTTATTGCTAAATAATAAAAAAACTAATTGTATTAAATTTTCACCACCAAATGTAAAACATATTGATGTAAAACCGCAGTTAAATGGCGAGGAAATCAATTTTGTTGACACAGCTGTATTTCTTAGAATAACTATTGATTCAAAACTTCAGTGGGGACCCCACATTTCCCGGTTAGCGAATAGACTTAGCTCTGCTGTTTTTGCCATTAAAAAAATTCGCTCACTTACTGATGTCGATACAGCTAGATTAGTGTATTTCAGCTACTTTCATAGTATAATGTCCTATGGTATCTTGCTGTGGGGAAATGCTGCTGATATTGGCATAATATTTACCATGCAGAAGAGGGCTATTCGCGCTATTTATAATTTTAGCTGTAGAGAATCTCTCAGAGAGAAATTTAAAGAGATAAATATTCTTACACTTGCATCGCAGTATATTTATGAAAACATAATGTACGTATATAAGAATAAACCGACATTTACCACATTTAAGGATTTACATAGTTCGAACTGTGCTTCGACCAGGAACGGCCATAAGCTTGCATTCCCAAAGTGTCGGCTTCGTAAAAAAAGTCACTCTTTTATTGGGATGTCTGTTAGGATCTATAATAAAATTCCAGAAAAAGTGCAATCCTTGCCTTTACACAAATTTAAGAAAACTGTTAAGCAAGTCCTATGCCGTAAGGCCTATTATGAAACCAATGACTATTTAAATGATAAAAAGGCTTGGGATTAAACTTAACTCACATAAGGCTGTTTCTATATACCATGTAATAATTTTAACATTTTTAAATTTTGTGAGCGGATGGCAGTGTGATAGCATTGACACACACGATAGCTGTCTCGTGTGCTCCTTGTGGCCCCACAGTCATGCTGTATAATAAATACCCATTGTACCTGAACATGTATTTAAAACAGGGCTGGAGTTTTTTTCCGCCCGCTTTTTTCTCCTAGCCCATATAAGCCTTAGCGCACCCAAAGCGGATGACGGTCAGCTGATGACCGTAGAACAATGACAAACATCAAGTGTATATTATTACCCAGGATGTTAATAAACTATTTCATTTAAACTATTTCATTTCATTTCATTACTACTCTGGAGGTTGATGGTCAGGGATATTTAAAAAAATAGGAGCACAAGTTGTATATTACATTCGCCATCAAAACAGCAATATCACTTGATCTAGCCGATACATCTTGCGAAAAAATCCTTGTATTGTGGACGTTGATATTAATATAGAGGCAGCTTAACATCCAGAATGTAGTAACATAAATATTTATTAGGGTCCTTTAACACGAAACGTCGGGGCCTGTCATCGTAGGACCAGAAGTTTGGAGCGAATTTTTAGGATACTTTGAGCCTATCGCGATTTTTTTAAAACTAGGTACTAGCAGTCCGTGCTCGATCCTAGCACTCACGTTAGAATGTTTAAGTTTTTTTTATTTATTTATTTGAATGGAGTAGCAGATGCAGGCCTCGTGATATTAAGTCCCTGTAGCTTCGGGGTTAAGAATAGAGCTACGGTATCCCCTGCCTGATCGTAAGAGGCGACTAAAAGGGGGCTTCCGGGGATGCGGACGGTGAGAGTGGGAGCTTGACCCGTCCAGCCAGCAGCTCCGGGAGGGACGGCGGTGTATTCGTAGCCGCATGCCGCCGTGAACACCTGAAGGTGCAGGAGAGCACATCTGCTCTCCCGAAGATGGGCCCGTTGTGGAGCGCCGCGCGTGGAGGACACCGGTGTGTTCCAATGGAGATCCCGGAGTCCTCACAAACACAGAGGCAGGCCACCGAGGGGGTTTTAGTGCGGTCAAATCCTACATATAACCCGCTCCCAAGGTGTCGGGTACCTTTTGAAGGTTTCCCCCCCAATACCAAAAAAAAAGGCCTCGTGATATTAAGAGGTCGCTGCAGCCCATGGATATCTTCACATAACATCAAGCTAACCTAAGTCTTGTCAGTGGTTGTATGGAGTTGCGCTGCTTGCTGCTGATGGTCGCTTCATGTAAGTCTGTCCGGCAACTGCACCTTTCCACCGAAACACAATAGAATTACTTTACGGCAGAAGTAGGTGGTTTTTAGCAAAATATAGTACTGGACCCATAACCTAATGAAACACCCGTAGTGATTTCTCATAGATTAAAAATTTTATTTCTTTTAAAGTACAAGCAAGCACAAAGGGTACAGATAAAATATTGACATCAGAGATGGAGCCAAAAATTATAAATACAGATTATTTTGGTATAAGTTTTAAAAAAGTAAGTGTCGTGCTGCCGCTTCTGTTTTCTTTTTTAATTTTTAAAAAGTAAATCTTATGGTCTCCCCACGTAACGCTATATCCACGAGGGCCACATAAAGAGGAATCGGCCGAATCGGCTCTGCCTATAACGCTGCTAGTTTTCAGATCACATACGCCGAACCAATCTCCTTTGTTCCACGTGCCTACTTAAATTGATGTGTGGCTGGTACATGTGTTTTAGTATTATATCTACTAGTAATGTTTGATTCTAGTTCTCAAAATGCTGTGGACTTTTTTAATTTTCTGCAGCATTAATTTTTTGAGCAGCGATGGCCGAGTGGTAAAAAACCGCGGTCTTCGACGCGACCGATCTCGGGTTCAAATCCTCGGCGCGCACCTCTGACAAATGTGCGCATTTATCGCTGCTCCACGGTGATGGAAAATATTGTGATATTTAATTGATTACGATGTTCTCCATCGCCGTGCATGCCTGAGAGAAATTCATAATTTCTCGAAAGCATGACGTCCACCAATCCGCACTTTGCCAGCGTGGTGGACTATGGCCTAAATCCCTCTCACTTGTGAGAAGGAGACCTGTGCCCAGCAGTGGGACATAAAAAAGGTTGAAAAAAAATCGGCTGCTGTGAACAGGCTTCCTCTGCGCGTCTGCAGAGTGTGAGTTAGTGGGCATGACACACCTTTCAGAATCATTTGATTATTTAAAACACAAATAAGCAGGATGAAAATAATCCAAATAGGATTCTTTTTCAGCACAGCATCTTAAAAATTTTGTTTATAACATAATATCGTATCGTTTCAAATTAAACATCCGAAGTGACATAATTATGTAAACTCTCTTAAGTCCCCTGAGCTTAAACAGACATATTATGTCCAAGCTACTGATCCAACACAGACAGAGGCAACTTTAAAATTACTGCACGAAAACTTAATTTAATCCGATAAAATCTCTCCGGACAGAATATACCAACGGTTAGCACTAATTTTGTTCGCCCCATTTAAATTTCTAGCAAAATCCTTTGTTGGTACACTCCCTAATCCGGTATTTCAGACAAAATTCCATGTTTTAGACAAAATACAACGGTTCAGACATAATTTGGTCTAACACTGGCTATATTTAGATCTCAGGCTGTTGTCAGTGATTCTAAGAGTATTAGGAAATTTCGGACATTGTTACAGATTTGTAATCAATTTGTTTAATTGACAAAGGAATTACAATAACGAATTTTCTTGTAGTGATCGGAATTTGTAAATTGTTTAGATACGACATAAGTGAAACTCTGACTCTAAATAAAACATTATTGCATGAAGGTTAAATGTAAAAAAAATATAAGATCTTTTAATACAACTGATAAAAATAAAAAGTTTTGACATTTTATACCCATCAAACGTCAAAACTCCACTATCAACCTTTCAAAACTCATATAGGATTTATTTTATTACCATTTTATTCAATACAATGCAAATGTTATTAAATCTTTATGGATGAAAAAGAAAGTTTAAATAATATAACAGGTGCTTCAACGGAAAAAAGTGATGAAAAACTACCAAAAAATGTTAAGCAAGTGATTACGATTGAAGATGATGCTGGACCATCATCGTATTTGAACCTACCGGGAAGTGTAGCTCATACTCCACGTATTATAACACCAGGTGTCTCCAGGTCAGAGCACAGCCTCAGAGAAATAATTACGCGCAAAGATGTTGCTGATGCCTTAAAACTAACTTCTCTCAGTTTTGGCCCTCAAGGAATCAAAAGTTGCAACGTAACGGAACTGAAAATTCCGATCTTAGAAGGAAAAGTGACGAATAAAGATGAATCACCTACTCTCATCGAACTCAAACGGTTTATGGCTTCCTGTTTAAAATCCAGAGAACAGAACGCTGGCAATGCAATACCAAGCGTGCATAACATAAGTGTAGTCACTAAAACGACAAACGAGTTCGTGCAAGCAATATCTAATGGCCAGTTTGTAGGTCAATCAGGCGTTGGAGTATTGGATACCAATGAAGTTAAGAATACCGACGAACCGAAGCTATCGAAAACTGGGGACAAAAGGAAAACTTCTGGAAGTTTGTCTCAAAGATCCGACCTCTGCGTAGCCCAAAGGGACTCGCTTTCAAGTATTGGCTCAAATGTTTGCAGAATATGCATGACAAGAGGCCGAGAAAGGTTGCGAATTTTTTACATACGTTTTGATGTTTATTTGCTCTCTCCTCGTAGTTCTTTTGATATATATGAGTTTCGCTCGAGTTTGCAAAGATACGTGAACTTGGGATATTTGTATAGTTATACACAAATAGTAATAATAGTGTTTGGTCCTCTAGCTAATGTTGTCGCACGAATCAAATTACCAAGTATGAACATCTTTACCAATTTTCGCTTTGGAATTACTTTAAATCGCCATAAAACTTTTTATAAAAATCGAAATACATACTTTAGACATTTAATATTTGGTCAAGATATAATGACTTATCTTCTTAACTGTCTTACCTACAAGTGATTTAAATTGTAAATTTTACAATTGTCTGCAACTGCACCATTTTTATATCCCACTTTTAACCACAACTTTTCTCCCAACCACTGAAGCTTATGCCGCTTTTGCTTTATTTATTGCCCGTGGCACTACTGCTTCGCCAGTGTTTGGTTGAGACACGCGTTAGTAGCTAGTAGCTATTACTATCAGATGTTTTATCTGGCCCTTAAGTGTGTAACAAAATTTTACTACAGCCATTTATCCATAATAACCAGCACCATTGCTTAACACACCCTCCACACAAAAGTGCGAGCGCATGAAATTATTTGCAATTTTTATGTTGTCAGTTTTCACCCATTTCACTCTCGACTGGTACACCGTTAAGATAAGCTGTACAGAGTAAGATATAGATCACTTACAGCATGTTTTTTGTTTACAGGTTAATATCACCATGTAACTGCAAGGGATCATTAGCGAATGTCCACTTGTCTTGTCTGGAGAGATGGCTCAACCAAGTTGGCAGAAATCATTGCGAACTATGCGGCTTTAGGTAAGCTATTTGCAGTATGGAAAGAATCTTTAAATAAACTGCCAATGTTCACTTGGTCAGTATGTTGTACTATGGCACAAATACACCTCAATTCCAAGAAGAGACTTGTACTCAGCAGTAGGACAAAACAGGTTTGAAAACAAAGGTTTTTTCCGATATCTCCAGTACTAAGAGTAACAACTATTCAAGAAATGTTATACATGATTGAACTGACTGAAGTAAGTAAAGTAAAGTAAAGTAAGTAAAAGTAAGTAAAGTATGTGGGTACATACTATGTACATACCATAATATGCTAGGTGAAACAAAACTTTCATCTAAACATTATCTTGATAAACACGACCACTACTTTCAAAGAAACTCGGGGAGAAAAACCTGAATCCTTCGAGAGAGAGAGAGAGACCACACACACACACACACACACACACACGATCTTCGAATTGATACCCTACTTTTTTTAAGTTGTTTAAAGGAAGTAAATCGCTTATTGTCTGGTTCTGTTAAAAGATTATGAACACAAATTCTAAAAGTACAGATTGGATGTTAGACATTTGTAAAATAGCCATTCCTTTTTTACTGAGATAGGCAAAATTGAATTGGATATTGGTTTTAGCCGATAAGCAACATCATGGAAGCACTCGGCGCGTCGAGGGTCTTACAGGACGGGTAATTCAATTTTTTACGGGATCGCGTCCAAACAAATATCCATCCTCGCTTGTTAGGATTAATAATATCTATAGGGATTAATTTTAGATCTAAAGGATATTACTTTTCATCCTAGGTATAATAAGTACTACAATATTTTGAAGGTATTATAAAAATATAAAGTTCTGCGTAATCTGCGTAATCTGAAATGTGTTAGGTTCCTGAATAGAAAGGTTTGCAAAAACGATTCTAAACAATTAATTTTATTTTTTTATATCTACAATTAGCTAGCGTAGAGCGCAAGCGGTCTATGCAGCTAAGCCAACGGGCGCGGGCGGGTGTGAGATGGGTGACCGCTAGTGGCAAAAAAATATTCATGCGCGTTTCCGTGCTTCGGAGGGCACGTTAAGTCGTCGGTCCCGGTTGTTGTCGATAGATAATAGTCGTTAAACCTTGTCGGAGGCCTTATGGGAGGTTTGAAAACATCCGACAGCGGGTTGGCCACTAACCCGCATCTCCACCAACCCGCATTGGAGCAGCGTGGTGGAGTAAGCTCCAGGCCTTCCCAATAATTGGGAGAGACCCGTGCCCAGCAGTGGGATATAAAAAGGGTTGCAGCCAAGTTTTCGAGGAGTTGGGTACTCTGGAGACCATTCAGCTTGTAGTACCAGGTCAACGTGACCGTATCGCAAGATCTACTCACTACAAGTACTTACTCATTGAAACTAATATAATATTGAACCCAAATACGATAAATCTGCTGTGAGTTTTAGAATAGTTGGGTTCTCTGGAGACCAAGTGACCAGGACTCTGGTGGTTGCAGCATCAGCTAGAAGTTATCAATTAATTGTCATTTAATGATAATACTGGCCGCGTGAAGCACTTAATCGAGTAATCTTACGCCAAAAATGCCTTTCAACATTTTGAAAAAGCACTGATACTCTTAAACTGCTGGACCGATATTAACCAACCATAGCTATTAAGAACCACCGGGCGGAAACTGGCTTTCAAATAAAAACCGCAAGGAAATCGGTCCATTCGTTTGAGAGTTACGATGCCACAGACAGACATACACACATCAGACAGACAGACAGACATCGACGTCAAACTTATAACACCCCTCTTTTTGCGTTGAGAGTTAAAAAGAAATGCAACCAGAAGCTTTTCAATTCAAATCTTCATTAATTAAATGAAACATAATTCTCAGTTCGGTAACATCCCTATTTACTATGAATCATTAAATTACTTACGGATTCAGGCGTAGTTATTACCGAAACTTCACTTAGGAACTTAATAGCCAGATTTTCGCCTTTATGGAAACTTACTTTGGAGGCAATTAGTTCAAAAGCCAAACTGGGCCATACTATCTTGGCACTAAAGTAGTTAGGAAGGTGTTATACTTTATTACTGCGCCATTACCCATCTAATGGACACGTAAAAGTTCAGCCCATGCGGAAAAGATATGTTATTAGTTACATTTTTTCATACGTAAATAATATTCATAAAAGGATAGTTTTTAAAGGAAATAAAATGTGTTATACTACGTTAAATAAATATGTAGTTAGTATGTAATTAATTAATACAAATATTTGTTTTATACTTTTTATTCAAAGCACAAACATTATGTGTCAAACCATAAACACATTGTTCCATTGACAACCAGTCAGCCACAGATTACCACAAAATGGATTAACCAAAAATAAAACTAGTAATAGAAATCTAATATCTTAGGAATAATTAATACAATCTATCTATCTATGTATACCTCAAAAACATATCAAAAAATTGCTAAGCTAAAGTGGCAACAAACAGGCCACAGATGTGGGGAGAAAGAACTATGTCCAACAGTAGCGGCCACAAAGTAGGCAGCGAAGGCTATGAATGAATGGGATTTTTTGGCGGAAGTCGAAAAAGACATAATGAGCTCTTGTTTTATTTTCATTTTCTTGGTGTATATTTGAGCTATATCGGATAAGTTGATGGCTTTGCGTGCGATATAGGTTGCACGATTGTTGTGAAATGAAATAACAATGCTAAAATTGACTATCTTGACTGACTGATTATGACGACTTACAGACAGACAAAATATTATCTATTAATATTTCGTCCAGTTTTGTTGAAACTTTCAAAGAATTGATGCTTAAATTATACTTGACGCTGGCTATATACACAGAGTTTTAGATGCCATAATTGATGAAAAAAATGCTGTTGGATCCACATACCTTGCGTGTTCTCCTAATTATAACACAATCTAGATGGCGTTACTGTGTACCGGGTGTTATTTTTATTGTTTAAAACAATAAAATCGCTGTGTGCGCTAACAATTACACCAGTCACTGCGCTCTCTATACTACAATCAGCGCGTCGCGCTAATCCGGTCACTCGTTCGGCATTTGAACTGAAATAATAACGAACGAATGAACAACATAATGAACTGACTGAAGATTAATCTTCTGTCGGCTGCTTACTACTGGAATAAGCGAATAATCACAAAGTAATAAAAATAAGAAACGTTTGAATGATTCAATTCCTTATTTAAATAAGTAGTTAGTGTCATCTAATGATTGTTGATTCGTTGAATTTCGTTCTATTCCTCAATCATGACAAAGGACTGAGCAGATTGCAATAACCATTTAATAATCTAACCAATCGCCTTAAAATTCTTCATGAAATGCCGATAGTTCTTTACTTAGCATAACTCTTTGGGGCAACTATTTTGCAGATAAAAAATATAAAACTTTATTTGTTTCATTAAGTACCTTAGGCCACGCATTTATCAGCCGCCCCTCGTAAGATACTGTAAAAAGCTGTACTCAAAAATATAAATTTGTTTACCTAGACTAAAAAATAATGTTAAAATATAATGCTTACTTATAATACGATTACTCTTAAATCACGTTAGGAAATTAAAGATAAAACATTTTTTGCCACTGTACTGCGAATAGTGGCTTAAAAAGAAAAAAAATACGGGAGCCCCTGAATTTTCTATTTTAGAATTTTGTCGGACTGAAACTGTAGACAAAAATTCAGCGCCAGAATATTTTATTTACTCGCCAATTTTTTGACCAATAAGTGAGTAAAAAATATTTGGAAAATAACATTAAGCAATTCTTAATTTAAAAATAATAATACACAATAGTGTTGTTTGCGCAGAAATGTGTTATAAAACCACATTATACCAATTTATATTCTCTGCAAGTCGGTCAACGTAGTGAAAGTAGTTCCTTAAAAAATTACCATAGCCTTACATAAGAATCGATGGATCGTATTAGGCTAATTGCAGCGAATCGATTCAAGCAAATTAAAGGGAATCTAAACCAGTGAGTTCGATCAACGAATGCAACTTGGCGGGAAATTATCTGACGCCATTTCGATTTTCCTTGCTATTGAACCAAAATAAAAATTAGAAATTATGATCTGTAATTCGTTTTCATTAAATTAATTATACTGTAGACTTGGCTGCAACCCTTTTTTACGTCTCACTGCTGGACACGGGTCTCTCCCCAACATTGGGGAGGCCTGGAACTTACTCCACCACGCTGCTCTAATGCGGGTTGGTGGAGATGCGGCTTAGTGGCCAACCCGCTGTCGGATGTTTTCAAACCGCCCATAAGGCCAACAACAAGGTTTAACGACTGATATCTATCGACAACAACCGGGACCGACAGCACGGAAAAGCGCATGAAATTTTTTGCCACTAGCGGTCACCCATCTCAGATGATCTCACACACGACCGCGTCCGTTTGGCTTGGTCGCATAGATTGCTTACGTTCTGCGCTAACAGTCGGGCCATGCGCGCTTCATGGCTTCATAGACTTACGTATCGTAACGCTTCATAGACTTACGATATACATATCATATCGATGCTACATTGACGCTACATGTACAACTAAAAGAAAATATAAAATTAAGTCCCCTTAAAATACGAGTATAACATTGCCTAGGTACTACAGATGGGAATACTATTGGATAGAAAAGATCTCAAAACGAATGAAAGAGAACCCTCGTAATGTAGTTTCTTTCCTTAGGGAACCGTAAAATATGTTTGGATTCAAAGGCAAAAAAGTCGATGTCTTAGTATTCTTAAAATGTTATTTCAACTAAACCTCTATTCACGTAACATGCCAATGCCTATTGTGTAAAAATAATATCTTTTTAACAGACTTTTAAAAAATGAGGGAAAATTAATAAATTTGAGCTCTATGAATGTGATTGACTCTATGATGTTGAAATTGGATAATAATATTTGAGTAAGTATAATATTTGAGTAAGTTCACCAATCCGCACTTGGCCAGCGTGGTGGACTATGGCCTAAATCCCTCTCACTTGTGAGAAGGAGACCTGTGCCCAGCAGTGGGACAAAAAAAAGGTTGAAAAAAAAAAGTATATAGATCTATTTAGGCTTGTTTGTGTATATTTGTCCACAAATTTCTCGGAAACTATAAGTCATTTTGAGATCAACCTTTTTTATTTCAATCATGTTGGTACCTAATTTCCAACGTACAGAACTGTCCAAGTTTCATCTAGATCAGTTCAATAGTTTGATACACATATAGTACACGCATTTCTGGATGTTTAAGAGACCTTGTGACTTAGATTTGACAGATATAATATAAGTCAGTTTTTTTTATAAAAACCTAACTATTGTTTTTTTATTTCAGTTATCCTGCTATCAGAACACCTCGGTACACAGTACTACAGGCTCTGCGACTGTGGTTCGGAAACCCAAGAAATCGGAGTCACTTACAAGTAAGTGATATGTTTTTATAGCAGATAACTCAGTGGCTAAGACACACATTCTCTTATAGGATGGTCCCCGACTTAAGCGTCGGCACGTGCCTCTACGTAACAGTTACGAGTATGTCTTTGGGAAGACGAGCCAAACAAAGCCCAACCTACCTTTTCTCGCAGTGCTTCGTTGTTTTGTTTATATGTCAGTCAAAATGTTGGCTGTTTCCAGGGCCGGATTTAGGGGTCTGGAGGCCTCGAGGCAGCAAATGTGTGAACCTTCTTAGCCTCAAACTGTTTTCCAAATAAAATGGACAATTTATTTCAGTCAGTGATATTTTACTGATTAGAGTGAAGAAATTAATATAGATCGATGATTTTTGTTAATATTTGAATTTGATTTTTTTCCGAAGTCTCTATTGTGGAGGCCCGGGGCTGTAGCCCTGTTTGTCCTCCCCTAAATCCGGTCCTGGCTGTTTCGTTACTTATGAAACTACATATTTACAAAACACAAAAGTAAACGCTTGTGTGCCGGTAGTGAAACGACGAAGTAACAAATTTTGACTGCGATACAGTTGTTGAGTATAGCTGGTGCAGTATAGGCTTCAAGGGCTTCAAGCAAATTAAAGCTTGAAGCTATAGCTCCAAGGACTTTTTTAAGTAATAAGCAATATTGATAGCTCAGGTGGCCAGTGTAAACCTCAATTAAAAGTCTTTTTTCTGCTTTTAATGGCCATTTGGTCGTAACTGGATGTTTATTGCAAATGGCAGGTGAGTTTGGAAATAACCCGTGTAAGGTCAACTTTAGTGATAGGTAACATGATCACTCTTCGGTTTAGAATATACAATGTATAAAATGTAGATCATAATACTTTAAACTTTAAACAAATTTTAAAGTTAACTTCCTGCCGGAAAAATGTCATTACTACGTTTCTATCGACGATATTTCGAACTTCGAACCGCAAATCGCAATAAACAAACAGTTACGACGCAAATGGCCTTTTAATAGTGAGGGCAAAAGAGGGGAATCTGGATTTTCTCGTACACGTCTGAACATGTTTTTTTAATGAAGTAGAAGTGTTAAACGATAGCTGCAGCCATTGGACACACAACCTCTTCCCCACAAATGTCTATATTGTGAAACAACTATCCAGCCGAGGCATATCTAGAGAACAATGAGATAGTGTTTCGACTAGAAAGCTGTGAAAAAGCTCTCCTTCATAGCCGGCAACACACATGTGACACCTCGAGGGTTGCGCGTGTCCATAGGCGACGATGCTGCGTACCGTCACGCGACCATTCAGCCCGATTGCTCTGTTTTGAATGGAATGTTTTGTCGCCTCTTTCAACTGCCCTCTTATTGTAGTATAAAATGCCTCGTTACTTTATTACTGTGGTAAAATTGTATCTTCGCTACGTGGCACTATAATCTTATATTAAGTAATGTATGTTTTCTCTGTAAGTGGATTGTAAATTCTTTAGAGAAAATAGTATTACCTAAACCTAAATAAAGGAAAAAATCTCCAAGATGCTTGAGTAACTCTTCATTTAGCACCTCGGGCCTATACTATAAAAGCCATCGAACGATTCGAATCGGCCGCGGAACTGTGACGCCGAGAAAAAATTAAGGTGCGGCCTATTCTACAAGATAAATGGTGCAATCTCAATGGTTCAACGAGGTGAAGCGCAATTTATGTGCTTTTAATGCAGGCTGAGGCCATTTTGAAAAAAATCGAGGGTACTCTCGATTTTCCTGGAATCCCATCATTAGTATAAGACATGGTGACAATGGGACTAGGAAATACGATTCAAAGTTTTTTGAAAAATAAACTGACGGTTTTTATTTATTTATTTCATTGTAAACCTTATAGCTAATATGTACAGCTAATTATACATTCATGTAAGTAATAATAAAAATAAAATGCAATTACATTTTCCTAGGCTATTGAAAGTTTCCCGTCTAGTCATTGGAGTTTCATGCTGAGAAATATCAATTGGGTTCAAATCCCACCGCACCTAGAATGTTTTTTTACGACCTGCGACATACGACCCGCATGGCGCAATGGTTAATGCCGGACTGCCAATCGAGGAGTCCCGGGTTCGATTCACGGCGAAACAGAAATTTGAATGATGAGTTTAAATTTCAGTTCTCGGTCTGGGTGTTTGTATGTGTCCATGGTACCCACGACACAGGGTATTAATTACCTTACTGTGGGGCTATGAGTGTGTAACGTTTATTTATTATTAATATTAGTATTATTTATATTTATTATTTGGTGTAAGGAAAAATCGTATTTCTCAAAAGCATGTCATTCCATTCACCCGTACTTGGCCAAAACTGGTGGACTGTGACCCCATGTGTTCTTACCTAATTCTGGAATCCTCGACCCAGTAGTCGAAGATTAAAATAAAATCCAATTAACCATCTGCGACCAATTATTTCAGGTTTCATGTTGCTTCTCTTTCTTAAAATTGTCTGAAAATCCAATATTCCTTCATGTAAACATTACAAAAGACTAGGTCCACACTGAACACTCCTGGCGTGCTATATCATTGCACCAGCCAATGACGTAACGTACTCGTATTTCAAGTTTATTTCTCTTATTTAGTAAAACGCGCATGGCATAGCGGCTAGCGTAGGTCGGAAGCGATCTACCTATGCTAGTCGCTGGGCCATGCGCCATCTAAGCCAAATGGGCACAGTCGGGTGTGAGATGGGCGTGTAATAGTCGAAGGCCTTAGGATTATATTTGAAAACATCCGTCAGCGGGTTGTCCACTAATCCGCATCTCAAAAAACCTGGAACAGCATGGTGGAGTATAAGCTCCAGGCCTCCCCAATTATGGGAGCATTGGGACGCAAAAAAGGGTTACAGACATTTAAAATTGTCTGCAAATCCAAATGTCCTTTACCCCGGCTCCAAACGTTGGCCCCAACGCCATTCGTCAACGTTAGCCCAAGTTGATAGTTGGCCTGCTCGTGTCGGTTTCATAAGAAATCTATGCCAACGCGCGATCTGTCTACACGTTGGTACCAACGTTGGGCGTAGTTGGGGCCAACAATTAGAGCCGGGGCGCGGGGTAGTGAAATGACACGTACCGGCCAACTACCAACGCTCGGACCAACGTTGGGTCCAAGGTTTGGAGCCGGCCTTAACAAATGACTCAATTCATACTGAACACCTGCATCTGGCGCGCTAAATCATTGCAGCGACCAATGACAGTCCGTATTTCAAGTTTATTTCCTCTGTGGTCTTATTTTTCAATTTTAAAAGATATTTGTAACCATTCTGAAGAGAGTTTATCTTATGTTTGTAATTTTTAAGAAGGAGTGGAACGTTTGTAGTTGTTAGAAGTCTGTCTATCTGTCTGTCTGTCTACTACGCTTTCCCGCTTTAAACTATTGAACCAATTTTAATTTAATTTGGAACACAGATAGAGTGGACCTTGGATAAGGACAAAGGATGGTTTTTATCCTACGGGAATCTTTAAAACAAGTGCATACAGTCGAAGCCGTTGGCTAAACGCCTATGATTTTCAAATGGCAATATGGTTTACGTCGTAATTCAGATGGATGGAAGAAAGTTACAGATATAGCCTGGAATAGCAAACAGGCAATTTTTTCTCCTATTACCTATTAAACGTGTGCAAGTAGGCGAAGCCCATGGCGGAAGGCTTGTAGTGCTTGTACAATATACGAGTACATTTGATAGCACAAATGCAAAGAACAGAATTGCACTATTGCAAAAGGCAAAATTTAATAGGTAACATTTTGAGTAGAACTGCGGATCTTCGAAAAATATCAAAAAACTTTATAAGACCTACATAGATAAAAGAAATGTTAGGATAAAACAGCTCGTGTGTGTTTCAATCAGTAATAAATAAGTAAATAAATAAATAACGCTACATACTCATATCCTCTGAGATATGATTCCCTGTGTCGTGGGTACCATTGCCACACACAAAGAGATGAACAGACAGAAAACATTTTATTTATTTATAATACGTACATTTCGTTCTGCAAGGGGGCTGACTGCAAAATTAGTTAACAATAACAGTCATTACAATGAGTAAAAAAATATCATAATATTACAACTAAGTAGGTAGGTTCTTACCTTACTTAGTAGATTCAGTACCTTTTGAGGTCGGTTTTATTTTTTGTTATTATTCTAAATTCTTCGTTATTTATATCTATATCTATACTATTATTTTTGTTTGAACGTGTTAATCTTAGGAACTACTGATTCGAATTGAAATAGTATATTGTGTGGCAAGGGGTGAAACAAGACGATTTCTGACGAGGGCGAGAGTATCGTGTTTCATCCCGTGCCACACACTGTATTTTTCATATTATCACATGTAATGAAACAACGAGTTTTGATTTCTGTAGCCAGTCGAATCGAAGTAAGACTATTTCATACAAATAGCGCAGTAATATCTTTTGACAACGACTTGACGACAGTTGTCAATGCGATTCTGACAGACTTGAAATAAAGACGTAAATAATAAATATATGAAGGTGCCGGGTAGAAACAACGTTGTTTCTCCCCTAGGGCAGAAACAACGTTTCTGACTGACACATTTGCATTGGTTTGAAATTGTCTTATTTCGACTGGCAAACAGAGATCAAAACTCGCTGTTTCAATGCATGTGATATGAAAAATTATTTTTATGTTGGATAGTTATAGTATAGTATTTTTGATTTTAAATTAATTTACAATTTTATACGAGAATTATTTTCTTGAATTAAATGAATTATTATTATTATTATAGTCTATTTATTGGGGAAGGCTTTAGGCTGTATAACATGACGCTGCGACTAATAGGAGCGCAGCATCAGTGAAAAACGTTGGAAAAACGGGGAAACTCTGAAGAGTTTGTTATATAGTTTCAAGGCGCTAATCTCAGGAACTCAAATTGAAAAATTCTTTTTGTGTTAGATAATCCATTTATCGGGGGAGGTTTTAGGCTATAAAATATCATGCTATGACCAATACCAAAGACCACGCGGTAGAAGTCGCGGGCGGCCGCTAGT
The DNA here is from genome assembly GCA_911387765.1 of Pyrgus malvae. Classification (NCBI taxonomy): domain Eukaryota; kingdom Metazoa; phylum Arthropoda; class Insecta; order Lepidoptera; family Hesperiidae; genus Pyrgus; species Pyrgus malvae. The sequence goes on from OU426969.1 coordinate 10,366,204, forward strand.
ATGCTGATAAAATTACTCTTTTTTTCTAAAGCGTAACTGAAAGGGATGTACAAACCACTCTGGTCATAAATTGACTCGGTCATACATACCGTCGGATGCGTCCACCTGCTCACCGCTTAAATTATTTGCGGGTTGCTGCGTATTTCAATTTTTAGAACCCTTTCATAAATACAGGTAAAAATAATAGGCGTAAGATAATGTTTAACAAAATACAAGGAAATGGCACGCTGTATGGATTTTCATTAGATTTTAAAATGGTTTCGCCTGTTTGTTTTTTAGTGTTCCGTAGGTACCCAAAAGTTACAAGAGGGACTCTTACTAAGGCCAGAGTCTTAGTAAAAGTCCTTTTTGTAACTCGGACAGCGGACTGTCCGTCCGCCCGTCTGTTTGTCACCAAGCTTCGTATCTCTGGAACCAACTTTATAGCTTGACGAGACAGCTTAAATTTTCACAGAATATGATGTACCTATTTCTATTACCGCTATAACAACAAAAACTGTGGACGGAATAAAACAAATATTTAATACCTCTCTCACCTGTATGTTTTCATGTGACAAACGACAAGATTTTTTTATTATTACGTTATTTCCGACCGTTTTTATCTCAATAAAACGTCCTAATCCCTCGCTTGTGTCCCACGACACATAAAGAACCGATTACAAAGCATGGGCCCTAAAAATTGAAATACCCAGTAACCCGCCGATGATTTAAGGTGGAAGCCAGGTGCTCTCATCCGGTGGACCGCGCGATGTATGGTCGAGTCAATTTATAACCAGAGCTCTATTTGTACAACACTTATGGATAAATCTATTTTTATTTCGTGATATGTGATGCTGGAAATAAATATGCATAAAATACTCGCTTCCTCACGTCGCTGACATGAGCATATTGTAAAAGCTACAAGTGTAATATTGTACCTATCAAACGCTAGAGCTAATGAAACATACTCCACGTTCTCCATAATACTCACTTCACTTATCGCTATCAATTTTCCTACATATTCTTAAGTAATATTTGCAAAAATACCGATACTATTTTATTTTTCAAACCTTTCAATGTCCCACTAGGCACAGGTACTAAATAGTTTTTTACGTATAAAGGTGCCCCAGATTAGATTGCAGGGCAACAAACACTCTTATTACAGAACGCAATGCCTGAGTGACTGGAAACTAAGGAAGGATACCAATTTTGAAAAGTGACACCTCAATAGGCATGATGACAGATTTTTAAATACCTTTCCTTATTGTAGGTACACGTCTCCTAGTTTCGAAAAAAGTTTATTTCAGCAATAAATTTAAGTTTTAACGTAAATTAATGTATTTTCTGCTATGTAATTTGAATTAAGCGCGAAAACGCTCGAAGGTGTCATGGCGTCGGCTTGCTCGTCAAACTTCAAGCAACACGATGACATTTACTGAGACGTGACGTCATTCCTTTTGATTGGCGTTTCAGATAACATGGCCGATTGCTGTATTTAATACTTTTATTTTATTGAAAATCTTATTAATCTTAATGTTTATATTAAAACGATCATATTTTAGAACTTTTTTAGCATATATTTTTCTGTAAAATCATTTATTCTCTGATTCTTTAATAATGTCATCATGCCTATTATTAATTTATTCATTATCATCATTTTTTCAAGAGGCGTTGCAATCTCTGTGCATATAGCCAGGGTCAAGTATAATTTTTGCATCACTTCGTCGTCGTCAATACTCACTAGCTAGTCAGTCAGATTTTCAAGTAAAGCGATGGCTACTTTAATAGAACGCAGATTTAAGTCCTCATATTTGTTTAAGGAAAATAAGTTTCTTATTAAAGTGACAAACAACATCTACGCGGAAAAAGCAGCCTCTTGCATTACAAAATCTAAAGAAGGTAAAAAGATGGTGATTTTAAATTATTTTCAGTTGACGTCAGTAAGCGGAGAGAAACTTTTTTAACTACACGAGCGCCGAAAACTTTGGAAATAAATAATTCAACAGCAAATTCCAGACGTTCTCAACCCCGGACCATATTTTAGCGCCTGACCGCAAGAGGGCGCCAGCCGCTACCGCGGATTAAAGATGGCTGTCGTGACGTTTGACGTGACAAGACACGCGCATATTGGATTTCTGCTCCTCGCCTGTCACTTATTGAATTACCGCCTTCGCGTAAACCGTTGCTATCTCGCATAAATTAAATGTTGTCACGATTTAAGACAATATTCATAATCCGGGTATATCGGAAAATCTTCTTGCAAAGTAAATTAATTCAGCGTTTTGAACAAATTTTCTAATGGAGGGGTGTATATTGTGTTTCATGTTTATGGCGTAGAACCGCGTATTTAACCTAGTGACCTTAAAATTCGTACGCTTCTCAAACATTGAACTACATAATTATAACTTACAAAGGCCTAAAGATATCTAATATTATATTATGCAAATATATTAATGGATATCTAGTCAGAAAACGTGACGGCCATATTTTACTATTGTAGTGGTAATAACTAATTGTAAGTGGTATTAAGTGATCGCTGTGGCTCATGAATATTACTTTAAGCAAACCTTGTATGTACCTACTTAAATAAATAAATAACGTTTGACACTCATAGCCCCATAGTAGGGTACCCTGTATAGTGGGTACCATGGACACACACAAAGACAAAAACACAAACACCCAGACCGAGAACAGAAATTTAAACTCATCATTCAAATTTATGCCTCGCCGGGAACCGAACCCTGGACCCTCCGATGGGCAGTCTGGCGTGGTGACCATTGCTCCACACGCTTGCTTATTGCGCTGCTACTCCCGAGGCTGATGGTCGTCTTATGTATAAATCTGGCGTGCAACCTTTCCACCTAAACACCATAGAATAGCAGCACCTATATAATTTTAGAAGTTTATGTAGGTTTAATATTAATTTTACGTAAGTCGGTACCGAACGAAATTCTGTACGCAAATTACGACAGTTAGTTATGGTTAACAATTTGTTGGAACCCAAATGAAGAAACATTCCAGCGATTTAACAATGTCCCTCTAAATATATTATTCTACGAGATGCCAAATTAGTTCGCTCAAATGACCTTTGACAAACTACGAACTAAAATGCTAACTAGGGAAAGGGCTAGACCTTAAAATGTTTTCTTTATCTAATTTCTTCTTTGACTATACTTACCAGAGTATCTTTGACGTTTATAGTTGGACCAACGGTTGGTCCACGGGGAACTCGCGTAAATATTTAATTTAATTTATTCAATGTTTAAATATTTGATATAAAGTAGATGTCACAGTGTTACCCTTTAGGAATTTTTATACCCGTATTTTTATACTTTATATACCCGTTAGGAATTACAATAGACTTAGTAGCTCATTATTTATAGTTACCTACATACCGTACTTTGAGGAACTTACTTAGTAATGTGGAAAAAATCTTATAAATATGTACCAATGAAATAGGAACTTAATATCGAGATTATCGAGCAGGGTTGGCAATTAAACGGTAAATTCTGTATCACCGTGTTTTCAACGGTACCTTTAGCAATAACAGCTTTGTGAGTTATAGCTTACGTTTCACATCATACTTATGACAAGAACAAGAGTACCTTATTTACCTAAATCCTACGTAATATCCTATGTTATAGATGTTCTATTTTATCAAGTCCGATCGGCTAAGAATGTTGAGACGAGTACATGCACATTGTTTAAGCTTGCGTAACCTCGAGAGCGTTCAGTGTCGTGTAACGTCAGCAAGACAACTATGTAAACGTAGAAGAGTTGTGTGAGTAAGGTAAATATATTTTTATAGGTTTTATTGTTAATGACATAGATGCTCAGATTTCTTTGCTAACGCTACAAAAGCTTACGCATACAAGTGCGCTTGTCAGTACACAGTACTGCAACCAGAGCCGATCGGACTTCGTGAAATAAAATATATATACCTAAGTCGTAAGTGACCGATGCAGGCAGTGGGCATCTATACACCTCCACCTCAAGCAAACTTGAGTCTGCCTGAGATTGTATGCAATTGCGCTATTATTCCGGAGGATGCTGTTCCTTCAAGCCTGCCAAGCAACCGCAGCTTGAAACAAAATTTTATTGATTCACACCATAAATGATAGCAGAGATGCTACTTTTTCAATAGTTCCATACAAGTCCTACTACTAGTAAAAAAAATCCCTCAATTAATTTCTACATCTTTCACAGTCCGACTGCCTGATATTCTGGCTGTTATCCACGGTGACAGCCGGCCTCCTCGCCGTATGTATCGTCGGCACCCAGTACTTTGTGATCGAGGGCAACAAATTTGGTAAGCTCGATGCCGCTAGAAAAGACGAAGGTGTGTTTTTGTTTGTTTTTGTTTAATTTTCTTTATTTTTATTCAAGTCCTGATAAAATTTTATAACTAAGTTTTAAATTTTGTTGCCTATTTGAAATGAAAACACAACAGCACAACATAAAAATATGTTCATTCTTTAATATTTTAGGTCAAGTGCTTGTAGCAAGTCACGTAATAAAGAACTATATTTATTGTTTAGGTATTAAATAAAAAAGTTAAGAATTATAAATAAGCATTTGTTAGGGTGGACTGGTAGACAATGCCAATTGGCATTAAGTTTTACCCTTTGTGACTCTTATTTTAAGGTGTTTCACAGAAATAAATAAAAAAAATTGTTATGTTATAGTAAATATGACTCCATTTTCATCATACGTACTACATTAGGTATAGTTACTATTTCAAGTCTTCCTGTCCTAAGTTTATATTTTTTTCACACGAACGTTTTACCAATAATACAATTTATATACAATTAGGTACACATTTCTATTCATAAGTAACAAAAAATACTTGTCCAGGAATATCTCATCGCATAACCGAGACTGCGATGGACTTCTTCATGGCAATCGTCCTCTGCGGGTACTCCGTCACAGTTTACCTCCTATGGAAGGACCACTACGTCATGTGGAACCGTTGGAGACGGGCTAACGTCAACGTCAGGCTCCTCCTGACGCCTGACGCGAATCCTGTGCCGTTCGTGCCTAGAAATAGATACGTCGTTTAATAATAGTTGTTCTTGTCTGGTTACGTTGTTAAATATATTTTTGATGATGAAAGTTTTTGTTTTTTTTTTCTCCTATAAGAACCCAAATGAAGAAACATGCCGGCGATTCCTCTAAATATGTATATTATTCTAGGAGACGCCAAATTAGTTCACTTCAAAAGACCTTTGACAAACTACGGACTAATATGCTAACTAGACAAAGGGTAAACCTTAAAATGTTTTCATTATCTAATTTCTTCTTTGATTATACGAAGCAGAATTCCTTTGACGTAGTAAATGTTTAAATATTTGAAAATAGAACATGTCGCAGAGTTATCCTTTTAGGGCCACTGTAACTACTTTTTATGATACTCCTAACTAAATAATAGAAACAGTTCAGTAGCTCTATACCTACTGTCTGCCTAAAGTATTTTGATGATTATGTTCATCAATGTTATCATCATTAATGTAGATTTTTTTTAAAACGGTAACTTCTGTATTCCCAAGTTTTCAAAGGTAGTACCTTTAGCAATAACAGCTTTGTGAGCTACAGACAGACCTACATACCTATATATGTATCTTTCTTGTTTTTGTACAAGAAACATACTAAGATACAGGTATGTAGGTACTTATCTATTTTATTTTTATTACTTTACTTACCTACATCCTATAGGTAGGATGTTATAGATTCTATTATTATTTATATTATTTATTTATTCTTGTTCTATTTTATCAAGTCCGACTAAGCATGTTGCGGAGTGGACATGCACATCGTTTTAGCTTGCGTAACCACGAGAACGTTCAGTGTCGAGAAACGACAGCAAAACAACTAACGTACCTATAAGGGTTGTGTGAGTAAGGTTCAATATATTTTTATAGGTTCTTTCCATTAGTGATAGAGATGTTCAGATTGCTTTGCTAAGACCGAATTGCTTTCCGTCAACCGCAGCTCGACGCACAATGGAAATGGAATTGCTTCACGGTAGTCTTGGGGAGTTCGTGAAAGGCCTAGTTCGTTAAGGGGAACAATGCAGACCAGTTCAACGATGATCTCGCTCTTAGGTTTTTTTTTATATATTTTTTTAGGCTTCACTAAGCAGTGGCGCTACGTGACCAACCAAAATATTTTTACATTAAGTATATTTGAATAAAAAATCTTATGTTACATAAACGTGTAAATAAAATAGACGTGTGAACTTATCCCGTAATACTTTGCACTTTTTAAATAAATACTCTTGTTAAACTTGTAATAATAATAAATATATTTTCTCCTTTATTTATTGCTTGTACTAAATTATTTCAAAAAAAGAACTAATGAACTAATAGAGCGAACTAGTTTGCCATTGGATTAACTAAACTAAACTAAACTAAACTAAATTGAGCGCTCTCAGTGGTGACCGACTAGGCCCAAGGCAACAGCAGAAATCGTTGCAGAAGTGCTACTTTCCCAATAGAACCATACAAGTCCTACTAACTACTTGTAAAAAAAATCTTTCACTTAATTAACTTCATTTCTTTCACAGTCCTCCTGCCTGCTATTCTGGCGGTTAACCGCGGTGACAGCAAGCCTACTCTACGGCTGTGTCGTCGCCACCCAGTACTTTGTTAACGAAGGCAACAAACTTGGTAACCTTGTTGCCGCTAGAAAAAACAAAGGTGTGTTTTTGTATGTTTAGTTTGATTTTCTTTATTTATATTCAAGTCCCGATAAAATTTCTGAGATTTTAATTTTGTGGCCAATCTGAAAAAAAACACAACAGCTGATTTCATGTTCATGCTTTATCGTTTTTGGTCAAATGTTTAGTCGTTTAATAAAATTATATCTAACAATTATATTATAGAAATAACTTTCATATTTTACATGTCAATAGTCCATTCAGACTCCAACTATTATTTTTAATTTTAGATTCAATTATTACTGCCATTTAACTATCTAAAAAATATTATTTTAATGGTAGGTAACAGGGTGTCTGCCAGCTGTTGAACGTTGAACACGGTTGGAACGTGTTTCACGTCCCAGACAATATTCATTGAATATCCTAGAAAAGACGATAGAGGTTTCCCCAGGGCACGACATTGGGCCGGTCTTTTAATTATTTTTTATTTAAGTAATTCACTAGTAGACGAGCATGAGGGTCACGTCGTGTTTAGTGGCATCATTGTGACATCTACACACAAAACTAATGGGGCTGATGGTCGCCTCGGTGTAAGTCAAGCTGTGCGGTTGCCTTTTCCACCGTAACACAACAGAATTTCTTCATTGCGGAAATGGGTTCAGCGGTGGTAATTTTCGGTCGAAAGTTCTACCAACAATTCTAATAACAAATCTGATTTACAGATTATACCAATTTTTAGACATTTACAATTAATTTTACCTTCAATTTCTGTTCATTGTTAAAAAACTATGTCTTTTCCAGGGATATCTCATCATATTACCGAGGATGCAATAGACTTCGTCATGGCAATTGTCCTGTGCGTGTACTCCGTCACAGTTTACTTCCTATGGAAAGAGCATTACGACATGTGGAACCGTTGGAGACGGGCGAACGTGAACGTCAGACTTCTTCTGACGCCTGACGCGAATCCTGTGTCATTCGTGCCTAGAAATAGATACGTTGTTTAATAGTTGTTCTTGTCTGATAACGTTACTAAATATATTTTTGTTGATCGTTTTTTTTCTATAATTTTTGTTCGGAGATTTTCATTTCTTAAATTTGAATCTCCTTATTTCTACGAAATGAGCAATATCTGTATATAAAAAAGTTCACTTGAAATTGGCAATATGCCATTTAATGCAATTAAAGAAAGAAAAATAATTAACTGATTGCATTACTTTCAGTCAAGCAGGTTTTAAATGTAAACGAAAAATTAAGTCGAACTTGGTAGTACACCTGTACTCCAACCAGGTAGACTGATGAACTGAAGAAGAGAGCGGGTAGTCGCTGAATTCAGAAGGCTCAGGACCGGGAGGATTGTCGAACGTTAGTGGAGGCCTATGTCGAGCAGTGGACTTTAAAAGGCTGATGGATGTATGTATGGAGGTAGTACATAAAAAGGCGCAAAAATATATAATTGACGGAATGATTACTGACGACTTACTAACTTTATCTATTATTAGGTACTTCGTCCAGTTTCATTACAACTGGGAAAATATTAATGGAAAAATCCCATTGGAAACATAATGGTACTTCTTTATCATTGTTTTACTCGAACATCTTATTGACTTAACTGACTGATTTGACTGTACAATAAATATATATAGGTAATATATATATATAAACGCTACATAAACGTTCCCCGATTCAACTGGATAAAAATGTTCGCTTGTCATTGGCGATAAATAAATATCTTTGGACAATTCATACAACGCCATCTGATTCCAAACTAAGCAGAGCTTGGCTGCAACCCTTTTTGCGTCCCACTGCTGGGCACGGGTCTCTCCCCATTATTGGGGAGGCCTGGAGCTTACTCCACCACGCTGCTCCAATGCGGGTTGGTGGAGATGCGGGTTAGTGGCCAAACCGCTGTCTGATGTTTTCAAACCGCCCATAAGGCCTCCGACTAGGTTTAACGCCTGTTATCTATCGACAACAACCGGAACCGACAGCTTAACGTGCCCTCCGAAGCACGGAAACGCACGAAAAGCAGAGCTTGTACTATGGTTATCAGAAAGCTGATAAACATACTTATATAATACTAAATACATACTTAGGTAGATAAATTAACACCCAGACAGAACAAATAGTCATGTTCATCACACAAGTATTTGTCCTGGGTGGGAATCGAACCCACGACCTCACGCTTCGCAGTCGGCTCATCCATCACCCACTACGCCACGGAGGCTTTCAATGTATAATATTATGATACTGTAGGTACTGATATAATAATATTATGAGTGATAAAGTTAATATAAAAGTATCGATACGAACGTAGAGCGTCAAAATTGACAGTTATGACACCCGATACCTTTGTTGTTCTAAGGATACGAAGCCATTACTGAAAGAAATAAAACTGAATCTGATTGTCATGTCAAAATGTCAAGTCAAAGTTAAATGTTTTACTTGACGCTGGCAATAAGTACAGAGTTCACGATGCCATAATTGAAAAGAAAAAAACTAAAAAGTCAAATGTCAAAGTTTTACATACTCTTTGTGTCAAATTTTTAACGGCGGCATTTTTTTATTTGTTGATGTCATTGTCATTGATGTCTTCGTTGAGTTCGTTGGTTTTACCGAGAAGTATTATAGGTATATAAGAACGTAGTTAAAAGTAAATATTAACAATTAAGAACATTATACATTGCTAAATTGTTTTAACATTAAGTACGCAAGATGTTTAATTTCGGGCAGAGCACCACCACTGCAGGAAGTACTTTTGGCACAACAACACCATCGACAGGTTAGAATTCTCATTATTAACGTGAAATCTTCTCTTCTGGACTATTCCTATCGCTTTATGCTTGAGAGTTTTGAATTATGATATAACAATCTCACTTTATCAAAAAATAACCTCAACTATTATTGACTATGCAATTTAATTTGTTACTCGTCCTGCGCTATATAATAGCGCAAATTAATATTCCAAAGTCAACCAGTCTGTGAATAAAAGAATGTAGGTCATGTCAGCATGTCAGCTTCTACGGACAGACAACATACACTCTCTAATTATATAATAATTCCCAACTGTTTCTCTCAAATGCCTTGTGAAATACAATGGATTCCATCCACTCACACACACACGACGCTGGCTCAGGCTCGGTCCCAGGTGGGGTCATAAGTCATGCGTAGATGGAAGGTGAAATAAGCCAATTTGGGACACCTCTTCCCCCAAATTTCTTACCGACCCCCCAAAGTTTTTTGGCGAACTGTACTGGCTGGACAATTCAAACTCTGCATATTGCCTCATAAAACCCTAGAAGTCCCTCTTGTAACCTCTTACAAACAGGTGAGGGATACTATAGCTCATATTCTTAATCCCAAGCCATTACAGAGACCATTGTGTGTTTTACCTACATGCTAGTTAGAAGTTAAAAATTTTGTATTTCAGGTTCCTTATTTGGAGGTGGAGATGCATCCAAGGCATTTCAGGCAGGATCTGCAACAACTGGCCAGGGTAATGTTTTTCCTTACTTTATTTCAAAACCTAGAAGCCACTTCCCTGACACAGACAGACTTCACAGACACTTCCCTGGCAGTAGCTTACGGGACTACCAAAATAATAGTGATATGTAAGAAAATTTACACAAAGCGACAACTATCTTCTTGTCCTTTGTACTTTAAAAACTTCCTCCTACCCAACTTAGCACAGTAGAAATTTTATGAGAGAATTCTCTTTGCACTCCACTTTTATTTATTTATTTTATTTACTTATAGCTTGTACAAACCTTACAGACAATTATTATCTAATTCGTTTGTCAAGAGTTTCAAGATATTCTCCTGCCGTCCTGCGGAGTATGGCACTTGGTGTACAAAATATATCTACCGCTGGGTTCCAAGCGACTAAGCCGTTCATTATAGTCATTATTTTAATTAAAGGTCTCCTTTACTAACAGGAGCCTACACCTGGGTGTAGCAAACAGTTTGCGTCGTTGTGACCAATCGTAGCCATCTGAGAGCCATTTTGAATTAATATTATAAATAAATAATAACGTTTCACACTCATAGTCCCACAGTAGGGTAGATATACCCTGTATTGTGGGTACCAAGGAAACACCAGACCGGGAACAGAAATTTAAACTCATTCAAATCTCTGTTTCGCCTGGAATCAAACCTGGGACCTTCCGATTAGTAGTCCAGCATGGTACAATTGCGCAACAACTAAGGTAATTAATACCCTGTGTCGTGGGTACCATGGACACATACAGAGACAAGAACACAAACACCCAGACCGAGAACAGAAATTTGAACTCATTCAAATTTCTGTTTCGCCGGGAATCGAACCTGGGACCCCTCGATTGGCAGTCCGGCATGATAACCATTGCGCCACGCGGGTCTAAGCCTTCAATTTTGGGGGTAACTAAAAAATTTAGGGGAAGAGGTGTCCCAAATTGGCATGTTTCACCTTACATCTATGCATGACTGATGGATTTTGGGGGGGATCATCTCCCCCTGGAACCGCGCCTGGGTACAACTTCTAGCTCAAAGTCCTTCTGGTTGGACCATGCAGTAGTACCACAGTCAAAAAGCCAATTTTATGTGGTATGTTGCTGTAACTGTAACCACAGGGCTGGCTCTAGTACTGATAAGGAGATCATGAGTTCTAGTTCTAGGTGAAATTTTGTGGGTTTTAAAAAATATTATTAATTATTGATTATGTGACATATTACAGATAATAAACAGAATGTATTCGGCAGTCCAGCATTTGGCAGCTTTTCGTTTGGTGCAAAAACAACAACTACTGCTGCATCATCTAGTCTGTGTGAGTGGCCATCTCATCTTTATATATACATATAGTTCTTCTGTATGTGTGTTGACAGTGAACTCCTCCTAAACAGCTGGACCGATTTTAATGAATTTTTTTGTGTGTTCAAGTGGATTCGAGGATGGTTTAGATTCACAATTTGGTCAACTGGAAAATGTTTTTTTTATTTATAATATAGTTTTCCCATATAAATTGTTCCTACAGGTCAAACGTTTGTATTTCTTGCCTTGCTATAACAGGACAGTTTGTATGGCATTATTTGTTTTATTATTTTTGTTTGACAGTAACATGAAATCTCTTTAAGATAATATAAATTAAATCCTCTTTGGGCAACGTCTGCACCCGCATATGTTTTTTATTTATATGTTGGTGTACAATTAAGAGAATTTGAATTGTGATTACATTTAATTTAAATTTATTTGCAGTTTCCCCAGCAACAACATCTTCAGGCACAGCCTTTGGAGGTAGCAAACCCTTGAGTTTCGACTTTGGTTCACCCCCGAATCAAACTGTGGGCAGCCCTGGATTTGGTGCAGGTGCTCAACAGGTATTAACAACCTTCTTCTAAATACACGTTAACGAATAATAACAGGCGCCCCATAGTATACTAACTGACAACTGCACTGAGATTCAAAATTACCATGGTGAAAGAGGGACAAATAAACATAAAATAAAATAATAAACATTTCACACTCATAGCCCCACAGGTAAGGTACCCTGTGTCGTGGGTGCCATGGATACACACAAAGACAGAAACAAAGACAAAGACATTTATTTGCACAAATATGGGTGTTTACAAAGTTATTTATATATATTTAGTTCGCCATATTTACCTTCATGAGGTATGCAAATATACAATGATAAAAATATAAAAGGAAAAAAACTAAACTATAATACAATTACGAAATGTACATTTACATCTATTTTAATATTATTTTTATTTGTCCCATATTGCGCCTTTTATAAATAAAAATAAAAATATTTATTTATTTATATTTCGGATCGGTTCCGATCGTCAGCTTTGGGTACCCATATCACAGGGTGTTTGTACACTGAGAGGAAAAAAAGCCGGCGGAAAAAAAACCTCCCAGGTTTTTGTGGAATTCCTTTATGCCGTTTTATCGTTTATGAAATCAGTGACTGAGTAATACGCCTTTTTCAGTAAATACGTTTTAAGTCCTTTTTTAAATTCATTGCCCGTTTTAATTTTGAGGAATTCCGGTAGACCGTTATATATTTTTGGTCCCATGCAAAAGACACTGTTATGATATGGTTTTGTTTTGGAAGCGATTGAACATAATTTACTGTTATGTCTTTTTGATTTAAGGGTTTCATATTTTGTGATTTCTGTTTTGACCATTAAAGAGATCTCGTAAATGTATAAGGAAGGGAGCGTCATTATTTTTAAATTTTGAAAATGTGGCCTACAAGTATCCGTTTGTTGTAATTGACATATTGCTCGAATGCATTTTTTTTGAGCCTTAAACACAGTTTGAATTCCAGTCGCGTTTCCCCAGAATATTATACCGTATCTTAATGTTGCACCTACGTACGCATGGTAGGCATTTAGAACCACCGTTTTGCTTACAACTTTGGCCAATTTATATAAAGCAAAAGAAAACTTATTTAATTGTTTACAAACGTGTTCTTTGTGTGACTGCCACGTTAATCTGCTATCTATGTATAGTCCTTAAATTTTTTTTGTTTCTATTTCAGATATCAACTTTCCTTTATAGTTAATATTTACTGGTTGTCCGTATGATACTCTATTTTTAAATGTCATTATGTTTGTTTTATCAAGATTAATTTTAAGATTATTACTATTTAGCCACTCTATCAGTGATTCAAGACAATTATTTATATTACTTTCAAAGGAACCTGTGTTTTCATTTGTAAATATTACTGTACTATCATCAGCAATTAGTATCATCGGTTCTTTTACTGCTTGAGGAAAATCGTTAATATAAATTAAAAAAAGTAAAGGGCCTAAAATACTTCCTTGAGGCACTCCATACAGTACTTTCCTAGAGAGAGAATGGTGTTTCTCTTCAGTTTTTGTGATTTCATTAATTTTTGTTATTTCTGTTATGTGTTCTCTGTCAGTTAGGTAAGAGTTGATTAAGTTCAACGCATTGCCTCTGACTCCATATTTCTCTAACTTATTAATCAGCAATTTATGATCTACATACTCGAATGCCCTTGTCATGTCCATATAGAGCCCGATTACCTGTTTCTTATCATTTAAACCTGTCATTACTTTTTGTAAAAAAATATAAATTGCTACGTTTATTGATTTGTTTTTCCTAAACCCTACCTGCTCATCAGCAAAGATAGAAAACTTTTCGAAGTAAAAATATAATCTGTCATGAAGTACTTTTTCAAATATTTTAGAAAAAATAGGTATTAATGCTATAGGTCTGTAATTATTAAGTTAAGTTAGGTTAAGTTTCTCTGGAAATATGCCAGTTTCAATACTTAAATTTATATTATAAGCTAGTATTGGTGCAATTATATTTGATACCCGTTTAACGATATTCGTACATATACCGTCATACCCCGTACTATTTGTATTATTTAGATTATTTATTATTTTTATAACTTCGTCGGCTGAGGTTGGTTTTAAGAAAAATGAGTGTTGACAGTAAAAACTAATTTTATGTATATCACTATTAATCTTTATATTACAGTTATCTTCAATTTGATTTAAGAAGAAGTCATTAAAATGTGGTTCCCCACTTTGATTTCATTAATATCTTGTTTAGGTATATTTATAGTGTTATTGTTAATTACTTTCCAGACAGCTTTCGATTTATTATTAGAGTTATTAATAAAATAGTCATTTTGAGATTTTTGTGTTAGTTTTATTATTCTTTTAAATGTTTTTGAATAATTTTTAAATTTATTTTTTGCCTCCATGCTGCGAGAGATCCTGTACCTCCAAAGTAAACCCCTTTTAATTTTGGAACACCTTTTTATACCTTTTGAAATCCACTTTGGTCGTTTTTTCGTAAGTATTTTAACTTTTAAAATAGGGAAACAAAGATTATATAATAGTTGGAATAACTCGTGAAATACATTAAAAGCATCGTTTGGATCAGTACTTAAATCAACGTCTTGAAATGTTAAATTTTTAAGACTGTCGATAATTTTTTTAATATTTTCAATACAATAATCGCGTCGATAGATGTACCAGTGCGTAATGAGGCAATTTCTTTTTACCGGACATTGCAATATCTGAGCGGTATGGTCCGATAATGCAAGTTCAATTACGCCAGATTTACAGTTTCGAATGTTATGAGCAAAATTATCAATACAAGTTTTACTGCAAAGTCGCGTTGGTGTTTTAATGGACAGCTTAAGATTATATGAGTCAAATATTTCTTCAAATTCGGATGTTATTTTGTTTCGTTTTAGAATATCTATGTTAAAATCCCCGCACACTATTATCTTTTTATTTTTATTAACACGAACGAGAACAAATTTTAAACTCATCATTCAAATTTCTTCTTCGCCGGGAATCGAACCCGGGACCGTCCGATTGGCAGTCGGACTATTGCGCCACAGGGGTCGTCAAACTAATCTTAGTCAACAAAAATAATCTTATTCTCGTCGCCTAGAGAGACACGCAAACGAACTTGCTTGCAATCGATCTAATGAACCCCACTCGCACATTTAAACGCATAAAAAGGAGATCGCCTCAGTGTTTCCCAGAAGATCCCATACTATAAATATATAGATATGTCACTAGGCATATACCATGCAGTCCATGTAGCTTCGGGATTAAGAATAGAGCTACGGTATACCCTGCTTGATCGTAAGAGGCGACTAAAAGGGGGCTTCCGGGGCTGCGGGCGGTGAGAGTGGGAGCTCCACCCGTCCAGCCAGCAGCCCCGGGAAGGACGGCGGTGTGTGCGTGGCCGCATGCCGCTGTGAGCGCCTGAGGGTGCGGGAGAGCGCATATGCTCTCCCGAAGATGGGCCCTTTCTGGGGCGCCGCGCGTGGAGGACATCTGTGCGTTCCAATGGAGATCCCAGAGTTCTTCCCAAGCGCAGAGGCAGACAACCGAAGGGCCTTTAGTGTGGTACAAATCACACATAACCCGGTATACTCTCCCAAGGTGCTGGGTACCTTTTGAAACCTTCAAGACCTTCTTTTGAAGGTTTCCTTCCAATACAAAAAAAGATGTCTACGAACTGCATCAACCACATAACACAATTTGCCTTACATGCTCGTGCTACTCAATAAACTCCATTCAAATGAAAGAAAATTGTATGGAATTTATTACTTACAATTAAGGGCGGTCCATTAATCATGTGATGTATTTTTGGCATTTTATTAAATTTATGAGATTTATTCGATTTTGTTATTAATCCACAGCAACAGCAACAACAGCAACAGCAGCCACAGAATCTGTCTTTTGGGGGATCAACCCAACAACAACAACCACAACAACAGCAACAGCCACCAGCGTTTGGAACACCTGCACAGAGTAAGACCAATTTTTTTTATTTCAACCCTATATTACTCAGGGTTTCAGTTCATTTTTCACGTTTATTTCTACCATGAGCATGCAAACTGTAGAATGAGAACAAGTGTGACATTGTGTGACGATGGGTTCTTAAATTATTATTATTAGTTCTTAATTATGGGGTCTTAAAATTCATTGAAAGTTCATAGATATAAAATTATTTTTCTTTAATTTAATAATTTCTAGGTGTAAAATCGGTGAATGTGTGATGTCACTCTGGGGAGGGGGCGTTTCTCAATAGGGTTTTGGACACTATGCACAAAAAAATTCAATGTCCTTATCTTAAAAAGGTTGCACTAAATCACGCTTGGAAAGCAATATTATTGTTAATTCTTTTTTTGTACATGATTTATATTACCGTTTAAATCAATAATAATTAAGTCAATTGACTATATATGATAAGTGACGTCACTAATCATTTTCTCATACAAAATGTATGGGGATGTCATGTTTTGACAGCTCATTAAAAGTATCTGAATTGACTTGGTAGTCCAAGATCGGATTGTGACCAACTGTGACACGGGTAGGGGTTAAAAAATCGCGATTTTCGTGTGACGTAATTTATGAATGGCCTCTTACCTGATTGACAGAATGAATTTTTTAAGTTAATTTTCAATCAGTATGTGGCGCATTAGATATATATATTTTTAAATAAACGTTTCACACTCATAGCACACCCACCCATTTCAGACCCACAGTAAGGTAGATATACCCTACGTTGTGAGTCCACACCACAAATCAAAAATTCACATCAAAAATTATCTAGGAGGTAGAACTTCAATGATTCAACCCTGGAAGTACGGCTAAAATAAAAATATTTGAACTTATATAATATATGTGACGATAATAATTATAATAGGTTTAAAATATTACTTGTTAGTTTTTAGAGTTTATTTTTTGGGTCAGGGGTTTTTAAAATTATCAGTTTTATTGTTATAGCTGCAACAGAAATACATCATCTGTGAAAATAATGTTTAGCCATCATGGTTCATGAGATACAGACAGACAGACGGACGGACAGTGGAGGCTTAGTAATAGGATCCCGTTGACAACCTTCGGATACGGAACCCTAAAAATGGGTAGTTGATGATGATAAATTAATATTTTCTTATTAATTACAGCAACATCAGCCGCGCCATTATTTAGTTCATCGTTCTCCTTCACCAAGCCAGCCACGACGGGTGCCTTCTCATTCTCAACACCTACTTCAGGGTTCTCTGCACCTCAACAACCTTCTACTGTGAGTAAAATACAACTATACTTCCCTTTCAATACACTTATTACTCCTCTGTTCTCAGTTTTATTGTAGAAGATTTATAAGATATTTAAGGGGTCTCCCATACAATAAACGTGATTTTTATAGATAATTGTACGGAACCCTTCGTGCGTGAGTCCGACTTGCACTTGGCTAGTTTTTTCTATTTCTAAGGGCCTCACTCATTCAGCCGCCAGCCGCCATTCACTTTCATTCATTTCGTTCAGTCATTTCATTCAGTCGGCTCTTCGGGGTCAAATTTGATACTGTAGCCGCAGTGTGGTGTGGCGATTCTAGTGTCTGTTGGGTGTCAACTTTGGAAGCTCATGGACACCACGGTGGCGTGACTGGTTTCGCCGCCATGGTGTCCCGGTGAAATAGCCCTAAGTCACACTATGCTCTTTTTGTATTATAAAAAGTATAACATACTTAATATTAGTACATATTTATAAGCAATCGCTTGGGGAAGAAACAGTCTTTTGCAACACAGCACAAGCTTCAGCAAAAGGCAGAGAGTCCTTAGTACAAGTAACCAGAGGCGGCTCATCCTAAAGAGCGCTGGTGCAGTGCACTCCCAAGAAAATTATATAGGTACTCCCATGTCCCTTCATAATACATACTATCCTTACATTACATTCATTCTATTCTAATATACCTATAAATAATATACTATATATTATATGAATGATTACCTATATCTACGCGTACATTTAGCGTCAAGTTGTAACGAGTGGAGCGCCAGCGATTGCGCTCCTGTGAAACGAAGTTTAGTACGATTCCTAGCGCTGTATTCAATGAGTGCGAAAGAGAAACATCGACACAGGCCGACGCGTGAAACAGTAGATTTCGTATGCGAAATTAAGCTAATTTGGAGCGCCGCTCGCGCGCGACGTTGCCACACCGTGGGTTCGGCCGTGACGCGCGCTGTGGGCTCAACCTGCTTATGCGATGTTGCCGTTCTTATGTATACAAACAAACGTGTCGTCGTTTTTGTCAGTTAGTTTTTCTTTTAAATGAATATTTAAAAAAATTGTTTATGCGCGACATTTTATGTTAAAAATGGAACAATACAGTGTATCTTTTGTCATTTGTATCTTTTAGTAAGCAGTGTGAAAAAAACCTTTCGAAATACGCCTTGAAATCTTTTGTCATTTGTATCTTTTAGTAAGCAGTGTGAAAAAAAACTTTCGAAATACGCCTTGAACTGAAAGCAATAATGTTGTACGAAAACTAAATCTTTTACGCGTGTTTTTAAGTCTGAACAATATTTCAAAACACCTTGGTTGTGTGGATGTGAAGAAAGCAATAAATTAATTTGTTTTCCGTGTATTGTGGTTATCAACTGGAACTGACACCGACAGTGGTGGTGAATTTGCTTGGATGGCAATGGGTGGTAAAATAAGTTTTTTGTTTTTTTTTTTTGTGAACCCCCATCGAAAAATGTCAGCCGCCACTGCGAGTAACATGTTTAAATGTAAAATGTTCAAATAAACAATAACAACAACAATATAAATAAATAATTTGTTTTGTATTGTATTGTATGTGTCGGCGTAGGGGTTACATCTCCTTGAATAAAACAGCAAACTTCCACAAACACACGGTTTATTCGATAATCACTTAATTTATATCACTTTAAAGCAAACTTCACAGACACACGGTTTATAGTCACTTATTTTTATATTACTTTCAACACAATCGCGATAAAGCGGCATAGCATGTGCATCGGGCAACTGCTCGCAAACGCTGATCGAAACTACTAGCGCGCTGCCTTTTTATATTGCATTGGTGGGGGTATTGCCTGTTGCACGTGTTGCTTACAAAGATGGCGGCGCCGACACGGCCATACTGACATGCGCACGTCCTCGTGCGCGCAAATTCTTTATACACCTGACATTTTTTAACAAACTACACAATATTACTTTTTTTTATAACTCTTAGCTATCTTTAACTATATGCAAGTTTTTAACACATTAGATTACATTGATATCAAATCGTGATGCACATTATATGATTAGATCTGGGCCGGTTCATATGAACCCTTCAGAGATTAAAAGATAATAAGTCATTGTATAGACTCCTTTAGTTTTAGTAAATTAGTCCAAGTACAAAACACTGTAGTTGTTCATTGCTTGGTTGCTAGTCCGGACACTTAAGTCCCTGTAGCTAATTCGTGCTAGACCAGGCATAAGCCTCTTTAGCTGGTTGCTAGTCCGGATACTAAGTCCCTGTAGCTAATTCGTGCTAGACCAGGCATAAGCTTCTTTAGTTGGTTGCTAGTCCGGACACTAAGTCCCTGTAGCTAATTCGTGCTAGACCAGGCATAAGCCTCTTTAGCTGGTTGCTAGTCCGGACACTAAGTCCCTGTAGCTAATTCGTGCTAGACCAGGCATAAGCCTCTTTAGCTGGTTGCTAGTCCGGACACTAAGTCCCTGTAGCTAATTCGTGCTAGACCAGGCATAAGCCTCTTTAGCTGGTTGCTAGTCCGGACAGAAGTCCCTGTAGCTGAGTCAAGGTCCGGACTATTCCCTCCAATGGCTCTTACTAAAATTATTTTTAATTTCATTTTTTTTGTTACTATATTATTATAATTTTTTTTTAATTTTTAATTTATCTTACTATACGGCGTTGGGGATGACTGAGCGGTGTAGTCATCTTCATTTACTGCTTTATTTATCACTTCACTTTAAATTACGAAATTATTATTCACGCACTAAGCTAACCGACAGTCAAATGAAATGAAATGAAAAACGTTTATTGATAACTGTACAAAAATTTAGGTGTTTGCGTTTAACAATAGTATTTAAACAGTCTACCTTATTCAGGCATTCGATAATCACTAAATTAAACTAAAGTTTTTTTATTTACTGAATTAATTACAATAATAATTATTATAACTTAATTTAAATTTTAAATTTTAAGTTTATTTTAAAGTTTTTAGAATCCGTGAAAATAATTTTTAACGGATCTTCGGCTTTAATGCCTACCCACCGCTGGGTCAATGAGAGAAAAAAGCCGGAGGAAAAAAACTCTCAAGCATTGTTAAATTTATATTTTATCGCGGAAAAGCTTCCCAAACCTTTGTACTTTTATGCATTAGATATTTTCATAAGGTTTTGTCATCAAAGTACTCATTAATACTATATTAAACAGTATCTTAATAGAGGTGTGTGTGTGCTTGGTGTCTCGAATAAGACTGATCGCTTCGCACATCGACCCGGCCAACCTGACGAGTCGCACGTCCTCGTGTGTACCTGTAACAACGTAAACAAACTGCTAGTATCTTTATGATCTCGGCCAACCTGACCACAACGCGAATGTACAATAAAAATAATAACTTCTCTCACTCAGCCCCAAAATAAGGGAAGTTTACAAAGATAGCATTGAAATTTGAGAAATGGTAGCATAGATAGCATCGATTTTAACGTATTGGTATTTTTTGGAATGGTTGATAGTTTTTAACTTTTCGACAGCATTGAGGATGCACTGTAACAATGTGTAAATTATGAGGTGATTCCTCTGTAGTTGCCCATAGACATCGATACTCGCTTAACTTCACGCGGCCTAACCATTCCAAAGGCTAACCTTTTTTGTCCGGTTCATAAGAGATGGTGTGTAGCAGAATAGAATGGAAAAGTCGTTAGCACTACTACCATATCAACCAAGATCTAGTTTTCAAATCCGGATTTTTTAATAGTACACTATGTTATTGTTTATATTAGCGTGGGAAAAATATTCCGAGGGTATTTATCCAAGACGTGTAACTTTTTAAATCAAAAAGCTTTAAATTCAGATAGTAATGTTTGTCGAATATTGAAGAAACGGAATTATTACTTTCTTAAATATTACAGCTATATTTTCATATTCCAACAATCGGTTTCGTTAAATTTATAAGTAATTTTTGCCAGCCAATGGGACGCTCCCGTAAGGCTGGGGCCCTGGGCACGTGCTCCATGTCGCCCTATGGCAAAGACGGTACTGGTGGTAACCAATGCGCCACGCGAATTGTCTTTTATTCGACACGAAATAATTTCTTTCAACTCCTCAACCACCTTCACTAGACAAATTAGGCACCCATACGTTACTTATCGCACAAAACTTGGAGAAAATAACATCAAGAATCTATTGCGGACTTTCATTTCTTTTATCTCATCAACTTATTGACAAAACAACATTAAGCCATTCAAATGTACCAAAAGTTCCTTTAAAATAAACAAATTATAACCTTAAAATCATATACACAGCTGTACCGAAAAGTTCATTTAAAATAAGCAAACTTTAATCTTAAAACCAGATAAAAAAGCTAGGTCCAGGCCATCCATATCCAATACACAACAATAGTCTCCTCTGAGACCCTTGCCCCGCCACATCACCACCTGTCCATCGCCCCCTGACCAACCCCAAAAGGAGTTGCGGTTACGATTACAGACTAATGAATGCAGTACGGCCAAATAGCTAACAATAGTCTCTCTTGAGAACTAGGCCACCGCCACATCACTAGCCGTCCATCGCCCCCTGTCCAACCCCAAAAGGAGTTGCGGTTAAGACTACAGACCAATGAATGCAGTACGGCCAAATAGCTAACAATAGTCTCTCTTGAGAACTAGGCCACCGCCACATCACTAGCCGTCCATCGCCCCCTGACCAACCCCAAAAGGAGTTGCGGTAACGACTACAGACCAATGAATGCGGTGCGGCCAATCTTTAATAGCCTTGCCTTGTGATCTATTAGTCGGCGGAGATAACCTCCTCACCGCTTTCAACATCAAAAAAATCTAGATAACAGCTGGTACATTACTCAAAGGAATTTTTCGTACACGGTCATGGGCATACCTAAAGATTGTATTACCATTTACCAGTTTTAAGATTTTAGATTATATCGATCACTATCGAAAATGAGTTGGGACAAAGTCTTACGATAAACAGTACGAGTCTATTCTTGTGGCCTTATTTTAATTCACCTGATATGACAAGAGTAACATTTACAAAACTGTTGTCGCCAACGATTTTAATTAGTAAAATAGCAACATTCTAGGGTAGAAAAATAATTATGTTCATTTATCAATCATAATACGGGTAGTTGTTAATGCATGTTTTATAAATTACCTTCTATTTTCTTTAAGTTTCTGTACAAATACCGGCAAAATGAGATAATAGAATTATTACTGTCCTAGACATCAAGGAATTAGGCAGTAAAATAAGTACGGTAAAGCTCTGTTAAAATAAGTATTGATTTGTAACTGTGTTGTCATTATAATTGAGTTAAGTGCAATTCAGTAACTGTATCAAGTAAGTGGTCGAGGTTATTGTTTCTGTGTCATAACTCATAAGATCAGATTGGGTAAGTGCAGTTGTGTTTCACAGTTATATAACGAGTTAGTATGAGTTCACACATGTTCTAATTATGCTGTTAATGTATTTGGTGATGTGTAGGATATTGTGTAGTGATTTACTATAAAATACAGTGCTTATTATCTTGAAAGTGGTTTGGTTGACTCATAAAACAGTAAGTAATTTTCTTAAGTAGGGACATTAGTAATCTTTTTATTTTGAATGCCTGATTTCATAACAAATTTTGCACGGCTTTAAAAATATCACTACAGTGACCAATTAACTGTTTTTAAACAATCAAACAGGTATTACACATGATTATGGAGCCTTCTTTTAAAAATATTCGACTTAACTTCATGTCATATTTTAAGCAATTATCAGGTAAAATAAAACGGATAAACAGTAACCATTAATTTGTTCAGTACATTCCACGTTTACAGTACTGTATGAATTTCTGAATATACGTTCGTTGAACGAACTTCGTTCACCTTTAAAGTTATGGCCAACAGATAAGATAGCATTCGGTACCAGAATCAAACTAAACATAGAACGACTGACCGGATTGATGTAGTTGTCCGTAAAACACCAGCCATATTGCGCCGTGTCAACAGGCGCTTGGCTATCGTGCTGACCACGCTGTTGTCTGCGCCTTCAACCAGAGATGCGTTGCTCGTATTGCCACGACGATAGGTAGGCGCCTCGCCATGTATCAAACATAGCGCAGCAGTGAGAGTCCGGTTCAGATCCCACTTCTGATGTCGGCGTAGGGGTTACATCTCCTTGAATAAAACAGCAAACTTCCACAAACACACGGTTTATTCGATAATCGCTTAATTTATATCACTTTAAAGCAAACTTCACAGACACACGGTTTATAGTCACTTATTTTTATATTACTTTCAACACAATCGCGATAAAGCGGCATAGCATGTGCATCGGGCAACTGCTCGCAAACGCTGATCGAAACTACTAGCGCGCTGCCTTTTTATATTGCATTGGTGGGGGTATTGCCTGTTGCACGTGTTGCTTACAAAGATGGCGGCGCCGACATATGCAACTGTTTGTTTATCTAATTTGTTTTAAATCACACATCAACCTTATAAATAGTTTTTTTACAATCATTTGGTATTTTTTTTCTGAAGTATTTAAATGTATTATAAATATAATGATCAAGGAAATACATTTATTTTCATAGCTTATAATATCACATAACTAAGCTATAGGAAGATAATAATATATCAAAATAATGTGTTAAAAAAATGTCTTTTGTCATTTTATGCAAAAACAGATAAAGCAGTATAGTACTCCTCAGCAGAACCGTTAAAGTGCACCAAAAAATTTATTAAGTGCGGTTGCAAATCTGTGTATTATTCGGCGCGTATACGGTTATTTTGAAATACGCGCTTACACGCGTGCTACTTTTTGTAACGAAAAATGACAAATCCCGCTGTTTCGCTCGTACACGCCGCAAAAAACAAACAAAAGACCTGCGAACGCTCCGAATTCCGAACAATACGCTTGTTTGAAACCGTTCTAAAACCTGTTATATTTATTAAAAGTGAATATATCCTCTCCAGGCAACAACAGCCACGGCGCCCCAGACTACACAGTCGTTCTTCTCAGTGCCATCGACAACAAGTAGTACCTTGGGTTCAACGCCAGCTCCTACGACCCTGAGCTTCGGACAGTCCAGCTTTGGTGGTGGGTTCAGTTTCGGAGGAGCCACCAGTACTGCGGCTACAAGTGCGGCTGGTATGTTTTATTTTATTTGAATGGAGTAGCAAGCGAGCATTCAGGCCACGTGGTGTTAAGTGGTCGCTGCAGCCCATGGACATCTGCACACATCCTCAAACTTTTTTTTGTATCGTGGGAAACCTTCAAAAGGTACCCGGCACCTAGGGTGAGGATAGGATTATGTGGGATTTGTACCGAACTAAAACCCTCTCGGTGGCCTGCCACTGCACTTGGGGAGGACTCTGGGATCCGGTGTCCTTCGCGCGCGGAATCAATACGAGTATATACGTAGTTGTATCCAACAAAACAAATTAATAATAAAATATAAGGCATGTTGTGAAGTTTGCATTATATGATATAATAATGTCCACCAAGTCCCATTTACTATTATTAATGAAGAACTTATTGTAGATACGGGATGTTAGCAACTTACGGGATATCTATTTCCAGAAGAAAATTTAAAATAAATTAAAAGGGTTTGAAAGAAATGGTGATTGAAAAAAACCTTGTATACATTAAACAATGTGTTTTTATATTAGGGGCTTTTTTTCAATCTGATTAAATATTAGTGCTGTTGTCATTACTCTTATGACATTTGAAAAGGATAGTGATAATATTAACTGAATAATTATACGACGATATTAACGATCAATGATCATAGAATCTGCCCTCAATTTAATTTGCAAGTGTGTGAAAAATAATAGCGTCCATACATACACATATATATATACAAAAATTATTAAATTTGTATACTACACTTTCAAGTACTTTTTCTCTTAATGAGTAGCGCAAGGTCGCTACATCTTCTTTACTTCAAATATAAAGATAAAAGTATAATAAAGACATTTTCCAATTTCAGCTCCAATAGCATCTTCAACAGCAACAACTACAGCATCGACACTGAACTTCCCCGCACCTACATCTCAAAACACAACTTCTGCGTCCGGCTTTAGCTACGGACAAACAGGCCTCAGTTTCGCCCCAGCGCAACCAACAACGGCCAGTCAACCAACCAGTCTCGGATCAACCTCAACAGGATTCAACTTTGGAGCTAAAACAACGCTTAACTTCCCTACAACAACCCAATCTTCAAGTGCGGGGACAACAGCACCCACTTTGAGCATGGGAACATCAGCCCCGTTGGGTCTGGGTACTTCTGCCCCAACTATGAGTCTGGGGACATCTGCCCCGACGTTGAGTTTGGGTACCTCAGCGCCAACGGGTTTGGGTACATCAGCACCTTTGAGCTTGGGGACGTCAGCACCGACGGGTCTGGGGACATCTGCCCCAAGTTTGAGTATGGGGACAACCGCAACATCGCAGCCGGCGTTAAGTTTGGGGACGACATCAAGTTTGGGTACTGGGTTGACTTTTGGCAAACCTGCTACAAGTACTGCTATATCTAGTGCTGGTAAGGATCATTTTCTATTAGATATTTTTCATATTTATTAGCGAATCGTGACGATTACGAGTATTAGTACGACGTAGCGATTGTAGTTAAACACTATTGTAGCTTTATACATATAGCTTTACTCACGTCGTAGAGTTTATTAGGGCTGTCTGATCAGATTTTATAACTTTTTCCATTCCTATAAAGTTAGTTAAAAACTACCTTGCAAAAATGGTGGTGTATACGGTTTTCATGCAATAGCACCTCCCTCCCTCCCACAAAGGATACATTCATATGCAACATAAAAAATATACACCAGCATACGTACCACCACCAACACGTGTTTCGCCCCAAAACAGAGCATCATCAGGGTTATTGACTCTATGACGGTTACTCGCAAAGTGAGGCAATGACCGATGCAGCCCTCTATATTCTAAGTTCTCATTGCGGATTGTTGCAAAGTAGTTTTTACCTAACTTTATAACAATGGAGTTCCGCAAAGTAACGCCTGATTCTATTAATTATATTTCCATTCCAACAGTTAACTTCTAGATTATTTTTATTTAATGTTATGTTATTTACTTTTGAATCAGATTACCTTATGCAGTGATAAAATAAAAACCTCAAAAATGCTTGAAGTAGTTTGTACTTTGACTTTTAACTGTCACTATGATTTGACAGTGTTGAATATTATTTGTGAAAAGTCAAAATTATCAGTAATTTGTTAGCATAAATGTGTGTGTGTGTGTGCAAAATAGGTACAATAAACCTATTTTATCCTAATTATTTCATCTCATTATTAAGCTGTCTTTAATAAACCTGGTTCTTTCAGCTTCTACAAGTGCCCCTACCGGTATTTCCTTTGGAAAGACAACAGCCACTACGACGATGGCGTCTTTGACAACTGCCACTTCGTAAGTTGTTTTTTTTCGTAATATGACACAATTTCTAGGGTTCCGTGCCCGTAGGGTGCCAACGAGACCCTATTACTAAGCCTCCGCTGTCCGTCTGTGTGTCTGTCCATCTGTTTGTCATTGGGCTGTATCTCGTGAACTGTGACATTAGAAATATTCACAGGTCATGTATTTCTGTTTTCCGCTATAACAAAAAATACAAAAAAGAGAATAAAATAAATATTTAAAGAGGGCTCCCATAAACGTGGTTTTTTATAGATAATGGTATGGAACCCTTCGTGCGTGAGTTCGACTCGCATTTTGCCGGTTTTTTACTATATAAATCCGAGTAAATAACTGTATCGAAGGGGAAACAGTAATACAGGGGACCTGTACTGAACAGCGAAACATTAAAACGGTTTTTAAAAAAACTAAAGGTATTGTTCGGCGTTGCGCGGCAAAATTGCTTAACGAATAATATTTGATATTATATTTAATACATTGACCTTGAATAACTCTACGCGCCTGGATATTATTAATGCGACAGTCCACCACACTCTGGTGCTGACCTGGGGCTGGGGGGGGGGTGTTTAAAAGGGGGCCTCTATTAATTATTTAAAAGGGGTTTCCCGCCCAGCTCTACGACAGGTGCATGAATTGGCAACAACGCATTAGCTAACAAAAAAGTATCGGTTTTTTTAACGTTACTTGATCACGTTACTTTAATTTCATACAAAAATAAACGCTACTACGTTATCGTTAAAATGTTAACATTATGAAAATAACGTTACTTAACGGTATTTATGGTGTGAATTTGGTAGCGTTACAAAGCCCTGATATTTACAGTACTACAGCTGCAGCCCCACCCCAAGCGATCACATCAATAACGTTCGCGCAACTGGAAGAGAATATCAACAAGTGGACGCAGGAGCTGGAAGAACAGGAGAAGACCTTCATCAACCAGGCCACGCAGCTGAACGCCTGGGACCGCCTGCTCATTGCTAACGGGGAGAAGGTATGGTTTCTTTAGTTTCTTACATAACGCAAAGGTTAGTGTAGTTCGGTATTTAGAATATGAGCTTTCTTTGTATCTCTTGCTTGATCGTAAAGGACTACATAAAGAAAAGATTTACGATTGTGATACATATGTGGGAGTGGTTTGAACCATCCAGTAAAAGCAACGGGAAGGTGCAGTTGAACACAGGCACCGGAGACCGTATGAGAACTAAATTGCACTCACAAGATAAGAGCCATGTGTGGCATCACATATGGAGGACACCAGTACATTCCACTTGAGATTCAGGATTCCTTCCCAAAAGCAACAGGACACCTACGCGATTTATTTGTGATAGAATCCCACATATTTCAGTATCAGTGTAGGTCCCCAGTAAAGGTTATAAAAGGTAATTTGTATCTCTTGCTTGATCGTAAAGGACTACATAAAGAAAAGATTTACGATTGTGATACATATGTGGGAGTGGTTTGAACCATCCAGTAAAAGCAACGGGAAGGTGCAGTTGAACACAGGCACCGGAGACCGTATGAGAACTAAATTGCACTCACAAGATAAGAGCCATGTGTGGCATCACATATGGAGGACACCAGTACATTCCACTTGAGATTCAGGATTCCTTCTCAAAAGCAACAGGCCACCTAGGCGATTTATTTGTGATAGAATCCCACATAATTCGGTATCTGTGTAGTTTTCTTATTGAACGAATCGTGAGTGTACACTAACATTGTAGTTATATATTACACGACTTTACTCACGTACATTTTTATCGGTATTGCCGACATGTTTCGGTCCTGACCGAGGACCTTCCTCAGGAGCTCCCGCCGGTCGCGGTGGCATCGCGGCGGAGACTGCGCGCTGCGGCTCGAGCGGCGCGGCTGGTGCGGCCGCTAGCGTGAGTGGTGGAGGGAACGCTTAGGCTGTTCTCAGACGCGGCAGTCTTCTTATTGTCTTGCGTGTCGTCATCATCGGCACTCGCGCACAGGTTCGGTGGTGCGCATACTATACTGACCGTGTCACTCTCCAGGGTGTCCGTTGCGCAACAATGCGACGTAGTATTAAGAATTGGTCTCCAGGGAGGGGGAACAGTCCAACCACTATCACGGTTGAAGTTTGGACGACGACTTATCTCAATCGCTTCGCGAACTTTTCGTGGTACGAGATACTTTTCTCTCGCCAAAACCGCGACTTTGTCGAAGCGAATGAAATGTCTCCTGGAGACAAAGCCTGCGGCTGATGGGAGGAACCTCGAAGCGACATTTGGTGAGCGTGGAACGTATACCAGCCTACTTACCGTATATAAAAGGAGTAACGGACAAAATTGGATACCTACTACGGTCCAAATATAACATCAGGACCATATTCCGTTCTCCGACACAAATTAGGGAGTTCCTACGTTCACCAAAAGACAAGGACCCGCTCAATGTACCTGGCGTATACTTGATACCATGTGACTGTGGCAAGGGTTATATTGGTGAAACCCGCCGCAATATCACTACCAGAGTGTCTGAGCACATACGTAGCTTGAAGAATATGGACAGTAAGGGTTCGGCAGTCGCGGAACACGCCCACTCGCAGGACACGACCCATTTCATTCGCTTCGACAAAGTCGCGGTTTTGGCGAGAGAAAAGTATCTCGTACCACGAAAAGTTCGCGAAGCGATTGAGATAAGTCGTCGTCCAAACTTCAACCGTGATAGTGGTTGGACTGTTCCCCCTCCCTGGAGACCAATTCTTAATACTACGTCGCATTGTTGCGCAACGGACACCCTGGAGAGTGACACGGTCAGTATAGTATGCGCACCACCGAACCTGTGCGCGAGTGCCGATGATGACGACACGCAAGACAATAAGAAGACTGCCGCGTCTGAGAACAGCCTAAGCGTTCCCTCCACCACTCACGCTAGCGGCCGCACCAGCCGCGCCGCTCGAGCCGCAGCGCGCAGTCTCCGCCGCGATGCCACCGCGACCGGCGGGAGCTCCTGAGGAAGGTCCTCGGTCAGGACCGAAACATGTCGGCAATACCGATAAAAATGTACGTGAGTAAAGTCGTGTAATATATAACTACAATATCTGTGTAGTTCCCAGGTACCTTGTAAAAGATAAAAACAGGTACCTTTTCCACTGTGATACAAAATAAAACAGAGAGACAATGTCCATGTTTATACACCCCACGGCCTTAGTATTACTATCAGAAGGCAGTATTAGACAATTTTATGATAATTTGCTTTCACTGGAGAAGGTCCACTCTGTGGCAATGTTTAAATAAGCATGGGGGACGGTGTTAAGACGATTGCTTGCTTTTGCTGGCAAGGGGTTGGCGGGTTAATTTTTTTTAAAGTCTGCTTACGTAATACTTGAACGACCCCCATATTCATGGGATGTGACAACCACTTTACACCATGCCACCTTGTTCAATATTTAAATATAAAAAAAACTTACAGATAGTAGAGCTCAACGACGCAGTCCAAACAGTGAAGAATGAACAGCAAAGCTTGGAACATGAGCTAGGCTTTGTGCTGGCCCAACAAAAGGAGTTGGAAGAGTTACTCGCTCCAATGGAGAAACAGCTATTGGAGGACCCCGGAGACAGGCTACGGGACCCTGAGAGGGAACACATGTGTGTACACCTATATATTATTTAAAAAAATGATTTATTGATTTTAACTGCAACTTTAACATTTGAATACAGCAAGTCGCAAGGGCCCAGTGGTAGGTTTGTAGGTGGTAGAACTATTATGGTTCGTCCGGGGAAGTACCACCGCTGCATAATCCACTTCTACTGTAAACCAATTCTGTTGTGTTTCGGTGGAAAGGTGCAGTTGCCGGCCACACTTACATGAGGCGACCACCAGCCTCCGGAGTAGCAGCGCAACTGCATACGACCTCAGACAAGACTTACCTATGCTTACTTGATGTTGTATGTAAATGTCCATGGGCTGCAGCAACCACTTAACACCACGTGGCCTGCATGCTCGTCTGCTACTCTATCCAAATCAAAAAAAACTTAAATAAGTGGCTAGAGCCTCCCTTGAAGCTCAGAGCGCCTGTAGTAGGAGGTTCAGCTACTTCTGAAATAACTAATATAAAAAATGTGTGTGTGTCTGAGAGTTTAAAATTTCTGTTCTCGGTCTGGGTGTTTGTGTTTCTGTCTTTGTGTGTGTCCATGGCACCCACGACACAGGGTATATCTACCCTACTGTGAGGCTATGAGTGTGAAGCGTTATTTAATTATTTGTTAATTACAGGTACTTCCTAGCTGAGAATTTAGAAACACAACTAAGGCAGATGTCGGAAGACTTAAAAGAGGTGATAGAACACCTCAACGAAACTAACAGAAGTCAAGACAGCAATGACCCTGTAAGTATAAGTTTTTTTTTTGTAATCTTTGTCTGCAGAGTAATTAGATTCTCATTCAATACAAAACAGGTGTAGTGTGTGATTCATGTCATTGGTCAATCCTAGCAGATAATTTTGAAAAATAATGTTACATGTGTTATTGTTGAGAAGTGTTATACAAACATACAGATAAACCAAACAAAAAGATGGTCTTATAAAACTAAAATTAATTTCTGTTTACTTTTTTTTCAATTTATATTTCAAATAAAAATTGTTCAAAGATTGTGTAGGCACCAAAAGTCTCCAAAGAATAAAAAGGAGTATGGATACAGCTTTCATGAGATTTAGTGGCCAACCCGCTGTCGGATGTTTTCAAACCGCTTATAAGGCCTCCGACAAGGTTTAACGAATGTTATCTCTCGACAACAACCGGGATCGACGGCTTAACGTGCCCTCCGAAGCACGGAAACGCGCATGAATTTTTTTGCCACTAGCGGTCACCCATCTCACACCCAACCGCGCCCGTTTGGCTTAGTTGCATGGATCTTTTGCGTTCTACGCTAACCGCCGGGCCATGCGTTCTTCGTGCAGTCTATTTAATTATACTTAATTTATAGTACCTGGACGACCGAGCGTTGCTCAGATACAAACAATTGATTTTCTTGATTTAATTTCAAACGAAACAATCATTTGCTTAGTGTTAGTTACTCAACAACGCCATCTGAAATAGCTCCCAATAAAAAAAATCACAAAAAATAAAAAGATTAACGCAATATGGTTTTGATTGGGATTTGATCCCAGGTCTCGATTTCCGCAGTCAGCCCACGTAACCATTCAGCCAATAAACGAAATTTTTATAGAGCTCTTTCAAATCGACATTGTCATTTCATTGACCGTCGGATTGGCGGTTGGTGTTTGACGGCGTTCTACGCCACAATATTACTCTTCAATAGATGTCAGGAAGAGTCGTATTTTTCAGTTTATATATAAGTTGATTATCGCTGAAAATATTTTATTATAATTTAAAATTTCTAAAAATAAAATCTAGCTGGATTGATTTATCACCCCGAAACCAGGGTACTAAATTTCATCAAAATCGTTGGAGCCGTTTCGGAGATTCATAAAGGATATTTAGGTATATACAAGAATTGCTCGTTTGAAGGTATTCGATTTTAAATACTTACTTTAATTATATTTTTTATTTCACAGATTGTCCAAATCGGTCGGATTCTTAACGCTCACATGTCGTCCATGCAATGGATTGACAACTCCATAGCGCAGATCTCCACCAAATTGGATCAGCTGAAAGCTACACACGATACCTTAAGACGGGATAATGAGAGGTCCTTCCAGAAGACTTATAATTAAGCAGAAAAATGAACAATTATGGATAAAAGTGCTAAAGAATCAGTGAATAGTGTATTTTGTATCAATGGTGTTATGGTGAGACATTATTATTATGATTATCATACAAGTTTTGAAGCTAAACAATAGACTGTTGAGTTTAAGTTTTTTTCATTCAAAACCTACATATTTGATAGTCTTCTAGCATTAGACTTAGGCCACTTACATTGTGCTTCTGAATCTAATATTTCTGTTAACTTTTTTCTGTTAGTTCACTGGGTCAGAGGTATACAAAATTAATATTTAATTATGTGACCTAGTGTTGAGCAAGCTAAAGTCAATAGCTAATTCTGTTGTCTATAGACAAAAAGCAGATCATTGTATGCATGGTATTAAAATTCAATTTCTTTTTTCAATTCAATTCAAAAACATTGATTTTTTATGTTCTGTGCTGGTCAGAACTAAAATTAAATGTTTTTAATGTAAATATTTGGTAATTTCGAAATATAGAGTCTGAAAATTATGTACTGGTTTTTTTTTATATTTTGATGCCCTAAAATCTTTAAGTTGGTACTTATATGGGAAGTTCTCGACATTTTTTTTTTCGCTGTGTCACTACACTTCTTCACATTATATTATTATTATGGAAAATATATATTTTTAAATTTATATAGACAAGCATATAGGCCACCTGGCGTAGTCACTGCAGCCGGGAGTCAATACCTTCGTGGCTCTGACTGCAGCCCATCAACAGCTTTACTTCCTGAAGTATTACTTATAAAGTAGGCCTGTCTAGCGGCAATTCCACGTTAATTTCCACTGAATAGCATTGCTTCAGGACAGAAATAGTACTTCCTTGGTCAACCTTAGTATTTTCTATCCTCAGAACACAGTTACTCATTCCTTTGGCATTGTACATCTAGTTTTAATATAAATAACGTTTCACACTCATAGCCCCACAGTAGGGTAGTTATACCGTGTCGTGGGTGCCATGGATACACAAAGACAAAGACATACACCCAGACCGAGAACAGAAATTTAAACTCATCATTCAAATTTCTGCTTCGCCGGGAATCGAACCCGGGACCCTCCGATCGGCAGTCCGGCATGATTACCATTACGCCACGCTGTTAATCAATTTAACACAGCAGCTACAATAAAGCCATCTGATCTTTTTAAACGAAGAAATTATTGATAACTTCTGATAGGGAAACGAAAGTAGAATTCAGTTCCAATAAAACAACCTCTCAATTCCATATTTTATTAGTATCACAGTTTCGATAACATAACTCGCTTATCAATACAAACACAAAACAGGTAATTCATATACATTACAACACTATTAAAATGCTATTCAAACATAACGAACGTGTCAGTCAGCTAGCCAATCAGAGCCATGCTGCCATGATGTCCTTAAGCCAAGCCAAACCCTACCCAATAAAGAAGGGAGTCATCTCTATACAAGCCTTTGCCAGCCATTATTCTGTCATTCTGCTTGTCAATAAAAAAATGCAGAAGCTCTGACGGGTTTGTTCTGGTCGTAATACATGACAAATGTTTAGAATTGGAATTCATTGATATCCTAAAACACAATCCCTGTGATAAAGCACTGCAGTTTCACATTCTCATCAGTCTGCAAACACAATATAATAAGTCTTTTATGCACTATACTGCAAATAGTCTGGTTGTGAGCAATTTGGTCTGCACTGAGGAACATTGATAATTTCTTTGCATCAACTCGGCAGAAGCACACTTTTGACATGTCTTCATTCACTTGAGTCTCCGTCTCGGAGTCTGAATGGTCTATTGGACCTATAATGAGATAAAATTACACATAAATATTATGTAGTTACTTTACACTTGAAAATCAACATAGATATAGTTTCTGCCACGGACTTAACATTATAGAACAAGCAACAAATATGATTATGATGCTACAATGCAATTTCAATTCACATAATACCTTAATAATTTTTTGAAGTGAAAACTTTAGCGGCGTTGTGCACATTTTTGGGATGGGCAAAAAATGTTAAACTCGCGTCAAGACACGTGGCCTGATCAGAAATTCGTAAGACTGAGTAAAATTAGTTAAGACTAGCCTTCCGCCAGCGGCTTTGCCCGCGTGGACCCGTTTTATAGGTTTCCGTAGGAGGATAAAAACCATCCTATGTCCTTTCCCAAGGTCGACTCTATCTGTGTTCCAAATTTCATTAAAATTGGTTCAGTAGTTTAAGCGGGAAAGTGTAGCAGACAGACAGACAGACAAACAGAGTTACTTTCGAATTTATTATATTGAGTACAATTGTATAATAAAAGAAAACGTATAAAGTTAAAAAATAATGCTGATATTATTGTAAAACTAGCTGTGCCCGCGACGTCGTCCGCGTGTATAAAGACTTTTATAAAATGATTTGATTAAAAATATAAAGATTATTTATTTGCATTGAATAAGTAGCAGGTAGATTATTCTTACATATAGTGAAATCACTTATAATACAATGTTCATATGTTCAGAAGAAACCTAATGTATTTTTTCTAAATCCTTCAAACCTAAAACAGTAAGGAATACTTACCGTACTGATCTTACTATCCACTTTTCTCTTTAGTAAATTGGGTGAATTTATACTGCAAAGAATGTATAGACTCATTCTATGTATATACATAGCTTTAACCTACTGCAGAAAAGAGGTGCACTATACAACTATTTGTAGTTGGGAGATAAAATTTCTAAACATACACGTGCTTAGGACTAAACAATCGGAAAAATAATTCTAAGGTCAATTAATAAACTATAGGTTTAAAACTTGCGGACAGCAGTTTGGTCATAAGTCATAACTCATATAACATTGACGACCCGCGTGGCGCAATGGTTACCATACCGGACTGTTAATCGAGGGGTCCCGGGTTCGATTCCCGGCGAAACAGAAATTTGAATGATGAGTTTAAATTTCTGTTCTCGGTCTGGGTGTGTGTGTTTCTGTCTCTGTATGTGTCCATGGTACCCACGACACAGGGTATATCTACCCTACTGTGGGGCTATGAGTGTGAAACGTTATTTATTAAAAAAAAAAATTGTGAAAACTAAAGCAGAAGGCAGGATCTCTACACAGTGTGCTATCTGTATTTGGAAATAAAGAATATTTTTATAAAGAATCCTTAATATCTCCATCAATCAACGTGTGTGGATGAGCCCTCAGCCCGTACGCAATAAAGAGACGCAAAAAATGAGTTAAGTTATCATTAGTCCAATTAACAATGTTCAGCATCATACGTATACCTTCCCAACGATGGGACAACCCGCGAGGTGCAATGTTTACCATGGCGGACTGCTAATCGAACTGTCCCGGGTTAGAGTCCGGCAGCGAATCCGGCAGAAATTTCAATGATCAGTTTAAACTGTTCTCGGTTTGGGTGGTTGTGTTTCTGTCTCTATGTGTGTTCATGGCACCCACGACACAGGGTATATCTACCCTAATGTGAGGCTATACGTGTGAAATGTTATTTATTTACACTATGTTCTTACTTTTATTAGACTTAAGGCTTTTATTTGAAATTATCTCCATCGATTCACTTTGGAGAAGAAATGAATATTGCTCAATAACGCCATCTACTGTATGGCATGTAAACTTTGTGGTTGATAAATCGAATGTCAAATTACCAAATAGGTAGATATTGAGATTAACAGATGGTTCACTAAAAGTTTAACTATTCGTCACCTAGATGTCTGCAGTAGTCTCGTTTTGTTAAGGCTTCGTACATTCTGTATGAAGATTTAGATTCCGTATCTTACAACCTTGATGCTGGATGCATTGAGATTGTAAGATTTGGATTTCGGTTCATCGGAGCTTGAGGCCTCCTCAGTATTGGGAGAGCTCCATGCTCAGCAGTGGAATGCTAAAAAGGTTGCAGCTTGATATAATGTAGCGATAATAATCGTTTCAGCTGCAGCCTGTTCATAATCTTCCACCCCAAAAGAAGACTAATAAGCTAAGCAACTAACTCAATGGAGCCTGTGATATAAGGTTCGGCGGCGGGCTCGCGATGCGCTTATTAGGTACCTATAGTCTAGCCATACTCGGCCAACGAAAGAAAATACAGTAAGCTAATCTAAGTAAATATTGTCGACTATATTAAATATAATATGTCGACAATATTAGTGAGAGTTCAAAATAATTTTATTTAAATTTAAACTTTTATTTGTGGTTTTGAATGGGCTGTTACCGAAACTTTCATACAAATTCCCCAAAGTGCCTTTTAAGTTTATGTCGCGTATTGTGTAAATGAACATAACTTTTTTGTTTATCACCCGATTGATATGAAATACACACTAATGTTACGGAAATTCATTCAACAATATATCAGTAAACACATCATTCAAAGAAGGGAAAAGAATTTGAGAATGAAATATTAAGTCAAGGTTAATTATTGTATGCTTGAGATACCAACTTTCGAATCCATTTTATTTGCTATTGAGGGGTAGTTTTGAAAAAAGCTTAAATAGAATTCTTACTATGTTAGTAAAGATTACAAATACAAAATTATAAGTATATTACTCTGCACAAAAATATTCTGTACATCAAGTTTCGACACTCAATTTTCAAAGAGTTTCAAAGAAAATTGACATTTAAAGGGTGAATTTCGGGAAATGCTGAAACACGTATTCTTTTATTTTGGTTAGAAAATATTTATACCAAATTTCAAGAAAATCTATTGATAAAATCCAAGTTTTCCATACAAATTTTCATCGCTCATTTCACACCTTTAAAGGTGATTTTTAAAATTATCTATAGCCTAAATGTTAGCGAGGACCAATATATATAAAACAAAAAAGTTTCATCAAAATCCGTCCAGTAGTTTTTGCGTGAAAAGCTAACAACAGACAGACAGACAGACAGACAGACAGACAGACAGACAGACAATAATTTCAAAACTTATATTTTTAGCTTCTGTTACTTATAAAAAGACCCCTAGAAGTATTTTTTTAAATTTATATGCAATGTACAGAATTGACCCTGCTTACAGTTTTATTATATGTATAGATATGGACATTGAACAAAGTGCATCTATTAATGAAAAAAGTGAAAGAAAATGAGTGAATACTTTATGAAAATACTAGATGAGAACCCACTGAAAATACAAGATGAAAAATAATACTGATAATAAAAGCAATTTGTGTGAAATTATTCCCTAACCATTCCAAAATATCAAAAATGCACAATGTTAATGTTCAAGTTTTTACTTCTGCCAGCACTACCGGAGTGCAACCCGTTATTTGTATTTGAATGGATGAGCAGAAGAACATTCAAGCCATGCAATGTTCATTAAGTTGCACATCAGGATTTCAATGTATGACTACACTGTGGATGTCTTGTGTGTTAACTACTTAGCTCCAGCTGTAACTACTCATATATGTACCATAAAATACTGCCTCGTTTACCTTAGATTTCACACAATGACATCCAAGTCGCTAGCATAGTTGTAAAATATAATTGGATGTCACTTACAAACAAAAATCAAAACAAAATTAACTGTATGTACCTTCAAAAGCCTCCACTCTCAAAT
The DNA here is from genome assembly GCA_911387765.1 of Pyrgus malvae. Lineage (NCBI taxonomy): Eukaryota > Metazoa > Arthropoda > Insecta > Lepidoptera > Hesperiidae > Pyrgus > Pyrgus malvae. Next base: position 10,404,027 of record OU426969.1, read on the forward strand.
TCTTGAACCTTGTGGAGACCTTAGCAATGTCAGTCTTGATCTGTAAAGTCAACCTTCCTTCTGCAGATGCCCGTATAACCACTTCTGGGGACATTGTCCTCATACGATCTACGGCTGTTCTTAGCTGTTTTAAAGATGGAAGCTCAATGGAGATCTGGAAAAAGAAACAATGTATGTTACATTGATGAGAATAAAAGGGCTCATATCATTAGCAGTCCACTGCTACAGTGCTGTGCCCCACTTTCCTTGTAAATAAGAAGTAAAGTTCTATGCAAGCCCACAGTTATTAATGTACTTTATTAATAATGTTGCCTTATTATGTGTTTTTATAATGATTGAAGGCATAAAATATTCAAGTTCACATGGCAACACTTACATAGATATTTAAGATTTATTCATTCATCAATCTCCCACTACCTTAAGGTTGACTGGTAGAGAATGCTTTGAGCATTAAGTCCACCTTCTGTCCAATTCTTTTGTATGATGGAAAAGTTTAAATAAATAAATAAGAGCGTTAAGAGTAAGAGGTAGAGTACCTACTCCACATAGGTATTTTTATAGCATGATACTCGTTTATTTACGGACATAGGGGTTTCAAATAAATTTGCACTTCAAACCTTTGTATGTCCCTATGTTGAGCACTGTGAAAGGGATGAAGACCATAGTGTGCTATGCTACCTAAGTGTGGCTTGGTGGGCATCAACAAATATAACTCAGGCATTCACTGTGATCAATATCACAATGTTTTCTCTTACCAGGGAGCTATAAATATGAACACAACTTTCTTTGGTAGTGGTGCACGCTACTGTTTGAACATGGTATCATAATATCAGAGGCCTCAGAAAATACTGCTAGGCCATCACTGCTCCAGCAATACCTGTTAGATATCTGATTAATGGTTTAATTTTGGCCATAGTCTATGAAATTAAATGAAATAGTTTGAAATGAAATAGTTTATTAACATCCTGGGTAATAATATACACTTGATGTTTGTCATTGTTCTACGGTCATCAGCTGACCGTCATCCGCTTTGGGTGCGCTAAGGCTTATATGGGCTAGGAGAAAAAAGCGGGCGGAAAAAAACTCCAGCCCTGTTTTAATAAATTTTCAGGTACAATGGGTATTTATTATGCAGCATGACTGTGGGGTGGGGTTTAAACATTTAATAAAAATAAGTAAAAATATATAGCTTGTTGAAGATGTGAACCAAGTTTTTTAATACTTTGATTGACACCAACAACTGTGGGCTCCCACAAAGCCTTACAAGCTAGAACCTACCAATAACTATAGGTACTACTCTTATATAACATGCTGCACTAAACTTTAACAGTAAAGTAACTGCAATAAACTTTGAGCAGCGATGGCCGAGTGGTAACGACTGCGGATTACGACGCGGGAGATGCCAGGTTCAAATCCTCGGCACGCACCCCTGACAAAAGAATTTCGCATATAAATAATGTACGCATTTCACTGCTACTCCACAGTGATGGAAAATATTGTGATATTTAATTGATAACTATGTTTTCAATCGCCATGCATGCCTGAGAGAAACTCATAATTTCTCGAAGGTATGATGTCCACCAATCTGCACTATGCCAGCGTGGTGGACTAAGGCCTAAATCCCTCTCACTTGTTAGAGGAGAACTGAGCCCAGCAGTGGGACATAAAAAGGGTAAAAGACAAATAAAACTTTAACATGTTAATACATTTCTTGACTTTAGCTTCTACAGCATGCCATTGGGAGAGTTCCAGACAAACTGCTAGATATGACAAGTATACATATGTATATGGAAAACCTTAAAATCAAAGGCTTAGAAGAATTATACTCACATCAGGAGTTGGTACTCTTGGCTCATGAAAATCTGACCACATCTTTCTGGGAACTACAACTACTGGTAGATCATGAGTCACTTGTCTTGTCTGTGCACCTGAAGTGAGCTGAAATATATGAATATTATTAAATAAATGTTACACACTCATAGCCCCACAGTAAGGTAATCAATACCCTGTGTCGGGGGTACCACAAAGGCATACAAAGACAGGAACACTAGCACACAGCCCGAGAACAGAAATTAAAACTCAAGATTCAAATTTCTGTTTTGCCGGGAATCGAACCCTCGGACCCATCGATTGGCAGTCCGGCATGGTAACCATTACGCCACGCGGGTCGTCAATTAAAACATTTATGAAGCTGCACTTTCAATATACAACGTGGCATACTAATGTGCAAAGATTGCATGTTTATAACTCATGCAAGAATGGCTGAACAGATCAAGATTAATATTTGGCACAGAGATAGAATATAGCGTGGAACAGCATATTTACTTGACTTTTTAAACCCGACAAATGTACTGTTGCTGAAACATAGATTATTAAAATCATACAAACTTAAATAACCTGAGCGATGCCAGGCAGGATCACAAGTGATACATTAATTAAGAAGCCTAGATTACTCCACCATACTGCTCAATTGCTGAACACACAAGTTAATAGCCAAGTGTACGTTTACAGTACGGAAATGTAGGGTTATCAAACATTACATAACTTAGTTTCTTCATTTATTAGATTTTGATCTATACAAAGCTTTAGATTTAAACTACTTAATTTAAATAACCGCATCGAATGCGCATGGCCCAGCAGTAAGCAGCAAAAAATTAGCATTTCGTAAAACTTGCATGAAACGTGCATAGCCCAGCAGCTACCGTGGAACGTAAGTGATTTATGAAGCTAAGCCAAATGGGCATGGTCGGGTGTGAGATAGGTGACTACTAGTGGCAAAAGATTTCATGTGCAATTCCATGCACACAGATAAACTATGTCTAGATTTTAAGAGTGAGATAAATAAGTTATGTATCATTAAAAAAAAAGTGTAATATTAAATAATAATAATGCTTCGGAGTGCACGTTAAGCCGTCTGTTCTGGTTGTTATCGATAGATAACAGTAGTTAAACCTTGTCGGAGGCCTTATGGGCGGTTTGAAAACATTCAATAGCGGATTGACCAAAAACCCGCATTGGAGCAGCATGGTGGAGTAAGCTCCAGGCATCCCGAATAATGGAGAGAGACCCGTGCCCAGCAGTGGGACTTAAAAAGGGTTGCAGCCCACCAGCCAATTAAATAACCTCCACCAACCCACATTGGAGCAGTGTTGTGGAGTAAGCTTCAGGCCTGTAAGCGATAGACCTCCCCGATAATGGTGTGACACGCCAAACAGTGGGATGCAAAAATTTGCAGCCAATTAAGTAACTGAATAATAAAAAAATTAGAAATACCAGTTCAATTTCCAGTGTTAGACATGGACAATGTTTCTTAGTGAGTTTCATTTTCAAGGACTTTGCAGATTTTAGAGTTATTAGTGACTTTGCTAAGTTACCTGAAATACAAGCATAATACAAATATGTAGAGAAAACATCTATTTTAAACACAATTGTGTTTAAAAATATCTTCTTCATGGTACCATTTCTACCATATAATAATATAAAGAAGCTTATATTAGTAAATCTAGATTTACAAGAGAAAACCATCAGAAATAAAAACTCACCCACCCTCTCACCAAAAACATATACATATATTTATACAAAACCAATGGCATAGACTTTGAGTTTGGAAGGGCTTAATTTTAGTTTGGGGAAGATGCGAGTTGAATAGTAGTGGATAGGGGGTGACTGTTGCATTACGTGAACTCAGACCACGCCTGGTTTGGGGTGGGGGGTAAAAAGGACTGCCAATGGGGGTCCCGGATTTGATTTCTGGTGAAGCCGACATTGAAATTAGTTTGTATTGGAAATCTATCAAGATATTGAGTATCGATACAAAAATATCAATACACCTATGTGATAAGGTTATCTGAAGAAGTTGTTAAAGAAAACAGGGTCATGTCCCCTGTGATGACCTTCCCCCCCTTGGGACCGCGCCTGACTGAGACAGAGAGTATGTGAAGTAAGGGCTGGTAGACTCAGAGCGAATATATTCAGGTTCTTTTTTCACAAAGTTAGTCATTCACTCGGCAACATTTCATACGAAAATTTGTTTTGTAGGATTAAATTGCAAGTGTTATTTACAATTTTAAGCTTTTATTAAAATTTACACTTTAATTACTTGAAAAACATAAGTATATCAATGTAACATGAAATCTTATATTTTTTGAGTAATTTAATTTAAGTGTAAATTCTAATAAATAGCTCAAAATTGTACATCTTATATATAAAATTCTCGTGTCACAATGTTAGTTACCATACTCCTCCGAAACGGCTTGACCGATTTTTATGAAATTTCATATGCATATTTAGTAGGTCTGAGAATCGGCTACTATCTATTTTTCATACCCCTAAGTGATAAGGGTGGCCCGCCCCAAACATTTAAACGCGGTACGGAGTTCGCGGGGGCAGCTAATAATGATTTAAATAAAAATTGGATTCGAGTTTTTATCATTTGCATTTTCTGAGCACATTTACTATAGTAACTTACATTTTTTATACCACCAGGAAGAAGAGATTTCAACAAAAAAAGCACACCGACCTTTTTAAAAAAGCAGATATTTTGACGTGGGAATTTTCTATTGAAAATTAGGCTGTTTTTTCGATATTAAGTCAAAATGAGGTGAAAAAAATAAATATTTTAAACCGAAAAAATACTGTATATCTGGGACATAAAATTGTAAGTTTTCATCAAATTTTGTGAAAAAATAATTTTATTTGATTAAGATAAAAATAAAAAACCAAAAACATTGTTATTTGAATATTTCACATAAATTTTGATGTTATGTGAAAAAAGTGCGAGTACAAAAGTTGTAGATCTTTTTATTACCTAACTACAACTTTGCCGTTTTTTTTTTCATAAGACCTGTAGTTTTGCCGAAAATCGAGATAAACCGTTTTTTCCCTTTAAAGCTTTGCCTTCCCGACCACAGATCACCCGTATTTTTTTCCTTTAATTTTTGTTATATTCTCTACCTTTTCCAATTGGTTTCATTCTACTATAATTTTTTTCACTTTTTACCATATTCAATATGATCGACACTGGTGGCCACATTTTAAAAAGCTGCAGCGTATGATTATATTTTCCCAAGACTTGATTAACGAACACTCGCCAGCTTGGAAACATTACTAGGCTCAGTGGCGCAAATAGCTTTACGTCATTAACTCAATATATCAATTTTCCTTTTGTGAAAAGAAGCCATTTCTGTTCACTGTTACAAACGATTTCTTTTGTTTGTGCAAAACAGTGTACGTTTACAGTACGGAAATGTAGGGTTATCAAACATTACATAACTTAGTTTCTTCATTTATTAGATTTTGATCTATACAAAGCTTTAGATTTAAACTACTTAATTTAAATAACCGCATCGAATGCGCATGGCCCAGCAGTAAGCAGCAAAAAATTAGCATTTCGTAAAACTTGCATGAAACGTGCATAGCCCAGCAGCTACCGTGGAACGTAAGTGATTTATGAAGCTAAGCCAAATGGGCATGGTCGGGTGTGAGATAGGTGACTACTAGTGGCAAAAGATTTCATGTGCAATTCCATGCACACAGATAAACTATGTCTAGATTTTAAGAGTGAGATAAATAAGTTATGTATCATTAAAAAAAAAGTGTAATATTAAATAATAATAATGCTTCGGAGTGCACGTTAAGCCGTCTGTTCTGGTTGTTATCGATAGATAACAGTAGTTAAACCTTGTCGGAGGCCTTATGGGCGGTTTGAAAACATTCAATAGCGGATTGACCAAAAACCCGCATTGGAGCAGCATGGTGGAGTAAGCTCCAGGCATCCCGAATAATGGAGAGAGACCCGTGCCCAGCAGTGGGACTTAAAAAGGGTTGCAGCCCACCAGCCAATTAAATAACCTCCACCAACCCACATTGGAGCAGTGTTGTGGAGTAAGCTTCAGGCCTGTAAGCGATAGACCTCCCCGATAATGGTGTGACACGCCAAACAGTGGGATGCAAAAATTTGCAGCCAATTAAGTAACTGAATAATAAAAAAATTAGAAATACCAGTTCAATTTCCAGTGTTAGACATGGACAATGTTTCTTAGTGAGTTTCATTTTCAAGGACTTTGCAGATTTTAGAGTTATTAGTGACTTTGCTAAGTTACCTGAAATACAAGCATAATACAAATATGTAGAGAAAACATCTATTTTAAACACAATTGTGTTTAAAAATATCTTCTTCATGGTACCATTTCTACCATATAATAATATAAAGAAGCTTATATTAGTAAATCTAGATTTACAAGAGAAAACCATCAGAAATAAAAACTCACCCACCCTCTCACCAAAAACATATACATATATTTATACAAAACCAATGGCATAGACTTTGAGTTTGGAAGGGCTTAATTTTAGTTTGGGGAAGATGCGAGTTGAATAGTAGTGGATAGGGGGTGACTGTTGCATTACGTGAACTCAGACCACGCCTGGTTTGGGGTGGGGGGTAAAAAGGACTGCCAATGGGGGTCCCGGATTTGATTTCTGGTGAAGCCGACATTGAAATTAGTTTCACTCACTGTTCTTGGTGTGAGTGTTTGTGTTCATGTCTATGTGTGTGTCTATGGTACTCACGACACAGGGTTCACCTACCCTACTGTGGGGCTATGAGTGTGAAATGTACAAATGAAACACATGAAATTATTACATAGCTCCTAACCTTTCTCACTCAAGACCGGACTAAGCCCTATTTGCTCAGTGGTATAGATCAAAATTTTGTGTTCATGTGGTCATACCTGGATTAAATCCTAAATAAATATCCTTGTGTTCCTCGTCTAAGCCAATCAGTTGATATTCCGAGAAGAACATGGCATGTGGGATTTCACACCACAAGACTGGAGGCGCTGGGCTACTGCTCTCATCACTTACAATGAAGTATAATCTGTCATCTGAAAGCCTGAAGACACACTCTTTGGATAGCTTGGATATTGTGCTCACTATATCTGTAAAACACATTTAATGTTATTAAAATCACAACTATGTTTAAATAATATGAGCTGTACCAGCCAAGTTGTTAAAGAACTGGAGCTGGCAACCATGCTGGACATCATACTTTAAGTTTTGGCGTACATTCATAGGCCCATTAATGCTCATTACCAGTCAGAACTAAGTTTTATGTTGTCAGAAAGTTCACAGTTGACAATTTCTTTTAGTTTGAATAATAATTTATAGTTCAATTTTTTTTTCAAAGCGATTTTATAGTTCAAAATATGACAAGCAGGAAATTCAAGTTAATGTAATTTTTAACTTTTCTTCTAATTTTTATAGATATATTTTCAATTTTATTTAAACTTACTTGAAAATTCTCTCATAGGACCTGCATCTATCATAACCGCCCGGAATTTCATTTTTGTATAATAATAAATAACACACCGTATTTAAATATTGGTCACAAGAAATCTTAGGATATTAAATACATATTAAACATATTTTACTAAACGACATTTGTATTTGCAACGTATAGATAGAGAAGAAATTAACTCCCAATGAAAGAAAATAAAATTGACCGAACACTTTCGCGGGCATATTTTTTGACAATATCACAAAACTCCTTAGTCCTTTTTGACTTTGACTTTATTTTTTTTATTATTTCGTTTTACGGCATTGGATAAAAATCCTTTCAGCCATTCAATATCATATTTACTTTTCAATTTTAATAGTGGCGTCGCGTCGCAAACTCTGTGCATATTGCCAGCATCAAGTAAAATTTTTGTTTCACTTTGCAGTCGTAGAAAAAAATCAGTTAGTCGTCAGGTATCAGTCAGTCTAGTCAGTCAGCGATGCCGATGGCTAGGCTAGTATGGCTACTTTACCAGAACGTATCCGATGGAGTTTTGGAGGTAAGCCGAAAAAACATGTTTTCGCACTGTTATTTTATTTCACAACACTCGTGCACTGTCATTAACCTATATGGAGCAAAATGTCATCAACTTTATCCGATATAACTCAAAAATACACGAACAAAATGAAAATAAAACAAGAGCACAACTTGTCTCTTCAGACTTCCCGCCTTATAACCTAAAGGAGTGCCCTTTACAGGCGAACCCTTCGGCCCAAGGACCATGACCAAGGGTCATTCTCGTTACATAAAACTTAAATAAAACTAGTTGTCGCGCGTTTCGCACCATCCATTAGAATTAAGTGCGTGCGGTACGACCCCCGAGGAAATGCCGAATTGTACACAGGCGTATTTATATGTTTGTGGAATTGTGGTAGGGCAAAAAAAGAACAGAGACTTCAAGTTTACAAAAGGAAAACATCAGTTTTCACCTTAGAGCATCGAAGGTATTAACTCCCGATAATAGAGAAGGCATTGCACCTTGGTTCGATACATAATTTTTGTGCCAATTTGGCACAAAAGTGCGGAGAAAAACGCACGAAGGGAGTGGAAATCTATCAAGATATTGAGTATCGATACAAAAATATCAATACACCTATGTGATAAGGTTATCTGAAGAAGTTGTTAAAGAAAACAGGGTCATGTCCCCTGTGATGACCTTCCCCCCCTTGGGACCGCGCCTGACTGAGACAGAGAGTATGTGAAGTAAGGGCTGGTAGACTCAGAGCGAATATATTCAGGTTCTTTTTTCACAAAGTTAGTCATTCACTCGGCAACATTTCATACGAAAATTTGTTTTGTAGGATTAAATTGCAAGTATTATTTACAATTTTAAGCTTTTATTAAAATTTACACTTTAATTACTTGAAAAACATAAGTATATCAATGTAACATGAAATCTTATATTTTTTGAGTAATTTAATTTAAGTGTAAATTCTAATAAATAGCTCAAAATTGTACATCTTATATATAAAATTCTCGTGTCACAATGTTAGTTACCATACTCCTCCGAAACGGCTTGACCGATTTTTATGAAATTTCATATGCATATTTAGTAGGTCTGAGAATCGGCTACTATCTATTTTTCATACCCCTAAGTGATAAGGGTGGCCCGCCCCAAACATTTAAACGCGGTACGGAGTTCGCGGGGGCAGCTAATAATGATTTAAATAAAAATTGGATTCGAGTTTTTATCATTTGCATTTTCTGAGCACATTTACTATAGTAACTTACATTTTTTATACCACCAGGAAGAAGAGATTTCAACAAAAAAAGCACACCGACCTTTTTAAAAAAGCAGATATTTTGACGTGGGAATTTTCTATTGAAAATTAGGCTGTTTTTTCGATATTAAGTCAAAATGAGGTGAAAAAAATAAATATTTTAAACCGAAAAAATACTGTATATCTGGGACATAAAATTGTAAGTTTTCATCAAATTTTGTGAAAAAATAATTTTATTTGATTAAGATAAAAATAAAAAACCAAAAACATTGTTATTTGAATATTTCACATAAATTTTGATGTTATGTGAAAAAAGTGCGAGTACAAAAGTTGTAGATCTTTTTATTACCTAACTACAACTTTGCCGTTTTTTTTTTCATAAGACCTGTAGTTTTGCCGAAAATCGAGATAAACCGTTTTTTCCCTTTAAAGCTTTGCCTTCCCGACCACAGATCACCCGTATTTTTTTCCTTTAATTTTTGTTATATTCTCTACCTTTTCCAATTGGTTTCATTCTACTATAATTTTTTTCACTTTTTACCATATTCAATATGATCGACACTGGTGGCCACATTTTAAAAAGCTGCAGCGTATGATTATATTTTCCCAAGACTTGATTAACGAACACTCGCCAGCTTGGAAACATTACTAGGCTCAGTGGCGCAAATAGCTTTACGTCATTAACTCAATATATCAATTTTCCTTTTGTGAAAAGAAGCCATTTCTGTTCACTGTTACAAACGATTTCTTTTGTTTGTGCAAAACAGTGTACATATGAAATGCCTTAAATTGAATTTGGGAACGCTAAATTTTCTAGAAGAAGCTTTTTCGTCGATAAGAATCGTCGAATTAAAAAATATTATACACACTCAGCAACTCTACATGGCCTTTACTTTTGATTTTGATTTTTAATGTTCCAAAAGGTAAAAAATATTTATTCTTATGTTAATGGCACAATGTGGCAACATTATTCCTTTTCATAGACAAAACATACGTTTCACTTCCTTTAAGATGGCGCTGGCTGGTATACTGATAAGTTTAGTTACGGTGTTATTTAGCTGTCTCGTTTTAACACTGTGAAGTATTCGTATAACCTAAAAGAGACGGAAGATATCTCCTTTTGATTATAACGAATATTAACGAATCGTGGGGTTATTTTACTAAAATATTTTATTTATTTTACATGTTAAATGTGCAATCTATAGTTATTTATTGATTATAACGGCTTCTATTAATAAAAAGCCTAATCACCTACCAGCATTTGATGATACCAAATCGTAGAAAAGGATTATATGGCGAATAATGAACACTCCGAGGTATGTGTACGAAAATGAACGATCGATAAGCTTGTCATGCTATAACCACAAAATATTCGCTTTCATTTGTTTGTAGAGTTCTTATTAGAAGCTTGCATTTCTAAATTTTTTTCGTGTTTCTGTATTTCTGTTGTCTGTATCACTGTATCGTAAACATACTAATTCGCTGAATTCGCACAATTTCCTGTAGTAAAGTAGGATATGGAACTGCCGTTGAGTTAACGTTTTTCCTTCGAATTCGATCTTCAAATATTTAACGGATTCATGTTTTGAAAGGTGATTATTATGTGTCAACAGTATTTTAGTATTTATGAAAATTTTATAATAAGAATTTAAAGTAGAATACAGTCATATGAGATAACTTGGTGTTTTTCCAGTTTCATTGCAACGTTCACGATCATCGTATTGGCGCTACATTAGGTTCAATGTCGTGCTCGGTTATGCAATGGACTGACATCATTTTAGTTGTTTCCTGGCAGTAATGTGGTTGATTTTCTACAACATATCAATGTTCTAAATGTTACGGGAAATCGAAACTTACAATCTGACGGTTGGTGGCGTTCTTAAAATAGACAGAACTGTCTCTATCAGTGAATTGAGGTTACGTTAACTGTACACCTGATTTAACATTCGCTCTCATAACCTGATAATGGAATGTTGATTGATAAAGCGTGATTTGTTTATTGCCCATTATAAATGGTAAATTGGTACTTTTTACTATTTTAGTAAGCAAACATGTATTAGGTAGCAAACTAATGATTAATTTTATATAAAGTGCCATCAAAGTCTATATAGTTCATCAAGATAGGTACTTACTATGTATGTACACTGACGTACAGTTATACCACGGTAATTTATACGGTGTTATAGGTACCCAACTAGTACAGGTGTTTGAAATTTGCGAAATAATTATATGACTATACATACCTACACATAGAACAGCTTATTTTTTTCGTAATCAGTAGTAATCACCAATCTACGCATTGTCACAGGCATTGTTTACATTTTAGAATAGTTAGGTACCTTAACTGTGAGATGGATAGAGATAGGTATCTGATAGGATTACCATTTGTTCCGAATGTTTTGGATAGATCTCTACGGAATTTTGAGATTTTCCCTACTTTATCTCAGGTTTTTTTCTTCATTTTTATGACATTTTTATTACCTATATACGTAGAGAAGAAAAAATAATGGAACTTTATAAAGTAAAAAAATATGTACAAACCTACCTATGTAGTTTGTATGTACTTAATTTACCACAACCACGATAACCAGTAGCTACCACTTGGCCAGCAATTTTATATTCGAGAGGAGATCGGGTGCCCAGTAGTTTCTTGTTAGTTATTTTACGCTTTGTACGAGGAAAAGAAATGTAATAGCAAATTCTTCTGACGATCATAATAATATATTAAAATTATTCGCGTTAAAATTAAAGAATATAGTAAATAAATGGTGAATATTCGTAATTATAAATGCAAATGGGTGCTATGAATGCTCCTTTTTTTGTTTTCGGGGGGGAAAACCTTCAAAAGGTACCCGGCACCTGGGAGAGGGTACCGGGTTATGTGGGATTTGACCGCACTAAAACCCCCTCGGTGGCTGCCACTGCGCTTGGGGAGGACTCCGGGATCGCCGGCGGTACGCACCGGTGTCCTCCACGCGCGACGCCCCAAAACGGGCCCATCTTCGGGAGAGCATATGTGCTCTCCTGCACCTTCCGATGCTCACGGCGACATGTAGCCACTCACACATCGCCGAAATTCCCGGGGCTGCTGTTTGGACGGATCGAGCTCCCACTCACACCGTCCACAACCCCGGAAGCCCCCTTTTAGTCGCCTCTTATGATCAGGCAGGGGATACCGTAGCTCTATTCTTAATCCCGAAGCTACAGGGACTGCTATGAATGCTCCTACCACAGAACATATTAAAAGAAGTAGAATGGCAATAGCGCGCTGTAATAATAATCCTGCCCCACCTTTCACCTCCACTACATCTGTCTAAATATTAAGCTTACGCACATATTTGCAATTTCAAAACTAGCCAATCTTAGCGCAGCATAATCACGCGATTTCAAATGAACGAATCACACCCAAGCACGCATATCGCAGCGCGATCGCGTGTTTCTGTAGAGATATGAGCATTGCTCATATCCTTGGCGCGTCTGCCCCGCCCACAATTCCATTCTAACCTCTTTAATATGTTCTGTGGCTCCTACAATACAAATATTCGTGATCCCTACTTGGTATCTAGTGACCTTACAACTATTTAAGTCGTATAAGGTTATTATTATTTTATCATTTAACGTCCTCCACAGACCGCTTTTCACGCTCCTTTTTACCACGGACGTGAAGGTTATGGGACAAACTTCCAGCTGAGACATTCCCAGTGGACTATAACATGGGGTTCTTCAAGAAAGCTGTAAAAAAGCTCTCCTCCAAAGCCGGCAATGCTCGGGCGGCTCCCCTGGGGTTGCCCGTGTCCATAGGCGGCGGTGATCGCTTAACACCTCGTGGCCCGTCTATTAATAAAAATGATACGTACCTACCTATCTACTATCTTGCCGGGTTTTTCGTGAGATTCCATATCATGTGAGATTTTAGTTTTGCTGCAATGAATCCTCTGCAGTAAAAATAATGTTTTTCCTTACGCGGCTTACTTTTCAGACCCACCCTGAACTAGCCTGTTATTAATTCTGGAACTTATCACCTTGTGTTAGAAGCTATCATGAGTAGTGTTAACACGTTACATCTTGCCCACTCTAGCCACCTTCTACCCGGGAAGTTAGTATAAGCCTAGCTTAACAACTAGCTGGCACCCGGGTACCTTTTGAAAGTCCCCCCCTATACCAAAAAAAAAGGGAAACAGTCATTAGGAAATGGGCATATTGGGTGCAAAGTCTGGATTCAATTAGTAGACCTCCTCAAGTCCTGTGTTGAATATATAACGTCTCTGATTTTTTGCAGGATTTAGCAAATTCACTTGTTCTAAATGAATTTTTTACTTTACAAATCATAAAGAATGTGGGTTACGGGTTCCTCCACCTAAACTTGGCGAGCGGTTTACTGACGATAGTTACAATGTTGGCAATATGCATGAGAAACCAAATTGCTGTTTATTCCGGATAGCTTAGGTCTGTATCAAAAGCAGAATATAGCTTTAAATTCGAATAGTAATTTTCAAATTATGTAGGTATGTCCCTTGACTTACGTTACTTACTCTTTCATATGCCTAGGCATATGGACGACTCGTCTAAAGTAATAGATTAGATATTAAAGTCAGGTCAGGTGTGACTTTAGAAGTAACCGCCGTCAGCTTTCCTAACGTTGACTTAACTTGGATAGCTAGCCTATTCTAATCATGTACTTGCAGCTGGGCTGCTGACAAGGTAGACAAGGTAGACTTAATTTTCAACATAGGTAGTCAAAGTTACGAACTGCCGGAATCTTAGCAAAATCACATTCCTCTTTTCTATAGTAGTATTTATGAGAATGGCTACGTGAATTTCGGACAGAAGAACCGCCTTGTTTTAATTTGGATTGTTCATTTGTAGAGCCCTTTACAAAATTAAATATAAAATGTCAAAATAAGACCAAATTTTTATTGTTCGTAAAACCGGCATGCTGCATTGCTGAGCAGTGAGCAGCGATGGCCGAGTGGTAAAAAACCGCGGTCTTCGACGCGACCGATCCTGGGTTCAAATCCTCGGTGCGCACCTCTTACAAAGGTAATGTGCGGATTTATCGCTGCTCTACTGTGATGGAAAATATTTCTCCATCGCCGTGCATGCCTGAGAGAAATTCATAATTTCTCGAAAGCATGACGTCCACCAATCCGCACTTGACCAGCGTGGTGGACTATGGCCTAAATCCCTCTCACTTGTAAGGAGACCTGTGCCCAGCAGTGGGACATAAAAAAGGTTGAAAATAACCTGCATAGTTCAATGGGGAAATAGAGGTAACAACTTTATGATCCCGCAATTTCCTTTGCATCTCTATTGATAAATAAATTAAGTTTTTAACAAAAAAATAGAACTGACTTCAAACGGTAAAAAATAAAATTGTTCAGTACCTACTTCTTCTTGCTTATAGTAATGACTCTTAAAACTATTTTTGGAGTCGGGCCCCTACTAAAATGTCGTAGGTACCATTCCTTCTAAATGGGCACCGACAATACAGACAGTGGGACAGTACCTACTTCTTTTTGCTTATGGTAATGACTGTTAAAACTATATTGGAGTTGGTGTCCATTCAGAACGAAAGGTACACTATATTTGCTAAGACAGGACATTTTACTAAGGGCCCGACTCCAAAAATAGTTTTAAGAGTCATTACTATAAGCAAGAAGAAGTACGTACTGAACAATTTTATTTTTTACCGTTTGAAGTCGGTTCTATTTTTTTGTTAAAAACTTAATTTATTTCACTCTTTTTAGTAATTTTAATAATTCTTCACATATGTATAAGCACAATTGGATTTTTTTTCACTTAACTTCTAAACGTTAAAGAGATACCTTTTATAATCATGTTTATCTAATAGCCATCTTATAGCCTGAAAGAATACTACTATCAGTCCACCTGAACGTATAAATCAATAAAAGAATTTACTCTCAGCTCCTAACCGTTGAGGAGTTGTACCTTCAATCATCAGCTTAGCAACATGAGGTGATAATTACCGGACATAAATATTTGTATTATGTTAAAAAATATGACTAAAAGAATGTGTGTGCCTATTAAATTTCAGTGTTTCCCTCGATTTCCCTAGTATCACATCATCAAATTTTGTCATTGTGACAGTTGGACCACCTCAGGAATGTAAGATTTCCAACAAAAAACCATTTATTGAAAGAATTTGCTCTCAACTCCTAACCGTCATAGTACCTTCCATCATCAGCTCAGCAACATGATATAATGATAATTATACACAAATACCTATTTTGCTTTAATAAAAATATGAAAATTACTTGTTGTGCTATAAAATTTGAATGTTCCCTTCGATTTCTCTGGGATACCATCATCAGACTTTGACTTGGTGACAGTTGGACCACCTCAGGAATGTAAGATTTCCAACAAAAAACCATTTATTGAAAGAATTTGCTCTCAACTCCTAACCTTCGTAGTACCTTCCATCATCAGCTCAGCAACATGATATGATGATAATTATACAATAATGTCTGTTTTGGTTTAGTAACAATATGAAAATCATTTGTTTGCTGTAAAATTTGAATGTTCCCTTCGATTTCTTCGGGATCCCCTCATCAGACTTTGACTTGGTGACAGTTGGACTACCTCAGGAATGTAAGATTTGGAATAAAAAACTATTTATTGAAAAAATTTGCTTTCAACTCCTCACTGCAACAGTGCCTTCCATCATCAGCTCAGCAACATGAGATGATGATTACTATGCACAAATATCTCTTATGCTTCAGAAAGTATAAGAAAATCAATGTGTGTGCCTATAAAAATTGAGAGATCCCCTCGATTTCCCTGGGATCCCATCATCAGATCCTGATTTGGTGACAATGGGACCACCTCGGGAGTATAAGCATACGAACAAAAAAAGAATTTTGAAAATCGGTCCACAAACGGCGGAGTAATCGGTGAACATATATAAAAAAAAAATACATACAGCCGAATACAGTACCTCCTCCTTTTGGATGTCGGTAAAAAATAATAGTTATTCTACAAAAAGTGCTCGATTCCATACAGTATACAGTTATGTCACAATAACTAATTTTTCTTGTTAAATAAGAGGACTGAGATTTTTTTTCACGAAACATTACATTTAATTTTAATTGACATATTTATGATTGTTTTTACTTATTTGTTTCAGTATGGCAAAGGACGTAGGAACCAAGTCATTTCTGCAACTTCAGATTGACAGACTAAAGGCTTTGCAGGCGAAGCTTTCCACAGAGGCCGAACAAGATTATGTCATTATCAAGGAAGAGTAAGTACATAGATATTACCTTGATATTACATTTTATTATGTGTAAGATTCAACTTGTACGTATAGAACATGTTATTTCATCTATATCCATATAATTTTTTTACAAAGACAAAGACTTTTATTTGCACAAATATGTGTGTTTACAAAAGATGTTTTTATACATTTGGTTCGCCATATTTACCTTCATGACATGAGGTATGCAAATATTACAATAATTAAAAACTTAACTAATTACAAATTACAAACATAAAAATGTACATTGAAATATTGTCATTTATTTTATTATATGTATACTACATTATCTTTGTTTGTACCCATATTGCGCATTTTAGTTTATTTATTTTATTTATTTTTATTTTCGGATCGGATCCGATCGTCGGCTTTGGGTACCCATATTGCAGGGTTTTTGTACACTGAGAGGAAAAAAAAGCCGGCGGAAAAAAAACCTGCCAGGTTTTTATGGAATTCCTTTATGCCGTTTTATCGTTTAGAAAATCAGTGACTGAGTAATATGCCTTTTCCAGAAAATACGTTTTAAGTTCTTTTTTAAACTCATTGCCTGCGTTTCCTGCTGCTTTTTCTTCTCTCTTATTCGTGATTGTAAAACTTCGCCTCTAAATCAATATTCTAATACGAAATATGTACTCGTAATACAGTTTTCGTTAAGCTTCCATCCTAAGCATCATCATTCGTATTAAAAACGTTCATTAATGCGTTTTGTTGTTATTCCAATGGAGAAATTATATGCGCCGAAGCAGAAATTTTCGTTGTTTTTGTTTCTAACTTTATGGTACCTACCTACCCACGACATACATAGCGCATCTTTAAAGTAAAACCGTTACTAAACTACAATATTTATATATAATACATATACAAAAAAGATGATGATGATATCATAAAAGCAGAGCCTCAGACTACACATAGTCTAGAGCGGAAGAGGCCTGCGTTTCCTGCTGCTTTTTCTTCTCTCTTATTCGTGATTGTAAAACTTCGCCTCTAAATCAATATTCTAATACGAAATATGTACTCGTAATACAGTTTTCGTTAAGCTTCCATCCTAAGCATCATCATTCGTATTAAAAACGTTCATTAATGCGTTTTGTTGTTATTCCAATGGAGAAATTATATGCGCCGAAGCAGAAATTTTCGTTGTTTTTGTTTCTAACTTTATGGTACCTACCTACCCACGACATACATAGCGCATCTTTAAAGTAAAACCGTTACTAAACTACAATATTTATATATAATACATATACAAAAAAGATGATGATGATATCATAAAAGCAGAGCCTCAGACTACACATAGTCTAGAGCGGAAGAGGCCTGCGTTTCCTGCTGCTTTTTCTTCTCTCTTATTCGTGATTGTAAAACTTCGCCTCTAAATCAATATTCTAATACGAAATATGTACTCGTAATACAGTTTTCGTTAAGCTTCCATCCTAAGCATCATCATTCGTATTAAAAACGTTCATTAATGCGTTTTGTTGTTATTCCAATGGAGAAATTATATGCGCCGAAGCAGAAATTTTCGTTGTTTTTGTTTCTAACTTTATGGTACCTACCTACCCACGACATACATAGCGCATCTTTAAAGTAAAACCGTTACTAAACTACAATATTTATATATAATACATATACAAAAAAGATGATGATGATATCATAAAAGCAGAGCCTCAGACTACACATAGTCTAGGGCGGAAGAGAAGTGCGCAACATAATATGCACTAAGTATTACTACGCTTACTAGTGCTTGTTTCAATAACCGTTGAATGCTGATGATGATGATGATGCTCTTATTCCAATATCCTGTGCATGACACATGGTATTTGATGGTATTATTGTATATTCTTATACAGGTTCCGTCAAAAAGAAATAAATAATATAGTTTAAAAAACTAAAAAACACGCTTTTGTGAAAATATGAACTAAAAAGTAAAAATAACGTAGTTGAAAAAACTAAAAATACACGCTTTCGTGAAACAACGAACTAAAAAGTGAAAAATAGGAAGAAAATGTACCTGTTTTATTGTAAAAAAAGCGTGGGGTGCATGATGTCAATAGTAGTATTATTATAAGAATAAGGTAATGTTAGAATAGGATTATCATTTTGAAATCATAAGAAGTACCCCACGCTTTTTTTTACAATAATATAGGTACATTTTTTTCTTATTTTTCACTTTTTATTTCGTTGTTTCACGAAAGCGTGTTTTATTTAGTTTTTTAAACTATATTATTTATTTCTTTTTGACGGAACCAGTATAAGAATTCCGTTATTACGAATTCTGTTATTAAGCATGTGACCCACCCAGTCGATGATGGTATTATCTATGCCTCTGTCTTTCATACATTTTAGTATGACTTCAGTAGGGTATTGTCAAAGGCTCCATCAATGTCCAGAAATGCACATAAGGCAATTTCTTTGTCTTCAAGGGCTTTTTCTGTGCGGTCCGTTAGCTCCATTAGTGCGGATTCCGTTGATTTCCCTTTTTGGTAGGCATGTTGCTGCGGCTGTAGGGGTATGACCTTTAGATAGGTTTCCCTGATGTGTAAGTCCATTGTCCTTTTCCATTGTCTTCAGTAAAAATGAGGTGAGACTTATTGGTCTGAAAGATTTGGGTTGCGAGCTATCCCTATCACCCGCTTTATGTATAAAGGTAACCCTCACTTTTGTCCATGAGGTTGGCAGGTATCCCCAGGCAAAACTTGCTCGGAAGATTTTCAATAGTACTGCCAGCACTTCGTTTAACCCTTCTTGAATTAGAGCAGGGAATATGTCGTCTTCTCTTGCAGATTTGTAGCCCTTAAAACTATTGATGGCCCAGGTTACTTTGTCGGGTTTGAAGACTGAAGTCGCCACCCTCCAGTTCTCAATGGTTGGTCTTAATTTGTGTGTATAGGAGGGTGACATGATGGCATCCTTGTCCATGACGGTAGACCCGGGTAAATGTGTGTTTATTAATACCATCAAGGTCTCATCTACCGTCTTGTTGTAACTTCCATCAGGTTTCCTCAGTAATCCAAGATGAGCTGGCGGCGTTTTTGCAAGAATTCTGTGTATCTTGGCGACTTGTGCCGTCCCATTTATTTCTTCACAGAATCTTTGCCAGGATCTGCGCTTTGCCCTTCTCAGTTCATTGTTGAAGTCCGTGAGTGATTCGGTGTAGGTCTGCCAGTCTTTGGTTTTTTTGGCTCTATTAAAATCGAAGCGGGCTTTTTGCCTAAGCTTGGACAGCGCATTATTCCACCACGGTACTTCTCTGTTTGTTGTAACAGATTTTAAAGGACAGCTGTGCAAGTATGCATCATTAATACTTTTCTCCAGCTCTCCTGCCACATCCTCTAGTTGGTCTCGAGTTTTCACGGCTTCGCCTATCGTCCTTAGTTTGGTTTTGAGTTGATGTCTGTACTCCTCCCAGTTAGTTGCCTTAGGTTTAAGATAAGTTTCTACATGTTTACATCTATTAGAGGCTATATCAAACCTAATATGTCTATGATCACTAATGATCAGACATAGATACCTCAAAGCTGACGTGCCAGTTTCGAACGCGATTCTCAAGTTGCTCCGTGCAGAAGGTAATGTCCAACACCTCCTCTCTGAACATTTATGAACGTAGGAACGTTAGAGATATTAAGAGTTTGAAGGCTGTTAGATAATAAAAACTCATACATTAACTCACCCCATCGGCTGGAATTGGTACTACGGTGAGGTGTGATGACTGTTGCTGTCGCATGCCAGCAGCAGTTGAGCCTCCTGTTCCTGGCAGTACTCGATGAGGGGGGCTAGCTGCACAGTTGGATCTGGTCTCTCTCTGGGTAGATAGGCCGAACAGATTATTGTCTTGAATGATTCGAAACGGAAGAGCGACGTAGGCTGCTACCATTATACCAGTTATAGAACTATGTGATTGTAAATTTTTCATTTAATCTTTATCATACATTATTTTTATTGGTTTTAATTTTTTCTTTATTATTAGTAAATTAGGTAGAAAAGAACGTCATTTTACCCTTTAGATTGTTTTTCGAATGCTTAAAGACATAGGTAATTCGTGTGTTATTTTATAGTTTATATATAAGTTAATACATGCATTATAAATAACTGGTGTTTTATGTATCAAAATCGATTAACTTATACGAATACGAAAAATATAAGAACTAATTCATGCCTCCAATAAAAAAAATACATGTGAGCGGTGGCCCTTGTCGTTAAATCGAATTGCTAATAATTCACGAAGTTCAAAAAACTCATTTCCTTAATTTTCCTTACCGTAAATAATTTAGCAGGCTAGTAGGTAAGTAAAATGTTGGCCCGATTTACACATCACGGCAGCAAGTAAGTTCATTTCGTATGTTGACTTGACAGTGGTTGAATTTGGCGTTCAATATTTATTTCATTTTCGTTATCTTCTAAAATCACATTTAATAAATCTTTCACTACATCGCGGAGGTGCTGGCGCACTTCATCCCCATCCATTGTTCGCTAATATCGAAGAAATGTACCCGTATTACAAAGATAAACGTGAGAGTGTACTGTCCGTCGTTACATGGTCTGACGAAGTATTTAAACTTACTTGTCGTTATGCTAGGACGTTGTTTCAACTTCTCGGGTAAGTAAGTATACTTACTTAGCTGCAACCCTTTTTGCGTCCCACTGCTGGGCTCTACTCTCCCCATTATTGGGGAGGCCTGGAGTTTACTCCACCACGCTGCTCCAATGCGGGTTGGTGTAGATTACTGTAGATACGGGTTAGTGGCCAACCCGCTGCCGGATGTTTTCAAACGGCCCATATGGCCTCCGACAAGGTTTAACGACTGTTACCTATCGACAACAACCGGGACCGACGGCTTAACGTGCCCTCCGAAGCACGGAAACGCGCATGAAATTTTTTGCCACTAGCGGTCACCTATCTCACACACGACCGCGCCCGTTTGGCTTTGCATAGATCGTTTGCGTTCTACGCTAACCGCCGGGCCATGCACGCTTCACTTACTTACTTAGGTATTTACTGATGTGTAAATCGGCCTTTACATCCAATTTATTGGTTTCCTGCTTCTCATCTCGTTATGTAGCAGCACCTTGCAGAACTAGTGTCAGAAAATCCTGGCATCACCACTACAAAATGAATGAAAACTTATAACTATTAAAGTTTGGAATTCCACGGCCATTATAATCGCTCAGGGCGAGACGGGCGGCAGGGTCAGGCAGGAGAATTCCCGCGCTAGCTAGGCCCGAACCCGAATCGCTTCGCGTGTGTTGTCCCCTTGTTTCGTTGTTGTTTCATTCAGTTCAGTTCGGTCGGTCGGTCGGTGGTCGGTTTAGTTTAGTCAGTCCATCAGTCCGTCCGGCTCCGCGCGCGTGTATGCCGTATGTCGTTTCCGTAAAAAAACACTTGTTTGTTTATTCCCAAGATTTGGCGGTATTTTTTTCATTTTAGAAGCAATGATTCGGAAGTTAAATTATTGTCATAGTGTTATTTATGTTGCGTATTATTAAATTAATAATGGTTCTAAAGTTAGACAGTGGTAAGGGTGGTTTATATCGTCGTTGCGCCCCATAATTAGTGTGTAAGCGATGCAATATCAAAGCAATGAGGAAGATGAGCTCCAATACAGGATTTTCGGTGAATCCTACAACTATGTCGAGAACACAACCGATCGCAGCCGGCGAAAGTGAGTTTATTTTTGTTTACATCCTGTACTTTCAATACTGACTCATATTATTCAGAGAAACTTAATCGATAGATAAATTAAGTGTGGTCAAATTAAATTAAAAAGAGCCTTTGCACTTACCCAATATAAAAAATCATCCATGTTAACATTTAGGTAGGTAGGTACTTGGTTACGTTAAAGTTGTTATCGGTAGCCAGCCGGTAGTTTGACACAACTCATGGCTAATGGCTTTGGCTATCGCGTGGTATATTTTTAAGGGCATGAAAAGTACATTTATCACAGTTTATTCGAGCTAGCAAATGGTAAAACTGACAACGATGCATGTTACATAGTTTTAATCAGCAAGGTACTCACTAAAGCCTGGACATGCATTCCTAAGAAACTTAAGTCTTTTATGTCGTCCAGTGCCGAACTAGGTACCCACCTAGCTCATAAGCAAATGGAGCAATTGATATATAAGGTACCTATGTAAGGTTCTAGGAGCACCAGAAAGAGCGAGGGAAAGCGAGGTACCTAGGTACTAGGCCTTCAGTGCCCCTGGCAAGATTATATAATTCTGTCCACATCTTCACCTAGGTAGTTAGGTATTTCTGCTGTAGTCCCTGTAGCTTCGGGATTAAGATTAGAGCTACGGTATCCCCTGCCTGATTGTAAGAGGCGACTAAAAGGGGGCTTCCGAGGTTGCCGGTGGTGAGAGTCGGAGCTCGACCCGTCCAGCCAGCAGCCCCGGGTAGGACGGCGGTGTGTGCGTGGCCGCATGCCGGCGTAAGCATCGGAAGGTGCAGGAGAGCATATCTGCTCTCCCAAAGATGGGCCCGTTCAAGGGGGCCGCGTGTGGAGGACACCGGTGCGTTTCACTGGAGATCCCGGAGTCCTCCCGCCTGAGTCAGGCCACCGAGGAGGTTTTAGTGAGGTCAAATCCCACATAAGTCGGTATCTTCTCCCTAGGTACAAGCCACAAAAAATGTATTTCTGCAGTAATGATTCTGTTGTTTCGGTGGAAAGATGCGGTTGGCCGCAAGAATGACATCACAAAATAAAAAAATATCGCACCGCCGCCGATACGTAATTTGTGATGACATGAAGCGACCAAGCAGCTCACATAACCGGGTATCTCTCCCAAGGTGTCGAGTACCTTTAGAAGGGTTTCCGCCGTAAAAAAGGTCTCTCCCATTGTAGTTGTCTCTTAGGTCACCTTTACTTTTTATTTCATTTTATTTCAGCTCTGGCAAGAACCGCACCTGCTTTCGGTAACGGGTAGAGGGAGGGGGGCTAACCTTCAAAAGGTAGCCAGCACCCTGGGGAGAGGTTGAGGTTGAGTTGAGTTACGCGGGATTTTTACCTCACTAAAATCTCCTCGGTGACCTAGGACCTCCAGTGGAATGCACCCTTCTTGAGTCATAAGTCTGAGCTCTCAATGAGCTCTTCAACGCAACGGAGTGCCGCGACATGAACATACCGTTGTTTCTTCCCGGAGTCGTGGGCCAGAGGGTTAGAACTCCCACTCACGTCATCCGCAACCCGAAACCTTTTAGTCGCTTCTTAAGCAAAGTATACCTTAGCTTGAATTATTCTGGTATGACCTACAGTCAGTGATCGTGTAAGAGATAGTGTCTTACTCAATCAGCTGTCACGTGGCCCATTATCAACCTATAGCCATTCTGTTATCTGTAATGTACTTTTAAAAAAAGGTTTTTCCGCCGTTTTTCTCTCAACTCAACATCTAGCCCAAACGGCGATGACGAAAAGATGACATTCATTAAGTTTAAGTTATTTTGTATTCCTAATATGAAATAAATACATTTTTGTCAATCCAATTCGTCACCTATGCTATTCGAAAAAAAAATTGTGAAATGGTACACTTTATATCACTTTTTACACAATCAATTTGGTATGTAGTTAGGTATATAATACATACATACTTACCGATTTAGCTATTACAAATCCGTAGGTACCTACTCTACAGAAGGGCGTTTTTTCGCATGTTCTCCCGTAAATTGCTGAGGGCAAAGTTTTTCCTGTACCTACAGCAAGCAATCCATGATTTTTACACGCTTTTTATTAGCTTCACCTGTATGTTTGTATGTTTGTAACCGACTTCTTTGGGCGCGATTTTGACCCACTTTAAACGGCCAGATTTCGTTCAAACTTTGTAGATTTATTGAGGACCGATGACAATACACAAATTTTTATAAAATTATTCCATTTAAAAATCCAACTAAAAAATTAAAATAAATAATGTAGTTTAAAAAACTAAAAAAACACGCTTTTGAGAAAATACGAACTAAAAACTAAAAAAATACGAACTAAAAACTAAAAAAATAAGAAGAAAATGTATATTACTGTAAATAAAGCGTGGGGTGCATGGTGTCAATAGTATCTTAAAAACCACCCCACGCTTTATTTACAGTAATATACATTTTCTTCTTATTTTTTTAGTTTTTATAGTTCGTATTTTCTCAAAAGCGTGTTTTTTTAGTTTTTTAAACTACATTATTTATTTTTAATTTTTTAGTTGGATTTTTATTCTCATATTATTGCATTGTCATCGGCCCTTGAACCCTATGCAAATTTTCAAGTTAACCAGAAAATTATATAAATTAACAAAAATCATATTTTGCAAATTGAAAAATGGAATAATTTTATCAAATTAGTGTATTGTCATCGGTCCTCAATAAATCTACAAAGTTTGAACGAAATCTGGCCGTTTAAAGTGGGTCAAAATCGCGCCCAAAGAAGTCGGTTACAAACAAACATACAAACATACAGGTGAAGCTAATAAAAAGCGTGTAAAAAAAATAAGAAGAAAATGTATATTACTGTAAATAAAGCGTGGGGTGGTTTTTTTAAGATACTATTGACACCATGCAACCCACGCTTTATTTACAGTAATATACATTTTCTTCTTATTTTTTTAGTTTTTAGGTCGTATTTTCTCAAAAGCGTGTTTTTTTAGTTTTTTAAACTACATTATTCTATGATCCTGTACTTAAGACTGCGATAGGCTCGGCGTAACACCATTATTTCGTATTCAGACTTCTTGTAAGCACGCATACAAACAGATTAACCCTAAAGCTCTGATTTATGATGTTACTAATTTCCTTTAGATCCTCTCATACTATTTTTTCATTTCTCTTACATTTTATTACTATTGCCTATGTCCTATTGAGTAACGATAACCCATTGGTTAAAACACCGAGCACGCAAGAGGGCCAGTTTAGAACCCAGCGCGTGTCATGAGAGTGAGTTTGGAATATTTCAAGGATACCTATCACGGAGAGGTGAGCGATTAAAATCCAGCGAACTTTTTATGCGTATTGGAGCTTAATATTAGCAGCAAGCAATACAGGCCATTTTATACGAAATTATTACTTAATAGAGTTTATAGAGTCCGCGCGAAACTTAATTGCGTACCTGAAGTTAGTAACAAGACTAGTTTCAGTGGGCTGATTTTTGTTCTAAAAGAGATTTTGTCATTTACTTTGATTGAAATAATTTCTTTCATAATTACAAAATGGGCCCACCATTGGCTGATTTTAACAAAATCATCCCTCAGGTGTCATCGGGGTGTAAAGTGACTGTACCTACTGGCGCAAACAAGCACTCGCAGCTCACTTCAGATCCGCAATAAAGTTTGGCGCGGACTCTGATAAAAAAATATTTCTAAAGTTATTTAAAATTAAAAGAAAAATAACACCCCCCGCCCCCAGGACGGCTTTTTAATTTTTAAAATGTAAACTTCTTTTGGACCTTTAGCAAATTTTATTATTTAACAACCGTACATCCTTTTATTTACAACTCCTTTATTTTCGTTTCATTTTGAAAAATGAATTTCTAGGCCAACCTGTAGCTAGATTCTGGCAGGGCCATTTTCAGAAGTACCAGTAAATACCATTGTACTGTATTATCTAAAATATTCTATGTCAATTCGCAAATTTGAATAAGCCGACCTCACACGACCTTCAACTTAGCTCGTGCCGGGCAGGACCTTGGAACGCGCCAAGGCCTCACGTACATAACTATATACCTATAACTAGATACCTGGCATGTGGGTGGGTTTCTAGGGCTGTCAGTTAGCGAGAATCTGTTGGGATTCACGTAAAAACCTTAAAAATTCTCTCACGTAAAAAAATTATTTCCTTTAACATCTCCATTTCATGTACCTCATAGTTATTTGCTGTAAAGTGCTAAATAAAAAATTGTCAATTCGCGAATTGGAATAAGTCTTCCAGTCCACCTTAAATTCAGCTCATACCGGGCAGCAATTTAGAACCTGCCAAGGCCTTGCGTACAATCAGGGTATACAAGTGGTACAGGCTCTTTTGTTTGATTTTCGCCTGTGTTCATAGATGTTATGAAAATACTACAGAACTTGAGCACCTTACTTCAGTGTACCTACAACTGTGTACAGTCACACACAACAGAGTGTGGATGGGTTTGCAGGGCTGTTACGAAAGAGAGAAAGCCCATTATAACGTAAGAAAGAGATTCGCTTAGCATTCACGTTAGACGAAAAACCAAAATAAGGCTTCACACTCATCCTACAAAATGATACACGTTAGGAGAATACCTCCTAATGAATCATTTAAGTACTTAGTTATGTACATATATCTTCCGCCACGAATCGAACCCAGTACCTATTCCAATTTTCACTTGCTTATTTTTTTACTTCTTTTTACTTCTGAACATTTTTTGTTACCCGTGATAACCCTAAGTTATTCTGCTGTAGCTGGATGAAGTCATACAGATTTCAAATTCATTTATGTATTCCACAGGATCTCTGACGGTAATCCTTGGAAATTTTATTTGCCTAACTTGTAATAGAGGCATTTCCGCTTGTATAAAGTTATTTATGACATGACTTAAGAGCCTTAGCTTTTGATGGACTACGATACACTATTTAAAATATCAATACATATTTTATTTATCTATGACGGCCATACTGACCGCCAAGTACTTCGTTCTCAAGTACATAAAACAATATATTAATTATTATAATAAACGTTGATAATATACTTGTGCGTATTCTAGCATTTTTTGAAAATTGTGACTCGGGGCTTATCTTGGCCACGGTAGTTGCCAAAAAAAAAAACTAGTCATAAAATAGATATTTTAAGACTAGCTTTCCGCCCGAGGATTCGCCCGCGTGTAATTCGGATATCATTCCATACACGAATTTTTGTCTCCAATGTCTTCCCCATGTAGGTCGAAATGTCAAAAACTCTAATACTTAAGTTACTTAAGTGTCGAAGGGATCTTCGAAAACAAAAACGTAAAATTTGTGTTTTTATATTCGACGATGACAACTCTTCATCCAAATTTTATTCTTTATTTAAACCGCTTTACGACTATTTTTAGCGATAAAAACTATCCTATGTCCTCTCTCAAGGTCCACTCTATCAGTAGTTCTTATCCGGACCTAAAAAATACAAATTATCTACATGTTTTTGGGCTGAAATATTGAAAAATCACTCTTATGTTTGCCTTCGTCATATTCCAGTGACAAAATTTCATGTTTCTATGTCTTTTCGTTCAACTTTTGTGCTCAGTAATGATGAATCGAATTATCAGAACAATTAGAAAGCACATTTTCTCTCCCGAAAATGGGCCCGTACTGGGCGCCGTGCGCGGAGGACATCGGTGCGTTCCACTGGAGATCCCGGAGTCCTCCCCAAGCGCAGAGGCAGACCACCAAGGTGCTTTTAGTGCGGTACAAATCCCACATAACCCGGTATCCTCTCCCAAGGTGCTCGGTACCTTTTGAATTTTTTCCCGCCGATACAAAAAAAGAAGGTATTTTTTGCGTCTACGAAGCTTGAATAAACTTACTATTTAAAGATGTTCAGATAAAGACAGATAAAAATAATGTATCTATCTGCTTTTTAAATATTTTCTTTTAGGACTATAGAAACAGACCAGAACTATTTCTTTAATTGTAAATTTCATTTATTGAAGGGTCATTGTAAGCATAACAATTTTTTCTAACTTTACGTCCTCGTAGAAACAAACATTCCAACTTCATACTTCGAACAAGTTTCTGATATTTTCCGCCCCTTAATTACCATCGTAAAAAACTCACGTCTATTTCATATTTTAATCGCGTGTACAGTCATTACGTGTCTTCCGTGAGAGGGTACCCGGTACATGTACCGTGTGTTGACCGACAACCCCCGAGGTTATCGACCATGAGGGAGGCACCCCCAAGCAATTTACCACGACCATCTGCCGGTCGGGACTCAAGGTGCGGACCAGTGATGACCTTTGCCGCTATCGATAAACCCGTAATATATTAACTCACGCTCAAGTCGATAAGTCGATGACGACATTTTTAGCGAGTTAAATTAATAGCGGGTTTAAATTAATTTTTAATAATGTACACAGCTTATCGTTGGGCGGTGTTTAATTAATTATTTTCTGTAAGAATTAATTACGTGTTTTAGATGGATGACAGGTTGTCCTTAGGAGCAATGAAGCCGGTTAAAAAGAATAATTGAAAAAAATGGGCATTCAAAAGGAATGTAATGAATTTTTGTGACAAAAAACATTAGCAGTTAGATGAAAATGATACCTTAATAAAAGTCTAACACTTAAATGTGTTAGAATCTTATTAAGGTATCATTAATCATCATTATTCATCATTATTAACATACATGAGACTTTTAAATTTAGAATGGTGTTAACTCTTACTTTTTCTCATCCAATTTTATTTTTGTCTCATACTTACATCGATATCGTTAAGTTACTAAATCATCGATATATTGTTAGCTCATATCTAATCTTTCACCTATGAATAGCTATAATTGGGGTGGGTATAGATCGAAAGTTTCACACGATGCAACTGCACTTACAGCAGTCATTGGATCCTACGATGACACTAGATTATATATTTTCAATCTTAAGTTCTTAGTCTGAAGGCTTTTCCAAGTGAACATATTAGCCACCAATGACTGATATTTTATGTGCTAATAAACAATGACTACGCTTTTTACTCAGTCGTTTGACATTTCTTTTAAATATCGCGTCATCTTGTCATGAATTATTGATGTTGGGCTATGGATAATGCAGATTGCACGTCAATAATCTATCAATTTTAATAACAATGTCCTGTTGTTCACATTATGTGTACTAGAATTTCTGCATCGATTAAGACATTTTATTTTGCAAAAATAAACTACATACTTAACTGAGTAGACACTAGCTACATTATTAAGAGATATAACTTTTATGGTTTGACTATTTGACTACGAAAGTACGACAACACCTATTCTGTAAGTAGAGTTAGGTATTACTAGTATGTGCTGGCCAGAGTTGAGGTTACGGCAGTTGCAGACTGCATACGAGCTCTGGCAAGACACTTAGGCTTGCTATTCCATTCAGATGTTTTTGAAGTGAAAAATTCTTTAGCGGCGTTGTGCACTTTTTTTGGGACGGGTAAAAATGTTGAACTCGCGTCAGGACACGTGGCCTGATCGAAAATTCGTAAGATAGTAGAGGAGACGTGGAAGATCGACCTTCACCGATCTGATAACTCGATGAGACATATTTTTATCAAATATGATTTATAAACATATAAATATTATAATTTTTTATATACAAGAGTGAAGTGATGAAAGAAAATTGATTAAAATTAATTATATTAAAAATAGCTATGAACACTTAATTGATAGGCAAGTTATCATAGGCAATAGGCATGTTACATATGTTATTTGATAAAAAATATGTCTCATCGAGTTATCAGATCGGTGAAGGTCGATCTTCACCGGCTCTTAGACCAAGACGGAGGGGTCACCCTGATGATGACGGCTCGACTTTCTGTACTTGTAAAATTCGTTTATATCAAGTATTTAAAATATGGATATTGAACAAAGTATGCATCTATTAATGAAAAAAGTGACGAAGAATTAGTGAAAGAAAATGAGTGAGTACTTTATAAAAATACTAGATGAAAAATAATACTGATAATATAAGCAATTCGTGCGAAATTATTCCCTAACCATTCCAAAATATCAAATATGCACAATGTTAATGTTCAAGTTTTCACTTCCGACGGCACTATTTTTATTTATTTTAATAAATAAAAATGTATAAAAATTCGCGGCTACTGGTCTATCCCGTCTTATTGCCAATCTGTACTTTTTAATTTTCCTATAACTTAAATTTTTCACACCCCTGCTTTTTCGATTCCATTTTAACTTACGCATTTCCTTACCTTTGGCCACGTGGTTAGTGACGGCTAGACATATTTTAATAAAAAATATCACTGAATAGACCAGCTGTTTTGGGGTACAGTTTAAGAAATACATTTACAAAAGCGGGGACGCTAAGAAATGGGGGAACCCATTATTTTTGGGTCTTGTAACTCGAACAATGGCCTATGCCTCTTTGTGTAAGGAGACAGATTCGCAATGCTTAGGTAGTTTGGCTATGAATAAGTTACATGGGTTCTTTCTGTTAATGTCAAAGTTCATCAAATTTTTCGGAAATTTCCGTATTTTTTTTCGAATTTTGGAGATGTGACCGGATTATCGATTTGAGGAGTATTCGAAATTGGGTTTAGTATAGTCGATTGTGGGAACTGAAGGCTTTTATTTGAAAAAAGGAGCGACAAAATATTACTATAAAATTTTGATTACCTATCGATAGTCCAATATTTGAATGTAAAAAGTGATAGATTGTAGAAATAAATAGGATTTTATAAATGATTGTCCAAGTTTTAAGCAAATAGATGAGATGAAAAACAATAAATATTATGTGAACGAGATTTTTTGACACTACATACTCATAACCCATAACCCTACACTACTCCATATATTGAGTCATGGGTGGAATGGAACCCAAATTAATAAGATATCCAAGTTTATCACTTCTGCATATCGGCAATATTGATAGTGCTGCTTCTTTTGATTCTTCTAGATTGTCCTGAAATGTAAAATGCTCAGAACCAAATGTAAAGCTAATGCATTACTCCTTGTTATAATCTAAGTCGACTCGAGCCCACCCGTCTTCCGTTTCATAGAAAGCGGGTTGTTCGGCATTTTCCCTCCATTTTGCATCGAATAATCCCTCCTTCAAATTTATGTAAATAATAAAATGATAATGAATAAATAAATGTTACACACTCATAGCCCCACAGTGAGGTAATAATACCCTGTGTCGTGGGTACCATGGACACATACAAAGACAGTAACATAAACACCCAGACCAACAACAGAAATTTAAACTCATCATTCAAATTTGTGTTTCGCCGGGAATCGAACCCGGGATCCCGCGATTGGCAGTCCGGCATTGTAACCATTGCGCCACGCGGGTCGTCAATGTGTCCAAGGGTCCCCGATAGAAAATATAAACAAAAAGGCTCTCTAAATGCACAAAATTTGTGAAAATTTTGCTCCAACGCCAGTAGCCACATTTAAAACACCTGTAAACATTTACCAAACTGACATATCAGCTGTGCGTAACAAAGATTCATCCTTATCTATTGAATAGGTGTCGCAGTCGTAGGTGTATTGAATAGCGCGTGCTATGCCAGCTGTTAGATTCAGTTTTTTGTAGCCCATTGTACCCGAAATGAAACTTAATCGTAACTCAATACTGGAGGTCTTAGATCAGTGTGTTTCGATGTAATGTTTCAGAACGTAACAACTGTTGTAATAAATATGAGCCGAAAAAAGGGTAGGTACATTTTACTTTTAGTTTTTAGAAAATCGTGGTTGTTATTTTAAAAGCAGAATTTGTATTTTAATACTGGTTTGGAATCGTTACTTAGAACCTCGTACGAATAACAATCTAGTAAATATGGTGTTTGCCGTGTTGTAAAAGACAAAAAATAAATATTTACGTCATTTTCCCTCTTTGATGCACCCTACTGCTATTGCAGTTTGCGCTTCACTACTGCTACTGAACTGACTTCTGCTTTCACTCTGTTTTTAGGATTAGTTATTATTATTTTATTATCCTAAATTTCTTTCCTAATGAATTATTTTCTAACCATAAATTAGCAATAGATGACTTAATGTCATCCTTAGTAATCTAGTTGCCATAGAAGCGAATAACAGACTCAATGCTATTTAAAGAAATGCTATTCACTATAGGCTACAGCTATGGTACCTACTTAGTATAACCTACTAGTCGCGATAAGGGTTAAAAGTGAAGGGATCGAATACCACTTAGGGCCCTTTGAAATTAACAGCTCCCCTTTCTGACGAAGATTGAAAGGTCCTTTGATCGCAACTTGTTTCCATGGCTTCTTCGTAGCCGGACACGTGTTCAAAGAGGTTGTTTGGAGTAAATTAATTGCAGACTGGCAAGTTTTGATACATTGTTGTTCTTGTTTAAAAATATAATCTCAAGTCTTGTTTCGTATGTGGAACTGTTTGTCTGTCTGGAAGTTTGTTAACATGCCACGATCACTTCTCGTGATTTTGTGTTCTCTGCTCAACTCTTGTGTTCTCTGCTCAACTCTCGACTGATGGCTTAATTTGATCTCAGACTACTTTAACAGGCGTGGTCGCAGCCTTGAACTTTTTGGTTTGGGGGAAGAGGTGTCCCAAATGGGCTTGTTTCGCCTTCCATCTATCTGCGCATGACTGATGAATTTGGGGGAGGCGGTCTTGTCCCCTGTGTGTGTGTGTGTGTGTGTGTGTGTGTGTGTGTGTGTGTGTGTGTGTGTGTGTGTGTGTGTGTGTGTGCGCGCGTGTGTCCCTACGATCGCGCCTGTACTAAAATATATTAGGTACTATTAAATAGAACCAAGTCGTGGAGAAGGTATTACAATTGATGACAAGATAGATAACTTAGAAATTAGTTTAGATGATTTAAAAAAAAATACATACTTAAGTGCCTTTATATATTTAATTTATCAGCCACTACTTTAAGATGATAGCCTTGTTTGTAAGAGACTTGAATATAATTTTTGAACCTTATTTAAACCACTTAATTTTAACATTTTAATAAACCGTTCACATAATAAAACCGCACACATAAATAAAGAAATTGAAATTATTGCACAAACACCTTTTTGAACAACATACACCATGCGGGCATATCATACGCCATAAAACTTAAGTAGTAAATATATTCTCAAGGGCCCCTATACTCTAGATAAAATTTACTGTTTTAAGGAAATTTCTGTGGCAACACGAGCTATTACCATATATGAGGGTTGTTTAATACTTATCAATTGTGGGCCACTAGCATATGGTGGTACTCTGTGTTTAAAATCGATTTGATGGGCCCTGTCGATTATTTTGGTAATGATGTTCATATTTTTAATAGCAGTTTTTGACGTGATAACGTCTTTAAAATCGTTTTAGTCGGGTGACATGTTCAGAAACTTGTGTCACACCAAAACCTCACGAGCGCGATCGCAGGTATAACGAGAGAGAGACGGACCGATCTCCCGTCTCATCTCGAGCGCTGCCAGTCATTCCGTGAAACTTGTCACGCGGAATCCTCACGAGCGGAGGCTGGCATAGCGTTCGAGTGAGTGGACCGATCTTCCGTCTCTCTCACTCTAGCGGCATACAAACGAATGGAGATTTTCTCGTGCGGACGTTATCACGTAAACATCTCGATCGTAAACCTACTTTACAAACAATTTGCCGTTTTTTTTATTTGAAACTGGTAGAATGTAGATGATTTTTTGTCTGCTCTATCGATAGGTTGAGTTAATTGATTTTTTTGTACATTTTTAAAATTGTCAATTGATTCTCTTCTCTATTCGGAAATATTGCTACAAACGTGGGTAATTTAACACAGTAAACGAATCGTCATAAAATATTCATGCCATAAATTACCGTGATTTAGTACCGTGAAGTACCGTCCCAGTATAATTTACACCAGCTCTAAATACCATGTAATTGGTAACTACTCCCAATTAATCTCACATACAAATCGTATTAATATTATTCTCCCTTTAATGATATCGTTTAGGCACCAACAGGCGTGACGGCCATATTGCACGCGTCTTCCTTCACGTCATGCTTGGACAAGCTGAAATGTTGAGGGTGTATGGGAACTACTGAAAAAGGGTAAAAACAACTAATAAAAAAGTTTAAAAACAATCATGGGAACTGGAGAAATAGGTCAGAAGGTTCATTATGTGTAACGTTTTAGCTATTTATTAGCATAACAACTTGCTTTCTACCTCTTATGAAGAAATGTGTGATATTTAATTCAAAGTTGCTAGAATATCCATTCCATCTATACAAATAAATAAAATTGGAGTGTCTGTTTTATTATTAAAATAACTGCTTTTTACTACATCCATATGAATGTATACATACATATACGGTACATATACCAAAATAACAATTTTTACAATTTTTGTCTGTTTTTCTGTCTGTCGTTCTGTCTGTTTTTTCTGGCTAACTAATCTCTGAAACGGCTGGACCGATTTTGACGGGATTTTAACTGGCAGGTAGTTGATTAATGAGGAGTAAGTAAAGCCTAATTTTACGCTACGCGAGTGGCCGTTAGCATTGTAATATAAAGGATTGTTTAAGATCCTAATAAAATTGAAATTTGAGAAAAAAGGATTTTGCTTAGGGCGGTGTCAAATTCAGAACAGAAATATCGTATTATGATCAGTCATGACTACATAAAATCAAGGCTATAAATGATGGATATACATACCTCTATACGAAAAATACTCATGGTGATATTAAAATATGATCTATGTTATTCTCCAACAATAATTTAGTTCCGGACACCATACAAAAGCATCCAAGATATCGAAATAATGCTCCATAGAATTACCTAATCATGCGTGAATGGAATCAAAATACTGATTGTAATTTATTGCCATTATAATTAAAAGGGGTGTTTCACGCAGCCGAACCTTAGAATATACCCGAAGCACTCTATTTACATGATGATAAGGTTCAGAAACTTCGCACGTGTGTTGATTACAGGTAAATAGATTCCCACGATCTAAAAACGGGGGGACTGCACACTCGGACAAAGGCAAAGGAGGGCAAGTACATTGGTGCATTGAGGCATACGTGTCCTTATATCAGTTGTACAAATTTGTAAACCAACAGATGCGGTGATGCGCTTATTTTGACACCGTTCCCATGATGTTATGGCCCTTAATTCAAAGATCCGATTGATTAGAAGGTTATTGTTAACAAAATCTGCCTCTTCTGATTTTTACAACACCATCTTTGCTTTCAAATGTTTGACAATTGAATTTAGAAAAACATGATGCCTCTATTGTCTTGCGAGAGATCTATTATTTTTTCCAGGTTTCAAGGAATTATTCTCTGTTACACTTGCACCTAGTAAGAGCATTTCGGTCTCGCAATTAAAATTATAAGTAAGTACTTTTATCAATTTCGATTTCATTTCAATCCAAGTCTTACATCGGGCTTTTGCTATTTTATTTCATACATTCATGCTCCATTTCTCCATCGCAAGTGCATTTTGTTCTGAAAGTCACAGCCCCGTTGTTATACCTTTATTGTTCAACCCCGCTTTTATCCTTTACGACGCTTTGTATAGAAACTGGATTTTTGTGAGAATTAAGAGGCACATTATAATTATTTAAAGTGCATTGCCCTTTGCTGAATGGGTTACTGTGATTGTTTATCTTGACGACCTGTTATGTGAGTTTCATAATTAATCATATCGCTCCAAACAATATTTTGGCACTTTCCTGTGATAAATTAAATAAATTTGTATGTATTGCTC
Organism: Pyrgus malvae; assembly: GCA_911387765.1. Taxonomy (NCBI): domain Eukaryota; kingdom Metazoa; phylum Arthropoda; class Insecta; order Lepidoptera; family Hesperiidae; genus Pyrgus; species Pyrgus malvae. Next base: position 10,439,697 of record OU426969.1, read on the forward strand.
ATTTGTTAGTCTACATTCTATATTGATTTTAATTGTCTTAGGTTAAGCCAATTTTCCTGATAGTTTGCTTAAATTTAATAAAAAAAAAATTAAGCATTTTAATAATATCGTAATTAAAATAAAAAATAATAAATTGCTTCCTTAGTGTACACAATAAACTATCTTAGACTAACATTTCTATTTTTATACTGGTTCTTGTTTACAGGAAAATATTGTTAAATATCTTTTATCTTACTGTTTCCTGTCCTGTTACAATTTTTACTCTGTTAAGTAGAATTTAAACCACTCACCCTTTCAGTCCTTTTATTTAAAACTTCATATTGAAAGTTATGTAACCTATAAGATTAGATTTCGTATTTTAGCATTTTGTTTCTATATTATTTATTCTTAAGAATTTTATAGTTTCTTTATTTTTTTCCTAAAAAATAAACAACGGATTGCACTCCGGGAGTGCCGGCAGAAGTGAAAACTTGAACATTAACGTTGTGCATTTTTGATATCTATTTTGGAATGGTTAGGGAATAATTTCGCACGAACTGCTTTAATTATCAGTATTATTTTTCATCTACTATATTCAGTAGGTTTTCATCTAGTATATTTATAAAGTACTCACTCATTTTCTTTCACTATTTCTTCGTCGCTTTTTTCATTAATAGATGCACTTTGTTCAATTTCCATATTTTAAACACTTGATATACGAATTTTACAAGTATAGACAGTCAAACCATCAGCTGTCTTACGAATATTCGATCAGGCCACGTATCCTGACGCGAGTTTAACATTTTTTACCCATCCCAAAAAAGTGCACAATGCCGCTAAAGAAGTTTTCACTTCAAAAACACTTAAATGTGTAGGTTTAGTAATACTTCTATACTACATAATAATAAAAAGCTGAAGAGTTTGTTTGTTTGAACGCGCTAATCTCAGGAACTACTGGTTCTAATTGAAAAAATATTTTTGTGTTGAATAGTCTATTTATTAGGGAAGGCTATGAGGCTATATAACATCATGCTATGACTAATACCGAAGTCCACGCTGACGAAGTCGCCGGAGCGGCCCTTTTAAGAAATAAACCCAAAAAATTTTGTTTATACTCGTATAATGTAATATATATATATATATATATATATATATATAAATCCAGGAACTCTTTTGGCAACCTTTCATTTTGCAACCTAGTGGCTACCACGAGTTACAGCAGACTTAGGGCAATAAAAGCTATGAATATTAACTTACTACAAGCTATAATACCGTGACTATTACTTAAAATTTACCTTGTTGCAATATTCTCCAAAATAAATTTATACAGGAACATATATTTTTCGCAATACTTTTGACAACCAATCCATATTGTTATACTTACTACATCCATGTATATTGATGTATATTTATATTTATTTTATAAGAGATAAGCCTACCGTTCTTAATTACATATATACAACTTCCGTATTTTTAAGTATATTGTCAGCTCATTCCTAAGTACTTTGGGCATCCTACCATTAACGAGTACTTTTAACGACTTATTATACTAACCATATATTAACGTTTACTTAGCTAGCAAACATGCTACCTTTCAGTAGGACTGTAATATGGAATCCAGAAAGTACAGTCAAGCTCCAAAATATTAACTAAATCAGTAACTGTGGTGTGCAAGTGGACTGTATGTTGCTTGATGTGTTCAGCGTAGGCAGGTTTCAAAGAAGAGACGATTTTCCTTTTAAGGTGTTTCCTCCAGTAGAGCCCAGTGGTAAGTGAATTCAGCTGCTGGTTTTCAACTCGTGCGGCTTGTGTGCCGCACGGTTGAGCCAAGTTTCGGATTCCTCTATCTTGGGGTTTCTTCCGTGGCCCGCAACATATATCGCGCGATTGAGCCGAGCGCAAACGTTTGCGCTGCGGCTCACTCACGAGCGCGTACCAGGCCGGCGCCGCATACGTCAGGCGGGGGCGGATGTACAGCTTATACTGTGTGGTCTTAACACAAAGAGGGAGGCTCGAAGAGAGCACCGGACGAAGCTGGAAGCTCGCCGACCTCGAGCCTGTACCTGTACGATGCGCTTGGGTACCGACGACTGCTAGATCTTGTAGAGCAAGCCGTCGTGCCAAACACGATCGAACGCTTTTTCCATGTCAAGGAATACTGCACACGCTCGCTTGTTATTGTTCAGTGCGGCGGTGACATATCACCGCCGCACCATAGAAGGTACTGCACCATAGTGCAGTACCCTCGATCTTGCAGCAGGAGCGACTCGAAGACCTTCGAAATGGTTGAGAGAAGCGTGATGGGCCTATAGCTCTCAGGCTTCAGGATGCTTTTCCCCGGCTTGGGTAACATGATTACGTGCCCAATTTTCCATGAGTGCGGGAATGTCCCCGTACGCAGAATGCCATTGAAAAGGCGCGTGACGGCTCTCATCGTCTTGCTGGGAAGCTGGCGGAGCGCCGTGTTCGTTATGCGGTCTGCGCCGGGAGCCTTTCTGGCTTTAGTCCTTTCGATCGCACTCTGGACCATGCTCGGGGAGACGACGACGGGATCTTCATCAGGAGCTATAGGCGGTGCGAAGTACTCGAGGAGGTGGCGCTCAACTGCTAAAATATGTTCCGTCTCCTGAGAGGGGTTCGACCGGAACTGGCGTTCGAGGTTGTTGGCGAAGATCTCTACCCGATCTTCCTCCCGGAAGCGAGGCGTGCAGTCCGTATGCGTCAATGGGCGGACCGGAGCCGGGGTGTTCGTAAATTGGCGGCAAAGACGGTGAATGGAAGGCTAATAGTCTTGCGCGACACCCAGGCGCGACTCTCAGCTCACGGTCGCGTGCGCCTTCAACGCGGCCCGGAGCCTTTCCTTGGCTCGGATGAGGTGAAGCTTCTGTGTCGGGCATCTGGTGTTCTACCAGCTCCTACGAAGGTGCCTTTTCTCCTGTAAGAGTTGGTAGATGCGAGGTGGGTGGGGGGACAGTGCTCCCCGTGATGGAATCTCTTCTGTGGCCCCCTCCATCGCGCCTTGTATGCTGGCAGTGAGGTCGACCGCTAGTTGGTCGAAATCACCTCCCGTGCAGACAGGCCGAGTTGGGGTGGTGATCTCCAGTGTCTTCTTGAAGGCATTCCAGTCTGTTTTGAGACGTGGCCTCGGTGGCGAGACCCTCACTGGGTTCTTCGCCAGGACTAGCGAGACGGGAACATGGTTGGACCCCATGCCGTCTTGCAGCGACTCCAGTGTGGGCTGGACCTCGAGACCGCGGTGTACGACGATGTCTATGACATCGGGCGAGTGCCCCTGTTGTTCCAGGTAGTGTCGGGCATTCTGGGCCCTGAACTGCGTACCCGCGGTGCTCGGCATTGTTAAAGAGGTATCGTCCGTTCCTGCAGGCAGCGTGGCTGTTCCATCCCGTATGTTTGGCGTTCCAATCGCCGGCGGCGATGGTTGGGTGCGGCGCGTTCAGCGGCTGCCTCAGGATACTCGGCTCTGTGTTCCTCGGCATTGGTGTTCTTTACGTAGATGGCAGTGCACGGCGACGAAGTAGCTCCGAAGATGACGCTCTTCATCCGGTATTCATCGGGCGGGGGCCCTCCCGCTCCCGCCGGTCGTCTCTCTATAGGAAACGTTGCATGTCCCTATCTTCCTCTTGAATAGTGACACGCAGGAACATATCCTTGATATTAGCTGTGACTGCGATCGGGCGTTGACGAAACTTCATGAGTACGCCCGACACTGACTGCAGCAGGTCTGGTCCGGACAACCACATGTCGTTGAGGCTGACCCCTCGTGTCTTGGCAGCGGCGTCGTGCACGATGCGTAGCTTTTCAGGCTTCTGTGGGTTGATAACGGCGAAGTGAGGTAGGTATCACAGCTTGGCACTTTTCTCTGTCGGCGCTGCTTCGGCGAAACCATTCTCCACAAGATTGGCTATTTGCTGTTTGTATCTTTTCTTCATGTTGTCGTCTCGATCCAGTTTTCTTTCTATGTGTTCAAGTCGGGTGAGTGCAGACTGGAAGTTGGAAGGTGGGTGGATATTATCGGTCTTCCACAGCAGTCAGGTCTCGAAGCCGCCCGTCGGGATCCGCTTCGTTTTGGCCTTTAGGATCTGTATGGCTCGGCGCTCAGCATCGGTAAAATATCTCCTGGCCTGTACCCCCAGTGACTCCAAAGCGAAGTGTTGCTTCATCAGCTGTTCCATTGGCTCCTCCTCTTCGTGGCTGTGGATGTGGTGGATGCGATGTCGTTGTGCGCCCCCCAATTCCCGGAGTCCGTGGAGTACCCAACAGAGCGGCGTATGAGAGGCCACCGGTTGTTTGTTGTCGCCGTGACGCAGCTCGTCGCTTGCCAGTAGTTGCCAGTTGTCTTGACCCAGTAAGACTGTCGGTGAACCTTCTTCATATTGCAGCAGGTCTTCTATATCTCACAGGTGCTTGCAGGACTCCGTGATGCACTCCCTGTGGTGACAGTCGTATGTTGGACATTGTTCGTGCCGTGATGCTGTGCAGCTTGGAGTGAAGGCCTCTGACACCGAACTCAACGCGCTTGGATTTCTCAGCGTCGATCTTTGTTCCCGCGACGCCTTCAATGTAAAAGGGTTCGACTGGCACGTCGACCCGTCGTCCAACAAGGCGTATGCATTGCAGACGCCCCTCGGTCCTTTGATTTGCACAGGAAGCATCTTAAGCAGCGCCTTTGTGTTGTTGGTTTCTCTTACTGATGCCACGGTGAAGTTTCGGTCATGGTCGAAGTAGTGTTGTTGCGTAACGCTGTTTCGGTATGTAGGTTACCCGAAGCCTCTAACGTAAACATGAGGCGCGGGGCGCAAAATGCTTCCGTCGGCAGTATCGAGTCAGCGATGTTTGATGATTCAGCGAGTAACGCAAACGCTGCAGCGCATCAAGCCTTCGCCGAGGTCACGGCACCCGTCGTCGGCACCTGAGTACGTCGAACCCCGGACGAGCCAATGCTACTATTGCTGCTAACACCAAACCTGCTCCATCACAGGCTAAGCTGCAAAAATGGGGGACGCAGATCCAGAGTGAATCAATTCGTAAGGATCTGCCAAAGTTGCGTTCAGCTAAGAACCAGTGCGACGAGGAGGGTTTCGTGAAGGTTGAAAAGAAGACGAAGAGGAAGCCCACTCGTCCGAATAGATGTGGTACTGCACCGACCGGCCCGGACCGAATGCTGCAGCCGGCCAAACGGACGACGCTGCTGTACGTGTCCCAACTGCATGACTCTACAAAGGTCGAGGAGATTGTAGCGTACATCAGAATTAAGACCAACTGCAGATTGAGGCTTGAGCGATCGGAGTCTCGCCACAGTGTTAATTTTAATTCATATGTGGTGAGAGTCCCAACGGAACAGCTGCCAACCCTCATGAAGGAAGACTTTTGGCTGAGAGGTGTTGTATACCGGCGATTCTGAGGCCGGCTACCAGACACCGTGCGCAACACGACGCCGAAACCTCGTGTTACCTAGATAATGTATTGTTTATGTATAGTGATTATTTTAAGTCAATTTTATTTTGTATTGTATTACTAGCTGTGCCCCGCGGTTTCACCCGCGTTAGAGAGGATCATTACTATAAAGTGAAGTCCCTTCTGAAGTGCCGTGGACGAGTTATTTGTAGGACTATTTAAGATAAACATTTCAATCATACATTACATATGTGTAACTGTAGCGGTTTTGGCAGCGCACGCCAGAATAGCTCGCAGATGGTAGATATTTTCCTACTTACTTGACACTTACTTGACACACAATTTGGGGGAAGAGGTGTCCCAAATTGGCTTGTTTCGCCTTCCATCTACACGTGACTGATGAATTTTGGGAGGGGGGGGGTATGTCCCCTGTGACCCCTCCTGGGACCACCACTGTATGTGTTATTCTGATGTATAAGATCTAATCTGATTATTGTAAAGTTTCATTTAAATCCATTCAGTAGTTTTAACGTGAAAGAGTAACAAACATCCATACTTACAAACTTTTGCGTTTATAATATTAGTAGGATTTTCCGGATCATTTGGGAAGTTTCTGGAACTTTCTCGAACATTCTGAATTAATTAAAACAGTTTGCAATTATTTTAAAAATCTTCAAATCATTCGAGAAGTTTCTGGAATTTTCTCGAATATTTTCAATTAGTAAAAAAATTGCAATTATTTTAAAAATCTCCAGATCATTCGAAAAAAGATTACAATTATTAAAAAAAATCCAGATCACTTGAGAAGCTTTCTCGAATATTCTCAATTAATTAAAATCATTTAAAAAATCCAAATGATTCAGGCAGTTTCTGGAACTTTCTCGAACATTCTTAGTAAAATTTAAATTAAAATAGTTTGCTAGATCATCCCAGAAATTTTGAAATCCACTCAGAAGTCCCTATTGGTTAGAAAAGTACAGATATATTTTTTTCCAGATTTTTCCACCCACCACGATCAAACTCCCTTATTATCATCTACGTACTAAGAGGTATTTACCACCCCAAGGGGAAGTTGATTGGAGTTAATGATAATAGAGAAAGCCGTGTCTTTACGTACAAAGAAAACCCTTTACTTTTTATATATATATTAAGATTGTATGTTATGTATTAGTTTCTATGGGCCTTGGCCTGAAATAAATGAATAAATAAATAAAATAAAAAATACTATATAAAAAAACAAACAATACACATATTGATATCAAAATAATACGAAACAAGTAATATGTAATGTACAACACCTATTGACTATAAATTTTATACATAAGTTATCATGAGATAAGTCGCGAACAGTAATCATGCGATATTTAATCTAAACCAGTAGTCGTGAACAATAAGAATAGCAACGCCGCGCCATCAAGGGCACGAGCTGGCAACGCCGCGCCATCAAGGGCACGAGCTGGCAACATGTGCTAAATAAAATCGGCAAGTAGCCAGATGATCGGTGTAATGAAAGTGAATATACGGCACCCTGTATATAGGCCCTCTAGCGTCAACACCGTGAACTAAAATATCCATTTTCAGACACATCCGAGCCAATTTGGAGTCCATCACAAAAATTGATATGGTATCCCTATCGCCATCTATGATCAAATGGTGTAAAAATTCAAGCAAATTAATCTGACGTCCATATATCGGACGTCGAAAGTCGGTGGTCGCCACATTAAATGCAATTAATGTCATGTTGGACGTCAAATAGGTTCCGGGATATATATATATATATATATATATATATATATATATATATATATATATATATATATATATATGTATATATTAGACATCAAAAATTGTTCTGCATCAGTGTCTAATCAATAATTGAGAGAACATAATCGGAAACATGATAATAACAGGAAATAAGACAAGGGCATGATGCATACAATATTATCACAAATATTTTTTAACATTACATTTTTTGTTCGGTCGGAAGCTCGGAAGGAAACGTTGTATAAATGTAGACCCTTGTAGACCCCTCATTTGTATGAGTTTCGTTTTGAAAGGTTGTTTTAGCGGTGTCTTTTTTAACTCTCTGGGTTTTTGTAAGTTTCATTGAAATTGATTTAAAACAAAACACACAAAAATTTGAGTTACAAATGTACTGTAATATTTTTTGCTAAAGGAACTTTCACGATTCTTTTCCAAATATATTTTTATTTTCCATAGAAATTAGTCTCTGCTTTCTGGCAACAACCCTTTTTCCCACTGCTGGGCATGGATCTCCCCAATATTAAGGAGGCCTGGGGCTTACCCCACCGTGCTAAAGCCTGCTTACTATTTTTACTGAATACATACGTTTTTACGATAAGAACAAAAATACGACTCAATTTAAGTTTTCAGTACTATTTTTTATTTATTTAATTTTATTTATTTAATTGTGGCGTAAGCTCCAGGCCTCCGCAATAATAAAGGGGAGAGACCCGTGCCCAGCAGTGGGACGCAAAAAAGGGTTGCAGCCAAATATCAATAAAAAGAAAGAGATAACTACACTTTTTGCTTCTTCACATGTCATCATCATCATTGAAAGTCATATCTTTTATTTATTTATTTATTTATTTATTTAATTCTTTATTACACCACATAGATTGGTATAAAAGGCGGACTTAATGCTAAAAGCATTCTCTGCCAGTCTACCTTTGGGCGAAACTTTTACTTTTACTTTTACTTTTACTTTTACTGCATCAAGTATGTCATCACTACTCATTACCTATGCCATATACATATTATAATTTTATTGTCTTTTCTTTGCTTTAAATAAACCTAAAGCCCCTCACATACATCGCAGCTGCGTTTATACCAATGAACGCGTGCGTGGGGGCGCAGATGGCGCTCCCGGGCTCGATAAATCGATATCGCTGCGATGGGAGCATGATGGGAGCGATGTTGCTTACGTAATTTGTGCGAGGTCGCCGTTCGTCTGTTCGTATCATTATGGAAAACTAGCCTTTGGTTGCGTATAATTTAGGTTTTTTACCCAAGATCTTTCCATATTTTACAATACGAGTATCAAGGAATGTTCCTAAAAATCCTGTCATTTATCATCGAATAGTGCATTCAACATATTCTTTCGTCTATTCTATACCGTCGGCCGTTCACTCATTTCAAAATTCTCCATCTAGATCTATTTGCTCCTATATTTTGTAGCTGCTAAATCATTGGCTTATGTATGTGTGTCTAATATGTAGTATTACATTCTGCCCTATTGCAAGTGAAATCAACATCATACCATGTGTGGAGCTGGTTTCCGGTTTACTCTTCACAGAAGAAGCGTAATCATAGATTACACTATGCGGTTGCAATGTTGTAACATATACTATACCGCGATTAAGCATTTGTGTGTGTAGAAAAGAAATAGAAATCTTATTATATTGAGGTTTTAAATGAAGTAAGTTCTTCATATTTTAACTACTATAGTTAAAGACTACGTTGCTTGGCATTTAAAATGTAATTAGTAACTGGTGTTAAGCATTATTCTCAGTCTAGACCTCGTTTGGTTGGGTTAGTTAAAAGGACTAATAACTCTAAATATGAGCGATTGCCTCATCAGCGGTCTCTTTATCATTTAAGCCGCCGCTACCTACCCCATCTGTCACTACAAATGCGTTAATAGGCTTTGAAGGTTTTATTTCTTTTTAATCAATACAATCTATGTCATAAATAAAGCCAACTATCTTTCCTGGACCTATCAAAACCAATTTGCTAACAAAAAGGTTCTATTAAAACCCGATATCGCCAATTAAGCCAACACCTTCGAGGTGCAAAAAGTTCCGATTCGGGAACCGTTCGACAAATCAAACTCCCGATAATTGTCAATCGCTATAGAGTTGTAAATTCGCCGCGCATTGACACGTGGTAAAGGCCAGATGGTGTATCACCTGCCCGAGACTACAGTCTGCGATCGAGACTTGGCGGAACTCGATTGTCCGGGACCACATTCTTTGGAAAACATATTCCCATCACTACGCACCGGTCGTTGACTTTGAATTCTGGATTTTTTTAATTTTTGCGAAAGCAAAATGCGTCCAGTTCGCTTCAGGCGCCTCGTATAACCTTTATTGCGAGCGCACAAGAAGATGCTTCTTATTCCATCTGATGGGCTTTAAAAGGAACAATCTCGGGAACTGGTAAGTAATTAGGTTTTGCTTGTGATTTCGCCGAAAAGATGTGTATGTTTCTTATCAGACTCAAGGCAGGTTCATGCATAATTATCGAAGCATAAAGTTGTAGGTAAAAGGAGAAGTAAGAAGGAGATGTTTAAGTTCCTTACTTAAATTTCTAATACTCTCATTAAATTGCTGAAATATTTTGTATAAATTTCAACTTATGCAACCATGATATTACTATTTAGCCCAAAATCGAGTACCCATTTCCGTATAAATATTTGTAGGTTTGAGGTTTCGTTTCGAAACCAACAGTAATTTTAGCTGTATTAGTACACTTCTGTTCTACAAGAATCATATAGATGTAAACTTTTTTGATAGAACAAGCTTTGGTTTGAAAAAAAATTGCAATACCATTTGAAAAACATATTTTTCATATCTTCAGCTGCGTTCCCCTTCAAACGTTCTCAACGGATGTTTTCGTCTCACATGATCAGTCACACAGCTTGCATTTAAATAAACTTAAGCGCGAGTCTGCTAACATATTGACCTCTTTAGCCCGATGATTACGTCAGCGAAGGCCTATTTTTGTTCTCCTGATGGCGCCTACCCTGCGGTGCCTCAAGCATGGGACCCGGGTCTGATAAGGATCGCTTCAAGGAAACCGGCACTGTACTGCTCTACGTCTCTGTTATATTAATATTTGTCATTTTAAGACGATTTTAAAGCTACGTCAAATTTGTATTGTACTCGTATCATTTTAAGATTGCTATTAATTTCGTTGTCAAAAAAGACATTATCTTTGTACTAAATTAACTCAATTCCTGATTATAGTTCCTTTAGTAAATTATAATATTAGTATTTATCGGGCTGTTGATTTAATTTTTACCGAGAAAGACTTTTTCTTTTCTGTAAATGTCTGTTGTGAATTCGAAATATCCAAAGAAACACGTTGACGACTGTAAATTTTTATTTAAAGCATAATACATATACCTACTAGGCCTTTCGTTTTGGACTGTCTTATTAAAAATGATTCCTAAAAGTTATAGGTGTTTTTATACAAAACATCTTTTTATATAAAACATCTCCCGCAGAGGTGGTATGTATTATTCTACAGTCTACACTAAAAATAACGGTCCAGTCTAGTTGATATAAGCTATTAAACTATTGAAAGTGTCACATTTCTTAATTTATATCGGGTTGCGATAATTCGATAAACTGAGGCAATTCAGGGCCTGGCGCTTGGAACAATGACCTCGTTATAATAAACACAGCATCTTCCTGTGTGAGGCCCCTGACCAATATGTCGTCTTTATGAGATGTCGTCACGTTCTATATTAGTGGTAGCCTGGTTAGCCTCTACAAAAGTTTTTTTTTGTTTTTTTTTGGTCTAACATTGGATTGTAGATTATAAAATTTTAATAAGATGAAGATAATTTGTCATATGCCAAAATCCTTATACAAACATTGAAGTTGGCTGAACCTCAGCGGGTTGGTTGCTAACTGTTCGCTCGAATAATGCTGAAGACATTTCCACAATAGTCAAGCTGTACTAAAAAAGGCAATTACATTAAAAAATCATACGTTCTCACAAAGGTCCAAACACGAATAAATGGTTCATTAGCGCTTTCTCTAAACACCTTTCGGGCGCGTGCTGTTTCATAATTATTGTAAGACGATAATAAGGGAGAAAGTTGAAAAAACTCCACGGGGTTGAGAAATGTCAGGCCATGTGCGCGGGAGTCATTGTACGGGGGTCTTGAGACATTAATCTTGGGGGAAGTGCCCAGGTGAACAACCCCTCGGACCTTTATGTACGGCTATTATATTTTTTAGTTATGTTGACATTTCGAGCCAATCGCGACAAATGCCGTGGATTTTATAGGCATATCGGCTTCATTATTACTTTCTTATAAAGCTGCGTCATTTCGTTCAAATATTAATTATGCTTGCTATTTTATAATTTCATTTCTACATGCTGTCTGTATATTGTTCTGCAAGCGCTTTGGAAAAGACTTTGGAAGAGTTTCATAAACAATAACCGATTTTGGATCCTTTTCCCCTGTGTTATGATGTGTTAGAGGTACCTCCTCTCTGTCCTTGTCTCTTTAATGACTCAGCTATTCTAAATTTTGATTTCATAATTGTTTTAATTGCAAATGGGTGAAATTTGGAACGATTTCCACCTCGAATTCATTCGCTCTATGTGCTGAGGGACATCAAAAAGAAAAATACCCATTTATTCAAGTTCCAACTTGTCGGGTCTATCGCGATTGTAATCACTATTTCAAAGGGAGCAGCTGCCCCTTTATTATGCGTTGCACCCCACGTTATGACTGTCCTAATACCCTCCGTACATGGAATAACAAAATTTACTGTAACAATTGCTTCTTTAATGAAACCACTGTCTTATACATACTTCCATCTAATTAAATTGTTGATATAAAAGAGTGTAATTGATAAATTTTGGAACCAAGTTCAATCGAGTGTTGGGAGCGCCATTCTTACTAATGACATAAAATGCCACATGTTTTCAATGTGTCACCTTTGGTGCATTAGTTTGACTCGGAGAGCTGTGTTCGAAGTTGGAAACAAAAACTAGCTGTGTTCGAAGTTGGAAACAAAAACTGTACCCTCGTTTAGTAAACAAGTCGGAAGTGTGTCTGTGGCCTTTTTTTGTGCAAAAAGAAATCACTTTCGTCTTGGATTTGTAACTTTTTGCTGCTTTACCGTTAGATTCGCATGTGGTACTTGGGATTTATGCTATTTTTAGAGGACTAGAAGAACCTAAGTAAATTTTATCATTGAAATACGATACCTTATTGTTCAATAATACGTAATATTCGTAATATACGTAAAGGGGTAGTATTTAGGAAACCTCTGGTGAAAATCTCGTGTCTATTGATGACATGATGATATGATATGATATATGATAATAACATAGGCCTAGATACAGGTGTCTGATATCATAATTTATTTTACAATCACAATTAACCGGTTCTTATCCAGTAATAAATATATTATTATATGTGTTACTAGCTGACCCCGCGAACTCCGTATCGCGTTTAAATATTAAATAATAATAATAATGGATAGCATATAAACCTTCTCCGTGAAAAAATACATGTACATACCAATTTTCATAATAATCGGTCGAATAGTTTCTGAGTTTTGCGATACAAACATTACTTAACACCCCCGCAACCCCCCCTTCCGGGTGGAATTTCGTAAAATCCGTTCTTAGCTGACCTCTACTCGGCGAAAGGAATATTCCTACCAAATTTGAAGTCGGTAGGTCTTATAGTTCCAGAGATATCGTGATGAGTCAATATATGGGTGGAAATACCCCCCCTTCCGGGTGGAATTTCGTAAAATCCGTTCTTAGCTGACCTCTACTCGGCGAAAGGAATATTCCTACCAAATTTGAAGTCGGTAGGTCTTATAGTTCCAGAGATATCGTGATGAGTCAATATATGGGTGGAAATCTCTTATATATATACAGATTTTCAAACGAATGGTACCTAACGATGAAATTGTTGACACCTTTCTATACTTAATCATTTTTATACGTCTAATATTTATTGTAAACTAAGGGTCATTTAATGTAAAAAGTTTCTAAATCAATGATCCTAAATCATCGCATTATTCATTTCGACAAATAAAATAAATTGCACATTACCGTGTTTGAATCTGTCCGTGAGAAAGTGTTGAAATAGACAAGAGGTTACAGGACCCTAAGATTAGACGCCATTGTGATTAACTCTCACGTAGACTCTTAGATACGCGTCTATTTGTCTATGCTCAAAGGGATAGTAACCTGTTTACACCCCTTCATATATTTACTTAAGCTTAGATCGTGGCGTCAGATGTTTCAAACATTTTGTTTGCTTTGATACACTATTAAGTTACTGTTTGGTCTTCTTATGTTATTAAAGCTGCCGTTTTGTTTATCTTATCTTAGTATACGCGGGTTATCAGACTTGTAGCTGATTTCTCCTAAAGTAAAGCAAGAAAGGTTGGTTTTTGTTCTTTTGAATCTAATTCTCATAATATATTTGTGACGGTATTTTCTATTTGATTAAGAAATAAAATTTCATTACTATTTTTTCGAGTTCATGTCCGTAAGATCGATCTGTTTTATTAAAATGTTTGAAACATCTGCCCTAAATTATTCATTTTTCGTATGTGTTATAATAATGTGTGTAATGAATAGGCCCTTTGTAGCTTAATAGATTCACTATCTATTAAATAAATGCGTACTAGCCTAAAAAATCATAGATATAAACTGATGACCAGAGACAATGTATAATTCGGTCACACGGTTTGTTTTCATCTGAATATCTTTAGGTCGATATTGCAGTAGAGTTTAACATAAGTGACCTACTTTGCATGATAAATGATAATGTATGAAGTAATCCTTATTAATGGTCTCTTTTATCAACAGGAACTCATTATTTTCAATTTAAGCGTATCAAAAGGTCTTCGTATGCATTTTTATTTGTAAAATTTTCTGTTATCTTTCGTGTTTTTACTATTTTACTCTTATAGCTAACAGATTCAGTAATTATACTTTTTTTTCTTAATCAGTAATGTTAAAAAATATAGATACATAATTAACTGACGGTTTTGGTCTGCTTTTGTAAAAAAATTGGTCATACATATTTTCATCCTTTGAATAGCTTACGCTTTCTTCCAACATTACATCGCTAAGGAAGTTCCAACATCAAATTATTTATACGCCTGTTTGCTTGCTATGCTGAAAGAAAATACAAAGACCTCTAAATTCGCTAGAGTCGTAAATGTTAAGAAGTTACATCTCCTATTTTGCTTATAGCCTCTTATTAACCAGACTCCTTGATCGTACCTTGGTTGAAAGGATGAAAGTTATTAATTCCAAGCGACTGCACGGTTTAGTGTTACGTGGCGAGCCTTCAGGGCGACCGCGGCTATGTTTTCGTTCTCATGGGCCTGTGTCCGGTGTCGGGTGACATTACTATGTCACAGTACACTCGGTACGCGGTTATGACTTGAAGGGCACTGAATTACTGACACTACTTAAACTAGTATCGTGTTAAAAATTTCTTGATCTTCTGAAGGAGATACATGCTTGCGACGACTTGGTAGAAATCGGACGACACTTGTGCGGGTTATTTGGAACTCTGGGTCGACCTTTAGAGTGCCATGACCACTATACCGGACTGCAGATTACTTGCAGATTAGCAAGCCAGTCGTGCACAGGCAAGACTGGCTTGCTTGGGGATGTTTTTTTCGTGGGGTGAGCACCGGGGATGTGCATGTCTATCGGCTGCAGCGAGCACTTAACACCAGGTGGCCTGTATGCTCGTCTGCTACTCCATTCCAATAAAAAAAACGCGATGGAGCACCGATACACGCGAAATCGCCGATGCTGGCTGTATGAGTCACAAGTATTCGCAGTTTTTAGTCCCCCACTATGCGGTCCAGGAATGCCGTCCCTGTTTGTACAGTGTGATTCTGGTTTCAGTCGAATACCTACAAAAAGTTAATCTCTATTTATTTTTATATTGAATGTACTCTATTGTACTCGGAAATGTTCATGAGTTACATAGATTTTTATTACGATCCAGTGAAGTTGCGGACGTCGTAGGTACTGCCTATTGCATTAAATGCACGATTTTTTATATATTTGTATAAATTTATAAAATATCTATAAATATGTAAATTTATAGAATTAACTAATCAAAAAACTAAAAAAGAAAGATTTTAAGTTATTAATGTTATAATAAATTGAGTTGTTAATACTGTTGTTATTTTAACGAAAATGCGCATCTATTCACTAAGCAAAATGGGCGCGGTCGCACTTTTAGGTACCTAGTTTGAAGTTGCACTATTAGGTAGGTAGGTACTTTGGAGATTGGTGGTCGCCTCATGTTTATCTGACCCTTTACAGCACCTTTCAAGCCAGCAAATTTGTTAATTTAGCCAATGTTCATGTCAATATTTTGCCATCATCTACTTGCAAAAAGTAACACTGGCAAAGTAATTTTGTTACACCTACATCCATGTGGTATATATACCTAATATTTTAATTTGGAAAAACTGATAACCCTAATGTAGGTACCTACATAATGAATGAATTTTATCTTTAGGCATGAATGGTGTCTAGACCGTCGCCAACGATATCATGATGACATCATAGGGATCTACATAATGAATATTTTTCATGTTCATTACATATGTATGTATGTATGTGACACATAAAATATCTTTGTGAACTAATCAAAAACTCGTTCTTACATTATCATTATCACTTTTGTGTCCGCCACTAACAATATTCTGATAAATAATAGTCAGTTACTGATCAAGTAGGAAAGGAGACTTTGACACTTATTTCTGTTCTCGGTCTGGGTTTTTGTGTTTCTGTCTTTGTGTGAGTCCATGGTACCCACGACACAGGGATTCCTAGTGTGGGGCTATGAGTGTATAGCGTTTATTTTTTATTTCTTTTATTTTAGAGACATAATCAGTAGATAGTATTACATTGTATACACTATTACTTTATTACACTTTAAGATTTGCTTCTAAACCCAATATATTTTATATTCGAAATATAAAAATATTCTGTAGGTGATGGATGATCAAACATTAATGATTCAATCGGGTAATACCATCGCTGTACCAGTTCTGCCGTGAAGCAATTCATAGTTTTGCAGTGGATGCAGCGACTTTAGGCAACCTTCAGCCTTCAGAGTAGCAGCGCAAATGCATATGACCACAGGAAAAACTTAGTGTTGTTTGATTAGCGTCAATGGACTGCAGCGATCACTTAAAACCACGTTCAAATAACAAAAAATTAAAGTAGAGTGTTCAGGATACCCTTTCCAGGATGACTGCGAATACCTAAGACGCTAATCTCACGAGAGACCTTCACTTACGAGATTCTGGCAAATCTGATAATTTGGGCCATAATATACTCGATTACCTTTTGAAAGCCCCCTCCTCGTTTTCAATAGAGGTCAGGATCTAAAACTCACAAAAGTTTTTTCTGAAAGTACGCAAGATAACGAAATAATATACTCCTCTTAAAACCAGAGAACTGCCATTAGAAGGTACTATAGAAATACTTGGACCTATTTGAAAACCTTCGAGTCCTATTAGCATGCAAGGGAATCCGAACCGAAGTCGAACATAAAATTTATATAATTTCTAACTATAACAGATCTAAAGAACCGAAAACAAAAAAAAATTACTGTTAAGGAGCCATAGTAATACATATGCAGTGGGAAAATCAATAAAACAAGAGGAATTTATTTTAAGTTGTGGCAGATGAACGGGTAGATAAAGAAGGCTTTCTCCCGTTTTTTATCCGGCGTGTACGAAACTAAAAACGATCTAAATCCGCGCCTCTATAAGCGTTCCTTTTTTAATGAGGCATTGTGAGATTACGCCTTGAATATTCAGAGAACGTGCTCTATTATCTGTATTTATTCTCAAAACAAGCGAAAAAAGCATGGGAAGAGCAACTGGTTGCAGCAATTACTAGAAATGAGCAATGTCGGTGTGGAGAGAGATGAGTATTATTGTTGTAGTGTTGGATATGATTGGAAAGCATAATATGTTTTAAACCTTAAAAGATAAGTTTTTGAAAATATATACAATGAGCATTTGTAAAAGGCGTTAAATTCAAATTTTTAAGAAACTTTGCTGCACTTTACGTTCCACTGTTGTCTGCAACTTCCTCCCATGGAGCTGCTCCAGTGCGATTTCTTCGAAGATATAGGACACATCATAGTTCGATTTCCATTAGCCTGACAAGGTTTCTCGACAGCTATCTATCGATAACAAGGTAACAACCATCGGTAACAACCTTACACCGACGACTTAACATGCTCTCTGAAGCATGGAATCACACATGAAATTATTTGCTACTAGCTGTCTTTTATCTTACTTCAGATTGCGCTCGTTTTGTTAAGATGTAGATTCCTTACGTCAACAGCAATCAATCAATCATGTCATCCAACCAAACTTATTACAATTACAAAAAAAAAAACGCAAATATGGGATAAATATAAATCAATATTATGATTAGTTAATTAAATACTTAAATGAATTAAAATTTCTGAGTTAGATTTTAGTCAGTACTTTTATTTATTAATAATATACCTATAATATAATATTTGCATACCTTACTGAGGTAAATATGGTGGATTATTAAATGTATAAAACAACTTTTGTAATACCCATATTTGTGCAAATAAATCATTTGTCTTTGTCTTTGTCAATTAATACAATATACAATGCAACGACCCGTGTGGCGTAATGGTTACCATGCCGGACTGCGGATCGCAGGATCCCGGGTTCGATTCCCGGCGAAGCAGATATTTGAATGATGAGTTTAAAATTTCTATTATCGGTCTGGGTGTTCTTGTTTCTGTCTTTGTGAGTGTCCATGGCATCCACGATGCCATGGCTTCAACGATCCACATCCACGGGCTATGAGTGTGAAACTTATTTTCTTTAAAGGAGTAACATAAGAAATAGTAATAATACTTATAAGAGATATCCACGTGGTTAATACTTCGGACTCACATATAGAGGATCTGCGCATCCGTCGCGCTCTGAATAGAAAATTTGCTGTGTGTATTTTTTACTTGCTCAGTGAAAACCCGTATCCTGTCATCTAATGCCTGAACTCGTGTGTAAGAATGTTGTCATAACATAATGTTGTAAAATCGAGAAAAACACGTTCTGTTTACTTTCCCAGGAAAGGAAATGGAAGACTCACACCTAAATTACAAGTGATGATTCAATCTCTGAACCTGTTACAAAACATTCCAAAACGCAAGATTTCAATATGTCTTGAGTGTAGAAAGTAGTTTCCTAATGACTTGTCCAAACTTAGGGGACATCCGACAGGAAGCATGGCTCATGCGTCGGTTAACTGGTCGCTTCCTTCGTTACCCCTCCTCGGGGTGACTTTAACAGTAATGGGTTGCGAATGTGCGAATAGTTATAAATAGACAAGTCAATTTTTTTTTTCAGTTATAATAGTGAGGTATTTTTGTCTGTTTATAAACGAATTGAAATTCATAAATTTTCAGTTTAATCAAATTATCTCCAACCATTTACATTTCAGCAATGTGTAATGCTTACTCGTGGAGCTTTCCAGAGTGTTATGGGTTCTAATTTTTACGAAATTTCACACTTTTAATGAAGTAGTGACGGACAGACTAAAAGCACAATACAAAGAGCTTCTTTCATAGACTAAAAGTTCAACGGAGGAAGGAAATAAATGTGATTCAGCATATAATTTTTGCACCAATGTTGTTCTTAACTTCTTCGTTTAGTCGTAAAATTTCCATTTTTACCTCAACTAATCAAATGTTACGACAAAATTTGTGATTCATAGATCAGCACAAAGTAGCTGACTATTCGTAGTAAACCTGCACATAACTTTAATAAATTTTTATATAATTCTTAAGTCTGTTAATAAGTTACTTTGCTACAGGAAGTTCAGCAGCAATTGCGTCACTTTCTTGTGGACTTGTCCCCTTGGTAACAATCAAGTGTTATTTCCGCTTCTGGATTAATCTTGCTTGTGATCTAATGTCCACAGGGACAGGTGGAAATGACCATTGACCATGGTCCGCCATATTTCCGCGTTTTAATTAGAATTTACGCCCTTCTACCCCATTGTTCTTGTATACTTTTAATTGTCTTGATTTACTCTTGTCGATCGATATCTTTGTACCAGGTTACTGAACTCCTATACTTATAAAACCTCTTTCTCACTTGCATAATTAGTAATTACAACATAATTACTGTTTGTGTTTAAACCTTTTCTAGATTCTTCTTGTTGTTGTTGTTGTCTGTTAATCTGAGTGAACTGGATAAACTAACACCATTATTAACATTATATGTGTTTTCCTGTCTTGTTGCATTGTCTCTTCCGAAGATATTGGAAAAGACAAAATTCTTAAGATTTGAAAGGGGTCGTTGTGAGAACTAACTCTTCGTTAATATTAATTGACTGTTTTTCTGGAATTGTATTCGTTTACTCTTAAATTTTCTTGCCTTGAATTACTTATTTTAACATTATGTGTCTCATTACTTTTAGGTTTTTTGTTTTACTCTTAGGTGAAATACTCTGCCATACAATAATTTATTTTAAAGTTTCCAGTACAGTATAGTCAAAATGCCTAAGTTACTTGCCTATTTAATTATGTATTAGAACAGATCTAAGATCTGTTCAATATGTTTATTTATACTCGTGTTGATTAAGCTTGAATTTTGTGCGATGTGAAAAAGTTTCACTTATCAACATATCTGATTAGATTTAAGTAATGGTATCTGGCATTGCCCTTTAACTTAGCCGGTTTCAAAAAACCTTATCATTATGTGACAGGAAGCAGATATATTTACGATCTTTGATAAAACTTTGATCTAAGAACTTTTGTTGGACTGAAATTAAAGCTCGTAACATTAAGTTTCCTAGAAGGCCTCTAGTGAAGTCACGAAAATCCGGAAATCCTGTGCATGCTTCGTTCAGGCTCACCATTATCCACTGATATTCGTAGATATTTCTAATGTATAAAACATTACAATATTTCTTATCTGATAAATCATTAAAATTTAGCAAGCTATTAAGTTTACGAGAGCTTTGCTAGAGTCGGTCCCAGCTTTTGAGAGTTATCTTACTATAAGTTTAATCATCATCAATTTTTAACCTGTATTAATCCATGTAGTCTAATTGTTGCATATATATATGTGAGCGCATCTTACTCGTACATATAAGATGTACAAGTAGCGTGCAATAATTTGCACAGCCAGGCCTCTCGCATGGGAAAATAAGCGCCAATCGTGCATGTCTAAAATACATCAAAACAACACGTGCTTCGGGCTAAAATTACCATTATAATGTGGTTTCGTGATTTTTAGTAGTTATGATCCCTTGTAAAAATGAATGATCAATAAACTGCAGGAGAACTATGACATTAAAAATCCATTTTTTATCAATCTCTTGTATTGGAGGATACAAAAGGTACACAGACGAGAATGTTAAAAAACATTCTTCTGGCGTATAATTAAAAGGCCGGAAGTCCAAAGCGAATGATACCAATTAGGGAACTCGAAGTGTTGAACCCTGAGTTCTGTCATCACCCCATAAATGGAATGCACAAATATTTGTTTAACGCATGTCTCAACCGGGACTATCCCGGAAGATGGTTAAGATCCAGGTGCAAATATGGATGACAAGATGGGGAATCGCCGTGGCTCGTCAGCTGACATTTGTTAATCATCTGTTCCCGATTTTCCAAAAAAGTGTCCCCACGTTCGAAATTTGTTTTTGCATTCCGCACTAATCCATTTTTTGTTTCTTACCGTTTTATGGAAGTACCGTTTTGAAACATCCCTTTGCAATTGCAACCTTTGCGGAAGTTTTGGAATATTTTTAAGTAAGTTTAATTATTTACATGAAATTAGTTTTGAGTTCTTGTGATGTTGCAAGCCGGGTGGTTCACACATTAAGGGTGGCAGTACAGTAATTTCACAAGTTTTTTTGCTATTTATTCTTAGGATTTTCAATTTTTTTCTTACGCGACGGAAGTAGAAAATTACATATGAACACCTTTGAAGAAAAGAATTAGTAGCTGACCTATCCGAACAAAAAAGAGCATATGAAGTCGACTTTCTTTGTCTATCCATGTTGCCTACACCTGCTATGTTGCGTCACGGGCTAAGGGTACGACGTTTATACCTGATCTTTCTCCCTCGCTCTCACAATAATTTGTATAGCCTTTTCTTTTCCACGGGGTTTTTGTGCTTACACCCTTATATCCTGCGTGTGCGCAGTGTAGGTGTGTGTGTGAATGTGTATGTGTGGGGGATGAGAACGGGAATACGTCAGTGTGGTTGTGACTTTTGTAAGTGGTGCGTCTCCATTATGGTATAGCAGGTTTTGGCGGGAAAAGTGTCCAGTTTGTAACATTTAGTGCAATATTAGTTCAAATATGTGTACAGTTGTTTTATAGTTGATAATGGAGTGTGTGTTTATGTTGGTGGATTTCGTGTTTTCTTCGGGATAAATCAGCGTAATGTTATATGAGTGAGTTTCTTTGTTATTCAATATTCAAGTTTGCCAAAAATACCCAGCTCTGAATGCAAGTTCTTTCAATTTCTCCTCTCAATGCTTCTTAAACACATAAAATCTTCGAAAAAGTGGTATCAATAAACGAATGTGGCATGAGCCTTTATGGGTTATCATTATTAAGAAATACGATGTGCATAAACGTGATAATGATAATTGTGTCTCCAAACCGGTATGGTTTTGACTGCTCATTTGCGAATTAAGACGAAATTTTTTGCAAGGTCTTGAGACACTAAGGTATTTAAAATTATTATAATGAAAGCTATGTATTCATATGTCTATAGGTACTCAATCTTAAAGGTAAATTATAGAAATACCTAAGTATTTTTTGTGTTACATGAATTCAAATGCAACGCATAGTTAATTCGTATTGTTATTTCGTTTTCTATTACCTATTAATCATTTTCAATAGCTATGTTTAGAAATCGGAAAGCAGCTACAAAATATTAAGATGATGTGGGTAGTTTTGTTTCATTCTTGTCAGTCAGTGTTTACTAGGCATTCTAGTTTTCTTCATATTATCCACAGATATTATCCACAAACAAGTAGATCTGTAGGTATGATAAGTAATCTCGGAGTCCTAATTATTGGTACGATTAGTGTATTGTTGTGGTGCGTTTTGTAGACAAAAGAGTTTTAGAACTATGGAAATATTCGAAAGGTTGGTAAGTCTTTAAAATTTCTCATGAAGCCTGTTGTAGCTTATTAAGATTTATACTTAATATATAAGATTTATAATTTTACTATTATCGTAGATATCCTATTTCATAGTGGAGTTTAATTCTAGGAAAAAAACTTATGATATGACACATCTGGAGATATTGAGAAAGAGTGGACCTTCAAACACCCCAAAATACCTCATTTCAAGATGAGAGCATGTTTGAATAATGTAAATAGGTATATACTGGTACAATGACAATAATTACTGTGATGGTGAAGATACTTAAAGGATCACAACAGCGTAATTGGATTTGGGAACAACAAAATTATTATGTAACATAGATACGATTACAGTAACAGAATATAGTAACACGTTTGTGACTTCATCCCTTATCCTTATCCCTACTAATATTATAAATTCGAAAGTAACTCTGTCTGTCTTTCTGTCTGCTACGCTTTTCCGCTTAAACTACTGAACCAATTTTGATGAAATTTGGAACACAGATAGAGTGGAACTTGGGAAAAGACAAAGGATGACTTTTATCCTACGGGAACCAATAAAACGGGTCCACGCAGGCGAAGCCGCTGGCGGAAAGCTAGTTACATAATAAAATGAAGTGCCCCGGCCGAGGTCTTTCTGTCTGTGCGAACGAGATAAACTCTATAAACTACGAAACGGATTTTTATACGGTTTTCATCAATAGATAGTGTGAATTCTGAGGAAGGTAAGGTGTCTATCACATCTGAGCGAAGATGGGCCGTATCGCTAGCTTAAATATAAATGTTGATCATGCAAATAGATTTAAAACAACTTTTTCTGTATTATCCTGTTAAAGGTATAAAATACCCATAATGTTTCACGGTTCTTTAAAACATACGCTGGCTGAGGTTACCTTACAGTCTTAAGCTAGGCGCACACTGAGGCGGGCCGCGTAACATCGCAACGCATAACAAAAATCCTCCTGAATCAGTTTCATACATTTTGTATGAGCTATCGCACACCTCAGGCGGGCCCCACCGGGCCGCATTGCAACGCACTGGCGTATCGCTAGCCAGGCGTATTTTTGCGGCGATGTTATGCGTTGCAATGCGGCCCGCCTCAGTGTGCGTTGGCAGACGCAACAAGTAGACGGCTGAATGAGTGCTGTTTGTGAATTACCAAACAGAAGCCGAATCTATATTAACAATATTTTTTCAGGTAATTAATTATAGTAGCATAGCATATTGAATA
Organism: Pyrgus malvae; assembly: GCA_911387765.1. NCBI lineage: Eukaryota > Metazoa > Arthropoda > Insecta > Lepidoptera > Hesperiidae > Pyrgus > Pyrgus malvae. The sequence goes on from OU426969.1 coordinate 10,463,263, forward strand.
AAAAAAGCTCTTCGTCAGAACTATCCATCTACTTAGATTGCCAAAACCTGACTGATTCAAAATCTTGCGTTGCGGTGCGGCCCGATGCGCCTGCTATGTGCTTTGGCGCAATTTTGCAATACGATGTGTTGCGGCCCGCCGCGGCTTTAGTTTGCGCCTAGCTTTAAGTCAAGTTAAGAATGCAAAATAATTATTATTTCCTCGTTGCCAATGAATGAGAACAGAAACAAGTTCTCGTCAGCTGATTCTCGCACACATAAAATATATTGTACCTAGTTATTTTTATATCCATTCTTACCTCATCGAAAGTATGGACTCGTTTCCAATCCCAGAATTATTATTGGGTTACTTAAAAACCGGTACGGAATATTTTTCTTGGACTATTATCGGAACTTGTTTCTTACTAGGTAGATGACGTTGCTAACTAACTTTAAACTTTATGCCGATGATCTAAAGTTTCGTTTGCTATATGTAGAACTAAAATGTACTTAAGGGCAAACAGAAAGATAGTCCTTCATGGAATTTCTTCTACAAATTGAAGAAAGATTGGCGCCAGTTTTTTTGAGGTCGGCAGTGACAAGTATTTTGCAGGGGTTTCTTAAATGTACCTATACATTTAATTTTGCAGTGTATGCAAGAATAAATTGCCGCAATTTTGTATGGAAATGTATGATGATGGAGCTCTTTTGCGCCATTATTTTATATAATTTAAGCCTTATAAAAACTGGCCTTGTACGAGCTCTGATTTTCTCACCAAGGATTTCATACTAAGGATTTCTTGTAAGGAGGACTTGTACGGAGGACTTATTTATGGATTGTTAATTAATTCTCGAAATCGATTAAAAAAATTCAATACAGTTTTTTCTAGTAATGAATGAATAGAAAAAGTAATTATTGTGACATAATTGTAATGACTTTTTGTAGGTATTGATATTTTCTAAACTGTAGTAGACCAGGTACATTATCTATACTAATTTATAAAGCTTAAGAGTTTTGCTTGAACGGAGAACGGAAATTAACGGAGAGATCTAATATACCTATATCTGATAAGGTTTTCTCTTTTCTTTATGTAGGTAGGTTACTACTCTAAGGCAGGCCCAAAGATCACGACGAAAACATCTTACTTGACTCCTGTTAGACCTTTTTAGTTTTTACACTTATTTTACTGTCGAACTGTTGCATACAGACATCCTCTCGGTATCAAGAGGGATTAAAGCAGTGGTCAATATGCACAATTGCACATACCTAACAAATTGTTTAGTCAAAGCTGAATGCCGGAGTTTTAACCGTGAACCTCCGTTCCTAGACCGGTGTCCTAACCACCGTCGTTCCTAAACTTTAGTTTAAAGTTGTATATTCTTGTTAACAGACGAAGCGGCTATGATTCGGAGAGTAGCGAGTACTCTGAAGACTCGGCGGCGGCCTATGACGATCTGCCGGTTGCAACCAAAACTGTTACTCAGAGGAAGAATGTCAATAAAGGGCGATGGTCGAAGGAGGAGGTATGTTTCTTCTTTAGTCTTCTTATAGTTAGTGAGCTTTTGCCGCTTGAATGAAATCTTATCGTCGATTTGCACTGAATTTACGTAGCGACTTTAAATGACTTACAAACATTTTACAATTTGCTTATTCAGATAAAAGTATAAGAAAATAATTTCCGCCGTCAACTTTTACGTACGTACTTCCACTGTTCCATACAAATGTATGTACCATATTTGGTTCATTGCATGGATATTAATGGATAATGTGTAAAGTGTGGACACAAAGTGTTTTTCTTGCAATCTTTAATTTATGTAAGAGAATGGACTCAGTATTTTTAAAGTTGTTTTAAAAAAAAATTAAATTTTTATATCACGAAGAGCTTACGCCCTTCTCGAAACAACAATAATTTTTGGTTGACAGGCCAAATTTTTTTTCTTAGATAGGACTACAATGGATTACTGACGTTGAGCATGATTGATTACCAATATCCAAAATGACTCAAAACAAATTTGCACATTTATTTTGAATGTTGAATCTATTTCTATTTTCTACCTTCAATTCCAGGACAAGAGACTCAAGATATACGTGAAGATGTACAATGAGAACTGGGAGCTAATAGCGGCCCAGTTCCGTGACAGATCCGACGTCCAGTGTCAGCAGCGGTGGACGAAGGTGGTCAACCCAGAACTAGTCAAGGGCCCATGGACCAAGGAGGTAGGTTGTTATGCTTAAGAAATGGTCAAGATATTAACCCTGCTATAACAAACAGACCCAATCGTCTCTCTAAATTCGTAGTAATTAAAAATTTCTGGGTAAGTAATATAATGCTGATACAGTTTTTGTAGTTTTATAAATAAGACATCAGCAATCAAGTTTCGGGAAAATATATAGGTATGTTACTTTTTATTTTTCACTTTTTTACTACGCAATTTTTTCAACTTATAAATAATGCATGCCATATCAATATTATAACACTTTATTTTTTTCTATACTGACTTTTTATAGTTGTGCCACTTCTTCCCTAAATTAGCCTTTAAAATTTTGTTTGAAAAACATTTATATTGAAACTGTACATACTATTATTATAATTCCTTGCTAATTAGCAGGCACTGCTTGTGTAATTAAAAAAGGGTAACCATCTGTTACTATAGTGCCATATTGTGTCTAGAGGTGAGTCGCGTTGACGGGTTTTGTTAAATGCGTTTTGAAAACGGTGAACTAGTTGTAAAAGCAGTTGAAGCTGTAACTGGTTTGCTAAAACGTAAGCATTTCTTAAACAAAGATAACAAAAAGGGAAAAGCTTATTTCTATAAACATCATAAACAGCGTTTCTTAAGAGAAAACGCGGCTTCAGCCGAATTAGAAAAATAGGTATTTTGGAGTGACTATTGCTATCGCGCTGCGCCCTGCATTATCCGCTGCGTGCGATAGGGACAGATGCAGCTCAGACCGATTAACCTACAAATTTTCTGACTAAATCGAGCTTTCGTATTCTTCTGTATCCTCCTTCAAAATTAAGTTTATTAAAAAAAAACACAAATATCAAGAAATAGAATAAGGTAATGCCTCTATGTTTTTATTTGGTTGTAAAAACTCAACTTTCAAATTTGTTTTGCAGTGGTTGGATTAGGGCTGTATGAAAGAGGCACTTTTTACGATTTTTTAAGAGTCATATATTCTGATCTAATTGGTTGATTGAAAAAAACAAAACATAGGGGCATAGCTTTAGCAGACCTAGATATTGTCACAAAAATCATTCCTCTAGAAGCATTATCCAGGGAGAAAATAGGAGATTACATTTGTATGGGAATATGGCGCTAGGTAGCGTTTCCTTTTAACTATTGAACAAAATACGTAGGTTCACAGTTCACAGGCAGCTTTCACGTTGTGCGCAATTGTTGCACATATTGTAAAACATAAAATAAACACACAGATGTTCTTAAAATATTCCGTCTCTACTAATTCGTAATTGTTTACAAAAATGTGATTTCGTTTAGTTTTAGTGGCTATTGCACACTGTTTATTTCTTTTTGAATATAGTTTGTCATTTTGAATTTAACGTGTTGTATTTAGAAATGAAGTTTTAACCATTACACATATTTCATAGATATATATTTATTTATTTATATAACGAAGGGAGCGTCAATATCTTTAAACTTTGGTACTATTTTTTTGTATTTTTAACCAGTTTTATGTTTTTAACCAATATTTAAATTTTAACGTGGTATTTGTATAATAAGAGGACCTGCAAGTGCGTATCACACAGAATTTTGAAAAGATTATTGCCCAAGAACATAGCTTTGGCCTTTTTAAGCCAATATGTACAATGGTTGAGTTGTGAAAACAAATATGCAATATTTTTACTAACAAAAAGCTTTATCACTATTATTGCCCGCGCCAAACTTTATTGCGGATCTGAAGTTAGTAACAAGACGCGTCGCAATAGCTAGTTTCAGGTGTCATAGGGGCGTAAAGTGAAGAAGGGAGGGGTATACATTACACACTTACCCTCTATTGGGCATTATATTAGGATATTTAAAAAAAACAGAATAACCAAATATCTACGCAACTGTACCGGCGCCGCGGCGCAAACAAGCACTCGAAGCAGATCCGCAATACAGTTTGGTGCGGACTGTAAGTATTGTAACATGTTATAATTTACAAGTAAATTGTCATTATTTAAAGAGTCTAAGGTATATGCCTAGCCTACCAAATCACAAATCAATTTATTACAAAATCATGTGGGCGGTTTATTTGTGGTACAATTGAAACGGATGTGACGAGTGAATCGATTAGATTATATATTATGACTAGTTAAACCTGTTTTCAGTTGTTTTGATTGTAGGCGTGAATTCGTGAAATACCTCGACCCTATCTATGGATATATCCTTTCTGTACTAAAAGTATCTCATCCTCTTAATTTTAAAGTGCGTGATAATTCGGATAATTTAGGTTAAGTTTTTAAATTAGTTATTGTTTTCACGAATCAGAAGTAAAACAATATAAAAATAACGTAGCGTTATTTATTAACTTAAAAATTCAGTCGAACATAAAATAAAAAAAACAAGTCTTAATCCTATAGGAATAAAGGTTGATAATCTTAGATTTAGCTGCCCTCCCTCCCCCTGGATCTAGCTCCAGATTCAGGGATTCAAAAATCCCAAAAGATCTCCTAAACGAAAAAATAACCCTATAAAGAATAAGCTATATGCTTTTTTTTTTTTTATTTGAATAATGGGCTCGGGCTATATCAGCCCAGGGTACTTCAACCTATAAAGATTGTTTGTACCCGTAGCCAGATTACAGATCACCGTCCAACCCGATAGCCTTGATAAAGGCTAGGATTTTATGGACGGTGATTTGTTTGGCTTCATCTGGCAGCAACACGTGCCTCCCAAGATGAATGCTACGCTTGTGGTTTAGCGCACCACAATTTAAAAGGAGGTGGCGTGGTGTCTCGCTCTCCTCCCCACAGTATCTGCACGTGTCGGTTGGACTTAGTCCTAAAAGCGACATATGTCTTCCGAGCTTACAGTGTCCAGTAAGGACTCTGGTTACCGTGCGGATATTCGTTCTGTTGAGCTTTAATAGCTCTTCAGCATAACTCCGATCATATCCTCGTATCAGAGCTTTGGAGTGGCTGTGCCCTGGTCCTTCAGTCCAGTCCCTCATCGCCTCCTCCCTGCACTGAGTGAGAATTTTTTGTCGGATGGTCGTTTTGGAAATACCACAGAATGGTTCAGGACCAAGCTGAGTCCCTTTTGCACCCTCACGTGCCAGGACATCAGCTTCCTCGTTTCCTTGTATGGATGAGTGTCCTGGAACCCATATCAAAAAGACTCTGTTTCTCGCAGCCAGTGCGTTGAGTCGCTCTATGCAGTTCCTGACCAGTTTCGAATTTACAGTGTACGAACTGATGGCCAAGAGTGCTGCCTGGCTGTCCGAAAAGATAAAGATGTTTCTGTTGACGTATCGTCTTTCAAGGTTTAGCTCTGCGCACTGTATAATGGCGAACACCTCCGCCTGAAAGACTGTGGCGTGGGCTCCTAGGTGTATGCTAAGCCTCGTTTTGGGCCTTTCACCGTAAACTCCACATCCTACGTCATGACCCATTTTAGATCCATCAGTATACCAAACCACACCGTTCAACCCTCCTGGCACCTGGCCATTAAGCCATTCGTTCCTGGTAGGCATCATTACCTGGTATAGTTTGGTAAAATTCCTCTCTGGTATCATGAAATCAGATACCATAGAAAATATTTCTTCCCTAAAGACTTGCTCTACTAGAGCTCGGAAAGATTGGGAAAGCCAGGGTCTGCACCCGCTGGAGCATAGTCTAACCACACTGGACTTTGCCTGAGCTCCTATATATATGTGCAGTGGTGGCATGTCCAGCATAGCATTCAGCGCCGCTCCTGGGCACGACGCCATGGCTCCTGTAGCGATGACACATGCAGTTCTCTGTATCGCGTTTAATCTGTCGACGGTCGTTTTTTGCGAGGTTTTCTTGCTCCACACCACACATGCATAGGTCACAAGAGGCCTTATGATTGTGGTGTACAACCAGATGACAGCCTTGGGACTGATGCCCCATCTGGTCCCGACAAGTCGACAGCTTATCCCTAAGGCTATTTTAGCTCTTTGGATAATATTCTCAATATGTTGGTTCCACGTAAGTTTTTGGTCGAGTGTTACGCCCAAGTATTTAACCTCGGTGGAAAACGGTATAGTTTTCCCACTCAGACGTGGGGGCCTTAGTTTATCTAAGAGCCTCCTCCTTGTGAATGGGACTATTACTGTTTTGTCTGGATTGACTGATAGTTGGTTATTCCTACACCAGTCAGAGACAATGTTTAGCGCTTCCTGGAGTCTCGATGACAAAGTGTCTTGACAGAAACCTCTGACCACAATGACAAGGTCGTCGGCATATCCTTGCACATCAAAGCGTTTCTTGTTGAGAATCTCCAGTAGCTGATCTACCGTTAGGGACCACAAGAGGGGAGACAGGACCCCTCCCTGTGGGCATCCTCGGGTAGTTCTTAGTTCATATTTGTGTCCATGAAGGGTTAATTGTATAACCCTGGCCGAGAGCATTGACTTGATCCACGCAACAGAGGCATTCTCGACGCCTTTGGCCATCAAACCATTGACAATAGTTGATGTTTGCGTGTTGTCAAACGCTCCCTCGATATCTAGAAAAGCACATAGGGCGATCTGCTTGTCCTCTAGGGACCTTTCCAGGGCATCGGTGAGAGATACCAAAGCTGTTTCTGTGGATTTTCCCCTCTGGTAAGCATGCTGGTTGCTCTGCAGAGGGCGCTCCACCAGCGTAACGTCTCTTAAGTGCTGATCTAAGATTTTCTCCATCGTTTTTAATACGAATGAAGTAAGACTAATGGGTCTGAAGGACTTTGGCTGCGAAAAGTCCCTCTTACCCGTTTTGGGTATGTATGTAACAACAACCCTAGTCCAAGGTTCTGGTATTATTCCCCAGGCATAGCTTGCCCTGAAAATTTTTACCAGAATGGGTATTAGAACCTCTCCACCCTGCTGAAGCAGGGCTGGGAAGATTCCATCATCCCCAGCTGATTTAAATGGCTTAAAAGTGCTTAAAGCCCATCTTACTTTGCCGGGTCTGAAAATTTGTGCCGCCGTTTTCCAGACTTCACTCCTCGGTCTTCCCTGCGGGCACATCGGCAAGGCAATATCACATCCTTGCGTCGTTAGGTACGATCCGGGGAAGTGTGTTTTTGATAGCAGCTCCAAAGTTTCTTCCTCCGTAATCGTGTAGGTACCGTCTGGTTTCTTTAATAGTCCCAGTTCTGTCGGTGGAGATTTGGCTAGCAGTTTATGGAGTCTGGCAGCCTTGGGAATGCTAGACATTTCCGTTACGAAAGCATACCAGGATCTCCTTTTAGCCCTCCTTAGTTCGCAGTTATATTTATATATGGCCTCTTTGAACCTATCCCAGCCCCTAGGTCCTTTGGCCTTATTAAATAACTTGCGAGTGCGATTCCTTAAGCTTTCAAGCTTGGAGTTCCACCAGTGAACTTTTCTACCTGAATCCCTCGTTTTAAGTGGGCAGTTTTCCTCATAGGCTGTACGTACGCCGGTTGTGAGGATCGCCACTGCTTGTTCAAGGTCGGTAGGTGATTTAATACATTTAGGCATGTCCTTTCCCAGCTCACAGAGAGCATTCCTGTAACTTGGCCAGTCAGTGAGCTTTGGGTTTCTAAATGTCTCAGGCTTGTATGAAAATTCAGCCTTGATGTCGAATCTGATATGTCTGTGATCCGACATTGAGTTTTCCTCGCTGACTCTCCAGTGGCCGACTGATTTGGATAGTGCTTGCGTGGAAATGGTTATATCCAGTACCTCCTGCCTTGCTCTGGTGACAAAGGTTGGTGAGCATCCTATATTTAGTGTTTGGAGGCAGTTGGTTAAAAGGAAGTCATGTAATAACTCACCTCTGTTGTTGATGCCGCTGCTTCCCCAGATGGTGTGGTGGGCATTGGCATCAGCCCCGATGAGAAGCTCCTGGTCGTGTGTGCGTGCATATTCTGCTGCTCTCAGGAGTTCGTCCGCGGGGTTTTGGTTCTCTCCAGGAAGGTAGGCAGAACAAATTAGTACCTTGCCGTTCCCTTTGAGATGGACGGTTGCTGCAACCAGGTCGTCGGTACATAACTCTGGAACAGACAAAAAGTTAACTTTTTTATTAAAGATTATGCAGGCCCTAGGCCTTGCACCACTTGTGTTGTACAAGACTTTACCTGCGTTGCTCAGGCCGAGGACAGTGTTGCCCCTCAGCCACGGCTCCTGTACCAGGGCAACATCCAGGTCAGACTCGCGAAAGGTCTTCTCTAATACTGCAGATGCAGCCTTCGCGTGGTGTAAGTTGACCTGGATGAACTCCACCCTGGCACCCGTCTTTCTACGATCCCCGGCTTTGAGATCCGCCCCCTCGGCCCCGCTTCGGACGTTTGTGTCCTGGCCTGGGTCCGTGCCTGGGCAGATCCCTGTGTGAACCGGCGATCGGTCCTCCTTGGGCGGGCCTCGCAATTCTTCCTCCCCTGGTTCCCAAGGCGGGAAAGCCACGCCTGTTCCTGGGGGTGGCTGCAGCCGTTCGCCCAGTTGCACCTGGCTGCGTCGCCGCTGGGGCGTTGCTGCCCGGTGCAGCTGGCGGTGGCGGCTGGGAGGTTGTTGGTGCCTCCTGTCTAACAGCACCTAAGCCTCTAAAAAGGACTTTTTTGAAGCCGAGGCGGACTCTACAGTCCTGCGCTCTGATGGCTTCAACAGAATGGTCATCCAGAGCTATAGTGAGCGTGAGCCCAGCTTCTGTGACCTTACTGTTTAAGATCTTCCACAGCTCAGTGTTGAGTCCGTCGTTTTGCGATCGCAAAAGAGTGACCGCCAACGTCGGATCAACCGTTTCGGAGCTGGGAATGAATACCACACCAACCTTTGGCTTGGGCAGCTGTTCCTCCGCAATAAGCGAGAGGTTCGCCTCTGGCCATGGCTTTAGTGAGGAGATGTTTTGCTCAAGCCAACGTCTGGATTCCGTGTTTTCACACGAAATCAGCATCCAGCCGGGCTTATGTGAGCATCCACCAAATCTAGGCCCACTCCCTTTTCCGCCTGATGTTCTGGCAATGGCTACTAAAATAGCCTGGCGAACCTGAACCATTTGTTCGTCCGTCATCGGATCGCTGTTTTTGATTCCGATGCGGGAGGAGCCTAACACCTCACTATAGGTGGGTGCTGTTGTCGAGGAGTGCTGCATCGGCGTGGGCGCCTCATGCTGCACTCCTTGGGCTGCTGTGGAGGTTGAAGGGGCCTCCAACGATGGCACCTGGGTTATCGCCGCCGGTCCAGTCGCTACCCCTAAAGGCGCTGCCCGACCCGACGGAGACACCTTAGGCTCCTTGCGCTTCTGGCCCTTTGGGGACTCCTCTTCCGAACGGGGCCTTTTGACAGCCCGCAGACGGGGGATCTTCTCCACAATAAAATCGTAGGACCGTCGGCACAGATTGAGGGCCTCTTCAACGTCCACATTTTGGCCTAACAGGAACTTAAAGCGCTTCCGCGCAGCCCCTGATAGCCTTCGTTTAGTGGGTGGTTCGGCGTTATCGGACGGTCCGGGTGCTTTGCAGCCTCCGTGCCGACCGGCGTCCTCAACCGACCCACTACTGGTTCCTGGTGTTGGGGCACCTGAAGCGCCGCCCACCGAGGAGGTTGGTTCCTGGATACCCAGGACAGTGTTTATTTCTTTAATTATTTCCTCCATACACTGTATATATATAGCGTAGGAACTAAAAGGTCCGCTCCGGCAGAGCCCCGCATGCCGGAGTAAGGCTGAATACTCTCCGAGGTCGCCCGGTATCGGAGAGGGGACCGTTCGCAGCTAAGCTCCCCCTTAGCCATGCATCCATTGGCACGGTGCTCCCATACACCATGTAGATTGGGTCGGACTGTTCCCTACGTGGTAGGGCGTGAGTGCCGCCGTTGATCCCTGGTGGGGATTCATCCGCCGCCAACTCTTCTGTGTGCTCCAGCCAAAAACACACAGCACTACACCGGCCTCGCCTCCGAATCTCGGAGAAGCCCGATGCAGGGGTTTTTTACAGAGTTTCCTTCTCTGGTTGGGAGGTTGGCTCCCCAAAGTGTGGTGTGGTGTGTTGTGTCTGTATGATTAGTGCTTCTGTCTAGTGTCATTGAGTGGATAACATGGTGCGTTTGTGATTTGTGAAGTGTATCTGGATGAGTGATGCCTGTGTGTGGAGTGTATGTGGAATGCAAATCCAGACCCATAGGAGTGAATTTGCATGCCATTGCCCTCCCCATTTATCCGGACTTGGGACCGGCTCCTCAATGGCTATTCATAAAGGAATAACCACGGAGGAGGTAGGGTTAAGCTATATGCTACTTCCTGTTGTTTCCTTTGTATATTTATTATTTTGTGTGAGTGTCTTTGTGTAATGTAGAGTGGAATGTTTTACGCGCGGTACCTACCCAGTTTCAAAAAGCCCCCCCCCCCCCTCCCCGACCAAGAACCTAAAAATTTCCCCTACCCCCTCGCCCCGATCAAGAACTTGCCCCCCCCCCTGACCAAGTACTGGCCTTGTTACGCCTGACCAAAAACCTAAGTATGCCCAATACATAATGTACAGCGGCACATTAGAAACCTTTTTCATCACTTCATAAATTAATTAATGTACAGAAGGTTTTTTTATAAGAGTCACATTTAGCTCATTTTATACACAGCTTGCGTTAATGAAGAATGAGGAAGGTCGATGTGCAATCATTTGCATAGCTCAGAGTGGCGATGAATGAGTGATGTTGTTATGCAAGGCGCCGTGCAGTGTGACTGAACCCTGAGTCATCTTCCTTCGTTAGACCGATCGGCGGTCGATTGATGTGTGAAAATTCTTTCACAAAATGACGTTTTATATGTAGTATGGTATTTTTGTATGTTTGTTTTTATGCGCAACTACGATGTTACTGAAGACATATTTGAGAATATTATTTAATTCGTACACACGCTTTGTATTATATGGCGGTAAGCATTTATTATTGTATGTTAAAATCCAGCTTCCACACCCAAAAAATCTGCATAAAACTTTATGGAGATCTTTCTCGATCCAAAATTATTTAGCGATAATTTAAAAAAGGTATTCATAATCAGTAGGCATGTTTATATTAACAATATTATTGTTTGTTATCTATGAGCTACAAAACTACTCGTCCGAATATGACGCTTTGCAAAATTATTATGGACATTGTGGACATGCTTGAAAAAAATCTTTAATCAACAACAAATGCGTTTTGGTTGGTGTTTTTTCATTTGAAATTCACTGTAGTACAACGTATACACGGAACTTAGTAATTAGGAAGGAACTTACAAAAACAACAATAAAATTTAAATTCCTCACATACATACATGGTAAGTGGTAACCTTTGATTTAAAATTTTGCTAATAAAAATCCACGTTACGTTACGTGGATGGTGATTTAAAATTTTGCTAATAAAAATCCACGTTACGTGGATGGCGTGGCGCTTCTAAGATTTTTATGAATGAACCCATTGTTTGTTGGGACGTCTTGGGAATTTTAAATTCTTTTAAAGTAAGGATGAGGCTTGTACCTTTTTTGTTATTTATGAGGCTTGAGATAAGCGTAATATAATATGTATAAGAAAATTAGTGGTCGGCTTTATTAGATCGGTAGTTTTTTTTTATCTGCATTATCTTTATTATATTCTTATAATAGTATATTTCATTACAAGTGCGGAAAGGCTGTCATTGCAACCTTCGGCTGCGCCTCGGCTCGGGTAGACATTTGTCGGAACTCCTTCCAATGACGGTTCCGCACGTGTACTGAACAACTATTTTTAATACAGTTGCGAAAAAATGAAGCAATTTAATAAAATAATAAAAACTCGCAAAGAACATTTTTGAAAAATGGCGCCAACCGTAAAAGAATACCTATATGCAGAGTTTTTTTTGTTTTCTTCACCCATTCTGGGTAGGCAAAGGGAACTATGCCCATACAGCCAAGTCTTCAGTAGAATTTTTTGAATGATATGAAATGAAAATGTTAATGAGATGAAATGAAATGAAATGAAACCTAACCTAACTCATTGAATCAAATCATTAAATCTGATATTGAAACAAGTTAGTAGCTTCTTTTTAGAAATATTTGCATGAATCATAAAAACTTCTAAAACTTTGTGGTTGGTTTTTTTCTTTTTAATAGACATTATTTTGACAGTTGGGAAAGAGAACGCACGAGTGCGGAAAAGGTAAAGAAAAATCACTAGTGTGTAATAGCCCACTTCCCGAACGCTATACGTCCCTGCAATACGCCACTTTTTGAGCAACTGTATTAAAAAAGTCTTATAAACACGATTTTATGACATAAGTAATATAAATTAGTTGTAAAAGAGTTGTTTTGATAGTTCATACTTCATTATTTTATATTATAATACAACAAAATCACACGACAACAACAGACAAGTAATAAATTATGTAGGTAGTAATAGCAGATAGCAAGAATAATATAATGTTATAATAATATTTTTTTCAATCTATACTCTATATAAATAAATGAAATTAGAATGTCTGTTTGTAATATTAAAATAACCGCTTTTTACTACATGCATATGAATGTATATACGGTACATATACCAAACATAACATTTTTTACAATTTTTGTCTGTTTGTTCCGGCTAATCTATGGAACGAGTGGACCGACCGATTTTGACAGGACTTTTATTTTAGAAAAAATCTAAAACTAAAGTCCACGTGGATGAAGTCGCGGCCGGCCGCTAGTCTTTCAATGAGATTAATATTTTTTAAATCAAATTCATTTTATATGCTATTATTTCTATTCTTATTATCAAAGCCATAGGAAAACACGGAAAAATATTTTGTTTAAAAATAAAATTAGAACTTACAGGACAACCCTATTTTATTGAATCTTTTTAAGTCGACAAGTTACGATTACTATGTCATGCCTATAAGGAGATTTAAATCTATGTAGGGGTAATACAATTTTTATTACTCCTCACTGTTCACGCTGATGTCATACAAAGCAGCTGTTGATTGATATCATCTTAGTAATTTATGAGTACATTTTGATGTTCTTGATAGCAAAAAGATCTGTGTGGTCTAATAAAAAAAAACTAAGTTAGTATAGATAGACGAAGAATATACAAAACAGGATTGTTATTTGTTAAAATTTTGGTCGCACGGTATGTCAACTATTTCTGCCATTTAACTATAATAAATAAAATTAAGCATGATTGAATCATATTATTATCATTCTAATACAGCTTGCCATAAGACGACCCGCGTGGCGTAATGGTTACCATGCCGGACTACCAATCGGAGGGTTCCGGGTTCGATTCCCGGCGAAGCAGAAATTTGAATGATATACATACATAGATAAAAGTATTTTTAAACGTAAAAAAAAGCTTTTCAGCAGCAGCAAAGCAACAATGTTAGATTGAATTGCATTTTTACATTTGTAGTCATCAAAGTATGTTATTTTTTTTGCTTCTAAATGCTCGCAGTATAACATCACTTGAATCTCGTTGTTAAAGCATTCTGTTCTCACGCAAAATTCTTGGAATTCAACTTAGCTGTGTGACATAAGTGTTTACGAACCATTTTGAGTTGCGTGCCATATATGGCACACGACAACAGGTTTTTGTTTCAATAGTTTTTTTGTTATGCAATGTTATTAGTTAAGGCAGTGATAGCTAAGTGGCTCGCAATCGAGGGTCTAAGTTCAAATAGGGCATTTGAAAAAAAATACCTTTTTTTATTTGAATGGTGTAGTAGACGAGCATGCAAGCCACGTGGTGTTAATTGGTTCAGCCCGTGGACATCTACATACAATCTCAAACAAGCATCGGTAAGTGTTGTCTGAGGTCGTATGCAGTTGCGCTGCTACTCCGGAGGCTGGTTGTCGCCTCATGCACCTTTCCACCGAAAACAATAGAATTATATATTATATAAACAATATTAACTTATGCAGTATGCGTATTTACGAGTATATAACTTGATGAAAAACATTGTAATGTTTAATCACAAAAGAACAAAAAACAATGACCATTGTTATTATTAGTCACCTTCATCGTACATACCAGGGATTAAAACATTATTTCTCAATTATGTTCTTAACCACCCGGCACTGAGTCCCAAAAATAAAAAAATATCCTTTCACTACTATGCCTGGAAACTTGACATAGCAGTCGGGAGTCCGTCCTAGAGAAATATTTTTAATTTAAAAGGTTTACGATTGTTAATGACAAAGAAAAATATTAATGTATACTATTATAATGTTATGAAGAGGAAATATTTGTATTTTGTTTGTTTGTAATGAATAAACTCAAAAACTACTATTCCGATTTCAAAAGTTCTTTCACCATTAGAAAGCTACGTTCACCTTGAGTAACATAGGCTACTTTTTACTGCGGGATAATGCTTCATTCCTGCGTGAAAACGGGTAATAGGGTCAACACGGTTGAAGCAACTGGCTAAACGCGTATGATTTTAATATAGCAATGAAGCCTGGAATAGCACATAGGCATTGTTTTATCCTACGGGGACCCATTAAACGGGTCCACGCGGGCGAAGCCGCTGGCGGAAGGCTAGTACTTCATTTCACTGCCACATTATTTTGTTTTTCATCGAACAATAAAAACAAAATTGTAATAACAAAATCAATCGATCAATTTACACGACGACGACCTGCGTGGTGCAATGGTTACCATGCTGGACTGCCAATCGAATGCCCGGGTTCGATTCCCGGCGAAATAGAAATTTTAAAGATGAGTTTAAATTTCTGTTCTCTGTCTGGGTGTTTGTGTATATCTACCCTACTGTGGGGCTATGAGTGTGAAGCGTTATTATTATTATTATCAACATTGTTCAAACAGGTATATAATTTTAATTTAGGTACAATGCGAGGTGGTACTATTATTACTATTTGTTAATGTATTTGGACTATGACATATGCTTGTTAGCCTTGACTCGGTCATTGTTTTTTGTTCTTTCGTCTGTGCTCACATTTGGTTAGATTAATGTTCTATACGAAATGTTTGCGCATGTCAATATGTTACTAATGGGGAATCTTAATTTCGGTAATTTAGATGTCTTTAAGAATCTGCAACTAGAAGTTTGAACTTTGTTACGTTTAGCTTAAAAGCTATTTTGGAATACGCAAGGAAGATTGTTTGGCAAAGTTATTAATTTTACACATGTGGTTCTCACGCAGAAAACCATTTTTATAAACGATCAGTTTTCACGTCTATGTCAATAACATTGGACTAGGTAACATTATGTTTAGCTTTTTTTTGAAAATTTTATTCCGTAAATTTCTTCAGAAAGTAAAAACAAGACGAATGTTAATTTTATCAATGTATTTACGTAGTGGTCCCATGTATTGGTAAAACATGTTTACCAGTTGAAAAAGCTTCTCCGCATTTTCTTGTAACATCTAAGGTTTCTAGTAGGTTTTCCTGTCATGTTTAATTAAACTTATGATTGTTATGACCTTTGTCGAAGAGAGAATTTAGAAATTAAAATGGACACAAACTTGCAATCTGCTGATGGAGCGTCAAACCTAAGGGGTATTTCTTAGTTAGAAAATTTTCATCTTGAAACTCTACCCTAAGCTCATATAATATCTCAATGCCTAAGCTAAATATTATCATGACCTAACTCTCAACACCCTGGTCTGGAAAAAGCAGTGATAATTTTGATGGCCGCCAAAATCATAAACAACATGAAAAAAACGGGTTGCACTTCAGTAGTGTCGGCAGAAGAAACTTGAACATTAACGTTGTGCATTTTTTATCATATTTTGGCTATTTTGGAATGGTTAGGGAATAATTTCTCACGAATTGTTTTTATTATCAGTATTATTTTTCATCTAGTATTTTCAGTACCTACTTGATATAATTATTAATTATATATATAGACAATTACAAGTATAGACAGTCGAGCCATCAGCTGTCACCCCTCCGTCTTACGAATATTCGATCAGGCCACGTGTCCTGACGCGAGTTTAACATTTTTTACCCATCCCAAAAAAAGTGCACAACGCCGCTAAAGAAGTTTTCACTTCAAAAAATTATGAAAATGCAAAGCCCTGAGCAGCTTTTAGTACATTCCTGGTTCAAAACTTTGTGGATCCGGGGCTGTAAATCTTCCATCGGATATTCTCTCTTTTACCGCCAAGATATGCAAATGTATTTCGCGCTTATATGACATCTCTAAAAGCTATGCGTCACTAGTTTTGCGAGCCCCATCAGCTGATCATAACAGCGAGATTTCATACTTTTTGTGCACCACCCACGCAGTAGTTCACCTTGCAAAGTAACGAATTTTCGCACGCTAATCGAATGATTGGTCATTCTTTTATTCATGTTTTTTGCACGGGTTGTTCTATTGAGGTGCCCGCCATTGATAGTTGCGGCTAACCAATTTAATAATAGGAAAGTTTCATGGTATGTTCGCTACGCAACCTCGTAAGAAGTGTTAATTGGATTTTTGGCAATTTTCTTGCATAACGTTTAACGTACATTTACTAAAAAAGTAATAATGAGATAAGAAATTACTTTGATCTTTTTAAAAAGCCCTAAATCTGGGTTTTAAGCAGTTGCGATACTATTCTGGAGGCTGCTACTCTGGAGGGTGTGTCTTGTGAGTGTGGCCGGCAACTACACCTGTCTAGTAAAATTTCTAATTATTAAAATAGGTGCCCTTTGAGCATAAGCGAATAAAGTGATAGTGATAGTCCGTTCCGTTGGTTAAAACACCGGACTTCCACGAAGGAGTCCGGGATCAAACTATTCTGATTAAGACAATATATTGGTACCTGCAGTTGCTGCTATCTGCTATCTCTCAATATGTTTCAATTTATTGTGTACGTCTAATGACCTCGTTCACCATTTGCAAGTAAAGTGTTGATTAGTTACGTCCCAAGTAAAATTAATTGGTAAGTAAAAGCTATGAATACGGGTCAGTTTATCATTATGATTAGTGCTACTCGAACATCGTGAAATTGAAATTGAAGTTACGGATAGCTTTAACCGAAAATTAGCGTACTTGTCACTTTACTTGAAGGTGGTGAAAGAACTCTGGAACTCATGCGCCTGCCATCAGAACACCAATTTATTTAATTGCTCTTCTAACAAATGCTCTGCTAAGTTCACTGAGGCGTGAAAGAGGCCCTAAGACTAAAAGAAATAAATTTCTCAAAAGGTACTTACTATGTTTTCGTTTACTGGCCCGCCCGCACTTAGTAATTTTGATGGACTAAATCCATATCAAAGATTCTGCGTAAAAAGTAATTATTGTCAAAATAATTCTAAATGTTGCGTGAAATATTCAGATTGGAATTATTCTATATGGATTTAAAATAGTTCGAATCAATAGTGTGTAGTCACGAAATCGCAGCAAAAAGAGCGTTAGAAAAATAAGTGATGATAATAATATAATGTATGGTTTTTATATAGGCAGACGATAGATCGATTAGTAGGCATCATCAAAGGTTGTATCTCTATTATTACAAAGCTTCAGAAAAGTATAACCCTGTCAGGGAGCCTCATGTTTCGCTCAAAACTCGAAACGGGTGTACGTTTTTGTAAGTTATAAGTACACATATAGGAGTATTTGTAAGTTATAAGTACCATTATTTACTGGGAATCAAGTCACAGGTGTGTTTATAAGTGGTTGACTGTGACTTGAATAATGCGCTGGTCTGAAACCGCTCTAGCTGGTGCGGTGGTACCACAGAGCAAAGAAAAACACGCACCCACTCATTTATCCGTGAACAAATTCTCTTATGTTATGATAGGAAGGTACCGTTGCCGCACACTACCTTAGGCAGTACTAATAGGCATGATGACACTATTAAAAAATCAGAGAATAAATGGTTTTACAGAAAAATATATGCTAGAAAAGTTCTAAAATATGATCCCGTTTTAATATAAACATTAAGTTTAATAAGATTTTCAATAAAATAAAAGTATTAAATACTGCAATCGGCCATATTATCTGAAACGCCAATCAAAAGAAATGACGTCACGTCTCAGTAAATGTCATCGTATTGCTTGAAGTTTGACGAGCAAGCCGACGCCATGACACCTTCGGGCGTTTTCGCGCTTAATTCAAATTACTTAGTAAAACTTAAGTTTATTGCTGAAATAAACTTTTTTTCGAAACTGGGAGACGTGTACCTACAATAAGAAAAGGTATTTAAAAATCTGTCATCATGCCTATACTATTTTTAAAATTTTTGTAGATGTGGTATATCAATTTAAAAATTTCAAAACATCGGAAAGAAATGAAAATATTTTATTTTTACAGCTATGGTAAAGAAGGTTTTTAGATCATCATATTTACCCCTTATGATGTACAAATTAAAAGAACAATGTTAACACGAAGAGCCAGATCTAAAAAGCCAAAATTGTACTGTGTTGTAATTGTTTTTGTATTATCACTTGATTTACTACTGAAATATAATAAACTTGAATAGGTATATATTTTTAAACATTTTTCAGAGGCGATTTATTTGCGGTAGTGGGAAATTGCTAGGATCATGTACTAATTTAGCTACAGCTAATTTAATTTGATAATTTCGATTTGTTATTAATGTCTATTTATTTCCTTGTTCGCAGGAGGATGAGAAAGTTGTACAATTAGTTGCTAAGTATGGACCGAAGAAATGGACGCTCATAGCGCGACATCTCAAAGGCAGGATAGGAAAACAATGCAGGTGAGTAAAAATTTGAATATGCAAATTAAAAAAAAGCTTTATTATACTTTTTTGTCGACCAACCAGCACAGCTAGCACCCCGCATTGGAGCAGCTTGGAGGAGAAAGCTCCAGGCTTCAACTCCCCAATAATGTGAGAACCGTGCCCAGTAGTGACTCGAAAACGGTTAAAGCCAACCAGCGCTTTGCTAGCGTAGTAAGCCATTAAAAATCGTTAGCAATAAATAATGTAGTTTAAAAAACTAAAAAACACGCTTTTGTGAAAATACGAACTAAAAACTAAAAAAATAAGAAGAAAATGTATTTTACTGTAAAAAAAGCGTGGGGTGCATATGATGTCAATAGTATCTTAAAAACCACCCTACGCTTTTTTTTACAGTAAAATACATTTTCTTCTTATTTTTTTTAGTTTTTAGTTCGCATTTTCACAATAGCGTGTTTTTTAGTTTTTTAAACTACATTATTTATTTTTAATTTTTTAGTAGGATTTTTATTCTCATATTATTGCATTGCATTGTCATCGGCCCTTGACCCCTGTGTAAATTTTCAAGTTAATCAGACGCTTAGACGTGTTAAAAATATAAAACTTTATATTTGTTTCATTAAGTACCCTTAGGTCACGAATTTATCCGCCGCCCGTCGTATTTTTTTTTTCATCCTGATGATCCTAGTTAGGACTTTAATATAAAGTTATGAGATTATTGTATAGTCATCGACCCTTGACCCCTGTGCAAATTTTCAAGTTAATCAGACTCCTAGAAGTAAGTGAAAATGAAGTTCATAAATTCCATAACATACATACATACATACAGGTCAAGTTAATAAAAGCGTGTTAAAAACCTTTTATACGATATTTTATACTAAGCTCGCATAAAATCTATGGATGCACACTCAAGGAAATCTAGAATGTGTTAGCAGATATATTGATTTAATTTTGCCCCTATATTATCGAACACAACCTACATCTTAATTATCTGGTAGGGTAAAAATTATAAAGATTTTTCATTTCCTATTCAGATCTTATTACGTACATCAAAGATTTTAATAATCTCCTTACTTACCTTTCCTTACCTCTGATTATCACCATGAGATTCGAGTTTTTTTTAAATAATATTCATTGCACACACACAGTTAATTTTTTGTCTGTTAGCCGACATTTGAAACTCCGTTATAATAAAATTCTAAGAAGAAGAATAATAGATAAAATTATGTGGTAATAATGTGAAAATATTTAAACAACTTTTTGTTTTCAGGGAGCGATGGCACAACCACCTAAATCCCTCAATAAAGAAGACTGCATGGACAGAGCACGAGGACAGAGTTATATACCAGGCTCACAAACAGTTGGGGAACCAATGGGCCAAGATTGCCAAGTTATTGCCTGGAAGGTAAGAAACTTTTATTTATTTATTTATGAATGGTTAACACTTAGGACGGAGCACGAGGACAGAGTTATATACCAGGCTCACAAACAGTTGGGGAACCAATGGGCCAAGATTGCCAAGTTATTGCCTGGAAGGTAAGAAGCCTTTATTTATTTATGAATGGTTAACACTTATATAGGACGGAGCACGAAGACAGAATTATTATACCAGGCTCACAAACAGTTAGGGAATATTGATTCCCTATGTCCTTATCCAAGGAAATCCCTATCTTTTTAAACTGGTTTAGTCGTAGATTTTTTATATATACTAGACGTAGTCAAAATAAAATATCTATGGGTTTGGTAGTTTAGGCGTTAAAACGTTACAGACACACATAGACATATATGGATTGCAAATATATCTGCAAGGAAATAGTAATTGGAATCATGAGTATCAATTTCAGTTCTCGGTCTGGGTGCTTGTGTTCCTGTCTGTGTGTGTCCATGGTACTTACGATAAAACTTCGCTGGGAATCGAATTCGGGACCCCCGATTGACAGTCCGGCATGGTAACCGTTGCGCCATAGGGGGGTCGTCGCTCGATACTTTAGGTTTCATTAGCTGCCCCTGCGTCCCACTTCTGGGCTGGCTGGCTGCAACCCTTTTGCGTCCCACTGCTGGGCACGGGTCTCTCCCCCTTATTGGGGAGGCCTGGAGCTTACTTCCACCACGCTGCTCCAATGCGGGTTGGTGGAGATGCGGGTTAGTGGCTAACCCGCTGTCGGATGTTTTCAAACCGCCCATAAGGCCTCCGACAAGGTTTAACGACTGTTATCTATCGACAACAACCGGGACCGACGGCTTAACGTGCCCTCCGAAGCACGGAAACGCGCATGAAATTTTTTGCCACTAGCGGTCACCCATCTCACAACCGACCGCGGCCCGTTTGGCTTAGCTGCGTAGACCGTTTGCGTTCTACGCTAGCCGCCGAGCCATGCGCGCTTCTGGGCACTGATTTCTTATTATTGTGCTTGGAGCTTTAATTACTAACATGACATATCTGCCTTTCAGGACGGACAACGCAATAAAGAACCACTGGAACTCCACCATGAGGCGGCAGTACGAGCCGGAGCTGCTGGACGGCTTCGAGACGCTACGAAGGAAGAACCGCATCAAACGCGACCGAGTGACGCTTAAGACTACTTATGAAGAGGTTAGTATTAGTATTATAAAAACAGCCCATTTTATAGCGTTACGTATCTAAAAAAGGGAACACCGATAGGGTCTCATTATGAGACCGTATGATCGTATGAGACCTATAGTGTCACGTGTACGATCAGCTGTCACGTGTGCCCATTATGGACCCACAGCCATACTGTTATCTCAATTATATATGTACTTTTTTTTTAATAAAAGAGTGCTGCTGGGAGTTTTTTTCCGCCGCCTTTTTTCTCTCAGCTCAACATCTAGCCCAAACAGGCAACTTAAGGCGATGACCGGGAAAAAATGACATTCATTAAGCGAATATTTTGTATTCCTAATATGAAATAAATATTTTTGATTTGATTTGATTTGGTCACTTTGTTGTCCATGTGTTCATCTGTCTATAAAGACAAAAAAATTTGGTAACGCTATGTAAGAAAAAACGCACATTTCGACTCTCGATGGGTATATCAATGCAATAGAAAAAAAACGCAGAGAATCAAAATTGATTGTGTCTCGTGATCTAGAAACATAAAATTTGGCAAGTAACATGTTATAAAATGAAATTAAACGAAAAACGTTTATTGATGACTGTTTACAAAAAAAAAATTGGTGTTTGTGTTTAACAATAGTATTAAATAATATTGTCTACCATAAAATTAAACTAAAGTTATTATTTATTTGCTAAATTATTTACAATTATAATTTATTATTATAGGGTATAAGTTCAAGAAAAAATCTGAAACATACATACATATATATTTGTATTTAAATCATAAAAGAAAAATAGTCCAGTACAGAATCCTTGGTGGATGAGTCTGACTCACACTTGCCTGTTATTTTTTTCATACATTATGCGTAAGCTACTCCATTATGTATATTTAGATACATAGAACTTTTATGTTTAACCTGGGAAGGTGAAATATTTTATTTATAAGCCTTTTATGTTTTATATGTTTTTATTTTTATTATGTACATAGTTAATTAAGATTAGTATATATGTTGTAAATAAAATGTTAACCTGGGAAGTATATTTACAATGGGTAAAGAGGCTCTTGCAGGTCAGACTCACAGGAGACGCCTGTCAAACTCCGGAGTAGCAGTTGTGTCTGCATATACATTCAAGGGAGACTCAGTCTTGTATGAGATTGTGTGAAGATGTCAGTGGGTTGCAACACCTTGTCTGCTGCTCAACTTAAATAAATGAGAAAAAAAAAAGTATGGAGACTTCCCTGACTGTTGAAGGTCGGTGATGTCGTTCTCACCAATGACTAATGAATACTAACTACAATTATTTTCTCCACAGTCAAACTGGCAGGATTCCTTCAATGAGTCAGCGCAGAGCAACTCGTCAAACACCTCGCAGCCGCCGTCGAAGCAAGTGCTTCACTTCAGGCAGCTGCTGAAGGAGCAGCTCAGCAGCTTGCAGCAGCAACAACAACAACAACAGCAACAGACGCAGCCTAAGTCTCCGAACAGAGGCGGCTTGGTTGCACTCGACACCGTCGAGATTGTGGATTCTCCTTTCAAGTGAGTGGCTGCAACCCGTTTCATCCTACTGTTGGGTATATACTTTAACTGGTTAAGTTTAATTTTAAAGTAATCCTACGGTATAATGGTGAAACAGCATGTTCGAACAAGAAATATGCATAAAAGACAAGATTACGACAGGAACTAAACACAGCATAATGAAAAGGATTGGTGTCAATAAAGCTAAGAAATTTCGAGTGCGGTCAAAAGTAGGATAAGTGGCCATTAAGGACCATCTGGTGCGGTTAAAACAAGGATGAGTGTCAATAAAACCAACCTATCTCGACATCTGGTGCAGATGACAACTATTTATTTGGCTGCAACCCTTTTTGCGTCCCACTGCAGAGATTAGAGGCCTGGAGCTTACTCCACCACACTGCTCTAATGCGGAATGGTAGAGTAACAAAGGATAAGTTCTTAGCCAGTCAAAAATAAAGCAAATATTTTATTTTTGTTTACAGGTTCGTCAACATTGAATCGTTGCCGGAGGATTCACCTTTAAAAACATATTTGGCTCAAGCGTCATCTGGAGACAATGAAAATCAAAATGCTGGTGAGATATCTATTACAAAATAATATATACGTAGCTATTATTATTAATTTAATCCAGTTTTCTGTCGGCATGTCCAGCACATTTGGAACAAAAGTTGATTAATTGGTAAATTGATGTTATATTATTTTAACTGTCAACACAGTCTTACAAATTTTCATTAGGATAGAACATATTTTTGTGCATTTATGAAATGTTTATCTCAACTTGTTTTAAATATTTATACACACGCATACACAACGGAAATTCAAACCCATCATTCTAATTTTAACCTCGCCGGGAATCGAATCCGGGACCCTAGTCTACTAGAGTCGGGTATGGTAACCCATGCGCCACAAGTGTTGTCAGCTTATTATAAAATACTGAGTTTCAATTCATTTTTTTACTGCTAGATAAAGTTCACAATAATTTTTACAGACAATATTACAATAAATAAAATACATACTCAATTAAATTAAATGTATATTAGTTTATACATCAATTTATAAATATAATAATTCAATTAGTCACAATTATATAAAATTGATTGATTGATCAAACTCTTACATTTGATTATTTTTGTTTCTAGTTACCTACGCGGTCCAATCAGAATCTGCGAAAGTGATAGTGGTTCCCTCGGTTCCCTCGATCTACACGTCACCCAAGAAGAAGCACGAAACGAACAGTCCACCCCCCATTCTGAGGAGGGGGAAGGTCAAAAAGGCCCAAACGCTAACCCCCAACCCTAATGTGAGTGGAAAGTATTGTATCGGTTTATTATTACTTTTTATTTACCTTAGTCGTTATAGAATTATAGCAACTTCATTAAATTGCTTTTAATGAAGTTGCTATAATTTAATTGGTTCTATCAACCGTCGAAATCAGATATAAACGCGGGTCTAAGCTAAAATAGATAATTTACTGGTCACAGTGGCCTTACGGCCCGTTCACACATGGGAGTCCGTTTTACTGGTACGTTTTGAACGGATACGTTAATATTTATATTATATTATAAATTTATGCTCTGTTCACACATAGGCACCGTATAACGGTCAAAGGATCCGTCATTACTGGATCCGATGTGTGAACAGAAAACTCGCAGTATACCGCCGCTATTCTACAAGGATGGACGCATCACTCCCCCTCCTACACCCCGCACACACCGCCCGCTACGCACACAGTATCTATCCGTTAAAATTCTACGTATCCGTATATTTTTACTGTTTCGTTGTCCAGTATTCGATGACAAAACTGAATGTAATTTTTTTACGGAACGATATTTTTTTCTGTATACAGAATAATGTGCCATGTGTGAAGTCGCTCATAGAAGTACATACGCCATCGACGAAAAAAAAACGTACACGATAAAACGGAACAGTAAAACGGAGACATGTGTGAACGGGCCGTTAGGGCTGTACCCCTATCCACCAAACCAAATAATAATAATAATGAATAAACTATCTTTTAAATATATGTTAACAAATTCTTTTCAGGCCTGGTCAGAAGCGTTATCAAAGGCGCTAGAGAGGAATGAGGGTGTGACTCCAATCAAGGCTTTGCCGTTCAGTCCTTCGCAGTTCCTCAATTCGCCTGCTACGTTGTCGCTACCTAACTTCCATTGTACGCCACATACACAGGCCTCTAAGGTAAGTTTTGTAGTACAACAGTACAGTAAATAAGCAAACTCGAAAGCCTGACCAACTATACCTAGACCCTATACCTATACCTAGACCTCTATCCATCTGTATAGAGGTCTGGATTTAGGTAGAGAGGACTGACAACCAAGGATTCGGTATCACAACCTAAAAGATTACATTAGCCTATTTAGTTATCATTCATTGGCTGCAACCCTTTTTGCGTCCCACTGCTGGGCACGGGTCTCTCCAC
The DNA here is from genome assembly GCA_911387765.1 of Pyrgus malvae. NCBI lineage: Eukaryota > Metazoa > Arthropoda > Insecta > Lepidoptera > Hesperiidae > Pyrgus > Pyrgus malvae. The sequence goes on from OU426969.1 coordinate 10,488,541, forward strand.
ATTATTGGAGAGGCCTGGAGCTTACTCCACCACGCTGCTCCAATGCGGGTTGGTGGAGATGCGGGTTAGTGGCCAACCCGCTGTCGGATATTTTCAAACCGCCCATAATTCATCCGACAAGGTTTAACGACTGTTATCTAGCGACCACAATCGGGACCGACGGCTTAACGTGTCCTCCGAAGCACGGAAACGCGCATGAAATTTTTTGCCACTAGCGGTCACCTATCTCACACCCGACCGCGCCCGTTTAGCTTAGTTGCATAGATCGTTTGCGTTCTACGCTAACCGCCGGGCCATGCGCGCTTCATCATTCAATACTTACTATTAAACCTGCATTGGTGCATAGTGGAGTAAGCGCCAGGCCTCCCCAATTATAGGGAGAGATATGTACTCAACAGTGGAATGCAGAAATGGGACAACCAATGACCAACATAAAGGTGACAACGGATTGAATGAATACAATGAACAAACGTAAAAACCAAACAGCATCTAGTCTAGGAGGCACGGACATTCATCCAAAGGCCTTACTTTATCAGGATTCCTATTAGCAGTAATTATAAATCATAATGGCAGCTTAAAACTATGCAAGAATCCACAATGTTGTGATATTTGAGCTAAAGTGTATGCTTGCAGATAATAAACATGAATTTTGTTTTAGATATAATTTTTTGTCTTAAATGTAATACTAAAAATACGACAAAGTATTTTTTAGCGAAGGATATTATTCTATTTCGACATCAAATTCTTTTATTTTTAAATTTATGTTACAGGATTGGACAGCAAGTCCGTTACTAAATACACCAACCCCGGCTCAGGTTACACCTGGTGGAACGCAACTCAAGAGTAATACTCCAAAGTAAGTACCAACCAAACCAAATATTTCAATAGTATCAGCTGTTGAGTCCAATTGTTAAGACACCGGCCACCTATACACTTCAAGGGTTTTTATTTCGTTGCGTAGTCATAGACATCGTATAAATTGAAAACGAACATTTTATGGAGATTCGTGAGATTTTTTTTAGATAATGGTACAGAACCCTAAGTGCGCGAGTCCGACTTGCACTTGGCCGGTTTTAAGAATTTAATTTATTTTATATGGTTAGAATCAATTGTGCGCGCCGTTGGGTTTTTTTAAATATATTGGTTTAGAATTAGAATATTTAAATCTATTTAAATGATAACAAAAATTACTTTCTTTTGCTTCTAGGACACCAACACCCTTCAAGATAGCAATGGCAGAAATAGGCAAGAAGTCAGGTCTGAAGTATGAACCATCAAGTCCGGGCCTCTTGGTGGAAGATATTACGGAGATGATCCAACGGGAAGAAAACTCTGATAGTACTGTGCAACTTAATGATTCTATGCTGTCTTCGACCGCTGATCAGGAGAATATACAACAGGTATGTTTTTTTTTTCAATAATGGCATCGCAAACTCTGTGCATTTTGCCAGCGTCAAATACAATAGCAGCATCACTTAGTAGTCTTTGGGCCTCTTTTAGTAAAGTTCACCTTCAAGTAACGTGATAAGTAAGCTTTGTAGGTTAGTCACCTGTAATTTTAATTTCAATTTCACGATGTTTGAGTAGCACTAATCATAATATGATAAACTGACCCGTTTTAAAAGCTTTTAATTGCCAAATAACTTTACATGGGACGAAACTAATAAACACTTTACTTGGAGATGGTAAACAAGGCCCATAGGAAAAAATAAGTAAGTCGTCAGTTAAATCAGTCTGTCTAGTCAGTCAGATGTCCAAGTAAAGCGATGGCTACTTTATCAGAACGTGTCAGATGGAGTTTGGAGGCAAGCTGAAAAAACATGTTTTTGCACTGTTATTCTATTTTACAATACTCATGCACAGTAATTATCTTATATCAAACAAAATTCCAACAAATTTTTAGGATATAATTCGAAAATACACCAAGAAAAAAACCAGGAGTATGACTTATCTTTTTCGACTTCCTGTCAAAACTCCAAGCATTAAACTTTACAGCTGATTTCCCTCTGACGACCTGCGTGGCGCAATGGTTACCATGCCGAACTGTTAATCGAGGGGTTCCGGGTTCGATTCCCGCCGAATTAGAAATTTGTATGATGAGTTTAATTTTCTGTTCTCGGTCTGGGTGTTTTTGTTTCTGTCTTTGTGTGTGTCCATGGTACCCACGACACAGGGTATATCTACCCTACTGTGGAGCTATGAGTGTGAAGCGTTTATTTCATAGTAATTTAAACTCATCATTCAAATTTCTGTTTCGCCGGGAATCGAACCCGGGACCCTTTGGTTGGCAATCCGACATGGTAACCATTGCGTCACGCAGGTCGTCAAATTTTAGTTATTCATTTAGTTTATAGATAAAAGTTTAAATATGTTTCTTACGTTAGTGAACTATATAATTGTCTGGTCGTGCGATTTACTTGATGGTATAATAAATAATTTACAACTATTTAAAAAAAAAGGAAAAAATTGTATACATATTTTACAAAAAAAAAATTTAGTTATTTATTTATTTTTAATTTCAGTTATTTTTATTTTTTAATTTTAGTTATTTATTTATTTGCTAAATTCTGCACCACCACCAAAACTAACCATCAACATCGACAGGGCAACGACTCCGGCATAAGCAGTGGCGGGCGGCGCGGCAAGGAGAACAGCGTGCCCACGCACAAGCGCGCGCGGAAGGCCTTAGCGAGCAGCTGGGCCGCGCTCACCAGCACGCCGCACGCGCAGCCGCAGCCGGACGTGGCCTTCATTGTGGACATGGAGACGCCGGTCTGTACTAAATATATTATACCTATGGACAAGTCGCTAGCGTTTTTGACATGTCAGCGTCTAATAAATCGATGAACGCCGGCTGCACGCACGAAAAACGATGACTCATTGTAACGTTACGCTCGCTATAACGTTACGCTCATTGTAACGTTAAGCTTGTAACGATACGTTTGTAAAGATACGTTTGTAACGTTACACTCATTTTAACGTTACTCTTATTGTAACGTTACGCTCGTTGTAACGTTACGCTTGTAATGTTACGCTCGCTGTAACGTTACGCTCATTGTAATGTAAAGTTACGCTCATAGTAACGTTACGCTTATACGTTACGCTCATAGTAACGTTTCGCTTTTAACGTTACGTTCATAGTAACGTTACACTCATTATAACATTACTTTCATTGTAACGTTACACTCATTGTAACGTTACTCTCATTGTAACGTTACGCTCGTTGTAACGTTACGCTCATAGTAGCGGTACGCTTATACGTTACGCTCATAGTAATGTTTCGCTTGTAACGTTACACTCATTGTAACGTTACGCTTGTAATGTTACGCTTGTAACGTATCGTTGAGGCTTGAGAGTTCGGCTTGCGCCGTTCGTCGACTTTTTATAAAGTGAAGTGAAAAGTTAATGTGTTTTTCATTGTTTTGATATGACGTCGTCACGTTAAACTGTCGTCCGTAAACCGACTTTACAGACAACCAATTTTTAATTAAAATAAGTAGCGAACGAGCATAACATGTGGACTGAAATGGTCTCTATCGCAGGACATCTTTTACTCTCAACAACCTTGTCTGTTTGCTAATTGCAATATTTGCTAATTTACCTGTAGCTGACGTCAATGCAGAAATAGGTTGCAAATTATTCAAACTCTACTACCATGTCTGCAACCCTTTTTGCGTCCCACTGCTGGGCTTGTGTGGTCCACCACGCTGTTCCAATGCGGGTTGGTGGAAATTCTATACCTGCTATACCATACACTTTTCTGCCTTTTCGTCGGTTATCAGTGTGACTACACACCATGATAATGATAATCAGTGCATCTTATACAAAATGAGTTTAAGCATTTCCCCGCAGCCTAATTCCGTAAATGAATCAGACTGACAGATTAATACAAAAGTTTAGTAATGAAATTCCCATGTAATAGAAGATGAAATTTACCTTCCTTCCATTCCTCTTATGTAACTGAACGAACCATGAATAAAAATAGTCTTAATTAATTTATTGTTTGTTACAGAGCAAAACATTAGCCGGCGACAGTTCAGTACTCTTCTCGCCGCCTTCAATCGTCAAGCATTCGCTTCTAGAAGAATCTACAAGTCTCCACAGCCTCATGAGCACCGAAAACACACCCGAACCGCTCAAATACGAAGACATTGACATCGAAACGGTCATCAGTGAGAAAACGAAGGTACAACACAGGTCCTTCCCTACTAATCCTGAACCTAACACCCTACATCCCGGTCTAATGTATGAAATCTACCAAAATAACCAATTCGAATCAAATCAAACCGTTTTCAAAGACATTACGAACCTAGAATCGCCTAGAAGTTTCGCTCGATTGAACGCGGACCGCCTTAGAACTATCACCACCGCGAATGAGTTATCCTGTGATAACACGAATCTAATAGCCCCAAAACAAGTCCTCGCGAACGTCCTAGCGGATCACATCTACAAAGTGACCAATCAGAAGCCGTCTACGTCACGGATAGACGAAATTTTAACCAATAAGATCATGACTACCAACGTCAAAAGCAACGAGTCTCAAGAGAAGGAGAATCAGTGGTGGCAAATAGAAAATAAGGATACAGGTCAAAATGAAGATATATTTAATAGCGATTATTATATGTTCAGTAATATGTAATTTTAACTTACACACTTTAGCAAAATAAATACTTTTCTAATATTTTTTACAGGTAATACATATATTTTTGAAGTTAAAATTAAACTAATGAAAATCTTATCTTCAGAAGAATTGATAAAAGGAAATAAAAAAAATGAAAAAGTATCAACCATTCTTGACAGAATTCTAAGGTATCATAGAATGGTTAATACAAAAATAAACTGAATTGAAAATCAAGGTATCTACAAGTATTTAGGTATATTTTACTGTAAAAAATCATGAATAAAAAATTGCATACATTCAAACGCAAGAATGCAAGTGAAAACGCTAAAAAAATACAATAGTGATTTAGAATTAAGTAATTCAAAACAAAAATTTCAATAGTGAATGTTAGAATTGTTGAGTGATGTACAAATCTTTAAGACTCGTTAATATTGCATTTTGTAATAGATTTAAAAATAACTAAAATCATATTAAATAGTTTGTAGGTATTAAATAGATAATAAGCGCACCAAACTCTCCTTAAACAAAGGTATAATGTGAGCAACCAAAGATGAAATTTTCATCAAATGAATATCGTTTCGAATTAAATAATATATTGCTAGCGGTTAAATCAGATTAGGTTTAATATTTTTTAATAATCGAAAAATTATACCTCAAGTTTACCATGCACCAAATTTTTTTAGTTACTAGGATTAAAATTCGAATTTTAAGATTTTTTTCAAGTATTATCTTGTAGGTTAGGTATAAAAACTTGTTTGGTTGAAACAAGTACAAAACGAAAAATTGCGTTTCGTTTCTCGAAAGTATTAAGTACTTTGGCTGTATGAAAAGAAAATCTAAGCCAAAAAAGTCGAGTGGAAAAACTAACAAATCCTCGTTAGTTAGGTGTCCCTGTCCTATCCTTGTATTTATTTATTATAGAAGTCTATTATTAGTATTGCGCTTTGTAATTTTGCCTGTAAAATTAACATTTTTTTTTATTTACCCGATCAACTTTGCTGTCGCGTTGTGTAATGTAATTACGGAACTATTTATTTCTTTGATTCTTTTTTTGTTAAAATATTAACAATTTTAATATATCGGCAGCTGTACTTAAGAGTACTTTGTTTGAAATAAATAAATGACATTACCCTTTATACCTTCATCCCGTCATTTCTCTACCTACCCGCCATTTCTCTACCTACCCTCTTCCGATCCTTTACAATATTGACAGACCAGTGTTGTTCTACTCTTTATTTTTTTCTAATTTTAAAAACTTATTTATTTTTTCTTGTTGAAACGATTGTTTTTTGTTACTATTTATGTTTTTATAAATTGTTTAATTTATTCTGTAGCGGTAGTTCTTGTATGAGGCAAGATATTGTGAGCAAACTTTTTTTATTTTTATTTTCATTTTGTTTTGTAGTGTAGTAACTGTCAATATTGCTTGTATTCCCCAATATCCAAATGGTATCCGATGTCATTTTTTATTTCAATAAATGTATTTAATATACTATTATGTTTGTTTCTTTCTTTCCTTCGGCTGTCTTTGTATATTAAAATTATTAATCATTCATTTCTTCAAGTTTATTTTGTCTTATTGGCTTATTTAAGGCTTGTACAGAGAGAGATGAGTCTTTTAGTTAAAAGGACTGTGATTAACTTTCTTTGTGTTAATAACTTAGAGCATCAAAGGTACTGACTCATCCTTCAGTAGAGACAGCATAACGCCTCGCTTCAATACATAATTTTTGTGCCAAATCTGGTGCGGGGAGGGGAACGCAAACATTTTAATTTTGTCACACATTCACAAATATTCTTTCATCGCTACAGACGCATACATTTCTAAATATGTCAATTTCAATTAACAACGTCATTTTCTATGCACCGACAACACTGACACACACAGACACACTAGTTGTATAACTAGAAGGCACATTGTGCATGGACGTTGGGACGAGGGGTTCGCCCGTAAAAGCCACTCCTCTGACTGGTGTCATACCTGTCAATATCTTGATGCTCTAAGGTTAATCATAGTCATTGCTCGTCCATGGACGTCTTTAACCTTAAAATCAGTTTGTTTTGAATGGAGCTGCATTCTTACTTCTAACGACTGTTCATGTCCCGGGTTCGATTCCCAGTGGGACAGAGTAAGAACTCTGTCCAAAAAATACAAGAGTATTTTTGAGTCCATGAAACCCAACACAGGGAATCCCAATATGAAGTGATACGTTGTTTTATTTATTTATGTGAAAGTAAGGCCAGCAACAAATTCTTATCGAAATAAAAAATAATGATACAATTTATAGAAAACCCTTTCTTTTTGAAGTTTACACAATTAATTGTTTAACCTGTTTTGAAGTCAGCTGGCCGGTCTTTCAAATTTTGCTTAATGGACTATATTCTTATATTTCTGAATCAAATGAAAGTGTAGGGGACATTCAAGAAAATAGATTTCCTGCAACTGAGCAGTATAAAATAAATATAAAATCTATACTAATATATAAAGCTGAAGAGTTTGTTTGTTTGAACGTGCTAATATCAGGACGTAAACTATAACTAATACGTATTGACTACAGGTTGGAATTGAAAAATTCTTTTTGTGTTGAATAGTCTATTTATTGAGGTAGGCTATAGGCTATATAACATCATGCTATGACTTTTACCAAAGTCCACGCGGACGAAGTTGGGGTCGGCGGCTAGTAAAAGATGCAGCAATTTCATTGTTGATCTGCAAAGAGGAATCGTAATGTGTGATTTTAATGCAATTACAGATATGGATATTCTATTTTATGAAGTCTTATTAGCTCTGGCTGTATTAGTGATGTGTAAAGACAAGCGCGCTTGCGTGCGTATACTTTTGAAGCGTTAGCAAACAAATCTGAACATTTCTGTCATTAATGAAAAAACTATTATATATAAATATTAATCACACAACTCTATTAGTTGTCATGCTAACCTTACTCGACACTGAGCGCTGTCGAGTTTGGCTGCAACCCTTTTTTTACGTCCCACTGCTGGGCACCTCCCCATTATTGGAGAGGCCTGGAGCTTACTCCACCATGTTGCTCCAATTAGGGTTAGTGGCCAACCCCCTGTCGTATATTTTCAAACCACCCATAAGGCCTCCGACAAGGTTTAACGACTGTTATCTATCGACAACAACCGGGACCGACGGCTTAAGGTGCCCTCCGATGCACGGAAACGCGCATGTTTTTTTTTTGTCACTGGCGGTCACCCATCTCACACCGACCGCTTGAGTTGCATAGATCGCTTGCGTTCTACGCTAACCGCCGGGCCATGCGCGCTACACTGAGCCTATGTTACTCAAGGTGAATGTAGCTTTCTAATGGTGAAAGAATTTTTGAACAATAGTTTTTGAGTTTATTCATTACAAACTTACACACAAAAATACAAACCTTTCCTCTTTATAATATTACTATAGACTAGCCAAATACCACATAAGAACGAAGCCTCCACAAGTTTTCTAGGGTAAAGTTATATTCCTTACTCAGGTAACGGACGCGATGAAACGACGTATGTCTGACGAGCCTGTGGTGCTGAAAAAGTCCGCGGTCAGGTCCATTAAGTTCGACCAGGAACCCATCGTCAAGGAAGAGAAACCATCCTTTATACTGGTTTGTATTTGCTATTATTTTTTCGTATGTTAGTATGTACTTAACTGAAACTTTGAACATGATTTTGACCGACTTCGAAACGTGGAATTAATTTAAAACTTTGCATACTTATCAAGGAGCCGATGGCAATGCAATCATTTGAAAAAAAACAACAAAAAATACATAGCATAACATAACATAAAAATAAATAGTATGTATCTACTTTTTAATTTGCAAAAGAAACAGTTACTAGTGGATAGGCTTGTAACAAATTCATAAAGTATTCCAATTAAATTGACATGATGGCGCTAAAATGTAAAATCGATAGTGATCATAAGTAAGCGAAAGATAAAAAGATTCATTAAAAAATGATACCTAGTTCAATAAAACAAAAAAAAAACACGCTTTTTGTGAAGAAACGTACTGAATGTAACAATATAAATAAAAAATTAAAAAGCGTGGGGTGCTTTTTGAGATATCACGAGAAGAAACAAAGATTGTTTATTTTTACTTTTTAATTTTGTTTTTTTTTACTTTTTAGTTCGTTTTTTAACAAAAGCGCATTTTATTATTTTTTCCACTATTAATTTTTCTTATATCTACCAGTTTACCAATATGGGGTATATTTGTGTCTTTATTAGTAAAGAAATCGGCGCAATAATAATAACGCCCAAAGTTATTCATTAAGTGAATTTTAAACATATTCATTTAAATTTTATTATAAATTATAAATAATTATCTCAAGCCGTGTAGTCCAGCTTTTGCTTCTATTACTGAAGTATTAAAAAAGACAGACAGCATGATATGACTTCTGAAAGTAAGATAGAAACAAGATTCTGGTTATACCTAAACATCTGTTTAGCTGTTACTCCAGTTACCCTAGCCTGGTCATCTTAATAAATAATAATAAAATAAATTTATGGCCACGAACAACATAACATAAATATTAAATAATAAACATACAAAACACAATACAATTCAACACAGATATTTTTTTTGGCAAAAGGGAGCGGCTCAGCTTGTGCTGCCTCAAGAAAGAACCCTGGACAGCGCTGTTTTTCAGACGTCTCTACTCCCTATGATGTAGTGCGGGAGTTTTGTGTTCGGTTCCCCTACCACTGCCATTCTAAGATAATGTATTGGTAACAAAAAAAAGGAAAAATAATAATTCTAAGTAAACATACAAAAGTAAAATAAAAAAAGGACTAATGGACTTACAAAAGTTTGCTACCACAGCACATGCGAAGTAGAATTGCGCGCAAGTGTGTTTGTGTGTGTGTGTGTGTGTTTGTGTGCGTGTGAGTGTGTGTCTACTACTATCGTTAAAGTTTCGCTTACAAATATCATTTAGCTATCTGTAGTTTTAAACAGAATTACAGTACGTTAAACAATTTTTTTTATTTATCTACTTGTAAGCTAAACTTTTTTTGTAAAAAAAAACTCCATTTGCGTTACAAGTAAAAGTGTTTTTTTTTTCTTCAAACTTCGTCTGTTATCCAAAAAAGGTTGTCACATTTTAAAACAGATTAAAATACATTTACAAGAATTTTTAATTTCTTTTCAGAGTAACAACAAATGGGAGACGTTCGCATGTGGCAGGACGCAAGATCAAATAGATTTAACGATGCTGGCTCATCAATATTTAAGGAAAACCGCCCTGAAACCGCGTTCGCTTAACTTCTAAGTTTCGATTCATTCTTTCATTTCACGAACAATGATAATTCGAAAAAGATTTAGATATGTTCTTCTTTTCAGCCTTCTGTAGTCCACTGCTGGAAGTAGGCCTCCCCTAACGTTCGCCACTCCTCCCTGAATCCAGCGGCTTCCCGCTATCGTCTTTAGCTCATCAGTCCACCTGGTTGGAGGACTTGGAGGGCAGCCCTCCTTTTGCCGAGACGTGGTCGCCATTCGAGAATCTTTCTTCCCCATCGGTTGTCGGTTCTACTAACTATATTATTATGGATTGCCCATTGCCACTTCAGCTTGCAAATTTTGAGAGCTATATCGGTTATTTTCGTTCGTCTACGGATTTTATCGTTACGAATTCTATCGCGTAGAGAAATACCAAGCAAGCTGTAAAAGACCACGTCTCAGAGCCGTAGGTCATCACTGGCAACACACACTGCTCGAAAACTTTCGACTAGATATGGTATAGCTGATCAAAAATCGTCCTACATGACACATTTGCCGTCATGTTAAAAGCGTCAGCTCCATCGCCATCTTGACGTGTGTGACTCATTACATCAAGATATCAAGGGGACTTTCTAACTGAAATTACATGCTCATAACATTTCTACCTATTTGTAAATAATGTCATTGTTACTTCGTCGTGGCTAATTATAATAATATTATTATGATATACTATCATCAGAGGTCTTAGTGGTTTTTCCATAACCTGAGGGTTTTTTTGGTATCTCCTTTGGACGAGCTTTAACGATCAATGCATGTAGAACTTTCTTAAGATGGCCTCTTTCATTTTTTTTCTTTTATTAGTTGTTGTATATAAAAATTTAACCTTAAAATTTTAATGAAATGTACCTACATTCGTAATTTAAAAGAGCTATACTTTTGTGTATGAGCAGCGATGGCTGAGTGATAAAAAGAGACGACGCGAACGATCCCAGGTTCAAATACACGGCGCGCACCTCTGACAAAGAAATTTGTAATGTGCGCTTATCGCTACTCCACGGTGATGGAAAATATATGATATTTAATTGATTACGATGTTCTCCATCGCTGTGCATGCCTGAGAGAAATCCATAATTTCTATAAGCATGACGTCCACCAATCCGCACTTGGCCAGCGTGGTAGAACTTGGCCAGCGTGGTAGTTTATGGCCTAAATTCCTCTCACTTGTGAGAAGGAGACCTGTGCCCAGCAGTGGGACATAAGAAAAGGTTGAAAAAAATATACTTTTGTGTATTCGATAACAATCTTAAAAACCATTTTCGTCTGAATAATAAAAAAAGGTGATCTGGTTCCGAATGTTAGCTATATGGTCGAAAACATACATTAATATCTGGTATTGATTGCTTTATTAAGTTAAGTTAGAAATTAAGATAAAATATGGATGCATGTAAATAAAATAGGGTTTTAGCTGTATACTTGTAGGATAGTGTGTTTAAATTAATTTAAGAATAATCTGTTTTGATAAGGCAATTTTAAATTTGAAATTATGTATGTTATATATATTAGTTTTATTAGTAGGAAATCCGGTCTTGGACTACCAAGTCAATTGAGATACTTTTAATGAGCTGTCAAAACGTGACATCCCCATACATTTTGTATGAGAAAATGATAAGTGACGTCACTTATCAATTATCATATATAGACAATTGACTTCATTATTACTGATCTAAGCGGTAGTAAAAATCATGTATAAAAGGAATTAACAATTAAATTGCTTTCCAAGCGTGATTTAGTGCAACCTTTTTAAGGTACTACTCGGTCAACCTAACATGACACCTGGCTTGAATGACGTTCGTCTAAAGTACAGTCAGCCGACAAAATTGGTTTCCATTTCATAATTTTTACGAAAATTATTACGAAGCATAACTTGTTTGCTAAATTAATAAATAACGTCGCCCTATACTTGTTATTAACATATGAATAATACATAGTTATTTGTTTGGTTTATATTTTGTTTTTATGAGTCAAGTACTAAAAGTTATAAATGATGCTACAATAAAAGTCAATAAAATAGTTTGAGTTTCGTTTCGTTCATTATATAATTTTTAAAGTCTTCCATAAATAAACGTAATTTCTAAAATTTGGAAGAACTATCTTGTTATGTAGACAGTTTAATAACAAAAAAAATATTGACATTAGTTACATTAACCGATTAAGCGGTATTGTAATCATTCGTTCGTATAGCAGACGATTGATTTTATTTTATTTATCCGTTTACCTGAAGCGCGCATGGCCTGGCGGCTAGCGTAGAACGCAATTGATCTATGCAGCTGAGCCAAACGGGCGCGGTCGGGTGTGAGATGGGTGACCGCTAGTGGCAAAAAAATTTCATGCGCGTTTCCGTGCTTCGGAGGGCACGTTAAGCCGTCGGTCCCGGTTGTTGTCGATAGATAACAGTCGTCAAACCTTGTCGGAGGCCTTATGGGCGGTTTGAAAACATCCGACAGCGGGTTGGCCACTAACCCGCAACTCCACCAACCCGCATTGGAGCAGCGTGGTGGAGTAAGCTCCAGGCCTCCCCAATAAGGGGGAGAGACCCGTGCCCAGCAGTGGGACGCAAAAAGGGTTGCAGCCATCCGTTTACCGGATAACTAGAAACAGCCAATTATTTAGATAGGTAAACGAAACAAAAAAAAATTATTGAATGTAATCATTCGTCGTTATATATAACACAATTCTTCTATTCCAGATGTATAGAAATAATAAATTCCCTTTCATTAATTTCCTGTAGCTTATCTTTGTCCCAGTATTCTTTACTAGCTGTGCCCCGCGGTTTCACCCGCGTTAGAGAGGATCATTAGCATAAAGTGAAGTCCCTTCTGAAGTACCGTGGACCGGCTTTTTTGTAGGACTATATAAGATAAACATTAACATCATACATTACATAGGTGTACCTCTAGCGGTTTTGGCGGCGCATGCCAGAATAGCTCGCAGATGGTAGATTTTTTCCTACTTACTTGACACTTATCGTCATATTTTGGACAATTCACACAATATCTTTATAAATTGTAGCCTATATGTTATTCTGATGTATAAGCTATATTGTGGTAAAGTTTCATTCAAATCCATTCAGTAGTTTTTACGTGAAAGAGTAACAAACATCCATACATCCATACTTACAAACTTTCGCCTTTATAATAGTAGTAGGATGGAACCGTTTCCATGTGACTAACCTCTTTTTTCCAATCTGCATTTGTAATTGATGGCATCACTTGTTATTATTTTTATGTCTTTTTCGGACTAATCGATATTTTTATCTGCCACCCTTTGTTTTATTAAATTCCACATTTTCTCTTGGGCTTAAATCACAATGAGCGAGAGGGGTAGCAGCGAACTAGGTGTCATTTTAATGCGTCCGGGCTATAGAATCATTTATTTAAAGTTTTTTGTCTTAATTTTTTTAGGTTTATTATGAGACTAGCTTTCCGCCAGCGGCTACGCCCGCGTGGACTCGTTTTATAGGTTCCCGTAGGATAAAAACTATCCTATGTTCTTTCCCAACGTCCACTCTATCTGTATTCCAAATTTCATTCAAATTGGTTCAGTAGTTTAAGCGGGAAAGCGTAGCAGACAGAGTTACCTTCGAATTTATAATATTAGTAGGGATAAAGCTTTTATAGGTTTTTATTGCTTTTAAAGGCGTTTTATTTTATATGATACTTTATTTTTAAAGTACTTTTTTATGTACAAATACTTAAGTTTATATTTAAAGTCATTTTTTGTTAACTGTAAAGTATGCATGAATATGGCGGTAAATACGGTGATGGTAATGATGAAGGTAAATATAACGTACTAAATATGTATTAACAACTTTTGTAAGCACCCATATTTGTGCAAATAAAGTAAAAATTAAAATTTAATTTAATTTAAAATTGTAATAAATAAATGAGATACTTAAGTAATTTCTAAAAGTTGTAAATTATGTTTACAAAAAGGTTTATACATTTAAAATAAACGTAACAAAAATCCAATAACAAATAATAGAAATAGAATAACTTGATACTTTTAAAGCGGTTCAATATCTTTAAAATTATCGTGCAACGTTAATTGCGCTGTTGACTGTACTGTAAAGGCGACGGCGGGGGTGCGCGCGGTGAAGCGGGAGAAGTGTAGAGTACATTGCCAGGTCTCATGTTAGGTTGACCGTGTAGTAAGGAGTTTGAATTTTTTTGTGCATTGTGTCCAAGACCCTTTCATGTATATTGTAGGTGGTAGAACTATTAAGGTTCGCTCGGGGAAGTACTACCGCTGCACTCACTTCTGCCGTGAACCAATTCTAGGTTTCGGTGCTAGTGTTTCGGTGGAAAGGTACAGTTGCCGGCCACACTTACATGAGGCGACCACCAGCCTCCGGAGTAGCAGCGCAACTGCATACGACCTCAGACAAGACTTACCTTGCCTACCTATGCTTGCTTGAGGTTGTATGTAGATGTCCATGGGCTGCAGCGACCACTTAACACCACGTGGCCTTCATGCTCGTCTCCTACTCCATTCAAATAAAAAAAACGTACCATTAAAATTTTGAATGAAAAAAATTTCGTTTTAAGACACTAGGTATATTTTGGGTGTTACATTCCTAAGTGAACTGGTATATTATGTTGTAAATTATATTCACTGTAAAAGTTATCGAAAGAATTTTGATGGTAAATTTATTTATTAAATGTCATGGTGGTGATGGTTATTTTCAAGGAAAATCATGCATTTCATGTTTCTTTTTACTTTATTAATACGATATCAGTTCTAAATCATGTTAGATTGCTCAAAATTCATATAAACTAAACTGTATAAAATTAGCCCGCATGGCCCGGCGGTTAGCGTAGAACGCAAGCGATCTATGCGTCTAAGCCAAACGGGCGTGTTCGGATGTGAGATGGGTGACCTCTAGCGGCAAAAATTTCATGCGCGTTTCCGTGCTTCGTAGGGCGAAATATGAAATAAATATATATAGAAAAAAATTGGCGGGAAATTGTGGCATAAACGGCTGTATCTTTTGATTGCGCTGGCTTAGGAGTTTGATTTTGACAGCTCCAAGTGACAGTAGACCTGAGTATTTGATATAAATTCCAGCTTGACACCTCCACGCGTTCCTGAGAAAGTGTCTTGACAGACAGACGGACAACAAAGTGATCCTATAAGGGTTCCGTTTTTTCTTTCGAGGTACAGAACCCTTAAAAAATAAACATTTGTTTTTTTACAGTTTTGTTTTGAGTGTTGGAGGTAAATATTTATAAATAAATAATAGTGCTGATAGATTTATTTTACCATTTTGATTTTGATATGCATGTGATGTTCAGATTTTAATACCGAGTTTATTTCGTATCGTATTTTAACTATAAGAATATGTTTGCATGTATATAGTTATTTAAGTTACTTGTAAGAAGCAATATTTATAGATGAATATTATAAAGTTAACAATGAAAATAATTATTTAACGTTTTTGCTAGTAAATGTCTAGTTACTTGTGTGATTTTGAATGCCTACGTTTTGTTTTTCATAAATTATAATTTCCTTATGTTGTATTTATTGAATTTTCTGATTGTTTGTGAAATGGCGTTTTTGATAAAAATGGTAAGCACAAAGTCTTTATATAAACACGTGTTTTGATTTTGGATGTTATGTATGTGTAATCTATACTAAAATATAAAGCTGAAGAGTTTGTTTGTTTGAACGCGCTAATCTCAGGAACTATTGGTTAGAATTGAAAAATTATTTTTGTGTTGGACAGTCCATTCATCTATTTAATCTAAGGGGAAGGCTTTAGGCTATATAACATCATACTATGACCTATGACTAATACCAAAGTCCACGCGTACTAAGTCGGGGGCGGAAGCTAGTGTTAGATAAAGATGGCCCGGTGACTGGCGTAGAACGCAAGCGATCTACGCAACTAAGTCAAACGGTCGAGTGTGAGAGGGTAGATCGCTAGTGGAAAAATTATCATGCGTTTCCATGTTACGGTTACGTTAAGCCATTGGTCCCTGTTATCCAGGCGCGGTCGCAGCCTTCAATTTGGGAGGGGGGGAGTCGCCAAGATTTTGACGTGATAACGTCTTATAATTCGATGGAGCCGGCTGCACGCACGAAAAATCATGACTCATGCGGCGTTACCTCGCTCTGAGGCGTTCCATTTAAGGCTTGAAGTGCAAGCGAGAGCGCGGAACGAGCGATGGATAAGTGTCACGAAAGCGACAAAGGTGCACAATCAGCCTGCGACCGCGCCTTCTGTTATCGGTATATAACAGTCGTTAAAGCCTATCGGAGGCCTTATGGACGGTTTGAAAATATCCAACAGCGGGTTGGATCAACTCGTATTGGAGTAAGCTCCAGGCCTCCCCAATAATGGGGAGAGACCCGTGCCCAGCGGTGGGACGCGAAAAAGGTTGCATCCAGCTAATATGTATGTAAGTTTGTCAATAAATTTTCACAAGTTAAAATATTTTTGAAGAAGACTGTATTATTTTTTGCCTGTTGCATTTTGTTTTCGAAAGCAAAGTAAAATCACATCCAGTATAGCAATGTTTATTTTAATCAGTACACGTGTTTATTTATTTTATATTTATAACAGTGGGAATGGTAAAGTACATAATAATTTCAAAACAAAGTTATTTTCCTGTTATTATAGCTAATTAAATCTGTTGTTATTTACAAACAAAAACAATGGATTCAACTTTGCCTTTCTCAGAAAATGTTCGTAATGCCATTTTTATAGTAGGTATAGTTTTGGTATAATGTTTTATCATGTGACGAGATAAGTGTATTTTTTGTAAATAGTTATATTTTTAAGAGGGTTTGAAGTGGAAAATAAAAAATAAAAAAATATTGCTGACTTTTATTTCTAATTCCTAATTAATTCAAAAAATCCATACTAATACTATAAATTCGAAAGTAACTCTGTCTGTCTGTCTGTCTCTCTGTCTGCTACCGCTTTTAAAATATTGAACCGATTTTAATGAAATTTGGAACACAGATAAAGTGGACCTTGGGAAAGGACATAGGACATTTTATCCTACGGGAACCTTTAAAACGGGTCCACGCGGGCGATGACGCTGGCGGAAAACTAGTTATTTATAGGTGTCAAATTCAGCTTTTATTAGCTTCGGTCGTATGTTAGTTGGAATGTAACAGAAACATTTCACGTGATTCTGACCGACTTTGAAATGTCGGATCAATTTGAAACTTTGCATACTTATCAAGGATCGATAACAATGAAATAATATGAAAACATGAGTCATGAGAAGAAACGAAGAAAGAACAAGAATGAAATAAGTTACAAGACAACCAGCATTTTTATAGGTATGATTGGGGGGTGGAGTGAGGGTTGTACCATTGTACCATGTTGTACTATTATTTATTATACTTTGCTTCGTCCTCGAAATTAGATTACTTGTAGTAGACGTACTGTACTAGCCATTCATACACTAAAGTTGAGAAATACAACCTAAAAAATAAAAAGGTTGTAATAAAAAAACATAAAATCACTCAAAAGTCTGTACACTGACAACACCTGTCATTCGTCGCTATCTTCATTCGCGTTTTAGTGCCTAGCCGTTCAACACGTGAAAGTATTTTCTTATAAAGTGAAGTTGTTAAACAGGAAAAATAAAGATGTGAATTACTGATTAATGTGTTACGAAAAATAAGAAAGCAGGAAAAAATGTTAGAAACAAAATCAATAATGGATATCGAGTGAATCTTCTGAAAATAAAATTCTATTATGAAAATGTTACCACAGAAAGGTATGTATAGTATACAATAACTATTGCGCGACATGGTTGCAACACCACTATTTCCGTCCCACTGCTGGGCACGGTTCCCTGCCCATTGGGGAGGCCTGCAGCTTTTTCCACCACGTATACAACTATTGTAAAAGATAGCTGCAACCCTATTTCCGTCCCACAGCTGGGCACGGGTGCCAATGCTGGTTGGGTGAGACATACAAGCGTTTTTTAACGCGCTGTGTAAAGTATGTTGTAACAATATAAATATGCGTTGGGTACATTTCCTTTTGAGAATGTTACGTTCGCAAGAAATTACATGAGGGTAGTTCATGGGACTATCGCCTTGTAATAAAAATCGTTAATATGAAATAACGAAAAATGTAATGAATGTATTAATCTACGAATTAAGTAGTATTCAAAATCTTTTGTGAAACATTCTTACAAGCAAATAAATATGCGTTGGGTACATTTCCTTTTGAGAATGTTACGTTCGCAAGAAATTACATGAGGGTAGTTCATGGGACTATCGCCTTGTAATAAAAATCGTTAATATGAAATAACGAAAAATGTAATGAATGTATTAATCTACGAATTAAGTAGTATTCAAAATCTTTTGTGAAACATTCTTACAAGCAAATAAATATGCGTTGGGTACATTTCCTTTGAGAATGTTACGTTCGCAAGAAATTACTGGAGGGTAGTTCATGGGACTATCGCCTTGTAAAATCGTTAATATGAAATAACGAAAATTGGAATTGATGTATTTATCTACGAATTAAATAGTATTCAAAATCTTCTGTGAAACATTCCTACAAGCAAATACATACGCGTTGGGTACATTTCCTTTTGAGAATGTTACGTTCGCAAGAAATTACTTGAGTTCAAGGGAGTGTTGCCTTGTAAAACATTTTTGATATAATGAAATGATAAGTGATGTGATGAATAAATTCATCTACGATTTAAGGATGAGATTCATCTATTACGGATGATTCCTTCATTGCATGAATGCATGAGTATAGGTTATTTGCTATATGAGTATAGGCTTGTATCTATATGCAAAAAAATCATGCTTTCATAAGTATACTGCAAAACTTATATTTTGTACATTCTATCATTTCAGGCAATCAGATGTGTGAGTTGGCAGATTCAACAAACACTGACGAGAATAATTAATTTTATACACTTTAAATGTCGCCAACCGAATACCGAACCTTTTAATTCGGAATTACCTCATATTCCGACCCATTGACCCCACTATAGGTCTTTGGATTCGGCCTCACTGGCACCATCGACACCATCAGAACCTAGCGTCAAGCATTGGTGTTTCTCTTTCTAAAAATAAGAGAAAGACTTCAACCTTTTCAGGATGAACTGGCTGTTCGTTGGGAACATATTACTATACCTACTTCTGGTCTTTCGAAACAAATGAGTTTAAGATAATATTTAATTTTACAGAACTGTCCCGTCGTCCCGTCTATCGAACGACCATTGAAGCCGATGATAGATGAAACTAGAATTTTGTATGATTCACATTATGTAGAATCTTTGTCGCAACGAATTTTCTGTCGTCTACAATCAAATAAAGATACTTACCTAAGTATAAAATATTTCTACCAAAACTAACAGTTATGCATTTGGGGAAAAATTGGCTGAAGGGTTAGTCAGCAAAAGCTATAAAAGCTCCAGATTTATTCAGGATCAAGGTAAAAAATAATAATATAGGTACCTAATAATAAAGACGCTATAAAAAATATCAACAGCAGAAACTTCTACCACTCTCAAGACTTTAAATTCGAGAGCCCGCTCATGTTAGCGAGACAAGCACGAGCGGGGAGAAGTCTACCATTTTTTGGTGCAGCAACCACGTTGCCACAACAAGCCACGGCTGCTGCGCACCCAATGCTTCCGACGCCGCTGCACCAGTGCGCACACAGACTCGCCGATAACAGAGGTACACCACGTTCCTGGAAGATTCGCTCTTTCACACCAGATGGAAGTACATCACTAATAATAGTGTCGTGTCATACTAAAAATATCTTTCAAAACCATAGCAATACAAAATTTTGTACCGCCTCTAAAAATTATTTGTATATTATCGATCCGTCGAAACAAATCAATTTCAGGCGATATTAACATCATAGTTGAGTTTTTATACTCTGGTGCAATATGTAAATGCTATTCATTTGATTCACAGTATCAATGCAGATTCGTTAATCAAACTCATTATTACAAATTATTTTAAAATTGATATTTATAAACCATTTTAAATTTAATTTCAAAAAATATTGGCTTAAAAGATTGATGCGATCTTTTATTGTCAATTAATAATGAATACAAAAATATTTACGCTTCACATTCAATAACAATTTACATATATGAATTTAACATTTTTCTTTTTGGATTCAATACAGCATCCCTAGTTTTTGTTTATTAGTACAAATAAGGCTATTTACCATCATCAATTTGCTTAGATGATTAGTTTATCGCTCTTACTCATATAAAACAAATTAGAATATAACAAGTAAACATTTTTTTTAAATACTAAAGCGTATTTACGATACGCCAGTTCGCTCATTTAGTTGGTCTCCTCGCCTCCTGTCCTGCCTGGCTGGTTGTATAATACTAGTATTGAGAGTTGTGCATATCTTGCTATAGAAAGAAACTGATGATTATGATGGTTTCATAATGATCTTAATAACCGACACATATTAGCTCGATAAGAGACGATAGCTTTTGCCTGAATATTTATTCCAATGCAAGTAAAACTGGACAGGGGGGGGGGAAGGCTGCATGCGGTGAGAATATGGAACGAGATCTTGACTGCATATTTCCGTTTAAAATTATTTGCCCGGCACATAATCGCAATCATTAGTTGTGTATCTATAACATAACTTCCATTTCGTATATTAAGAAGGCTGGTATGCGTTTCCCATATGCCCACATCATATAAGAATCACCAAGATGACTTGGGAATGATGTGACAATAAAAATATTTATGTTTTTTGCCTCTTATTAGTTTCCAAGACAGTGAGTGGCATATATGAATCGCGATGTACATACCTATGTCCTGATATAGAATGTGAACCAACCGACCATTGTGTTCAGTAAAATAGTCGAGCTTTTAGAAATGGCTGACATAGACTTGTTTGCCACAAGATTCGAAATGTAAAAAGTTGCTATCTTGGCATAGCATAGCTTGATATTTCATGGAGACCCAGTCTCATTAGCTAACAATTTATTTACTTTTAATTAGAATAATCTATATATTTACGCCTTTCCAACGATTTTAGATACTTTAAAAATAAGATTTGAATCATACTATAAGATTTGAACTATTTTAACTGATTATAATTTGAGTTATGTTACAGACAAAGCTGAAGGTTCAGTGGTTGAGAATACCAAAGGCACTCTCAACCTTTGTTTTCTATTTTTGAAAGTCTAATTATTATGCCCGGAACAAAAACAAATGAATATTATATTCTGTTCCTAAGAGGAACCTCTGAAACAAGGTTATCAAAAGTTAAGTTAAAATAGTTGCCGCGAAGCCTTAGATATTTTGTGTACCTCCTTATCTGATAACTCGGTAAAACGAAATGGTGTTGCTTTCAAAAAATAGTTTTATTTTTTGCAACTTTCTTTAAATTAATAGTATGAAGCATTTTTTTTTCTCAGGGGTATATCCTTGCTAACACTATGCTTCTATGATAGATAATGCTCACTTAAGTTCATTAAATAGTTACAGGTTTGCATTGTCTCGGAGTGATTACACGTAAAAACTGTTCTGATATTAGAATTAGCCGTAGTAGTTAAAGTTTTTATTACCGGCTTTACGTTTTTGTCTTTATCAAAATTAAAGTTACCTGAAATCCAACAACTGGGCTATTTTTTTAGAAAATTGGTTCCCACATATCAGCTTAGAATAATTATTGAGTATTAAAGCTGTCATTTTATTAGAACTAGTCACTGTTTATAGAGTTCAAACTACTACTTAAAGTAGTAGACTTGCGAGTACTAATAATATTGAGGTCATAAATGGAGGTAATAAAAATACCTAATTACTAAATACCAGATTTAACTAAAAGATATAGATAGTGACTATATCCAACCCAAATTCATTCTCTCATTTTTTAAATAAAAAATTCAAATTAGCCCAGTAACTGTTTTATTGGATTTTCTTATTGAACAAATCGGGAGTGTACACTAACATTGTAGTTATATATATGACACGGCTGTATTCACGTAAATTTTATCGGATTTGCCGACATGTTTTGACGAGGACCTTCTTCAGGAGCTCCTGCCGGTCGCGGTGGCATCGCGGCGGAGATGGATATTGGATTACAAAAATAGAAACAGAAAATATAAGGTATACTGTAAAACTTTAGTTCTGTCTAAATATTTACAGTATTATATAATTGTTTTTTACAGTATTATATATTTAGCGGTATAAATACAAATATTTACTGCTCATTCCACCAGACTATACTTCCACGTCTTCTACACGTAACAAGTACATAGTCAGTTTGGAACTTACACGAAAAGCCGCCGTAACCGTCTATTATTGCAGACGAACGATATAATTATCTTCACGATATTTTACAATGCGTTTTTGTTTTTACAATCAAATTACATTTTACAATCAAATGCGTCATAAGTCATATCATAAGTGACAGTGACTGTATATAACTGTTTAAGGAAAAAGTATATATTTACTTTTGTTGATATGTATATTTTATATAACAACTGGAGATTTTGTTTTAGAAAAATACCAAGTTGTGTTAAAAATGCATCCTATATTCTTTTGCTTGTTTTTACTACAAAAAAAAAAACATTTTTAATATAATGATATTAATATAATTATACAGTGAATAATTTATTTACTAATAAATAAAATTATTTAAAAATTGAATTTAAGAAGTAAATAAAATTACTTATTTACTATTTAAATTAATTTTTATTTACAAATTTTTCGACTCTCAAGATCTACAAGTAATCTAATTTCGAGGACGAAGCAAAGTATAATTAATGATTAAACGAACTTACCTTAAGTGAAGTTCTATCATAATTATACGATGGCTTCGTCTGAGAAATTAGGTCCCTCCCACCCTACCCCAGGGAAAAATTTGTCATAAAAATAAAATTCGTGCATTGCTCTCTAAACTAAATGAAGATAGCGACGAATGACAGGTGTTGTCAGTGTACAGACTTTTGAGTGATTTTATGTTTTTTTATTACAACCTTTTTATTTTTTAGGTTGTATTTCTCAACTTTAGTGTATGAATGGCTAGTACAGTACGTCTACTACAAGTAATCTAATTTCTCAGACGAAGCCATCGTATAATTATGATAGAACTTCACTTAAGGTAAGTTCGTTTAATCATTAATTCTGTGGGGTTACTTATTTGGAATGGAACTCTGTTGTGGTATGATTCTAGTAACGCCATCTATCTAGACCCGGTACAACAAATTACACTTTGTAATGCTATCCTATCGGCGCTTTTGAGAAGCTCTACAGCATGTAGTTAACTACATGGTACGATAATTTGTTGGTTGATGGCGCTGTTTAGAGTTTAGACATAAGAATAAATAATACTACATAGAACGGAATCTCCTTTGACCGCCATCGATATGCCGCAATTTATATACCTACTTCCCTCTTCACCCCGTTACGCCCCTCTGTCGCCCAGGCGCGTAGGCGTGCTGCCAGGGCTGTGAACTGTTAGTAATGCTTATGTCTAAAGATAATATCGCAAAAATATAAGTTTTTCTTTACATAAAAATCATTATTTTAGTTTAGTATTACAAAATATGAGAATGATAAATACTTACCTATTCTATAAATACTTATAAATAATATTACTTAATAAGTTATAAGTACCATATGAAATGAAGCCATTTAAGTAAGTATTACTTACCTACATAGTGTAAGGGTTCAGGTCAGAGGAAATCAAAGACAGCGTCCATTTGGTACTTCTCACTATTTAATACGTTTTCTCTACAACACTTCACAATTTCAATTATGTATATAATCATTACTACCCCTAACTATTCCACTTTACACTCAACTCAACCCAAAAACTTCCCTGAATGTTTTATTGAATCTTCCGCCATCTTTTACGATCCCTGAACCATCGCTGTCATTCTGACGGCTCCCTATTGGTCAATGTACTTTGCGAACATTTACAAATCAATTGATATTATTATAAACTAAAATTGAAGTAATCATACGAATTAAATAGTAAACAATAATTATGTGATTTAATATCAATAAAATATCTTAATTAGTAGTAATTGCCATGTTTAAAGGATCAATGTATTTCATTCTAAGAGCTCCTCTATAATCAGAAAAAATAACATAATAATAGTAAGATAATTAAGTACTTAATATATTTCAGGCGGGTATTATAGGTATTTATCCTAACAATAGGTGTAAGTACTTACGTAGTGTAGGTTTAAAATAAACGAATTACATATTAAGTATATCGTGCGTGCGCCGCCAGTGCCGCGGCGCCGCAATCGCGAGGCAAAACAATCGAGAAAGGTTCAATGACCGATGGCGGGGGCTATTAAAAAATATTTTGGCGACATGTTAAAATGCTGTAGTTATCTAACAATTTTTTTTATAATTGAGTGAAAGTGAAACAATTGGCTACACGCCTACACAAAAAGAACTGGTCATATCCTTTTGATAAATTAGGTACGGAAAAGGAATAATATTTAAAAAGTATTACTTATCTCGCATCATCTTTGGGCAAACTAAAAAAACTTAAGTTTGGCATTGTTTTAGAATTGTTTGTACAACCGAAACACACCACATTAACTTGGCGCCGTTATTGTAATTGACGCGCCCGTCCGAGACAGCCCGTCTTCAGTAGTCGGTTTAGCCGAATTAACGTGTAGGCTAATATCGTGACCTTGAGCCCGTTCGGAGCGGGAGTTTCCGTTCTACGTAGTATTATTTATTCTTATGGTTTAGAGTATTTTTGTTGCAAAACTAACAATTTCAGCACGATACATAATATAAGAAATGGTAAATAAATACAAAGCGCGCATGGCCCGGCGGTTAGCGTAGAACGCAAACGATCTATGCAACTAAGCCAAACGGGCGCGGTCGGGTGTGAGATGGGTGACCGCTAGTGGCAAAAAATTTCATGCGCGTTTCCGTGCTTCGGAGGGCACGTTAAGCCGTCGGTCCCGGTTGTTGTCGATAGATAACAGTCGTTAAACCTTGTCGGAGGCCTTATGGGCGGTTTGAAAACATCAGACAGCGGGTTGGCCACTAACTCGCATCTCCACCAACCCGCATTGGAGCAGCGTGGTGGAGTAAGCTCCAGGCCTCCCCATTAATGGGGAGAGACCCGTGCCCAGCAGTGGGACGCAAAAAGGGTTGCAGCCAAATAAATACATAATAATAAAAAACTTAAAAACTCACTTGTTAAAAAACAAACTAAAAAGTAAAAAAAAAGAATGAAATGTATATTAAAAAAATACAGCGTTGTATGCTTTTCAAGATATCAAAATTATTCTCCTATACATATCCCATGCACCCGGGATTAAGAAAAGAGTTGTAAGAAGAAGATCCGGCTTCCGGGCTTGCGGGCGGTGAGAGTGGGAGCTCGATCTGTCCAGCCCCAAAAGAAATCCATTCAAAATCATTACAGATACCATTGCAGTGTGTTGCCTATTTGCTAGTCTTGCATTATTTATCTCGTGCAAACAAAGAATTAAATGAAATTCGCAACACAAATAATGTACGACTAATATTTAGCGTATTTAGATCATTTTAACTAATTAATAACATGAGCGATTGAAGACATCAAACTTCTAAATGAATAATGTGAATAATTTAAGTTTACCTCACTCTTGTCCTAATATGAAATTTAACGAAGTTTCGGATGGATGCGTACAGAGTTGCCGCCCTGACCCGCCCTGTATTGGTACTTACAATCTAAGTATTCAAAATTTTCTTTAAGGATTTAAGATGACCAAGTGAAGTAAAAAATCTCGAAGTACCATTTTTGCGAAGTCGCTTTAAATATTTGCTAGCATAACATCCGTTTGCATAAATTTATCTCGTCCACACGAAGAATTAGGTAACAAACAAAATTCGCAACACAAATATGACTCACTCTCATTAACCCCTTATCAAAAGCAGGTTATTTCCTACTCACGCACGCGTAGGGTTTACAACTGTACGATTAATCTAATAATATAAAATTACGCGTCACGGTGTTTGTAATTAAACTCCTTCAAAATGGCTCGACCGATTTTCGTGAAATTTTGTGTGCATATGGGTTAGGTCTGCGAATCGGATAACATCAATTTTTCATCCCCCTAAATGTTAAGGGTGGTCCATCCCAAACATTTAAACGCGGTACGGAGTTCGCGGGGTCAGCTAGTAACCTAATAAAATTCTCGTATCGCAGTGTTTGTTGCGATACTCCTCCGAAAAGGCTCGACCGATTGTCATGAAATTTTGTGTGCATATCGGGTAGATCTGAGAATCTGTCAACATCTATTTTTCTTACCCCTAAAAAATGTTAATTGTGGTCCACCCCGAACGAAAAACCCAAAAAAATTAACGGCGGTACGGAGTTCACGGGGTCAGCTAGTATTATTATAAAGTTTGACTTCGATATAAGTAGTTTTTCGTCCCACTGCTGGGCACGGGTCTTTCCGGTCCTATTGGTCGCAAGTTATCCGGTCCTATTGGGCCCTGAAGAATAAGAATAAATAATAATTTATTCTTATGCCTGAAGCTTACTTTACCACGCATTGTTGGAGATGGTGGAATTAAAATTTTTAGTCTTTTTACTATTGAACAAAAATAAAGTAACCAAATGGTGTTTTAGCCTCAAAATGCCACTACGTAGCAGGCGCTTAGTGCATGTAGCACTGCGACTTTAGCGGCAAGCTCATAAATGTTTGTACCTAGTTCTGTGAGAAGCACTAGAATATGTTTTCATAATATTAAACAACTAAAATACTGTTTGTTTTTAGGGTTCCATACCTCAAAAGAAAAATAATGGGACTCCTTAGAATAAATACGTACAGAATGAGTGTCTTCATACAAGCGCGCTGTCAAAATTGAATATATTCCTACAGCTGTCACATCTGACAAACAAAATAATTTTATTTTGACCAAATCAACTATAAAATACTACAAAATATTGAAAACACTGTGAAAAGTTATTTAATTAGATTACTTTATTTAATAATTAATAATATAAATAAATATACGGATTATTAATTATAATGTAATTGTAATTATTCTAAGTGGGACTTTTATTTATAGCTCAGCAAATTACGACACTTTCAAGGGAATCAATGGTATTTCCCGTTAAACTGCTTCGAAATTATAATAAATGTATAGGTAGTTTAAAAAACTAAAAAACACGCTTTTGTGAAAATACGAACTAAAAAGTAAAAAAATAAGAAGAAAATGTATTTATATATATATGTAAATGGGGTGGTTTTTAAGATACTATTGACACCATGCACCCCACACTTTTTTACAGTAAAATACATTTTCTTCTTATTTTTTTACTTTTTAGTTCGTATTTTCACAAAAGCGTGTTTTTTAGTTTTTTAAACTACATTATTTATTTTTAATTTTTTTGTTGGATTTTTATTCTCATATTATTGCATTGTCATCTGCCCTTGACCCTGTGCAAATTTTTAAGTTAATCAGACGCTTAGACGTGTTAAAAATATAAAACTTTATATTTGTTTTATTTAGTTCCTTAGGCCGCCCCTCGTATATTTTTTTTTATCCTGATGATCCTAGTTAGAACTTTAATATAAAGTTATAAGATTATTGTATCGTCATCGGCCCTTGACCCCTGTGCATGTCAAGTTAATCAGACTCCTAGAAGTAAGTGAAAATGAAGTTAAAAGATTCCGTTACATACATACATATATACATACATACATACAGGTCAAGTTAATAAAAGCGTGTCAAAAAGTAAAGTCACTACGGAACCCTTGATATGCGAGTCTGACTCGCATTTTCTCGCTATTATTCTAAAAAATACTGCTTTTGCTTATATTTCTTAATCTTTATCTTATATATAAAATTGTCGAGTCGCGATGGTTGTTAGTAACAAGTTGTTACCTACCTCCTCCGGAATGGCTCGACCGATTTCTATAAAATTTTGTGCGCCTATCGGGTAGGTCTAAAAACTATTTAACATTCATGTATATACCCCTGAATTTTAATTTTTGGCCAATTTTATGTTTTTATTTTTTTGAATTAGAAATAAAAAATACATACCACCCTAAATTTTCTCTTTTATTATCAACTATTTTTTAATAGCTTTATTAGTAGGCGGTACGGAATTCGCCGGGACAGCTAATCTCTAATAAAAATATTGGCAGCGTTGGCAACCCTACTCACGCCACGAGCGCGCTGATAATATTGTTTGAGATGAATTAAGTTCATAGAGATGAGGTTAAGGGGATTCACTGGCGATTGATTCCTGAAAAAAGTCCCTGGGAGTCGTTCGTTTGTATATAATATTGAGATTGTGCAGTATGGTTTCATTCTGATACCAGCGTTCTTAAGGAAGCTTGCTTGAAGTTCGAAGTATAAGGTAAGTTTTACAGTAAACTATTAATACTCTTTTTATATCTATAGTTTTTGATTTTTTTTTAATATTTTTGGGTTACCTACTTAAGGTTTTTGAAATTTCTCAACAAAAGAGGAGGGTTACGGTTATTCACGAAGTTACTATTCCAACCATTATACTCGTAAAAGCGTAAAACATGCTAATTCTTAATTACTCGAACAAAAGAAAAAACATTAACTTTAACCGTACCTAGTACCTATGCATAACTAAATTAAAAAGGGGGGGGGGGGATCGCCAAGAAATTTGGGGGAAGAGGTGTCTCAAATTGGCGGCTTGTTTCGCCTTCCATCTATTGAACAAAAACGCACGCATGACTGATGGATTGGGGGGGGGGGGGGAGGGGGGAGGGTCATTTTACCTGTGACCGCGCCTGTATATAGAATTGTCTTTGTTCTGCTCCCCACACTTTTGTTTGGGTAACAAAAGTTAGTATTAGGTGGATTATAATCTATATACATATAATAAATCTGTAACAAGTCGGTTTCTGTACATTGAAGATATTTGAGAAAAACTGTCACTAGGGCTATTTATTAGCGTAATAGAACCCAAAACAATGATTTTTAGAAATATTGTCTGTTTGTCTGTTTATCTGTTCGTTTGTGCGCGCTAATCTCAGGAACGGCTTAACGTAGAAGGATGCGGTTTTCACTGGTGTATTGGTAATTTTTTGGATTAACATTTAGAGTTTGTTTTGTTTAAATCGGTTCACAAACAAAAAAGTTACGTCAATTTCAAGAATGATGAAATGGCGTGCGAATGCAGGCGTTCGCAAGTTTCGATAATTACTACATCTCTTAATATTCTAATAGCAAATTTTCAATCATTTATGCTAGATTTCATCTCGAAATATTAAAAAAAGAACCATACATATCACCACATATTCAAAGAAATCCTCAATACAAAATGTACAAAACCTTAACAAAACGAGGCTACTGCCGACATCTATGTGGCGAATAGTTCATATTCAGAACTATTTGGTGATCTGTTGCAAATTTGGTATATCGACGATTTAATTTACACGTTATACGGTAGATGGCGTTGTTACTGAATAACGCTATTATAGAGTGGATTGGTGGAGATAATTTCAAATAATTAATTACGAGTATATTTACATAGTAAAATATCGAATAAAAAAATTAACAACTTAGAGAGCTTTGGAACTGGCGCTGATATTTTACTCATTGTGGTAGCTCATTATGGAGGCGCGGCGCAGTGATTACGTCCAGATATTATTGGTATTTGCTATCGATTTTATTTAATAGGCGACGCTATAGATGGCGTTGTTGCCCAATAACACTATTCCAATGCAGATCCAGAGATACTTAATAATAAATTGTTGACTCGCGTGGCGCAATGGTTACCATGCTGGTCTGCCAAGCAAAGGGTATTTGATTCCTGGCGAAGCAGAAATTTTAATGATGAATTTAATTTTCTGTTCTCGGTTTGAGTGTTTGTGTTTCTGTCTCTGTGTGTCTGACGGTACCCATTACACAGGGTCTACCCTACTGTGGTGCTATCAGTGTGAAACGTTAAAAAAATCAAAGTGTTCTACCGACTTTACTATGCTGAGTGATCTTTTCAAAATGATACCTACGTCACCATATCATGATTACACCACAAGTCGAAGGTCAAAGTTCCACAAGCCGCTTTGCACGCTCTTTTTGATGTTTGAACGGATGTGTAAGTTATGGGACAACCTTCCAGCTGAGGCATTTCCAGTGGACTTTGACATGGGGTTCTTCAAGAAAGCTGTAAAGAAAGCTCTTCTTGAAAGCCGGCAGTGCTCGGGTGGCTCCGCTGGGGTTTTTTATTGAAATTAACAGTCGTTTTCAGTGGTTAATTTAATAAGAGCTATTACATACACACGCAGTACTGGCACTGGTGTTACACTAATATGCTAAAGCGTCACGGCAGCAGCTCTGCATGGTGGTCACGCCCAAAATAATATTAGTAATCGATATATGTATCGAGGACTTACTTTATTTCTGATGCTGTAGGAAGGGTTGTCATAGGACCAATTGACAACTAAACTCAAACGTAACGTCCAGATTTTATTGGTATCAATCTTATTTAATAGGCGACGTGCCTCTTAATCGCGTAGGGGCTGATCTTCTCACGCTGCTCATATTCAGGTTGATGCCATCTTCATTTTTAGTGGCCTAACTGCTGTCGCAAGTTTTATATCGCTCAAAAGACCTCCATTAAGTATGAACGACGGTATGTTAACGACAATTGCAACCAACGTGCAAGCAACCAAGAATTTGACTTCCAACTACTAACCACGCCTGACGTAGCGTAGTTGTATAGTTCACCACCTTTCTGCAATAGATTTAAGTTACATAATAATAATTAATCTATGAATTATTTGCAGCACAAATTATTTAATTATAATGATACTTTCCGCGGGCACAGCAGTACTATCTAAACACTTTAAAAAAAGGCTATTATAGGCTATATAAAGGTTTAATTTGTAAAAAGAAACTGATGATAACGACTGAAAAGTCGATATTATAAGAGGAGTACAGTAAGAACTGTAAGGACTCAGGAAGAATATATCTACTCAATATAATAATATGAACTTTTGTATCATAAGTAATTTCATAAAAGGTAACAATAATCGAAGGGGGGCAAGCGGTCACGCGAGCGCTCACCTACACGTTAGACAGACATTATCAAAGCTGCAACACAGACCTCCATAGTCTAGAGTTTTCAAGATGCTACAAACCGCAACAAATGGTGACGCATCGCGAGAGCATCATTATCCAACGAAATTGCAACCTCATCAGCCACGACCACTCTGTCAAGAGATGGTCAAGAGTGAACGACTAAGGAGGAGGAGGAGGAGGAAGAAATAATCCAAGTCTTTTGTAGAAGTCTTTATCTACGCGGACGACGTCGCGGGCACAGCTAGTACATACTATGTTCCTCCGTGATAATTGCTAACTATAGTAACGTAGTGGTAACTATAGTAATTTATTGACAGCTTTTAAGATAACGCGTGCAGTTACAGCTACAATTCGTTTATTTTTTACAGATATCAATCTATCAACAATGAAATTCTTATACGTCTTTGCTGCTGTTGTTGTCGCCGTAGCTGCTCAGCATCAGGACTTGGATCATGAAGTGTATGTCAGGTATGTAGTAGTCATAATAGGTGATAGGAAATGTATAAGGATAGCCTTATAAATTATATCTTACAAAGATTTATATGTTGGCGAAGCCAGAAGTTTATACAGCAGTTAGTTCCTTATTTGCTCTGTGGGCTGGATTCAGAAGTCGCAAGATCGTAAGTAGTGCCGAACGTTAGGGGAGGCCTATAACATGGATAATATGTCCAGCAGTGGACAATGAAAGGCTGGATGGAAGGATGGAATTTATTTATAGATAGTGGCCGCCCGCGACTTCGTCCGCGTGGACTTCGGTATTAGTCATAGCATGATGTTATATAGCCTAAAACCCTCGGGTGGCTCCCCTGGGGTTGCCCGTGTCCATAGGCGACGGTGATCGCTTAACACCACGCGGTCCGTCTGCCTTTTTGTTCGGTTTATTTGTAAAAAAACCTTCCCCGATAAACAGACAATAATTCTAAAAATCATTGTTTTGGGTTCTATTACGCTAATAAATAGCCCTAGTGACAGTTTTTCTCAAATATCTTCAATGTATAGACACCGACTTGTTACAGATTTATTATATGTATAGATTATTTTTGATTCTTTTCGTGTTGTATGCAGTACAACTAGGTACATAATAGTATGTTGATTGCTGAAGGTATGTTTGAAAAATTCAATACTTTTCGTATTGAGTTGGTATAGTTTACTAAAAAGTAACATGAAAATTCGGTGTTAAAATGAACTGATACGTAGACTATTTTCATGATTGGATTCAGTTCAAATTGACCCGTAATCGAGAGCTATTGTTACGGCAAATTCAATTTTAGTGCTATTGTTTTTAACGTCTTTGTCATCAAAATTGCTTTTACTAACGTGTAACTATGAGATGAATTTTTTAGTCTTTTATTCGACTTCGTCAAAATAGAGGAGGTTATTAATTATTCGGGATCTAAGGTTTTTGTACGTATGTTCAAAATGAAATGAAAGGAAATGAAATGAAATGAAATGAAATGAAATGAAATGAAAATATTGTATTTGCACAAATATGGGTGAAAAAAAGGTTTTACAAAATATTTAGAACTCCATATTTACCCCTTAGGGTGTACAAATTTTAATTTAATTTGATAAAGTAATTAAATTTAATGACTTAATTTAAACTTAAATTCTAAAATTACTATTAAAGAATACATAAGTAACATTAAAGTAGGTATGTAGTATTACATTTAATTTTGTATAGTTTTAATTAATTAGACGTAAACCCAATTTTGTGCTTTTTATAATGATTTATTTTATTTGAACCATACGAGGTTTGCCGTCATCATGCCGTCATTTACTGATAAGGGGTTAATTTCGACTTTTTATTCGAAAGCTTCCTGTACCTCCTAATTGGTCCCATATTAATTTGGTTGAGTTAAAACAAAAAAAAAGTTTTTACTACCTACTAATTACACCGACTTGCAAAAACTTAATTTGGAGTCGGTGACGATCATCGTAAAATTAATCAGAGATGCGCGCCGGAATTTGAACCCAGAACCACACGTGGGTTACCGGTGTCTTAACCACTCGACTATCGCTGTTCTTAATATCACTCATACGAATATACAGAAACACGTAATAATTATGTCATACTCCACAGCTATCCAGAATGGTATACCGGTCAGAGACAGCGGCGTGATGTCACGTTCGACCACAAGGCTGGGCAGAACGGGCGCGTGTTCGGGACACTCGGACAGAACGACAATGGCTTGTTTGTGAGTTTATTTTACTATAGTTTGTTATTTTTATAAATAAATATAAATAAATAACGTTTCACACTCATAGCCCCACAGACAGAAGGCTAGATATATCCTGTGTCGTGGGTACCATGGACTCACACAGAGACAAAAACATAAACACCCGCCCCGAAAACAGAAATTTAAACTCATCATTCAAATAAATTAACCTCGCCGGGAATTGAACCCGGGAATGTTGATCGGCAGCCCGGCATTGTAACCAAACCATTGCGCCACACAGGTTGTTCGTGAGTTTAATTAGTAAAATAGTCAGTTTAAAACCAAACTACGAGTATTACTGTCTTTCTTCTTTTCAGCCTTTTGTAGTCCACTGCTGGACGTAGGCCTCCCCTAACGTTCGCCACTCCTCCCGGTCCTGCGCCTTCTGAATCCAGCGGTTTCCCGTTGTCTCCTTTTGGTCATCAGTCCACCTGGTTGGAGGGCGGCCTGTACTCCTTGCCGAGATTCATCAGACATCCGTCGTTGTTAAACCAATTTCTGCTAAAACTAATGCATCCCCTTCTCCACTATAATTTTTTCACAGATTAAAAAAATTAGGAAGAACTTTTAGACGTACAAAGTTTCTTAAGCCGTGTAGCTCAATATTATGAATTGCTTCCCTTTGTGGCACAGTGCGCTTGTAACTAGAATGATATTAGAAAGAAATGAAATGAAATAAATTTATTTGCAATAATGTGGTCACAAATAAGATCTTATATGTAAACTAGCTGTGCCCGCGACGTCGTCCGCGTGTATAAAGACTTATAAAATGTATTGATTAAAAATTAAAGATTATTTATTTGCATTGAATAAGTAGTAGGTAGATTATTCTTACATATAGTGAAATCACTTATAATACAATGTTCATATGTTCAGAAGAAACCTAATGTATTTTTTCTAAATCCTTCAAACCTAAAACAGTAAGGAATGCTTACTGTACTGACCTTACTATCCACTTTTCTCACGTTTCGCTTTTCTCGCGCAATCAGATTCTCTTTACAAATATGTACCTCGTTTATTAAAGTTAAGAGATACTGCTGTGCCCGTGGCATCATCTATGTTAAAAATAGTATCTTTAGTAAATTGGGTGAATTTATACTGCAAAGAATGTATAGACTCATTCTACATATAGACTCATTCTATACTACATAGCTTTAACCTACTGCAGAAAAGAGGTGCACTATACAACTACTTGTAGTTGGGAGATAAAATTTCTAAACATACACGTGCTTAGGATTAAACAATCCGAAAAATAAAATTGTAAGGTCAATTAATAAACTATAGGTTTAAAACTTGCGGACAGCAGTTTGGTCATAACTCATATAACATTGTGAAAACTAAAGCAGAAGGCAGGGTCTCTACACAGTGTGCTATCTGTATTTGGAAATAAAGAATATTTTATAAAGAATCTTTAAAGAATCCTTAATAGGTATCTCCATCAATCAACGTGTGTGGATGAGCCCTCAGCCCGTACGCAATAAAGAGACGCAAAAAATGAGTTAAGTTATCATTGGTCCAATTAACAATGTTCAGCATCATACGTATACCTACCCAACGATGGGACAACCCGCGTGGCGCAATGTTTACCATGCCGGACTGTTAATCGAACTGTCCCGGGTTAGAATCCGGGCGAAGCAGAAATTTCAATGATGAGTTTAAACTGTTCTCGGTCTGGGTGGTTGTGTTTCTGTCTCTATGTGTGTTCATGGCACCCACGACACAGGGTATATCTACCCTAATGTGAGGCTATACGTGTGAAATGTTATTTTTTATTTTTTTTACACTATGTACTTACTTTTATTAGACTTAAGGCTTTTATTTGAAATTATCTCCATCGAATCACTTTGGAGAAGAAATGAATATTGCTCAATAACGCCATCTACCGTATGACATGTAAACTTTGTGGTTGATAAATCGAATGTCAAATTACCAAATAGGTAGATATTGAGATTAACAGTTGGTTCACTAAAAGTTTAACTATTCGTCACCTAGATGTCTGCAGTAGTCTCGTTTTGTTAAGGCTTTGTACATTCTGTATGAAGGTTTAGATTCCGTATCTTACAACCTTAATGCTGGATGCATTGAGAGTGTAAGATTTGGATTTCGGTTCATCGGAGCTAGAGGCCTCCTCAATATTGGGAGAGCTCCATGCTCAGCAGTGGAATGCTAAAAAGGTTGCAGCTTGATATAATGTAGCGATAATAATCGTTTCAGCTGCAGCCTGTTCATAATCTTCCACCCCAAAAGAAGACTAATAAGCTGAGCAACTAACTCAATGGAGCCTGTGATGTAAGGTTCGGCGGCGGTAAGGCTCGCGATGCACTTATTAGGTACCTATAGTCTAGCCATTCTCGGCCAACGAAAGAAAATACAGTAAGCTGATCTAATTATATTTAATATAGTCGACAATATTAGTGAGAGTTCAAAATAATTTTACTTAAATTTAAACTTTTATTTATGGTTTTGAATGGGCTGTTACCGAAACTTTCATACAAATTCCCCAAAGTGCCTTTTAAGTTTATGTCGCGTCTTGTGTAAATGAACATTTTTTGTTTATCACCCGATTGATATGAAATACACACTAATGTTACGGAAATTCATTCAACAATATATCAGTAAACACATCATTCAAAGAAGAGAAAAGAATTTGAGAATGAAATATTTAGTTAAGGTTAATTATTGTACGCTTGAGATACCAACTTTCGAATCCATTTTATATGCTATTGAGGGGTAGTTTTGAAAAAAGCTTAAATAGAATTCTTATTATGTTAGTAAAGATTACAAATACAAAATTATAAGTATATTACTCTGCACAAAAATATTCTGTACATCAAGTTTCGACACTCAATTTTCAAAGAGTTTCAAAGAAAATTGTCATTTAAAGGGTGAATTTCGGGAAATGCTGAAACACGTATTCTTTTATTTTGGTTAGAAAATATTTATACCAAATTTCAAGAAAATCTATTGAAAAAATCCAAGTTTTCCATACAAATTTTCATCGCTCATTTCACACCCTTAAAGGGTGATTTTTAAAATTATCTATAGCCTAAATGTTAGCGAGGACCAATATATATAAAACAAAAAAGTTTCATCAAAATCCGTCCAGTAGTTTTTGCGTGAAAAGCTAACAACAGACAGACAGACAGACAGACAGACAATAATTTCAAAACTTATATTTTTAGCTTCTGTTACTTATAAAAAGACCCCTAGAAGTATTTTTTTTAATTTATATGCAATGTACAGAATAGACCCTGCTTACAGTTTTATTATATGTATATAGATGATAAGGTATCTCACATTAACCTTTCAAAGGCATGCAAGAGTTGTAGATACGACTTAAATCCATACTAATATTATAAATTCGAAAGTAACTCTGTCTGTCTGTCTATCTGTCTGTCTGCTACGCTTTCCCGCTTAAAATAGTGAACCGATATTAATGAAATTTGGAACACCTTGGGAAAGGACAAAGGCTGGTTTTTATCCTACGGGAACCTTTAAAACGGGTCCACTCGGGCGAAGCCGCTAGCGGAAGACTAGTAAGTATATAAAAACGGGCCCTTCAAATTTGACGCACGACACATTATCCCACTATTATCACAGACTTAGAGCAACAAAGGTAGTGACTCACCGGATGTCATACCTGTTAATTTTGACGCTCTAAGCCCACATATCACCCCCGCGTCCCTTAAAGCATCAAAGTTACTGACTCACGGGTGTCATACCTGTCATACCTTGATGCTTTTAGGTGCGTCCTCACATTAACGCGTCAATTCGCTTGCCGGCGTCTTGACATGTGTCGCAAACAATGACTAACGAAACTCGGGTTGGCTAAAGAAACTTGAGTATCTTTAGTCATTGGTCACAAACTACATCAAGACGTTTGAGGAATATCTTTTGAACTAAAATTTCATACTTATGACTTCTCTACGTATGTATTTTTTATTTATAATGTCGTTACTCATCACTAATAAGTAATAATCTTTCATGAACGTAAATCAAGCGGCAATTAACAGCAAAATCTAATGCCTATTTAGGTGTTAAATCTGTTATCTGTTGGAGTGCGCTCCAAATTGCCCCAGTTGATCGGATTGGGAACTTCGCGAAGTGGGTCAGTCCAGAGTTCCGTAGCAGCCTTACATAAGCTGCATCCGATTTTACTAATCTCTGTTAATTGTGACACTGGATGATTTATAAGAGAAGTCCCTTACTAAAAAACGGTGTATGGCTAGCTGCAACCATTTTTGCGTCTCACTGCTGGGCACAAATCTCTCCCCATTATTGGGAAGGCCTGGAGCTTACTCCACCACGCTGCTCCAATGCGGGTTGGTGGAGATGCGGGTTAGTGGCCAACTCGCTGTCGGATGTTTTCAAAGCGCATTTCAAAATAAGGCGTCCGACAAGGTTTAACGACTGTTATCTATCGACAACAACCGGGACCGACGGAAGCACGGAAACACGCATGAATATTTTTGCCACTAGCGGTCATCCATCTCACACCCGTTTGGCTTAGTTGCATAGATCGTTTGCGTTCTACACTAACCTTTTGTCTTTGTGTGTGTCCATGGTACCCACGACACATGGTATATGTACCCTACTGTGGGGCTGTAAGTGTGAATCGCTATGAGTGTGAATCGTTAATGTCCGCATTGCCGGGATTCGAACCCGGGACCTCCGATTGGCAATCCGGGTCTCTCCTGAATATTGGGGAGGCCTAGAGCTAAAAAAAATACTAAAGCTTGCGTCATACGAATGTCAATTATTTTTACAATTCTAACATATAATACTTTCCACAGGGCAAGGGTGGTTACGAACACAAAATCTTCGACGACCACCGCGGTACGCTTAACGGTCAGGTCCACGGAACCCACGTTCTGGGACCCTATGGCGACTCCTCCCACCTCGGCGGTAGCTTGAACTGGAAGAACCCTAACGCTGCTGCCTCGTTGGATGTTAGCAAGATGATCCATGGACCTTCTTCTGTATGTAACTTTTAATCATTTAGCAACCCTTTCTTTATCTTTATCTTATATATAAAATTCTCGAGCCGAGGTGCTTGTTAGTAACAAGTTGTTACCAACCTCCTCCAAAATGGCTCTACCGATTTCTATGCAATTTTGTGCGCATATCGGGTAGGTTTAAGAATTGGTTAACATTAATTTTTTTACCCCTTAATTTGAATTTGAATTTTTTGCCCAAATTTTTTGTTTTGTTTTTTTTTCTATGTTTGTATGTATGATACACTAAAATGGTTCTAACAACAATACAAACAGCATCCTTGGCACTAGTTGTACTACTACACCAACCTCCGAATTTTTTTTTATTCCACTATACCCTGTATAATAATAATAACTGTTTAACCGTTAGACTAATTTCGGTCATGAATATTTTTTTATATATTTATGGTTAGCAAGTTACTAGTTTATCGGCTATATTCAGGAGAAAAATGCAGTCAGATATAGATTACTAGCAGCCGCCCGCGACATCGTCCGCTTGGACTTTGGTATTAGTCATGCTCGTAGCATGATGTTATATAGCCTATAACCTTTCCCAAATAATGGAATATTCAACACAAAAATAATTTTTCAACAATTTTTCAAAAATTTCAAGAAAAATAGTAGTTCCTGAGATTAGCGCGTTCAAACAAACAAACAAACTCTTCAGCTTTATAATCTTATATATAAAATTCTCGTCTCATACTTCTCCGAAACGGCTCGACCGAATCTCATGAAATTTTGTGTGCATATCGGGTAGGTCTGAGAATCGGTCAACATCTATTTTTCATCCCCATAAGTGATAAGGCTGGCCCACCCTAAACATTTTAACGCGGTATGGAGTTCGCGGGGTCAGCTAGTATTGGTTGCAACCCTTTTGCGTCCCACTGCTGGGCACGAGTCTCTCCCCCTTATTGGGGAGGCCTGGAGCTTACTCCACCACGCTGCTCCAATGCGGGTTGGTGGAGATACGGGTTAGTGGCCAACCCGCTGTCGGATGTTTTAAAACCGCCCATAAGGCCTCCGACAAGGTTTAACGACTGTTATCTATCGATAACAACCGGGACCGACGGCTTAACGTGCCATCCGAAGCACGGAAACGCGCATGAATTTTTTTGAAATTTTTTGCCACTAGCGGTCACCCATCTCACAACCGACCGCGCCCGTTTGGCTTAGCTGCGTAGACCGTTTGCGTTCTACGCTAGCCGCCGAGCCATGCAGCTAGTATTAGTATAGATTAAAGATGTTCATACTAGATGAGTAAGTATTACCTAGTTGAATATAGGTTGACAAAACCGTAAAGCGCTGGTTATAAAGAAGTTGAAGGTACTTTATGGTTGTTTGCGTCAAGAACACAAAGAACTAACTGACAAATTCTCTTCAATTTTTACAGTACCAAGCCGCTGCGGGTGGTAGATGGCCAGTCGGGAAGAACGGGGACTTCTCGCTCCAAGGAACTTACGGACAAGTCCAAGGAATGCGTCCGCAGTACGGAGGTCTGGGTACGTTCAACTACCGGTGGTGAACAGGGATCCAGTTGATATAGAAGAAGTTGTGTGCCATACATTGTATTATTTATTTATTGTACTTATTTGTGCATTTTTTTACTGTAATAAAACATATTTTGTATATCTCATGTTTTTTATTGATGTCTGATGTTCTCACCAAGACATTCATTGAACACCCAGACCAAGAGCAGTAAATTGAAACTTGTCATTCTAATTTCGGCCTCTCCGGTAATCAAACATGGGACCCTTGTTCGGCATTATAACTATTGTGCCACACGTGTCGTTAGAATAAAGAAATTAAAATATTTGCCTAATTACATTTTTTATAGTGTAATTTTTTTTATTTCGTTTTTGTAATCTATTGTGTCATCTTGAGAGGCGCGGTCGCAGCCTTCTATTTGGGGGAGTGGGTCACCTAGAAATTTTGAGGGGGGGTCACTAAGAAATTTGAGGGAATAGGTGACCCAAATTGACTTGTTTCGCCTTCCATCTACGCATGACTAATGGATTTTGGGGGGGGGGTCATGTTCCATGTGACACCCCCCCCTGGGACCACGCCTGAATTTAGAAAAGGGCTTGGCTCGGTATTTTTTGTATAGCTGTAGGTAGGTATGTATGCCAATCGGTGCTCGAATCTAACGTCGTAACTCGACGACCCGTGTGGCAATAGTTAACATTTTTATAATTGCCGAGCTAAAAGTCCACGGTTCGCTTCTCGGCATCAATTTAAATGATAAGTTTATGTTCTTGGTCTCGTTTGTATTTCTGTCTTTGTGTCCAAATGTCCATGGTACCCACGAAACAGAATCCTGGTGTGGAGCTATGGTTATGAAGCAAACTCAAAAAAATTTCACGTACCTACAACACTTCAGCACTAGCTAAAGGTTTATGGCATTTTCACTGTGAATAAGTCATAACAATATGTTCTCAGTGGTAGAGAAAGATAAACATGCAGGCCACGTGGTGTTAAGTAGTCGCTGCAGCCCATGGACATCTACATACAACCTCAAGCAAGCATAGGTAAGTCTTGTCTCAGGTCGTATGCAGTTGCGCTGCTACTCCGGAGGCTGGTGGTCGCCTCATGTAAATGTGGCCGGCAACTGCACCTTTCCACCGAAACACAATAGAATTGTCTCACGGCAGAAATGGGTGCAGCGGTGGTACTTCCACGGGCGAACCATAATAGTTCTACCACCTGCAGATATATCACGCTATATTTATTTATTTTATTTATTTATTTATTCGTTCCTTACATGTAATTTACAGGTTAACCTAAAACATTACATGGATTTACTTAAAAATAGCTTACATGCTAACATAAATTTACTTAAACTATCGTTAAATAGATCTACATCTGGCATCTGAGTGAGCATGCGGTTAATCATATATACCAGTTATATCACGTGCAAGTTTAGGAACATTATTTTTACCGACTTCCAAAAGGAGGAGGTAATGTATTTGCCCGTATGTATTTTTTTATATTATGTTCACCAATTTTTGTTTTGTGGACCGATTTTCAAAATTCTTTTTTTGTTCGAAATATTTTACTCCCGAGGTAGTCCAATTGTCACCATGCCAAAATCTGATATGAAGTAAATAAGCCACCAACCCTTACATCTGACAAAGTTTTATGGTTGAGTTATCAACTTTGTTAGTCGGGAGACATCTTCTGAAATTGCCGCTGCCTTGAAGTGAAACCTATTAGCATGAGGTAGAATTAAATTGTCGAACTAAGGGTACGGTGCTAGTGGAAACACTATTTTTATAGTTGGCTGCAACGCTTTTTGCGTCCCACTGCTGTGCACGGGTCTCTCCCCATTATTGGGGAGGCCTGGAGCTAACTCCACCACGCTGCTCCAATACGGGTTGGTGGAGATGCGGGTTAGTGGCCAACCCGCTGTCGGATGTTTTCAAACCGCCCATAAGACCTCCGACTAGGTTTAACGAATGTTATCGATCGACAACAACCGGGACCGACAGCTTAACGTGCCCTCCGAAGCACGGAAACGCGCATGAAATTTGTTGTCACTAGCGGTCACCCATCTCACACCCGACCGCGCCTGTTTTGCTTAGCTGCATAGACCGTTTGCGTTGTACGCTAGCCGCCGAGCCATGCGCGCTTCAACATTTTTATGGTTGTCTGAATTTTTTGAAATTAAAATCATAAATGAAATAGGTATGCATTTTTTTTTCGTTTTAAGTCTTTCTGCTAGGCACAGGAGGCCTAAA
Source organism: Pyrgus malvae (assembly GCA_911387765.1). Taxonomy (NCBI): domain Eukaryota; kingdom Metazoa; phylum Arthropoda; class Insecta; order Lepidoptera; family Hesperiidae; genus Pyrgus; species Pyrgus malvae. Next base: position 10,530,400 of record OU426969.1, read on the forward strand.
CCTGAAAGCTATATAGGCTATACAAATTGCTCTCTCATGATAGTTTCCAGTTTACGAGGACCTTTGGTTAAGATCATTTATAAATGTATGTGTATGCGTGGCTCTATCATGATGGTCTTTGTGGACTATGGTCTAAATACTTTTCAATTCTAAGACTGGTGGACATTTAAAAAATAAAACAAATAATTTTCAACAGTCCATCTTTAATAAATACCAATTACATTAGAAGTAAAAACAGAGGAAGACAGGTTATGTGTACTGAAAAAAAAAACGGTCGACAACTGTCTTTCCTTTTAAAGTAATGTATTTGACTCTTAATATAGTGTATCAAACGAAAAAGACTCTGTAGGGCAAATAGTGATACATTTTATAAACACAGACCCACAAAAAAATTTTTTTAGTTGGTCTGACTTTATGACGTCATTTTTAGAGTTTTGGAGTGGAGCATAACGTATCTCCATTATTTCTTATTATTATAGCGTATAGTTTCTGAGAACATCGGTATCATAAATTTATAACCCCTCCAATCAAAACCTACGTACAATAATCCATCTCCCTTATCAACTTTATGATTGCACAACTAATCTAAAGACCGATTCCGCTCTTACTGGCACCCTAAACTCTAAATCCTCGAAAGATATTCAACCGTATGCCTCAGACAATAAAGCCTAAACTAGGACAGCACGCAAGGTCGATCGCTTGTAAATTGGAGTACCTAACATCGCCGTAGCAATTAAGATTGCATGTCACTCCTCTAAATTTAGTTTAAGTCCGCCTCCAATTTATCGCTTCGTTTGTGTCTCTGATGGGCAACTTGTGTATTGCACATGGACGTTTGCCCAAATGTTACTCTGTAACGGCATGAGACGGTACAATTTCTTCGTAAAATACAGCTCAAAAAAAGTCTCGGTGCAAACAAAATTTAACTCAAATGGCTACAAAACCCTTTTTGTGTCCCACTGCTGGGCACGGATCTAACCTTATAATAGTAGATGCCTTGAGCTTACTCCACCATGCTACTCCAATGCGGGTTGGTCTCCATCAACTAGGGTTGCTAACATTTTTTTGTCTGAATACAGTATTTCTTTAAAAAAGCTGTAAAAATATAGTACGCTTCAAAAAATACAGTATTTTAGTGGGAAAGAATAAAAAATTGACTAAGTTATATTTGTTACTCGTGTTTTTTTTAATAGAAACTATATATATCTTTTGTCCTTTTGGCAATCTTTTTTCGAGTTTTTTTTTCGAGCGAATTACGATAGATACGTTATCGATAACACACACACGTACATTAACGTTGAACGATAGACGATCTATTTGTTTTATTTTATTAGTTTAGGTTACTGTACCGAAAAAAAGTATTTTCACGTACTATATTATATTTCTTCAACAGTATCTAGTACGGAGTCCCAAAATATAGTACAATACTATATAGGTATTATAGTACGTTTGGCAACCCTACCACCAACCCGCATTGGAGTAGCATGATGCATGGTGCGAGAAGTTAGTGGCCAACCCGCTGTCGGCTGTTTTCAAAACGTCCATAAGATATATATAACAAGCTTAAATCATACTGTTCAAGGTATCAAGGTTTATGATGTTCTCCGAAGCACAAAACACGCATGGAAATTGTCACTAGTGGTCATCTCATCCTCGACCTTCCTTTTCTTCCTTTAAAGAGGTTTACACTGTAATGAAAACTTGTTTTCGCTAACGATAAAAATATACTTTAACTCCAAATTCTCCTGGCTGTATTTGATAAGATTTAGAAAATGAACAAATGGACAGGGCGACTTTTAAATTTAATTGACGATAATGACATCAACCAATCAATGTCTCAGTACATCATATTTTTAGTGTTTAACAAAATAATTGACATTAAGCTTCATACAGTACCCATACTCCCTAATGGAACGAAATTTCCTAATAAGTTACACTTAGAAGCACTTGGAAGTCGGCGGCAAAATTATTAGGTCAAAGCAATAACCGGGACCGGGTTCTAGATATTAAAATTGATTGAGGATAGGGTCCTTGGAGTCCTTTCTAAATACTCGTACCTACATACATTAATTTTTCCTTTTTTTTAACACAACGACTAGTGGGGATCATAAACCGTCTCCTTGTTAAGAGCATTGTCAATGAATTTAAATGAATTGAATTGAATTATATGTAATTTTATATAATTTACATTAATAACTTATTAACCCAAACTTTATACGTAACCAACAGAATATGCTTAATCATATAAATCATAATGATAGATAGTATAAAATGCGCATAAGAGGAGCAACATAGCAACTTTCCTACCCGTCTTAGAAGAAGTTTAAACGAGGATGCGGGCTACGCGGAGTTACGTGGTGGCTGCAGTCCACGGTCATCTACATTATGTAAACAATTATGACTCAAGCTAAGGTAAGGTTTGTCCACCGCCGAATTCATCATAACATAATTGTAATAAAATCGTTGTCGTTGACGGTTCGGCGACGGCGGCGGTGGACAAACGCCATAAGTCTTGTCTGGGGTCGTATGTTATTGCGCTGCCACACCGAAAGCTGTTGATCGCGTCATATAAGACAGGTCAATAACCGCACTTTTCCACCGAAATACAATATGAAATTTCTACACGGTAGTAATGGGTGCAGCAATGATACTCTACCGGTCGAACAGTGAACGTCTACCACCTGTAAAACGGCTGATGGCAGGTGTGTAGGTGGCCCTTGTAGAGATGTACCTTTGGCCAAAAAGGGCAAAGCACTCATTTGGTAACCACCTATATAATGAACTTTATAAAGTAGTAGGAAATCTGATAACAATGGAAATATTATCTGAATATTGCCTTGGAGAGAGCAGACAATTATGCGGTAAATAATAAATTGATCATCATCCTTAATTAATATCGGGCAACGCGCTAGTTTAGACCTGCGCCAATCCATTAGAGAGTCCATGGGATTGTAAATTCTGGTTGTTAAGTACTATGCATTATTTACTTACTTACGTTATTGGCATGCAGGTACTGCAAGCTATTCATGTTCTTAATCACGAAGACCTTTTGGCTATGAATGTTGTGAGGCCTGCACCTGCACAGTATTTTAGTGTGCGTAAACTCGAGAGCGTTCAGTGTAACGTCAGCATGACAACAAAACGTAGAAGAAGAATGACTTGATATTTTTAAAGGTTTTATAACTTTTCAGATTTCATTGCCAACGTTTCATAAGTTTACGCACACAAGTGCGGTTTTTAGTACATTTCACTATTACAACAGAATATCTATTCGTAAAGTGAAGTGGCCGCTGCATCCCATAGACACCCACACCAACACATGTAAGGCTTGTGCCTTAACAATGATCGTATACATTTGGAAAACCTACGCTGCCATTTTAATATAACCAATGAACTAAATTATCTATACACCAATAAATTTGACTTCCAACATCCATATTTAATATATTTTATGAAAATTATACAAAAAAGGTACACGTAAAAGATACCTAAATAGCAATAGAAAGTAAAAAATTAATTTCTCCCTCCATTTTAATATAACCAATGAACTAAATTATCTATACACCAATAAATTTGACTTCCAACATGCATATTTAATATATTTTATGAAAATTATACAAAAAAGCAAAAGGTACATGTAAAAGATACCTAAATAGTGTTACGACTTTGAGCACCTATATCTCAAAAACAAAGCGTCGTACAGCAAAACCCCAAAAACGCATAAACAGGTATTAGGTCTACTATCGAACAGTGAAGAAAGTTCTCGAAAAATCAGTCATAAGAAAAACATCGATTTCTTCGAGTAAACAAATTCGGGATCCGCAGCGAGTACGTGTACCTATATATAGCGTACATGTATAGGTTGTTTACATCGCGGGTCGCGGCTATTGTTTATGACTACATAAGCTGTACATAGGTGCGTAATAACATAAAGGAAGGTTCGGGACGGGTCTATTGTATTTGGTGGTTCGGGAAATTTCTAGAGAACCATGGGTGGCCGTATATAAGGCACGCGCCGAGCCGCGACTGGACAGTTTATTTTCGGAAGTGAAACCGAAGCGATCTCTACCAAGTGACAAGGAAGGAATATTTCGACGACTCAAGCGAAGATATTGGACTATAGTGATTGTGCATTGTGATTCGGACTTTGTTAAGTGGATTTTTGTGGAAGCTGACAATAAACGCCTTCTACGTTACCAACGGCATTTTCATTACCCATAGCGCGTAACAATTGGTGTCAGAAGCGGAATGCCGTTAGTACAACGAGACGAAGAGGGGCGCACTCCGAGGACCAGGAGACAGGTCGGTATGGATGCTGCACGAAAACTTGCGGCTGAAGGGCTGGACGAGACCGCTGCACCGGGGACGTCGTCAGGGACAACCGCAGCACCGGCCGCTGCAATGGATATGACAGCGCTACTGTCTGCCATACAGGGAATGCAGGCCAGTCTAGACGTCAGCCGCCGCGAAATCCAGGAACAGATCCAGGCCAGTCAAGAAGCCAGCCGCCGCGAACAGGAAGCCAGCCGTCGCGAAATCCAGGAACAGATCCAGGCCAGTCAAGAAGCCAGCCGCCGCGAACAGGAAGCCAGCCGTCGGGAAATACAGGAGCAGATCCAGGCCAGCCGCGAAACTGTCATCGACAAAATTAATAGTGGGCTGACTGGACTTGGGGAAAAGCTCAAAGAGGTGCAGCATGAAGTAAAGGAAATTACGCTGAGGACGGATCATTTGGAGGAGCGAGTCGAAGGCCATGACAACCGCCTACAACAGCTTACCAACGAGGTCGTGAAACTAAAGACTCGCGAGCCCGTAGTTGTTCCGTCGTCATCATCGGCGAGGCTCGACCTTCCACATTTTGATGGAAGCTCTTCCTGGTCGGCGTTCCGATACCAGTTCGAGACGCTCGCAAAAGCAAATGCCTGGGGGGATGATTACTCTTTTACTGCTCTAACTCTGGCCTTAAGAGGAGACGCCTTGATGACTATAGATAACCTACCAAAGGAAGGCCGGACACTGGAAGCTCTAATGGAAGCGCTAGAAACTCGCTATGGCGAGAAACATTTAGAATATGTGTACCGAGCCCAGCTTCGAGAGAGGATCCAGAAGCCCAACGAGAACCTCCAGCAGTGGGCAACGGAGGTTGAAAGGCTTGTAAGGCGTGCTTACTCTTCGACACCAGGGAATATCGAAGTGTACTTACTGCAGGCATTTGTCGACGGGATACGAGATCTGGAGGTCAGGGCTGCTGTGCGTCTGGGCCATCATCAGTCTCTAAAGAATGCTTTGGCACATGCCCTGGAAGTCGAAGCCGTGAGACAGGATGCAAGGTACCACAAAGTAAGAGAAGTGGTCACGGAGCAAAAGAAGCCACGTTTTATCCCCACCTGCTATGGTTGCGGCGAAAAGGGGCATATTCGGTTAGAGTGCCCCAAGAAGAAAAGAAGATGGGTTTCTGACTCGGAAACCCAAGTGGACGAGTTGCCGTTAAACTAGATGTCGCCAGGGCCGCGGGGCGGGCGCTGGTTGGACAAATTAATGCCCCCTGTATTACAATTAACCAAATTTGTAACGGTAACAGCTTAACAATTGAAGGTATTGTGAATAACCGAACTTGCCAATTCACTGTGGATACGGGAGCCTCTTGTTCAATTGTGAAGCCTGAGCTACTTCCTAGGACCATCCAGTGGACCAAGCGATCTCCAGCACACCGACTTCAAACGGCAACCGGCCAACCAGTTACCGTCCTCGGCAATATAGACGTCGATTTGAAGATTGGTGACCGTGTATACCGACATCCAGTTTTAATTGCCAGTATCACCGATGATTGCATATTGGGACTGGACTTCTTAAGGAAAGAACAGTGCGTTGTTGACGTACGGAAAGGGGTTTTGAGGTTCCCTGATCAAGAAGTATGTCTTAATGGATCTGAACCATGCAATCTTTACTGCTTGAAGGACACTGTACTAGCACCCAGATCGGAGTCTCTAGTGAAAGTGAAATTCCCCTCGAGGGTTAAAGTAAGAAGATGCGTGATTGTTGAGGACACCGGAAGTAACCATAACTTGATTACTGCAAGAACTCTACTCATGTCCAAAGGAGTATCTACGGTTCGGGTTCTCAATATGAGTAACGAGGAAGTTCATTTAAAGAAGAACAGCTTAATGGGAAGATGCGAGGGAGTGAAACTTCTTAGACAGCTGGGAAATATCAAAGCAGTACAGCCAGAGAAACAAATTAGCGCCGATATTGTCTGTCAACTTCTCGAAGCTTCTAAGGAGAATTTATCTACTTCCGAGCGACAGCAGGCATGGGAACTCCTATCAAAATTTAAAGACATTTTTGCAAAGGACTGTGATTTCGGACGAACGGGACTCGTCAAGCACCAAATCGACACCGGCGACGCTAGGCCCATTAAACAAAGACCTCGAAGGATACCATGGGCAAAAGAAAAAGAAGTCACTGAACTCGTCAAAGACATGGCTAGTAACGGAATTATCGAACCTTCTACAAGTCCGTGGTCTTCACCAGTTGTCTTAGTAAAGAAAAAGGACGGCAGCACAAGGTTCTGTGTAGATTACCGGATGTTGAATAACGTTACTAAAAAGGATAGTTATCCCCTGCCTCGAATAGATGACACGCTGGACATGCTCAGTGGTATGAAATGGTTCTCTACCATTGACCTGAAGAGTGGATATTGGCAGGTGGAGATAGATCCGAAAGATAAGGAAAAGACAGCATTCAGTACAGGAATAGGTAACGGTCTATGGCAATTTAAAGTCATGCCATTCGGCTTATGTAATGCACCGGCAACCTTCGAACGTCTCATGGAAAGGGTAATGGTGGGCCTTCTTGGAGACGTATGTTTGGTCTACCTTGATGACATCATCATCATGGGGCGTACTTTTAAGGAACACCTGCGGAATATGGAAAAGGTCTTTACACGGCTTAGGAACGCCAACCTTAAGCTAAGCCCGAAGAAATGTGCCCTCTTCAAGAAAGAAGTAAGCTACCTTGGGCACATAATTTCCCCGGAAGGAGTTAAAACCGACCCAGAGAAGATTAAGGCTGTGCAGGACTGGCCTACTCCGAGGAATAAATCTGAAGTACGTTCATTTCTGGGTCTGTGTACGTATTACAGACGTTTTGTAAAGAAATTTTCAGATATAGCCAGGCCATTACATCGTCTTACGGAAGAAAAACGAGATTTTGTCTGGGATTCGACTTGTGAAGATGCTTTCAGAGAGCTAAAACGTTGTTTGTGTGAAACGCCTATATTAGGATATCCAAGTCGCGATGGGAGGTTCATCGTGGATACGGACGCGAGTAATACTGGAATCGGCGGCGTTTTATCACAGATACAAGGCGAGCACACGGTAGTTATAGCATACTTCAGCAAATCACTCTCGAAACCAGAAAGGAATTACTGCGTTACTCGTAGAGAGTTACTTGCCGTGGTCAAGGTCTTGCAACATTTTTCGAAGTACCTTATTGGTCGCCAGTTTACACTACGGACAGATCACGCAGCGTTACAATGGCTCCTGCAGTTTAAAAATCCTGAAGGTCAAGTGGCACGATGGCTCGAGCAACTGCAAGAGTTTCATTTTGTTACGGAACACCGGAGTGGAAAAGGACACAGCAACGCCGATGCCTTATCACGAAGACCTTGTCCTGAAGATTGCAAACACTGTCAGAAACAGGAAACCATAGGACATGTTAAATTAATAAGGACGCAAGGCTTAGACGATGAATGGACCAACGAAAACATGAAAAAGGCGCAAGAAGAAGATGATGATCTACGGTTAATACTGGACTGGAAGCTAAGTGAGAACAAACCCAGCTGGAATGATGTGTCAGCATGTAGCCCAGTCACTAAAAGCTATTGGGCTCAATGGGACAGCTTAGTCTTGGAAAATGATGTCTTACATAGAAGATGGGAATCTAACACCGGAAAAGAAGTAACCCTACAGATCGTAGTACCAAGAAGTATGGTGTCGTCCGTCCTAAGGCACATTCATGATGGAACTTCTGGTGGGCACCTTGGCGTGAAGAAAACGCTAGTAAAGTTGCGAAGAAGATTCTATTGGGTACATTGTCGCGAAGATGTAGAAGACTGGTGCCGAAAATGTACAGCTTGCGCTTCAGTCAGAGGTCCCCAAACAAGAAGTAAAGGCAAATTAAAGTTGTATAACGTTGGAGCACCTTGGGAGCGTATAGCTATTGACGTAGCTGGGCCATTTCCAGCAACCGAAGATGGAAACCGATACATCGTAGTTGTGCAGGACTATTTCACCAAGTGGCCTGAAGTATTTGCCACTCCCAATCAAGAAGCACACACCGTGGCTAAAAAGCTCGTGCAAGAAGTAGTCTGCCGATATGGTGTACCTATGGAAATCCATTCGGACCAAGGACGTAATTTCGAGTCGGGGCTATTCCAAGAAATGTGTAGTTTGCTGGGCATGCATAAGACACGCACGACTCCTGCTCATCCACAGTCAGACGGTATGGTCGAGAGATTCAACCAAACGTTGGAAAATCACTTGGCTAAGGTAGTGGATGAACATCAAAAAGATTGGGACCAATACATACCTCTGTTCCTTATGTCGTATCGTTCGGCACTCCACGACAGTACAGGATTTACTCCAGCAAAGGTGAACTTCGGCAGAGAAATCAGGCTTCCGATAGACGCTATAACTGGAACTCCACCGGATGGTCCCAAGATTGTGACGGAGTACGTAAGTGATCTTCAATACCAGCTAAATGAGGTACACAAGATGGTTCGGGAGAACAGCTTGAAAACCAGCACAAGCATGAAAACCCGATACGACAGGAAAGCCAATTCCAAGGGATTTGAAGAAGGAGCTCAAGTGTGGTTTCACAATCCGCAGAGGAAGAAGGCGAAGTCTCCGAAATTACAACCTCGCTGGGAAGGACCTTACACTATTGTCACAAAGATTAACGACATCACGTACCGTATCAAGAAGGGTCCCCGCGGCAAGCTAAAAGTAGTACATGTAGACCGACTAGCAAAATACCACGGGAAGAATCATGCTCGGGACGAGCATGACTAAGGAGGGGGTAATGTTACGACTTTGAGCACCTATATCTCAAAAACAAAGCGTCGTACAGCAAAACCCCAAAAACGCATAAACAGGTATTAGGTCTACTATCGAACAGTGAAGAAAGTTCTCGAAAAATCAGTCATAAGAAAAACATCGATTTCTTCGAGTAAACAAATTCGGGATCCGCAGCGAGTACGTGTACCTATATATAGCGTACATGTATAGGTTGTTTACATCGCGGGTCGCGGCTATTGTTTATGACTACATAAGCTGTACATAGGTGCGTAATAACATAAAGGAAGGTTCGGGACGGGTCTATTGTATTTGGTGGTTCGGGAAATTTCTAGAGAACCATGGGTGGCCGTATATAAGGCACGCGCCGAGCCGCGACTGGACAGTTTATTTTCGGAAGTGAAACCGAAGCGATCTCTACCAAGTGACAAGGAAGGAATATTTCGACGACTCAAGCGAAGATATTGGACTATAGTGATTGTGCATTGTGATTCGGACTTTGTTAAGTGGATTTTTGTGGAAGCTGACAATAAACGCCTTCTACGTTACCAACGGCATTTTCATTACCCATAGCGCGTAACAATAGCAATAGAAAGTAAAAAATTAATTTCTCCCTGATATCCCTTTTATCACAATACTCTGGTCTCCCTACAGCTCACAGTCGGTCAGCTCATCGTAATTGCAGTTACAGGGATCGAGATCCCATGAAATCAAATAAGATTTTCTCGGAACTGGGCTCTAATAATTAACTTGATAATTATCTACGGACCTTCATTTGATTATTTCTGAATAAGTGTTCTGCGATTCAAACATTAGATCAGTTTCGAGTTCAATTTTATTTAATTAGATTCCTGGAATATGTTATTTATTTTTTTATTTACCTTACTATTAAGGGAACTGGGAAATCTGCTAATTTCAAGATTAAATAAAAATGAGATATTGTACAGCACCCACTGTACTTGGAATTTTTATGTCCTTTTCCCTGTGCTCCTTGTATGTTCCTTGTCCCTTAAACCTTTTTATGTCCCACTGCTGGGCACAGGTCTCCTTCTCACACAATTGAGAGGGATTTAGGCCATAGTCCACCACGCTGGCCAAGTGCGGATTGGTGGACGTCATGCTTTCGAGAAATTATGAATTTCTCTCAGGCATGCACGGCGATGGAGAACATCGTAATCAGTGAAATATCACGATATTTTCCATCACCGTGGAGCAGCGATAAATTCGCAAATTACAAATTTCTTTGTCAGAGGTGCGAGCCGAGGATTTGAACCTGGGATCGGTCGCGTCGAAGACCGCGGTTTTTCACCACTCGGCCATCGCTGCTTGGAAATAAATAGATTTTTGTTATTTTTTTTTGTAAAGCAATAGCCATCTGAAACGGAATTTCGTAGAACCAGAATCGTTCAGCGGGAAAAATAACATGTACCACGGCACCTATTTCTGTAAAAAATTAAGAAACATTTTTTTGTTTCGGCTAATTCAATATCTTTATAATTCAGTATTACAATATCCAAATCACATTATTTTTTCTATCAATTAATTAGTTTATTAGTAGAGTTGTATGTAGTATAAAATATTATTTTGCAATATTCATTTGTTGATGGTGTCCAGTTAAGTAATAAAGTTAATGAGACGATACACGAGTTTACTTGTGAGAAAGCCCTGAGGCTTCTGCCATCGAGTATGCTAAAATAAGAAATAATTTACAGTTTGCAGAAAAGTATCTACACCTGGGGCGTACTACCCAAAAGTTCATTTAAACTTAAAAAAAATACGTCTCTGAGTCAGGTAGACAGACGAACGGACAACATTCCTAGTGACTTTTCCTGGTAAAGTACAGAACCCTGAAAATAGTAGCTATGAAATCTTATATACGTTTCCTACTTTAAAATGTTATTGCTTACACTTATTTCAGTTATACGTATAAAATAAACGTATAATTCCTAAAATTGATTGTAAAAACAATCAAATAATTTGCACGCTGTATCATAGCAAATGTGAGATACTTACTATCATAATAATGTACCTATAAACAACAAATCACCACATTTCATTTCATTTCATTTAGGTGCTGGTATGCTGGTACAGTTGCATACGCTGCATCGCGACACATGTTACATTAATGCACACTATTATGTCACCTACACAGTAGAGAAAAAATCCAAATACTCCACAAACCGTATTGATTAACACGCGGGGCGATTCGGGTGGAAAAACCGTTGGAACGTTCTAAACGGTTTACACACTCCCTCGACGAGGCTTTTCGACTGACTAGTAAATAAACGTATGTTTATATTTTTACCCGAGAAAATATCTCAATTCTGTAGGAAAAAACTTGTAATGTGAAAAACGTTAAAATACACATATTAAGCTAGCACTCGGGTCCGCGGGCGGAGCCGGGACCAGATGGCTACTTGTTTAATGTAAGTGTTTCGTGAAAAGCAAAAAATAACACGAGTTTTTATAGTCATGATCTCAATTTATGTAGGTCAGTAAAAATTAAGAGAACATTCAAAAGTGTGTAGCATTTCCTCCTAAAATTATTTTTGAGTCTTGGTAGAAACAGAGACGGACGGACGGACGTACGAAACACGGGTCCTATATGGGTTTTTCCTAATCAGGCATGAGACCCTGAAAACTGTACCTAAGATTTAACTATCTATCTTATATTCCTTTGATGCTTACAGACAGATTTTAATAAGTACAGGGAAAAAAGAAATACTCGAGTACACAATCCGTATTGGTTTACACGTGGGGCAATTCGGGTGGAAAAAGCATTCAATCGTACACATTTCTTTGCTACGAGACTTAGACTAACGAGTAACAGAGCGTATATTTATATTTTTACCCGGAGAAAATATCTCATTCCCAAAAACTTGTAACACGCGCGGGAGGAGCTTAAACCGGAAAGCTGTTTTAAATGTCACGAAAAAAGCAAGAAGTAAAACCTAGTACTACCTACTCGTTTTGCTGTGGAAAACGTTTGTTTACAGATTCATGGGGCAATTCGGGTGGAATAAGCGTCGGAGCTTTCTAAACGGTTTACACATCGCATTGACTAGGGTTTTCGACTGACGAGTAACGTTTCTGTGTAATGTTCACCAAAATACGAATTCGTACGGCCATGATCATACATAGATTTACATACATTTACATACAGACATGTTGCAAGTATCGTATGATTGCAATAGGTATTTAGATTTCAATATGTTATTTTTTCTTGTTCCTCATTCTGCTTCTTGATAGCGATTGTAAAGACGAGTCTTGAAGGAAGCAAGGGAATCGGACAGTCGGATAGAAGAAGGAAGAGAAGATGAATATAAGTGTTTTGTAAAAAAGCAAGAAATAAAAAGTAGTACTCGTATTTACTCGTTTTGCTATTGTAAACTTTGTGTACAGGTACAGACGAGGGGCGATTTGGGTGGAAGAAGCGTTGGAGCATTCACACAGCATCTTACTGCATTTTTTTCCTCCAACAAGCCGCGTGTTTGCGTAGTAGACGTACCGTGTGATATATTTTCACAATTTAACTTATTGACATTGGTCCAACATGGGTACAACTATTAAGTTATGTTAGGCGGATTGAAGGTTTACATAGATGGTAACATGAAATAAAAAAAATATACATTCCTATTTTTAATTAAAAAATGCAACACGCAGTTTGCATTTGCAGTGGTCAAAATCTGGTCAAAAAGAGAATAGACATGACAATTTAGTATGAAATGACGAGATATGTAAAACAGCGAATTATTAAGGGCTGTGCGTCAAACAGCATTACAGGGATCGTTTTACTAACATTGTCTCTAATTATGTGCCTTTTTTCTGAAAAAATAATCTAATTTACAGAATTTTAGAAGTGAAACAAAGATTGACGATTTAAACATAAAATTTGAATTCATTATGAAAATAATAAATTAGATCAAAACTAGAACTTGTTTTGGTTATGGTAAACATTTGTGCACAAATTTAAGCGTGGGGCAATTTGGGTGGAAGAAGCGTCGAAGCGTTCTGAACGGTTCACACAGTGCCTCGCTGGAGCTTTCGACTAACGAGCCTCGTATTTACGTAGCACATGCCGTTTGATAGATTTTCACAATTTAACTCATTGAGTTTGGTACAACTAACAACTTATGTATAAGATATGTAAAAAAAATTCTATTTGAATTTGCCTTTGCAGTTGCAGCAGTTAGAGTCTATATTAAGGAAATGGGCATGGCTATTTTGTAAAATAGTAAAAAAAAACGAAATTCCAAGAACGAGTCAAACTGTGTCCCTATTCTCAAGTCTATTTTCGTTCTGAACAGTGTGTAATTTATAGAATTTACGAAGGAAGTTATTTATTATGATTCTAGGATTCAAGTAAATATAAAAAGTGGAAATATGGAAATACAGCAATAATACATTTATCTAAAGATACAACTTAAAACGAATTATCTTTTTGTTGTTGTCAACATTTGTGTACAAATTCAGGCGTGGGGCAATTCGGGTGGAAAAAGCGTCGGAGCGTTCTAAACGGTACACACAGCGCCTCGCTGGAGCTTTCCACTCACGAGCCGTGTGTTTGTGTAGCAGATATACCGTTTGATAGATTTTCACAATTTAACTCACTGACATTGGTACAAGTACGACTTGTGTAAGGGTAGAATGTTTACATACTTTTGACGACCTGCGTGGCGCAATGATTACCGACCGCTGATACAGAAATTTGAACGATGATTTTAAACTGTTCTCGGTCTGAGTGTTTCTGTTTCTGTTTGTGTCCATGGTACCGACGACAAAGGGTATATATACCCTACTGTTGGGCTATGAGTGTGAAACGTTATTTATTTATTATTTTTTTATACTATGGATGTTATATGTTGACAGTTGTCAACATTTGGTCGCGTTTTGACGGGAAGTCGAAAAAGACATTATGTTGTGCTCTTGTTTTATTTTCATGTTATTGGTATAATTTTGAGTAATATCGGATAAATTTGATGGCATTTGGTTCGATATAGGTTAATTACAGTGCATGAGTGTTGTGAAATAAAATAACAGTGCGAAAATATGTTTATACAGCTTGCCTCCAAAATTCCAATGGTCACGTTCTGGTAAAAAAGCCATCGCTTTACTTGAATTTATGACTGACTGATTACTGACGACTTACTGACTTTACCTATTATTACTCGTCCAGTTATAACGAAACTGGCAAAAACGTGATGTAAATATTGTTACGCCCTATGGGTAATAAAATACCGTTTGCAACGTAGAAGTTGTTTATTGTCTCCTTATACAAAAATACACTCAACAGAATCCAAATCACCAAGCACAATCACTATAGTCAAATATCTTCGCTGTAGTCGTCGAAATAATTCTTCCTTGTTGCTTGGAGTGATCGCTTTGATTTCACTTCCGGAACTAAACTATGTCCTGTCGCGGCCCGGTGCGTGCCTTACATTCTTACATACGGCTACCCACGGTTCTCTAGAATTTTCCCGAACTACCTAATACAATAAGCCCGTCCCGAACCTTCCTTTATGTTACTAACGCAATTATAGTTATGTACAGTCATAAATAATAGCCGCGGCCCGCGATATAGACAACCTATACATGTACGCATGTATTAATCCTTATGTAAATAAAAACGTTAATTAGCTTCGTCAATTCAGATTAAAATTGTACAAAATGTAATCAAATAAATACTTTAGAAGATGATATTTTGTTTTACCATAAATCATAACATCCCCGGCGCGCATTCTCATCGCGCATCTATTTTTTGCCTTTAGTACTTAAATGGGTTTTTGTAAAATAAATTTTAATGTATATCACTTAATCGCTCGAGCGAAGCTGGGCCGGGTCGCTAGTATATGCTATGTATATAATTTATTCAAATAAAAATGTTTTGAATCCCTGAAACTTTGTTTACATTTTTTATCACGTCTCGTTGGCCGGACTATACACGTAAATGTCAACTATTAGATAAATTATTATTGAAATCCTAATTATAGATATAATTGTAAGATAATTCAGAACTAATACTAAAATGAAGCTATTAACGTAATGTACTAAAAAGTTGTTATTAATCTATGTGACGACCCGCGTGGCGTAATGGTTACCATGGCAGACTGCCCATCGCAGGGTCCCGGTTTCGATTCCCGGCGAAGCAGAAATTTGAATGATAGGTTAAATTTCTGTTCTCGGTCTGGGTGTTTGTGTTTCTGACTTTGTGTGTGTCCATGGCACCCACGACACAGTGTATAACTACCCTACTGTGGGTATAGTACGGTGGGTACTATGAGTGTGAAACCTTATTTATCACGCGCTTATTAGTAATCAGTACACGTCACTATTAAGACCATAATTTTAATATTATAATAGAGAATTCATCAAACGGAATGTCTCCTGTTGTAATATATTATTATGGTCGTTAGTCGTTGAAAAGCCCCAATGAGCTTGTAAACCGTTTAGAACGCCCCAATGCTCCTTCCACCCGAATTGTCCCACGCCTAAATCCGTACACAAATATTCACTACATATTCATACGTATTTCTTTGGGAAATAATTTGTTTTCGTGTCGTGTTGAATTTATTTACATAACAGAAAACTAATCAGAAATAAATAATGTAGTTTAAAAAACTAACGAGGGGCAGCTGATAAGTTCGCGGCCTAAGGTACGGTAATGAAACAAGTATAAAGTATTATATTTTTAACATGCTAAATGCCAAAATCAATGAAAATTGAACTAAACAATTAAATATAAAATAATGTAGTTAAAAAACTAAAAAACACGCTTTTGTGAAAATACGAACTAAAAAGTAAAAAATAAGAAGAAAATGTATTTTACTGTAAAAAAAAGCTTGTTTCATTACCGTACCTTAGGCCGCGAACTTATCAGCTGCCCCTCGTATATTTTTTTATCCTGATGATCCTAGTTAGGACTTTAATATAAAGTTATGTGATTATTGTATTGTCATCGGCCCTTGACCCATTTGCAAATTTTCAAGTTAATCAGACTGCTAGAAGTAAGTGCAAATGAAGTTAAAAGATTCCGTTACATACATACATACATACAGGTCAAGTTAATAAAAGCGTGTTAAAAGTATGAAAATGCCTTCTTGCCATCTTACATTAATTTCGTTGACAAATAAGAAACGACGTTAATACCAAGAAAACTTGAGGATTATTTTGAATTTTAAGGACGTAAGTTCACTCCATTTACTTAGTATATTGTACTGCACTCCCATCCCATTATTGACACCGAAGCTAACTCCACCACGCTGCTACATTGAGGATTCGTGGAGATGCAGGCTAGTGAGCAACTTGTTGTAGGAAGTTTTCTAAACAAGGTCTCCGCCAAGGTTTATACAATAACCATTACTGACGCATTAGTGTGCTTTCCGAAGCACAGTACTCTTTAATTATTCCATAAAATATGCTTTTATGTATTGTGTTCAATATGAATAACCTTAAGGCAAACTGTACGTCAGATATTTAATTTATTACGATGTTTTTCATCGCCGTGCATGGCTGCAACCCTTTTAACGTCCCACTGCTGGGCACGGGCCTCTCCCATATATTGGGAAGGCTTGGAGCTTACTCGACCACGCTGCTCCAATATGGGTTGGTGGAGATGCGGATTAGTGGCCAACCCGCTGTCGGATGTTTTCAAACCGCCGACTAGGTTTAAAAACTGTTATTTTTCGACAACAACCGGGATCGATGGCTTAACGTGCCCTGCGAAGCACGGAAACGCGCATGATTTTTTTTGCCACTAGCGGTCACCCATCTCACACCCGACCGCGTCCTTTTGGCTTAGTTTCATAGATCGCTTGCGTTCTACGCTAACCGCCGGGCAATGCGTGCTTCGCCGTGCATGCCTGAGAGAAATTCATAATTTCTTGAAAGCATGACGTCCACCAATCCGCCAGCCATAATTGGCCAGCGTGGTGGACAATGGCCTAAATCCCACTCACTTGTGAGAGGAGAACCGTGCCCAGTAGTGGAACATAAAGAAGGTTGAAAAGCAAAACAAGAAAAGTTTTTTTTTTCAAAAAATACATGCAAAATTAACATCGCAACTGAGAATGAGTTGGCTGTTCTTTTTGGACTAGCGACTGAGGTTCATGAAAAGCTCTTCAGAAGTTAGCCTGCCGTTTCGAAATGTCGCTCAAAATTAGTCGCGGAAAGTATGGTGTAATTTCAGCTATTTATTGTGGAAAATTTTAATGAGCAGTAAAGTTAATAACTTTATGTTTCGAAAGTTTCAATTTGTGTTTTTATTCCATTTTCGTATAACATTTTTTGTTTACACCACGTTGACAGTTTATAGTAGGAAATTAGGTTGATGCGCGCGACGTCACCCACGTGGATAGACACTTGTAAATCAGAGAATCATTTTTATTTTGTAATCAGTTCTATATACCAATTTTCATACATTTTTCATTGCCAATCGAGGGGTCTCGGGTTTGATTCCCGACGAAACGGAAATTTAAATGATGAGTTTATATTTCTGTTCTCGGTCTGGGTGTTTGTGTTCCTGTCTTTGTATGTGTCCATGGTACCCATGACACAGGGTATTAATTACCTTACTGTGGGGCTGTGAGTGTGTAACGTTCATTTATTTATTTATTTATACTGCTAAGTCCAAAAATGAGAAAATTTCCATATAAACTTTACCCCGCCCTTATATTTTACCCCCAGGGGTAAAATCCCCTATAAGGGGAATTTTGTCCATTTTACCTACACACATGACTTTTAATTATGTATGTCGATCGAATCGAATCGACAACTTATGTACCAATTTTTATATTTCTACTGGAGTGGTTTTTAAGATACTATTGACACCATGCACCCTACGCTTTTCTTCACAGTAAAATACATTTTCTTCAGTCATTTTTTTTAGTCAGATCTATTAATAAAAACTGGGACTGACAGCTTAATGTGCCTTCCGAAGCACGGTAAAGGGCTAGAAATTTTTGTCACTAGCGGTCACCCATCTTACACCCAACCGTGCCTGTTTCACTTAGCTATTTAGCTTAGATCGCTTGCGTTCTTTTCTAGCCGCTAAGCCATACGCGATTCAAGGGGGTTTTAGTGCGGTACAAATCCCATGTAATCCAGTATCTCTCCCAATCTGGCGGCAGAAGGTTCCTACCTTCTCGATGACAAAAGAGGCCATAATGTTTTGGTTATAAAAACACTCCACGTGCACCACGGTACCATGCGCAACAAACCAATATTTCTCACCGTCGCGATCACGTCATCCACAAGGGCAACTCCAGGGGAGCCACCCGAGCATTGCCAGCTTTGGAGGAGAGCTTTTTTTGCAGCTTTATTGAAGAACCCCATGTCATAGTCCACTGGAAATGCCATAACTTACACGTCCGTGGTAAAAAGAAGAGTGCAAAACGGACTGTGGAGGACCGCCACGAGTCCAGATGGTGTCGGCGTAACTTAACATTAGTCATAATATTCTTTAACATCATAGCAAATTTTGAAAATAAAAAGTTGACATCAGTGAAAAATTGTTCCAAAATTATTGTTAAGAAATCTTATTCCGACGTTAATAGCTGAATTAATGTTTGGATTGATTGTTTTTAGATCCAAGTTGCAGTGTCAGATAAAACAGTCGATATATAAAGAAAAAGGAAAGAGTAGAAAAATACTATACCGTATCATATCGTGATCTTACTAAATAAATTATATACGGAATACAGAAATACTTCGTGTCTTTATTTTAACAACATTCAAGCAGAGAGCTTTCCCCATAAAGTTTTATTGGAAACAAAAAGTCGACGTATGTGAAAATGTTTACGAAAGTATTTTAACGCAAATACGAAAAACTTTGCCCTGAAGTTAATGAAACAAATTTTATAAGTACCTAAATGAAACGTGCAAAAGTTAGACTACGTATTTGTAAAAGAGGTACTCGTAGGTAGTTTATAATCCCTGTAGCTTCGTGATTAAGAATAGAGCTACGGTATACCCTGCCTGTTCGTAAGAGGCGACTAAAAGGTGGCTTCCGGGGTTGCGGACGGTGTGAGTGGGAGCTTGATCCGCCCAGAAAGCAGCACCGGGAAGGACGTGGTGTGTGCGCGGCCGCCGTAAGCATCGGAGGGTGTAGGAGAGCATATCTGCTCTCCCGAAGATGTCCATTCTGAGCGCCGCGCGTGGAGGACACCGGTGCGTTCCACTGGAGATCCCGGAGTCCTCCCCAAGCGCAGACCCAGGCCAACGAGGTGGTTTTAGTGCGGTCAAATCCTCTACCTAGCTCCACATAACCCGGTATCCTCTTCCAAGGTGCCGGATACCTTTTGAAGGTTTCCCCCCGATACCAAAAAAGGTAGTTTATACTAGTATTCAAAAAGTTAATACAAGTTTGACTTTTAATACATTTTTCGCAACTCGCAAACGCATTTCGGTACTTTAAATTGTTTGTTTTCTACGAAAGTATATCTATTTCCTACGGATTAAAGCACTTGTGTTGCTGTATAAGCATTTTAATTTTAGTTTACTTCTATTTGGAATAGAATTGTGTGTTATACAACAAATAATAATTTTGGATCACACTTGTATAAATGGTACATAATAATAACTATTCATAGACTGTATCACTCATGTCGATATAACAGTTTACGAATTTAAATACATTTTTAAATAGCTTATACTTTTTGGCAACATAATATACCTATAATAAATAGGTATATTACAAATAGAGAGAAGTTTTTGCCATAAAACAGGTGCGTAATAATAATAATAATAATTCCTTGGGAGCAACGATGGCCGAGTGGTAAAAAACCGCGGTCTTCGACACGATCGATCCCGGGTTCAAATCCTCGGCGCGCACCTCTGACAAAGAAATTTGAAATGAGCACATTTATCGCTGCTCCACGGTGACGAAAAATATCGTGATATTTCATTGATTACGATGTTCTCCATCGCCGTACATGCCCGAGAGAAATTCATTATTTCTCGAAAGCATGACGTCCACCAATCCGCACTTGGCCAGCGTGGTGGACTATGGCCTAAATCTCTCTCACTTGTGAGAAGGAGACCTGTGCCCAGCAGTGGGACATAAAAAAGGTTGAAAAAAAATCCTTTATTTCAGGCATCAAGGCCCATACAATAAATATCTTACAGACTAGCATACATTATAATTAATTATATGTAACTCAAAAACTACGTCACAATTTTTGCGGCGATGTGCGCGCGGGTGCGGTGACTTCTGGCGGTCGTCGAAGTCCATGATATTTTCGGAACACGACCCCCTTTGGCCACAACTTCTCGTCTAGGAAAGTACTGTGAAATTCAGCCTAACTAGGATAAACCTTCCCAACCTAATCAATATCGATATTCTACAGTTTTACTTCCTTGCAGATAATAGGTAATTCGAATCAGTTTTTAAATATAACCCAGAAATACTTTGTTCTATTATTTCCAGGAAAATTCAAGTGATGAGAAGTTTTTCTACTGAGAAAAAAGTTTTATTGAAAATAAAAATTGAAAATAGGTATGTGAAAATGTTTGCGAGAGTATTTCAGCGCAAACTCGTGAAATTCAGTTCCAAAGTTAATAAGGTAACTTTTGGTACTTACGTGAAAAGTGAAAAAGTCACAACATTGATGCCTCGTAATTTGATATACTTAAAACAAGTTTGTTTGGAACTTAATTAGATGCTTTAGTATATACCTGTAGTGATGAGGCCTACCACAATCTCTTCTCATTGCCTAGGCTTGGCGGGTAGAGAATGCCATTAGGTATTAAGCACGCCCTTGTACTACTTATTTAAAGGTAATATTGTAAAATTAAATAAATCCAAAATAATATTATAAATGCGAAAGTAACTCTTTGTGTGTTTGCGTGTGTGTGTGTGTGTGTGTGTCTGTTTATGTGTATGTCTGTTACATTTTCACGCCTAACATAGATATAATGAAGCTTGGGAAAGGACATAGGAGGGTTTTTATTACGAAAAATAGGCTTTAAAGGTTTGAAATATGGGATGGAAATTTGGATGAAGTGTTGTCATCGTCGAAGATAATAAATAATGTAGTTTAAAAAATTAAAAGACACACTTTTGTGAAAATACGAACTAAATAGTAAAAAACTAAGAAGAAAATGTATTTTACTGCAAAAAAAAGCGTGGGGTGGTTTTTAAGATACTATTGACACCATTGCATGCAGTCCACGCTTTTTTTGCAGTAAAATACATTTTCTTCTTATTTTTTTACTTTTTAGTTCGTATTTTCACAAAAGCGTGTTTTTTAGTTTTTTAAACTACATTATTTTAGTTCGTATTTTCACAAAAGCGTGTTTTTTAGTTTTTAAAACTAAGTACATTATTTATTTTTAATATTTTGGATTTTTTCATATTATTGATTGTCATCGGCCCTTGAACTTCTTGCAAATTTTCAAGTTAATCAGACGCATAGCAGTAGGTGAAAATGATGTTAAAAGATTCCGTTACATACATACATACATACATTCATACAGGTCCAGCTAATATAAGCATGTTTAAAACACTTAACTTTGTAATAGGCACTGGATTTCAGCCTTTGGGAGATAAAAATAATATAAGGTGATGATAACTATCACCGAATTCCATGCGAGCGAGAATCTACGTGGACAAACCGAGAGTCAAGTTCAATGCATACGTTGTTCCTACCTCAATAAAAGTTGAAATAGGACATTCGAAGCTGTTCAAGAATATATTAGTACACATAATCTTGAAAAGTTGCTATTAGGTAGTTGAGTTATTTCGCATAGGTATGAAGCAAAATGACCGTTTATTAAATGAAAAATTTGGGAAGGTTAGAGCATTTCAAAAATTTAATCTTAAATTTTGATTAGATCAGAGAAATACCGAAATTTTATACAAGCGATATTGAAGGCAAGAAAGCAAATAAAGGAACAAAAGCTATATCGATTCTGAGAAGTCAAAAATATACCACACGTAGGAAATAATGTTTCGGTTTTATAATTATATAAGGAAAAGTTATAATCATAATTTTTTATTGCAAACAAACATTCGACGCGAATGCAAATGTTTATTAAAGTCGTTTAAACGTAAATTGGAGAAATTCACTTTCGAAGCTCATATGGCAAATTTTTATTACTGGTAAAAGTTAGAGTACCTTTTCACTGTTGCTGCTTGTGTGCTCAACTTATGTGTTATAAGCGGAGTTTGTTTGAAAATTTCATTAGATTTTTTCTAATTCTTTTTATTATAGGTACATTATAGGATGTATATAAAAATGAATTGCTGTTCGTTAGTCTCGCTAAAACTCAAGAACGACTGAACCGATGTGGCTAATTTAGGTCTTGATATATTAGTAGAAGTCCAGGAAAGGTTTCAGCGGTGAGAAAATATAGAAAAACTGCGAAATTAATATTAAAACTTATTTTATTTTCCTATATAAACTGTTCGTAACTGTCAAACATTGTTTCTTCATGTTTGTGGCGCCATCGTCCAGAAGATTGACATAGTCTGTCTAATTTGACAGTAACATAAAAACTCTTTGATATGATAAAGAA
Source organism: Pyrgus malvae (assembly GCA_911387765.1). NCBI lineage: Eukaryota > Metazoa > Arthropoda > Insecta > Lepidoptera > Hesperiidae > Pyrgus > Pyrgus malvae. The sequence continues at coordinate 10,552,986 of OU426969.1, forward strand.
ACTAATCCTCTTTCAATACTTTTAAGGCAGGACAACGTCTGTCCACTAGTTATAGGATAAAGAAAATTTATTAAGTAAGAAGGTATTGTTGCGATTGGTTCTCTTTAGATTTACTTGGATGCAACCCTTTGTGCGTCTCACTTTTCGACACGGGCAGAGGCAGAGGGAGACCCGTGGAGATAGAGAGATGGATGGAGAAAGTCCATGATTGAAGAGGCCTGGAACCACCACTCAACTCCAAAGCGGATCGGTGGAGATGCGTGTTAGTAGTCAACCCGCTGTCGAATAGGACAAGGTTTAACGACTGTTTTCAATTGATAACAACCGGGACAGATAACCAATAATTTTTTGATGAAATTTTTCCCACCATCTCACACCCGACCACGCCCGTTTAGCTTAGCTGCGTATATCGTTTGCGTTCTATTCTCTTATAGCCTCTTATTTAAAAATAACTAAATGAATAATATATTTTTAAAACTTTATAGTTAATATTTCAAGAAGTTCTACAAAATAAAACCATGTTCCTACGATAAAGATTTTAAAAAAATCTTAAAGTTTTCACCATGACATGGTCGCTTGCTATATTGTTATTTGTTTTTCTTGTTTCTTTATTCTTTTGTTTAAAGTTTCTAACAACTTGTTTCATATTTCATCTTCGAGTAACTCGAGGCACTTTGAGATTTACGAGCTGAAGAAAAGCAGTTTTGTTAAATATTTTTAACGTTAACTTTACTATTTTGTCTGTAACCCACTTTACGTCTTTATTTGTTATAACCACAGAACATTTTTAAGAGAGGTAGAACGGCAATAATGCGCCGTTCGTATGAAGACTGGTGTCGCCGATCAAGCCCCGCCTTTCACCTCCATTACATCTGTACTTAAATAAATACGAAGCTTACGCACATATTTGCAATTTCAAATCTAGCCAATTTTAGCGCCGCACAATCACGCGATTTCAAATGAACGAATCACACCCAAGCACGCACACAAGCACGCATATCGTAGCACGATCGAGTGTTTCTGTAGAGATTTTGTAATTTTGAGCGTTTGCTCAAAATTCCTTGGCGCGTCTGCCCCGCCCACATTTCCATTCTAAGCTCTCTTAATAATGTTCTGTGGGTATAACGCATATGATTTTTCTTCAGTTCAAAAACCCTCTCATGACACCACGAGATGAAGACTGAATCTCCAACGGCACTATCGTAGCGATCTTCCACAGTCCACTTTGCTCGTTCCTTTTTGCCACTGGCGAGTAATTTGTGGAACAAAATTCCAGCAGAGGCATTTCCAGTAGACTATAGCAAGGGGTTCTTTAAGAAAGTTGTAAAAAAGCTCTCCATCGTAGCCGGTAATGCTTAGGGGAGTCAACCCTGTTGTTGTTCCTGACTAGTCCTGACTATAATGGTGACGCGGCATCGCTGATCGCTTAAGATGTTAAGAAATCCGTCTGCGGCCCGGCCTTTTTGTCTGGTTCATATATACTTACAAATAACGCCACAGTTGTACAGTGGACAACCTTAATGCGACTGACTAAGATATCAACCCCTAAAAATTTGGATAGTAATTGTATAAAATAAAATTGAAAAGTAAGAAAATAGAGATAGTCTCCGTTAGTAAGGTCTTAACAGATTTCTTATAATATTTCTAAGTTTCTTCAAACAGGTCTCAGTAATTCCACTGCACAATCATATCATAACGAAGTTCCTCAGGATCTTAAGCTCAAGCGCGTATTTCATTAAACTTTATAAATTTCATCTCAGATTTTTCCTTGCGAAGTTTTTAATTAAATAATGCTCGCCTATTGCGCTGTACTCGTAGAAGCTGAGTCCTGGCTTGTCAATACGTGAATCAATTCTTCTATACTTTTAGGTCCACTGTTTTAACTGCGATAAATAAGGCCAATGAATTTTTGTATGGCTGCAACCCTTTTTTGCGTCCCACTGCTGGGCACGGGTCTCTCCCCCTTATTGGGGAGGCCTGGAGCTTACTCCACCACGCTGCTCCAATGCGGGTTGGTAGAGATACGGGTTAGTGGCCAACCCGCTGTCGGATGTTTTCAAACCGCCCATAAGGCCTCCGACAAGGTTTGACGACTGTTATCTATTGACAACAACCGGGACCGACGGCTTAACGTGCCCTCCGAAGCACGGAAACGCGCATGAATTTTTTGCCACTAGCGGTCACCCATCTCACACCCGACCGCGCCCGTTTGGCTTAGCTGCATAGATCGCTTGCGTTCTACGCTAGCCGCCAGGCTATGCGCGCTTCGGTTGTATAAAATTAAAAAAATATACCTACTTGGTGCGATTCTGTTCAGAAAAATTGCTTTAGTTGTTTTAGCCTTAACAGAAATTGCTGTTGTTTCGTTTAAAATTTTGTACCTATATACCGACTAGTTACTTTTGCTCAATAGACATTGCGGCGGAGTGTCCATCTAAGATTAAAAAAATAATTGTTGACTGTGTAAAGTCCATTAGATAACTCACCTTGTTCCACAATACCTATGTTGTTAATAATACTTTCTAAATATTTTGGTACAGCTAAATCCTTAAGTGTAATCTGCATTACTTTATTATCTAGCAAAGACCACTTTATACTATTATTCTACCTATATGTAGAAAAGGGTGCTGATTGCAAATTTACTCACTATTGTATAGCTCATAAAAATTATAATTTGTAATTGTTTGTTTTCTCAAATAAACGTTAAAAAGATATTGAAAGGTGATTTTTAAATAGTTTTTTTACGCAATAACAATGATTACATTTTGTTTTATTGGTCATACTTCAGAAATAGTTTTCTAAAATTTTGGAAAAAAATCTGCTCATAGGGAACAAAATTAAGTTACTAAGTTAAAAGTCCCACACGAAAGTATAAAACTTTTCCAAAATAGAAGTAAGTAATAATCCTCCTCAAACTTCCTTGTATTTAAAGAAGGTATAACCTAAAAATTATGATTAAAACGGCGAATCCCTATCGCTATTGTACTTTTTTCATTATCTCAAACATTTTTCATCACAAGGTAATAACTCAAGTTAACTGCCATTGAAAATTCGCTTGAAGTGTGAAAATGTATTTGACTAAAATGTCCCTTTACATTACCCACTTTTATTGGCAAATAATTCAAATTTAAACGCACCTAAATTACCCAGGATTGCGATAACCAATGGCCTTTAGAGGATCAACTGTGGTTAAGCCTCTGTGGAAATGTTATAACGATGATCGGGTTTAATTGTTTTGTTTCAATGTAATCTGATTGTAGGATTTGTGTGATTTTACGCCTTTAAATAAGGCTTAATCGTTACGATAAACAGGATATAGCAATTAATTGTTTGACTGAATTTGTGGATTTTTTAACTTAAAAAAAAAGAAAATGTTTTCATCAATATGAATTTTCCTGACCTATTAATTAACACAGTAAAGTAAAGGAATTAAACCGGCTTGGATTACAGTATGCTTCTAATAATAAATAAATAAATAAATATCTTTGGACAATCCCCACAACACCATCTGATTCCAAACTAAGCAGAGCTTGTACTATGGTAGTCAGAAACATACTTATATAATTCAAAATTCATACTTAAATAGAAAAAAAAATAACATCTAAACACAGAACAAATAGTCATGAACAACAGAACGAATCGAACCCACGACCTCACGTTTCGCAGTCGGCTTATCACCCACTACGCCACGGAGGCTGTCAAATAATGGAGAAACCTGTCATGACCTGTGCCCATCAGTGGGACATAAAAATTTCAGCCTTATGTCACCCATGGTTTTTCAGTTGCCGGGTTCAAATTTTTTACTTATTAAGCATATTCTGGCGAGTAATCAGGAAATTTTTCTGTTTCGAGTTTCTGTTTAGAATCTTATGGTCGCCATACACGCTAGGTTATGCATGACGGTTTTTTTATTTGAATGGAGTAGCCGACGAGCATGCAGGCCACGTGGCGTTAAGTTCGTTAAGTACTCGCTGCAGCCCATGGACATCTACACACAACCTCAAGCAAGCATAGGTAAGTCTTGTCTGAGGTCGTATGCAGTTGCGCTGCTACTCCGGAGGCTGGTGGTCGCCTCATGTAAGTGTGGCAACTGCACCTTTCCACCGAATCACAACAGAATTGGTTGACGGCAGAAGTGGGTGCAGCGGTGGTACTTCCCCGGGCGAACCATAATAGTTCTACCACCTACAAAACCTTCCAGGCATAACTGACTGACTTGCGTGTGTGCTACAAAACTGTGCAGTTATCTAAGCCTGTACATGCAATACCTAGCGTGTATGTGCTCGTACATTCCTGTTAGTTATACCCTAAGGTTATAACCGTCATGCATAAACTAGCGTGTATGGTGACCATTAGGCCAACAGCCTGCTCGTCTCATGCATCATCCGTCTCATTTTATAAATACTGTATTCTTGGATATCTCCGCGAAAAATGAAAAAACAACGGGTTGCACTCCGGTAGTGCCGGCAGAAGTGAGAACTTGAACATTAACTTTTTTGATATTTTGGAATGGTTTGGAATAATTTCGCACGAATTGCTTTTATTATCAGTATTATTTTTCATCTAGTATTTTCAGTAGGTTTTCATCTAGTATTTTTATAAAGTACTCACTCATTTTCTTTCACTGTTTCTTCGTCACTTTTTTCATTAATAGATGCACTTTGTTCAATGTCCATATTTTAAATACTTGATATAAACGAATTTAATTATTTAGACAGTCGAGCCGTCATCGGCTGTCACCCCTCCGTCTTACGAATATTCGATCAGGCCACGTGTCCTGACGCGAGTTTAACATTTTTTACCCATTCCAAAAAAAGTGCACAACGCCGCTAAAAAGTCTGTTAAAGTCTTGTTCAAAAAGATTGTTAAATTGTGAAGGAATTAAAGCTACTGAGACTACAGTAGGGCATCAAAGATCAACAAGGGTTTCAATGGATAGAAATCCCTTAATATCTGCCTACATAAGGTCACCTGAATCGCTTACTGATTTACGATCGATTTTTCGTAACAATAAATTAAACTTTTTTGCAAACCCCTGCCCGTTTTTCATGGATTCGGGTCCAAAACAAACACGGAGAGGATTACGGAATAATGCCTCGCTGGGGTCCATAATGGGCGACAGAGTTAAGAGCTTAGCTGTGCAGGGGCTGGATGGAGGACAGGGCGAAATTGGAAAATATTTTGCATTGTCCTTTTTGAAGGACAGTGGGATTATAAATGACATAGGTATACGAATTAATTGTAATCTATACATGTTACCTACTTGTTAATCGCAGTGCTCAGTTATCAATTGAAATGCTGACAGTAAACATTCCTTTACTTGACAGCCTCCGTGGCGTAGTGGGTGATGAACCGACTGCGAAACGTGAGGTCGAGGATTCGATTCCCACCAGGACAAATATTTGTGTGATGAACATGAACATTAAATTTGTTTTTTGTTTGTGTCTGAGTGTTAATTTATCAAGTATGTATTTAGAATTATATAAGTATGTTTATCAGCTTTCTGATTACCATAGTACAAGCTCTGCTTAGTTTGGAATTAGATGGTGTACTGTGAATTGTCCAAAGATATTTCTTTTGAGCTGGCAAGTTTGCCTTTACGATCGCCACGCCACATTTGTCTCATTGCTAGGTAGATGTCTCTCCACATTATTACAGAGGCCTGGTGCTTACTCCACCACGCTGCTCTAATCGGTTACTAAATAAACTATTTTAGGCAGCTTTTGTAGAGGCAGCCAGCAGCCTTACCAAGTTCAATGGGGGAAGTGTCACCGCTCCTTTCATTTATGCTATTAAGTACAGTCAAAACCTCTTCAACGACATCAATTTATAGTGACGTTGGTTATAATGACCGAAAATTGGTGTCATTTCGATGTAGCTAACTTATAGAATTAACATCGGTTATCAAAACGAACTACTGCGACTTATTATAGTGGTCCCTTCGATGTTGTTACAACAGACTTCTACTGTAATTGTATTGCCTTTCGGTGGAAAGGTGCCGGTGCCGTGCCTCAGGCTTGCCTGACATTGCGTTTACATGGACTGCAGCGATCATTTAACCCTAACGATCACCATGTGCACCAATTCCAAAAACCCAACCCCTGATCAGATTCAACAATTTTTTCTAATAAGCAAAGGCCGATCCTTCAGTAATTGTATCGAATTAACCTTCCGCCGAACTACATTATTTGATTCAGCTTTCCTCGTAGTTCTATTGTACCTACTTGCGACAGTTGTATTTGTGTTACCACGAAGAGAGATATATATACTGAATTAATACTGGATTTAACACTATATCATAGTCGTAATGTATCGTGTATTAAGTTATATAAGCATTACTTAATAACGGTTTTAGCGATGTATGTCAAAAGCAGTGATGCTTGCGTAGCTCTACAATAAATAATTGGCGTAGAGCATATCAACTTAACTAAGCAAATGAGACGCGATTATAAGTACGATGGATGACCGCTAGTGGCAATAATCATAATACATGTTTCTTTACTTGAGAGGGCTCGTTAATAACTTTGTTTTCCGTACATATTGGGAAGTGGTATAACTATTATGGTTCGCCCGGGGAAGTACCACCGCTGCACACACTTCTGCCGTGAGCAATTCTATTGTGTCTCGGTGGAAATGTGCAGTTACCGGCCACACTTACTTTATTTAAATAATTTTCCGTTATTGCACAAGAGACTAAGCATGGTCGGCTGCGGCCCCTGCATTGGGCCGATGACAATACAATAATCTCATAACATTATATTAAAATCTTAACTAGGCTCATCGGGATGAAAAAAATATACGAGGGGCGGCTGATAAGTTCGCGGCCTAAGGTACTTAATGAAAATTTACAGGGGTCAAGGGCCGATGACAATGCAACAATATGAAAAAAAAATCCGTGAAAGAAAAAAGCGTGGGATGGTTTTCAAGATACTATTGACACCATGCACTCCACGCTTTTTTACAGTAAAATACATTTTCTTCTTATTTTTTATTTTTTAGTTCGTATTTTCACAAAAGCGTGTTTTTTAGTTTCTTAAACTACATTATTTATTTAAATTTCAGTTAAATTAAATACATCTTACAGAGGTACTTACGCAATCCTCGCGACAAGCTTTTATGACCATATAAATTGTGTATAATGAGGATCGATATAAGTGATAGTAAAAATTTTGAAGGAACATTTAATGAATTTTTTTTAGAGGATACCAATAAAATTTTATTAAAAAAAAATCTACGCGATTCTAAAAATCAAAGTGTTTTTTGAGAGTTTTGACAAACAAATTTGTATACAGACGAAAATGAAGTGAATTTATAATGTTATACATTTCGATATTTCCAAGAAATACGATACCTACCTAAAATAAATACGTATATAAATATAAACAAGAAAGTTCAAAGAAGTTTCTCCCAATTTTGATATGAAATCCAATGAATGTTCCTAGATCAATATTACCCTCTACACTCGAATGATCAGAACGTAATAGGTATTACATTTCTTTGATGTTAGTTACCTAAAGGGTAGGGTCGCAAACAAAATAAGTCCCAGAGGTCATTAATGTTTGATCAATCAAACCAATTGAACCTATATATTTTTTGAAAAACACGGTATCGAATTGCGTCGAACAAATGGTCTGAGTAAAAAAATGTGAGACGTCGCAGGTGGCATAGTGAAACTACTAAGTAAATTAACTGTTACAGATAATATGCATAAAAGTATAGTTTACGAAAGAAAATAAATTTGCATAAATCAAAACTAAAAGTTATTTTACGAAGTCTACTTAGTTGAGATTCAAGAAGTATACTTTCTTATTTGATGAAGTATTCAAAGGCTGGGCTTGGCTGCAACCCTTTTTTGCGTCCCACTGCTAGGCACGGGTCTCTTACCCTTATTGGGGAGGCCTGGAGCTTACTCCACCAAGCTGCTCCAATGCGGGTTGGTGGAGATGCGGGTTAGTGGCCAACCCATTGTCGGATGTTTTCAAACCGCCCATAAGGCCTCCGACAAGGTTTAACGACTGTTATTTATCAACAACAACCGGGACCCACGGCTTAACGAGCCCTCCGAAGCACGGAAAGGCGCATGAAATTTTTTGCCACTAGCGGTCACCCATCTCACACCAGACCGCGCCCGTTTGGCTTAGCTGCTTAGACGCTTGCGTTCTACGCTAGCCGCCGAGCCATGCGCGCTTCAGTATTCAGAAGTATTCAATGAATGCATAATATTTTATTTTGCACTTGAAACTGAATTTTCACCACCAAAATTCGTTTTACTATATGTATTGCAAAGTATCTTACCGTATGTTTCTAAACAAAGTAGAATAAGGAGTCAATAAAAAAATATTTTAATTTTATATTTAATGATGTTTTAATTTAAGAAAATGAACAGAAACATTTTTTCTTAACTTTCTTAAATTGGGGTTTGTACTACCAATTTTTTTAATACATTTACACATGGTCACATGTTGTCGAACCTTTCTTCGAAAAACAATAGGATCTTTCTCGATAAATACGGGTGTAGTGTTATGAAGCGCGCATGGCCCTGCAGCTGCATTAGAACGTAAGCGGTCTACCCTGCTAAATGAAAAAAGCACGATAGGGTTTGAGGTGGGTGCTCCGGAGGGCACGCTCGGTTGCTTAACGACTGTTATTTATCAATCGTTAAAATTCGTCGGTGGTTTGAAAACACCGGACAGCTGGTTAGCCACTAACCATGGTTGTGTAAGGCGCCTCCCAATTAACGCTTCATACCTAACGCTTCACACTCATAGCCCCACAGTAGAGTAGATATACCCTGTGTCGTGGGTACCATGGACACACACAAAGACAGAAACACAAACACCCAGACCGAAAACTGAAATTTAAACTCATCATTCAAATTTATGTGTCGCCGGGAATCCAACCCCGGTAGGCAGTCCGGTATGGTAACCATTGCGCCACGTGTCAATTATGGGGAGAAACCCGTGCCCAGCAGTGGGACTTAAAAAATGCAGCGTTCTAAAACCCAGGTGATCTATGCTCTACCACATAATACCTATATCTAAAGGTCATGACTGTTTATAAATATAAATATTATTAGGTATATTAATTGTAGGTAAAGTCCCACGGTCCTTAATGAATCTTATTCTATTTCTGTTGCGATAAACTCGCAGGAATATTGACCTCAGCACTCATTTAAATAAATTATTTTGATAATGTGAATCCCAGATATAATTATTATAATAATTTGTATCGCGATGTCGTTAGATTTGAATTTCCTTTTTTTAATATCCTTTTTTCGAAAGTTCTTAGGGTTCCATATCTCAAAATTGTTTTCCGTTAGAATCGCTTCGTTGTTCATCTGCCTATCTCTCTTTATAATAATAAAGTGGGCCGGCCCGGCTTCACTCGGGTATTAAAATTCGTTAAGTAGTTAGAGTCCATCGCGGACAAACAACGTGACACGTAATTTATATTATATTAAGATATCAACAGTTTTTTGAAACGGGAACAAAACACAGTAAATGTTCAATGAAAATGTTTTTAGTTTTTGTTCGCTTGCCTTTAGGAAAATTATCAGAACTGAACCATTTTTTTGAAAGTCAAGCACTCTCAAAACGTCTTGGCAAAATTTGGTAGTATCATAATTTTTTGAGCATTACAAATTACAGTCTTTGATATTTGACATAAAAACTATGTTAAAGTGTACTAATGGTGATTAAATATATAATACTAGCGGCCGCCCGCGATTTCGTCCGCGTGGACTTTAGTATTAATCATAGCATGATGTTATATAGCCTTAAACCTTCCCCGATAAATGGACTATCCAATACCAAAAGAATTTTTCAATTCGAACTAGTAGTTCTTGAGATTTGCGCGTTCAAACTAACAAACTCTTCAGATTTTCCCCGTTAGTGCAATATTTTTCACTGAAGCTTCGCTCCTATTGATTGCAGTGTAATGTTAAGTATATAGCCTAAAGCCTTCCTCGATAAAAGGACTATCCAACACAAAAAAAAATCAATTCGAACCAGTAATTTCTGAGATTAGCACGTTCATACAAACAAACAAACTCTTCAGCTTTAAATATTAGTACAGATGTGTTATGATTAATTTTATCTAATACCTTTAAACGAGCAATTCTTGTATATATCTAAATATATTTTTTGAATGTCGGAAACGGCTTCAAAGATTTTGATGAAATTAATACCCTGGTTTCGGGGATGATAAATCGTTCCAGCAAATTTTTATGGATAGAAATTGTCGTTTTATTTAATGTTTATAACGTTAAGTATAAAATTACTCTTACTGACATCTATGGGAGAATATTAATAATATTGTGGCGTAGAAAGCCGTCAAAAGTCGAACGTCAATCCGCCCTTCAAACAAATGACAATGTCGATATGAAAGACCTCTATAAAAATTTCGTCAATGGCTATGGTCAATGGAATTAAAGCTTTCTTGGTCGAATGGTTACGAAAGCTGACTACGGAGCAAGAGACCCGGGTTCAAACCTTAAGTAGGTAAGTTGCATTTTTTATTTTTTGTGACAATTTTTTTTCTATTGGGACCTAGGTATTTCAAAAGTTACTTAACAAAGCCTTTTGAAATACCTAGCTCCCACTAAGCCAATGAATGTTTTGCTTAAAAATAAACCAAGAAAATCAATTGTTTTTATCCGAGCATCGCTCGGATAAAAACTTATACTATCTTATTATCTATCAAATGTCAATTAATAATGGTAGTATAGGTACCATATAGTATTCTGATGAATACACTAGTCTTACTTTATGGTAAACTAATTAATTCGTTCCATAAGTAAACACCTCATCATTAAATATGCAGATAAAAAGTAAATTACCGCAATATTATCAGCAAAGGTTCAGGGGATTTTTTTGACGCGGTATCTTGGTATAAATAGATCGTTTCAGCTTCCAGACTTCATTCAGATCTTCAACAGTATAAGGCATCTTAGTCTCCCAAAGATAAAGAAAAAATCAAAATGATCTCAAAAGGATTCATACTAGCATTGTTGTTGGTTAGCGTCAATTGCCGATATTTACTAGTAGAAGAGCGTCCCATGCATTTTGCTGAAGATGGAGTCATCATCGGAGAAGATGGGGGAGTATACTTCGCAGGGCCGATAGAGTCCTATCAAGAGGAGCCTCTCTCAAGAGTACGTCGTCAAGCCCAAACCACGATAAGCGTGGACGGCAAAACTGGGAATGCTGAATTTGGCGCCAAGATTCCTGTTGCTCGTAATGATAACAATTTGCTGAGTGTTACTGGGACTCAATCAGCTACTTCAAGGGGATTAGGCTTGTCACTGGAAAATTCGTGAGTATTTTCGCTGCCTTTTACTAATATTTCGAGAGAGCGACCAAACTTGCAAACTTTTTGTTGAGGGACAATTTTTCAAAGCCGAAACTTTTAGATTACGCAATTTGATCCATACTATAAGTCAGGTGTTATACCTACCTTACCTTAGCAGAGGTGGCTTAACATTTAATAAAGTTTTTTTTAAATCCGTCTTGAGATAAAGGTCAGGGTATTCCGTCGTTCGTCTGTCGGAATATACCAAATAAATAGTAGTAGCTTTCCTCACAGTCTATCTCCAATAAGAAATGATTATCAACAAAAAGTTTGCATCGGGTTGAAAATCGTTCACACCTTACCATAATAAACTATGTGTTATAAATATTTTCTCAGGGATTTTTTGAAGAACCATTTATTAAGTAATAAAGCTTACCCTGTCAGTATTTAAATTAGTTTTTTTTATAAATAAACCTAACAATAAGGCAGACGGGCCGCGTGATGTTAAGCGATCACCGTCGCCTATGGATACGGGCAACCCTAGGGGAGCCGCCCGAGCATTGCCGGCTTTGGAGGAGAGCCTTTTTTACAGCTTTCTTGAAGAACCCCATGTTATAGTCCACTGGGAATGCCTCAGCTGGAAGGTTATCCCATAACCTACACGGACTGTGGAGGACCGCCACGAGTCCAGATGGTGCCGGTGGAACTTTAACCTTCGTCTGGTGGTATAGTCATGGAATGGTGATGTAGGCATCAATTTGAAGAGTTCCTCGGAGCACTCACCATAGTAAAGTCGGTAGAACACGCAGAGCGAGTCTATGTCTCTTCGCAAGCTAAGCGGTTCTAGCCTGTCAGTCAATCTTGGGTCGTTGACGATTCGGACTGCGCGCTTTTCAACGGAGTCAAATGGGTGTAGCTGGTACTTCGGTGCTCCTGCCCAGAGATGGGAGCAGTACTCCATGTGGGGTCTGACCTGGGCCTTATACAGCGTCAGGAGTTGCCCCGCAGTGAAGTACTGCCTCGCTCTGTTGAGGACACCAAGCTTTTTTGATGCCAATTTGGCTTTGTACTCCAAATGACTCCGGCACTGCACTTTACTCGTAATGTCAACTCCCAAGATACCGACACTTTCACCGATGGTGAGCGCGGTACCCTTGAACTGGGGCGCTATAACAAATGGGGCTTTTTTAGCGGTAAACGCGCAAACTTGTGTCTTCGTGAGGTTAAACTCGACAAGGTTGAGTCGACCCCATTCCGAGACCCGCTCCAGAGAGTTCTCGACTTCAGACACAAGTTTGATTCTGCTTTCCTCCACTTGTGACCTAGAGGCATTGGCTCGACAGGTGTATAGTGCGTCCACCGTACTATCATCTGCATAGCAATGTATACTGCGTGTTTGTTGCAGCATGAATTGAATGTATTCGTTACACAGTATATAGAGGCACCAAAAGATTTATTCATATCCTATCACAGGTTATCCTACATTGCAAATTAGGTAACTGTTGAATTTTGATACAGTAAACCTTGACAATACTAATTTATATCTCTATACTACAGCGGAGGTCATGCATTGAGCGTCTCCCAGAAGACTATCCCTGATTTCGGCAAGCAGTTGACTGCAGCCGGCAAGCTGAATCTACTGGACTCCGGCAAACACAATGTCGACGCAACTGCCTTCGTCACTAGGAACATTCCCTCCAAGTTTCCTGATGCTCCCAGCTTCAACACTTATGGAGGCGCCCTGGATTACACTTACGAGTGAGTACTACAGTTTTTAGTTAACAACTTGGTAACGAAGCGCGTATGGCTCGGCGGCTAGCGTAGAACGCAAGCGATTTACGCAGTTAAGCCAAAGGGGCGCGGTCAGGTGTGAGATGGGTGACCGCTAGTGGCAAAAAATTTCATGCGCTTTTCCGTACTTCGGAGGGCACGTCAAGCCGTCGGTCCCGGTTGTTATCGATAGATAACAGTCGTTAAACCTTGTCCGAGGCCATATATGGCTGGTTTGAAAACATCCGTCAGCGGGTTGGCCACTAACCCGCATCTCCACCAATCTGAATTGGAGCAGCGTGGTGGAGTAAGCTCCAGGCCTCCCCAATAATAAAGGGGAGAGACCCGTGCCCAGCAGTGGGACGCAAAAAAGTTGTAGCAGCCAACTAGTTGTAGAACAAAAAATTATACAGATTTTTGACATGAATTTTTTTTAATGTCTAATCTGTTGTCAATTTTTTCTACAGCAAAAAAATTGGAGCTAGCCTTGGTGCCGCTCAGACCGACCTCTTCAAGCGTACAGACGTAAGCGCGCTTGGACACGTCAACCTCTTCAAGAACCGCGATAATTCATTGGACTTCAGCGCTGGAGCCAGTAGGAGCTTCTCTCCATTCATTCCCAAATCCTCTTGGGAACCTACGTTTGGTCTTTCTTGGACCAAATATTGGTAATTCATGAAGAGACAGCACGATTAACCAATTTAATCTCTTCAAAAGCCATGACATTTGACCATAATGTTAAGGTTAAAACCATAACCAATTTTACATACAGGTATTACCAAAGAGACAGTAAAGTTCCTACATACAGTTGTTATAATGTTGACATAATAAAAAAAACATTTCACATCAATTATTTTGTTTATTTATTCCTTACTCCTCAAAATAGAACGAAGAAGAAGAACCCGAAACATTATTATGTTACAAAAAATTACAATAATGAAAAAAAAAAACAAATAACCTTTCACACTCACAGCCCCATAGTAGGGATCGTAGGATATCCCCCATAGTAGGATATACCATGTATTGTGAGTACCATGGACACATACAAAGACAGAAATACAAACACCAAGACCGTTTTAAGTGACTGCCATTAGCAAGGAAAAGTATAAAATGTGAAGTACTGAACAATATTATTTGTTGCCGTTTGAAGGCGGTTTTTTTTTTGTTAAAAAGTTATATAATTTCACTCTTTTTAGTAGGCTTTAATTTAATAATTCTGTATTGTTTAGGCATAATTGGCGATACTTCCACATATGTGTGCCTTTAAAATTTGAGAGTTCCCCTCGGTTGCTCTCATCATCAGATCTTGACTTTGTGACAGTTGGACCACCTCGGGAGCATAAGTTTTTGAACAAAACACATTTATCGAAAAAAAATTCTCTCAACTCCTAACCACCGTAGTACCTTCCATCATCAGCTCAGCAACATGAGATGTTAGTTACTATGCACAAATATCAATTTTGGCTCTGAAAAAATAAGAAAATGAATATGTGTGCCTATAAAATTCGAGAGTTCCCTTCGATTTCCCTAGGATCCCATCATCAGATGTTGACTTGGTGATAATGGAACCAACTCGAAAGTATAAGCTTTCGAACAAAAAAAGAATTATCAAAATCGGTTCATAAACGACGAAGTTATCCGCGAACAAACATAAAAAAGCATATATACGGTCGAATTGAGTAACCCCCGTCCGTTGAAGTCGGTTAAATTCAAATTTCTGGTTTGCCGGGAATCGAACCCGGGACCCTCCGATTGGCAGTCCGGCATGGTAACCATTGCGCCACGCAGTTCGTCACCTATAATTTTATTTTTTACCGACTTCCAAAAGGAGGAGGTACTGTGTTCGGCTGTATGTATTTTTTATTTTTTTTGTATATGTTCACCGATTACTCCGCCGTTTGTGGACCGATTTTCAAAATTCTTTTTTTGTTCGTATGCTTATACTCCCGAGGTGGTCCCATTGTCACCAAATCAGGATCTGATGATGGGATCCCAGGGAAATCGAGGGGAACTCTCAAATTTTATAGGCACACACATTGATTTTCTTATACTTTCTGAAGCATAAGAGATATTTGTGCATAGTAATCATCATCTCATGTTGCTGAGCTGATGATGGAAGGTACTGCGACTGTTAGGAGTTGAGAGCAAATTCTTTCAATAAATGGTTTTTTGTTCGAAATCTTACATTCCTGAGGTGGTCCAACTGTCACCAAGTCAAAGTCTGATGATGGAATCCCAGACAAATCGAGGGGCACATTCAAATTTTATAGCACAACAAATGATTTTCATATTTTTACTAAAGCAAAACAGACATTTGCGTATAATTATCATCATATCATGTTGCTGAGCTGATGATGGAAGGTATTACGACGGTTAGGAGTTGAGAGCAAATTCTTTCAATAAATGGTTTTTTGTTCGAAATGTTACATTCCTGATGTGGTCCGACTTTCACCAAGTCAAAGTCTGATGATGGGATCCCAGAGAAATCGAGGGGAACATTCAAATTTTATAGCATAACAATTGATTTTTATATTCTTACTAAACTTACATTTGTGTTTAATTATCATCATATGATGTTGTTGAGCTGATGATGGACGGTACTACGACGGTTAGGAGTTGAGAGCAAATTCTTTCAATAAATGGTTTTATGTTCAAAATCTTACATTCCTGAGGTGGTCCAACTGTCACTATGTCAAAATCTGATGATGTGCTTTGATTGAAGGTACAACTCCTCAACGGTTAGGAGCTGAGAGCAAATTCTTTCATTAATTTATACGTTCAGGTGGACTGATAGTAGTATTCTTTCAGGCTATAAGATGGCTATTAGATAAACATGATTATAAAAGGTAAATCTCTTTAAAGTTTAGAAGTTAAGTGAAAAAATTTCCAATTATGCTTATACATATATGTACAGCATTATTAATATTACTAAAAAGAGTGAAATAAATTAAGTTTTTAACAAAAAAATAGAACCGACTTCAAACGGTAAAAAATAAAATTGTTCAGTAGGACCTACTTCTTCTTGCTTATGGTAATGACTCTTAAAACTATTTTTGGAGTCGGGCCTTTAGTAAAATGTCCTTTCTTAGTAAATATAGCGTACCTTTCGTTCTGAATGAGCACCGACTCCAATATATTTTTAAGAGTCATTAACATAAGCAAGAAGAAGTAGGTACTGTCCCACTGTCTGTACTGTTTTTGCCCATTTGGAACGAATGGTACGACATTTTAGTATGGGCCCGACTCCAAAAATAGTTTTAAGAGTCATTACTTTAAGCAAGAAGAAGTAGGTCCTACTGAACAATTTTATTTTTTACCGTTTGAAGTCGGTTCTATTTTTTTGTTAAAAACTTAATTTTTAAACATTTTTAATTTGTCAATAATAACTTATTAAAATTGGGACTTCTTTCAAGCGTTCAATACATGAAGTGGTTCATTGCAAATATCATTAATTGTGTAATTATTATGCAAGGCAATTAAAAGGTCCAATGTTAGTACACATGGGTCAATATCCTTATCGTGGAATAATGACATTTTAATATTAAATGTTAATTACTGTAATAATATTACCTAATAAAAAAAAATTGATATTGTTCGCGACACACCTTAAAGTACCCTGACGATGAGGGCATATTTGAAAGAAAGAAAGAAAGAAAGAAACTTTATTGGCGACTAAATCTACACCACAGAAACATACAACATAGAAAAAAAATAACACATACATTGAACACATACACAGAAAAGTACAATACAATTACATGCATTAGGTTGGTAACAACTTTATTGTTAATAAATAAATAAATAAATAATAAATAAATATTTTTGGACAATTCACACAACACCATCTGATTCCAAACTAAGCAGAGCTTGTACTATGGTCAGAAAGTTGATAAACATACTTATATAATTCTAAATACATACTTAAATAGATAATTAACACCCAGACACAGAACAAATAGTCATGTTTATCACACAAATATTTGTCCTGGGTGGGAATCGAACCCACGACCTCACGTTTCGCAATCGGCTCATCACCCACTACGCCACGGAGGCAGTCAATGTCCATACATTGTATTTAACCATTTAAACTGTGCTGCAGTAAGCCGCGAAAAGGTATCTTACTCAGCATAATGCCACAGTCTGCAAGGGACTGCAGCGCTGATTTTCAGTAAGACCCCTGTGGTAGTCTGAGCAGTTCATGAGGCGTGCCTAGAGTATTCATAATATTTATTTTTCATTTCTACCGTGCCTAGAGTTAATAACAGTTAAGAAGAGGGGCGTACCGCCGGAATAAGTTAAGAAGTGCGTATAATTTTTCTTTATTTGCATATTTTTTTCTATTTTGAAGTCCAATGAGAGACCAAAAACTTGGTGAACAGACAGAATATCAATATAACTATTTTCAGGTTCTTTTTTGTATCGGAGTCATTCGAGTGGAAGTCTGCGGAACAATTTTATCGCTGAAGGCCTGTGATAATGTAGCGTCCTGCTTTTCCTTCGTGATCGTCGTGATATAGAGATTTTGGAGAGGCTGTGAATATTTTGTGTTATAGTAAGCAGTATATATGTGTATATATATATGACCCTGCGCGGTCTGTAGAGGGATAAAAAAACGTACTAGAAATTAAGAAAACGGTGTTTTTATTTCCTCTTTTTTTGCAACTATATAAAATTATTCTGAGATAAAATTATTATTCTATGTCCTTCTCAAGCTCTACTCTACCTGTTTACCAAATTTCATTAAAAAAACACACACACACACACGCACACACAGAGTTACTTTTACATTTATAATTTGACAGCCTCCGTGGCGTAGTGGGTGATGAGCCGACTGCGAAGCGTGAGGTCGTGGGTTCGATTCCCACCCAGGACAAATATTTGTGTGATGAACATGACTATTTGTTCTGTGTCTGGGTGTTAATTTATCTATTTAAGTATGTATTTAGAATTATATATGTATGTTCATCAGCTTTCTGATTAGCATAGCACAAGCTCTGCTTAATTTGGAATCAGATGGTGTTGTGTGATGTCCAAAGATATTTATTTATTTATTATAATATTATTAGTATGGATGTCTCTTAATTTAAAACCAAAAACTATGATGACGTATAGGTACATGTGACGAAATGACCGATGATCTGACAGGCAACTGCATCTGACCACCTGAACTCAACAGAATTGTTTCACGGCAACAGTAATACTTTCCCGGTTGAACAAACAAAGTTCTACCGCCATTTCTTTGTATTATTAGGGGGGAAACCTACAGTCCTTGTAGCTTCGGGATTAAGAATAGAGCTACGGTATCCCCTGCCTGATGAGGTGGCTAAAAGGGGGCTTCCGGGTTTGCGGGCGTCACAGTGGGAGCTCGATCCGTTCAGCCAGCGGCCCCGGATAAACGACGAAGAAGAAAAACGTCGGTGTGTGCGTGGCCGCATATCGTAAGCATCTGCAAGTGCAGGAGAGCACAGTTACTTTCACGAAGATGGACACGTACGGGACGTTTCTCGCGGAGGACACCAGTGCGTTCTACTGATTCCAGAGTCCTCCTAAAGCGCAAAGGCGTGCTAGAGTTTTAGTGCGGTACGAATCCCACATAACCTGGTATCCTCTCCCAAGGTGCCGGGTACCTAATGAAGGTTTCCTCCCGATACAAAAAAGGGGTGAAACCTTCAAATGGTACCCTATACCTTGAAAGAGATACCGGATTATGTGAGGTTTTTCCTTCGGTGTCCTACCTCAGTGCTTGGGGATAACTCCGAGATCTCCAGAGGATACTCTCTAGTGCCTCCACGCGCGGCCGCCTAGTGGATGGTTGGTTGAGATCTCACTCCCGCCATCCGTAACCTCGGAACTCCCTTTTAATCATCTCTTACGCTTAGGCAGGGGATACCGTAGCCCTATTGTTAATCCCGTAGAAGTTCTACCACCTACATAGCATTAACGTTTCCAGTAACTATAACTCTATGCTATATCCGTTTATTATGATTTAAACTTGCCACGGTCCATTGAAATCCAAGGACAATAGGTTTACTCTCGCAAAATATCAGAGTGGAGCGAGCGGCAATATTTCCTCCATAAACAATCTTAAATTTTTGCAAGAACTTCTTTTGTTTTTGATTTTAGCGTTGCTGTAATATTCACTTCAGTTAATTAACATTTTTTGAGGAAGATACTAAGAACAAAAATGGGTCAAGTACTGTTTAGTTACTTACAGTTTCTGTACAAAAGTTGTAATAATTTTAAGGGTTAAAATCATTACGAAGAAAAGTGTTATAAGTACGAGAATTAATGTCGGTGATAGAACTTCCATGATTTCACCGGGGGAGTTTTGCTGCTGTACCTACTTCTGCCGTGAATCTATTATTTTTTTAAATAAATAAACCGAACAAAAAGGCAGACGGGCCGCGTGGTGAGTAAGCGATCACCGTCGCATACGGACACGGGCAACCCCAGGGAGCCAACCGAGCATTGCCGGCTTTGGAGGAGAGCTTTTTATACAGCTTTCTTGAAGAAGCCCATGTTATAGTCCACCAGGAATGCCCCAGCTGAAAGGTTCTATTCCTATTGTTTTTCGGTAGAAAGGTGCTGTTGCAGGCCAGACTAACATGAGGCGACCATCAGCCTTCGGAGTAGCATCGCATGGGGGTATCTGTAGATGTCCAAGGGCTGCAACAACTACATAATACCACGTGGCCTGCATACCCGTCTGCTACTCCACTGAAAAAAAAACTTCTATTTTGAAGTGAGCTTTAATTTTTTGCTTAAAATTTTAAATTTAAACAAACAATTATAAATCGACACTAATTTCTATATATACAGCCAATTTCAATATTTCTTTTGCCCTTATCTTAAGTAAACCACTCTCAACTTTTACATAAGTAAGTAATCACCTTAAGGTAACGTAAACGATATTGCATCGCGTATGCCAATAGACGCATCTATTTGGACGCAGCATCGAAATAGCGCGTTTCGGATGCTGAATTGTTGCGTTTAGCGACAAAATCTCTGATCGCTGATGCTAAAAATACCCAGTGCGGCTTGGCCTTATTTTTACATTTATATCCATCTGATGGTTTTCCATTATTAATCAAAGGTAAAAGTGCAAATCCTAGGAAACCACAACTTAATCCTCATGGTTCACAGAAATAACCTTGTTACAAAGTTCCTTCTTGGTATTTAAGGCAGGAAATTAACCCAAGTACATAATTACAAAAGTAAACAAAGGTCAAAGTAAGAGTGTAGTGCCTTTAAGTAAAGCGAATGGAATTCTCTAGCGCCCTCCAAATAAAACATATCCCAGGATTGTTCAAATATAACATAATCCTGTTTGCTTAGGGCCCTAATTCGGCCTCCCTGAAAGGATTTTCAAAAACACTACGGGGCTAGCATGTATAGGTAAGGTAAAAACGTTTAAAACATAAAATAAAACAATGTTAGCTGTTAGTTACTGATATATAAAAAAATATTTAAAAGAATTCACAATAAAGAAATTCCTCCATTTACGATAGCTAAATAATGATCGAGTTGGAGTATCATTCATAGGCAATACTTTATTTAAAAAAATATCTATAATACTGCTGCGGCTTAGTTATCATAATTATTTTTCATAATATAATAACGACCCGTGTGGTAATGGTTACCATGCTGGACCGATCTGAAGGTTCAGGGTTTGATTCCCGGCGAAGCAGAAATTTGAATGATGAGTTTAAAATTTCTATTTTTGGTCTGGGTGTTGTGTCTTTGTGTGTGTCCGTGGCACAAGTGCATAATTACTAGAGTAAACAAAGGTCAAAGTAAGGGTTTAGTCCCTATTAGTGATATGCGAATGGAATTCAATAAAAATATATACATACCTCGGAGATTGTTCAAATATAAGGTATTCTTGTTTACTTAGGGTCCTAATTCGGCCTCTCTGAAAGAATTTTCCAAAATCACTGTGGAGCTAGATAGCGGTCGTGTAGTCACGCAAAAAGGTTTATATTGTTTATGTTCGTTCATATGTATATAATATTATAAATCGTTCGTGTGAACGTTAGACAGTTTTGAAAAAAATTGTCACTATGGCCACAT
Source organism: Pyrgus malvae (assembly GCA_911387765.1). Lineage (NCBI taxonomy): Eukaryota > Metazoa > Arthropoda > Insecta > Lepidoptera > Hesperiidae > Pyrgus > Pyrgus malvae. Next base: position 10,574,115 of record OU426969.1, read on the forward strand.
TGATCGAGCATCATAGTTCTTGAAAAAAAAAGAATAGGTTTTCTACGAAATATGTAATAAGTTACGCGTTTAACAAAATTTTCAATATCAATGATATAATTTTAGTAAGTTATATTTTTTTGTAATGCATTTTTATATTTTTTAGGTTTCATAATTCTAACAAAGATTTTTTAAGTTTGAGGAGATATTAAATAGCGTGAAATAAGCAGCTAAATTCAACTTAACCAGAAATTTTCATTATTTTATTAAAGGATAGCGGGAAATCATAGCATAACCGCAACAAAATCCGTACAGTCCATTCCCAGTCCACACCATTGTAACAAAGAACTTGTTCAGTATTTAAGGCAGGAAGTCAACCCAACGTACATAATTACAAGAGTAAACAAAGGTCAAAGTAAGGGTGTAGTCCCTTTTAGTGAAATGCGAATGGAATTCACTAGAGCCCTCCAAATAAAACATATCCCAAGATTGTTCAAATATAAGGTAATCCTATTTACTTAGGGTCCTAATTCGGCCTCTCTGAAAGGATTTTCCAAAATCACTGCGAGGCTAGTGTTCGTAGTTAGTTGTAGGTAATACGGAAAAGGTTACGATGAAAATAGAATAAAATAATTTTGTATTGATATTTAACTGACATAATTATTTTTCTTTTTATAGAAGGAGGGACACACGAATGATCTATTCTAAAAATTACCATCTACTACCACGTATAAGAGACCTAGTGGCTGGAAGTTTTTTATGTACTTAACTATTACTTACAAAAAATACTTCATATACAGTACACTTTTTAATGTTACAAGAGAAATAAGAAAAAGAAAAGAAAAACGAGTAAAACTAATTTTCACTCATTCGCAACGTTTCCTTAAACGAAAAAAGTCAGTCACTGAAAAGTCATAAAAACATTGAATTTCCAAAGTTAAGCCAATACCTGAATCACTCAATAAGCCATCGCGCTATTCCGCCATAGTTTTTCCATTTGAATTTCGAATTCCTGTTGAAAAACCAATGTTTGCGGTACAGGATTCGAGTTTTCGTTTTTGCGTAACCTGGAATTAACGAAACGGAAAACCGAGCGCGTTCTCGGCGGGAATTTAAAACGAAACGACGCAAAACGTCAAAACGCAAAAATGTTCGCAAATGCGTATTATTCCAACCGATACATTAACGTGAGCGCGCGACGATTTAGCGCCGCGGGTTGGAAAAACGTGGCGGTTATTCTAGAAGTGTTCGAATATTAAAATTAAAATTTTGAATAATGAATTTAAAAAATTACACTATATTTATAGGCCCAGAGTGGGAAACCCTGTGTGTAGAAAGAGAATATGGATACCTACAGAATTTTAAAATCATCATTCGATCATCATTTCTGCCTTATCGGGAATCAAATCCTCGGTCAATACCCAAATAGTAGTGTCATATATAAATATTAGTAATATTTATCTACCTGCTTCTATACTTTATTTCTCTTGTAATAATGTATACTAATGTGGGTATATTAAAATGTAATATGACAAACTTACTTGTTAGGCAGATCCCTAGCTGAATATACGGTATTACTCCTAACCAAGTGTTTTATTGCAAGAATCAAACATAATAGGTAGCATTTATGGACCCGGCAGTCTCTACATTCGTTACGAGAGCTTAGCGAACGAAAGAAAGAAAGAAAAAATATTTATTTCATATATATTGCGAATTAAGCGAAGTAAATGAATGTCATTTTTTCCCGGTCATCGCTTTTAAGTGCCCGTTTGGGCTAGATGTTGAACTGAGAGAAAAAAGGCAGCGGAAAAAAACTCCCAGCACTCTTAAAAAAAAGTACATAATAATATATTTGAGATAACAGAATGGCTATGGGTTGATAATGGTCACACGTGACAGCTGATCGTGTGAGACACCATCAACCCACTTCCACCTTCTCAAAGATGCGAGTAATTACTAAAACTAATACCCGGTCATAAGTCCATACTGATAGCTTTTGGTAATCGCGACTGTCCATGTGACATCAATCAATATTATGTTTACGATTTGAAACGTCAAGCTACCGATGACAGTCATTAACATAGCGATCCATTATCGATCGATAAGTAACGAAAGGCGAGACCGAAACTACCAGCGGTCGTCGAACAAAACAACAATCACTAACTTTCCCATCTCATTCACGATTTGTTTGAAAGTAGTGGTTGGATTGATTTACTGTCGCGAAACTATATTTTACATAACTAGCTTCTTCATAATGAAAATACATACTATTTTTGTGCATAAATGAAATAATTACACAATGTATAATAGACCCAAAAGTTTGCGAAAAATTTAGGTTATGAAAAATATACATATATGTTAGCTTTTATTTATACATGAAGAATATTGTATTAATTCATTCCGTATAATTATATTTTTGGTAGCAGTATTTGATTGTTCTGTTTCCGGCACCATCTTGGTTCCGTCAGTTTTATTTAATCATATCCGACTTTCGGTCGCACGAATGGTCGTTATTTATTTACTCTGACCAAGCGGCAAGCATTCGGATCTGAAACACTGAGGGATCGAGACGTGGCTAAGGAAAAGTATTAGAAAATGTAAAATCGTAGATAATGAGATAGTGAAACAAGTACAGGATTAAAGGAATAATAATTAGAGTGTTAATACATATGTAAGTACTCCATTTTGTTCCAGTGGTCGTTAATTAGTTCTTGAAAGATTTAGGTATGTGATTCGTATACTGCATAACACGAAATAAACGTGCAATTTGTAAAGTGTTTTATCTTTTATTTAACGAAAACCCGCATTCTGAGCTGTGAGCTAACATATATATATAAAAAAATTTTAGACTATTTGAATTTAGTCTGTTTTAATGATTGTGACTAAATCTAGCTTTGTTACTTTTAATAAATATTTTGAACTGACAAGTTTATTTAGTTCTCACTCAAGAGTGTATTTACCCATTAAATTTATAAGTTTAGTCATCAGATAATATTCCCCTTTCCATCCCTCTTCTATTCAAATGTGCGGCTCAAAATAAAGCTTCGAGGAATCTCATAAAATTCCCAATATGGGTCGACTATGTGTATTAAAAGGTTATATTTTCGCGAGCGCTTACTCGAAAATACCCTCAGAAACGTTTATTCGAAAATACCCTCAGAAAATCGAACGAAAGATCGCTAGAGTTGCTGCTTGACTGCTCTTAGAAGTTGGTAAATACGAGTAAGTGCTGAATCATGTGTCGATATTTGAACTATGCGAGTTTGTTATCACAATAATGTTTACTGAAATTTAAGATATATTACGCTCAGAAACAGCTGTCTTGGTTGTAACGTTTTCAATTTTTACATTGATGTTTTATCTTGCAAAGCTAACCTATAAACTAAGAGGAGGAGGAGATATGCAGTTTTATTTTTTACTTGATATATTAGACGATAATCTGAAGCAAGCTGCAAGAAACTAAATTGTTCTAAACGAAATCAGTATAGGATAAGCTGTGTTTTAAAAACAACTTAAGGTATATAAAAATTTAAAATACTCACGATATCTTCAAGAAAATCTTAGTTTTATGTCACCTTGTTAAATCATTACAAATCATCTTTTAAGAAGTCAATTAAATATGTCACACATGGCTGCAACCCTGTTTGCGTCCCACTACTGGGCACAGGTCTCTCCCCATTATTGGGGAGGCCTGGAGCTTACTCCACCACGCTGCTCCAAGGCGGGTCACACATACATATAAAAAATATTAATTTGGGCTACATTTAAAACAGTTACGCTTAATAATTACTCGTATATCAAACTGAGAAGTAGTTTGTATAAGTTCCCACTCATGAGCTATATAGACACTTAAATCTCATCTAAAAATATTCCCCTTTCGATCCCTCTTTTATTCAAATGTGCGGCTCAAAAATAAAGCTTAGAGGAATCTCATAAAAATTCCCAATATGGGTCGACTATGTGTGTTAAGAGGTATATTTTCGCAAGCACTTACTCGAAAATACCCTCAGAAACGTTTATTCGAAAATACCCTCAGAAAATCGAACGAAAGCTCGCTAGAGTTGCTGCTTGGCTGCTCCTAGAAGTTGGTAAATACGAGTAAGTGCTGAATCTTGTGTCGATATTGGTCTCAGAAACAGTTGTGAAATTTTAAGTGCGTAGTATAGTTTGTTGTAATGTTTTTTACTTTTCTCTAACAGATTCATAGTTTACATAACATTTAGCTTAATAAGCTTAGTTTAGGAGGAGAGGGTCGGAAAGAGTTTTATTTTTCTTAAATGGAGTAACAGATGTGAATGCAGGCCACATAGTATTAAGTAAAGTACTAAGTAAAACTAAAACGTACTCATAATATCTTTAAAGGTAAAACATATTTTTAAGGCCAAGTAAAATCACCATAAACCATAAGTAGAGTTTTTATAAAGTATATAATTAAATAACGCTTCACTCTCATAGCCCCACAGAAGGGTATATGTACCCTGTGTCGTGGGTACCATGGACACATAAAAAGACAGAAACACTTGGCAGTCCGGCATGGTAAACATTGCGCCACTCGGGTCATCAAAATAAAAGTCAATCTAAAAAACTTCAGGAATTCCGTGTACCGCATAGTTGGAAGTGGAATGTCGTTTAAATTTTATATTATCTGTCCCTCTCGTCTAAATTTTTTACGGATTTTGTAATATTATAATTTTTTTGCGACGATGTGACATCACTAAACTGTAATGCTTTCTCTGTCTCATGTTAATATTAACCTGTCTTACACGTACTATATCATGCATATTTTTTTAATTGTTCCAAATATTTTAGCATTCTCATCAAATGCTTAGACTGAATCGATAAACATTTTAGTTAAATTTCCAACTGTACGTTATCGAGAGCACTACATATCACGCGAAAATATATCGTGCGCATTCGAAATTCACCCCCGCGACCATTACCAGTGCCATTAACTAGATTGATGTGGGAAATGCGAGGACCCACAAAACGTATGCTTCGCTAAATATATTTTCACGATAATTTATTTTGCAAGTAAAAATATTTTAATTAAGCAAAAATGTAGCCGAGATTCCATTGTTGTAGAAGGTTGCAGGCTTAGCATTTTTAGGTAAATAATATATTTTTTATTTTTTCGTGGTTGAAATTAGGTAATTTTTTAAAATTTATCTTATTTACCAGGCACTCAAGATGATTATTGTCTAATTCTCTGTTAATTCAGAGAGGACTTTTGTGCGAAATAAAAAAAAATCCAGTACTCAATAATTCTCAGCCGGTGTCGAATAAAAAAATATTTTCATATATATTTATATATTCATTATCATTATTATTTTATATTAATTATTTTAACAGGTTGAGGAAAGAAAAATGACAGGACGAAAGAAAATAATTAAATTCAGCAGTTCTAGAATAAATTTTCTTCTTTTTCTTCTTCTTTCATAAATGTACACTAAACTCTGCCCTGTTCAAAAATAGAACGCCCAAAAAAAAGCTTTGGGGCTTCAATTATGATTGATGCATTCAATTTCGTTAAAAGCTCATTTTGATAAAAGTGCTAAAAAATTCTCGTGTTTCGGCGCTTGGTCATTTATATTATAATTTGAGACGTAAAAGTTTTGTGATTGGAATTCTGCCACCATATACTTAATCTGCAATGCGAGCGGCGATGGCCGAGTGGTAAGGACCGCGGTCTTCGATGCGGGCTATGCCAGGTTCATATCCTCGGCACGCACCTCGGACAAAAGATTTGTAATGTACGCATTTCATCGTTGCTCCACGGTGATAGAAAACTATTGGGATATATCATTGATTATGATGTTTTCCATCATCGTGCATACCTGAGAGAAACTCATAATATCTCGAAGGTATGATGTCCACCAATTCGCACTAGGCCCGCGCGGTGGACTATGGCCTAAATCCACTTGTTAGATGACGTCTGTGTCCAGCAGTGGGACATAAAAAGGTTGAAAAAAATAACTTAATCTGGACGGCATAAGGATTACTGACGACTTAATTATTTTTAATATTATGGTATTTCCTAGTTACAACGAAACAGGTTTTGGGTTTAAATATTTTTACAGATGTTCTATGTCACGAAATACCTTCGGCTATGAATGTTGTAGAGCGTGCCATAACCCCACAGTAGGGTAGATATACCCTGTGTCGTGGGTACCATGGAAACACACAAAGACAGAAATACAAACATCCAGACCGAGAATAGAAATTTTAAAATTATCATTAAAATTTCTGCTTCGCCGAGAATCGAACCCGGGACCCTCAGATCGCCAGTCTGGCATGGTAACCATTACGCCACGCGGATCGTCAAACGTCTTTAAATTGGAGAGGTCTGGAGTTTACCTAAACAAACATCCAGATCGAAAACAGAAATTTTAAACTCTTTATTCAAATTTCTGCTTCGCCGAGAATCAAACCCGGGACCCTCTGATCGGCAGTCCGGCATGGTAACCATTACGCCACGCGGGTCGTCAAACGTCTTTGAATTGGAGAAGTCCGGAGATTACCTAATCGTGGGTTGGTTATTCTTCTCAATACGGATTGGTGGAGACACTGGCCTACTCCGAACCGCCCTCAAGACTTCTGACAAAGTTTATGACTTCTATGTAGTGTCTTATACGATCAGCTGTCACGTGTGCCCATTATCGACCTATAGCCATACCTGTTATCTCAAATATACATATATGTACTTTTGAAGTGAAAACTTCTTTAGCGGCAGCACTTTTGTGGGATGGGTAAAAACTGAAAAACCTCGCGCGAGGTCACGTGTGCTGATCGAAAAACCGTAAGACGGTTGGAGAGTAGTGTTGTAACATCGAAATCGAACAATCGATTGTAAGGGTTTCGACTAATTAAAAAAATCGATTTTTTAAAATTCCGCACCATGGAACTTTGGAATCTCCTGCTTCGCTGCCAGCCTCTAGAGAACCTAGGACGGCTCACAAGACTTTGTCGGATCTACTGCATCCGACAACGAAGGACCATGAACACCCCTACAGTAGCACCAGGCGGGGGGGTCACTTCATCAAAAAAACAATGGTATAGTGCGTAGTACTTGTATTGTAATGCAACAAATGTCATTAATTGCAAAATCAATGTAAAAATTATTACATTACAATTTCCTCTTATAGAAACCAAAGAGTACAAACGTTTCCGTGATTCAGCCAACTGGTCAGCGCCATCTGTTGAGCAGCGGAGGAATCACGCGAACGTACACAGCTGAAGACGGCTCGACCACAATACAAACAAAGAGCGCTTTCGACTGTAGGTATAAACTTGTACTACTTGTAAAATTCGTTTATAGATAGATAGATAGATATACTCTTTATTGTTTGTAATGCACAACAATCATTATGACATAAAATAAAATACTAAATAACAATTAAACAAACAATGGGCGGCCTTATCGCTTAAAAGCGATTTCTTCCAGGCAACCCTAAAAAGCAAAAGAACAATGTATTAGAAACATACAGGTAATGCAACATTACAAGTAACATTAAAATAAAATACAATAATTATTATAGTAACTTAAATACACACACCTGCATTTTTATGGTAGTATTCACAGAGTAGCAAGGTAATGCTCCTTGACCAAGTTTTTAAAGGAAGCGAGATTTGGTGCTTTTCGTACCGTCACTGGTAAGGAGTTCCACAAGCGGATAGCTGATATGGTAAAAGATTTATCAAAAAAGGATGTAAAGTGTACTGGAACATGTAAGATCATGTTGTTAGATGAGCGAAGCAAACGGCTGTGAGACTGATCAAGAAATTCAAATTTGTTCCGAAGATAAAGTGGAGTGTTTGGGTTAAACAGAATGTTGTACAGAGCAGAGAGTATATGAGTATTCCGGCGAAGTCGGATTGGGAGCCACTTGAGCTTTGCACGAAATTCGGAAACGTGGTCATACTTGCGAAGGCCAAATATGAACCTGATACAGAGATTTTGAAGACGCTCAAGCTTATTAAGTTGCTCCTCACTAAGATCAGAATAACAGATATCCGCGTAGTCAAGAATGGGTAAGAGTAAGGAATTGGCAAGCGCAATTTTAGTGGACACCGGAAGGAAGTTCTTAAGCCTACGAAGACTTCCAGTTGTGGAGAATACCCTTCTGCTGACCTCGTTAACCTGAGGAGACCATGACATCGTGGAGTCCATCAGGATACCTAAATTTTTGACAACTATATCAAGTATTCAAAATACGGACATTGAACAAAGTGCCTATTAATGAAAAAAGTGACAAAGAAATAGTGAAAGAAAATGAGTGAGTACTTTATAAAAATACTAGATGAAAACCTACTGAAAATATTAGATGAAAAATAATACTGATAATAAAAGCAATTCGTGCGAAATTATTCCCTAACCATTCCAAAATATTAATAATGCACAACGTTAATGTTCAAGTTTTCACTTCTGCCGGCACTACCGGAGTGCAATTTACTTTTTTTTTAAAAGAGTGCTGCTGGGAATTTTTCCGCCGCTTTTTTTCCTCAGCTCAACATCTAGCCCAAACGGCACTTAAAGGCGATGACCTGGTAAAAATGACATTCCTTAAGCGAATATTTTGTATTCCTAATCCCTACTAATATTATAAATTCGAAAGTAACTCTGTCTGTCTGTCTGTCTGCTACGCTTTCCCGCTAAAACTACTGAACCAATTTTGATGAAATTTGAAACACAGATAGAGTGGACCTTGGGATAGGACATAGGATGGTTTTTATCCTACGGGAATCTATAGAACGGGTCCACGCTGGCAAAGCCGCTGGCGGAAGGCTAGTATGTAATAAATATTTTACTTTCTATTGATAGCAATCAATTGAAGGGCTTAGGCCAGGAGCGAAACGCGAATATTTTTTCTGGAACATAATGAACATTAAATTTTTAACGAAATTAAAACTGCTAAAATATATAGACTTAAAAAAATGCATGAACCTTCGCGTCACTAGATTCTGTACTCGTAGACTTTTCCTTCATTTAGCTTGTTGGGATTCCTCCCAATACGCACGGGAGGAGACGCGCGGGCGGAGGAGGCCCGCTACGTCATCGGCTGCACCGAGAGAGGCGGCGGGCCGCGGCACCACTCACCATCGCGACCGCCACCGACCACGCACGATTCATAGTAGCTAATACTCTGTTTGACCGGGTGTATCTCTGTTAATTTGATGGGGAATAAACCAGCGTTTAGAAATACAGTCCACTTTTATTTAGGTTCCAGGACCCCTTAACATTGGTCCTTCGAGCCGGATATGAACCAGCGACCTATGGATGGTTATGGACAATTTAGATTTTAAAGCAGAAAATTACGAGGCCGCTTTTAAATTATTGTGCGATAGATACGATAATAAAAGATTACTCGTAAATAATCACGTCAGGGAACTTTTCAATGTTGAGCATATGCGAAGCGAGTCTTGTTTTGGTATTCGACGCCTTATTGATATTACTAATAAAAACCTTCGCGCACTTTCAACTTTAGACCAACCGACTCAATATTGGGATACTTTAATTATCCATATGATGTCGGAGAAACTTGACAGTGTTACTCACAGGGTCTGGGAGGAACACAGAAATACTTTGTTAATGCCACCTTCTTTAGCAACATTTATTACCTTTCTTAGCAACAGGGCTGATTTATTAGAGACATTGCAGGAAAGTAAAGGTAAAAGTTATAAATCGGAACCTCATAAATCTAATAGTAATCTTTTAATAGCTACAAATAATAATAATTTAAATTATAGTAAATCATTCAACAAAACAACTAGTAAATTTCATAAAAAATCAATAAAATGTCCAATTTGTAGTAAAAATCATTATCTTTTTACATGTGAAACATTCAGAGCCCTTCCTATAGAAAGCCGTATACAAAAGGCCAAAGAATCAAAGGTCTGTCTTAATTGTTTACGTCCAGGGCACTTAGAAAATAATTGTAATCTTGTGCCTTGCAAATATTGTAAGAAAAGGCACAATACGTTATTACACATACATGAACCTATAGTGCATTCTGAGCTGCCAATGCCTACAGTTAGTAATTTTGTAAATTCAAATATAGTTCAACAGCATACTACTCCGGCGCACATTTTACTGTCCACAGCTATCGTGGAGGTGGTCGACGGCGCGGGCGACGTGCGCTCGGCCCGGCTGCTTCTCGATAATGGCAGCACGGCTAACTTCGTAACGCAATCACTCTGCGGTAAGCTGGGTTTGTCGCGGCGTGCTACGAGCTCCACGGTAACAGGTATCAACAATAATACCTCTTCTATTACACAGTCTTGCAGCCTAACTATAAAGTCGCGTTATAATGACTACCGCGTAACTATTGACTGTTTTATTTTATCACACATAACCAAATCGTTGCCAGCTTCATTTATTGACATAGACCATATTCCTCTTCCAATGGGAATAAGTCTAGCTGACCCTTCTTTTAACGTCCCGTCAGAAATTGACATCTTAGTAGGGGCTGAAGTATTTTGGTCAGTCTTATGCAATAACTGCATCGATTTGGGTAAAAATCAACCTAAACTTTACGAAACGAAATTGGGTTGGTATGTACCCGGTCTTAAGTCACCGTCTTCTCCTGCAGTTTGCAATTTTGTAAACGAGGAAGCCAATCCAGACTTAACTCGTTTTTGGGAATTAGACACCATAGCAGCCAAGCACTCTTTATCTCCAGAAGAACGTGCCTGTGAGCAGAGCTTCATAGAAACGACCACTCGCAACGAAGATGGCCGTTTTGTTGTAACGATGCCGCTGAAGGAGGACCCTTCGGTCTTGGGTGATTCGTTTCAAAGGGCTAAATGTCGTTTCCTTTCTTTGGAGCGTAAGTTTTCGCGAGAACCTGTTTTTAAAGATAGGTACATGGAGTTCATGCACGAGTATGAACGCTTAGGTCATATGACTGAAAATAAGGAGTCTTCGCCAGGCTGTCTTAAAAATCAAATTAATTATTTTCTCCCTCATCATGGCGTGCTTCGTGAATCGAGCCTTACGACGAAGCTAAGAACTGTTTTTGATGCTTCGGCGCCTTCCAGTACAGGTGTGTCTCTTAACGACATTCAAATGGTCGGACCAGTTGTACAGGAAGACCTTTATTCAATTTTATTACGTTTTCGACAGCACAAATACGTCATCACAGGGGACGTCGAAAAAATGTACCGAGCGATAGAACTTAGTCCGTCTCAACGCTCTCTTCAACAAATAATATTTAGGTATGACTCGTCACAGCCTTTAAAAACCTATACATTAAATAATTTAAGTTTTGGTACCGCTTCAGCGCCATATTTGGCTACTAAATGTTTAGTTTCTTTAGCATCCAGTACTTCCGATAGCGATGTGAAGCAGTCCATTCAACGCGATTTTTATGTCGACGATTATATAAGCGGAGCATCGACTATCGAAGATACTATAAGAATTTGTGAAGGTGTCATATCAACTTTAAAATCAGCAAAATTCAATTTACGAAAATTTCAATCAAATAATAAATATATTCTCAATCGAATTTCACCTTGTACTGAACCAAATAATATTTTATACCTTTCGAGTACTGAAAACACATCTTCTAAAACATTAGGCCTTCATTGGATTTGTGATACTGACACACTTTCGTTTTCCATAAATATTGAAAATCGTAATAAAATTACAAAACGTCATATATTATCTGTAATTAGTCAAATTTTTGACCCCTTAGGACTTGTAAGCCCTTGTATTGTCGAAGCAAAAATTGTAATGCAACGACTATGGGTTGAAAAGTGTTCGTGGGATGAAGAGGTTCCACTAGACATAAGAGACATGTGGTTTTCATTCGTCAACACTATGCCTCTTTTAAACGATTTGAAGGTTCCTCGCTATGTTCTCTCAGACAGCTCGATAATTCATGACATTCATGTGTTTTCAGATGCGTCAGAGCGGGCTTATGGGGCTTGCCTGTACGTGCGTTCAGTTGATAGCTCAGGGTCAATTCATGTACGACTCTTGACATCAAAGAGTAAAATTGTACCCATTAAACCCACAACTACACCGCGTCTCGAGCTCTGCGGGGCGTTAGTAGCTGCAAGGTTGTGTAATAAAGTTTTAAGTTCATTGACCATACCTATCAACACGTGTAAATTCTGGTGTGACTCCACCATAGTTCTGGGGTGGTTAAATACATCACCAGCACATCTCAAAAACTTTGTTCGAAACAGAGTGCACGAAATTAAAGAGAGCACCGAAAGTTACACGTGGAGCTACGTACCGTCGAAAGATAATCCGGCGGATCTTGTTTCTCGCGGGCTGAAGGCTGACCAAATCAGCAGTTCATCTCTTTGGTGGTCAGGACCGTCTTTTCTGACTAAAGATGAATCTGAGTGGCCTTTAATGCCTAACGTGAAGCACGATCTACCTGAGTTGATTATGTGTTCATTCGCGCTTGACAATCACTCTAACGCAGATCCCATAACTAACCTTATAAAAAATAAATCAAAATTCACTAACTTACAAAATATAATAGCATATTTACAGAGATTTATTTACAACTGTCGAAATAAGAATAATAAATTGACTGGTCATCTATCAGTTCATGAGCGTCAAAATTCATTAAATTTAATAACGCATAAAGCACAGCTTGAAATGTTTCCTGACGAATATGCTATTCTTAAAGCTGGGAAATCATTACCTCATAAAAATCGATTGCTTTCATTAACTCCATTCTTAGATGCAAATAATATCATGCGAGTTGGTGGCAGATTAGATAATTCACCGTATAGTTATAACGTAAAGCATCCCATCATTCTTTGTAGTAAACATCATTTCACAAAAATTCTATTTCATCATTTTCATTTAAAATATTTACATGCACCACCTCAACTTCTCCTAGGAACTATAAAACAGACTTATTGGCCCTTAGGTGGCACTAATCTTTCAAAACAAATTGTTCATAAATGTATTCGTTGCTTCAGATTTAAAACTGCAACAGTTCAACCTATTATGGGTCAATTGCCTACATCAAGAACGGATTTAGAATATCCATTTCTTCATTGTTCCGTTGACTACGGGGGACCGGTGTTGATAGCAGACCGCAAGGGTAGAGGTTGCAAACTCATTAAATCTTTTTTAGCAATCTTCATTTGCAATTCGACCAAGGCCTGTCACATCGAGCTCGTCACGGCGCTATCCAGCGACGCATTCATAGCTGCATTAAAACGTTTCGCGTCACGCCGTGGGGTACCACTGTCCATCACATCAGATAATGGTACCAATTTCGTAGGTGCTAGCAATGAGCTGGCTCAGTTCCTCTTGAACTCCGAGCTTGAAGGTCATGTGGCGCGAGAAGGCATCGAGTTTAAATTTGTGCCGGCCTACACCCCCCACTTTAATGGTTTGGCTGAAGCTGCTGTTCGTTCCACGAAATATCACCTTAAGCGTTTATTGCAAACCACTCATTTCACATACGAGGAAATGGCAACTTGTCTCGCCGAAATAGAGGCCATCTTAAATTCTCGTCCACTTACTCCATTCGCTACTGATCCTTCTGATTATACGGCTCTGACTCCTAGTCATTTTTTGATCGGTCGCTCACTTCTGGCCATTCCACAGCCACCAGTACCAGACACCAACATCATTCGTCTTGAGCGATATAAGCGAATTCAGCTCATAAAGCAGCACTTTTGGAACCGGTTCTCCACAGAATATGTCAGCTTGCTGCAGAAGAAAGTCAAGTGGCAAACGTCCAATAACGAGCTGAAACTTGGATCGCTCGTCTTAATAAAAGATAAAAATCTTCCACCCCTGTTGTGGGCCTTGGGGCGCGTCATCCAGCTCTATCCTGGGAGCGACGGCATCAGTCGCGTCGCGGAATTGAGAACGAGGAGAGGCACGATTCGTAGGGCCTTTAATAATATTTGCCCACTTCCAGACTTTTGAAGCCTTCTTCATCGCTTCAACCCGGGGAGCATGTTGGGATTCCTCCCAATACGCACGGGAGGAGACGCGCGGGCGGAGGAGGCCCGCTACGTCATCGGCTGCACCGAGAGAGGCGGCGGGCCGCGGCACCACTCACCATCGCGACCGCCACCGACCACGCACGATTCATAGTAGCTAATACTCTGTTTGACCGGGTGTATCTCTGTTAATTTGATGGGGAATAAACCAGCGTTTAGAAATACAGTCCACTTTTATTTAGGTTCCAGGACCCCTTAACATAGCTAAAAATCCGGTAAGCTTAAATGGAGCTTCTGAATATCTCGAAATGTCAACGTAGCTTTAATTATGCTATGTTTTCAGGGTTCCGTAGCCAAATGGCAAAAAACGGAACCCTTATGGATTTGTGATGTCTGTCTGTCTGTCTGTCCGTCCGTATGTCACAGCCACTTTTCCGAAACTATAAGAACTATACTGTTGAAACTAGGTATGTAGATGTATTCTGTGAACCACTTAAGATTTTCACACAAAAATAGAAAAAAGCAATAAATTTTGAGGGTTCCCCATACTTAGAACTGAAACAAAATTTTTTTTTCATCAAACCCATACGTGTGGAGTATCTATGGATAGGTCTTCAAAAATGATATTGAGGTTTCTAATATTTTTTTTTTCTAAACTGAATAGTTTGCGCGAGATACACTTCCAAAGGGGTAAAATTTGTGTCCCGCCCTGTAACTTCTAAAATAAGAGAATGATAAAACTAAAAAAAATATATTATTTATAGTACGATGCAAACTTCCATCAAAAATTGGTTTAAACGAGATCTAGTAAGTAGTTTTTTTAATACGTCATAAATCTTAACGCTATGATTTCTATGGATAATAAAAGGCAATGATGTATTTCTGTTGCCGCTATTGTTATACGAATAATAAAAATAGAATAAAAAAAATACTTAAGGGGGCTCCCATACAATACACGTGATTTTTATAGTTAATGGTACGGAACCCTTCGTGCGTGAGTCCGACTCGCACTTGGCCGGTTTTTCAAAAACTTCTTTAAGTTTAGCTGGAAGTTTAATAAAGGGCACATGACTCGTCGGCTGGTGTAGAATGCAAGTAGGTAGTAGTAGGCGCAGTCGTGTCTGAGATCAATCCCACTGGGTGACCGCTAGATGCAAAAAATTCACGTGCGTTTTCTTGCTTCAGAGTGCGTTAAGCCATCGGTCGTGGTTTTGGGCGGATTGAAAACATTCAACCGTGTTGGTCACTAACCCAATTTCCACCAACCCATATTGGAGCAGCGTGGCGAAGGCAGCTTTAGGCCCGCTTTAGCAGAGACCCGTGTCCAGCAATGGGACACAATTGGGTTGCAGCAGCATACGCATTCGATGTTTCACATCAAAAAATAGTCCATACAGCGGACTGTAAAACCTTATTGCACCTAAATGTAAAAGCAGAGCACTTATCGTCGCTGCTCATTTCCGTAAGCCGTCCCGTACAAAAATGAGACACTCCAATATTCCGGACTGCAGGGGACGTCGGTGTCGCTTCAGTCAGGTTGCAGTGCATTTAGTGGCAAGGTATTATAACGTTTTTAGGAATTTGCATTTTGTTTTCTTAATTTCCTTAATTTCCTGAAGCGCAGGGCCCGGTGGTTAGCGCAGAACGCAAGCGATCTATGCGACTAAGCCAAACGGACGCGAGCGGGTGTGAGATGGGTGACCGCTAAGGACATAAAAATTCATGCGCGTTTCCGTGCTTCGGAGTGCATGTTAAGCCATCGGTCCTGGTTGTGGTCGATAAACCTTGTCAGAGGCCTTATGGGCGGATTGAAAACATTCAACCGTGTTGGCCACTAACCCCATCTTCACCAACCCGCATTGGAGCAGCGTGGTGGAGTAAGCTCCAGGCCTACCCAATAATGGGAAGAGACCCGTACTCAGCAGTGGGACGCAAAAACGGTTGCAGCCAAACAATATTAAATTATGTAGTTTCCTCTTTGATAATGGGACCTTTTCTGATATAAATCCATCGACGAGTTGTGATAGGTAATTTGGCTATATGACTTTACAAATACCTGTAAAGTCATAAAGCCAATTCAAACTTATATACCTGTAAAGTCATATAGCCAAACCAACCAAGTCAAAGCTGCAAACGGTTTTGACGGCGCAGTACTAAAGACAAGAATTAATCTTCTGCTAAGAATTAAACTTTAGAAGTACATTTTTAATCTACTTTTTCTTTTGATTTTCGGCTAGAGTTAAATCTGTTCATTAAAAATTTCAAGTTTTGTTATAGGTTTCACACAGGGTTTCACTTTAAAAATTGTTTTAATTTACTTCTGCAGTCAATCAAATTAAAAAGAATTAAACTTAATCATAAATAACTAGATGATCTTCTATTATGCGTAAGTATTCGTTACTAAAGAAATGTATTTTGCGATAAAGTAAAGAATGTCTGTACAAAATCTTCAATTATATAATATAGTTAAGGCGAATACTGTATTATTTGAGGATCATTAGTTCTATATGTACTTAATATAGTAATTTTTGTTAGTAATATTACAAATAGCTTTAACAAGCTATAGCACCAAAACATTAAAAGTCAGACCACTGAGGGGTCTCTGCTCATTTACGTTAACCGTCCCAAGCGAAAATGGGACACTCCAATATTCCGGAATGCAGAGGACGTCACTGCAATTACGTTGCGCTGCAGTTAGCGACACTGTCTTTTAAAGTTTTTAGGTATTTGCATTATATTTGCTAAACAAATATTGCGAATTCAAAATAATTAATAAAATAATCATAAAGCTTGTATAACCTTCTAGTAAACTAATTTCAAACACTTGTTTTATTATTTTTATAAGATAAATTTAAGGTTTGAATTAGACATTTAAATCTGCCATCCCTACTAATATAATATTATAAATTCGAAAGTAACTCTGTCTGTCTGTCTGCAACGCTTTCCCGCTTAAACTACTGAACCAATTTTGATGAATTTTGGAACACAGATAGAGTGGACCTTGGGAAAGGACAAATTATATTTTTTATCCTATGGGAACCTATAAAACGGGCCTACGCGGGCGAAGCCACTGGCGGAAGGCTTGTTTTATATAAAATTTTAATATCTAAATGGTAAAGATCATAAAGTATTAATAAAAGTAGGACCGACGCATGAACATTATCTTGAAATGCAATACAAGAAATAATACTACTGTTGTAAAAATAAATCTTTTATAATACAAACTTTTACCTCTTTATTTTCCCTTTTAGCCGTTGATTGAGTTATGCAATATTTATTTACACATTTTTATTACTTTTTCAGCCTTTTCAGTTACATTTTGTTTCCGCCGGGCACGACTTTTAGAGCATTTTCCTTTTTCTTTTCCTTATTAGGATGAGCTTCGTAAATACGCTTCATAGGAATATTTTGTTATCATAAAATTTAATCGGACATAATATTTTTGTGTCCAACACAAATATGTATTTTAGATTATTTCTGCATTTATTTAGGCAAGAATATTAAACTGCTTTTGTCGATATATTTTTATCAAATAATTGACGACGATGATTGAGATTACCGAATGCTTTTACTCTTCCTCAAAGTTGGACAACCCCATACGGAACACTTGTCCCAAGTGTATGACCCAGATATACTCGCCAAAAACTTCCAGAGTAGAGCTGTCAGCAACGACCAGTATGGGCGTGACATGGACATTATACACAATCTTCGTGTTGTCCATGTTCATCTTACGACCCAACCGGGGTCAAGGTCAAGGGGGGGGGGGTCACAGGGGACATGACCCATCCCAAATTAAAGGCTGCGACCGCTGTGCTGAGTTTTCGTCATCTTCATCAACTTAAACACGTATTACATACTACACTGTAGGGTATTAATTTGTTTTTATAAAGACAAGGGAGAGAGAGAAAGTTACAGACGTTATATTCCGAGTTGAGTAACTATACCATACGTTGTGATTGCCCCTAATAAAGTCACCCAAGCGACTTCACCGCAAGGCGGGGTAAGTTCTGAAACTCATTTCGACACAACCAGTATAACTTGACCCTCGCCACGAGACAATAAAATCTCGCTTTGTTTCCATTTTCGTCGCAGTTTTCTTGTTTTCCAATTATTTAAGTGCACTGCGGAACTGAAAAGAAGTCATGGTTTGTTTCAATGGTGAAACATTTTCTTGTTCTTAAATTTAAGGCCCCGAATGCAGCCAAAGTCTAAGATATTGCTGCGTTAAGAGAAGGAAAACATAAACTGTATCTTACTCAGCTTGCGAAGAATAAACATAATATCTTTATATTTGTTTTCTTAGATTTATATTTGTTTTAAATGCTGAATATATTTAAAATTTATTTTACTATTACTAATTTTAATTTACTAATTTATTTATCAAAGGTACTGACTCACCCGGGTGTCAATACCTATGATGCTTTAAGGTATTTTCAGGTCAGACAAATATTTATACGTTTATAGTATTGAAAATAACTTTAATGCGATTTTCAGAAAGATTGGCTTTTATTAAAAGCGAATGCTTTAGTCACTTGCGACCTAGCCAACGCCACGCGGCAAAAATCGTGCGACTTTAGTCACCAGAGTAAACCCCACTTAAGTCTGATCGCCAAATGCATCTTTCCATTAAAACACAATAGAATTGCTTCGCGGCAGAAGTGGGTGCAGTGGTGGTACTTCCCGGGTAGAGCCATTAAAGTTCTACCTTTTTTTGTTATCGGGGGGGGGGGGACACAGGTATCAAAGGTTCCCGGCACCTTGGGAGAGGAAAAACCCCTCGGCAGCCTGCCTCTGCGCTTGGGGAGGACTCCGGGATCTCCAGTGGAACGCACCGGTGTCCTCCATGCGAGGCGCCCCAGAACGAGCCTATCCTCCGGAGAGCAAATGTGCTCTGTGCGCACACACCGCAGTTCTGCCGCTGGCTGAACGGATTGAGCTCCCACTCACATCGCTCACAACTCCGAAAGCCCTCTTTTAGTCCCATCTTACGATCAGGCAGGGGATACCGTAGCTCTATTCTTAATCCCGTAGCTAAAGGGACTACAAAAATATCATGACACTCTAAATTAAATTAATGTTTTAATTGCATGTTTATTTTATAAGAACATGTTTGTCATATGTTATGGTTCAAACATCTGGTACCTATTATAAATGTAGTCTGTGGCTAGATTAGTTAGGGTTAATTAATAAATAGCTGTAATGAAATATGGCGATATTAATAAACCACTTCTAGGCGTAAATTACGGTTTTAGACTAATAATATGGTTCCTATTAATTTTCAACGCTTGTTTCGTGGAGTCTAATATTGTAATAAATTAATATATACTTAATTTATTGTGGATATACCACACCAGTTTAAACAATTTGCCAGTAATTTTCAATTTGATATGATGAAAGGATTCTCTTAATTATTTTTTGTTGTTTTCTCAAGAGTTAGTTTGAGAAGTTTTTTTAAGGATTGTTTCAAGAATTGTATGACTATACTAATATATAAAGAGGAAAGATTTGTATTTTTGTATGCTTGTAATGAATAAACTCAAAAACTACTGTTATGTAAAAATATAATTTTCAAGTGGCCCGGCCCAGCTCCGCCCGGGTGCAGACGTTGTCCTGCCTTAAAAGTAATGAAATATGATTTGTTTTCTTATTATCTTAAAGAGATTTCATGTTACTGTCAAACAAAAATACAAAACAAATAGTGACAAACGAACTGTCCTGTTATTTTGACTATGTCAAAGTTTAGAACGACATGGCACGAAATACAAACGTTTGACAGGTTAGAACAATTTATATGGGGAAACTACCTATAAATAAAAAAAATAAAAAACAATTTCCAGTGGAACAAATAGTGAATCTAAACCATCCTGGAATCCACTTGAACACACACAAAAAAATCATTAAAATCGGTCCAGCCGTTTAGGAAGAGTTCACTGTCAACACACGTACAGAATAATTATATATATAAAGATGAAAGGAAATAAATATACCTAGGTCAATTTAAAATAACTGTAGAACGCAAGCAGTTTGGGTAACGTGTAGTTGGAAAATTTCATGCGTAATTTTCTAGCAGCGGAGGGCACGTTTCACACTCACACTTCGCACTCATAGCCCCACAGTAGGGTTGTAGGGTGGTGATGGTGGTAGTGTGGGATATTTCTGTTCTCGGTTTCTGTCCGTGTGTGTATCCATGGTACCCACGACACAGGGTTTACCTACAGTACTGTGAGGCTATGAGTGTGAAACGTTATTTTTATATTAATGAAATCATCATATAATTCCGAAACAGTATTTCATAGGAAAAAAACTAGAAATCCGAAATCCCAATCAGGAAGGTGTTATAACAACGGAGGTCAGCCTAAACTGGTCGCTACACGGAAGAGGAATTGGCAGAGAATCTTTTTCAAATCCTCAAGACGGTGAAATTTGTCGCGAGATGGCTGTTTTTATTGCATCTGGAAAATAAGCGAGGAAAATTACTGCTACATTCAGTTTGCTCCAAATTATCTATATTTTTATGAGCTTCTGCTTGTGAATTTGTTTCCATGGACTCAGTAGGGCCCAGAATAGTATTCCATTAAAAAAAACACAAGTTTAACCACTCTGATAATAATTTTATGACAATCGTTTTAATTTTAAGTAGGTATGAATAAAAACTTATTTAACTATCTGAAAAATTCTTTAATTTCGATAAATGTATAGAATCTTTCACTCTTCTACGTAGGTTAAAAAGGCAGGCGTTTGAATTGAACACTGATTAAATAAGACTTTTCAATTTGTACAAAACTTTGAAAATCGCTGGAAAAGCCGCAACATGTTAACATTAAAATCTCATATACAACAAATAACGATAATAAAATAAAGTTTGAATTGCATTCCCAGTGTTGTTTTTTAAATGGCTCAATATATAGGATAAAATGAACAGAACAAGTTAGATCATATTCTTCAAATAATCTGACGCCGCAAGGTGACTGGCACTTGCGATCTTATTAAATTAACTAATTTATCCTGGAGTTCCCTCCGGCTGTCAATAAAACAAAAACACGTATATTTCTGTGACATTTTCGCGAAGATAAAAGTTATGCCTCAAGAATTATACGCTAGTGCTAACCGACGAGTATTTTTAGGATGTCTACTTCTCATTAATATTGTTCTTTCATGATTTACCTCACATCATTTACATGACAAATTTAAGTATCGATCGCTTATCACGTCATTTGAAGCACAGAAACGCACTCGAAGTTTACGACTAACGGTCATCCATTTTACTCCTGACCACGCCCGTTTCACTTGGCCGTGTATCTACACGCTGTAGCGCTTGTGTTCTTCACCAACTACAGCGCTATGTGTGATAATTATCGTTACCTCATAAAAAACTTCAAGATATAAAAGGCCAAGATACAGGTAGAAGCTAACTTTCATATCTCGGTAGCTACCAGAAGATTATACCGGACGCCAACAGTTTCAATATAAACTATAAAAATAAATAAAAACCGCAGCACTCAGTTCTCAAAATCACGGTTCCGTAATTACGATCCTAGATAGTCGTTTTAAAATCCATTTGCGGACTGCAACAGCATCAAAGACGCTAGTGCGTGCATTAATGGACCGGCGGAGGATGCTAAAAGCATGTGTCAAGCCTGAGTTATTACCTTGCTTGACATGAAAAGCTGCGCGATAAAAGACGGTAAAATAATATCTCTCCAGAATCAACAAAGATTATTGATAGTTTAGGTACCGAAATCTATCAGTACTCATAATCATAGTCCCTTTTATAATGTTTTTTAGCTTTTAAAGTTTATACAGAGGTTTCTCCGTGATTAAAGTCATGTAAAATCATTATTGTTACAGAATAGTTTGTTACGAAGGTTATCATGACGACGACCGATATCGGTCGTTAAGCTGTCGGAACTTATGTCGACACTATGGGAGAGGGTTTGAGTAACTTTTCATGTATATTTTTGCAACACTACTTAGATTGTTCTACGATATAATATTAACTAGATTTTGATTTATCGTAGACACTGCCCTATAGGGTTTTTATATATAAAAGAAAATAACAGACGATTATGCTGGTCAGTTTGTATTTAGTAGTCGCAGCAACTCATAAACATATGTACTCAAGAGTATCTAGTTTTTTTAGTAGTTTCCACTGAAACGTGTAAAGTAATGGAGTTTATTGCCTAAAATTTTCTTTTTTACTCGTGAAAAGTGAGACAAGTTCTTTAGAATGCCATATTCCCTGCTTTCCGTACCTATGATTTAAAAATGAAATTTGGATGGTTTCATATTTTATGGGCTGGATTAACCCGTGTGTTTAGAAAACATTACAGGTAATTCTTTTTTGAAGCGCGCATGGCCTGGCGGCTAGCGTAGAACGCAAGCGATCTATGCAGCTGAGCCAAACGGGCGCGGTCGGGTTTGAGATGGGTGACCGCTAGTGGCAAAGAAAATTCATGCGCGTTTCCGTGCTTCGGAGGGCACGTTAAGCCGTCGGTCCCGGTTGTTGTCGATAGATAACAGTCGTCAAACCTTGTCGGAGGCCCTATGGGCGGTTTGAAAACATCCGACAGCGGGTTGGCCACTAACCCGCATCTCCACCAACCCGCATTGGAGCAGCGTGGTGGAGTAAGCTCCAGGCCTCCCCAATAAGGGGGAGAGACCCGTGCCCAGCAGTGGGACGCAAAAAGGGTTGCAGCCAATTCTTTTTAGGGTATTGTAACAGAGGAGAGGAGAGGACAGTAGATCAGGAGAAGATGAGGTTGTTGAAACTTTTTGGAAGCGAGAGTAGTGCAGTTGATTATAAAAAAAAAATACAGACGTTTATTTTTATACCTAATAAATTCCTATATACACACAAAAAAACAAATAATTACCTATATTTAGAGAATTAGAGTATCTGATACTTGACTGACTTATAACTGACGATTTACTGACTTTATCTATTATTACTCGCCCAGTTTCAACGAAATTGGCAAAAAAGTGATGCAAAAATAAATACTTGACGCTGGCAACATGCACAAACGGTCAAACGGTCGCGGTCAGTTGTGAGATGGTTGACCGCTTAATGATGATGATGTTGATACACACGTGTCTCCGTGTTTCGGACGGGACGTAAAGCTGTCGTTGCCGGTAACAGTCATTAAACCTTATCGGAACCTTGTTCTGACTTCAGAGATTCTTAGTCCATTTTCGGGTTGGGCATTACCATACATCTTCACCAACCCACATTGGAGCAACGTGTTGGAGTGAGCTCCAGGCCTTCCCAGTAATAATGGGACGCAAAAAGGGTTGCAGCCATTAAAATACCTACAGATAGAAGAACCAAAATTAATATTTCCGTAGTCTCATCTATTATGACTTGACGTAATTTAAAAGAGAGGGGAAAGTGTAAAAACACTGAATTTACAGTTTATCCTAAAAAAATTGTTTTAAAAACGACATAGAGTGATTTTATCCGATGTAAATGCAGCTTCGAGAAGTGAAACCGCAAACTGAAATTAGAACTGAAATCAATATAACTTACATTAATGAATTCCACAGTCAGAGCGGCGCGACCTCCAGCACTGACATATGAGTTTGCAACTTTGCGCTTTTCGGCACAACTTTAGTATGTGATGAAAAGCATTTATTGACCAGAATTCCGACTAATTTCACAGGTTCGATTATTACAGCCGTACTCAAGAAGCATACTTAAGTAAGCAGGCAACGCTATGCAAAGAGCGCTTTTTGACGTGCGTTCGTTATACATATGTCAAGCCATCGATTCATGTCTTCTGACGACCCGCGTGGCGCAATGGTTACTATGCCGGACTGCCAATCGAGGGGTACTGGGTTCGATTCCCGGCGAAGCAGAAATTTGAATGATGAGTTTAAATTTCTGTTCTCGGTCTGGGTGTTTGTGTTCCTGTCTTTGTATGTGTCCATGGTACCCACGACACAGGGTGTATCTACCCTAATGTGGGGCTATGAGTGTGAGTGTGAAACGATTATTCGGACCATAGACAGCTTAGAGTAGATCCTCAGTTTCGCTTAAGGTTCTTTGTAGAGCGAGCACACATTTGCACAATACATACTTTATATTTGACATCATAAAATAAAGGATTTCATTCGTAAACTTACATGGTACTAGAATAAAGTTGTTACTAAAGCCCTGGTTTACAAACAATGTTACATAGTTACATTAATGAATTCTAAGCTGTTGGCTGCAAGGCTGTTATACTGCTAAAGTGTTATTTGCTAGCGCTTATGAGTTCGAGACTATGCATGCGATGCAAATTATGCTTAATTATATCTTCGTATACATTTTCATAATATTCTCGGATATTAATACACCAATGATTATTGTATGTTTTATAAATACTTAGATTTACTCACACACAGGGACAAAAACACAAACACCCAGACCGAGAAAAAAATTAAGCTAATCATTTAAATTTCTGCTTCGCCGTTAATCGAACCCGGGACCCTTCGATTGGCAGGCCGGCATGGTAACCATTGCGCCACACGAGTCTTCAATATACGCATATTTAGTGTCACTTATTTGCTCTTTATTAATCGCTTATTTAATGACTGTATAAGTTTATATTAAAGCCATTGAGAGTTATTAGAAAGCTAGAAAGGTATTTAAGTTAACTGATTTGCTGCTTGCTTGCTTTAAATGATTTATAATAACTGATTTGCGCTGCTTATGCTTATGCGCTGGAGACTAAGAGTTGTAGCGACCTTCCGCTACTCATCAGGAGATGGCGCCACGGGTATTCTGAATCACGCTATCGAAGTTTTAATATCCTACCATATTATACAAGCTCCGAATTGAGTCAGTTGGAGCGCGGCCGCTCCCCGGGCATGACCACCTCGCCCGGCGGGAGATCTCCCTTTGCCAAAGAGTCGCCCAGAGTTTTACACTTTGTGCTTCCTTTAAGAAGTGATATAATTTGAATTTAAACACATGTTAAACCGTAACGGTCACTCAAAACTAATATAAAACATTGAAAGCTTTGGAATTGTGCCTCATGTATGTAGGTACTTAATTCTCATACACATCTACGTCTCATACTGGCATAAAATATATATCAAGTACCTACGAGTGTTTTTTACCTTATCTGCGCGCGTACACTATTACGCGCTATTTTTGTACCGGAAAATATGAAATCTCGCTGTTTTGCGTGTACACGCGCTACAAAATACAAACATAAGGCGCCCTTTTTTTTCGGGTCAAGCTCCCACTCTCACCGTCCGCATCCCCGGAAGCCCCCTTTTAGCCGCCTCTTACGATCAGGCAGGGGATACCGTAGCTCTATTCTTAATCCCGAAGCTACAGGGACTAACATAAGGGGCCCTAACGCGCCGAAAAATATATTGTTGCTTACTTACTCGTAACTACTTCTTCATTGCGCACTTTTATACTGTTGTTTTTTTACTATCCACTTATTACGTACTACTAATACTTAACATAATCAACGTGAAGTTAGTATTACGACAGATATATGTACGTAGTGTATGCAGGCGCGGTTGCAGCCTTCAATTTGAAGGGGGGGGGGGGGGGTAATTTGCTCACTGAGAAATTTGGGGAAGAGGTGTCCCAAATTGGCTTGTTTCGTCTTCCATCTACGCATGACTGATGGATTTTGGGGAGGGGGGGTGGTCATGTCCCCTGTGACCTCCCCCTGGGACCGCGCCTGAGTGTATGTTTCTGGTACCTCCTAAGATTTGGTGTTCTACGTCATTGCTTTATTTGCTTATGGGTGATCTTATGAAAAGTTACTAAAAGCTGTTTTAAGTCCCACTAGAACTTTAAGATGGTACTACAGCAACAATTCTTTTGTTTCTATCTTTTATGAAAAGTTTTTGTCATTATTCTGCGAGCGTCACGATATCGCCACGCTATCGGTCTCGAGCGACGCGCCGCCTCTTCCGACTGATTTATTCCTGATTTACCTACGTGGATGTAAAATTAAGGAGTATTTTTAATGTTTAAAAAGTAAAATGATTATTTATTTTTTATTAGTTACTGTTTTGGACGACCTGTGTGGCGCAATGGTTACCATACCGAACTGCCAATCGGAGGACGGGTTCGATTCCCGGCGAAACAGAAATATGAATGATGAGTTCAAAATTCCCGTTCTCCGTCTGGGTGTTAGTGTTTTTGTCTTTGTGTGTGTCCATGGCACCCACGACATAGGGTATATTTCCCTACTGTGGCGCTATGAGCGTGAAACTTTGTTAAAAACATGAATTTTATACTGTTTATTCAGCTTTATACTTGTTACTGATCTCCACCAAGTTACATCTAGTTTCTCTACGAGATGTTCGCCAGATGGGTTAGATATATTGGGTCGTGGTTACCCAATAAATTCTGAGACGTATGTGTGCTAAGTGGATTGCTGAATGTACATTTTACTTGATTTTACTGCTGCTACCTTTATTTGCAAAAGGACGGGAGACTTTTTTTAAAAGACCCCTATTTGTTATTGAGCGTTACGGACGTTCCAGTGATAGAATATCTTATTAGCATTCCACATTTGTTTACTATACGTAAGTGATCCGTAACTTATAATATAAAGAAGTTTTTTTTGTTATTTGTTCGCCCATCTTATAGTTCTGCCATAACACTGCGCTACAACGCGTATCAAGTTTGAGAGTGTTTATACTCTTCAGCTTATTTTCATTAAGATTTTATAAAGTCATGCTGCATTTTAAAAACCTTTGTATCTGAAAATTTATTTAAAACAGGGCTGGAGTTTTTTTCGCCCGCTTTTTTCTCCTAGCCCATATAAGCCTAAGCGCACCCAAAAATGGATGACGGTAGCCGATGGCTGTACAACAATGACAAAGATCAAGTGTATATTATAACCTAGGATGTTAATAAACTATTTCATTTCAAACTATTTCATTTCATTTTATTTCATTTCATTGTAATTTTAGGCTTATATTTGTATTAATATTTCATCAACTCTACATCTCACTCAAAACGCGTGGCTTGATAGAAAAAGAGAGGGAATAGACAGTCTATATTTGCTAAGAAAACCAACCTACATTGGAGCAGCGTGGTGGAGTAATTTCCAGGCCTCCCCAATAATGGGGAGAGACCTGTGCCCACCAGTGGAACGCAAAAAAGGTAGCAGGCATTTGTAAAGAGAATTAAGGCCTTAATTAATTTTGGTATATTGTTATAAGAAAAGCGGTTAGTTAGTACAAATTGTTGAAAATTTAAATCTAAATAAAATCACTGCTGCTATTCTAGACACTAACAAAACGCCTAATTTCCCTTTCTATCCCTGATAACATAACATACTTTATCATATGTAAGTTATGGGCCCTCATTAATATTCTCTGACCGGTGGCGAGATTTATAAGGGCCCTGTTGGTTCCATTTAGTGGTTTACAATTAAATGTTGTTTTCAAAAGATAAAGGATACAATGCATTTATAAATAGTGTGTGAATGAAGCCGAAACAAAAAATTAATAGAAATTTTGGTCTGAATGTTTTTTAGTGATTTACGTAACGGCTACATGCATGATATGCATTAGAATCGGTGTGAACCAAATACAATGATTTACACCGATGCTAAAGGTTTTATTCAGAAAAATATCTCCAATTGTTTTCAATGTCAATATAACAATGACAATGGCTGAGATTCCTAAATGAACATAATAATAATTTATTAGACATTGGGTAAACTAACGATAGGTTACTTGTTCTGAATGGTTCTTCTTAAAAATAATATCACACAACATAATAGTTTCAGTAAACAAAATATTCAACCAATCACAGCTAACTTTCCATGAAATTTTCTGATTAGGTTAATTTCTTTCGTGATTCTTTGTAATGCTGGATGTAATGTAGTGGATGCTTATAATATAACGTCTATTTCCCTTTCACTAATAGATGGCTTATTTCCTGTCAGTCCATTTCTAATATAGCCTACGTTATCATATGTAACTTAGGGCCCTCATTAATATTCTCTGACCGGCAGCGAGATTTATTTGGGCCCGGCAGAATCCGTTTAGTGGCTTAAAATCAAATGTTATTTTTTACGGATAAAGGACACTTTGCATTTATAATTAGTGTGTAAATAAAGACAAAATAATAGTTTATAGAATTGTTGTATGTACTTTTTATGCGCTTTATTTAACGACTATATGTATGGATTAAACGAGGTTTTACAGGGTGTGAGATGGGTGTCTGCTAATGGCAAAAAATTTCATGCGTGTTTCCGTGCTACGGAGGGCACGTTAAGCCGTCGGTCCCGGTTGTTGTCGATAGATAACAGTCGTTAAACCTTGTTGGAGACCTTATGGATGGTTTGAAAACATCCGTCAGCGGTGGTGGAGTAAGCTCCAGGCCTCCCCAATAATGGGGAGAGACCCGTGCTCAGCAGTGGGACGCGAAAAGGGTTGCAGCCATATACTACATATATTATACAGACAGAATAAAATAGAGCATAAATGTATTCATAATTTGTGAGCAAATTTAGTCAAAAATAGTTTTTTAGAAATTGTTTTCTGTATGTTTTTAAACGTATTGTGTAAGCGGATGTATTGCTGAAGACCTGACTTAAAAAAGGAAACTCTATTTTGAATAGAAAATATCTATCTCATTTATTAACAGGTAAATGTGATATTTAAAATGGGTAAGATCTGTCTCACATATGTACAAAATGAACCTCATAGTAAATTAAAATACTTTGAGGTAACAGTCTTTTAAAATATTCTGGATATTTTTGATATTTTGAATAAATTGACATATTATGCAGCAGTGGTAATCACGCCTTTATCCTGCCGTGCAAGAAGAAGACCGCGAAAGAGAGAAGACCACAAAAAGACCCCATTAATTTAAATTATGAATATTAACGCCTTTTTGTGATCTTGGTGTTTGTGTTCTTGTCTTTTTTTGTAGGGTAAACTGCTGTTGTGATATTTGAAATTAACTGCATTTAAAATAATACAACAATTTGAAGTTTTGGTAATCACAGTCATTAATATCACGATACTATGTTCAGTATAACGTGTATACAATTCGCATATGTTTAAATATTCTGCACTTAATATACAAGACATGATGTACGGCTCATACGAACGCTCATGAATATTCTGTGTCCACTCGATGATTTATTGGGGCCCCTTTCCGTCTTGCCCAAAATTTATGTACGGACACCGCTCAGAATTCTATCTTTGCTCTTAGTGATATGGTAGAGCAATTTATGGCATCTATCTGTCTATATCTGGGTAATTTAAGTTACTCCTTGACTATATAATGGAAATTTTATATTATATGAAAGAAGCCTAGACATACATACATTCTATATATTATAATTCTTATTCATTTAAGCAATACCCTCATTATGAACGGATAGTGGCCTCATGAAAATGTAGCCGGACAAAGATACTTTTCTCTGAAAAACAGAGTAATGGAAGCAGCAGTAGGTACGCAATAAACATGCGTAGATACAAACACTACTTATTCAGTCCTCTCATAATAGCTCACCCAAAGTCTCAAGAATATTCTGTGCCCAGTGGATGATTTACTGAGGCCCCTTCCCATCTTGCCCAAAATGTATATACGGATACTGCTCAGAAATAGATTCTTATTCCAAGTTTGATAAAGAGATACGAGTGTACAATGTACGTATTTATAATAATATCTACAGAGGTATTTAGAGTTACTAGAGCAAAATTATGGACAAAAATTGTTTCTTAAAACAAGAAGGTTAAACACATTGCATTCCTCCTCTCTGTTTTATCGTAACTGTACAAAGAACACCAAAATATTAATTATGGGTGGCAAAATAGTATTTACGTTTTGCTATACACTTATTCAGTCCTCACGTAATACATGACTCACACGGAGCCTCATGAATATTCTGTGTCCAGAGGGTGATTTATGGGGGCCCCTTTCCGTCTTGCCCCAAATTTATGTACGGACGCCGGTCGGAATTAGATCTTTGCCGTGTCTTTGCTCCGAGTTTTTGGGAACCATCTGTTGATATGTTTCTGATAATAACTATCTTTTTTCCTATTATTTGTTTAAATGAAGTAACAGACGAGCAGGCAGAACATCTAAACATAATAATGTCCTCAAACAATCCCTAGTCTTGCTAAATAAATAAATAAAATAAAATAATTAATCTTTCTCTGTTCTATCGACTCTACTGTGGTGAGTGCTCCGAGGAACTTTTCAAATTGATGCCTACGTCACCATGATTATACCACCAGACGAAGAACTGGACTCGTGGCGGTCCTCCACAGTCCGCTTTGTACGCTTCTCTTTACCACGGTTGCGTAAGTTATGGGACAACCTTCCAGCTGAGGCATTTCCAATGGACTATAACATGGGGTTCTTCAAGAAAGCTGTAATAAAGCTCTGCTTCAAAGCCGGATGCTCAGGTGGCTCTCCTGGGGTTGCCCGTGTCCGTATAGGCGAGGGTGATCGCCCGTCTGCCAACCAACGAACCAACGAAACTATATTATTTTTGTAATATTACTTACCTATATGTAAGATTTTTGTTATATTGCTAGGTGAATTAAAATAATTAAAATATGACATCATCATCATCAACATCCTTATCCTTCTTATAAAGTGTTAATCACTAGAAAAGTTAAATAAATAAATAACGCTTCACACTCATAGTCCCACGGTAGGGTAGATACCCTGTGTCGTAGACATAGACACACACAAAGACAGAAACACCAACACCTATACCGAGAACAGATTTAAAACTCATTCGCCGCGAATCGAACCCGGGACCCTCCGATCGGCAGTCCGGCATGGTAACCATTACGCCGCGCGGGTCATCAATGTAGTAGTAGGCAGCTGTATTTATTAATATTAATTGACAGCCTCCGTGGCGTAGTCGGTGATGAGCCGACTGCGAAGCGTGAGGTCGTGGGTTCGATTCCCACCCAGAACAAATATTTGTGTGATGAACATGACTATTTGTTCTGTGTCTGGGTGTTAATTTATCTATTTAAGTATGTATTTAGAATTATATAAGTATGTTTATCAGCTTTCTGATTACCATAGTACAAGCTCTGCTTAGTTTGGAATCAGATGGTGTTGTGTGAATTGTCCAAAAAGATATTTATATTTATTTAATAGAAGTTTTTAAAAATATACAGTTTAGTTTAAAACAACTATTACAGTTCAGAACAGTAACAAAACTAAGACCAAACTAGATACGGTAATTGTTTTGTTTAACATTAATTTTCAAAGTTCGCTGGCTGTTTCGTAACTTAAAATGAGTGAACTGGAAGTTTCTAGCAATTTTAGTCTGTTCTTATCAAAATTACTGCTATATTAACGACTAGCGGCCGCCCGCGATTTCGTCCGCGTGGATTCTAGTTTTAAAATTTCTCTAGAATAAAAGTAGCTTAATTTACTCCTTATTACATCAGCTACCTGCTAGTGAAAGTCCCGTCCAAATCGGTCCAGCCGTTTTAAAGATTAGCCGGAACAAATAGACAGACAGACAGACAAATATTCTACGCTAGCCGCCGAGCCATGCGCGCTTCCTAGATTAGCTGGAACAAACAGACAGATAGACAAACAAAAATTGTAAAAAATGTTATTTTGGTATATGTACCGTATGCCAAATGTAATATACCATATGCATGTAGTATAAAGCAGTAATTTAAAGATTACAAACAGACACTCCAATTTTATTTATTTGTTGAGATTAGATTAAAAACTTTTTACCTATTGTGTTTAGGTAGAAAGGTGTAGTTGCCGGCCAGACTTACATGAGGCGACCATCATTGCAACATTTTGAGTAGCAGTGTAATGGCATACGATCACAGGCAAGATTTGTTTGAGGTTGTGTGTTGATATACAGTATATGTAGGTACCTGCCAGTGCCAGCTAGGGAAAAAGTCATGAGAGTTTCTGTGCACCAGAGGGTCTTAAGCCATCGGTTCCGGTTGGTATTGATAGATAACAGTCATAAAGCCTCATCGAAAGCCTTGTTGGTGGCTTGAAAACGTCCTACTATGGCCTCTTAGGTATTTTTATTCTGGGTCCTTGAAATTTTTGTATATTTAAAAAAAAAAACTAAAAAAATATAAGGCATTACTATAATAAATACTGGTTGTCTGTAAAGTCGGTTTACGGACGATAGTTTAACGTGATAACGTCATAAGAAAACAATGAAAACCACATTAACTTTTCACTTCACTTTATAAACAGTCGACAAACGGCGCAAGCCGAACGCTCAAGCCTCAACGTAACGCTACAAGCATAACGTTACAAGCGTAACGTAACAATGAGCGTAACGTTACAATGAGACATCCTGTTTCGTCTGTTGTAGCCGCTGTTCATCGATTTATTGAAAGAAAGAAAAAAAGAAAAATATTTATTTCATATTGGCTGCAACCTTTTTTGCGTCCCACTGCTGGGCACGGGTCTCTCCCCATTATTCGGAAGGCCTGGAGCTTACTCCACCACGCTGCTCCAATGCGGGTTGGTGGAGGTTCATATTAGGAATACAAAATATTCGCTTAATGAATGTCATTTTTTCTCCGTCATCGCCTTTAGGTGCCCGTTTGTGCTAGATGTTGAGCTGAGAGAAAAAAGGCGGCAGAAAAATACTCCCAGCTGCACTGTTTTATAAAAAAATACATTATATATTTGAGATAACAGAACGGCTATGGGTTGATTATGGGCACACGTGACAGCTGATCGTGTGAGACACATTTTTTTTATAAATAAACCCAACAATAAGGCAGACGGGCCGCGTGGTGTTAAGCGATCGCCGTCGCCTATGGACACGGGCAACCCTAGGGGAGCCACCCGAGCATTGCCGGCTTTGGAGGAGAGCTTTTTTTACAGCTTTCTTGAAGAACCCCATGTTATAGTTCACTGGGACTGGTGGTGCTTTAGCTGGAAGGTTGTCCCATAACCTACACGTCCGTGGTAAAAAGGAGCGTGCAAATCGGACTGTGGAGGACCGCCACTAGTCCAGATGGTGCCTGTGGAACTTTAACCTTCGTCTGGTGCTATAATCATGGAATGGTGATGTAGGCATCAATTTGAAGAGTTCCTCGGAGCACTCACCATAGTAATGTCGGTAGAACACGCAGAGCGGGCCTATGTCTCTTCGCAAGCTAAGGGGTTCTAGCCTGTCAGTCAATCACTATCTACTAATATACTATTAGACGTTGTCATGTCAAAAATTTCAAAAAATATGTTTGGCACCCTATATCAAACATATTGTATTGATCGATTGTATATATTACTTAATCTTCAGTTAAGTACGGTTAACAGATCATTATATAACATAACGCACACGGCAAACGCAAAGTGCATGAATATTCCGTCAGATTTACTATCTCATGTTGGACACGTTATATATTCATGCGCGTAGAAATTTGAACGATGTATGTATGCTTACGTAGCAAAGTACACAAAGGGTTACATTTGGTAGTAGAGATGCGCATTATATATCACTAAAATGAAATGTATATCTTTTCATCTCAGTGATATATATCACTCTTTTATATCAGTAACTCAATTAGCTCATTCGACTCCTTTTCAATACCAACTCGTACGTGACTCGCTCACAGTGATTCAGTGAGCGAGTGGCGACTGCTGAGCTACAGAGCTACCATAGAGCTAATGAAACGTGATGAATTGAAGAAAAGCGTAACTGTAATCGTGCAAAATTGAACCATGTGACGCAGATATAAAAGATATACTGATATAATTTAAAATGGCCTAAGCCAAAGAGTGATCGTGAAGAGTGATCTCTTTAGTAAAGATATGTCTCTTTTCTATCACTCATTCGCGAGCTACACAACTGTATTTGGTAGGCTTCAGGCTTGTCGGAGGTCGTATGCAGTTGCACTGCTGATGTTAAGGCTGATGTCACATGTCAGTTTACCTGATAACCGCGCCTTTCGACATGAACACAATAGAAATGCCTCAAACAGAAATAAGTATAACGGTGATACTTACCCTGTAGAACCAAGCAGTTCGGTTGTGATACGCATTAACCTTAGAACATCACAGGCACAGAACATTATTAAAAGAGGTAGAACGGCAATAATACGCCGTTTGTATGAAGACTGGTGTCGCCGATTAAGCCCCGCCTTTCACCTCCATTACATCTGTACTTAAATAAATACGAAGCTTATGCACATATTTGCAATTTCAAATCTAGCCAATCTTAGCGCCGCACAATCACGCGATTTCAAATGAACGAATCACACCCAAGCACGCACACAAGCACGCATATTGTAGCACGATCGCGTGTTTCTGTAGAGATTTTGGAATTTTGAGCGTTTGCTCAAAATTCCTTGGCGACGTCTGCCCCGCCCACATTTCCATTCTAACTTCTGTTAATAATGTCCTGTGGGTATGGACACCCGGGTGAGTCAGTAGGTACCTGTGAATCTGTGATGCTCTAAATCATTAACTGTTGTTGCTATCTGCATTTTTAACACAGAAACAACAATTCTTATTTGCTTAACATTAGATTAGTAAAAAAAATACTTAATATTTTTAACGTTATATGTTGATATCAACTGCCAACCCACTATCCGTTATATGATATTTTCAAACCGCCCATAAGGAATTCGACAAGGTTTAACGACTGTCACCTACGACGAATTATCGAGGGCACGAAGCATAACGTGCATGTTTTGTTTGTCACTAGCGGTCACCCATCTCACACCCGATCGCACCCGTCTTACTTAGCTGTGTACATCGCTTGCGTTCTACTGTAGTCACAGCGCCATACGTGCTTTAACAATTAAAATATTATATTATTATAAACAGTACGCAACATAGTTGTAGCATCTAAAATGCATCAGAGGCTAACGTTTGCTAAAATATAGTCACTATTTACTTGAGACTTGAGAGCAACATATTCCTACGTACATGCATGAATATTCCGAGATTTATTACCTCGTTTGTCGGAATTACATTTGCGATGTTCTGCTGACTTCGCTACGGAACTTATGTCTCAGCAGTTTGAAACTAGCATTGCTGCTTCCTCGCTTGAACAATTGTGTAGAAAGAAAGAAAGAAAGAAAAAAATATTTATTTCATATTAGGAATACAAAATATTCGCTTAATGAATGTCATTTTTTCCCGGTCATCGCCTTTTAAGTGCCCGTTTGGGCTAGATGTTGAGCTGAGAGAAAAAAGGCGGCGGAAAAAAACTCCCAGCACTCTTTTAAAAAAACAGTACATAATAATATATATTAATATATATAGGCGTATGTATATATATATATATAGGCGACTCAAACATAAAAAAACCCTTGAAACACTGCATATACCTTTGTTGCAAACATTTGCATATACCTGATTCTCTGCGTATTTTATTTTTATTTAAAAACTAGCGGCCGCCTGCGACTTCGTTTGCGTGGTCTTTAGTTTTAGAATTTCTCTAAAATAAAAGTGGCCTAAGTTACTCCTTATTACATGAGCTACCTGCTAGTGAAAGTCCCGTCAAAATCGGTCCAGCCGTTTCAGAGATTAGCCGGAACAAACAGACAGACAGACAGACAGACAAAAATTAAAAAAAATGTTATTTATGTATATGTACCGTATATAAATTCATATTCATGTAGTAAAAAGCAGTTCTTTTAATATTACAAACTGACACTCCAATTTTATTTATTTGTATAGATTGGTGTTCAGTGGTCCCTGCAGCCCATGGACATCTATACACAACCTCAAGCAAGCCTCGTATGGAGTTGCGCTGCTACTCCGAAGGCTGATAGTCGCCTTACTCCGAAGGTTGATGTGGGTACCATACAATTACATATAAATGAAAATACAGAAATACAAGCAGTCAGACAGAGAACAGTCATAATATGAGATTGAACGCATCATTCTACTTTCTTACGCCGAGAATCGAACGTGCGGCCTCCGACCGGCAGTCCAGCATGACAATCATCGCAACCCTTATGATAGTGAAATCCTGTTCTTTTATAGTGATAGTGGCCTTTAATTGGTTTTTTGGTAATTAAATCTTTAATTGGTAATTTAATCTATAAATCTGCATATCCACATGGTTCAAATCAGATAGTTGAATACTGGTGGCGATTAACTAGGTACGTGTGGATTTTCAATTTTCATGCTTCAAAAGTCATGATGTATAGACGATGTTGATACATATATCTTTTCTGCAACCTTTTTGGCATCCCACTGCTGGCAATAATGACGCTTCACACTCATAGCCTCACAGTAGGGTAGATATATCCTGTGTCGTGTGCGCTATGGACACACACAAGGACAGAAACACAAACACCCAGACCATAAGAATAAATAATACTACGTAGAACGGAAACTCCCGCTCAAAACGGGCTCAAGGTCACGATATTAGCCTACACTTTAATTTCGGCTAAACCGACTACTGAAGACGGGCTGTCTCGGACGGGCGCGTCAATTACAATAACGGCGCCAAGTTAATGTATGTGGTGTGTTTGGTTGTACAAACAATTCTAAAACAATGTCAAACTTAAGTTTTTTTAGTTTGCCCAAAGATGATGAGAGATAAGTAATATTTTTTAAATATTATTCCTTTTCCGTACCTAATTTATCAAAAGGATGTGACCAGTTCTTTTTGTGTAGCCAATTGTTTCACTTTCACTCAATTATAAAAAAAATGTTAGATAACTACAGCATTTTAACATGTCGCCAAAATATTTTTTAATAGCCCCCGCCATCGGTCATTGAACCTTTCTCGATTGTTTTGCCTCGCGATTGCGGCGCCGCAGCACTGGCGCACGCACGTTATACTTAATATGTAATTCGTTTATTTTAAACCTACACTACGTGAGTACTTACACCTATGTACCTGAAAATTTATTTAAAACAGGGCTGGAGTTTTTTTCCGCCCGCTTTTTTCTCCTAGCCCATATAAGCCTTAGCGCACCCAAAGCGGATGACGGTCAGCTGATGACCGTAGAACAATGACAAACATCAAGTGTATATTATTACCCAGGATGTTAATAAACTATTTCATTTCATTTCAAACTATTTCATTTCATTTCATTTCACTATGTAGGTAAGTAATACTTACTTAAATGGCTTCATTTGGTATGGTACTCATAATAATTTATTATTCATGAGCAGGTATTTATAGTGTAGGTAAGTATTTATAATTCTCATACTTTGTAATACTAAACTAAAATAATGATTTTTAAGTAAAGGAAAACTTATATTTTAGCTACCTATATTATCTATAAAAAAGCATTATTAACAGTTGACAACCCTGTCAACACGCCTGGGCGACAGAGGGGCGTAACGAGGTGAAGGGGGAAGTAGGTATAAAAATAGCGGCGTTTTCCACCCGGTCAAAGGAGATTCCGTTCTATGTAATTATTATTTATTCTTATGCCCAGACCGAGAACAAAAATTTTAAACTCATCATTCAAATTTCTGCTTCGCCCGAAATTGAACCTGGGACCTTCCGATCGGCAGTCCAGTATGGTAACCATTACGCCACGTGGGTGATCTACTCAAAATACTACTACGTCGAATCCCCTTCTCCTCACCATTATTCGTAAGGAGATCTTTGTTGGTTAGTGACCAACCCCGCTGTCGGAAGTTTTTAAGCCACCCGGCGCCGATAAGGCCTGCTAAAAGATTTAACGACAGCTATAATGTCCATATCAACCGGGATTGACGGCTTGACGTCTGAAGCATGGGAACGCACATGAAATTTGCCACTAGCGGTTACCCATCTCACACCTGACCGCACCTGTTTCACTTAACTGCTTAGATCACTTGCATTCTAAGCTAGCTGCAACTTACCTATTTTAATCTAGATTGGAATAGGCAAAGCGTAGGTGAAAGAACGTAGAGTAAGTCCCAGCTTAGTAGAAAAGACGTCTGGACTCGCGGCGGTTCCTTTTTACCACGGACGTGTAAATTATGGGACAACCTTCATACTGAGGCATTTCCAGTGGACTATAACACGGGGTTCTTCAAGAAAGCGGTAAAAAAGCTCTCCTGCAAAGCCGGCAATGCTCAGTTGACTTCCCTGTAGTTGTCCGTGTCCAAAGGCGACGGTGATCGCTTAACACTGCGCGGCCCATCTGCATTTTTGTCCGGTTCGTTTATTCAAAAAAATCAATAAAACGTAATGGTCCAACTGTCAAAGTTCAAATATTATTACCAATAAAATCCTCCTAATCTAATCCCCGGACAAACTTCGGTAATACAAAGTAATTGGTTTTTACTCCATATTTATTTTCCAATTTGCAAAGTCTTCGCAATCCGTCAAACTGTGATTAGTTTACGACTTCGACTCTTAGAAGTTCTTCGGGTTCTTAATTAAATAAATGAATTTAGCCGACAGTCGGTGTAAGTCGATTATTTTACTCACTGACTCTTAACACTACCATGCTTTGTCGAATCGATCTCGAACTCGATTCGATCGAGTACTTCGTTGTCTAAATTTCAAAGAATCTTTGCAAGCGGATGTAGACTTGGTTCATTACAATATGTGGAAATAATGATTTGAAAAGACTAAGCTTCGATCGCAGATGGTAAAAGTGTGACTTGGCCATTAGGTCTTGTTGGCTGCAACCTTTTTTGCACCCCACTGCTGGAGATGGGACTCTGGCTATTGGGGAAGGCTATAAGTTATAACATCATGGTATGACTAATACCAGAAGTCGCGGGCGGCTGCTAGTTTTATATATAACTGTAAATGCAATTTAAAAGAGATAGAAATTTGGATTTTTTAATAATGTAAACATAGTATTGTAATTATTAAATGCTGTATTTCGATAATCCTGAAGCTCCAAAGCGACACACGTCTGGCAGACATCCGTCGTAATTTCCGCAATTCCAACTGCGCACGTCGTGTTAGCTCTGTCAGCTCCGTAGGTAATATAGATGTTTGCCTTATGACAACTAAGATATCTTTCTATTATAATTGCAATTTCTAGTTAGCCTATGAAACTGAAAATTGCCTGTACTGTGTGCAAAAATTAGTAAAGTCAAAGTTTCGTTTTACATTTGGATTTATCTATTTTTGATTTATGTCACATACTCATAAGCATTTTCTTAACCTTTTTAAGGTTCTGTACCCAAAAGTTGCCAACGAGACTCTATTACTAACCCTCCGCTGTCCATCCGTCTGTCTGTCATCAGGCTGTGAACCGTGATGACTAGACATTAAAATTTTTCACAAATGATGTATTTCTGTTGCCATTATAACAACAAATATAAACAAATACAAAAATAGAATAAAATAAGTATTTAAGGGGTTCTCATACAATAAACGTAATTTTTTATAGATAATGATACGAACTCTTCGTGCGTGAGTCACTGTGCTTGGGGAGTCACCGACTCGCACTTGGCCGGTTTTTATTTACGTATGTCGCACTCCTGGGCACAGCTCTCCTCCGGAAGTGAGACCATTTAGGCCAGATACCACTACGCTGGCCAAGTGCGGATTGGTGGACATCGAGTTTCTCTCAGATTCTTGATCAGCACGATTTTATTAGGTTGAACTGTATGTATGTAACGGAATCTTTTAACTTCATATTCACTTATTTCTAGGAGTCTAAATTTGCACAGGGGTCAAGGACCGATGACAATGCAATAATATGAGAATAAAAATCCAGCGAAAATATTAAACTGCGAGTCGGACTCACGCACGAAGGGTTCCGTACCATAAAAAATCACGTTTAATGTATGGGAGCCCCCTTAAATATTTATTTTTTTCTATTTTTAGTATTTGAAAAACAATAGCGGCAACAGAAATACATCATTGCCTTTGATTATCCATAGAAATCATTGCATTAAGATTGAAAGAAAGGTAAATTGTGGTTTACGATTTATGACGTATTAAAAAAAACTACTTACTAGATCTCGTTCAAACCAATTTTCGGTGGAAGCTTGCATCGTAATGTACATCATAATTTTTTTTAGTTTTATCATTCTCTTTAAGTGTCTACTTTAAGTGTCGCAAACTATTCAGTTTAGAAAAAAATGATATTAGAAACCTCACATACACGTATAGCTGATATCGCTTTAAGAGTTTTTATGTTGCTGGGCCCGCTTGTTTATCTATAAAAAGGACTCGAAAAAGTTTCCATTCGAGAACGGGGGGTAAATACAGAAGTCGTCCGCGTTACTTCCGCGTCGACAATTGCTCAGATTACTTAATTCCAGCGACTGAAGACAGGCCTCGAGACATGATGCGTTATAATTAATCTTTTGCGAGTGAGCCTTGATTTTATAAACTTTATTGATAAGCTGAAGCGCGCATGGCTCGGCGGCTAGCGTAGAACGCAAGCGGTCTATGCAGTTAAGCCAAATGGGCGCGGTCGTGTGTGAGATGGGTGACCGCTAGTGGCAAAAAATTTCATGCTTCGGAGGGCACGTTAAGCCGTCGGTCCCGGTTGTTGTCGATAGATAACAGTCGTTAAGCCTTGTCGGAGGCCTTATGGGCGGTTTGAAAACATCCGACAGGGGGTTGGCCACTAACACGTATTTAAACCAACTCGCATTGGAGCAGCGTGGTGGAGTAAGCTCCAGGCCTCCCCAATAAGGGGGAGAGACGCGTGCCCAGCAGTGGGACGCAAAAAGGGTTGCAGCCATTGATAAGCTTAAAGGGCCTCATCTATTTAGAATATAGTTTTCATAGAGCACGTAAGTATTTATTAAGTTTAATAACTATTATATAATATAATAACTAATACCTAATATATATATTAATTAATTACGATGTTTTCCATCACAACCCATGCCTGAGATAAACTAATAATTTCTCGAATACATGATGTCCACCAACTTCCGCACTTGGCCAGCGTGGTGGACTATGGCCTAAATAAATAAAATAAACAAATTAAGCTTCACACTCATAGCCCCACAGTAGGGTATATTATACCCTGTCTCGTTGGTGCCATGGACACATACAAAGACAGAAACACAAACATATAGACCGAAAACAGAAATTTAAACTCATCATTCAAATTTCTGTTTCGCCAGGAATCGAACCGGGGACTCCTCGAATGGCAGTCCGGCATGGTAACCTTTGCGTCGCGTGGGTCATCAAATTCCTGTAAAGAAAGACAAAAGTTGTCTTTTCATCATTTTTGTAACTGTGTCTAGCAATGGGACACAAAAGATAAAATGTAAAAAGGTATTAACAATAAATAATTTAATATAATTTTATCGAATACAAAAAAAATGTATTTTTCATATTTCATAGATAAATATTTAATCCCCAAGTATAAAAAAAAATTTAGGTGCCTAATGAAATTTAAACTATAACTCTAAAATGGGCAATACCAATTTTCTACTATAAAAAACTGTAAAATTATTATGAAGCCAGTGCTTTTCAACTATTTTTGGGTTTTATGCGCATTTTATTGCGACTATGAAGGAATAAAACTTTATAGTCCATTCGATACTAAATTTAGATGGAATGTCTAAAAAATGCAACGCGGTAAAATATTATATGTTTCCATTTTTTTTAAATGCAAACTGAAATAGTAATGAAAGTTGAGAGATAAAACATCTATTCCATCAAACGAAACTTGTACATTTAAAATCAATTTTTTTTGAATCTACAAGGATTAACTTTAATCCTGGCTCGCAAGCTAAACTTACTTTTGTAAGTAAATCTAGTACACTCAAAAATTTCGAAAAGTTATTTTCCAAAAAATCATCCGTCCAAATTACTGCAGAGATTCATCAACTGCACGGTAAGTGGAGCTAAGCATTCGAATTCGGAACATGCGTCGAAATGAAAATTTGAAATTTGAAATTACCTCTCGTTTGGGAAATGTAAATTTTGAAGCTAAATGTAAAATCGCGAAATGTTTGTAATGATGTCGGGAAGTGAACTATGGCTGTTTCCACTGGAGAGGCATTTGTAGGGGGCAAATAAACTCGCTGGAAAGGAGTTTGGAGTTCCGCTGCCCTCGCATTTTGCAATTAGGTTTCTGAGTAATATTATTTTTGTTAACAATTATCATTTAAAAAGTAATAAACAGTTGTAGTTTATATAACATTACGCATGGGATGATTGCACTTTTGTTAAAAATGTGCATCTGATTTAATAAAAAAGAACTAGAAATCTTGCATCGAGTATTATTGAAGTAAGCAGATTTGTGCATTTATAAACAACATTTATAAAAAAAAACGAAAATATAAATGCATCAACTTTAGCTGAACACTAATTAAAAGTTTGCTTTCAAAATATCTAATCTATAGGGCGAACTAAAAAGTAATGAGTTTAACCAATGATTTCGAAGACAACAAATATAACTAATATTGCTCTAAACAAAACTCGCACGCTAATACTGAACAACTTTTCCACTTTTCAGGTTAATGAAACCTCAAACATTAAGAAAAAGTCGGTTAAAAAGCACTGCATGTAAAGCGACGCTAAGCATTCGAAAACGGAACATGCGTCGAAATGAAAATTTCAAATTTCAAATTTCAAATTAGCGATCGTTTGGGAAATGTAAATGTTGAAGCTAAATCTGGACGGCAGAATGTTTTTAATAAACTCGGGAAGTAAATTGTAACTGTTTCCACAGGAGAGGTTGTTGTAGGGAACGAACAAACTCGTAGAAAATAGATTACGATTAGGAGTTACCTGCTCGCGTATTTTCAATTTATTTTGTTACGAATGTTATTTTTTTCCTAGTTGGTACGTAGATACCGATGACCGGAAAACAATGATATATTTTGAAATATATATTTTTTTCTTTTTAATATAAGTAATTTAACATTATGTTGAATTTTTTAGCGCGCATGATCGCTTTGAGATTTGTGAGGAATAAGTTTAAAAATATAATATGTTACTATTTCTCTGTAAACACTAAGATGTATAAATTTAAAAATACTACAGCGCCATTGTTATAATCTTAATTAATCCGAATTTGAACAATATTAATAAGATTGAGGAGGGCTTGTACTCGTAATAGGCCTATATTTAATGTTATAGGTAATAACCTTAAAAATGGGAGTTTTGGCGAGAAGTCGAAAAAGACGTATTGTGCTCTTGTTTTATTTTCACTTTCTTGATGAATTTTTGAGTTATATCGGATAAAAATGGCATTTTGTTCGATATAGGTTGATTACAGTGCACAAGTGTTGTGAAATAAAATAACAGTGCGAAAATATGTTTTTTTAGCTTGCCTCCAAAATTCCATTGGTCACGTTCTGGTAAAGAAGCCATCGCTTTACTTGAATGTCTGACTGATTACTGACGACTTACTGCCTTCACCTATTATTATTCATCCAGTTTCACCGAAACTGGCAAAAACGTGATGCAAAAATTATACCTGACGCTGGCAATATGCAGAATTTGCGATGCCATAATTGAAGAAAAAAAAACTTAAAAATATTTTATTACTATCAGAAGGCATCCTAATAGTCTATAAAATACCTTTAAAATAAAAAAACATAGAGGCGATAAAAATTATATAACATTCCTTCCCCCTTAGATTACATACATTGCTAGAAGTATTCATTGAGTTATTTATATAAAAGAGTGATATATATCGCTATGATGCGCATCTCATGCGATATATAATGCGCATCTCTACATACGATCACAGGCAAGACTTGCTTGAGGTTGTGTGTCGATATACAGTATAGGTACATGCCAGTGCCAGCTAGGGGCAAATGTTATGGGCGTTTCCGTGCAACGCAGGGTACTTTAAGCCATCGGTCCCGGTTATTATTGATAAAGCCTTGTCGAAAACCTTGTTGGTGGCTTGAAAACGTCCTCCTATGGCCTCTTAGCCATATTATTTCGTATCCTTGATTTTTTTTGTATATTAAAAAAATAACTAAAAAAATATAATGAATTAGAAAATAAAAATTGGTTGTCTGTAAAGTCGATTTACGGGTGCTATTTAACGTGACAACGTCATAAGAAAACAATGGAAACCACATTAAATTTTCACTTCATTTTATAAACAGTCGACAAACGGCGCAAGCCGTACGCTCAAGCCTCAACGTAACGCTACAAGCATAACGTTACAAGCGTAACGTTACAATGAGACATCCTTTTTTGTGCGTGCAGCCGCCGTTCATCGATTTATTAGACGTTGTGACGTCAATAATTTCAAAAAATATGTTTGTCACCCTAAATCAAACATATTGTATATATTACTTAATCTTCAGTTAAGTAGGGTCCACATATCATTATATAACGTAACGCACACGGCAAACGCAAAGTGCATGAGTATTCCGTCAGATTTACTATCTCATGTCGGACACGGAATATATTCATGCGCATAGACATTTGAACGATGTATGTATGCTTACGTAGCAAAGTACACAAAGGGTTACATTTGGTAGTAGAGATGCGTATATCACTAATATGAAAAGATATACATATATCTTTCATCTCAGTGATATATATAACTCTTTTATATCAGTAACTAATTTTAGTAGATGGTAGAACTATTATCGTTCACCCGGGGAATAACCACCGCTGCACCCACTTCTGCCGTGAACCAATTCTATTGTGTTTCGGTTGAAAGGTGCAGTTGCCGGCCACACTTACATAAGGCGACCACTAGTCTCCGGAGTAGCAGCGCAACTGCATTCGACCTCAGACAAGACTTACCTATGCTTGCTTGAGGTTGTATGTAGATGTCCATGGGCTGCAGCGACCACTTAACACCATGTGTCCTGCATGCTAGTCTGCTACTCCATTCAAATAAAAATAAAAAAATTAGCTCATTCGACTCCTTTCCAATCCCAACTCGTATGTGAGCGAGTCATTTCAGAGATTCAGTGTGCGAGTGGCGACTGCTGAGCTACAGAGCTACCATAGAGCTAATGACACGTGATGAAT
The DNA here is from genome assembly GCA_911387765.1 of Pyrgus malvae. NCBI lineage: Eukaryota > Metazoa > Arthropoda > Insecta > Lepidoptera > Hesperiidae > Pyrgus > Pyrgus malvae. The sequence continues at coordinate 10,618,802 of OU426969.1, forward strand.
TGAAGAAAAAGCGAGTGATTGGAGATTGCTGAGCTCAGCTCTTGCGGTCACCCATCTCACACCCGATCGCACTCGTTTTACTTAGCTGCGTACATCGCTTGCGTTCTACTGTAGTCACAGCGCCATACGTGCTTTAAACAATTAAAATATTATATAAACAGTGCGCAACATAGTTGTAGCATCTAAGATGCATCAGAGGCTAACGTTTGCTAAAATATAGTCACTATTTACTTGAGACTTGAGAACAACTTATTCCTACGTGCATGCATGAATATTCCGAGATTTATTGCCTCGTTTGTCGGAACTACATTTGCGATGTTCTGCTGACTTCGCTACGAAACCTCTCAGCAGTTTGAAAGTAGCCTTGCCGCTTCCTTGCTTGAACAATTTTGTAGGCGAAACAAAAAAAAACCTTTGAAATACTGAATAATAAATAAATAAATAACGCTTCACACTCATAGCCCCACTCATATGCGTACCGAGGGGGGGAGGGGGGCAGGGCAGCCGCCCCTGGATCAAGGTACAGGTTCAGGGATTCAAAAGTCCCAAAATATCTCTTAAACGAAAAAAGAAACCTATAAAGAATAAGCTAGATATGCTACCTCACTTCACTTCAATAAGTATAAGCCTTATGTGCGTGAGTCAATGTGCGTGCGTGATTCACCGAGTCGCACTTGGATCTCCTCTGGAAGTTAGACGGATTAAGGCCATAGTCCACTACGCCGGCCAAGTGCGGATTGGTGGACATCGAGTTTCTCTCAGGCATGTTGATGAAAAAGATTGCTTTTTGTTGATTTCTATATGAAATCGGTATCCGCGGATCTCTGAATGGTCTTTACCAGCCAACTTGCCCATCGCTGTTCACTAATGGGGTAGCAGACAACCACGCATGCTACGGTAGTGTTAAGCTGTCGGTGTAGCCTATTTATTCTACATATGGCTGCAACCCTTTTTGCGTACGGTTCTCTCCCCATTATCGGAGAGGCCTGGAGCTTACTCCACCACGCTGCTCCCATGCGGGTTGGTGGCCAACCCGCTGTCGGATGTTTTCAAACCACCCATAAGGCCTCCGAAAAGGTTTAACGACTATTATCTATCGACAACAACCGGGACCGACTGCTTAACGTACCCTCCGAAGCATGGAAACGCGCATGAATTTTTTTGCCACTAGCGGTCACCCATTTTACACCCGACCGCGCCCATTTGGCTTAGCTGCATAGACCGCTTGCGTTCTACGCTAGCCGCCGAGCCATGCGCGCTTCTATTCTACATATAGCTACATAATAAATAATAGTACAAGTAATTTAGCTTCAAACAAGCTTGAGTTACGCATGCGTTTACAAGGAACCATAGCCAAGTCGAAACTTAATGGAGTTAGTCGAACATTGATAGTCTCGTTAAAATTGATCAGTCGTTTTGTTCAGAAATGAAAAAGCTATAGACTTACAAATTAATGATTTATTAACAACCACACAGTGAGAATACAGAGAAGCATGTAAACACGATTACAATTTGCCAAATATCTCAAACCACCCACCCTTTTTCATACAATATATGTCTACTTCAAATCCGTACGCTACAAGATTGATCCATGACATGGAACTTAGTAAATAATGATTCATACTATCAAATGCTTATATAAACTTAAAATTACCTATCTAATGATTAATGAGAGCGAAAAGAAGAACAACTAGGCTACAGATAACTTACTCCCTGTAGCTTCGGGATTAAGAATAGTGCTACGGTATCCCCTGCCTGATCGTAAGAGGCGACTAAAAGGGATTTCCGGGGATGCGGACGGTGAGAGTGGGAGCTTGACCCGTCCAGCTAGCAGCCCTGGGAGGGACGGCAGTGTGTGCGTGGCTGCATGCCGCCGTGAACACTTGAAGGTGCAGGAGAGCACATCTGCTCTCCCGGAGATGGGCCCGTTCTGGGGCGCCGCGCGTGGAGGACACCGGTGCGTTCCTATGGAGATCCCGGAGTCCTCACAAACGCAGATGCAGGACACCGAGGGGGTGTTAGTTTAAAAAAAAGGCTACTGATAACTTAGTTCCCATTCCGAGCTATTCGTTTACAATCCTCGAGCTTATTGCGCATAGTTTTGTTTATAGTCTGAACGTCTGGAATACGCCATCCTTTGAGTCGTCCGCAATTCTCAACAAATTTTACCAGAATGTTCCTTGCATGTTCATCTAATCCTGGCCTGACCAGACTGTCGCGGCTGTAAATAGTGGATCTGGCACCAGTAAAGGAACACACTTTCAAAGCATTGTCTGAGAAAACTTCCATCACCAATAATCGCGCTAACGACTTGCAATCCTTCGCAGATGCAAGGCAATTGGCGAGGTTTATAGAGTCCGCGTAGATGCGACTGTGAAGTATGAGTTCTGTCAATGTTGACATCGGATATCGATACCTCAAAGTCCACCTCGAATCATTCCGATTATATTCTGGAGGTAGTGAGAACTGGGCCACTCTCATTCCCTGAACTCTTCTGGGTAGTTTTGTCATCACCCGGTTGGGTATTGTTGAGTTCCCATTATTAATATCGTCATCATCTTCAATGAGTATAACTTCAGCTTTGATCTTTCGAGGCAGCTCGCTCATCGGCGGTCTTTCCCTCAGCTGAGATTCAACAGAACGTTTCCATATCTGGTAGTCCTTCATCCTTACACCGACTTCTTCGAGTTTTTCATTGTTTCTAGCATTAACTGTTGCCCAATAATTAAATTTTGTCACTAGCTCTTGGAAGTTTGCTTGCACGTTCCCCAAAACAGCATCAAACTTCGTTGCGCAGCAAGCATGATCCGATGAAGTTCCTGGACGTTGGCACCCATGCGAAACGTTTTGCGTAGTCTGAACGTCACGCATCGAAGTACTCGGATTATTGTCTTGGAGAACGGCCATAGGGCGACTCTCTAAAGATGCTAGTAAGGTTCTGTTCGTTCGATCGTTATGCACCGGATATTGAATACCGGAAACACTCGAGTGCTTTGCTGTTCCTGCAGAAGATTGAATCATTTGTTGAGGTCTGGCCTGAGGCGTGGGAGCCCTAGTACTGACGTTCACAAGTAATGGCTGTTTGTTAACTTTGTTGTTCGCACCGATGCCGCCGCTGTTTGACTTCGTTGGCGTCGGGCGGGGCTTGAGTGGACCTCTCGATAATCTTCCTAGAATTGATAATTTGTAGGTTACTAGAAGTTTCTAAGACATAATATAAGACACACCGATTCTGTGTAATTGATTGAAAAGGTTTACTTTTATGAACTTAAGATGGCGTGGCAGTTGCATTGAAATTATATTAAATCTAACAGCTGTTTTTATCGACCTGAGATTGAGAAACTGTGTTGTGTTTATATTTTGTCGAAATTATTTATTCCAATGTTATAAATATTGAATTTTATTAATTAATATAATTGTTAAGAGAGGATATTGTGAAAATTTAAACGACGAGATTATTGCACATGGATTTAACAATTGATTTTTGTAATTGAGGTATTTTTTATTAAGTGTATTTAAATTGGTTTAAATAAACCTGTTTTCCTGTTAGTTAAATTAATACTAATTGATTATTTTATTTATTTAATTATTTATGTCAATTTTGTTACTGTATGTTTGTAGTACCTGATGAAGCTACGAAAATGGCGAAACGTTGTAAAAAAATAGTAAAACATCGAATATTAAGTATCCAGAAAACAAGAACCATTAACGTATAATAATCACATATATGTAAGAATACCAGCAATATGAAATACTAGCTGTTTCCTGCCCGCTTCGCGTGGCGTAAGTTCGTGGTTTCGCTCCGCGTGGAATAGTTATTTATGTATATTAATAATAATAATAAAGTTTTATTGATTCCTTACACTAATACAATTTTAAAGAAAAATTTAGAAATAAAGTATAAAAAGGGTTAGTAGTATGACTGTAATAAAATTAAATTGTGTTAGTAAGTAGGTAAATTTTCTTTAATGTAAGGACCGCCACTTGCGGTAAAAGCCTCCTCCAATTTACTCCATTTATTTCTTTGTTTGGCTGCTCGATGCCAAAATTTTCCAGCCACTTTGATTATGTCGTGATTCCATCTTTTTAAAGGTTATCCTCTTCTCCGTTTTTTGTCTCTAGGAATCCAATTTGTCATGACTTGGGTCCACCTGTTAGGGTCTAATCTTTGTAGGTGCCCAGCCCATTTCCATTTTAGTTTAAGTATTTGGCTTATGACGTCTTTTGCATTCGTTAACCTCCTTATTTTACTATTTTCGACCTTATCTTTGAGTTTTAAATTCATGTAACTTCTCTCTATAGCTCTCTGACAAGTTCTTGGTTTCTCTAGTTGTTTTCTCTTTAAGGGACAGTTCTGATAAGCGTATGTAAGGCAAGGCAGTGAACAAATATTCATAGCTTTGGTCTTTAGATTCGTTGGTAGAGTTCCTTTGAATATTTCCTTCATTGCCCTGTACTTATTCCACGTACTTTTAATTCTTCTATCAATTTCTTTATCTGTACAGTCTTTGAACGAAATCAGGTCCAAGGTAAATGTAACTTTTAACATATTCTAAAGGGATCGATTTAATTACTGTCGCAATTTCATCTTTGTTAGTCATAATTTAGGTTTTTTCGTGGTTTATGTGTAGACCAACGATAGCGCTTTGGTGACCGAGTGCATCAATCATATTATGTTGTAGCTCAATTGGATTTTCTGAGAGTAGTACTAAGTCATCGGCAAACCTGAGGTGTGATAGATACTTGCCACAATCTTAATGCCCTTGTTATTCCAATCCAGCCTTCTAAAGACACTAGGACTGCAATGAACAGTTTAGGTGATAGAGGATCACCTTGTTTTACCCCGCGTTCTATAGAAAATGATGGACCTGTTGACTCCATCCTTACTCTTGCTCCACTATTCGCATAAATTGCCTGCATTAGGTCAAAATACTCTTTATTTATACCTTGTTCTGCTAGTGACTGCCAAATAGAGTCATGGTATATAGAGTCAAAGGCCTTGAGATAATCAACAATGTAAAAAGGTTTGTCATATTCCGTGTATTTTTCGATTATTTGTTTTAAGGTATGGCTGTGGTCAATTGTCGAATAGTTTTTCCTGAAGCCTGCTTGCTCCACTCCTTGGTTTTCATCTACCACACTGGAAATTTCACTCAGTTACTCCTTAATAAATCAGCTATCAGCCAGTGAAAGTTCCGTCAAAATCGGTCCAGCTGTTTCAGAGATTAACCGGAACAAACAGACAGACAGACAAAAATTGTAAAAATGTTATTTTGGTGTATGTACCGTGTATACACCCATATGAATTTAGTAAAAGCGGTTATTTTAATATTATTAAACAGACACTCCAATTTTATTTATTTGTATAGATAAGACCTCGGCTAAAAAAAAGTCAAATACTTACGTTTATTTATTGGTACACTTGATGCGGTCCTAGAAGATGCAATCTCTCTTAGAACCCTCAGGTCATTCATCGCTTGTTCATATGAACCTGTAAACAAAAAGCGCCTCAATTATCTTGAAAAGTAGGTAAAACTCTGGTCGACGTCTGCAATTACCAATTTAGATACTCGCAGAGACGGCAAGCCGAGACGCGAACCCGAACGAGTTGTCAATGTTATTTGTTTCGATGAGTCACGTGACTGATGACCTCATTAAAGAAAGCGTATACGATTATATCGGAAAAGCTTATTTGTGCAAATCACTTACTTCTACGGGTTTCAACAAGAGCATTATGCGTCATCCAAAACTTCCGATCATCTTGGTCCATCCTAGCTATGTGTTCTATCTGAGCAGGACGACCTTCCGGGAAAGCCACACCAACAGTGGAAGTTGCATTGTCTTCCCACTTTATCCACGTAGCCGGAACACAAACATATTTATCGACGTCAGGGCGCGGTGAGGCTAGGAACTCGACAACGTAGTACCCGGAAGGTGGCATTTCATCTGAAAAGACGAAATTATTGTAGTGGTATTGGTAATTGGGAATTGCATGACACCACCTGATGGTCAAAGACAGTATTACTGAAACCGGATTATATTATATTCTTACGGCGGCGACGTATACGCCATCTGGATTTCAAAAATACAACTATCGAAACATCAAATAACAATGGAAGACTTATATCAAAGTAGTCATTTACCCATGCGACGTCTCAGTACACTTATTCAGAACAAGAATGTGTTTATTTTAATAAAAAAGTCCAATAATTATTACCCGCTTATCGTCAAATCGTCACCAATTTCGTATGGTACACTTGACACTTGTTGTTATTAAGTTTGGACAAAATCTGAACACGTATTATCATTAACAACCGACACGTCAACGTTCCAGAGACACACTGATACGCATAAATTCTGCACATCCAAGTGTCCACTACCGAAAGAATGTCAGAGGTCACGATACCCGAAACCGTTCTGATACTATTGTTAACTATCCTCTCTCACTGTAGCGATAATTATTATAATTCCAAATAAAACCACACCAGACAATTTGACTCACTTTTAATCTACCAAATTTAGCTCAACAGTTTTTACATCACAATTCCATGTCTACCACCAGAATGACGCCATCGGCACAGACACCGCACGAGATACATTTTATCGATTATAACTTGAATGATATATCGATTTTCAAAATAAATAAGTTAAGATTATTTAATTAATATTTTAGCTTTGAGTAACACGAAAATTATGAACCCTAACAATCTACCGTCCTGACATCGTGGGCGTCCTCGCACACGACGCCAAGTGGCACTGAAGACATTTTACACTTTTAAATTCCTGAGAAATATATTGTTTACATAACGTGTAATGTAGGTATCAAAATCAATAGAAATATTAATTACCTTTTCAGGAATTTTGTGTCCATTGTAATTAAAAAGGCTGTGATTATCTTCTAAAGGAGTGTGGTCCCTGAAAATTTATTGGTAACCAATTGTTATGTGTATATATTTTATTTTTATCAGCTTTAAATGGAATATTTTGTTTACTCATCTCTGTCATGGATGACAATCTATTGGTAACATATTCAAAGAGCCAATCAAAGCGTTGTGAGAATATCTTTATGATTGGTTACTATCCTTCATTTCATAAAATTTTGACCATTCAAGTAATACATGTGTTTTTGACAATCGAGTGATGTGTTTGTTGCTAAGTAACTATGGTTTTATGTGTTTATGTTTATGAACTTACTTATTTATAGAATAAGTACCTGGACGCCCGAGCGTTGCTCGGATAAAAACAATTGATTTTCTTGGTTTATTTTTAAGCAAAACATTTACAAGTAACAAAGCCTTTTGAAATACCTAGCTCCCAATAAAAAAAAAATTGTCACAAAAAATAAAAAACGCAACTTGAGGTTTGAACCCGGGTCTCTAGCTCCGCAGTAAGCTTTCGTATCCATTCGACTAAGAATGCTTTAATTCCATTGACGAAATTTTTATAGAGGTTTTTCATATCGACATTGTCATTAGTTTGAAGGGTGGATTGACGGTCGACATGTGACGGCTTTCTACGCCACAATATTATTAATATTCTCCAATAGATGTCAGTAAGAGTAATTTTATATTTAACGGCATAAACATTAAATAAAACGACAATTTCTATCAATAAAAATTTGTGGATCGATTTATCATCCCTGAAACCAGGGTACTAAATTTCATCAAAATCTCTGGAGCCGTTTCCGAGATTCAAAAAATATATTTAGTAGATATATACAAGAATTGCTCGTTTAAAGGCATTAGATTAGTGTATAATTACTGTACATATAACTATAATCCTAAAATATAACACTCAAGTGGATTGCACCGTAGGCCTGATTATAGTTTCGGTTATAACTAACTTTAGCGGTAACTTTAACGACGACAATAGAATTTAACAATAGTGTGTTTTGTGTGTGTGTGTTGTGTACAGGCGGTGAAGTTAATACTCAGACGATATGATATTTGACCATAACAATAGCATTAACCGGCCAATATCGATCAGTTAATGTTACCGTTAAGTTATGACGTCATTGCAATAGCTTCAATGATGCAACGCAAATGTCGCTTAACCGAGGATTTGACGGCTAGTTTGGGTTTAGTTATCGTTATAGTTACATGGTGCAATACACCCTAAAATGTCACTCACGCCACGACACAATGTTATGACTGATTCAATCGAATCACCGCCGCTCAAATGGTCATCGACATAGAAGTCACGTCTAATGGACTCTTTAAGCCGCGGATCTGAACATTGATCTGCAAGAGACACTTAACATTTTGTGGCTAAATACGGGGCTGAAGCGATGCCATAAGTTACCGTATTTAAGTTATATGTTTTAATGATTCTGTTGGATCAAATCTAAACAGAATTTGTTGTAAAGAACGCTGATGTGGCTCTATTAATACAGCTCTGTACATTTTTTCAATGTTACCTGTTACGACATATTTATGCTGTCTATATCGTAACAGAATTGAAAGTAGGTCCTCTTGTACTGTCGGGCCTACCATTTGAATACTGTTAAAAGACTGCCTAAAAAAGACCTGAGAAAACGAACAAAAACGAACGAAAGAAAACGAACGAAAGCCTGACGTGGTAGTTACCGATGCATCAAAAACCACACGAAGCTTTGTGGTTGAGCTGGACTCGCGTATAACACCATGATGAGGCAAGTAATATTTAAAATTTGAAGAAACTGTGTTTCAAGTCATATGATTAAGATTAATGTATTCTAGCATGAATTGTAGGTATTTTTCTTTAAAGGAAGGGTGACGTAGAAATCTGCGTTCTAAAGACAGAAATCTGCACTTTGCCATCGCAAAAGAGTCGCCTAAACACTCAGGCGAGTCATTTAATGGTATGGTAACTACAAATTGTCCATTACTGTCACGACGGGTTGTTTCTTGGAAGAGCCTTTCACAAGCCTGTTCTTCTGAAGTATGATAGGTACTGGAGGCCACAGAATCAAACGTTCCCAAACAGAACAAAATTTCCCAAAAACGAGTGAATTGCTCAGACTCCTCATGTGACAGAAAATGACATACAGATTTCTTATGAGGCCTTCACTCAGAGACACAGCCTGAAATAAGCCACCCTAATTTTGAGCTTTGTAATTTAGATTTATTTACACCTAAATTTATGCTGTCAGAACCTAGGACGTTCCAAAATATCTCAGCGCCCACTAAGATATCTATTGCTGAAAGTAAATTAAATGTTGGGTCTCCAAGCTGAAGACCTGGTGGAATAGGCAATTTTTTTATGTCCAGATAAGAGCCAGGCAGCGACTGTGTTATAGACGGTAAGACAAAACAGTCTATGTTTGCCTTGTAGCCACCACAAATTGATTGCAATGAAATACTGCAGTTTTCTGAAGTTTTTGAAATTTGGCCATTAATACCTGAGACAATGGAGCTACTGCTATGTTTTACCAGGCTGAGCTTCTCACAGAGGTCTTGATTGACGAAGTTAGAGGTGCTACCGTTGTCCAGTAGAAGTCTGGCGGTATGAAGTCCTCCTTTGACGTCTGCCACTCTCAGCAATGCTGTGGAAAGCAATATGTGAGCCTTGTTTAAATTGTCAGGTATAATGTTAGTCGACAAGGCAATATTGTCGTTTGAATCTTTGTGTAAAAGGGAATTATGCTGAGAAGAACAGTATTTGCAGTGAGATAACTTGCAATGTTTGACTAAATGACCGTAGGCAATTTAAGCAAACATTGCTTTCTGATGCCTTTTTCATTCGGGTGTCAACTTCAAGATTTCTGAAAGACTAACATGTAAATAAGTAATGTTCTTGAGCACACATGGGGCATTTGATGTTATAACTTTTGTTATTAGATTTAGTATTAAAATTAGAATAAGTTTTTGTTTTAGTTTGTAAGTTAGGTTCATTATTTAGTGTGTTAGTTTTAGTGTTAATATTTTTATTTAAAATAATGTTGTTATTTAAAGTCTCTAGTAAGTCTGCCCTGTTAGTATGCCGCGCATAGGTAATGAATGTTGTTTATATCGTTGATGCTATTTTTATTATGTATAAGGGAAAGATACGTATCTCTAAATTCCAGCCAGTGCTGATAGTCGCCGTTGAAGTGAGGCACATCAATCTTGGGGAGCCGAACAAAGTTGTGTTTACATCCAGAGTCGTCATGGACCGACGCCGACGCTGACGACGACGGGCGCGCCGGGACGAGCAGAGCACCACCGCACCGTAAAACCGTGCATTTTGTAAAACAAACGACCGGCCGTGCGCCGTATGACAAACGCACGAAACGCATAAATTGAAAGAGCCCTTAGGAATGTCAAACGATGTGATATTACAAACAACATTTGCCGTACAACTGCTGATTGGGTTCTGTGAATGTTGATTGACCTTTGTGACGTTAAGGTCAGGAACGGATTTGATAAGGACGGACTTCGTATCAATAAATACAGCGCTAACAGAGGAAATGTGCTGCTTATGTGAGTTATTCTTTTTGTGTCCTTATCTATCGTATTTGAGTTGAATTGTACCCGTTTTGTTACCCGTAGCCATGAGCAAGTCATAGTGGGGTTCCAAATCAAATATCATATAATTAAAAAATAATAATATTATAAGAAGCGCGCATGGCCTGGCGGCTAGCGTAGAACGCAAGCGATCTATGCAGCTGAGCCAAACGGGCGCGGTCGGGTGTGAGATGGGTGACCGCTAGTGGCAAAAAAAAAATCATGCGCGTTTCCGTGCTTCGGAAGGCACGTTAAGCCGTCGGTTCCGGTTGTTGTCGATAGATAACAGTCGTTAAACCTAGTCGGAGGCCTTATGGGCGGTTTGAAAACATCCGACAGCGGGTTGGCCACTAACCCGCATCTCCACCAACCCGCATTGGAGCAGCGTGGTGGAGTAAGCTCCAGGCCTCCCCAATAATGGGGAGAGACCCGTGCCCAGCAGTGGGACGCAAAAAGGGTTGCAGCCAATATTATTTTTTAATTATATGATATTAATATGGTGGTGACTAGGGTTAAGTTAGGCAAGAAAATGAAAAAAATTTGTATGTGGTTAAAATTGAACTTTATTTTTAAATGAATATTTTTTGCCTTCTCTGAGGCACTCTAAGCCTTAATGAGCTTAATGAGCTAGCGAAAATATAGTAGTTTCGCCTACTATAATATAGTAGGCGAAACCATAAAAAACCATAATATTTTAAGAAATATAGTATTTGATCGCTTAAAATAGTAGGATACTATAATTATATAGTAGGGTTGGTAATCCTAGTGGTAACTATTTTATGGCCAAAAGTAAACACAGACTTATCTTTCTTCAATTCTTATTTTCTTAAAAAAAATGTTGTTTCATTAGAAGGCCTTGGAATGATGCTGAGGAAACTGACCCCGTAACTAAATCGATTGGCAGTCCGGCATGGTAACCATTGCGCCACGCGGTTCGTCAAACATCGACATGGGTTTCCCCTCCAATTCACTACTCAGTCTGGTCTTGTACACTGAAGTCAGTGGGTTCCCGCTATCTTCCTCAGGTGGTCCGTTCAAAAGATCAAACTTTAACAGGAGTTGAGAGTTCCATAAGATTTGCAGTCATAGTTTTTTTTCCAACATTATATAACTTTAAAAAAAAAAACCGCCTTCAAACAGAAAAATAATATTGTTCAGTATTTCGCATTGATGTGATTTCCTGCACCTTCCGATGCTTACGGCGGCATGCGGCCACACACACCGCCGTCCTTCCCGGGGCTGCTGGCTGGACGGGTCGAGCTCCCACTCTCACCGCCCGCAGCCCCGGAAGCTCCCTTTTAGTCGCCTCTTACGATCAGGCAGGGGATACCGTAGCTCTATTCTTACTCCCGAAGCTACCGGGACTTGATGATGGGATCCTAGGGAAATCGAGGGTAACTCTCAAATTTTATAGGCACACATATTGATTTTCTTATACTTTCTGAACCAAAATTGATATTTGTACATAGTAACTATCATCTTATGTTGCTGAGCTGATGATAATGACTACGACTACTACAATGATAACGACTATGATGGTAAGGAGTTGACAGAAACTTCTTTCTAAAAATGATTTTTTGTTTAAAAACTTATGCTCCCGAGATGTTCTAACTGTCACCAAGTCAAGATCTGATGATGGGATCCGAGGGAAATTGAGGGCAACTCTCAAATTTTATTACCAACCCTACTATATAATTATAGTAGGGTTGGTAATCCTAGTGGTAACTATTTTATGGCCAAAAGTAAACACAGACTTATCTTTCTTCAATTCTTATTTTCTTAAAAAAAATGTTGTTTCATTAGAAGGCCTTGGAATGATGCTGAGGAAACTGACCCCGTAACTAAATCGATTGGCAGTCCGGCATGGTAACCATTGCGCCACGCGGTTCGTCAAACATCGACATGGGTTTCCCCTCCAATTCACTACTCAGTCTGGTCTTGTACACTGAAGTCAGTGGGTTCCCGCTATCTTCCTCAGGTGGTCCGTTCAAAAGATCAAACTTTAACAGGAGTTGAGAGTTCCATAAGATTTGCAGTCATAGTTTTTTTTCCAACATTATATAACTTTAAAAAAAAAACCGCCTTCAAACAGAAAAATAATATTGTTCAGTATTTCGCATTTGATATGCTTGATTGCATGATTTTTTTGTTGCCTGATTCTTTTGTTTCACTCTTTTTAGTACGTTTAATTTAATAATTATGTATTGTTTAAGCATAATTGGCGATATTTCCACATACGTGTGCCTATAAAATTTGAGAGTTGCCCTCAATTTCCCTCGGATCCCATCATCAGATCTTGACTTGGTGACAGTTAGAACATCTCGGGAGCATAAGTTTTTAAACAAAAAATCATTTTTAGAAAGAAGTTTCTGTCAACTCCTTACCATCATAGTCGTTATCATTGTAGTAGTCGTAGTCATTATCATCAGCTCAGCAACATAAGATGATAGTTACTATGTACAAATATCAATTTTGGTTCAGAAAGTATAAGAAAATCAATATGTGTGCCTATAAAATTTGAGAGTTACCCTCGATTTCCCTAGGATCCCATCATCAAGTCCCGGTAGCTTCGGGAGTAAGAATAGAGCTACGGTATCCCCTGCCTGATCGTAAGAGGCGACTAAAAGGGAGCTTCCGGGGCTGCGGGCGGTGAGAGTGGGAGCTCGACCCGTCCAGCCAGCAGCCCCGGGAAGGACGGCGGTGTGTGTGGCCGCATGCCGCCGTAAGCATCGGAAGGTGCAGGAAATCACATCTGCTCTCCCAAAGATGGGGCCTTTCCAGGGCGTCGCGTATGGAGGACACCGGTGCGTTCCATGGGAGATCCCGGAGTCCTCCCCAAACGCAGAGGAGGCCACCGAGGGGGTTTTAGTGAGGTTCAAATCCCACATAACCCGGTGTCCTCTCCCAAGGTGCTGGGTACCTTTTGAAGGTTTCCCCCCCGATACCAAAAAAAAAAAAAAAAGGATCCCATCATCAAATCTTGACTTGGTGACAATCATCAAACATAAAGAAGCATATATACGGTCGAATTGATAAATCTCCTCCTTTCTTGAAGTCGTTTAAAAAGAATAGATTAAGTATCTAAATTTCTATGGTTGCCAAACTATAAACCAGTTTGTCTGCAAAGTTGCTGGTACTCTTGAGAACTGATGGTCACCTTATGAAAATAAGATTGAAAATTTCAGACGTATCACCTTTTTAGAGTTCCGTAGCCAAATGGCAAAAAACGGAACCCTTATGGATTCGTGATGTCTGTCTGTCTGTCTGTCCGTCCTTATGTCACAACCACTTTTTTCCGAAACTATAAGAACTATATTGTTGAAACTCGGTACGTAGATGTAGTCTGTGAACCACATTAAGATTTTCACACAAAAATAGAAAAAAAGCAATAAATTTTGAGGCTTCCCCATACTTAGAACTGAAACTCAAAATTTTTTTTCATCAAAGCTATACGTGTATCTTTGGATAGGTCTTCAAAAATGATATTGAGGTTTCTTATATATTTTTTTTCTATACTGAATAGTTTGCGTGAGAGACACTTCCAAAGTGGTAAAAAGTGTGTGGGGGACACACCCCTGTAACTTCTAAAATAAGAGAATGATAAAACTAAAAAAATTAATGATGTACATTACGATGCAAGCTTCCACCGAAAATTGGTTTGAACGAGATCTAGTAAGTAGTTTTTTTTAATACGTCATAAATCGTAAACCACAATTTACCTTTCATTCAATCTTAATGCAATGAATTCTATGGATAATCAAAGAAAATGATGTATTTCTGTTGCCACTATTGTTATACAAATACTAAAAATAGAATAAAATTGATATTTAAAGGGGCTCCCATACAATAAACGTGATTATTTTATAGTACGGAACCCTTCGTGCGTGAGTCCGACTCGCACGTGGCCGGTTTTTCTTAAACCTTTTACTCACCTGAAAGCATAACAACTAAAACCTTTCAGATAAACCATCCTGCGCTCACTAATGCCAAACATCTACTATATCCATACTTACATTCTTAAAAAGCATGCTAAAAGTGTAATTTTTATGCAAATTCGGAGCGTGCAAAACCCTAGAAAGTGCAGGGACCGTTTCCTGGATGGATACTCAGTGAATTTTATGTGTTTCTCAGTCCGCTGATAATGCGAGGATGCATATTTTTCCGTCCAGGCTTAGGGCTGCCATAAATCTATTATACCATTTTAACTTTAGGAGATCTTAATATGTCTAGAAATGATGTTGAAATCAGTGAGTCAATGGAACTTTTCAAAATTAAACGTAGTATATCATGTTAAAATTGAAATTTTATGGCTAGCATTCTCATTTATCCTTAAAAAAATTGGTTTATTTTGTGCATTTATATGTATTTTGTGCATAAACATTGGTGCATTACGTGGTGTTAGTGTAGTGGAGTAATCTTTTTGGGATTTGTATCAGCAATAATAACCCTCCTCGACGCTTGGAGAGACTCCATGATCCTCAGTGAAACGCACCTTCAAAACCTTCAGGTATTTACGACGGCGTACTGCCACGTACACATCATCATCCGACCTGTACCTGATGATTAAACGATTCGAGCTTCCACTCTAGCCGTTTTACGATGATGATGACGATGACTCTAGCCGTTTACAACACCGAAAACTCTCTTAATCTCACCTCTTATCACCAGATATGGGATTTTAACCACCTGCGTAGCGCAATGGTTCCATGCCGGACTGCCAATCGAAGGGTCCCGGGTTCGATTCCCGGCGAAACAGAAATTTGAATGATGAGTTTAAATTTTTGTTCTCGGTTTGGGTGCTTGTGATTATGTCTTTGTGTGTGTCCATGGTGCCCACAATACAGGGTATATCTACCCTACACTGTGGGGTTATGTAAGTGAAACTTTATTTTATTTATCTCCTAAATCGTTTGATCCTTCTTCGTGAGTTAAAATGATTGATACAGACCGGTTACGAAAAGGTGGTTAAAAGTGCGGACTGACACAACTCACACAAAGGCACACTACGTAGCGACGTCACGCTTACACCCGTATTCAAGAAGCATACTTGCTAAAGCTTGCTATACTATGCGTGTGAAGCCTTATTAACTCGTCGGAATTATTTGAAAACTGCCAAGCGTTAACCCTGAAAACAAGCTCGGCGCATATTTGTCTCCATCAGGGCGCGCTCGGCGAGTGTTTGCGTGGTTAAGGATATTTTGAGAACACACATAGTTTACGTAAACTGTTCAGCGAAATTTACTGAGTGCTAGAATTCCTTCCACAAATCTGTCAGATAAGGGTTGAATAATAAAAATGGATATTTGGTACTGAAATTTACTGGCATGTCCAATCATCTTATTGGATGTTGATGGGTGACGGCTTGCTAACTTTATGTGCATTATGATGCTTTAGATTTTGCCGTTAGATTTAGACAAGTTTGAGCTTTTGAGTCTGGGTTCTATCAATGTTGAAAGCCTTATGGGAGTTTTGAAAACAGCGGGTTGGCCAATAATTAGTAGGTGATCACTGATCATGCATGTAGCATTAATGGTGGACCTGCGGCTGGCGTAGTACACAAGCGATCTGCAAGCGAGCAGCCAAGCTAAACGGGAGTGGACATGAGTGAGATGGGTGAACGCTTATGGCAAATATCATGCGCGTTTCTATTCTTTGGAGGGCAAGTTTCAGCCATTGGACCTGGGTTATTTAGTCTTATGCAAAGTTTGAAAAGTTTAGAGTTTTAGGTTCACCAATAACATTCAGGCGTTAACATTAAAGTAGCGTGGTGGTGTAAGGTTCTAATTGAGGAGATTGCATTGCATACTAATTGTGAGGAGATATTCAACGTGCCCATCTGTGAGGTGCTAAATAGATATAGCCTATATACCTATCTCTTGATTAATATATCTCGCCCTATCTCTTCTATTGTTCAATGATAATGAACTATCGATATTTCTAATTCCATGAACAGAAACAATAATATTTCATTTGCATACAATAACTCCGGGGCTTACACAGAGCTAGTGCATACCGACTTGAGATTGAAAGGGCTTATGTTTGAAATATAGTATGGGTTACGGAATAAGAAGATAGCGAAGACTTCTCTTGACCTAGGATAGGGTCAACCCTATTTATCAATGTTATAATCTGACTGTCACATCTGACAAACAAAATATTTTTATTTTGACCAAATTAACTATAAAATACTACCAAATATTGAAAACACCGTGAAAAGTTCTTTTTTTATTAGACTTCTGTTGTTTTTAAAAAGTGTTGTGATAAAATTTTACCTTAAGTCTTACGGAGCGGCCGGGCGTTTGGTGTCATTAATGGCACCAATCAACATGCTTCAATTTGGGCGCGCGAACTTGGTTTCTATAATGTAATTGTAATTATTCTAAGGAACTATCAATATTTCCTACTCTATGAACAAGAACAATAACATTTGATTTACATACAATAACTCGGGAGTATTATACATTGTTGGTGCTGCAAGCCGAAGTGAGATTGAATGGGTTTACGTGTGAATAAATTATAGTAGACTAGCTTTCCGCCCGCTGTTCTGCCTGTTTGAGGTACACATTTTCATATAAAAATGAGAGATTTTGGCTGCAACCCTTTTTTGCGGCCCACTGCTGGGTACGGGCCTCTTTCCATTATTGGGGATGCCTGGAGTTTACTGGAGTAAACTGAAGTAAAGCGTAGTGGACTACGCTGCTCCAATCCCGAAGGTACAGTGAATAGATCACTTGCGTTTTACGCCAAAAAGCTGGCCTTGCGCGCAGCGCTCGCATGGCTCGACGGCTAGCGTAGAACGCAAGCGGTCTATGCAGTTAAGCCAAACGGGCGCGGTCGGGTGTGAGATGGGTGATCGCTAGTGGCAAAAAATTTCATGCGCGTTTCCGTGCTTCGGAGGGCACGTTAAGCCGTCGGTCCCGGTTGTTGTCGATAGATAACAGTCATTAAAACTTGTACGAGGCCTTATGGGCGGTTTGAAAACATCCGACAAAGGGTTGGCCACTAACCCGAATCTCCACCAACCCGCATTGGAGCAACGTGGTGGAGTAAGCTCCAGACCTCCCCAATAAGGGGGAAAGACCTGTGCCCAGCAGTGGGATGCAAAAAGGGTTGCAGCCTAGCTGGCCTTGCACGCTTCGCTACCACACGTCAGGAGTTTTTTGGTGGGAAGTCGGAAACACAATGACATGTTGTGCTCTTGTTTTCCGAGTATTTTCTTGGTGTATTTTTAAGTTATATCGAATAAAGTTGATGACGTATTATTCGGTGTAGGTTAATGACAGTGCACGAGTGTTGTGAAATAAAATAACAGTGCGAAAACATGTTTTGTCAGCTTGCCTCCAAAACTCCATTGGATACGTTCTGGTAAAGTAGCTATAGCTTTACTTGAACATCTGGCTGAATAGACTGACTGATGACTGCTGATTTACAGATTTTTTCTATGACACTAAGTGATGCAAAAATTTGACTTGACGCTGGCAATATACACAGAGTTGCGGTGTCATTATTGAAAAAAAACATACTTCAAACTAAGTCCCCAGTCCTACACAGTTCCTAGTAACTTAATTATAAGCACAGCCTCCAGGCCGTCTTCCAAGACGACAATCAAATTGGCCCGAACTCGCATCGAAATCTAATTTCGTGTGTGTGCTGCCTGCGTTGTATGTTTTTCTTCTTTATGGGCGTGTGATACTTGGCTAGGCTACAACCATTGCGTCCCACTGTGGGTCTCACACTATTATTAGTTTGGCCACTAACCAGCATCTCTATCTATCCGCATTGGAGCAGCATGGCGGAGTAAGTTCTATTTCAGGAAGTCCAATCGGCTCCGGCTGTAGGTTAAACACATGTGTACTGACAATCGTGATTATGTGCATAAGATTTGGAAGCTAATACCTAAAGAACATTCTCTTTGATTAACACAAAAAACATATAAAAATGTTCCTTACTCACACAACCTGCGTAGCGCAATGGTTACCATGCCGGACTGCCAATCGCAGGGTCCCGGGTTCGATTCCCGGCGAAACAGAAATTTGAATGATGAGTTTAAATTTCTTCTCCATCTTCTTTCTTCTTCTTTCTTTCATCTCTTTTCATCTTCTTTCTTTCTTCTCATTACTACCTCCTTACCCGGGCAGACTCATGAGGATCACTGCCTCATGGTGATTTCACTTCGCCGTTAGGCGGTAGGCATTTTAAAAAAGGTAGGTTAAAGGTAGTTTTGGTAATGAGTGTAAAACGTGAGTGTGAAACTCTTCTATATTTATTTGTCATGCAATCTTACTCGACACTGAGTGCTTTCGAGGTTACGCACATTGAAACAATGTGCATGGCACGCCTGACTAGTCGAACGGACTTCGTGACATGGAACATCTATCGGCGCTCTTTGCATAGCGTTGCCGGATTACTTAAGCAAGTATGCTTCTTAAATACGGGTGTAAGCGTGACTTCGCTACATAGTGTGCCTATGTGGGAGTTGTGTCAGTCCGCACGTTTAACCACCTTTTCGTAATCGGATTTTTAAGTCACGATGAATGATCAAATGATTTAGGAGATAAATAAAATAACGTTTTACATTCATAGCCCCACAGTAAGGTGTCGCCAGGAATCGAACCCGGAACCCTCCGATTGGCAGTCCGGTATAGTAACCATTGCGCTACGCAGGTCATCAAAGAAAGCGGAGTTTCATTGTAGGTATACGCTAAGAAAATATTTAAAATATCTTTTTTGTCTTTTAAATGCGGTGATCAGCGGGACTACGATGGACTATATAACATGATTCGTTTCTTGTAAGTAATATACGAGTAGGTATTTCTTCGGCCAAAATTTGAAAGTCCTGCCACATTTGGGTAGGTAGGTGGTAGAACTATTATCGTTCACCCGGGGAAGTACCACCGCTGCACCCACTTCTGCCGTGAATCCATTCTATTGTGTTTCGGTGGAAAGTTGCAGTTGCCGGCCACTTACATGAGGTGACCACCAGCCTCCGGAGTAGCAGCGCAACTGCACACGACCTCAGATAAGACTTACCTATGCTTGCTTGAGGTTGTATGTACCTATAGATGTCCATGGGCTGCAGCGACCACTGAACACCACGTGGCCTGCATGCTCGTCTGCTACTCCGTTTAAATAAAAAAGGCTATATTATTGTAAAGTTTCATTAAAATCCATTCAGTAGATTTACGTGAAAGAGTAACAAACATCCATACTTACAAACTTTCGCGTTTATAATAATTAGTAAAATACGAGTAGGTATATCTCCGGCCAAAATTTGAAAGTCCTGCCACCTATACTTGTAACTTGTATAGCTAACTAATGTTTGGCTTTAAGTTTTAACTCTATTACCTAAGTTTGGGATAAAGGGGAACAACAAACGCTATTGGTTTTGGGAAATGTAATTACGGGCTGACTCGGGCGGGCGGCTAGTTCAGGGATTATTTTATATACTTAGCTTAGGTAACTTTATTTACGCAAACAGTACTATAACATAAGAAATAAGGATAACTGATTAATTGGGTGTGTTTTTTAAATATCTTAGTAATGGTATTTAAGTCCGCCCCAACCCGTTTGGCCATAGGTAATAATAATATATCCACTACAAACACACAAATGCGCGGTGTGTGGTGTAAACATTCGAAGCTGCAGCAGAGCACATTTGCTCTTCCGAAGATTGGCCCGTACGGTGCGTCGAGCGCGGAGGACACCGGTGCGTTCCACTGGAGTTCCCGGAGTCATCCCCAAGCACAGAGGCAGGCCACCGAGGGGATTTTAATGCAGTACAAATCTCACAGTACATTATGAAGGTACTGTCGTTTAGTTAGGCGTGTGTAACTTTTAACTGGATTATCGAGGTACAGAAGCGATAAACGTCAAATCAAATTAGTAGGGATCAGGGATCTAATTATGTTAACTGCCCAGATGTAGTTTACGGCCGGTTATTTTGGCTCTTAGTATATTTATTAATAGGTACGTAACAAAACGTTTTATTAAAATAGGCAAAGTTTGGTCTTGAATGAGAGTTCATTGTGTTCTATATAAATTAAATAGGTAAATTATTTAAAATAACAAGAGCATAATACAATAATAATATTGACTACCCTCGTGGCGTTATGGTTACCACGCGGGTCTGCCGATCAGAGTCCCGGGTTCGATTCCCGGCGAAGCAGAAATTTGAATGATGAGTTTCAAATTTCAGTTATTGGCCTGGGTGTTTGTGTTTCTGTCTTTGTGTGTGTCCATGGCACCCACGCCACAGGGTATATCTACCCTACTCTAAGGCTATGAGTGTGAAGCTTCATTTATTATTAATTAATTTATTTATCACATAATTTTTTTAATTTAGAATTGTACAAACGACGTAGGGAATCCCAGTCGTCTAAACGCCTAATTAGCAAATTTTTACACACACACACACATCATGTAAATTTTAACTGCATTATGGAGGTACAGAAGAGATAAACTACAAATGAGATTAGTAGGGACCGGCAGATCTAATTATTATTACGGTAACCGACGACGGACACAGGACATTAGGTAATTCCGTTTATTTTGGCCTCACGTATATTTAACAAAAGGATTTAATTTTATTTATTTAAGTAAAGTAACTGAAGGCTTGGTCTTAATTGACAGTTTAACTTTTCTCCAGATAAACCATGCAGTACCTATCAAAGACAAACTCAACTCAACTTTTATGGGAACAAATATGGTGTTTTTATACATTTGGTTCGTCATATTTACCTTCATGAGGTATGCAAATATTACAATAATTAAAAATTTAACTAATTACAAATGACAAATATAAAAATGTACATTGTAATAGTGATCTTTATTTTATTAATTTTTCATTATTTGTAACCATATTGTGCCTTTTTATTGATAAATTTTATTTATTTTTATTTTTAGGATCGGAGCAGGGTTTTGTAAACTGAGAGGAAAAAAAGAATGAATTCCTTTGTGCTGCCGTATATTGCGGTAATTAAAAATTTGGGGGTAAGTTTTTGTAAATAAGAGAAATAAGTTTTATATACTTACGAATCTATATACTTGGTTTTACACGCTGAGACGTGGTCTTTTACAGTTGGTCTTTTCCATAGGCTCAAGGTCGCTCAGCGCGCGATGGAGAGGGCTATGCTTGGTATTTCTCTACGCGATAGAATTCGTAACGATGAAATCCGTAGACGAACGAAAGTTACCGACATAGCTCTCAAAATTTGCAAGCTGAAGTGGCAATGGGCAGGCCATATAGTTAGAAGAACCGACAACCGATGGGGAAGAAAGATTCTCGAATGGCGACCACGTCTCGGCAAAAGGAGTACAGGCCGCCCGCCAACCAGGTGGACTGATGACCTGAAGAAGACAGCAGGTAGTCGCTGGATTCAGAAGGCCCAGGACCGGGAGGAGTGGCGAAGGTTAGGGAAGCCTATGTCCAGCAGTGGACTATAAAAGGCGGATGGATGGATGGATACTTGGTTTTAAATATCGACAAACATAAACAAATAACGTTTCACACTCTTAAACCCACAACAACGCATACAAAGACATGAACAGCCACTAACGTTTCACACACTCATAGCCTCACAGTAGGGTAGATATACCCTGTGTCGTGGGTACCATGGACACATACAAAGACAGAAACACAAACACCCAGACCGAAATCAGAACTTTGAGTTTAAGTTCAAACTTTCTCAATTCAAATTTTCTGCTTCGCCGGGAATCGAACCCGGGACCCTCTGATTGGCAGTCCGGATGGTAACCATTGCGGCACACGGGTCGTCTAAAACGCATCAGTTCGCCAAGAATTGAATCCGGGACCCGATTGGCGGTACGGCATGGTAACCATTGCGCCATGTGTGTATTTATACTGTACATAATATACAGATTAGATTGGATTAGCGTGATGGATTATGGTCTCAGTATACGTATTATATTTTTGAGAAGAGACCAGTAGATATTAGATAATGATTAAATATTGTTATTCGACAGTCGATAATGATAACAGCGAATGTCATTTTCCACTCTTTTTTTTCATTTATGGCATCGCAAACTCTGTGCATACTGCCAGCGTGAAGCATAACTTTTGCATCATTTTTTTGCCAGTTTCAATGAAACTGGACGAAGTAATAACAAAGTCAGTAAGTAAGTCGTCAGTAATCAGTCAGTCTAGTCAGTCCAACATTCAAATAAAGCGATGGCTACTTTACTAGAACGTGTCCGATGGAATTTTGGAGGCAAGCAGAAAAAACATATTTTAGCACTGTTATTCTATTTCACAAACACACGTGCACTGTAATTAACCTATATTAAACAAAATGCCATCAACTTTATCCGATATAACTCAAAAATACACCAAGAAAATGAAAATAAAACAAGAGCACAATATGTATTTTTCGACTTCCCGCCAAAACTCCTTTTCCACTCTTTTACAGACACCCGGAAGGGATAAATGACAATCTTAATTTATGGAAGGACCGAAGGTATAAACGACTTACTCAATAGGCAGAGTTCGAGGTCCAATATAATTACGAGTACTGACCGCAGGATGGATGGAGGATATTAGAAACTGACACCGGCGACAGTTATTTAGGCCTCGGGTCTGTTTAGTAAAATATTTATTTATTTGTATTGCTATAGTTTGGTTAACTAAGCCAAACGGGCGCGGTCGGGTGTGAGATGGGTGACCGCTAGTGACAAAAAATTTCATGCGCGTTTCCGTACTTCGGAGGGCACGTTAAGCCGTCGGTCCCGGTTGTTATCGATAGATAACAGTCGTTAAACCTTGTCGGAGGCCATATGGGTGGTTTGAAAACATCCGACAGCGGTTTGGCCACTAACCCACATCTCCACCAACCCGCATTGGAGCAGCGTGGTGGAGTAAGCTCCAGGCCTCCCCAATAATGGGGAGAGACCCGTGCCCAGCAGTGGGACGCAAAAAGGGTTGCAGCCATAGTTTTGGTATTGAGCAAGAGCTGACTTTTAAAAAAAGTAGCTGCAAGTTTATATTTCGAAAACAAAATTACTTTTTAAAATAGCTCGATATCCCTATCCCTACTAATATTATAAATTCGAAAACTGTCTGTCTGTCTGCTACGCTTTCCCGCTTAAACTACTGAATCAATTTTCATGAAATTTGGAACACACATAGAGTGGACCTTGGGAAAGGACATAGGATGGTTTTTATCCTACGGGAATCTATAAAACGAGTGCACGCGGGCGAAGCCGCTGGCGGAAGTCTAGTATCGCTATAAATTAAGAATTGAGGTGTACATCGAATGCTATTTATAATATAAATATCCTTTATTAGCACATACGTAAATTATTCAATGCTGAAAGTCGCGCACTACGCCTGATTCGGGCGGCGCTGCAAGTCACGAAATCACGTCCATTGATTAACGCCCGTTCTTTCACGTACGTCATCCATACTAATATTATACATTCGAAAGTAACTCTGTCTGTCTGTCTGCCTGCTACTCTTTCCCGCTTAAACTACTGAACAAATTTTAATGAAATGTGGAAGACAGATAGAGTGGACCTTGGGACAGGACAAAGGGTGGTTTTTATCCCATGGAAACCTTTAAAACGGGTCCACGCAGGCGAAGCCGCTGGCGGAAGGCTAGTCTGTATATAAGGCTAGAGATATTGTCATTAGAAAACGGTTATTGTATTGAGATCATAAAAGGAAGTTTATTTCTTATTGTATATACAGTGATAATAAAACATAGTAAAATGTAGTCTTTGAGTGTCATATTCTAAGCCCCTCGTGGGAGGTTTGTTCCACTAAGTTCAACTATAAGTTCAACCAGTTGAACTTATAGGACAAAAAAAGCCCAATTATTTCAACTTTGATATATTTTATAAAAGTACAACTTACTGGACAATATTGATCCTATTAGTTCAACTTTCTATTTAAATCATAAATCATTTATAGCGACCTTCCGTTACTCATCAAGAGATGGCGCCACGGGATTATCCTCCCGTGCACTCCGACATTCCCCGCGACTGCACTCATCGTACCAACCCACGGCGTCCCCTCATCGCAAAGGTATGAACTGTGACCATTTTGTCGAAGGTTCGAAGGGATAAACTATAAACTCAGTTGGCATATTTAGCGAATTTATTACGATATCTGACCGCAGGATGAACAGATGCCTGTCTGCCTGTCTGTCTGCCTGTCATTTAGGTTTGTTAAAATCAATTATACCTATTCTTTTGATACAATTTACATATTGGTAGTCCTACAGAGCCTTTGTAGGTAGGAATATCGTAAACTCTGTTTTAGGCAGTATTAAAAAATGTTTAATTATTTTCTACTGCTCTTCTAGATATTCTTTTTAAACCTTTTAAATAATAATTGTCTTCCGTTTCTATTACATCATAGTTCTCAACAAATGGAAAAATATTTACTCTGCGAATAACGTAAATTAATAAAATCAAAGATAAATCTTCACCTCACTAACAATAAAATCAAACTTCGTCGAAGGCTGCAAATAAAATTATCTGAGTCAGACACGCTTGTGTCAACGTTAGAAAAGCTCAACTAATCCAATGCTCGAGCTCTTTGCTGTTGTTTACTAGATGGAGAGATTTTTTTTTCATTTGTTTTTCATTTTTTAATGTCCAAGTCCAACGCTAGCAAAGTGCGAGTTGGTCATCATATCTGTTTAAAACAATATTTTTTTAAAACATATGCTAAAAAGATGGCTTGTTTTTTTTTGAAATTGGAATGATTTTCTATTTCTGTTCTTGGTCCGAGACCAAGTGTTTATGTTAACATCTTTGTGTATGTCCATGGTACCCACGACGGCCACGACACAGGGAATGCTAGTCTGGGGCTATGAGTATGAAGCGTAATTTTCAAAATTAGAAAATATATAAACTCTTTGTATACATACCATATCATAGACAACCTAATCATAAACATAACTCATAACACATCTTAAGATAAAATATAGTCTGATCATAAATATCAATATATTTTATAATGTAAATAAATATAATTGAATTAATAATTCAATAACAAATTTAATAAGCACACAAAAATAATTTATAATACTTTGGCAAAGGGAGATCTCCCACCGGGCGAGGTGGTCATGCCCGGGGTGCGGCCGCGCTCCAACTGACTCAATTCGGAGATTGTATATATAGATGCTCGGATATTCAGAAAACTTCGATGGCGTGATTCAGGAATACCCGTGGCGCCATCTTTTGATGAGTGGCGGAAGGTCGCTACAATACGATTATTGAATATTTAATAAATAGATGTTCTATTGACTTTGTGAGGTAGATTTGAAATCTAGGACGTTTAGTATAAAAGAATCGCAGAACCCTGGAGCTGAGCAGTTCATCGGTACGAGGGCTAAGGCGTTATCATGCCCGAATGCTGTGTGAAAGTATTGTGAGAGTTAAAGTATAGTATTTGAATATGTAAATGTGTATAATAAGTCAACTCTCGCATAAAGTGTTAGAGCCATCCAACCTACTTCTGTTACAATAGATTACCTCTTATGCCTCTATCATATTATCATAGTTTACTTCAAACAGAAAAATATTTGCTCAACGAAGAAAGTAAATCAAATAAAATCAAAGAAAAATCTTCACATCACTAACAACTAAATCAGATTTCGTCGAACGCTGCAAATAAAATTATCTGAGTCAGACACGGTTGTGTCAACATTGAAAGAGTTCATCAAACTAACCCAAGAGCCGAGGGAGTGAAGAAGTTTGCTGTGGTTTATTAGATACTAGCCTTCCACCAGCGGCTTCGCCCGCATGGACCCGTTTAATGGGTTAGGATAAAAAAATGCCTATGTGCTATTCCAGGCTTCATTGCTATATTAAAATCATAGGCGTTTAGCCAGTTGCTTCAACCGCGTTGACCCTATTACCCGTTTTCACGTAGGAATGAAGCATTTTCCCACCGTAAGCAGCAAGTAGCCTATGTTACTCAGGGTGAATGTAGATTTCTAATGGTGAATTTTGAGTTTATTCATTACAAACTTATAAAAATACAGAAATACAAATCTTTCCTCTTAACAATAGGTATTAATATAAAGTATAGAAGTATAGTTTAGTTTAGTTTTAGTTTAATTTTTTTCTGAAATAAAAGTAGCCTAAGTTACTCCTTATTACATCAGGTAGGTACCTGCAGGCAGGTGCATATGAAAGTCCCCTCAAAATGAGTCCAGAGACAGACATACACCTTTGTGGGCTCATGCACAATACTTTGTTAAAGATCATGACATGATCAAGTGCATAGTTTACGATTCTATAAAGTACATACAGACAAACATTCATTTTTATATATGTATATAGATAGACAAACTTGTATAATTTTTTCGGACTAGGCGTTTGTGTTTCTGTCTTTTTGTGTGTCCATGGTACCCACGATACAGGGTACTCGTATATCCACTCTACTGTGGGGCTATGTGTGTGAAGCGTTATTTATTAATTATTTTGAAATAAATAATATATTGAAAGTAAAATTGCTTTAACATTGCCTGGTTTTAACGCTGTGTCTGAAAATTGTTAGGTGTCGATCGATTTCTTCATTCTCCTTCATATTATGCACTTAATTGTTCAATATCAAATTAATTTAACATTGCTTGCAACTAGGTACCCATTCTGTTAAACTAATAATTATTTTTCTTCCTGTCAACTGCTTCTGTAGCTCATAAGGTCTGTATCTAAAAGAAACAATCCGTTAGTAAGTTACTTACCTATTCAATAAATAAGGAGAAAGAAGAAGGTATAATTGTATGTGAATACAATTATATATTTAAGGGCCTCGTTTACAATCTCCAAGTATAGTGTTGATTAGTTACGTCCCAAGTAAAGTTAATTGGCAAGCAAAAGCTAAGAGTACGGGTCAGTTTATTATATGATTAGTGCTACTCGAACATCGTGAAATTAAAATTGAAGTTACGGGTGACATTAACTGACAATTAGCGTACTTGTCACTTTACTTGAAGGTGGTGAAAGAGGCCCTAAGAATAACTAACTTTACTTAGCAGTTGCAGCCAAGTACAAGGACTCGGTAAATAAAGTTATCGAAGCCAAACTTCTGTGTCAACACGGAAGGAGTTCATCAAACTAATCTGGGCCCTATTGGTTTACCCAGTGAGTTAAAGGATAGAAAAACTAACGAGAAAAGAAGTTCTGAAGTCTCCGTGTTAATTGAGGTTTTCTTTGTTATGTTATGTAAGCAATATTAGGTTAGGGAAGTAGTATTTTATTGGATACTAGCTGTGCCCCGTGGTTATTTTTTTAAGTATCCTATTTTACTTCTGATAACTCCAAGAATATATGTACAAAGTTTCATGATGATCGGTTGAGTAGTTTTCGCGTGAAAGAGTAACAAACAAACTTACTTTCGTATTTACAATTTTAGTAGGATTAATCAAATTTACTTCGCCATTACAGCCTTCCTGCAATAAAACAATATTTTTTTCAAAATCAAATTTATTTTAAAAACAAGATTTCAATAAGTTTAAAAAGGTACTTAAAACGTATTTACTGGAAAAAACGCATTACTCGGTCACTGATGAACAATAAACTGTGAACAATAAAGCGGTATAAAGTAATTCCATAAAAACTTGGGAGGTTTTTTGGGAGGCTTTTTTTCTTCTCAGCGAAATAGTAGAAAACTCCCAAATAATAAAATTACAGATAGAGTAGAAGTTCTCTAGTTTCTAAATTGTTTACTGAGGTTTTCTTGGCGATTTGTTGAAAAACTGTACCACATTACTAGGAACTAGAAACAAACAGTGTTTTCTTGAAGAGAAAATAGTTTACTATTGCCATTTTGTTTGCAAATAATGAAAGTTCTTTGTATCTCAAATTAAAAATAAGCTGTGTTATAGAATTGTTAAATATATTATTTTACTGTAGATGAATAGAATTTGCAGTTTCTATTTTGTTTGCCTGTAAGAAAAGTTGTTCGTTTCAGTGTCTCAAATTTTTTTTTTCCAACCTTTTTTTTTATGTCCCACTGCTGGGCACAGGTCTCCTTCTCACACAATTGAGAGGGATTTAGGCCATAGTCCACCACGCTGGCCAAGTGCGGATTGGTGGACTAATAGTCTCAAAATAATCTAATCTAAAGTCAAATTAAACAACTCACAAAACAATCACTCAACTAATTACAAAAAAGTGAATCTAATCTTCTGTTATTTTTTATTTTGGTAGAGAAATCAATCAATATGGTTAAGTGAGAGGTATTAATTTTTTATGCTTGTTATATCGTTTTTTTTCTTAATTAATTAGATTAGATCCACCGACGGATAGTTTTAACATAAAAATTTAGATTATCTTTAATCAATACGATGGCGACTTCATTATCTCCTTAGAGGTGATGATAGTTTTTAAAAATAATAATAATAACGTTTCACGCTCATAGCCCCAAAGTAAGGTAGACATCTTGTGTCGTGGGTGCCATGGACACATATAAAGACAGAAACACAAACACCCAGACCGAAAACAGAAATTTTAAAATCTGGAATCGAGATCGTTTTGATATTTCACATCTGCCAGGTATCTTGCAACGGGAACCATTTACCACATTTTCTTACATAGCGAATTATCCATACTATTCCGCATAAAACGCATATAATACAAACCGAATAAATTGATTTTTTAGCTCTTACGTTACAAATACAATTACCGACGCATTTTGTAAATAAAATTGCCAAAGTTAGGCACCTTTACGTCAATCCAAAGAGTTAAACTCACGGGAGAAACTCCCGAAATAAAATTACGGCGCTGGGAAAATAAGTTCCTAAGACTCCATATTGTCTACCGAGGTTTTCTTTTCGATTTGTTCTGGAAGTATATAGCCAATTACTGTCTCACTAGGGGAAGGAATTTTCCTTGAATGTTGTCGCCTTGAATAAAATGGTTTAAATCTACCCTATTGTGGGGCTATGAGTACAGTTGAAAAAAAATTACAACTTTTATTTTATCTTGGTCTATATTTACATCCCTTCATAAACTATCCTTTTATGAATGATATCAGTGCAAAACAATTTTGATATTTCACATCTGCCAGTATCTTGTAATAGAAACCATTTACCAATTTTTCTTACATGGCGAATTATCTATACTATTCCGCATATAAGGCATATAATACAAACCGAATAAAGAGAATTTCTAGCAAATCTCTTACGTTACAAATACAATTACCGACGCATTTTGTAAATAAAGTTGCCGAAGTTAGACACATTACAAATACCATTACCGACGCATTTTGTAAATAAAATTGCCAAAGTTAGGCACCTTTACGTCAATCCAAAGAGTTAAACTCGCGGGAGAAACTCCCGAAATAAAATTACGGCGCCGGGAAAATAACTTCCTAAGACTACATATTGTCTACCGAGGTTTTCTTTTCGATTTGTTCTGGAAGTATATAGCCAATTACTGTCTCACTAGGGGAAGGAATTTTTCCTTAAATGGATAGCGTTGTCGCCTAAAATAAAGTGGTTTAATTGGTGAGATTGTTTAGTAACAAACGCAAAAAGATGTCTAGATTTGTTTAAATCTAGAATTATCTTGTAAATAAAGTTTCTGAGTGCTGTGATATTGTGATGTTTTTTTTTTCGGTTATGGCATCGCAAACTATGCATATTGCCAGAGTCAAGTATAATTTTTGCATCAAGTTTTTGCCAGTTTCGGTGAAACTGGACAAGTAATAATATGTAAAGTCAGTAAGTCGTCAGTAATCAGTCAGTCAAGTCAGTCAGACATCCAAGTAAAGCGATGGCTTCTTAACCAAAACGTGACCAATGGAATTTTAGGGGCAAGCAGAAAAAACATATTTTCGCACTGTTATTATACGTGTGACGACACTCGTGCACTGTAATTAACCTATATCGAACAAAATGCTATCAAATTGTCTCGATATAACATGGATATAACTCAAAAAAAAAACACCAATAAAATGAAAATAAAGCAAGAGCACAATATGTCTTTTTCGACTTCCCGCCAAAACTCCTTGTGATGTTTTTAAGAATTAAGTTACGGAACCCTGAAAATGTTAAGAAGCAATGAATTTTGTTGAAGCGGGTCAATGTTACTCATGTGTTATTCATCGTCGCCGTAAAGACGACGTGGAGGAAAGATATTAATTGGATACTTTTTCTTGCTTGCTATAAACTGCTTTTTTATGTTTTACTAATATAATGTAATTGTAATTACGAATAATTACAACTACATTATAGAAACTAAGTTCGCGCGCCACAATTAAAAGCATGTTGATTGGTGCCATTAATGGCACCAAACGCCGAGTCGCTACTCCCGATGCTGCGCCTTCTGAATCCAGCGGCTTCCCGCTGTCTTCTTAAGGTCATCAGCCCACCTGGTTAGAGGGCGGCCTGTACTCCTTTTGCTAAGACGTGGTCGCCATTCGTAAACCTTTTTTCCCCATCGGTTGTCGTTTCTCCTAACTTTATGGCATCATTATGGCATGCCCATTGCCACTTCACTTGCAAGTATTGAGAGCTATGTCGGTGACTTTCGTTAGACTACGGATCGTTACGTATTTTGTCGCGTAGAGAAATACCAAGCATAGATCTCTCCATCGCTCGTTGAGCTACCTTGAGCTTATGGAAAAGGCTAACTGTAAAAGACCATGTCTTAGCGCCGTAGGTCATCACTGGCAGCATACACTGCTCGAAAACTTTCGACTTCAGGCACTGAGGTATTCTGGATGAGAAGACATGCTGAATTAATAATAATATGTAAATTTGAGCCGATTTTCCAATCCCCTGATAAAAGTATTCACCGTATAAATGTTAAAGTTGTTATTGTAACTCTTATGCCATATGAAATAGATAGCGATAATAATAACTGACTAATATTTTTTATCTCGGAATCGAAAAATCGATACTAAGCCTATTGTATCATTATGCTGCTAAAAGTGACCCAAAATCAAGTCTCGTTGACAAGCCTTACTTTAGTAGATGAAACACCGGTTCCGTATCATCCCTTATTCATAGGTCGAAACAAACACACGGAGTGGACCACTGTTATTAGTTGGACCTTATTTACGATAAAAAACAATTCAATTAATTTTACGAAGCGCGTATGGCCTGGTGGCTAACGTAGAACGCATGCGATCTATGCAGCTAAGACCAACGGGCGCGGTTGGGTGTGAGATGGGTGACCGATAGTGGCAAAAAATTTCATGCGCTTATCCGTGCTTCGGAGGGCATGTTAAGCCGTCGGTCCCGGTTGTTGTCGAAAGATAACAGTCGTTAAACCTTGTCGGAGGCCTTATGGGTGGTTTGAAAAATCCTACAGCGGGTTGGCTACTAACCCGCATCTCCACAACCCGCATTGGAGCAGCGTGATGGAGTAAGCTCCAAGCTTCCCGAATAATGGAGACAGACCTGTGCTCAGCAGTGGGACGCAAAATGGGTTGCAGCCAAATTTATTTATTTGTCAAAGTACATGTTAAAAGATGTTACAATAAAATCACAGGTATTCCAATGTACTTGTCAATTACTAACATACAAATGTTACCTGAATATTATAACAACACAAAAACACAAAAACGTTTACTGTTTCATAAATGGAGTTGCTTGAACTCTTCTGTTATACTGTCTTCTTAAAGTTCTTCTTCTTAGTCGTATGTACCATAGCAATACTAAAGGTTAAGTACTCGCCCTTAAAAATTTCATATCTACTGATATAAGTCTACCAACAATTGCTTGGCTGCAACCCTTTTTGCGTCCCACTGCTGGGCACGGGTGTCATCTCCTTCTCCATCTTCCTCCGACAAGGTTTAACGACTGTTATCTATCGACAACAACCGGGACCGACGGCTTAACGTGCCCTCCAAAGCACGGAATTTTTTTGCCACTAGCGGTCACCCATCTCACACCCGACCGCGCCCGTTTAGCTTAGTTGCATAGATCGCTTGCGTTCTACGCTAACCACCGGGCCATGCGCGCTTCAAGACTTCCAACAATAGGGTAGATATATTTCACAACTCTCCATTGCTGCAACGCGAACATTAGCTATACGTACACATATTAATAATAAAATATAGAAAATGCTTTTTTTTCTTTCTCTCTTAATAAAAGAATCGAAGGACGTGAGACGAAGAGAAGCAAGTACCTTTATTCAGTAGATAGAATGCCGGTTCCATACTCATACCTTATTCATAGATCGCCGTAAACACACGGCGCGGAGCACCGTTATTAATTGGACCTTTCTACGAGAAAAATACGGATGTAAACACGGAAACGTGCACGGTTTTATAAGTAGCCTATTTCCAACGGTAGGACACAATGGTGTTTTCCAAACTATCATTTTATCGAATTTCCATTTACAGCACCTGTTAGAGTTACGCCTGCCACAGGAAAACGCATAGGTACGTCATTCTTTAATTTACATTAAAGTCCCTTCAAATCTATGATCAATAAAGTCAGATTTATAAAATTTCTTTTACTCTATCTGACGCGTATTAATTGAACGAATATAATTTATTGGCTTTTAACGCGTTCAGTTTGAAAGATGGCTTCCAATGGCTCGCTATTCAGACGAGTGTTTGAGATTTTAAATACTGATAAATATTGAACTTAAATAATATACATATTTAGTTCGCTTATTTGTACTTTAATTTACAATTTTATAATTTAATGTACAATTTCATAAAATTCACTTTTGAAACGGCTATAATTTTAAGTGAGTAGTGGTCGTTGAACGTAGACACACAACTAGATACCACCTCAAGTAGGCTTGAATCTTGCCATATTTCTCCTTACCTTTATTCAGTAGATACAATGCCGGTTCCATACTCATACCTTATTCATAGATCGCCGTAAACACACGGCGCGGAGCACCGTTATTAATTGGACCTTTCTACGAGAAAAATACGGATGTAAACACGGAAACGTGCACGGTTTTATAAGAAGCCTATTTCCAACGGTAGGGCACAATGGTGTTTTCCAAACTATCTTTTTATCGAATTTCCATTTACGGCACCTGTTAGAGTTACGTCTGCCACAGGGCAACGCATAGGCACGTCATTTTTGAAGTGAATTCTTCTTTAGCGGCGTTGTGCACTTTTTTTGGGATGGGTAAAAATAATAAACTCGCGTCAGGACACGTGGCCTGATCGAATATTCGTAAGATGGAGGGCTGACAGCTGATGATGGCTCGACTGTCTATACTTGTAAAATTCGTTTATAATAAAGTATTTAAAATATGGACATTGAACAAAGTGCATCTATTAATAAAAAAAGTGACGAAGAAATAGTGAAAGAAAATGAGTGAGTACTTTATAAAAACACTAGATGAAAACCTACTAAAAATACTAGATTAAAAATAATACTGACAATAAAAGCAATTCGTGCGAAATTATTCCCTAACCATTCCAAAATATCAAAAATGCATAATGTTCAAGTTTTCACTTCTACAGGCGGAGTGCAACCCGTTTTTTTATTTACATTAGATTCCCTTCAAATCTATGATCAATAAAGTCAGATTTATAAAATTTCTTTCACTCTATCTGACGCGTATTAATTGAACGAATATAAATTATTGGCTTTTAACGCGTTCAGTTTGAAAGAAGGCTTCCAATGCCTCGCTATTCAGACGAGTGTTTGAGATTACTGATAAATATTAAACTTAAATAATATTCATATTTTGTTCGCTTGTTTGTACTTTAGTTTACAATTTCATAATTTAATGTACAATTTCATAAAATTCACTTTTGAAACGGCTTTAATTTTAAGTGAGTAGTGGTCGTTGAACTTAGACACACAACTAGATACACACCTCAAGTAGGCTTGAATCTTGCCATATTTTGTTCGCTTATTTGTACGTTAAAATATACTTCAATTTTTAAAATTCACTTTTGCAACGGCTTTTTTTATTTGAATGGAGTAGCAGACGAGCATGCAGGCCCCGTGCTGTTAAGTGGTCGCTACATCCCATGGACAACTACATACAACCTCAAGCAAGCATAGGTAAGTCTTGTCTGCTATGCAGTTGCGCTGCTACTCCGGAGGCTGGTGGTCGATGTAAGTGTGGCCGGCAACTTCACCCTTCCACCGAAACGCAATAGAATTGGTTCACGGCAGAAGTGGATGCAGCGGTGGTACTTCCCCGGGCGAACCGTAATAGTTCTACCACCTACAATTTTTTTTCTTTCAACCTTTTTTTATATCCCACTGCGTGGCACAGGCTTCCTTCAGTCAGACACATCAATACTACATGTAGAGCCGATCGGAAATCGTGAAATAGAAAAATAATATCTGTACCTTCTATTTCCACAAAATCTATTAAGAAATCTAATAAAATAACTACTATGTACACAAAGTTTAACCAAGTAACGTAATTACTAAAAAGTTTTTGCCAATACCTGTAAAAGAAACTTGCTAAATAAGACAAAGTCGGTATTCCTCGCTACCCGGTAACTAAGTTTCGTATTAATAATATTGCGCTTCTTAAGACCACAACTTACGTATAAGAAATATCAGCTTATTATATAAGAACTTAATCGGAACTCGCCTCTAAATAGGAAGGCCGGGAGTAACGCACAAACTTGGGTTAAATTGAATTTAAGTAGCTAAAGTGATAATAATGTAAAATTATTTAAGTATACTGTATATTTTAGTGTTTACTGTACATAATTAGTTTATAATTTAACTTGTAATTATATAACTTTTACAATAAAATTTGTACACCCTATTTAAGGGTAAATATGGCGATATAAATATTTTTGTAAAACCTTTTTTGCTACCCATATTTGTGCAAATAAAATATTTTCATTTAATTTAATTTAATTTAATTTAATTTAATTTAATTTAATTTAATTTAATTTCATTTCATTTCATTTCATTTCATTTCATTTCATTTCATTTCATTTCATTTCATTTCATTTCATTTCATTTCATTTCATTTCATTTCATTTCATTTCATTTCATGTCATTTCATGTCATTTCATTTCATTTCATTTCATTTCATTTCATTTCATTTCATTTCATTTCATTTCATTTCATTTCATTTCATTTCATTTCATTTCATTTCATTTCATTTCATTTCATTTCATTTCATTTCATTTCATTTCATTTCATTTCATTTCATTTCATTTCATTTCATTTCATTTCATTTCATTTCATTTCATTTCATTTCATTTCATTTCATTTCATTTCATTTCATTTCATTTCATTTCAATTTCAGTTCATTTCAGTTCAAAATAACATTTTTTACAGTTTTTAACTGACTGTCTGTTTGTTCTGGCTAATTTCTGAAACGGCTGGACCGATTTTGACGCGGCTTTCACTGGCAGGTAGCTGATGTAATAAGGAGTAACTTAGGCTACTTTTATTTTAGAGAAATTCTAAAACTACTTTAATTTAGACGCGGACGGAGTAGTAGGTGGCCGCAAGTTTCAAATAAAAAATTTCTTTATTGTATGGAGATGTTTTCACCTTTTTACATTACTACATTATTGTTATTTTCCTTTGCAACGCGGAAAAAAAATAAGTACGGCTTCAAAGAACTTTTTTATTTTTTCTTGCGAATCTAAGGTCTAATATTGTAGTACGTAAGTTAATCTCCATCCATCAGCTTCCTTCCAAGACTAGAAGCTTTTTCGGAAGATGGATACCACTACTAGATAAAAAATATACTAGATAAAAAGGTACTACAAAAATAAAAGTACAGTTTTTTTATTTGAATAATGAGGCTCGAGCTGTATCAACCCAGGGTACTTCAACCTATGAAGATTGTTTGTACTAAAAGTACCTAAAAGTACAGTAAGTCCAGAAAAGAAATTCTCGATGAGCAGCGATGATATGATAAGATTGTTTCTAATGAAATTTTGTTGTCTGTTAGGTTTTAAAGTAGATAATAGTCGTGTGATTAAAATACTGGACTCTATTTCGGATGGTCCGGAATAAATCTGGATGAGTACTTCTGTCACTTTTTTATATGCGTAGAGGTACGCGCCGGGGTTTCAGCCCCCGGTGAACATCGGTGTCATTACATCTCTGCGCTCAAATTCAAAACAAATTTTTCAAATTGTATGAAAATGACGAGCAAAATATTTGCTATTTTTCCGTAGTACCTACAGTTCGCTTGTCCGGTCAACCGGACCAAGAGAAATCTTAGAATAATTACAATTACATTATAGAAACCAAGTTCGCGCGCCCAAATTGAGGCATGTTGATTTGTGCCATTAATGACACCAAACGCCGGGCTGCTCCGTAAGAATTAAGGTTAAATTTTATCACGACACTTTTTTAAAACAAAATAAATCTATTAAAATAACTTTTCACAGTGTTATTTTGTAGTATTTTATAGTTAATTTGGTCAAAATAAAAATATTTTGTTTGTCAGATGTGACAGCTGTAGGAATCTATTTAAGTAGTGCTTCAATTTTGAAAGCGCGCTTGTATGTCAGTCACGTTCTTAACGTTATTATTCTAAGAGAGAAATTAGTTTTTTAGTAGGACCTGGACATCGGTTATCAAATAATAATATGTAACTTATGTCCAAGTATAGTGACATTGTTACACAATGTAACGACAGTCAGTTATAAGGTAATGACTTCCCGCTACTAGTCATTTATTTGGAGAAATAAAACCGCAATAAAAGTTACTTTGACACCTGCAAAATTAAGTTACTAAGTTAGACAAAGTGGTTACTTCGCAGTCATTACTCTATGGTACGTTGGAGACTCAGGTAATGTGATGACGATTATTAGAACGAGAACCTAAATATATAGAATGGTAACATAATTGGCATTTTTGTATATAAATATTCGTAATTTATTTCTATAGTTATAGTACAGGAAACGGTAGAACTTTTGAGGAATTTCACGTGAAACGGAAAACCAAAATAAAATGAGGTTCTGAATTTTGAGCATATTCTGGTAAGATAAACTTCTAGAGGACATGGATGTGCATACACATTTTTTTTCTTTAGATGCATTATTGCCGAGTTATAAGGTTTTAAACATTGACTTTACTTATAGGTAAAAGAGTGGAGATTTTACTTTTTAAACGAATTCCAAATTTGATTTTTTTACGTATAGTAAACCGGAAGTAAATATTTCTAATTGATTTTTAAGTAACTTCGCCATATTTTTTAAATATATTTTAACTATGAATAAATTAAAGCCTTAGATATGTTAATTATTAAAAAAAAGTGATCTCCGGTAGTTTAGGACTTATAGGATACTCGTATGTCTTAGTTGGAGCCACAATAAAATAAGGCGTCCATCTTCTTAGAGCCAACAGTAGATTGGTGCTCTGATGTAGATTGGTTCGTTTGAATTTGTTTAAAATAATTGTAAATGCCAATACAACTAGTTACAATAGTTCGTTTATTAGTAATTTTACTATTGATTAGTAAAATTACTAATAAACTAACTATTGACTATTAACTAATAAAATAACTATTAAAGTCTCTATTATCTAATAAAATCTCTATTAACTAATAAAATAACTATTTTGGCATTAGTTTAGTCTTAAATTATCCTTATAACGGCTTAGGATAAAGTTGCGTAAGTCTGGCGCACTCATCCATCTCGTGCCCTCTGAGACTTAGATACCTTTCAGATTAGGACATTTAAGAAACCTTGAAGGTACTCTTTGAGTAATAGTAATATAGTTGTACAGAGTAAGAGAAAAATGTATAGGTTTTTTTAAATAAATGTATTTTTTTTCATATGGTCGATCGTTCGTTATATTTTAACCTATAAAAATACGGAAATAAATTGCTTTTTTGCCCAGGATCAAGTGGCAAACTGATTTAGTGCTCACGGCACCATACGATGTTGTCATCATGATTGCTTTAGTTCAGACAATCATGTGAAATTCCATTATAAAGAGCAAACAGAAAAAACCGACTTTAATTTTAAAATTTAGTTTAGTTTAGCTTATGATTAAAAAACCGACCAAGTGCGATTCGGACTCACGCACGAAGGGTTCCGTACCATTATTTATAAAAAAAATCACGTTTATTGTATGGAAGCTCCCTTAAATATTTATTTTATTCTATTTTTAGTATTTTTATAACAATAGCGGCAACAGAAATACATCATTGCCTTTGATTATCCATAGAAATCATTGCATTAAGATTGAATGAAAGGTAAACTGTGGTTTAAGATTTATGACGTATTAAAAAAAACTACTTACTAGATCTCATTCAAACCAATTTTCGGTGAAAGTTTGCAACGTAATGTATATCATATATTTTTTTAGTTTTATCATTCTCTTATTTTAGAAGTTACAGGGGGGGACACATTTTACCACTTTGGAAGTGTCTCTCGCGCAAACAATTCCGTTTAGAATGATGATGATATTAGAAACCTCAATATCATTTTCGAAGACCTATCATTAAATATCCCACACGTATGGCTTTGATGAAAAAAAAATGAGTTCCAGTTCTAAGTATGGGGAACACTCAAAATTTATTGCTTTTTTATTTTTGTGTGAAAATCTTAATGTGGTTCACAGAATACATCTACGTACCGAGTTTCAACAGTATAGTTCTTATAGTTTCGGAAAAAAGAGGCTGTGACATACGGACGGACAGACCGACAGACATTGCGAATCCATAAGGGTTCCGTTTTTTGCCATTTGGCTACGCAACCCTAAAAATAGGTAATGAGTAAATCAACTAGTTACTTTGCCATTAATTTAGTACTCATTGGCGTATTCATGCCGAAGTCGTCTTGAATAGCAACTATGATATTACGAAAATGCATTGGTACTAATCGATATTTTTTTTTCTAATATTCCGGTCTTACGGTGTCTCTATATAAATAAAATAAACGAATTTTCTTTCCTTTTGTGTAGTCTCCATAAAATAGTAATTTGTACAGTTTACTTTTCTATTAAGCACATACTCATTGGCGTATGAAGTCCGAAGCTTACGTCTAAGGAATTATCCTTATTACGTCTTAGGATAACGTTGCGTAAGTCCGGCTCACTCATCCATTTCCTGCCCTCTGAGACTTAGATACCCTTAAGATTAGGACATTAAAAAAAAACCTTAAAGTTACTCTATGAGGGTTAGTAGTTTATCGAGTACTAGAATCGTTAGCTGTATAGCTGAGATGATAAGTATTGTCTTAGTTCAAACGTGGATGTAGTAAAAATAATCTGATAACTTATTGCACTGTTACGTAATTTTTTTTTGTGGATATTATTTGTAATTTTTCCGCTTGTCTATCTCATGTAACTTAAAAAAAATTAAGTATTAACACTATAATACCTTTATTTCAGGTTAGACCCGTACAGAATTAAATACATATTGTAACCTAATAAAATAAATATCTAGTGTTTTATAATTCATAATTCATAATTCATTTATTGCTTCAAATATGGTTATCAAATAAGATGACAGTAAAATAATGATAAAAGTTCATACATATTTGGCCGAATCGGGCATGCAATGTCAAAATAATGATTATAATAATATATTAGTCATTTATGCACAAATTATTATTCTACAAAACAAATTATTAAATAATCTTTCTTAAATGTCAATGTTTATACAATTAATACAATAATAAATAATAATTAAATCAATTCTTATAGCTCCAATACAATTATGTCAAAATTTACCTACTATTACATTGATTACATGTCAGCCCATTTACATTGAAAGAAATCTCCAATATTATAGAAACAATGTCGCATTAACAAATCAAACAATTGTTTCCTAAATGATGCTATAGTCACATCTTTGATGTGTTGAGGTAAATGGTTATAAATGCGAACACACATGCAATAACAATTTCGTTTATAAAGACCAGTTTTTACCATATCCTCAATTATAAGTTTCTTTGGTCCTCTGGACCTATTACTGGTTGCAAATTTTTCAATATTTTTCTTTACAAAATTGGCTATTTCATAAATGTACACGCATGGCAGAGGCAGTATCCTAAATTTTTTAAATAGCGGGCGACATGATTCCCAGGGTGCTGCCCCCACGATCGCTCTCACGCATTTTTTCTGTGCAATAAACGCGTTTTTACTATTAGTCGAGTTACCCCATATAATCACACCATAACGTAAACTGGAAGCAACGTAAGAATGATATGCCATAAGTGCGATATTATGATCTACTACTTTGCCTAAACGTCAAAGAACATATACAAATTTATTGATGTTGGAGCAAACATTATCTATGTGAGACTTCCAGTTGCAGTATTGGTCCACTTCAATGCCAAGAAATCTTGTGGAGTTTACAGAAACAATGGGCTCGTCTTTGTATTGAATATTTAGCTGAGGTGGTTTTGCGCCTTGGTTAAGGAAGTACATGCTTTTTGTTTTTGATAAATTGACAGTAAGATTGTTGTTTTTTAGCCACTCTATCACTGAAGTAACCGCGGAATTAACATCATTATTATGATTTTCCTTATCTTTACTTGTTACACTTACAGATATATCGTCTGCAAAGAGGACACACTTATGTTTAATAGCATTGGGCAAGTCATTAATATAAACCAAGAAGAGTAAGGGACCAAGAACACTTCCTTGGGGAACTCCTCGATTAATTAGACGATATTGTGACTTATGCGAATTTAAAATTTTGTTTTTATCCAGAGCCATAATATCTACACATTGATAGCGCTCTGATATATAATCTTTAAGCCAATTTAGCGCAATGCCTCTTATTCCACAATGTCTCAGCTTATCAAGTAATATGTCATGAGCAACAAAATCAAATGCGCTGGACATATCAAAAAATAATATGGTATTATGAACTTTATTGCTAACGTTATATGTGACATCAGATACTAGGTCAAAAATTGCTGCTTCGGTAGATTTATTCTTTTGAAAGCCAAATTGTTCTTTCGCTATCACATTATATTTGTTGAAAAAATTAATTAACCTTCCGTGCATTGCTTTCTCATAAATTTTAGATAAGACAGGAATAAGGGTAATAGGCCTGTAGTTTTTAACTATCTTGCTATCCCCTTTTTGGATATTAACTTTTCTGTATTACATGCACTACATAAGTTGAGGTTAAAACTTTAGACTGTAAGTTAACCAATGCATGTCTATGTATGTATGTATTATCACGATCGTTGTATTGATCAGTTTGCTCAGTTTTAGAAGGGAGGTACTAGTCTTTATAACACAGGGAATACTAGCCTAGAGCTTGAAATGATTTATTGAAGAGATACATACTTTTCAATAAATCACTTCATTTCATTTAAAGAGAGTAGACTTTCTTAAGAAACCAGAAATATAAGTAAAAATTGAATAAAATTAGGCACAAAACAAAATAAAAAAACGTACATTTTAACTACCTATTTTTCGTTCCGTTGTATTTTCAAAACTTTGTAGTCACTCGTACACATGAATTTTCTGTTTTCCACGTTACTCGTTGGCGTATTATATCCGAAACTTACGTTGGAGATATTTCCCTTATTACGGCTTAAGATAACGTAGCGTAGATCCGGGTCGGTCATCCATTCAGAGCCCTCTGAGACTTGGATACATTTAGACATCGAACATTCTCTGTGAGGAATTACTGGTCTATCGTGGAGGGGAAGCTTGTCTGTTGTAATTACCTTAATGATGGCTAAGCATGTATGGGATTTTCTATTATTTTATTTATTCTTTAAGTAATATATTTTTTTTAAGTCTAGCTACAACGAATACAAGTAATACTTATCAAGCCATTCTCATATCATTTTTACAGCCTATTTTTCGTTTCGTTTTATTTTCAAAACCTTGTAGTCATTCGTACACATTAATTTTCTATTTTGCACGTTACTCGTTGGCGTATTATATCCAAAACTTACGTTGGAAATATTGCCCTTATTACGGCTTAAGATAACGTAGCGTAGACCCGGCTCGGTCATCCATTCAGAGCCCTCTGAGACTTGGATACATTTTAGACATCGAACATTCTCTGTGAGGAATTACTGGTCTATCGTGGAGAGGAAGCTTGTTTGTTGTAATTACCTTAATGATGGCTAAGCATGTATGGGATTTTATTTTATTTTATTTATTCTTTATCTATACTAA
The DNA here is from genome assembly GCA_911387765.1 of Pyrgus malvae. Taxonomy (NCBI): domain Eukaryota; kingdom Metazoa; phylum Arthropoda; class Insecta; order Lepidoptera; family Hesperiidae; genus Pyrgus; species Pyrgus malvae. The sequence continues at coordinate 10,661,259 of OU426969.1, forward strand.
TATTATAAAGAGGAAAGATTTGTATTTTTGTATTTATTGTATTTTTGTATGTTTGTGATGAATAAACTCAAAAACGAATGTTCCGATTTCAAAAATTCTTTCACCATTAGATAGCTACATTCACCCTGAGTAACATAGGCTTTTTACCGCGGAAAAATGATTCATTCCTACGTTAAAGCGGTTAATAGGGTCAACGCGGTTGAAGCAACTGGCTAAACGCTATGATTTTAATATAGCAATGAAGCCTGGAATAGCACATAGGCTATTTTTTATCCTACGGGGACCCATTAAACGGGTCCACGCGGGCGAAGCCGCTGGCAGAAAACTATTTTATATTTAAGTCTAGCCACAACAAAGATATACAACTTATAGTTATTAAGCCATTCTCAATTACAAGACTAACTAGATCTACACAGCTCAGCAATTAGGCGCGGTTGGAAATCGGATGAGTGAAACTGGTTAAGGTAATGTTTTCAAATTTTTAAATATAATAGAGTGTAAAAGCTGAACTGCTTTCGCTGGAATTGACATAGTACGATACAAAGTTAAATACACTACTGTGACCTGTGTATGTTAATACTGGCATGTTTATTACTGTAAATACTGGTCAGTAGTCCTTAGGGAGCTTGAAACGGGGTCGTGCGTTCGCTGAAATCTAGCGGTTCTGCGCAAAGGGAGTTCAAATCACTTTTGTATGCATTTATTGATCGTGTGCAAATTGCCTTTTAAATAATATGTACATCTGGCTGCAACCCTTTTTGCGTCCCACTGCTGGGCACGGGTCTCTCCCCATTGTTGGGGAGGCTTGGTGCTTACTCCACCACGCTGCTCTAATGCGGGTTGGTGGAGATGCGGGTTAGTGGCCAACCCGTTGTCGGATGTTTTCAAACCACCCATAAGGCTTCCGACAAGGTTTACCGACTGTTATCTATCGACAAAACCGGGACCGACGGCTTAACGTGCCCTCCGAAGCACGGAAACGCGCATGAAATTTTTTGCCACTAGCGGTAACCCATCTCACACACGACCGCGCCCGTTTGTTTTAGTTGCATAGATCGTTTGCGTTCTACGCTAACCGCCGGGCCATGCACGCTTCAAATGTACATCTATAAGTAAATAATTTGCTTAATATCTTGATTAGTACATAATAAACTTCTTTCTCTACTTAATGATTTTTCGAAGTCGGTACGCCACCAATCCCTACTTAATCAGCGTGTTGGACTATGGCATAAATTCCTTTTACTTCTTTAAAAAAGTTGCAGCCAGATGGATGGCTGGTTTTACAGCTATCCGGGAGATCAGTGTGGGCCGTCCGTGCACGGGAGATCCGTACGGGTGCTCTGAAACGAGGATTCAGTACGATACCGTACGGTGGCGTTGTACGGGCTCTACGGTCGCATACGAACCAATCCGTGTCGCTGTGAAACGATGTTCTAGCCCATCACATGTGTCTCCGCTCCGGGAGATCCGGACCGCCGGAGGCGTCCGCACGGGTGTCCCGGACAGCTGTGAAACCAGCCTTACGAGTGCCCATTATCGACCCATAACCATTCTGTTGTCTCAAATATATTAATTTACTTTTTTAAAAGATGCTGGGAAATTTTTCCGCTGCCTTTTTTCTCTCAGCTCAACATGTAGCCAAATTAGCACCTTAAGGCGATCGCCGGAAAAAAAATATCGATCATGAAGCGAATATTTAGTATTCCTAATAATTGTTATGTATCAATGTTTTGGATTTTAAAAGTGTTATTTTTGGTTTGTTCTTTGTCATTATCTTTATCGTATTGTCAATTTAGTTAGTTTTGTAAAGAATAAAGCTTTTCAGAAATATTATTAGGTATTTCATGTTATTGAGAGTTGCCTACATTTATATTATACTAATATGAACAATATGAATGGTTTATGTAATGATTGGTGTACAAGATAAATAAATATGTAAATGAAAAATTTTTGTTTTCTTTCTTCCTTTCTTCCGTGGCTTTCTCCGAAGGCTGATTGATGATCGCCTCATGTAAATCTGGTCGGCAAATGCATCTTTCCACACAACACGATAGAAACACAATAGAAATTTATTCACGGCTAGGTGGTAGGTACTTGCCTGGTCCAACTATTAAAGTTAAATCACCTAAAAACTTGTTATGTAGATTATAATCAAAATTGTAATTTTTCATAATTATTTTGCACCAAGAAATTTATAACTTGATAAAATTTTATATTTTATAACAATACAGCGTTATTAAAAATCCGTTTTCGCTAACTTTAAAGTTTAGAGGAAAATTAATAACTCTTTGTCAGTTATAAATTGCTCTGCTGGCCATGTTGCTCTTATAAGCGATAAATCTAAAATATATTTGAGATCAGTTCTTGTATAGAATTTCAAAGCGTATAAACTATAGCTATCGTAGAAAGCAATTGTGTATAATGTTAATGTTGGGCGTTATTAACGGATGGATGGGTTATGGCTGGTGATGAAATTGCATGTGCATTGCATTGCATTGAAATTGCATTTTCCCCTTCGAATGACATGGATTTTTTATTTTTTTAACACGCTTTTATTAGCTTGCCATGTATGTATGTATGTATGTATATATGTATGTAATGGAATCTTTTAACTTCCTTTTCACCTACTTCTAAGCGTCTGATTAACTTATATCCACCAAAAGAAAATTAAAAATAAATAACATAGTTTATAAAACTAAAAAACACGCTTTTGTGAAAAACAAATAAAAAAAAGTACATAATAAGAAGATAATTAAGTATTGGTGGACTACAAGACACCACATGCCGTGGTCATTTACCGTTAGCGTTCATCACTGACTTAAAATCACTCAGGGAATAAGATGCAGATGCTGGCAAGACTCAGGCTTCAGACTCAGGACTCAGGTTGTGTGTGTGTGTGTGTGTGTGTGTGTGTGTGTGTGTGTGTGTGTATGTGTAGCTACCAAATAACACCAGTTGATATTTTTTTGTATTGGGTTTCCCCCAATAAAAAGGTAAAATTAAAAAGGTACCCGGCACTTGGGAGATGATACCGGGTTATGTGGGATATGTACACACTAAAACCCCTTCGGTTGACTGCCTCAGCGCTTAGGGAGGACTCCGGGATCTCCAGTGGAACGCACCGGTGTCCTCCAAGCGCGGCGCTCTAGAACGAGCACAATCTTTGGGAGAGCAGATGTTCTCTCCTTCACCATTCTATGCTCACGGCGGCATGCGATCACGCACACACCGCCTTCCTTCTCGGGGCTGCTGGCTGGACGGATCGAGTTCCCACTCTCACCACCCGCAACCCCGGAAACAGCAAGTTTAAAGGCTTCCTAATAATGGGTAGAGATCCGTCTATCCAGCAGTGTAATGTAAAAAATTACAGCCAAATGGTGTACACAGCCATGCGCTTGAAGTAATAGCGATGAATATTTTTCAAATTACTCTTATCTTAATATACATATAAATTACGTGTCACATGTTTGTCCGCAATGGACTCCTACTACTTAACCGATTTTAATGACATTTGTACACCGTGTGCAGTTTGATCCAACTTGAAAGATAGGATAGCTTACATCTCAATTTATAGTCGCAATATTAGATATTTTATTTCTGATACTTTAAGGCAGGCCAACGTCTGCCGGGTTAGCTAGTCGCTTATTAATAAGCAAACTTCTTCAAATAAATTTCAGAGTTTGAGGTCACAGGCTTACAGTAAGGACGGCAGTATAATAAAAATGCTTATCTCGGTTTAATTGTACTTTGTGTGTATCATTGTTCTTTTATACAGTAACTGTTTTATTGTTCGGGCTGGAGAGTTAATGGCGCTTGTGTAAAGCTGGGTTAGTTTTATATTTAAAATTTAATAATCTCTTTAAATAAAGTTTAAAGATTGCAATAAACAATATTGCACATCATAATGTAATAAAAGAAATCTATGTTTTTATATATATATATATAAATAAACCGAACAAAAAGGCAGACGGGCCGCGTGGTGTTAAGCGATCACCGTCACCTATGGACACGGGCAAACCCAGGGGAGTCACATGAGCTTTGCGGGCTTTGAAGGAGAGATTTTTTTACATTTTTCTTGAAGAACCCTATGTCATAGTCCACTGGAAATGTCGCAGCTGGAAGGTTGTCCCATAACTTACAGGTCCGTGGTAAAAAGGAGCGTGCAAAGCGTACTGTGGAGTACCACCACGAGTCCAGACGGTGTCGATGGAACTTTAACGTTCGTCTGGTGGTATAATCATGGAATGATGATGTAGGCATCAATTTGATTTGTACCATACATTATAATTATATTAAGTCAAAATATAAACTAAACGAGTTAAACAGTTTGTTTTTCTGTTCTTTTGTCTTAAAAAGATGCTGGCATAGTTCTACGTGCGAAGTTCTATGTGTTTTACATGCATTTAGTTACTAGCAGCTGATTTGTAGGTAACCATAGTAATTAATGATTAATTTTTCATCTATAAAATTGCAGTGTCTATTTATAATATTAAAATAAACGCTATTTACTGTATGCATATGAATGTTATACGGTACATATATCAAAATAACAATTTTTACAATTTTTGTGTGTCTGTCTGTCTGTCTGTTTGTTCCAGCTAATCTCTGAAACGGCTTTACCGATTTTGACGAAACTTTCACTGGCAGGTAGCTGATGTAATAAGGAGTAACCCAGGCTACTTTAAGTTTAGAAAAATTCTAGAACTAAAGACTAGACTAGAATATTAATAGAAGAATACTAACTAGACTAATATAATAATAATAAGGACGGTATTGTAGAAACTAAAAGAATACCTAAGCAAATAAAATTGAATGAAGTCAGTTTTGATATAAAAAATGGATAAGAATACTACAAGGATAATCTATGCAATTAGTTACCAAAAACCAACATTACAATTTTTCCAAAAAAATACCAAATTTAGTATCAAATTTTGGTACTTGAGTCTTAGCGGAAAATGTTAAGGACATTAAGGGCGGTATATAAGGCTTATCTCGCTTTAATAGTACTTAAATACTCCATTTTATTGTCGGCCTAGACCCGTTTCACCACGTTTTTATTGGACATTTTAGTAACTGAGCAGTCGCAGCCTAGTGGTTAAAGCAACGAATTCACACCTATATTCAAATCCTGATTTATATCAACCTCTAAGTGCGGTTTCATATTAGTATATTTTTCCGATTTGTTCCGGTTTTTTTTTACTTTTGGGAACCCTAAAAAAATTTTGTCGAACCGTTCTGGTAAACGCGCAATATATTGTGTGCTGGCACCTTATTATACAAATAAACAAATTATTCATGGAATGATGGATTGTATATAAACACACTAGCGCCCGCCTGCGACTTCTTCCGCGTGGACTTTGGTATTACATCATGATGTTATATAGCCTAAAGCCCTCCTCGATAAATGGACTATACAACACAAAAATAATTTTTCAATTGGAACTAGTTAAGACCCTAAGATAAGCGCGTTCAAACAAACAAGCAATCAAACAAACATAGATTCTGTTATTGCCATTATATTTTGCATATACTTTACCTGCTATATATCTGCCACTATTCAACGGATCACACTGTCAAGCTAGTAATCCTTCGAAGGAAGTGATATACCAGTAATCCAGTAATCCTTGTTGAAGCCTGGTATATACTGTAACAATAGACTGGTGATTATAATTCTATTAGCGTATTATAATATCATTAAGTAAGCTTGTGGAGACTGCTGAAGATTATTGCACTTTTGTGTGGGAAAACATTGAGCGTAATTTAAAGAAGAAAGTTCATTTTAAGGGGCCGTATACGGAATTTTGCCGATATTACTGATTTACCTGATTTAACACATGAGATTTTGCAGTTACATTACAGTATTTTCGTAAGTTTCATAGCACAAAATAACTGATAATTTCATTAATAATCTAATACATCAGCCACTTTTTTTAGCTTGCGTCAAGAATTATAATGCGAGATTTAGATTACTTTAAAAGATTTTTAATGCCAAATTTTCATTATTAATTTGATTTTTTTCAGGAAACGGATTGATTATGAACTGAAGTGTATTTATGTCAATTAAATTTTACAAAATATTATTCCAATTTGCCGAAATCGTCGAAAATAGCCTATTTTCTCTCAAAATTGACAAGTTCAATGTTTTTTTAATAATATTTTTTATATGAGAGTGGCGAAAAGTGGCTCAGTTTGTAGGAGGTAGTACTATTATGGTTCGCCCCCCGGGCGAAGTACCACCACTGCACCCATTTCTGCCGTGAACCAACTCCATTGTGTTGCGGTTGAAATGTGCAGTTGCCGGCCAGGCATGAGACGACCACAACCCTCCGGAGTAGCAACGCAACTGCATACGACCTCAGACAAGACTTAGGTACCTATGCTTGCTTGAGGTTGTGTGTAGATGTCCATGGGCTGCAGCGACCACTTAATACCACGTGGCCTGCATGTTTCTCTGCTACTCTATTCAAATAAAAAATAAATCTGCTTCCACTATCGCCAACAATTCTTTGTTATTCACTTGAGTATCAGATCGTCCACGATGCTCATTGTGTAAATCGAAATTTCAAGAACGGAAACGTTGAAACCAAAAATGCACCCGTCCGTACACATCGTTAATTCTTCGAGTCGTTTCTGCAACACCGGTGCCACGGTGGAACTCGATTTCATAATACCGCGAATTTTCAATTTGTCTATAGTTTTTTTTTTCAATTATGGCATCGCAAACTCTGTGCATACTGCCAGCGTCAAGTATATTTAAGTAAGTATAATTTTTGCATCATTTTTTTGCCAGTTTCAATGAAACTGGACGAAGTAATAACACTAATAACAAAGTTAGTAAGTAAGGCGTCAATAATCAGTCAGTCTAGTCAGTCCAAAATTCAAGTAAAGCGATGGCTACTTACATAGAACGTGTCCGATGGAATTTTGGAGGCAAGCAGAAAAAACATATTTTAGCACTGTTATTCTATTTCACAAACACTCGTGCACTGTAATTAACCTATATCAAACAAAATGCCATCAACTTTATCCGATATAACTCAAAAATACACCAAGAAAATGAAAATGAAACAAGAGCACAATATGTCTTTTTCGACTTCCCGCCAAAACTCCTTGTCCATAGTTTTTGTTATAGCAATGTTGAAGCTCAAACAAAATTAAATGATGTGAAAACAAATAAAATACGAATTTTAAAACAATGTTTTATTGGCTTTATTGCGAAATAGATTTGAATTTGGAATTGCTAATCGAACGCAAGATATTTGATTTTAAAGTTGCCAGTATTGATTATCAGCAATTTCATAAATATGTTTCATACATTATAGTTGTTGTCTTTTTCGACCATAAGAACATCATCATCTTATTTATTTCTGCCTTGTCTAAATTTCTGTTCTTAGTAAAGTTCTGGTAAACGCGCAATATATTATGTGGTGGCACCTGCCTCCGAAGCAGAAGCGCTAATGTATACTTTTAATGGTCTACAGCGACCACTGTAAACTACGCAGATGAATGCTCGTTCTGTTCATTTTATTTTTTACTTAAAATATACCATGTGCCAATTATACCGACGAACATTAGGTATATAACAAAAAATAGGTTTATATACAATTTTCCTCGTGTACTCATATAGCCTGTCTTCTTTCTAGTAGCACACATGACTACAACCCTTTTTGCGTCCCACTGCTGGGCACGGGTCTCTCCCCATTATTGGGGAGGCCTGAAGCTTACTCCACCACGCTGCTCCAATGCGCGTTGGTGGAGATGCGGGTTAGTGGCCAACCCGCTGTCGAATGATTTCAAACCGCTCATAAGGCCTCTGACAAGGTTTAACGACTGTTATCTATCGACAACAACTGGGACTAACGGCTTACTGCCCTCCGAAGCACAGAAACGCGCATGAATTTTTTTTTGTCACTAGCGGTCACTCATCTTACACCCGACCGCGCCCGTTTGGCTTACCTACATAAATCGCTTGCATTACACGCCAGCCGTCAGGCCATGTGTGCTTCAGTAGCACACATAACATTATATATATCTAACAGAGTGGAATAAATAGCTCTGTCAAGTTAGTAATCTGTCGAAGGAATTGATGTACCAGTACTATAGTCCAGTAATCCTTGTTAAAGCCTTATAATATACCTGTTATGGGAACAACAGACAGTTGGTTATTCTGTGTTCTATTGTATTAAAGATGAGTTTCAATTTCTGATATCAGGCAGGCTTGTGATACTGTCTTTATGTGGGTCCATGGTATCTTTATCTATACAAATAAATAAAATTGAATTGTTTGTTTGTTATATTCAAATAATCACTTTTTACGATATGCGTATGAATGTACTCGTATATACGGTACATATACCAAAATATGGAAACGCGCATGAAATTTTTTGCCACTAGCGGTCACCCATCTCACACTCGATGGCGCCCGTTTGGCTTAGCTACAAAGATCGCTTGCGTTCTACGCTAGCCTACGGGCCAATCGCGCTTCAGTAGCACACATAACATTATATATATCTACCAGAGTGGAATAAATAGCTCTGTCAAGCTAGTAATCCGTCGAAGGAATTGATGTACCAGTACTATAGTCCGGTAATCCTTGTTAAAGCCTTATAATATACCTGGTATGGTAACAATAGACAGTTGGTTATTCAGTGTTCTATTGTATTAAAGATGAGTTTCAATTTCTGTTACGAACAGGCTTGCGCGCTTCAGTAGCACACATAACATAATATATATCTAGCAGAGTGGAATAAACAGCTCTGTCAAGCTAGTAATCCCTCGAAGGAATTGATGTACCAGTACTATAGTCCAGTAATTCTTGTTAAAGCCTTATAATATACCTGGTATGGTAACAATAGACAGTTGGTTATTCATTGTTCTATTATAATAAAGGATGAGTTCCAATTTCTGTTATCAGGCAGGCTTGTGATACTGTCTTTATGTGGGTTCATGGTATCTTTATCTAAGTATACAAATAAATAAAATTGAATTGTTTGTTTGTAATATTAAAATAATCGCTTTTTACTATCTGCATATGAATGTACTCGTATATACGGTACATATACCAAAATATGGAGACGCGCATGAAATTTTTTGCCACTAGCGGTCACCCATCTCATACTCGACCGCGCCCGTTTGGCTTAGCTACAAAAATCGCTTGCGTTCTACGCTAGCCTACGGGCCATGCGCGCTTCAGTAGCACACATAACATAATTTATAACTACCAGAGTGGAATAAATAGCTCTTTCAAGCCAGTAATCCCTCGGAGGAATTGATGTACCAGTACTATAGTCCAGTAATCCTTGTAAAAGCCTTATAATATACCTGTTATGGTAACAATAGAGAGTTGGTTACTCATTGTTCTATTGTATTAAAGGTGAGTTTCAATTTCTGTTACGGACAGGCTTGTCCATGGTACCTTTATCTATACATATATACAAATAAATAAAATTGGAGTGTTTGTTTGTAGTATTAAAATAACCGCTTTTTACTACATACATACGGTACATATACCATCTGTCCGTCTGTCTGCCTATCTGTTTGTTCCGGCAACAAAAAAAATTCACAAATATCAAGAAGTAGAATAAGTCTATGCCTCTATGTTTTTATTTGGTTGTAAAAACCTTTCAAACTTGTTTTGCAGCAGTGGCATTTTCTACGATTTTTGAAGATTCATATTTTCTGATCTAATTAGTTGATTGAAAAAAAAAACAAAACATAGGGGCATAGCTTTTGCAGACTTAGATATTGTCACAAAAATCATTCCTCTAGAAACATTATCCCGGGAGAAAATAGGAGAATACATTTGTATGGCAAAACAGCGCTAGCGTTTCCTCAAGTAAAAACTTGAAAGTTTCGACAAACAAACAATTTGGTACAATTATTAAATAAACGAGCTAATAAAATATTATCAGTCTTTGCAGCAATGAATGAGATTAAGTATGTGATAATGATACTCAAGAGGTACTCGTATTATGATGACGGCACTTTGTCGGGCGATCCATCAGGACACCCTTTTAACGTCCGGCACACGTAAAAATGATACATCGCCTTATAATGGCGGTAAGAGCGACGGATTGGACTCGAATATGATATATTATTTTAGTATAAAAACTCCTTTTTCACATTTTTACGAAAAATATTACGATGAAATCTTTTGTCTCAAATTCATATTTGTTTAGCAGTTATAAGGGATTTTTCGACAGCCTCCGTGGCGTAGTGGGTGATGAGCCGACTGCGAAGCGTGAGGTCGTGGGTTCAATTCCCACCCAGGACAAATATTTGTGTGATGAACATGAGTATTTGTTCTGTGTGGGATGTTAATTTATCTATTTAAGTTTGTATTTAGAATTATATATGTATGTTTATCAGCTTTCTGATTACCATAGTACAAGCTCTGCTTAGTTTGGAATCAGATGGCGTTGTGTGAATTGTCCAAAGATATTTATTTTTTTGCATGAAAATAACATAATTTATCCCTTTTTGCAGATGTATTACAGATTTATTACAGATGTTTTACATATTTATTACAGATGTATTACAGATTTTTTATGATATATTGTACAAACGGCGGTCTTATCGCTAAGCAGCGATTTCTTCTAGACAACCATCGAGGTAAGGAGTTAAGGAAAGAAATTTAGATAAAGAGGTAAGGTGTATAGACGAGCTTAAGATACTATTTGAAAAAGATATTATTAGATACTAATTGAACAGTGTCAGAAAATGATAACAAGGATTAGATAAGAAGAAATCAAGTCAAGTTCGCAGGTAATGCGCCTTGACTTGGCACTTAAAGGAGTTGAGGGAACTGGATAGACGGATGGATTTAGGAAGGGCGTTCCAAAGGCGAACTGCAGTAGCAGTGAAGGAGTTTTGGTAAAAAGATGAGGAGTGAAGAGGGAAACTTAAAAGAATGTTGTCTGAGGATCGAAGTGATAGGTTGTGAGTAGAATGAAGAAATTGAAAGCGTTGCTTAAGGTAAGGAGCGTTTGGATTGAATAAGACGCAGTAGAGAAGAGATAGAGTATGAGAATTTAGGCGAAGTCTGATTGGGAGCCACTTGAGTTTAGTGCGATATTCAGATATGTGTTCATATTTTCGGTGTCCAAATATAAACCGTATACATAAGTTTTGTAGACGCTCAAGTTTATTTAATTGCTCCGTGATAATGTCCAGATAGCATACATCAGCATCATAAATATTAAGAAAATCCATTGGAAAAAACATAGTTTTCCACACAAACTTTCTCTTAAAATAAACGACGATTCGGTGGCAACGAACTGATCTTTATTTTTTAAATCGCTTTACGGATGACTCACTTGTCTATGACAAAGACCATAAATGGTAGCTACAGATTATAAATACTTAGTATTTATTATGTTATTATTAGATAGCACCACGAGTATATTTTCTTACAATTATTCTAATTTCTACACTTTCGTTCCTTATTTTTAACCCTAAAAAGATAATTTTGATTTCCTATAGTATTTATGTTAGTGAGGACTATGTATATAAATAACGGAAAAAAGTTTCATTAAAATTCGTCCAGTAGTTTTTGTGTGAAAGTCTAACAATAGATAGACAGACGGACGAAAAATTCAAAACTTATTTTTTGTGTTTTGTTACTTTTGAAAATACCCCTAGAAGTATTTTTTTTATTTATTTGCAATGTACATAATTGACCCTACTTACAGTTTTATTATAAGTATAAATTAGGACGGAGAGTGATAGCCTTAAGTCCAAAGTATAAAATACTCAGTATATTAAAAGCCTACACAAAGCAACATAAAATATGTTGCGATAGGGACCGCTTAGATGTATAATGATGACAAGATGACAACATATTGTCAGAACATCCATCAGGGTACCCTTTAACGTCCGGCGCACACATAGAAATGATACATCGCCTTATAATGGCGGTAAGAACGATGGATTAGACCCGAATATGATATATTGTTTCCTGATAAAAGGATATTTTTGGTATAACCCGAAGAAGCTTTCTGTGGAAGCTGACTTTACTACTATTGGCAAATAAATAAAGTTTTTATTGAACAGTAAAAATGCCTCAACTATAAAAGTCACTATAATTTTTGAAGTAAGTTCAAATAAATGTTATTTGAGTGAATAATTTATGTTTTTGCTTATATACAGTTTGCGACTGACTAACCAGCATATCTCCAATACTCAAACACTTGGATTAAGTAGCAGCCATCGAGTAAAAAAATAAAGTTTCACTTTCAGCTTATTACGTCTTAAGTTTTCATCAATAATAATATCTGCTCAGTTTCAGATCAAAGACAATCAAAATAGATCTTCAGAAGAAGGAAAAAAGTATAATTGGAGTAAGTATTATAGTAACCTTAGAGAGGGTTTTTTGGCGGGAAGCCGAAAAAGACATATTGTGCTCTTGTTTTATTTTTATTTTCTTGATGTATTTTTGAGTTATATCGGATAAAGTTGATGGCATTTTGTTTGATATAGGTTAATTACAGTGCACGAGTGTTTGTGAAATAGAATAACAGTACTAAAATGTGGTTTTTCTGCTTGCCTCCAAAATTCCATCTGACACGTTCTAGTAAAGTAGCCATCGCTTTACTTGAATGTTGGACTGACTAGACTGACTGATTACTGACGACTTTCTTACTGACTTTGTTATTACTTCGTCCAATTTCATTGAAACTGGCAAAAAATTGATGCAAAAATGATACTTGACACTGGTCTGGCAGTATGCACAGAGTTTGCAATGCCATAATTGAAAATAACAACGGGTTGCACTCCCGTAGTGCCAGCAGAAGTGAAAACTTGAAAATTAACGTTGTGCATTTCTGATATTTTGGAATGGTTAGGGAATAATTTCACACGAATTGCTTTTCTTATCCTATTATTTTTCATCTAGTATTTTCAGTAGGTTTTCATCCAGTATTTTTATAAAGTACTCACTCATTTTGTTTCACTATTTCTTCGTCACCTTTTTTCGTTAATAGATGCACTTTGCTCAATGTCCATATTTTAAATACTTGATATAAACGAATTTTACAAGTATAGACAGTCGAGCCGTCATCAGCTGTCACCCCTTCGTCTTACAAATATTCGATCAGGCCACGTGTCCTGACGCGAGTTTAACATTTTTTACCCATCCCAAAAAAGTGCACAACGCCGCTAAAGAAGTTTTCACTTGAAAAACCTTAGAGAGTCAAAGTTACTGACATATCTGTCATACTTTGATGCTCTAAGGATGCTACGCAGTGTCTACGACGTAGCAGACTGACATTTTGATTTATCATCGATAAATGCAGATTTTTTATTTGTTTACGTAATTGTATATTTCATATATTGTATTTTTAAATTAAAATGAAGTAGCCGATGACCATATAAGCCATATTGTGTTGTTAGGTGTTCACTGCAGCCCGTAACCATATACATACAATGTCAAGTCAGAGCTATGCTTGGGGTCATAATACATAAATATTTTTATGCCGTTGGACTGTTTTTCTCGAGGCTCTGGTCACCTAAGGTCACATAAGTCTGCTCAAGAACAGCACATTACTACTGAAAACAATAGAATTGCTTCACGGCAGAATGGATACATTTAACCATGAATAATTACTACGTCTAATTTGTCTATGTTTTATACCTCTAAAATATCAAATTAAAAAAACATGGCATATATATTATTCAAATTCTTTGATTAAAATCAAGAAATCAGATTCCCATTTTAAGTTTACGGGTTAAAGTTTTCTAAACAACTGTGATTGCAAATACCTAAAACTAGACCGAGAGCCGTTTCGCAAAACGAAGAGAGCCCGCTACAAATATCCTTATTCGTAAGTTTTATAACATAGTTCCGACAAGAATTGTGTAAAATAAATTTTGCCACCATTAGTGGCTTTGATAATGAAATTGAAAAGGTTTGTAAAAGCGAAAAAAACTAAGATTTTTGTGTTTTTGGAATGTCTTCGACGGGAATAGGACAAGAGATTAATATGATAAAAATTTCCAAAGAAATGGTCCTTCTACATAGACCTATAATAACTATATTTCGATCTCGCTTTAGTAGTCGTAATGAAAAATAAGACTCTGTCTATAGTACGTAAGTACATTATTCTTAGTCTAAGTCCTTCTATGATTTGTTGTTCGTGCTTTCATTCGTTCAAAAATATGACGCGAGGTGTCAATCATTTCTTTTTTTCTATTTTCGGATCGCATCTTGGTCTTTTCACCATTTTGCCAATGTCAAAGTTGCGGTGTCATAACCTTTTTTTTCATCAATGGCATCGCAAACTCTGTGCATGTTGCCAACGTCAAGTATAATTTTAGTATCACTCAATCTTTAATACATTATTTGACAGTAATATAATAACTCGTAAGAATCATAAAGAAACATTAATTACATCTTTTAACGGATTTGTTGTACTTTAAGATATTCCTAAATATAGGATTAAACATGGATTAAAAAGTAACTGGATCTGGCTATGATAATCATAGCCAGATGAAGCAGTATAATTTTTATTTAACTTTTTTGCTAATGTTTACGTCTGAGTACTTTATACATGACTAGCCTTCCGCCAGCGGCTTCGCCCGCGTGGACCCGTTTATCGGGTCCCCGTAGGATAATAAAATGGCGTATGTGCTATTCCAGGCTTCATTGCTATATTAAAATCATAAGCGTTTAGCCAATTGCTTCAATCGCGTTGACCCTATTACCCGTTTTCATGTAGGAATGAAGCATTTTCTCCGCGGTAGGAAGTAACCTATGTAATGTTACTCAGGGTGAATTTAGCTTTCTAATGGTGAATGAATTTTTGAAATCGGAACAGTAGTTTTTGAGTTTATTCATTACTAACATACAAATCTTTCCTTTAGGTATATAATATTAGTATAGATTATTTCTGATAATTTAAAGCAGGACAAAGACTGCTGGCTCCGCTAGTTACTTATATAATTCGCATAAGAGCAGCGTGGTAGAGTAACCTAGGCCTTGCCAATATTGGTAAAAGACCCATGACCAATAGTGGGACGCATAAAGGGTTGCAGCCATTAATACATTATTAAGTGTGTGCATTTTAAATAAAATTATACCTTCTAAAAATCAAAAGTTCTATTATTTAAATTAGTTTCCTCATTTTATTTCAAGTTTCCAAGCTTTGTAAACAAACTGTGATTGCAAACGTTGAAGCTGGAGTTTGAACCGTTTTGCAAAAAGCCCAGAAAGTCAGCTACATCTGTTCGCGTACTATAATTTACGGCAAAACCGTTTGGTTCTATTTGTAAGGTGCGAAGTTCGATAATTTATATATACATACCTTAGAGCTATGAAAAATTCTCTATTACATCCGTAAGGTGGATGTGGGGTCTTGGTTAGCAAGGTGGACTATGGTCTGAATCCTCTCAATTTTGAATAGAGACCTAAGCCGTGACGGTGCCGGTTAAAAAAATTTGCAACATAGAAAAGGTTGTCATCATGTCTCCAAAATTACAGTCATTCTGGGTAACTTTGAATTGACGTTTAACTTTGAACAAAGTTGGAAAAAAGATTTAACAATTTATTACATCGAAACTTTTTGATGTTTCAATATAATAACTGTATATAATATATGTCAAAATGTTTTTGTACCAAATGAAAATAAAAAAATAAACTGTTAATGCCATAATTCTGAAAATTCCCGCCTTTTCCGTGGTGAAGATTCTGGAAGTTTTTGAGCTCTGATTTGGAATCGTAATTTAGTCCACTTTGATTCATATGGCAAAACCAAGCTATTTGTTACTTTTTTACCTCAGTGTAGATGTCATTTTTATAGATTAGGTTTTTAAATTTAATAATACCTTCTTTTTATTTTACCTAAACCTTAAAATATTAAGGTTTTTACATTCTAAAAAAAATATTCAAAGTTACCCAAAATTCATGATTAATGAAAATTCGAGTTTTAGGGGAAATTATGGGTAGTTCTGTTGTTTCTTGCGCAAATTTATTTTGTTAGACAGAAAAACCAACTCAAAAGGACACTATTCATTCAATAAAATAAAGGTGTCATAAAAAGAAATCAGTTTTAATAATACAAATAATGTAAAAAATGTTCAAAGTTACCCGAACTGTATGTAATTCGTAAATTTTTCTGTGCTTTTAAGCAAATAGTGATTGCAAAAGTTAAAATTGGAGGTAGAACTGTTTTAAACCAAATTTAGAACTGTATAAGAAAGGGAGTCCGCATCTGTTAGCGTTACTTAAGTTTTACAATAATTAAGACAGGAAAAAGTCTAGAACATTCGCTACAGCTGTTGGCAATCGCCACCATTTTTGACTTCGATTAAAATGCTATTTTTTGTGGATTATTAAAAGTTAGGCTTTTAATAATCTAAATAAATAATGTAGTTTAAAAAACTACATAAAAAATACACACTTTTGTGAAATTACGAGCTAAAAAGTAAAAAATAAGAAGAAAATGTATTTTACTGTAAAAAAAGCGTGGAGTGCATGGTGTCAATAGTATCTTAAAAACCACCCCACGCGTGTTTTTTAGTGTTTTAAACTACATTATTTATTTTTAATTTTTTAGTTAATTGGCCGTCCAGAGTGGAGCTGTTAGAGCTATATGCTCGGGGGTGGAAGTGTAACTAAGCAATTGGCATAATAGCGAGGAAACCCGCTCTATTATGTCAATGCCAATCCAATGCCAATCCGAGGTTGGATTTATCCCCCCGCGATGGTGAAATCGGTGCCGCTCCTCTCGACACCCCTAGCTGCTCACGCCAATGTTGCTTCCCAGGCATTTACGCCATTTTTTGGGGGCCCATTCAGTGAGTGGCGAGTCGCCACCTGTCTCACTTTAGATTATTTATTAGTCTGAACGGCAGGTGTCCCATAGTTCTCCATAGCCCATCTACCAGTCCCTTGTTCGTTCATCCCCATAGACCCAATATTAGTATCCCCCTTTTTAGCAATAGTTTCTGTTCACCTGGCGGGGACCATCTTCGGGTCATATTTATATGATACGGCCGATGATGTTATCCGCCACGTGTTACCACATAACAACATTAAAGTGTCTCAAAGGGGCCTCTACGTGTTGGACTTATGTCCCCACGCAAGCCTTCCAAATGACCGGGTCAACATCATCGACCCGTGAACTATAAGGAGAGATACATAATAATAATAATAATAAACGTTTCACACTCATAGCACACACACAAAGACAGAAACTCAAACACCCAGAACGAGTACAGAAATTTAAACTCATCATTCAAATTACTGAAGTCGAACCCGGGACCCTCCGATCGACAGTCCGATATGGTAACCATTGCGCCACACGAGTCGTCATTTATACAGACTATTGTTACGCCCGCGATAGGAAAGTAAATATAACTATTTTCTAGGTAATTAGTACTATTGTATCGCTTGCAAAACATCCGGTTATCTTGATATAAGTATATAAATTACGTGTCGCGTGTTTGTCCGCAATGGACTCCTAAACTACTTAACCGATTTAAATAAAATTTGCACACCGTGTGCAGTTTGATCCAACCTGAAAGATAGGATAGCTTACATCTCAATTTATAGTCGCAATATTAGGTATTTTATTTCTGATACTTTAAGGCAGGACAACGTCTGCCGGGTTAGCTAGTAATAAATATAAAAAAACACCGGTAGGTATAACAAAAGTTAATAATTATTATGTTAAAATATTTTCCCAAAAGAATGGTAACTTTAAAACAATAGAAAAAGTTCATGAGTTACGATTCAGAGTTCTAATACTTGTCGCAGTAAAAAGTGTGGAACGTTCACTACATCTGTTGGCAATGGCCGCGATAATTTATGAGAATTTCGGTTTTGCCGCCAGTTAGAACTAAATACCGGGTCTCCCCAAATACGGGGGAATATCCAGTAGTGGGATGGAGAAGGATGATAGCCAAGCACATGAAGTAGATGTAGAAGATCTATTCATTTGTCTGTCCGTGTAGCACCACAGACTGACATTACTCACACAAAGTAAAGTATGGATACTTATGAATTTTTGTAATTATGTTTTGTGTAGTGGAGTAAGTTCCAAGTCTTCTCAATTATGGGAAGAGTCTCTACAGGGAAGTAAAAAAGTGTTGCAACCCCTAAAAAATTATATTTCAGCGGAAAAAGAATGAAAAAGATGCCTGCATAGAGTACCTAAGTTTGTCATATTTATTTTAACTTTTTTATGTCCCACTCTTGGCCACAGGTCTCCTTTCACAAGTAAGAGGGGTTTAGGCCATAGCCCACCACGCTGGCCAAGTGCGGATTGGTGGACGTCATGCTTTCGAGAAATTGTGAATTTCTCTCAGACATGTACGGCGATGGAGAACACCGTAATCAATTAAGTATATCTATAAAAAAATTCCATCATCGTGGAGCAGCGATAAATTCGCACATTACAAATTACTTTGTCAAAGGTGCGCGCCAGGATTTGAACCCGAGATCGCCGGTCGCATCGAAGATCGCGGTTCTTTACAACTTGGCCATCGCTGCTCATATAAGAATTAATAACTGTTCTTTTATTAAAAACGGAAAATACTACTTCCTGCTAAAGTAAAAAATGGGCTGTAGTAGCGACTAAGAAACAAGTTTTTTCCCAATAAATATTCTACTCTATTATCCCTCCATCTTATAAACAATTCACAATAATGCATCTCCCAATAAATTTATAAATTTAAAACAATAAAATAACTTCGCGAGTAACGATTCAGAGTTCCAATACTTGTCGCAGTAAAAAGTGTGGAACGTTTACTACATCTGTTGGCAAGGGCCGCGATAATTTACGTGAACTTCGGTTTTGTCGCCAATTTTCAGCAGTGGGACGGAAAATAATGCTGCATCCTTTTGTGCGTCCCACTGCTGGGCATACGCCTCTCCCTATTATTGGGGAGGCCTGGAGCTTACTCCACCACGCTGCTCCAATGTGTCCAACCCACTGTCAGAAGTTTTCAAACCGCCCATAAGGCCTCCGACTAGATTTAACGACTGTTATCTAACGATAACAACCAGGACCGACGGCTTGTCGTGCTCACACAGCTAAGAACATAACGCTTACACATTTATAAGAACACATTAGGATTCGCCATGTCGATGACCCAGACCGCAAACAGAAATTAATATTTAACATTCCAATTCCACACGGGAATTGAACCCGGGACTCTTGATTGGATAGCATGGTGACCTTTGTGCCCCACGGGTCGTCAGCATGCAGCATTTTAATTAGAGCTAGCTAATATCTGTCCATTTGTTTGTCCGCAGAGCAACGGACGGACATCACTCAAAGTTCACTTTGCAAAGGGCGAGTCGTTAAATTTCATTAGGGACTCAAAATAGCTTACACGAATTTCGATGTTCACTGAAACTGTATGAAGAATTGCTTGACGGGCTTGCTCTACGGGTTGGGTATTAGATGGGTAGCCGCGAGAGGCAAAATGCACATTCCAAACTTCGGAGTGCACTTTATGTTGTTGGTTTTATATTTTTCTTTGAATAGGATACCAGACGGGCGCGCAGGCCACGTGGTGTTAAGTGGTCGATGCAGCCCATACCTACATACAACTCCAATCAAACCTAACAGCCGTATTCAAGAAGCATATTTGCTTAAGTAAGCAGGCAACGCTATGCAAAGAGCGCTGTTTGACGTGCGTTCGTTATGTCAAGCCATCGATTCATGTCGATTTCGACAAACGCATAGTAGCAGGCTTCACTCAAGTATCGTCTATAAATTTGTCTGACCAACTAGGACACATGGCAGACTGCTGGGCAGCAGTGTGACCCAATAAATGGTTCTACTTAAATGAAATATAGACCAAAACCTACATTCATGAAAAGATATTCCTATTCGTGTTAAAATTATGCTCTCTGAATACAAAAAAAAAAATACATAAATTGTTATAAAAATTGTCTTCTCAGTACTAAAATTAATGTTTTAAAGATGTTTGCTTTTTACTGTCATAATAGCTATGTTAAGGGACTTTATTTGAGATTATTATTAGCGAAAATTCCCTAAACTAAGCCGTCATGCTTCCGTGCCGTACTTTATAGCCCGTAACAAGTATAAATAATATATAATCGGAACGTCCTATTCGGGGCTCCCGTAAATCTTCTCAAATTGGTGTTTACGTAATATACTTATTTTTTCTTTACGTTTTTTCTTTTTAGTAACAATATTTATATTGAAGAAGTTCATTTATTTTAAAATTATTTTAAAATTTAAAATTATATTATTAAACTTAGCCATCATGCTACTAGTCAACAGACAGTACTTTTCAATCTCAGTCCACTGTAACAAGAATAAATACAGCCGAAATAGCCTGTGAATACTGTTAATATACGAGTATTGCACTCAGAGAGAGTGATGGATTTAGTATAATATATTACTGTATGCAAAACATGAGCAGCGATGGCCGAGTGGTAAAATCCGCGGTCTTCGACGCGACCGATCCCAGGTTCAAATCCTCGGCTCGCACCTCTGACAAAGAAATTTGTGTGTGAATTTATCGCTACTCCACGGTGATGGAAAATATCGTGATATTTCATTGATTACGATGTTTCCCATCGCCGTGCATGCCTGAGAGAAATTAATAATTTCTCGAAAGCATGACGTCCACCAATCCGCACTTGGCCAGCGTGGTGTGGAGTATGGCCTAAATCCCTCTCAATTGTGTGAGAAGGAGACCTGTGCTCAGCAGTGGGACATAAAAAAGGTTGAAAAAAAATGCAAAATATGTTTTTAGGCAGCATAATATCATACTGATAAGTAGTTATTAAGAACAAAATAGCAACACGTTACAAGTTTACTAATAGAGTAGTAGTGTGTGAGTAGTGATGAAATCTTCTCACATTGTGATACATTTTGCTCTTTTTCGTCACAAAAATTAATTAAAATTATTAAGGGAGAATATTTTATTTACTTTAGAGAAGCGACGGCCGAGTGGTAAGGACCGTGGTGTCCGACGCGGGAGATGCTGGCTTTTAATAATAAAAAGAAATTTTTAATGTGCGCATTTCATCGCTCCTCAACGGTGATGGAAAATATTGTGATTATTAATTGATTAAGATGTTTTCCATCGTCGTGCATACCTGAGAGAAACTCATTGTTAATTGTTCGAAGGTATGATGTCCACAAATTCGTACTAGGCCAGTGTGGTGAAGTATGGTCTAAATTCATCTCACTTGTTACTGGAGACATGTGCTGGGGATAGAAGAAAGAATATCAGGAGATAACCCGTAACAATTTCAGGGGGCTCTAATAAGAAATAATTTAAGAATTTGTAGGTGGTAGAACCTAAGTGGTTCGCCTGGGGAAGTACCACCGCTGCACCCATTTCTGCCGTGACCCAATTGTGTTGTGTTTGTGGAAAGGTGCAGTTGCCGGCCACGCTTACATGAGGCGACCACCAGCCTCCGGAGTAGCAGCGCAACTGCATACGACCTCAGACAAGACTTACCTATGCTTGCTTGAGGTTGTATGTAGATGTACATGGGCTGCAGCGACCACTTAACACCACGTGTCCTGCATGCTCGTCTGATACTCCATTCAAATAAAAGAAAAATACAGTCGGAATATTCTCGTGTCTCCCTTAAATCTCGAGTTATGGTTAGAGTATAAATTTTGCTTTTCTTTGTTATAACAGCTACATTTAGGGAGTAAATTTAAGCCATATTATAATATAGTCATGCTTCCGTGCCCACAGACACAGACTGTACTTATATTCCGTAACAATCTCAGCCGACTGTAACAAGTGTACTTACTAACTTAATAATTACAACTGGAATAGCCTATTCACTACTCCCTTAAATCTTCTCAAATTGTGATGAATTTTGCTCTTCCTTAGTTATAAGAGCTATATAAAAGGAGATTATTTTCTTTACGGTAGCATGCCTATAAGTATTAGCATAATCAAGAGAATATTTTATAGCCTTTAACAAGGCTAAGTATAGTTGAAACCGCAAAGCAAAGTCTACTTCATAATCCGTAAAGACCTCAGCGGACTGTAACAAGGATAAATACAGTCGGAATGGCCTATTCTCTACTCTCATAAATTGTAATTGGGTAGCTTTGTGGTTTTAGTACACATTTCTGGAAGTAAAAAATATACGCTCTTATATTAGACAAGAGATAAGTCAGTGGTAAAAATCCATTTTGAAAATTTAATGGATAAATCCATCTATCCATCTATCAGCTTTTTACAAGTCCACTGCTGGACTTAGGCCTCCCTTAATTTGCTACTCCGGCCGATTCTGCGCCCTCTGAATTCAGCAGTTTCCCGCTATCTTCTTCAGGTCGTCAGACCACCTGGTTGGAGAGCGGCCTGTGCTTCTTTTGCAGAGACGTGGTCACCCTTCGAGGACTTTTTTCCCCATCGGTTGTCAATCCTCCTAGCTATATGGCCGCCCATTGCCACTTTAATATGCAGATTTTGAGAGCTATGTCGGTCACCTTCGTTCGTCTACAGATTTAATCCTTATGGATTCTGTCTCGTAGAGAAATACCAAGCATAGCTCTCTCCATCGCTCCCTTAGTGATCTTGAGCTTATGGAAAAAGCTAGCAACACACACTGCTCGAAAACTTTCGACTTCAGGCACTAATGTATTCTCGACAAGAAGACAGATGTACGTATGTGAAGTACCTTTAAGATTGATGTAGACGAGATCACATTAGTTATATTTTTTTAACGAACACATCACATTTTTCTACTATTTATCATCAAGACAAGCATCCTGCATTTTTGCTCAAACTTTCCCGAGTACTTAAAATATGATACGAACTTTAGGAATAACAAAATTTTATCTTCAGCTACTTACCCGTGACGCTACCGAGCACAGAACGACATCAATAAGAGATACGTAGCACTTTATAGGCTATATCAATCTCAGCGGATCATAACATGGTTAATATAGTCGGGATGACTTATGCTTCCGTTAATATATCGACTTTGAAGTAAAAAACGAAAAACAAAAAAAAATCTGCTGCCTTTTCTCACAATGAAGGCAAAAACTAGGTGTTAAGTAGACCTAAGGGCCTTGTTATAAATTTAAGTTTATTTTTTTTTGTTGTTTCTAAATTTTTTATGATATTTTTGAGGTCAATATTTTATATTTACGTACTTTGATTATGCGTCATGCGACTGAGTATTCAAGCGACATAATAATATGTAGATAAGAGATAAGTAGTACATATTTTATTGGATGTAGTAATCTCAGCGGATCGTAACAAGGATAACATACTCGGTATTCCGTATATGTAATCTAGTTATTATGCCTTTTTTTTAAATAAATTACTAAAAACAGAAAATGTATTGTTTAATAAGTGCAATAAGTGGCTGTTAAGTTGTTATTGCGGACTATGGTGTGTTTGAAACATCTTTGCTGTTTTCATGCGATTTTTTTCCAATTTTTTTCCATTGACATGGAAAATATTTAAATTCTTCCATTTTAATTCCAGAAGATTATGACAAACCGCGTGGCGTAATGGTTACCATGCCGGACTGCCAATCGACGGGTCCCGGGTTCGATTCCCCGCGAAACAGTAATTTGAATTTGTATGTGTGTATGTTTGTCTCTGTATGTGTCCATGGCACCCACGACACAGGGTATTAATTGCTTTACTGTGGGGCTATGAAAAGAAAAGAAAAAGAAAGAAAAGAAAAAATATTAAAAGAAGGACAGACGTATATTAAGCATTATTTACAGTGAACGTTATTACAATTTTACATTAAATTTGTAAATCAGAGACAAGTATTTGTATTGTACCCCAGTCTGACTGATAAACTTTTTTTTTATAAATAAACTGAACAAAAAGGCAGACGGGCCGAATGTTTTAAAGCGATCCCCCTGGACACGGGCAACCCCAGGGGAGTCACCCGAGCACTGTCGGCTTTGGAGGAGAGCTTTTTTTACAGCTTTGTACTTTTATTAGCTAAACTTCTAAACTAAACTACAATAGTGTAAATAAAAAAAGATAGTACTTTAAATCCCGTAACAATCTCAGCGGGTTGTAACAAGGTTAGTACAGACTGAATGGCCCATTCACAACTTCCGTAAATTTGACCAAAGTTGGAGGTTTTGTACAGATTACTGTAAGCAAAATATAGTCAGTTACTTTTTAATTTGGATTAGGTTCTTATTTAGACTTTTATAGTCTTAAAACTTTAACAAAGGGTTTCTATTTTTTAATCGACTTCAAAAAAGGAGGAGGTTACTAAATTCGACCGTATATATGCTTTTTAGTGTGATTATTTTGTATACTTAGCTACTGAATTTATTTATTAAAATGTCGTGTACACAAGTAACACTGATAAGAGATAAGTAGTACTTTGAAGCCCGTAATAATGTCAGCAGATCGTAACCAAGGTAATACAGTCAAAATGACCCATTTGCGGTTACCGTGACTCTCAGAGACTTCGGGATTTGTATAAATTACTGAAAGCAAAAATTGTTCGGTTACTTTTTACCACCGACGCAAAAAGAGCGGTGTTAAAAGTTTGCCCTCTGTGTCGCTCTACCTGTGTGTCACTTACCACAAACTCTTAACGGGTGAACCAAACTGAATGCGATTTTTTTGTTAGTAATAATTATTTATGGCGCTGGGTTTAGACATTTACTAGTAATGGGGGTAAAAGTAAAAATAAAAATTTACGAATACCGACTAGAAAAGAAAAGAACGATTTTCTGGTTTCTGAGGTATTTGGTACGATAATAGTTTGTTTTTAGTAACTAAACTTGACCGTAAAGGTATCGTGCACTCAAGCAACATACTCGTAAATATAAGAGATAAATAGTACTTTATAGCCTGTTATAATCTCAGCGGATCGTAACAAAGCTAATACAGTCGAAATGGCCTATTTGCGGTTATCGTAAATCTCCCAGAGTTCGGGATTTGTATAAATTACTGTTAGCAAAAAATGTTCGGTTACTTTTTGAATAGATGAGGATGCTACGGCTGGCTACTATATTTTTTCTCTCCCCATTATTGAGAAGGCTTGGAGCTTATTCCACCACGTTGCTTCAATACGGGTTTCTGGAAATGTCATGTCCCCTGTGACCCCTCGCCCCATGGGACCGCGCCTGGGTCCGAGACGAACTGCCGGACTTAGCGAACGACCGCTGACGAACGATTTATCTAATGAAATTTGCTACTGCCGCCGACGAACGATTAATTGAAACTATTTACCATCCAAATGTGCGATAAATCTGCGCAAACAGATCTGTACAGAGAAATCGCAACGATTCAAACGGTCGTTTAATTCCTCCGGTAAGGTTTGACGACAATCTACCGAGATCAACGCTTTAACAAGCCCTTCGAAGTACGGGAATGCGCTTACCACTAGCGGTCACCCATCTCACACCCGATCACGCCCGTTTTGCTAAGCTACGTAGATTGCTTGTGATCTACGCTAGTAAACGGGCTACGCACGGTTTAAAGCCTTATTATGTTATTATGTATTTGTATTTAATAAAATAATCACTTTACTTGCGATACGTTTCGTGGTTTTCGATAAATATATTCTCTAATTGTCAACTTAATGTCCACAGATAAAAAAGGATCTTGGTGTAAAATGTAATGTATTAAAATGTAAGATAAGCTCAAAATTTTCTGGTTGTTACTTCAGTACTTTTTTCCAATTTTTTATATTACCCAACTTGGCTTTTGTGTTTTATTTTGTCTCAAAATACTAAAGTAACAGCCTAAAATATAACAATGGCTAAGGGCCATAAAGCTGGGAACAGCTCGTTAGCGGTTTATATAACTCTAAATAAATCTTGGCTATGTTACAAAAGACCAGAGTAGCTTTTCTTAAAACAATTTAAATGTAAACTTGCTCAAGTTTACATTTAACGTAAACGTTACGTGTGTAGATTTGTGGCTGACTACATATTGAGTGACTCTCTTGTGTGTAGGTATGTATTGGTATGTGTCCCGGGTTCGATGAAATATGAATGATGAGTTTAAATTTCTGTTCTCGGTCTGGGTGTTTGTGTTCTTGTCTTTGTATATGTCCGTGGTAGCCTCGACACAGGGTCTTAATTATCTTACTGTGGGGTTATGAGTATGCAACTTTTATGTTTACAATTACAATAATGATGGAACAGCCACTGCCATTTACTCTCACTATCACATAAATATTAAAGATAAAAGAGATATTTAATAGAAATGTACACATGATATTTAAGGCTGAGGAAAGAAATCATACAATAATTAATAAACATGTGGACCAAACATGTGTGTGTGTACGTATGTACCCGTGCATTTAATAGAAATGTACACATGATATGTAAGGCTGAGGAAAGAAATCATACAATAATTAATAAACATCTGGACCAAACATGTGTGTGTGTACGTATGTACCCGTGCAGTGTCCTAGAGTCACTCCCGGCCGGGGGAGGTGTAGGCGCGAGGCGGCGAGCCTATCACCGAGTCAGCTCCCACAATCTATTTAAATGGTAGGACAAGTTTTTAGTAGTATTGTACGAGTAGTTAGGCTACAAGCTGTAAAATACTGCTCCGAAGCATGGAAATGAGCATATTTTTTTCCATTAGCGGCTACCAATTTCACACACAACCACGTCCGTTTAGCTTACCTGCACTGGTCGCTTATGAGATAGCCGCCGGGCTATTCGCTAGTATTGTTAGATAGATAGATTTTTATGAGCTAGAAGAGCTTTTGGTATCTAGCTTAAAATATTAATATTCCAATACAACAAAGTTCAAAGTTCTACTTATAAGGAAGATAATATAGTATAGATAATATGATAAGAAAGCTTATTATTGTATACCTCATATTTTAAAACAGGGCTGAAGTTTTTCTCCGTCTGCTCTTTTCTTCAGCTCAGCATTGCCTAAGCGCACACAGAGCAGACAGAACAAAAAAAAAATAACGTTCACTAAGAGTTTGTAAATGAACCGTACAGTAAATAAAGAATATTTCATTTCATTTCATTTCATTTCAATATTCATGGTCTCATTCTGGGTTGGGCATACAGCGGCATATTATTTTTTACAAATTGTGCTTAGTAACTGTGAAAGGCAGTAACAGAACTAATACACTGGGAATGGCCCATTCGCGGTTCTCGTAAATCTCCTCGATACGAATGTACTCGGTAAGCAATACAGGAGTTATTGCTTCGGCATTCGTGCCTTTGCGAGTTTTAAAGAAATATGACCTTTTCCGATCGTTACTGTAAATATGAGTTATAAAATAAAAAAAATTGTTCATTGAAGTATATCATTATAAAAATGTGTCTAAATAATTTTAATGATTGATCACTAAAAAAAGAAAAATATAATGAACAAAATTACTAAGCTATCGCCCAAGTCTAATAAGGATTGGGAGTTATGTGCCCTTAGATGTAAGTTGAGCCCCACTTACATTTAATTTGCGCAGTGTATATAATATAAAACACATTATTTCCACAAGGCCCCACTGACATTTTATTTGCACAATGCCTCACTTATATTTTGTTCGCCAGGGCCCCACTTACATTTTATTTGCAAATGTCAGTGGGGCCCTGTGCAAACAAAATGTAATATAGACACATTGGCATTTTGTTTGCACAGGGCCCCACCTACATTTTCTTTTTGCAGTGTCTTTATTACATTATTTTTGCACAGGGCCCCAATTATATTTTCTTTGCGCAGTGTTTATTAGATTTTATTTGCGCAATGTTTGTTACATTTTGTTTGCACATTGCCCCACATACATTTAATTTGCGTAGAGTCTATATTATTTTATTATACATTAAATTTAAATTTCACATAATATTAATTACATTTTGTTTTATTTAAGTATTAATTTTCGGTATTACAGATCGATACTACAATGTTTTTCCTTAGTATGATTCCTCATATTCTCATTATTATATTTCACTTAAAAATAAAGGCAGCTTAAATCGTATCCCGTAGATTTATAGAAAACATCTTCGCATCGGAAAAAGCTCATATATCCTTTGAAATTGCAAACGGCACGAATGTAGAAGCAATAATTTCTGTATTGCTTGCAGTCGCCGCGTCGTCTGTACGGAGACCACAAATGCAGTTTATCGATATCATCATTCATGAAATATTATTAACTTACTAGAAAGTGCTATTGAAAATATTAAAAAAAATATACTCAACTATCTTTTCAACCGTGGCTCCGCTCATGTTATTTACATAAAGCCTTATGAATGAGATATTTTTTCCAAAGCGCGCATGGCCCGGTGGCTAGCGTAGGACGCAAGCGATCTACTACAGCGGTTTGAAAACATCCCACAGCGGATTGGCCGTTAACCTGCATCTCCCCCAATGGAGCAGCGTGGTGCAGTAAGCTCTAGGACTCCCCAATAATAGGGAGATCCTCGTGCCACCAACACCAACCCGCATTGGAGCAGCGTGGTGGAGTAAGCTCCATGCCTCCCCAATAATGGGGAGAGACCCGTACCCAACAGTGAGACGCAAAAAGGGTTGCAGCCAAGCCAAAACAACATCTCATCCCGAATATTTGTAGAAAACATATTCGCATTAGAAATCTCACAGATCCTTTAGACCAAGTGCTCTATAAATTAATGCTATGTTCGTAAATGAGTTAGTTCTCTTCAACTAAAAGCTCAAAAGCTCGTCAGTAATAAAAAAAAACACTTTAAAATACTTACTGATGCATCGCATAGTTAAAAGCATGTAGAGAGCATTTAAATTTAAAACGGTTCAAACGCTTGACACGTCTATCTTTACGCTTTAAGCTCGACACAATGCTGAAATTTGACAAGTGTGCTGACAAGTGCACGCTATTAAATCGAAAATTGTGTATTTATAGCCTAAAAAGGTAGTTTTAAAGATGATTTAGTTCAATTGTTCTTCACAAAAAAGGCAAGTATACGAAAATTCAATTTTCCATCACAACATTTTTGAAATATTCTACAGAAAGATATTTTAGGAAGTAATGACGGAAAACATATTTGAAATGTACCTACTCGTAACTTAAGAGACGAAAAAAACTTTTAAAAGTTTTTTTTATAGAGTACTATTCATTTTAATTAATGGAACGTACCTTCTTTTATTTTTTGGTATCGGTCGGGGGGGGGGGGGACCTTCAAAAGTACCCAGCACCTTGAGAGAGGTTACCGGGTTATGTGGGATTTGACCGCACTAAAACCTCCTCAGCGGCCTGCCTCTGCACTTGGGAGGACTCCGGGATCTCCATAGGAACGCACCGGTGTCCTCCACGCGCGGCGCCCCAAAACGGGCCCATCTTCGGGAGAGCAGATGTGTTCTCCTGCACCTTCAGGTGTTTACGGCGGCATGCGCCCACGCACACACCACCGTCCTTCCCGGGGCTGCTGGCTAGACGGGTCAAGCTCCCACTCTCGCCGTCCGCAACCCCGGAATCCCCTTTTAGTCGCCTCTTACGATCAGGCAGGGGATACCGTAGCTCTATTCTTAATCCCGAAGCTACAGGGACATAATGGAACGTACCTGTGTGATGACAAGTGTTTTTTTCCTTTTGAACTAAAAGCTTATCAGTAATTTAAAATACTGATGCATCGCATGGATAAGAGCTTAAAAGTGAACATTAAAAACTTAAAACGTTTCAAGCGGTTGACACGTCGGAATGCTGAGCGGTGCCACATTCGCCATATTATATCTTTTCGCTTTATACTGTAATGCAGACTTCTTGTGAAACTACAACTGAATGCTGTTACATTGAAAATTGTCTATCTAACGCTGACACTGAAGATAACTTTTAAAAATGCCTTTACTTAAACTGTTGTGTTTAGAAAGAAGCAAGTACGGTCGGCAATTGGAAGATTAATCACGATCTTTCGTAGCAATCAAAACTCACCAAACCTTATAATAGCACAAAGGATTGTGATGATTGCTCTATAAATAAGGAAACGTTCATGAAATATAACTATTTTGAATTTTAACTTAAGAAAAATACAAAACTTTTAAGAGATTCTTATTTATATGGTACAATTCATTTGAAGAAAAAGTTACGTGACAAATCCTAATTTGTAATAATGGATTGACGACAGCGATGAAGATTACCATAATAATTTATGTACTCCATAATTTTTTACGCCTGTGTTGGTAAACGTGATAATATTATAGTCTCTTGAACTAAAAGTTCGTCAGTAATTATAAAAATAATTAAACTTACTTATGCATTGCATGGATAGAAGCCTGAATAGTCTTCACATTTAAATATAAATTATCTATCTAACGCTGACGCGGACAATAAATACCGTACAAATAATTATTAAAAACCCAAAATAAAAAACGCAAAATATGGGATAAATTTATATCAAAAATATGGATCGTAAATTTAATACTCCAATAAATTGGTTAGTTAGATTTTAATCAGTAATTTTATTTCTATTAACAATATTTGCATACTTTACTGAGCCATATTTACTATGGCGGACTATTAAATGTATAAAACAACTTTTGTAATACCCATATTTGCGCAAATAAATAATTTTGTCTTATTTTGACTTGTCTTAAATGTTTCAAACGGTTGATACGTTGGAATGCTGAGCGATGCTTCACTCGCTATAAATATTTTCGTTACACTCTATGTAATGCTGACTTGTTGTGAAACTGAAACTGAACGCTGTTAAATTGAAAAGTGTGTTACGTACGGACAAAGTGACTGTGAATATAGATAAGTTAAAGTGCTGACGTTGGCGACATCTGATGCCGTGCAGGTGTCGCGCATCGTTCCCACGAACGTGCATTCCCGTACCTAACTTTGGACGATCGATGTATTTAGTTGGTCGTTATTCTTATAAAAATGCAAGTATGGTCGGCGACTAAGCGTCTAAATACGAATTTTCAACGCAATATTTTTAATTTAGTTCAGTGAAAGTTATTTTACGATATTAAAAGATAAACGAAACTTTAAAATTTTTGTATTTTTTCTGTTAAAGAACTGTTCATTACCAAGATGTGTTGTGAGAAATTAGGACGAAATAACAGGTACTTGACGAAAGAAATGATGATTTAAAATTTTAAAAGATAACAAATTCTTTTGCACTTACAGCTACTCAGTAATAAAAAATTCAAACTGGTGCATCGCAACAGAACATAAAAACATGAGAACAAAAAAATTAAACGTTTTCATTAAATCATTTCGCTTTCATCTGACTTGGTGTGAAACAGAAACTGCTGACTATTACATTGAAAATTAAGTATGCTTTGAAAACTAGTTTTGAAGATGCATTTAGTTCGATAGTTATTCTTAGATAGGTGAAATTAAAGTTTGCATTTGGGCAACTATAAGTTTAATTACAAATTTAAGCAGACCAAGATTTTGATAATTGCTCTATAAATAAGTCATATAGCCAATGTCCTTACCCAATAAATGGACAACACAAAAGTAATCTATAATTCGAACCAGTACCTAGTTCCTGAGATTAGCGCGTTCAAACACACAGGCTTTATATATTAGAATACATTTGTTTAAAAGTTTTGACACTACTCGTATTTATCACTAAACATTTTTAATTTCGAAACATGCACTTTCTGTTTCAAGATTTTTATACTGTTATGTATATTTGATGTTACAATGAAATTTAATTTACTCTTCAAAACATTTTCAAAACAAAGTTTGAGCTATTATGTTTCTATCTGATAAAAATAAGCAATTGTTTATTAATTGTAGAAGCCTGACTTTGTACGTTGCACAGGAGTTCTAGAGAGCTTTTAAATTTAAATCGTTTCAAACGTATAGCACGTCGGAACACTAAGTGATGCTTCGCTAGCTATAAATCTTCCGCGGCCCGATTCCGTTCGACGCAATTCTCACTAGTAGTGCATCAGCAACTGCAAGGCTTTTACAATGGCATGGTATCTACATATCTTACATACAGGAGAAATTGTGAGTATTAGGAGTATCTGTTAAATGCTCTACTTAAATATAAATATCTTAAAGATGAATAATTAAAGCTACTATTCTCTTAAAATAATAATAATAATAAATAAATTTATTTTGGACTCACATTCATATTTAATTAGTAACAATAGAAATCTTAAAACTAATGTTAGTAAGCATAACAACACGCAGATACACATACAACAAACAAATCTAATTTATAATAATTAAATCATCATTATTAAAAAAATGTGTAAAAAAATGATGTATTCAACTTCCATTTTTAGAATAATTTACCAAGCCTAAATATAAAGTGTCTCATGATAAAGTGTTTACCTACATAATAAATAATGTAGTTTAAAAAACTAAATACACTTACTTTTTAGTTCGTATTTTCACAAAAGCGTGTTTTTTAGTTTTTTAAACTACATTATTTATTTTTAATTTTTTTTGTTGGATTTTTATTCTCATATTATTGCATTGTCATCGGCCCTTGCCCCCTGTGCAAATTTTCAAGTTAATCAGACTCCTAGAAGTAAGTGAAAATGAAGTTAAAAGGTTCTGTTACATTCATACATACAGGTCAAGTTAATAAAAGCGTGTTAAAAATAGAAGATTTAAATGTAGAGCGTTCTAATATCGCTAACTGTAAAGTGAAGCTTCGCTCGCTGTAAACCTTTCGAAGCACGATTTCACTCAATACAATGTTCTCAAGTTGTGCAACAACAAGACCGCGCTTTTAAAATCAAAATTCTCTTCATAAAAAAGTAGCTAAACCAATTATGAAACTAACGTTGTATTTATTTCTTATAATACATTAGAAAACACTTTTTATTGGACAACTCGTATCAGCGCCTTGCAATTAGTCCTGGGTTCAATTACTAGTGGGGGAGATATCTTAAGGAAGAATTTAGAAGTCTATTTAAGGTGCTTGTACTGTCTTGTCTTTGTCTGTGTCCATCCATAATACCCGCGACACAGGGTAAGTACATATCCTATTCTGGGGCTATTAGTGTCAAGCATTATATTTTATTGGTTCATTTACTAAGTTTTGCTACGGATAGTTTCGTCTGGAATCTTACACATTTTTCATTAAGATACAATAAACATAGTATATTTTTTATTTAAACATGGAACATTTGTAACGGATAACACATCGGATAGATGTTCCATGTTGCTGAGTTCGCTATAAATCTTCCACGGCTGAATACCGCTCGACATGATACTCGTACCTGCAACCACATCTATGTATAGGAGTATTTGGATATTCCCCATCTTAATCCAATCTTTGTTTAGTTACAAGTGTTAGTATTAGTCTAGGAATGAGTACAGGATTCCACAATCTTAAGATTATCTAAGAGCAGTGATGTCCGAGTGGTAAGACTCGCTTTCTCTAAGGAGATACCGAGTTCAATGCTCCGACGGGCACCTCAAACATATTTGTTAAGTGTGTAT
Organism: Pyrgus malvae; assembly: GCA_911387765.1. Classification (NCBI taxonomy): domain Eukaryota; kingdom Metazoa; phylum Arthropoda; class Insecta; order Lepidoptera; family Hesperiidae; genus Pyrgus; species Pyrgus malvae. The sequence goes on from OU426969.1 coordinate 10,694,560, forward strand.
TTATCGATCCTCCAAGGTGAGGGATTATTTATTACTTTGTAACGAATTTGGCAAATAAAATTCAATAAGGACTTTATAATCCAATCGCAAATAATAGCTGGAATCTCACAAGAAAAAAGAAATATATAGGAGTCCTATTTCTTTTCAAACGAATTAGATATTAGGGTATCTACACACGTGCAGCTTTTGTATCATGCAAAAGGATATAATACTTGTAACGTTCAAATGAATCTACATTCGATGGCACTGGCTCGGTCACTCGATGTGCGCAGGCGGCACGTCCGCTCTCACCCCCGGTTCGCACGGTACTAACGCTGCACGCCCCGCCACACCATGAGCACGAGACAGTGTTTATAGCTATTTCAATAGTTATAGTTTACTACAAACACTACATCCCTTTCTTATCAAAAACTTTATTATTTTTACTTTGTAAGTAAACATACTCCCAATGAATAATTATTAAATTTGTTTGATCCGTTCAAAATCTCATTAAATTGTTTTCAAGATTTCCAGTTTCACTCAGTCTTCACCTACAGCTTCCCATTAGCCTTCTATTCTTTTTATATACCCCTTGTCTTCTTCATTCAAATCCGAGTCTCATGTCTTACATCTTCTACCTCCATAATCCCTTGTCTTTTTCATTCAAATCCGAGTCCCACGCCTTACGTCTTCTACCTCCAGAATCCTTTGTCTTCTTCATTCTAATCCGAGTCCCACGCCTTACGTCTTCTGTAATCTTACTTTCTTAATTCTTCTTTTTTTTCTTAATTCTTAATGGGGTAAATTTGTACAGAATATTTCCAATTTAATGGGGGTACTTTTGTACCATGCATTTCCAATTTAATGGAGGTACCTTTGTACCAAATATTTCCAATTTAATGGAGGTACCTTTGTACCACATATTTCCAATTTAATGGAGGTACCTTTGTACCACATATTTCCAATTTAATGGAGGTACCTTTGTACCACATATTTCCAATTTAATGGAGGTACCTTTGTACCACAAATTTCCAATTTAATGGAGGTACCTTTGTACCACAAATTTCCAATTTAATGGAGGTATCTTTGTACCAAGTTTTCCAATTTAATGGGGGCACCTTTGTACCAAGCAATGTTTTCAAATTTAATGGGGGGTGTTTTATTATAAACAACAATGGTGTTGTTACGACTTTGTACACCTAGATCCCGCCAACCAAGCGTCGCACAGCAAACCTCAAAACGCGTAAACAGGTACCAAGTCCACCATCGGTGACAAGATCGCGGCTTTTGTTCACGACTTACATAACCACACGTGCACACAACGCAAGCAGTAGGTTCGGAACGGGCCTACCGTATCAAACAGTTCGGGAAAACTGTAGAGAACCATGGGCAGCCGCAACCAAGGCACGCAGCCCAGCTCCACAAGTGAAATCGAAACGGTCTCTGCCCAGCGACAAGAAGAAATACTTCTACAACTACAGCAAATAAACTGGGCCATAGCGACTGCGCTTGGCGATTTGGATTCCGCTAAGTGGACCCTTGCAAAAGGGGACAACAAACGCACTCTTCATTACAACGGTCATAACACCCATGCGCGCAACTGTATGCGCACTTTGTTCTTTCTCAGATGTTTCTTTAAATACTTGCCTACTTACACAACCATAGGCAGCACAGAGATATTCACCACAATACTACTTGTAAGAAAACTACGCACAATATTACATATTAGCATTTAGATAATCTTTAATTTTGTAGAATCGACCCCATATTATTTAATTTTTACGGGTATACTCCGTTTGCCCCCCTGGCGGTGGCTCCGGCAATGATCCCGACACTGCTACATTGGAATATAAGTTCCAAATCAATCATTAGTATATTGTACCTTTAGTGGAACAAGATTTAAACTTTATTTACTGTATACCCAAAATAAACTACAATAGTGGTTTACAAACTAAAAGCAATAAAAAAACCCTGTACCCCATAACTAAACTGCCCTGTTTGTTTCAGATATATAATAAATATCTTTTATTTAGACTTATCAGATATTAAATTTAAGCATATAGTAAACTGTAATTGATTCTGTATAATTAAGTTATTTACAGTCATTGAACTACGTGAATACCAACAGGCTACACTGAAAATCAGTGTTGTAGTCTTTGGCTGCAAGCAGGCTGAGTGCAGTCCTTTTTCTCAAATAGACTACAACAATGCCACTGTTATGTTTGTGACCCTATATTATATTTTTATTGTATATTGTATGCATTTTGTAGTTTTAAGAAGAAAGAAACATTTTTCTATTCTATTCTAAAATGAGTTGTTTTCAAATCCTTCCATTCAATCTCCATTCAATTTCCGAACCACAATTCTCAACAACAAGACACTGTACGGGCGTATACCAAACTGCACGCGAAGAATAAACGGCTTATTGACTGTCGTTACTTTGCCGTGTGCGAGTACCTAACGAGTTAAGCTACCTAGCTTAACCAACTAGTAACAAATGTAAACACTTAACTCGCATACTGTATCAAACTCGTAACATCATAACCAAAACGTATATTAGTTTTTCGCTTAAATTCCAGAATTTCTAACAAGATTTAAATATTTTGACTGTGCCTTATCTAATGCCCTATTGATATGTAAATAGGTATTACCTTTGTTACCTTGAATCTCATACATTTATTTAGTTATGAGAATACTTTGTACTATTTTTATTTTATTTTTTATGAACAAGCTTTAAATATTTTGAGAGTGTTTTATCTAATGCGCTATTGATAAATAGGTATTACCTTGAATCTCATACATTTATTTAGTTTGAGAATACTTTGTACTATTATTGCCTTGGGTAACATTATACAAATCATTTGTTTCTAGACAAATTTTGTATTTTATACATATTTCCGAAAATTTGATTGATTTAATACAAATAAAATCAATAAACTATTCAAAATTTTTCATTGTTTGTTAACAAATATCTTTTTAGAATTTCAGCTAGGTATATTATGTTATGAATAAATCATTTTAATAAAGGTGTAGTTTTTTATTTATTTATTTACCAGCTGACCCCGCACCACGTCAAAATGTCTGGGGCGGGCTACCCTCAACACTTAGGGGTATAAAATCTGTTATAAACATATTCTCATACCTACTGAATATAGGTATATATTACATATTAAACCTCACCAAAATCCGTCAAACCGTTCCGGAGGAGTACTTAATAAACACAAACTGTGACAGAAGAATTTTATACCCACATTAGATTATGAGTTTGAAGACATTTGTCAATAACCATTGCACTAATTTAAAGAGTTAATCAACTGACAATACAGTTCCCTGCTATTATCCTTTACTTAATAGCTTCTTGTGATTAGCACCTAATCAGTACGAGCTAACAGAACACTCACTCACTCAGCACTGTCCGCTTTCATCTTTTCCGAAAACCAGTTTTGATTTATGACATTGTTGCTATGTCCGCTTAAGACATACAGTAAAATACCATGGACACCATCAACGTCTCCACCACTAAGGGAAATGTTTTTATCATATTACCTTGTGATAAATGGTATTCATTACAGATTTCCACTTACCGCCCTTGACAGTCAGTATAGGTATTAAGATTTTAATAACCACCGATCTCCGCTGACAATCTTCAAGGTGCCTTTTGAGATATTATCTTTCACCAATCTACTCACGTATACGTAGGTGCATTATAGCCTATTTGGTGCCTGTAAAGACTCATCATAGTTAATATAAAAACTTTATAGTAAGTAATATGAAACTTTAACTGATATGAACTTTTGTTAAGTTTAATTTATTAAAGCGTATGCTTTGTATATGAACATGTATATGAACTCTGTACATCTTTCATTCTATTAAATTTCTAATTGCATTTCACGATTTAGCTTTATTCTTTAATACGAATACAATAATAGTATGAGTAGTTATTTTAAAACCTGCCTCAAAGGTTTCTCTGATTATAATTTAACTAGAGATTTCACCCGCGTTAGAAAAGGTCAGTAAATTATCAATTTTTTATTTAGTGTTGGTTCACTATTTTGGCTATAATGGCTTACACACTTTGGCCACATTGGCCTACACATGAGATACACTGTGCGGGCTTCCTTGCAGGACCATCCAAGACAACACATCCATCACACACCACACATGTACAACTCCAGCGGCTTTGGCAGCGCACACCAGAATAGATGGTAGACATTTCTTACCCTCCTGTCACCCATTGTTATACTTTGGGCAATTCACAAAACATCTTTATAAATTGTAGCTTATATTTTATTCCGTTGCATAAGCTATATTATTGTAAAGTTTCACTTAAATCCAATCAGTCGCTCCTACATGAATGAGCAACAAACATCCATACCTACAATCTTTCGCGCCTGCAATATCAGTATGAAGAATGATTCTCCATTTCTTATTGCTGATCATTAAAATTTTGTAATTTCGTACACCCTAATATTTATTTTAGCAGGTGTTTAATGTTCAAAAGCTAGTCACCATACCGTTTCTTACCCGTGATATCGAATATTAATTTATATATAATATCGTAAACGATATTTTAATATTGTTATACCTACATGTTATGAATGTTATGAATTCACGTTTAACCAAAAACCACAATCTAATTTGTATATAGATCGTTATAACATTATATTGTTTCTTTATGAGTTAGGTATGTGTAATTTGTAAGCTTATATATATAACGCATTACCATATTGATTGGTGATAATTAATGATGAATAATTATAGTGATTCTAAAAGATTATTTACATCATTTATTCACTCAAAGGTACATCGACTTACGTACCAGTTAAAGGTTAGAATGTATTCGTCTAGTCTTACTGATTGAATCAAACAATATATATTATATATTTACGACCTATATTCACTGCTGCTGTACTGTGTACTGTACAAATATCCCACAAAATAGCTGTAAGACGAATTAGATCTCTCATGAATGTTGTAGGTATTTAGTTAGTAGTACGACATTCATGTAAATTAATTATTAACACATTCACGAAACCAACTCATAATGATACCAGTAACTTGAACGATATATGTATGTAATTATTTTTATATCCAACCAACCAGAAGAAAATACATAGATTTACTTACTTACTTGCAATATTCATATAATTAAACTTGTCAGGTGTTATTCCATACAATTCCTGAAATACTTTTTATACCGGTTAGAAATAAGATCATTCTCTTGAATAGTAACTATGTGGGTTTCTTTTGTGAGCCATACACTGAAATTATGTTAACAAATTGGTAAATTTTCAAATCCAAACACTTTAAAAATAAATATTGTAAACAAATCGTCATTTTAAAGTTAATATTTTATGGGTAACGTACACCGGTTTTATACTTAATACATAATGACAGTGTATAACAAAAAGAAAGTTAATTATGTCACGACAATTATGTATTGAAATTGAAATTGTCTTTTAGTTTTAGATAAATAAGCTTTTTTAGTTAATTTTTTTGAATATAATGTAATTAATGGACTTACTCCCGTTATGATTCTTCCAGATCCAAACCAACCAACTTCTTTCTTCCAAACCAACAATCCAATGACTGTATTTTATGTTTACTTACAATTTTTTCCACTTCCTTGTTTCCTTCCCCTTTTTATTATTTCAATGTCCAGGAGAAGAAAAAAAAATATATATTGGTAGGATTTATACTCGTCGCCATTTGTAACGTTCAAATGAATCTACATTCGATGGCACTGGCTCGGTCACTCGATGTGCGCAGGCGGCACGTCCGCTCTCACCCCCGGTTCGCACGGTACTAACGCTGCACGCCCCGCCACACCATGAGCACGAGACAGTGTTTATAGCTATTTCAATAGTTATAGTTTACTACAAACACTACAATACTGATCTCTACTGATTTTAAGACTGTAAGGAAAAAGTGCTCAATAGAAGTACTACTTGATCCTACCTACTTGAAGTGAAAAATACATAAACAGGTTATGTGTATCTATGTAATTTCAGTTTGACAACACTTTTCCTTAAAAGCAACTTCGCCTCTTAAAGAAAGACATGATTTGTTTTTAATATTTTTTGGTGTGATTTTTTTGTCAGTCTCCGTGGCGTAGTGGGTGATGAGCCGACTGCGAAGCGTGAGGTTATTGGTTCGATTCCCACCCAGGACAAATCTTTGATGAACATGACTATTTTGTCTGTCTGGGTGTTAATTTATCTATTTAAGTATGAACATATTTAGAATTACATATGTATGTTTATCAGCTTTCTGATGCTCTGATTTGCTTAGTTTGGAATCAGATAGCATTGTGTGAATTGTCCAAAAGATATTTATTTTATTATTTTTTATTTTAATTTCATATCATTTCAATAAAGCAGTATGAATGTATCATTTCATTTCAATATATAAGGTATATATCATAGTTCACACAATTTAAATATAAGCAAAAATAATACTCTCTCTGTTATTTTGCACAAACCCTTATACATCTTTGAATAAACTGTAAGAAATATTATTATTACATCCATAACTTTCTCAAAGGTAAGAGTGTGAAAAAATCTCGTTTGTAATAAACCTCGCATACCTGTAGGATGCTACAGCTGATTCGTGAGTTAGAACTTTCTGAGACTTTGTAAATTATTTTGTTACAAAATCAATCAGAATATATTTGCTATAATGTTTTAATTATCTTTATAGTTCAGAAAAGATTAATTTTGATCAGGGTATACACGTTCATACGTAGTGATCCTGACCTGTTCTTCCTAACAAAACTGTTTGATTTACTTATTTTTCTCCTGTTTTGTATAGTTAGATCTTAAAAAGTATGAGAACGAACGGACGCTTTTGATTAAATTTTGATAATTTCATCGCAACCGTCAGCGTCAAAATTGATTAATATAATTTTCAGTATAGTTTACTGTCTAATAAAATTATTGAAAGATTAACTGTGTGTTTAAAATTCTGATAGAATCTCTAATTAAAAATCTAACAGTAGGTATACAAATATAGCCAATACGTGAACCACCAAAATTTTAATTTGAACTGCAACCTAAATGATTCAATTGGAAATTTATTCATTGGTACGAAATCGGTTGTGCCTTTATATTGTAATTCTTTTATATCAAAGCTACCGTGCACGGTTATAAAATATTCGTATAGACTAGTCTTTTGGTCATGTCTTTGGCGACCTACAAACACACATTACAAGTAATATTATTATTTTGCAAGCCGCATATCTCCTAAGTGTTTAAAGTCGAAAGGTAACTCACTCATCACAAAATCTGGAAATTTGCTTGACCTATAAAGATGAAATTTGGCAGACAGGTAGTTTATAGTTCGCAGACGTCCGCTTGAAAGGATTTTGAAATGGGGACGGTGTATTAACAAGCTCTTAGGGCTATCTTTAAAATATTGTGCTACAAACTTGAAATTTGGCAAAGAAGTAAACTTTAACTTTAACCAAGTGAAATGTTGTCATTATTCAATAATGGCATCGCAAACTCTGTGTATATTGCCAGTATCAAGTATAATTTTTGCATCACTTAAGTAGTCATAGAAACAATCAGTAAGTCGTCAGGTATCAGTCAGTCCTGTCAGTCAGATGTTCAAGAAAATCGATGGCTTCATTAACAGAACATGTCCGATGGAGTTTTGGAGGCAAGCCGAAAAAACATGTTTTCGCACTGTTATTTTATTTTACAACACTCGTGCACTGTAATTCACCTATATCGAACAAAATGCCATCAACTTTATCCGATACTAGCTGTGCCCCGCGGTTTCATCCGCGTATTTTTTTTAAAGTATCCTATTTTACTACTGATACTCCAAGAATATATGTACAAAGTTTCATGATGATCGGTTGAGTAGTTTTCGCGTGAAAGAGTAACAAACAAACTTACTTTCGCATTTATAATATTAAGCAGGATAACTCAAAAATACACTAAGAAAATGAAAATAAAGCAAGAGCACAACACGTTCCGTTAGACTTCCCGCCAAAACTCCCAAAGTGAAATGTCTTATGAAAGTTGACATCTGTTATACCCAACAGTGTAAAATCATACTAATATAATAAACGCGAAAGTTTGTAAGTATGGATTTTTGTTACTCTTTCACGTAAAAACTACAGAATGGATTTTAATGAAACTTTGCAATATTATAGCTTATACATCAGAATAACACATAGGTTACAATTTATTACGATATTGCGTGAATTGTCCAAAATATGACGATAAGTGTCTAGTAAGTAGGCAAAAATCTACACATACACATACTATGTAATGTATGATGGAAATGTTTATCTTAAATAGTCCTACAAAAAATCCCGCCGTTGTATATATCTATATCTCATGTGTAAGCCATTATAGTCAAAATAGTGAATCATAACTACAATAAAAATTCATAATTTACCTTATTTATTTAATTTTATTTGACCCTTACTAAAGCGGGTGAAATCGCGGGTGGAACTCTAGTATCCAATAAAATTCTGGGTAGCAATATTTCATGCTAAAAGTTGTTTGTATCAACTTTAAGCATAAAATATTGTTTTTGAAATAGTCCTTTCTAAAACCGTGGGGCAAGTATAATAATATAAATAAAACAATGCTCTGCTCGTACATACCTCAATTTCTTAGCGTAAAATTTACGATACTAACAGTACATTTTAAGCTAATTTCCCGAAATAAGAAAATAATAATTTATTACTGCAACAAAATTACTTTCCAAAGTCAAGAAAAATTAATTAATATTTAATTACGAAATTCACCAATGAACAGTAAATAAAAATTCCTCTCGCAAGAGTGAGGACCGAAACTTTCGGGTATTTAATTAAATCGCGCTGTTTTATCGAACGTCCTTTTACAAATGTAATTAGAATTTTGTATTAGAAGTTAATGAAATTTATTGCTATTTGAAAGTAGTTTTGTGGCAAAAATAACACTGATTTTGGGTAAAGTTAAATTTATTTTGTCTAAACCAGCGTGGGATAGAAAAAAATGCAAGTAAATAAATACTTTTAAATCAGCCTCAGGGCCTATTAGATAGAGAGACGCCATCTTATATAAATAATTGTTTAAGATGGTTAACTGAAATTATGTGTTGAAATATCAATTTATTTTACGAAAACTTTTAATATTTTACTAAGCAATAAGATTTACAAATCAGCATTTTACGCGCGTTACATTCTACTTCAGGCTTACTCCAGTCAGGCGCGGTCCTAGGGGGGGAGGGTCATGTCCCCTGTGACCCCCCAGAATCCCTCAGTCATACGTAGATGTAAGGCGAAACAAGCCAATTTGGGACACCTTTTCTCCCAAATTTCTTAATGACCCCCCCCCTAAAATTTATGGCGACCCCCCACAAAAATCTTTATATTGGGTACTTTAATCAGGTAAATTTATTTTGATATATAAATAGTAATGTATTTGATATATGAATAACAGAAAAAAACTATGGTTTCTTTCAAAGTAAGGTTACGAGTTAAGAAGCAAGTTTATTAATTCTGTTTGGTGTATTTGTGACGCCCAAACATTCCTAATATCTAATCTAAAGCTATTACGGTAGCTAATCTTCTTAAATCGTGACGCTCTATATATCATGAGAGCATGTGCAAATAACGATAATGTAGCGATGCTACAAATACCTAGTGTAAATCCATTAGCCATATATGTATGCAATATAGCAGTTAGTTTATTATCGAGTAGAACATTTAAGGTACCGAGTGAACAAAAATAAATAAATAAATAAATGAACAAAAAAATATAAATAAATAAATAAATAACGCTTCACACTCATAGCCCCATAGTAGGGTTTATATACCCTGTGTCGTGATCACCATGTACACATACAAAGACAGAAACACAAACAGCCAGACCGATAACAGAAATTTAATCTCATCATTCTTTCTGTTTCACCGGGAATCGAACCCGGGACCCCTCGATTGGCAGTCCGGCATGGTAACCATTGCGCCATGCGGGTCAGCAAGAAATAATATTATTGATAAAACAAAACCAAGGTCTACTTCTTGCTACTCTACTCGTTCAATCTCTATATTCGTTTGTGGTGCAGTTGAGTTGGGTCCATGGTCGGCTGGAAAAATCTACAAAGATATGTCGACCAGACTTGTCCTCGCTTTAGGTGATGGTCCTAATGACCTCTGGCTGGTAGTTATTTTGCACCAAAAATAAGCATTTGGATTTAAAGAGGTAATGCTGCCAGCGTTCTGGGCACCATGCCGCAATCAGGTCTTTTAGATGGCATATACATCTTGTAAAATATGTATGTATTTTTTTCCTTCCTATGTAGTATGTGTTTAAATAAATAAAAAGTACCTAAGTTACTTAGCAAAAAAGTTAAAGCGCTATCTAAAGTGCACTTTACTTGTTCCTTCGCTCATTCGCTTATTTCCGAGGTGTGGCGCAGAAATTTTAAGAGCTAAAAAGTAGTTGCGCAACTAGTGAGTATTTTACCGACAGAAAGTACGCTTAGATTTATAGCGAACTAAGCACATTTCTGCTCAACTTTGGGATACATTTTCGGAACACCTTTGGATTTTTTTATAAGTAAACCGAACAAAAAGGCACACGCGCCGTGTGGTGTTAAGCGATCACCGTCGCCTATGGACACGGGCAACCCCAGGGAGCAACCCGAGCATTGCCGGCTTTGGAGGAGAGCTTTTTTACAGCTTTTTTGAAGAACGCCATGTTATAGTTCACTGGGAATATCTCAGCTGGAACATTGTCCCATAATCTACACGTCCGTGGTAAAAAGGAGCGTACAAAGCGGACTGTGGAGGACCGCCACGAGTCCAAATGGTGCCAGTGGAACTTTAACCTTCGTTTGGTGGTATAATCATTATGGTGATGTAGGAATGAGTTTGAAAAGTTCTTCGGAGCACTAAAAAATTTAATAAAAATTTAATAATCTTTAAATTAATTTGATTCGAGTGATGGGCCAAGTGTGGTAAAAAAGCGAAGCATAATTGGCTGCTACCTGGTTTAAGCGTCCTACTACCGGGTACGGGTATCTTTCAATTAAATGGAAGCCTGATGCTTACTCCACCATGCTGCTTCAAAACGGGTTGATAGAGATACGGGTTAGTTAGGCTAAACCACTGAAGGATGTTTTCAAACCTCCCATTAGGCCTTTGACAAGGTTGAAGAACTGCAGCTATCTATCAATAAGAAAGAAAGAAAGAAAGAAAAAAGAAAGAAAAAATATTTATTTCATATTAGGAATACAAAATATTCGCTTAATGAATGTCATTTTTTCCCGGTCATTGCCTTTAAGTGCCCGTTTGGGCTAGATGTAGAGCTGAGAGAAAAAAGGCGGCGTAAAAAAACTCCCAGCACTCTTTTAAAAAAAGTACATAATAATATATTTGAGATAACAGAATGGCTATGGGTCGGTAATGGTCACACGTGACAGCTGATCGTGTGAGACACCACCAATAAAAGCCAGGACCGACGGCTTAACGTGCCCTCCGAAGCAGGGAAACTGGCATGAAATTTGCCACTAGCGGTTACTCATCTCATACCCAACTGCAACCGTTTCACTTAACTGCGTCGAGATTTGTAAACAATATACATTTATTGTTATTTAAATTTTTGCATCCAGTAGTAAGAAATAAAAAGGGAAACCATTTTGCCGTTTTCAGATACTTTTCTATTTCGGAGAGAAATAAAAATTGCAATCCAACCACGTAGTTGCATTTCTAGTGGCTATTGTGAGAGGAATCGAATTGTTACAGGTTTAGATTCGCACGATTCAACATCGTATTGGTTTAAAATAGGTATATACTCAATGTTAAGGGCTCTGTAATGCAAAAGAATGAAAAGCAATTTCTGCCATGTAACAATTCTATATTTTTTTGAAGTGAAAACTTCTTTAGCGGCGTTGTGCACTTTTTTTGGTATTGGTAAAAAATATTAAAATCGCGTCAAAATACGTGGCCTGATCGAAAATTTGTAAGACGGAGGGGTAACAGCTGATGACGGCTCGACAGTCTATACTTGTAAAATACGTTTATATCAAGTATTTAAAATATGGACATTGAACAAAATGCATCTATTAATAAAAAGAGTGACGAAGAAATAATAAAATAATATGAGTGAGTATTTTATAAAAATACTAGATGAAAACCTACTGAAAATACTAGATGAAAAATAATACTTACAATAAAAGCAATTCGTGCGAAATTATTCCCTAACCATTCCAAAATAACAAAAATGCTCAACGTTAATGTTCAATTTTTCACTTCTGCCGGCACTACTGGAGTGCAACCCGTTTTTTATTTTATTTTATATCTGTATTCAAAAGTAAATATTACCTATTATACATATGCAGTATACATATCTTCCTACATTGCAAACACAGGTTAAAAATCAATCATATTAAACGTGTAGGTTTTTGCAATGCATTCATATTATGAGAAATTAAGGTCTAAACTTTCACTATTTACTAATCCGGTCTTGGACTACCAAGTCAATTGAGATACTTTTAATGAGCTGTCAAAAAGTGACATCCCCATACATTTTGTATGAGAAAATGATAAGTGACGTCACTTATCATATATAGTCAATTGACTTCATTATTATTGATTTAAGCGGTAATAAAAATCATGTATAAAAAGAATTAACAATTATATTGCTTTCCAAGCGTGATTTAGTGCAACCTTTTTAAGGTAAGGATTTTGATTTTTTTTTGTTCACAGTGTCCAAGACCCTATTACTTATAAATAGTTAGTTAAGAAACGAATGTTCGATTGTTTTAGTCTAACAGTTCAATTAACAACAATAAAATTACTTAAATAAAGAGATTAACAACTTGGAGGTGTGTTGAAATAATATTATAATACTCGGCTTATTCGCAGTAAACAGCCAGAGTTATCTCTTTATACTCAACACAGTAATTGACGCACTTAATGGCTGACCATGCAAACTACATCCACTTGCGTTTGTACGCAATACGGGCGATTACACTGCGCACGCGCCTTTGACGTAGCGTGGTAGCTAACTCTACAGTGTTTCGGTTTATAGGTGCCGTTGCCGACCAGACTTAGGTACACGAGGCGACCATCAATATGCATGTTAATGTTAAAACATATACAATTACAAACAAAATTTCGGCCTTATATATCCGTCACATATTGTATTTTTTTTTCAATTATGGCATTGCAAACTCTGTGCATACTGCCAGCGTCAAGTATAATTTTTGCATCAATTTTTTGCCAGATTCAATGAAACTGGACGAACGAAAAAATAACAGTCAGTAAGTCGTCAGTAATCAGTCAGTCTAGTCAGTCCAAAATTCAAGTAAAGCGATGGCTACTTTACTAGAACGTGTCGGATGGAATTTTGGAGGCAAGCAGAAAAAACATATTTTAGCACTGTTATTCTATTTCACAAACACTCGTGCACTGTAATTAACCTATATCAAACAAAATGCCATCAACTTTATCCGATATAAATGTAAATAAAACAAGAGCACAATATGTCTTTTTCGACTTCCCGCCAAAACTCCATATTGTATTTTAGACTACTTTTCTACACGCAACGCACACATGCACGCTCACACCGCATTTCGTGTGGATATTAACTTAATATTATAAATAAATATAATATACATAGATAAATCGATCAAGTTAAGTTTTATTTTTAGAAAATTTAAATTATAAAAAAATATTTTCAGCGATAATCAACTTAAATATAAGCTGAAAAATGCGACACTTCCTTATATCTATTGGAGTCATGCCTTCAAACGCCATCCGCCAATCCGACGTTCTAAGAAATGACAACATCGATTTGGAAGATCTCTATAAAAAAATAGTTCCTTGAATTAACGCTTCCTTGGCCGAATGGTTACGTGGGCTGACTGCGGAACTAGAGACCCGGGTTCAAGTCCAAATCAAAACCATTATTGCGTTTACTTTTTATTTTTCTTGTGTTTTTTATGGGATAGGGGAGCTATTTCAGATGGTGTTAAGTAACACTGAGCAAATCGTTTGAAAGTTAACCAAGAATTTGTTTTTTATCCGAGCAACGCTCGATCGTCCAAGTTCTTTAATTTAAAACATGACCGATTCAAGTACAGACATCATATCATTACACTACAATAACTACGCTACGCTAAAGGAACTAAGAATACAAACTAACAACTTCGAAGTACACAAATGTTGAAACTAGTAACTGAATAAAAATTCATGATCAAGTTTTGAAGAAATCTCATCAAAAGTCCATTTTCGAGTCTCAGATACTGTTGCAGGTGCCGAACAAATTTTTCAATGTAAATATGCAGTTGTGGACATTGTACAGAAATCGGTCGGAGGAGAATACATAACGAACCAAGTGCTATTCCGAGTTTCGTCACTATAAAGATAAAAATATCTGAAATGAAATGAAATGAAAAACGTTTATTGATGACTGTTTACAAAAAAATTAGGTGTTTGCGTCTAACAATAGTATTTAAAACTAAATTAATTACAATTATAACTTAATTTAGATTTTAATTTTTTTTAAAGTTTTAAAAAGAGAAGTTAAAATTTAATTTAACGGATCTTATCTATCACACATAAAGTCTCTCTGTGTGTCTGTTATGTTTTCAACTGTGAATTACTGAATCAATTTCAATTAAATTTGGTATACTTATAGAGTGGACCTTGGGAAAAGACACAGAATACATTTTATCCTGAAAATGGACGGTACAATGGACACACACAGACATAAACACAAACACCCAGACCGAGAACAGACATTTAAACTCATCATTCAAATTTCTGCCTCGCCGATTCGAACCCGGGACCCTCTGATCGGCAGTCCGGTATGGTAACCATTATGCCACACGGGTCGTCAAAGCATGGAAAGGTGAAATTTGCCACTAGCGGTCACCCATCTTGCACCTGAACACACCTGTTTCGCTTAGTTACGTAGATAGCTTGCATTTAACGCCATCTGTTACGCCCAGCGCTTCTCTATTTTATATATCTCCGTGAAATATCGTTCTAAAAGGTTCTAGTATCAAAATATCTATCGCATCTTATCACGAAGAGCTACACTTGCTATAAATCTTCCGCGGCCCGATTCCGTTCAGCATTTTACACGGTCATTGTACCATTACTCTTAGGTCCTCTTTCACCACCTTCAAGTAAAGTGACAAGTACGCTATTTATTACTAAATACTACGTATTGTCTAACTATTACCTATTTATCCAAAAAGAAGTGAGCAGAAGTCAGCATTCTCAATGCTGAATGCATGTGTTGCACAATCAACAACAGCCTAAAATGAGACACTAGCGTCCAATTACCAATACCAGTATGGGCTATTATCTCGCTTAACAAACATAGGTAGTTACAACAGATATAACATTACGTGTAAACAAAAAGAATGTTCAACGGCCAAGTCACACAACGTTAACTATAATAATAAAGAAATCGCAGTAAGGAACCTTAGACTTGGCACGACTTTCTCTAAATTTCAGTACTTTTTAGAGATAAACAAGCAGCTCCATCGAGACTTGGCTAGTTTTTTACAGAATGTTTTGGTGGGATTACCTATTTATCTATTTATTATTAAATACTACGTATTGTCGGTTAAAGTCACCCGTAACTTCAATTTAAATTTCACGATGTTTGAGTAACACTAATCATATGATGATATACTGACTCGTACTCATAGCTTTTACTTGCCAATTAAGTTTACTTGGGACGTAACTAATCAACACTTTACTTCGAGATGGTGAACATGGCCCTTACAGTTTAAAATTCTCTACAACACAGGTAAATTTTTTTTAAAACGAGATCAACTTCTTTACCAATCTGCATTGGAGCAGCGTGGTGGAGTAAGCTCCAGGCTTCCAATATTGTGAAGAGACTCGTGCCCAGCAGTGGGACGCAAAAAGGGTTGCAGCCAAATGAGATCAATAATATTAGCACCAATTGATTAGGTTTGTTTCAACTGTTTTAGACTAAAAATTACTAATTTTACTAGTTCTATGTAGTCGTCTGACTGAAGCGCGCATGGCTCGGAGGCGAGCGTAGAACGCAAGCGATCTATGCAGCTAAGCCAAACGGGCGCGGTCAGGTGTGAGATGGGTGACTGCTAGTGGCAAAAATTTCATGCGCGTTTCCGTGCTTCGGAGGGCACGTTAAGCCGTCGGTCCCGGTTGTTATCGATAGATAACAGTCGTTAAACCTTGTCGGAGGCCTTATGGACGGTTTTAAAACATCCGACAGCGGGTTGGCCACTAACCCGCATCTCCACCAACCCGCATTGGAGCAGCGTGGTGGAGTAAGCTCCAGGCCTCCCCGATATTGGGGAGAGACCCGTGCCCAGCAGTGGGACGCAAAAAGGGTTGCAGCCATGTAGTTGTCTCGAAGGTACCATCGCAACATTCAAAGATTACACAAAAACAGAGACCGATTATAATTTTTTTAACTCATCATTCAAATTTCTATCTCACCGGGTATCTAACCCAAGAACCTGTTCGATGGACAATCGGGCAATGTAATGCATCACAGGAGTAGTTCAAATAAAGAAGTGGATTTTTTTCTATGGGTGCCAAACGGGGCACAAGAGTTTTCGAAGAAAGTTCAGACAGACTTTCAGCTGTGCTTCGTTAACTCTCACATCTACTGGAACTAACGGCAGGCAATAAGATTACTCAAGCTCAGTTACTTTGACACTTTTTTCTCGAATATCACACAGACCGTGCTTCATCCCTACTTAATATTATAAATTCTAAAGTAACTCTGTCTATCTGCTACGTTTTCCCACTTAAACTACTGAACCAATTTTAATGAAATTTGGAACTCAGATAGAGTGGGCCTTGGGAAAGGAAACAGGATGGTTTTTATCCTACGGGAACCTATAAAACGGGTCCACGCGGGCGCAGCCGTTGGCGGAAGGCTAGTAAATATTATAAATTCGAAAGTAACTCTGTCTGTCTGCTACGCTTTCCCGCTTAAACCACTAAACTAATTTTAATGAAATTTGGAACACAGATAGAGTGGGCCTTGGGAAAGGAAACAGGATGGTTTTTATCCTACGGGAATCTATAAAACGGGTCCACGCGGGCGCAGCCGTTGGCGGAAGGCTAGTAAATATTATAAATTCGAAAGTAACTCTGTCTGTCTGCTACGCTTTCCCGCTTAAACCACTAAACTAATTTTAATGAAATTTAGAACACAGATAGAGTGGGCCTTGGGAAAGGAAATAGGATGGTTTTTATCCTACGGGAACCTATAAAAAGGGTCCACGCGGGCAAAGCCGCTGGCGGACTTTTATTGATAAAGACTTTTATTTGTACAAATATGGCTGTTTACAAAAGTTGTTAATATATATTTAGTTCGCCATATTTACCTTCCTGAAGTATGCAAATATTACAAAGATTAAAATATAAGTTTCTATGAGTTAAATTAAACATTGTCGAGTAAGTAGGTGGAAGAACTTTAATGGGGAAGTACCACCGCTGCACCCACTTTTGCTGTGAAACAGTTCTATTGTGTATTGGTGGATAGGTGCAAAGGCTGACCAGATTTACGGAAGGCGACAGCGCATTTGCATACGACCACCGATAAGACTTAACCTTGCTTGAGGTTGTGTGTAGTGTCCATGGGCTACAGCGACCACTTAATACCACCTGGCCTCCATGTTCGTATGTTACTTTACACAAATAAAAAAATATGAGTCGTTTGATTTCTGAGTTTAATAAGTTTTTTAGGGTTCCGTAGCCAAATGGCAAAAAACGGAACCCTTATAGATTCGTCATGTCTGTCTGTCCTTCCGTATGTCACAGCCACTTTTTTCCGAAATTATAAGAACTATACTGTTGAGACTTGGTAAGTAGATGCTGTAAACTGCATAAAGATTTTTACACAAGAATAGAAAAAAAAGACAAAAAATTTTGGGGGTTCCCCATAGTAATAACGGAAACTGATTTTTTTAAATAAAATCCATACCTGTGGGATATTTATGGACAGGTCTTCAAAAATGATATTGAGGTTTTGATATATTTTTTTTCTAAACTGAATAGTTTGCGCGAGAGACACTTCAAAATGGTAAAATGTATGTCCCCCCCCAGTAACTCCTAAAATGAGAGAATGATAAAACTAAAAAAATATATGATGTACATTACCATGTAAATTTCCACCGGAAATTGGTTTGAGATGTAGTAAGTAGTTTTTTTTAATACGTCATAAATTGTAAACCGTTTTACGGAACCCTCGGTGCGCGAGTCCGACGCACTTGGCCGGTTTTATTGTATACTATCCGATGAAATCCGTGGATCCGTGGTTGTCTGTATAGGCGCAATAGTGTTTCAAATTCAGAGCTCTGGTATAATAATAATTAAAAGCACGCGACCTGTATGCCCTTTTTTACAGTCAATATGGGAAAAACCTACTGTAAACTGTGTTTATACTGGATAATACGTCTTTTAACTTTACTACTAGCATACTGTTTCCTAACGGTTACTCTTGGGATTGGCTTTACGTAAAGTTGACACACTGCTACGAGGGTATGAATTTTGTACAAGGATTGTCTACGTCGTAGCTTCGTAGCACTTTGTAGCAGATCGTAGATCTAACTCCATTGTTCAGGTTCGGTAGGCATAAACAAAGACTCCATTTGAAAGCGTATAGCAATATATTTTGAATGTAAATCTACGCTGTTTCCGCTTGGAGATAGCTACTAAGAAAGAATAGTGACTTTTCGATTTATGTTTCAAGAAAGTATATTGCAAGTAACGTGATAGTCGAAATTTTAAGACCCAGGCTGCTATGCCAGGACTTTTCCTGGATGTTAATGTACATTTTATAATTGCGTTATATTAAGGTTTTTTTCTTTTATATTTTTATTTTTATCACTGTAGTATTTGCATGCCTCTAAAAGGTAAATATGGCGAACTAAATATAGGTATATAAACAACTTTGTGAACACCCATATTGTGTAACACTCATATCTATGAGTAATAAAACTTATTACTTACACATTTATGACTTGCTCCACAATAAATAAAAAATCATTTTGTTTTTTAACAGGTAGCTAGGCCGCGAAACATAGTCTTCATTTGTTATAACATTGTATTTTGAACCAACATTCATACCCAAAGGTAGTAAAAGTCTTATAGATATGTCATGAGCCTCAAAGACATCGGTCTTTGCAAGCCAAAAAAATGCTGAGATGTCTAACTGCACTGAAGCAGTACTAGGTATCTTATGGCCCAGTCCCTGTAGCTTCGGGATTAAAAATAGAGCTACGGTATTCTTTGCCTGATTGTACGAGGTGACTAAAAGAGGGCTTCCGGGGTTGCGGACTGGGAGAGTAGGAGCTCGATCCGTCCAGCCAGCAGCCCCGAAAATGACGGCGGTGTGTGCGTGGCCGCATGCCGCCGTAAACATCGGAAGGTGCAGGAGAGCACATTTACTCTCCGAAAATGGGCCCATTCTAGGCTCCGCGCGGTTATGTTGGAAAATAAAAAAGTGAATATTTAAAAATGATGAATAAACTAACACTAAATAATAATAATAAAATACAACTAAAAATAAAAGTATAAACTAATTAATGTTAAAAAACGCATTCAAATTACTGTTACGTTGGTTTGGTATGGCACCGTTTTGGCTGTAAGCCTTTTTGGAACCCACTGTCAGGTTTCGGTGACAGGTTACTCCTCTTTCTTATGTAATGCGCGTTAGTTGATGCGGGATATTGAAGATAGGGGTCAATGGCCAATGACCAAACCGCCCTAAATAACCGCTCTAATTTCTTCTTCCGCTTAATGATAAAGGAGCGTGGGAATGAATCTCGCTCACACAAGGCTATTTCTTCATAGATTGTATTAGTTTTAGTAATTATTCGCATCTGTGAGCAGGTGGAAGTGGGTTGATGGTGTCTCACACGATCAGCTGTCACGTGTGACCATATCGACCCATAGCCATTCTGTTATCTCAAATATATTATTATGTACTTTTTTTTAAAGAGTGCTGCGAGTTTTTTTTCCGCCGCCTTTTTTCTCTCAGCTCAGCATCTAGCCCAAACGGGCACTTAAAGGCGATGACCGAGAAAAAATGACATTCATTAAGCGAATATTTTGTATTCCTAATATGAAATAAACATTTTTTCTTTCTTTCTTTCTAAATATGGCCTCCTCCAATGCACGAAACGCGCATAAAATTTTTGCCACTAGCGGTTACCCATTATCTCACACACGATTGAACCCTGCGTAAGTCTATATGTATTTTTTCCAAATAATCAGGCTCAATATCAGTAAAAACAAAACGCAGACTAGATTCTCATTTATTTCAAATAAGTCTACGCTTCAAGCTACTTCTATTGTTTAAGTTTTAGTATTTTACCATTGTTTTGAAGTGTAATTTGTACTTTATATTTTAAACATTGGTTTGTTATTTATGAATGAAACTCAAGATGGTGTTTAGGAAGTGATCGTTTATTAATTTCACTTTAATATCACTCTCTTAATAATAATTAAGAAATCTATTTAATTTTTGTATATGTAGTCACTCAACTCATAATCTTACTTTTACCCGTAAACGGCAAAGCCAAAAGGAGGGTTACAATATAATCTCTACAAAAATGAATATTTATTGCTTTCGTAATTAAGAAATTTATATTGAGATTATTGATTGGTATTGTTATCAATTGTTTTTAAATATATCGAGCTTAAAGAATTCAGTACCTGGACGACCGAGCGTTGCTCGGATAAAAACAATTTATTTTCTTGGTTTAATTTCAAACGAAACACTCACCCACAAGTGTTACTCAGTGTTACTTAAGAACGTTATCTGAAATAGCTCCCAATAAAAAAAATACAAAAAATAAAAAATAAACGCAATATGGTTTTGATTGAGGTTTGAAACCAGATCTCTAGTCCCTCAGTCAGCCTACGTAACCATTCGGCCAAGCAAGTTTTAATTCAATGAACGAAATTTTTATAGAGCTCTTTCAAATCGACATGTGTTATTGAGAAAATGTATTGAGCAATGGCCTAGCCATGAATACTGCGGTCATGGGTACCTCTGATAAAATGAACATAGGTAATAAAGATGTACAGAACTTATTGATCGTAATCCACTACAAAAGTAAAAACTGTGTCGCAGCAAATTACGCCCCTCCCGAAAACACTCAGTAAAAATGTTCTACGATTACGATACGATACGATAAGCTTTCACGTGTGCCCATTATGGACCCTAGCCATACTGTTATCTCAAATATATATGTACTTTAAAAAAAAGTGCTGCTGGGAGTTTTTTTCCGCCGACTTTTTTCTCTCAGCTCAACATCTAGCCCAAACGGGCACCTAAAGGCGATGACCGAGAAAAAATGACATTCATTGAGCGAATATTTTGTATTCCTAATATGAAGTAAATATTTTTGAATTTTGAATTTGAATTTTTTCTACATAACAAATAAGGTAGGTGCAATACAAATTATCGTTAAGACTTATACACTATTGTTCTGTTCTTCTTAATGTTAAGTTAATAAATTTGTTATGTGTGTATTTATCGCTGCTCCGAGGAAAGGGAAAACGTTGTGATATTTTATTACGAAGTTTCCCATCACCATGTATGATTTATTAATCATTCGACTCTTGTTTCGAAGGCATAATGTCCGTCAATCCGCTTTTGGGTGATAGTGGTAGTCTGCAAATGCTGTAAGCTGTGGATTTTGTTTTCAATAAATAAATAAATGTTTATCAGCTTTCTGATTACCATAGTACAAGCTCTGCTTAGTTTGGAATCAGATGGTGTTTTGTGAATTGTCAATAGATATTTATTTATAAAAAGGGATATAAAATAGAGAGAAATGTTCTTCACAGACTTGTTAATCCCATGTTTCCCGGGCGCATCTCCCATCACAACTCCCGAGGTCATCGCCGTTCCTTGCCGCAAACAATACGCAGCATTGTTAGTTGCTACAATTATTTGCTCGGGGCCCGCTTTCGAATGGACCCCGCTACCATTGGCTTCCGTTTTGGATAGGGTTGACAACAACTTCAGTTTCTATTCGGTATTTCTTCAGCGCTTTTTTGACGGTCTTGGGAAAGCGGTTGTATGTACGTGGCCGCATTCAAACACTGGAAGGAGAGCGCTATCGCTCCGGATAGCTCCAGATAGGTCCGTTTTTTTTGGGAGGGGGAGGGGGGAGGAATAGTGGTGCCTTCTTAGCTTATTTACCGATCCGTCGTAGACACATGAGATCCTAGAGTTCTCTCCAAGCATTGAAGCAGGCCACCAAGTGTTAGTGAGGAAAAAATGGCACATAGCCCCTTAACTCGTAAACGTATTGCTTACAGTTGATTTTTATATTATTATATTCATAACATAAAGTAAGTCGTTTTTCCTTTCAATTTTCTTAAGCGTATATGTGTATATAAGTCCAAAACATGGACAAAACGCGAGAAATAAGAGATATCTAGAAGTAGTTTAAATGTTTAGTCGTTATATATATAAAAATAAAGAAAAATAGAAAAATAAAAATAGTAAAATAAATAAAAATAGTTCGATTCACGCAGTTACCTTCTTACATATTCTGTATAACTAATTTTAGTATTTTATTATTATTTCCGAAGCTGCCAACCCTACCGGGTTTGGACACGAACAATAGATCTGAGTCGAGATACCTACTGCTTTGTTTTGTAGGACTGCCTTTAGATTCGGGTAAGAATACGTAAGTATTATCTAAATGAAAAACAATAGCTCTTTTAAAAATCGACGAGAAACAATTGCGATGTTTCGGATTTTCAGAAGAAATTCAAAAAGTAGAGGCTTATTTTTAATTGAAAATATTCTTTGCACCGATGTTTCTAGAAGTTTTATATATATATTTTCTGTTAACCATGCAATAAGCAGGCATAATAATATTACTTACTAATAGTAATGTCATTCAACTAAAGTAGCGATTTTAGTCTTGTAAGATAACGATATATTAATGAATATATCTACATCCATGCGTAGCGGTTACAACGGGAGCTGGACCTAAGCATAATCTAAGAAATGGTCAATATTAATAAGTCAAATAAATATTTTTTAATACAGTTGCTCAAAAAGTGGCGTATTGCAGGGACGTATAGCGTTCGGGAAGTGGGCTATTACACACTCGTGCTTTTTCTTTACCTTTTCCGAACTCGTGCGTTCTCTTTCCCAAAAAAATAATGTCTATTAAAAAAAAACAACCACGAAGATTTAGAAGTTTTTATGATTCATGCAAATATTTCTAAAAAGAAGCTACTAATTTGTTTCAATATCAGATTTAATGATTTGATTCAATGAGTTAGGTTAGGTTTCATTTCATCTCATTAACATTTTCAATTCATATTATCAATAAAAAAATTCTACTGAAGACTTGGCTGTATGGGCATAGTTCCCTTTGCCTACCCAGAATGGATGAAGAAAACAAAAAAATATTTTTGCATATAGGTACTATTTTACGGTTGGCGCCATTTTTCAAAAATGTTCTTTGCGAGTTTTTATTATTTTATTAAATTGCTTCATTTTTTCGCAATTGTATTAAAAATAGTTGTTCAGTACACGTGCGGAACCGTCATTGGAAGGAGTTCCGACTGTCAACCCTCACCTTCGGCTGCGCCACAACTGCGGAACAATACTTCACTTCTGCCGTGAACCAATTTTATTGTGTTTCGGTGTAAAGGTGCAGTTGCCGGCCACAATTACATGAGGCGACCACCAGCCTCCGGAGTAGCAGCGCACTGCATACGACCTCAGACAAGACTTACCTATGGTTGCTTTAGGTTGTATGTAGATGTCCATGGGCTGCAGCGACCACTTAACACCACGTGGCCTGCATGCTACGCTACAAGTCTATAGTATGCTACAAGTCTGCGACTCCATTCAAATGAAAAAAAAACGCTCATAAAACTAATCAGAGCTAAAAGAAGCGGGAAGTGAAGTGAAGTTTATTGGAAAGGACTAACCCGAGCGTGATATCGGGATCATCGGGCTTCGATTTTTTCCCCTCAGCCGAGATATTGCCTCTTATACTGCGGTCGGGTGCATGGTAGTAAACAAGCAAGTTTCTCACAATAAATAGATATGATTCTCATCGGAAATACTCTAGAAGATAATAACAATATACTGTTATCAACGTCGCATGTATCTACTAAGCTTTAATCACAATTTTATACGCATTTTATTAGCTTGAACATGTATATAGCTATGTATCAGATTCTTTAAGATTTATTATATCCAAAAAATAAACCTTTAATTTAAACTTTAATTTTCAGTCACACAGTTATCGACTCGTTTGAAATTTAGCACATAAAAATTAAGAACGCATAAAAGAGCAATCATTTTACATTATTTATGGCCTAAGAACGTGATGGTATTACAGTAAAAATGTGCTATTTTTGGGTATGTTTAAAACCAACAAATATAAAAATGAAACGCCAAAGAGCATTTGGCGTTTCATTTTTAAGGATTACAATATTTGACACACTGTGATTTCTCTTCTGTAATGCTAGTATTGGATAGTGAATTGGATTGAATAGTGGTCACTATTTAAGTAAAGCTATAAAAACACTAGAGCCAAGTAGCCATTTCGAACAAAATAAAGAAAATGCACCGGATGACAGATTGTAAGTAGCAAGAACTTGGCTTGGTTTTACATTTATATTTTATGTGAGTTGGTAAAACAGAGCTGTGGCTTGCCGCGTAACCTGTGCCATGTGTTAATATTCTTATCCTCCTACGTATAAAAAACATTACCACTAAATGTTCATGATGTTATTTATGTTTCTACTCTTGTTCTCACAACTCAGTACACTTTTTTAAATGGAGTAGCAGACGAGCATGCAGGCCACGTGGTGTTAAGTGGACGCTGCAGCCCATGGACATCTGCACCCAACCTCAAGCAAGCACAGGTAAGTCTTGTCTGAAGTCGTATGCAATTGCGCTGCTACTCCGGAGGCTTGTGGTCACCTCATGTAAGTGTCGCCGGCAACTGCACCTTTCCACCGAAACACGATAGAATTGGTTCACGGCAAAAGTGGGTGCAGCGGTGGTACTTCCCCGGGCGAACCATAATAGTTCTACCACCTACAATGCAAAAAAAATCCTTCACTACGCTTACAGGCTTAAAAAGTGCTAATGATAATAATTTTACAGTGTTAAGTGTCCTTGAATAAATAATAATTATTATTATTATAGCGTAGCGCGCATGGTCCGGCGGTTAGCGTAGAACGCAAACGATCTATGCAACAGCCAAACGGGCGCGGTTGGATGAGAGATGGGTGACCGCTAGTGGCAAAAATTTCATGCGCGTTTCCGTGCTTCGGAGGGCACGTAAAGCCGTCGGTCCCGGTTGTTGTCGATAGATGACAGTCGTTAAACCTTGTCGGAGGCCTTATGGGCGGTTTGAAAACATCCGACAGCGGGTTGGCCACTAACCCGCATTGGAGCAGCGTGGTGGAGTAAGCTCCAGGCCTTCCCAATCATGGGGAGAGATCCGTGCCCATCAGTGGGACGCATAAAGGGTTGTAGCCATTATTATTACATATTACCTTCCGTTCAACACATTTACAATGCTTGCGAATTTCGCTCTTTCGCTCATTGTCTTTTTGTGCATTTCCTAATAAGTAAGTTGTAAATTATTCAGTCACACCCGAACAGCCTATCAGACTAGGTAATAAAATTATTTCTAGATTATTCTGATCATCTGGTAATAAAGACAATAACTGATGAAATGAAATGAATATATTTTATTTGCACAAATCTGAGTGAAAAAAAGGTTTTACAAAATATTTAGAACTTCATATTTATCCCTTAGGGTGTACAAATTTTAATAAACTATAATTAAATTTAACGACTTAATTAAAACTTTAATTTTAAAATCACTATTAAAGAAGGGTACATAAGAAACATTTAAGTAGGTAGGTATGTAGTATTACATTTAATTTTGTATAGTTTAAATTAATAAGACGTAAACCCAATTTTGTGCTTATAATAATTTATTTTATTTGAACCATACGAGGTTTGCCCTCATCAGCTTTGGGCACCCACCAGGATGGGTTTTTGTACACTGAGAGAAAAAAAAACTGGCGGAAAAAAACCTCCCAGGTTTTTATGCCGCGGACAATAGTATATTTCATTACAATTGCGGAAAGGCTGTCATTGCAAGGAGCTCCGACAAATGTCTACCCGAGCCGAGGCGCAGCCGAAGGTGAGGGTTGACAGTCGGAACTCCTTCCAATGACGGTTCCGCACGTGTACTGAACAACTATTTTTAATACAATTGCGAAAAAATGAAGCAATTTAATAAAATAATAAAAACTCGCAAAGAACATTTTTGAAAAATGGCGCCAACCGTAAAATAGTACCTATATGCAAAAATATTTTTTTGTTTTCTTCATCCATTCTGGGTAGGCAAAGGGAACTATGCCCATACAGCCAAGTCTTCAGTAGAATTTTTTTATTGATAATATGAATTGAAAATGTTAATGAGATGAAATGAAACCTAACCTAACTCATTGAATCAAATCATTAAATCTGATATTGAAACAAATTAGTAGCTTCTTTTTAGAAATATTTGCATGAATCATAAAAACTTCTAAATCTTCGTGGTTGTTTTTTTTTAATAGACATTATTTTTTTGGGAAAGAGAACGCACGAGTTCGGAAAAGGTAAAGAAAAAGCACGAGTGTGTAATAGCCCACTTCCCGAACGCTATACGTCCCTGCAATACGCCACTTTTTGAGCAACTGTATTAAAAAATATTTATTTGACTTATTAATACTTCAGACAAGACTTACCTGTGCTTGCTTGAGGTTGGGTGCAGATGTCCATGGGCTGCAGCGTCCACTTAACACCACGTGGCCTGCATGCTCGTCTGCTACTCCATTTAAAAAAGTGTACTGAGTTGTGAGAACAAGAGTAGAAACATAAATAACATCATGAACATTTAGTGGTAATGTTTTTTATACGTAGGAGGATAAGAATATTAACACATGGCACAGGTTACGCGGCAAGCCACAGCTCTGTTTTACCAACTCACATAAAATATAAATGTAAAACCAAGCCAAGTTCTTGCTACTTACAATCTGTCATCCGGTGCATTTTCTTTATTTTGTTCGAAATGGCTACTTGGCTCTAGTGTTTTTATAGCTTTACTTAAATAGTGACCACTATTCAATCCAATTCACTATCCAATACTAGCATTACAGAAGAGAAATCACAGTGTGTCAAATATTGTAATCCTTAAAAATGAAACGCCAAATGCTCTTTGGCGTTTCATTTTTATATTTGTTGGTTTTAAACATACCCAAAAATAGCACATTTTTACTGTAATACCATCACGTTCTTAGGCCATAAATAATGTAAAATGATTGCTCTTTTATGCGTTCTTAATTTTTATGTGCTAAATTTCAAACGAGTCGATAACTGTGTGACTGAAAATTAAAGTTTAAATTAAAGGTTTATTTTTTGGATATAATAAATCTTAAAGAATCTGATACATAGCTATATACATGTTCAAGCTAATAAAATGCGTATAAAATTGTGATTAAAGCTTAGTAGATACATGCGACGTTGATAACAGTATATTGTTATTATCTTCTAGAGTATTTCCGATGAGAATCATATCTATTTATTGTGAGAAACTTGCTTGTTTACTACCATGCACCCGACCGCAGTATAAGAGGCAATATCTCGGCTGAGGGGAAAAAATCGAAGCCCGATGATCCCGATATCACGCTCGGGTTAGTCCTTTCCAATAAACTTCACTTCACTTCCCGCTTCTTTTAGCTCTGATTAGTTTTATGAGCGTTTTTTTTTTCATTTGAATGGAGTCGCAGACTTGTAGCATACTATAGACTTGTAGCGTAGCATGCAGGCCACGTGGTGTTAAGTGGTCGCTGCAGCCCATGGACATCTACATACAACCTAAAGCAACCATAGGTAAGTCTTGTCTGAGGTCGTATGCAGTGCGCTGCTACTCCGGAGGCTGGTGGTCGCCTCATGTAATTGTGGCCGGCAACTGCACCTTTACACCGAAACACAATAAAATTGGTTCACGGCAGAAGTGGGTGCAGCGGTGGTACTTCCTCGGGCGAACGATAATAGTTCTACACCTACAACGTCTGTGATAGAACGATAGATAGTAGTTATGACGTCGGATTCCGACAAGGGGGTCTCAGGTCCAAATTACGGCATGCAGTCTTTACTAAGAAATCTCTTTTTCGTTATAAGTTATAACGATAATAGATTTATTTTAATACTCCAACTTTGAAATCCCTGTTATAAATTAAGCGCTGATTTTTTAAATCCAAGATAAAGATTAGCCAATCATTATTATCGCCATCCTGTTCGCTGTATTGATTCGGCGAATAGTTTTATCCAGGAAGAGAAATATCTATGTATGGGCATAGCTATCTAAACTTATTAATATTATAAAGCTGAAGAGTTTGTTTGTTTATAAGCGCTAATCTCAGAAAGTTTTGGTTGGAATTGAAAAAAATATTTTTGTGTCATATTGTAAATTCGCGTGGAACAATACCTAGTTTGTATTTAAAAAATAACGTCTAGCTACAAAATATGAACTAAGGAATACAAAATTACCTAATGTTAATTTTCTCTCCTATCACAATATTTGATGTACCTATAGAATTAATTAATTAATTAACGAAATGTTTTAATTACGGCAATTTCCGTTAGGCTTCCTTCCTTCGAAATGTAATTAAAATTCAGAATACATGCTAATTAACTTTTTTAACGTTGGCGGGATTCCAAGAATCAATGCTTTCTTTACAAATGTGTATATAATTAGTATTTTATTACACGTTTTTCATACTTTATTTATTTACAAACTATTAAGTATGTATCCGTCACGTATGTTCCTTATCGGCCCATAGCTACTCTGTAAGAAAGTTAGCTATTGTATACCCCATATTTTAAAACAGGGCTGAAGTTTTTCTCCGTCTGCTCTTTTCTTCAGCTCAGCATTGCCTAAGCGCACCCAGAGCGGACAGAACAAAAAAAAATAACGTTCACTAAGAGTTTGTAAAGGAACCGTACAGTTAATAAAGAATATTTCATTTCATTTCATTTTATTAAAGCTACTTTATATTTACAATTTACATTAAAAGACTTAACTATATACAATAAGAATAAAAAAACTGTACAAAAATAAAACAAAAAAAAGATAAATAAAAAACTTCCGCTAAAATGTCCGTGTTCGGCATGGCACCTAAGACGCTGGCCGCTGGCGGCATTTTCCCGTTGAATAGCGAGGCTGAGCCTTTGGGCGAAATACTCACCAGCTCTCAGAGCCCTTAGTGTAAGTTTGTAAACGCGCAAACGTTACTACTGCGTCCGAGTTAAAATTGGACAGATAGATCTTAACTTGTAAGGAATAAGGTCTATAATTGAATTCTTAACTCTAACTAAGGCCTCTGGTTGCCACATGCAAGAACAAGCCTGGACGACTTTTCTGACATGATTTTTTTCATTTCAGAAGACAAAGGGTCCAAGGTCTCCACAGCAAGCGCCGCAAATAAGTAATTGTCTGATAAATTACAATATTAAATGATTAATTATTATTATTTTATTAAACTGTATTCCTTATATTAGGGACTATACTTTATAAAAATATTTAACCAGTTTGAAGCTAATTGGGCTACGCTGAGCTGTTTGACGATAGATTGGTTTTTATACGAAAAAGGTAGTTACACATACAATAATTAAAAAAAAGTGTTTTTTGTAAAGTCGGTTCACGGCTTAAAGCATCAAAGGTACTGACTCACCCGTCAGAGGAGAGGGCATTGCGCCTCGCTTCGATACATAATTTTTGTGGCAAATCTGGTGCGGGGGGAAGAACGCACACATTTTTATTTTGTCACACATTTTCAAATATTATTTCATCCCTAAAGACGCATACATTTGTAAATATGTCAATTAACAACGTCATTCTCTATGCACCGACAACACTGATACCGACACACACTAGTTGTATTTAACAAGAAGGCAGGTTGTGCATGCACGTTGGGACGAGGGGTTCGCCCGTAAAGGCCACTCCTCTGACGGGTGACATACCGGTCAGTACCTGTGATGCTCTTAGGTTCACGGACGATAGTTTAATGTGACAAAGTCAAAACAAAACATTGATGAACTTCACTTTATAAACAGACGAGGAAATAGTTCACGTGTATATGTAAGTTGTGTGCTGCCGCTGTCTTTCGTCTCTTCGGACGCATAGGCCAATCGAGTGGAAGAGAGATATATGTGGCGCAAACCGAACGCTCAAGCCGATAGTGCCTTTCGCTCGCTGGTGCAGCGCTATCCCTTCGATCGTAACGTTCAATGAGCGCAACGTTACAATGAGTCATCCTTTTTCGTGCGTGCAGCCGGCGTTCATCGTTTATTAGACGTTGTCACGTCAAAAATAAGTATTACTTCATACTGTATACTTCATATGCCACACAATTAGGCATGTCGTGTGTGGCATGGTTCACGCAAAGACACATATAGATTATAGATTTACAGGAATGGGCATGATGACAGATTTTTAAATACCTTTCCTTATTGTAGGTACACGTCTCCTAGTTTCGAAAAAAAATTATTTCAGTAATAAACTCAACTTTTAACGTAAATTAATGTATTTTCTGCTATGTATTTGAATTAAGCGCGAAAACGCTAGTAGGTGTAATGGCGTCGGCTTGCTCGTCAAACTTCAAGCAACACGATGACATTGACTGAGACGTGACATCATTCCTTTTGATTGGCGTTTCAGGTAACATGGCCGATTGCTATTTAATACTTTTATTTTATTGAAAATCTTATTAATCTTAATGTTTATATTAAAACGGGATCACATTTTAGAACTTTTTTAGCATATATTTTTTCTGTAAAACTGTTTATTCTCTAATTCTTTAATATTGTCATCATGCCTATTGTATCCAGGACCATGTTACATGGCACACTGGCATGGAACTTTTTTATGCAATTTTTTTTCAACTCTTTATTGCACTACTGCTGGGCACAGGTCTTCTCTCAGAAATCAGAAGGACTTAGGCCATAGTTCACCACGCTGGCCGGTTGCTGATTGGTGTACATCATACCTTCGAGAAATAATGATTTTCTCTCAGGCATGCACTTGTAAAACATCGTAATCAAATAAACATCACAATATTTTCCCTCATCGTGGAGCAGCAATAAATACGTACTTAACAAATTTATTCGTTAGAGACAAGAGAACTTTTATTAAATGTTTATTAATTACTATTATAGTGAGTGTTAAACTTTAAGCTTCCAAATAAAAGTTACAACGAAAAATTCTGGTTTCTATTTTATAAATTTCTTAATTTACAACATAACCTATATATAAAAAATTAAAAATACTTTCCTTAAACATCACTCAGTCCATTGCAACGAGAAAATGGTCTCCTTTCCCATTAAATGGACTGAGTGATGTTATAGAATGATTTTTGTACTCAGAGATAAATGGCTGGAGAGATACAGAGGCTCCATAGAAATATTCAATATAATTTCTAACGCGGTTGAAACCGCGGAATACAGCTACGTATAAAATAGAGAAAATTGTTTTGGTAGAAGACATTCCACAAAGGACAGCATGAAATATAAATGTTCTGATACGACCACAAATGAAAATTAATTCTAAGCTCTTAGTGATTTTGCCTCTCCCTCTAACGAACACACTGTTCCCATTGCAATCAGTAATGTATGTCTAACAGCAGAGATATAAAGTATATTGAAGAGTTAAGACGGAATTAAAAGTATTTCTGAAATGAAATGATTGAAATGAAAATTAATTCTAAGCTCTTAGTGATTTTGCCTCTCCCTCTAACGAACTCACTGTTCCCATTGCAATCAGTACTGTATGTCTAACAGCAGAGATATAAAGTATATTGAAGAGTTAAGTCGGAATTAAAAGTATTTCTGAAATGAAATAATTGAAATGAAAATTAATTCTAAGCTCTTAGTGATTTTGCCTCTCCCTCTAACGAACTCACTGTTTCCATTGCAATCAGTACTGTATGTCTGATTATTACTAAAATGATCAGTTATATTGTGCAATGAAACTTATGGAAATACCGTAATTTAACTGCAAAATCTCATGTGTTAAATCAGGTAAATAAGCGAAATCGACAAAATTTCGTATACGGCCCCTTAATTTTTCAATCATTAATGAAACACTCTTATAAACGTCTTATCTCAGAATAGTCACAATCCCCACTATGCTGGTGAAGTAGAAGATACATTTTTCTTTTATTATTTTGTCCATTTGCTGGGTACTGGCTAAAAATATAGAGGGTTTCAGGACACTTTGGTCTGCGTTAGTAGATATCATGCTTTCGAGGAATGTCGAGGAACTCTCAGGCGGCGAAAACATTGTAACCGGCGAAGCAGAAATTGGAATGATGAGTTTAAATCAGTGACCGTAGCTCACTACGGTATAGGCTGAGCGTGGACCCATTTCGTCATACAATTGTTTATTAAGAATGATAATATTTCTATTTGTGTTTCTTGCTGTAATTTGTGTGACGAAATAAATTTTCTTCTATTTTATTCTAAATTTCTATTTTGGGTTTGGGTGTTTGTGTTTCTGTCTTTGTATGTGTCCATGGTACCCACGAAACAGGGTATATCTACTCTACTGTAGGGCTATGAGTGTGAAAGAAAAAAAAACTCTTCCCTTACCGTTGAGTATAAGTACTAATAAATAAATACCTATAATTTTTTCTTGTTGACTAAATTATCAACAATTACAACTGCGATAAAATGTTAGTGCTTCAAGTAATTCTGATATCTGTGTAAATGCAATCGTCAGTAGTACACACGTTTAGCACAGAGCCCGTAGGTTTGCACACCGACCATTTACCAGAACGGAAGTCCTGTGGGATATCTCTTCAATGCGAATGCTGGGAATCAAGAGGAAAGTTTAAGCACATCTAGATGTATCCTGTAGTTTTAAACATTGTAGACTTATGTATTATAGCTTAAAACTTTCCTCCATAAATTATCTATCCGACACAAAAATATTCATTCAATTTGAACCAGCATTTCGTGAAATTAGCGCTTCTAAAGAGATAAATTCTTCAGATTCATATAAATAAAGTTTTTAACAAAAAAATATAACCGACTTCAAACGGTAAAAAATAAAATTGTTCAGTACCTACTTCTTCTTGCTTATGATAATTACTTAATACTATCTTTGGAGTCGGGCCCTTACTAAAATGTCGTACTAGTCGTTCTAAATGGGCACCGACAGTACAGACAGTGGGAAATTACCTACTTCTTCTTGCTTATGGTAATGACTGCAAAAACTTTATTGGAGTCGGTGCCCATTCAGAACGAAAGATACACTATATTTACTAAGACAGGATATTTTTGATTTTACTAAGGGCCCGACTCCAAAAATAGTATTAAGAGTCATTATCATAAGCAAGAAGAAGTAGGTACTGAACAATTTTATTTTTTACCGTTTGAAGTCGGTTATATTTTTTTGTTAAAAACTTTATTTATTTCACTCTTTTTAGTTATTTTAATAATTCTGCACATATGTACATATAAGCATAGTTGGAATTTTTTTCACTTAACTTCTAAACGTTAAAGAGATACTTTTTATAATCATGTTTATCTATTAGCCATCTTATATCCTGAAAGAATACTTATATCAGTCCACTTGAACGTATAAATTAATGAAAGAATTTGCTCTCAGCTCCTAAACGTTGAGGAGTTGTACCTTCAATCATCGGCTTAGCAACATGAGTTGATAATTACCGGACATAAATATTTGTATTATGTTAAAACATATGACTAAAAGAATGTGTGTGCCTACTAAGTTTCAGTGTTTCCCTCGATTTCTCTATATCACATCATCAGATTTTGCCATGGTGACAGCTGGACCACCTCAGGAATGTAAGATTTCCAACAAAAAACATTTATTGAAAGAGTTTGCTCTCAACTCCTAACCGTCGTAGTACCTTCCATCATCAGCTCAGCAACATGATATAACGATAATTATACACAAATGTCTGTTTTGCTTTGTAAAAATATGAAAATCATTTGTTGTGCTATAAAATTTGAATGTTCCCTTCGATTTCTCTGGGACACCATCATCAGAGTTTGACTTGGTGACAGTTGGACCACCTCAGGAATGTAAGATATCGTACAAAAAACCATTTATTGAAAGAATTTTCTCTCAACTCCTAACCTTCGTAGTACCTT
The DNA here is from genome assembly GCA_911387765.1 of Pyrgus malvae. Taxonomy (NCBI): domain Eukaryota; kingdom Metazoa; phylum Arthropoda; class Insecta; order Lepidoptera; family Hesperiidae; genus Pyrgus; species Pyrgus malvae. The sequence goes on from OU426969.1 coordinate 10,728,744, forward strand.
CCATCATCAGCTGAGCAACATGATATGATGATAATTATACAAAAATGCCTGTTTTGCTTTAGTAAAAATATGAAAATCATTTGTTGTGCTATAAAATTTGAATGTTCCCTTCGATTTCTCTGGGATCCCCTCATCAGACTTTGACTTGGTGACAGTTGGACCACCTCAGGAATGTAAGATTTGGAATAAAAAACTATTTATTGAAAGAATTTGCTTTCAACTCCTCACTGTTGCAGTACCTTCCATCATCAGCTCAGCAACATGAGATGATGATTACTATGCATAAATATCTCTTATGCTTCAGAAAGTATAAGAAAATCAATGTGTGTGCCTATAAAATTTGAGAGTTCCCCTCGATTTCCCTGGGATCCCATCATCAGATCCTGATTTGGTGACAATGGGACCACCTCGGGAGTATAAGCATACGAACAAAAAAAGAATTTCGAAAATCGGTCCACAATCGGCGGAGTAATCGGTGAACATATATAAAAAAAAATACATACAGCCGAATACAGTACCTCCTCCTTTTGGAAGTCGGTAAAAATTGAACTTGCACTCACGAATAAGACAATGATTGTTATTTTGTGCTCTGATTATGCTGTGTTTTGGTGAATTTTCGGAAAGAAGCCTATAAATAAAAAACAGAATAATTAAAATACTGATAATTTTGAAATTATCCTCAAATATTATTAATATTTCAGGTACATAATCCGAATAGAATAATATTTATTTATTTAGTGACGGTGAGAAACTTCAGGTAGGCAGTAAATCTACAAGAAATTAAAAAAACTCAAAGTTACTAAGAATTCTAATAAATTAGACAAATACCTATATATGCATGTATACGTACCAACATATATAAATACATACATACACACATACATATAGGTTTTTAATAGGTGAAAACCACTGAATAACATTAGGATTTACGAGTATTAATGTTTGCTTGTTGCATCCTCGTTGAGTTCACTCGCACCATGTTTGCTTCACGCTGAATATTTCACAAACATGTCTGCATGCTCTTAATGCACGAAACATGTCCGACATTCGGATTAATGTTCCGAATTAATGCGATCTACAACTCAAATTTTACGAAGTATAAACACAAATACAATGCAAAGATAAATATAGACAGACTACTTAAAATATAAATAATTTTGAAGTTATCTTGATGCCAGGTAGAACTAAATTTTTACAAATCCATGTTTTAATACGATAAATTCGAAATAAACTCAGTCTGCTACGCTTTCCAGCTTAAAATACTGAACCTATTTTAATGGAATATGGAACATAGATAGAGTGAACCTTGGAAAAGGACATAAGATGGTTTTTATACTACGGGAACCTTTAAAATGGATCCACGGGGGCGAAGCCAAGGAAAGCTAGTAGAATATAAATATAGACAGATTACTTAAAAACGTATAATTTTGAAGTTATCTTGAAGTATTGTATCATGTCAACTCGACTATTGCTATAGCACAATAAACGATAAATAGTGCATAATATTTCCATGAGTTACGGGTTTATGTTGGCTTGTTGCCTCCTAGTTTAATTCACCCATATTTGCATGCTCTTAATATACTAAACATGTTCGACATTCGGATTTATGTTGCGAATTAATGGCGTCTACTGCTGATATACTTTAAAGTAGCTTATTTAAATATTAAAAAGAGTCTACGAAATTTAATAAAACAGATATTGTTCAATGGACCTAAAATTTCAATCGTGTCTTTCAATGATTTATCTTATAAAACTGCATGAAGCTGATTTTCGTACAAAAGTTTTTTTTTCACAAGTGAGAGGGATTTAGGCCATAGTCCACCACGCTGGCTAAGTGCGGATTGCTACAAAAGTTACTGTAGGTCAAATGATTTCCTCCATATTACTTTTATTAGAGCTACAGTTTCTTGAATTTTCATCTTACTGTTCATGTGTATGTTGCACCCGCGTCAAACAAAAACTTTTATATACCTACTAATAAAATCTGTATAATCGCTACTCATTTGGTCATCAATCAATTAGCATGAATATTTCAAAATTCTTCATAAATTCATTAGTTTAAGTACAATAAGATGGTGCTATTGCATCTGTTATGGAAGTAATCGATCAAAGTCTAGGAGAACATCAATCCCTCACTAACCTACTTGCGGAGATAGGGTTAGTGAAGTTTTAAAGTATGCTCTATATCCTCAATCATTATTGGTTACTTTTTTATATAAAATAAGTAGCAGATGTGCATACTGGCTACGTGCTGTTCAGTGGTAGATAAACAAGAAATAGAAAACGACATAGAAATAGAAATTTAATGTTCATAAATAGATTTAATATAATCTCACATTCAACTCGTTTTTTTCAATTTTTTTTTTCATTACATAAAGTTCTGCTTAATTCTAAAACATGTGAACTTTGTTTTGATCATAGATTAATTATCATAAATGTTTCGATTAAATTTTGTATGCTAGTGGTAAGGTTTACAGATTACAGAAAGCTTAGCCACTCGGCGTCCCAATAAGACTAACATTTTGTAAGATTAAAAAAATTGTGAGATTTGATCACCGATCCTTACGACCCATCGTGTTAGTAATGTATGTACTATAGAAAAAGCATTCTAGGACCGATACTACTTAACTAATGGGTATAATTCCCTGGACCAGCGTAGTCGTGCAAGGTCTCCTAAGTTAAACTCTTAAGCCAGAGAAACACTTGCCCAGTAGTGGGACGCAAAAAGGATTGTACTCGTATATAATATAGTTATAACGCACAGCAAAGAAATAGGACTTTCTCACATATTGTTTAAGTAATTACTTTGTTATTTTATAGTTTTCATAATCAATCCTAAAGTTAAATTTCTTACAGGTATTTGCTAATTTAATTTGTTTTGGTTTTGTTTGACGTTTGACTTGACACCTGACTGACATTGATAAATGTGTCACAAAGACACTTCAATATGCCTTAATTGTTTTCCATCTTGCACGTGGATTCCAGCATATTAATACTGTCGGTCGGTCATTTCACGTAGTGAGAGTGAGCGATAACTCAGATGTAATGATGTTAAGTTTGAAACGTGTTTAATACTGTTGTATTTTAATATTCGTATTGTGCATTTTTTATTTTATTTTTATTTTATTTTTTTAAGTTTATTTGTGCTTTTATTTTTATTTTCATTATTCCATAGATAAATGTTGTTGATTTCTCCTTTAACAGCTGGCAGGTAGTTAACATGGTAAATTATATAGGTGATCATTATATAGTAGATTATTATATATATATTTATTTATTTATTACTTTCGTATACATATAAATTAGTTTATATACTTGGGTATAATATAGATACATATTTATTTTAATTTTTATTTGTTACATTTAGGTACACTTAAATCTTATGTCGGACATAAGCAATGAAGATAATTCAGACCTGTTTTATTCAGCCTCAGAGGGTATTAGTGCAAACACGAGTTTTGAGAGCATACCTTCATTACATTCAATCTTAGAGTCGCAGTTCTCTGATGTGCCCAAAAATTTCAATGTAGTTCATATCAACGCGCAGAGTATTCCTGCTCATTACCCAGATATGTTAGCTTCTTTTGATAGCAAAAATATCCACGCTATTCTTATTTCTGAGTCATGGTTGAAACCTTGTCTTCCTTCAACTTCTTACTCGATTCCTGGTTTTCACCTAATTCGCAATGATCGTACCGTTCGCGGCGGTGGCGGCGTTGCAATATACCTTCGCTCACATATTCCTTTCTCGATTATTAAAGTATCACCTCAGTCACAGACAGGAGAAGATGCCGAATATTTATTTATTGAGATCCTGTTGTCGAATACTAAGGTTCTTCTCGGAGTGTTTTACAGCCCATCACTGAACATTAACTACTTTCCTTCTCTTGAAAATTTATTTGAAGAACTGTTACCAAATTATTCAAACACGATAATTATGGGTGACTTTAACACGTGCTTGATAAAGTCCGACCATAGGTCTTCTCGATTAAAGTCTGTGACTGATGCAGCTAATCTCCACATACTTCCGCTTACTGCGACACACTGTTTCCCAAACTGCACCCCGTCCCTTCTCGACTTGATAGTTGTTTCTTCCAATGATCATGTCGCAAGACATGGCCAGTGCGCTGCGGATGCTTTTTCATACCATGACCTCATATACTTATCCTATAAGATCCGAACTCCTAAGGTAAAGTCAAAAATTCAATTTCAGCGTAATTTTAATGCAATAGATTTAGATCTTCTACGGCATGACGCTGCAAGCATTGACTGGGCTGTAATTATGGACGCTGAAACAATTGATGAACAAATTGCTCTCCTAAATTCTTTCCTTGTGCAGCTTTATGACGTGCATGCTCCAATACGCCCAGTTCGTATACGACACCCCCCTGCTCCATGGTTAAGCGAGGACATAAAAGAGTTAATGGCAAGGAAGAACAGAGCAAAATCGAAATACAAGTCAAACCCGAGTGACAAAAATTATCAGAAATACAAGAAGGCCCGGAATCGCTGTAATATGATTTGTAGAGATACACAACGACGCCATATTCATAAATCTGTACAAGATGAAGATCCAGCTAAAGTCTGGAGATTTCTTAAACGTTTGGGAGTCGGCAAATCATATCAGAATACACCCGAAAATAATATAGATCTTGATCTTTTGAATCAACATTTCTCAACATCATCTGTCATTGATAGTAATGAAAAATCGAAAACATTAAATCTACTTTCTTCGATTTCCGCTCCTACTTTCCCATCTTTCGTCTTTAGTCATTTTACGGACTGTGATGTTAAGAAAAGCATCTTATCCATCCAATCGAATGCTGTCGGCAACGATAGCGTCAGCCGTAATATGGTCATTCCCATACTTGATATCCTTATTCCTATTATAACACATATCCTTAACTTTTCCATCTCTACCAACTCCTTTCCTACGGCTTGGAAGGATGCCCAAGTTATCCCCCTACCTAAAAGAAAAAATCCTTTAACCTTTTCAGATTACCGACCGATATCCATACTCCCTTTCTTTTCCAAAATCCTCGAGCGTCTAGTTTACTCCCAAATGTCTTCCTTTCTGTACCAACATAATCTCCTAAATCCCCTACAATCAGGTTTTCGTCCAGGCCATAGTACGGCTACTGCTCTGCTCAAAATAACTGATGACATTCGACATGCGATGGATAATCAACAGCTTACCGTGTTGACGCTGCTAGATTTTAGCAATGCATTCAATACTGTTGATTTTGACATCCTTCTAGCGGTATTGCGCTCTCTTAACATATCTCCATCCGTAATTGACTGGTTTCGAAGTTACTTGTATGGACGCCGGCAGCGTGTCAGAGTTCATGACAAATACTCTGCGTGGACTGCTGTTGAAGCTGGCGTCCCACAAGGTGGCGTGTTGTCCCCTCTCCTGTTCGCTATTTTCATCAACACTATAACTTCCCGTATATCTTCTCTCTACCACCTATATGCAGATGATCTCCAAATTTATACTCCTTCTTCTGTAGTTGATCTTCCGGCAACTATAGGCATTGTCAACTCGGATTTGGCTTGTATTTCTGACTGGTGCAAATCCTATGGTCTTAAAGTAAATCCACAAAAGACCCAGGCTATTATCGTAGGGAGCGCCAGATTATTGTCCAGAGTAGACCTGTCAAGTTTACTGCCTTTGACCTTAAATAATATACACATCCCATTTAGTGACCAGGTTAAAAATCTAGGTGTACTTATTGACTCCCGGCTTTCATGGTGGCCACAAATTAATGAGGTCAGCCGCAAATTATTTGCTGCCGTGGGGTCACTTAGGAGATTGCGAAATTTTCTCCCCATTGCGACTAAAATTACGCTAGCTCAATCTCTACTTCTACCAATACTTGACTATGCCGATATATGCTATCTTGACCTTACAGAGGAGCAACTGGATAAGCTTGAGCGACTTCAAAATTTATGTATCAGGTTCATATTTGGGCTCAGGAAATATGACCATGTCTCTGAATATCGTAATAAGCTCAAGTGGCTCCCAATCCGTCTTCGCCGGAATACTCACATTCTTTCTGCTCTCTACTGTGTACTGCACTATCCTTCTGCTCCTGTCTACCTTAAAGAACGATTTGAATATCTGGCTGATCCAAATCGCCCACATCGGAAAATAAAGAGTCTCGCTCTGAGTACACCTGTCCATAGAACAACTTTTTATAAAAAATCTTTCAATTGTACTGCAGTTCGTCTATGGAATAAGCTGCCAATTTCAATAAGGCAAGCAGAGACACTAACTTCATTTAAAAACCGCCTCAAAGAATTTTATATTAATTCTCAATATAGTATTTAGTACCTAGTATGTTTATGTTTTTATCTTATTTTATTTGCGTCTGTATAATGTATCTATCTAGTATTATGTATAAAATGACAGTGTTTTCCGTATTATTATTTATGTAAATATTTGTTTATATATAATAAACATACTGCGAGAGTGTACACCCCTACCCATCTCACTATCGTATTACCATGTTTTCTATCCAAAGGTTGTCTGGAAGAAATCGCTGCTTTAGCGATAAGACCGCCTTTTGGTCACCGCTGCTCTTTTTATTACTATTTTTGTTTTATTGTCATTGCTCTGTATGTGGTGTACAAATAAAGAGTATTTGTATTGTATTGTATTGTATTGTATAATATAGTTTTTTGATAATTTTCCTAAAGAAAAGAAAAGAAAATATTTTGTTTGCACAAATATAGGTAGCAAAAAAGGTTTTACAAAAATATTTAGTTTGCCATATTTACCATATTTATTTAGGGTGTACAAATTTTATTGCAAAAGTTATATACAATTGAAATTTTGCGCCAAAACTCAGAAATAATTAACGATAGATATGGATGTTTAAATAGCCAAATAGCTTATTCTTGTTTGAGCTCGTTAGTGTAAAATCATTTGCTGTTTCGTTCCAACGGTACAGCATTAATCACCACTACTCATTTGAATATGAACATGTTTCGTGAAATTCGGCGTGAAGTTTCGCTAATTTCATAGAATTAAGCAGGACTACGGTGATGGAAAATATCGTGATATTTCATTAATTACGATGTTCTCCATCGCCGTGCATGCCTGAGAGAAATTCATAATTTCTCGAAAGCATGACGTCCACCAATCCGCACTTGGCCAGCGTGGTGGACTATGGCCTAAATCCCTCTCAATTGTGTGAGAAGGAGACCTGTGCTCAGCAAATATGGTACAAATGAAATAAGCAATAAATATGGTGGACTATAGAATATGAATGAAGCGCGCATGGCCCGGCGGTTAGCGTAGAACGCAAGCGATTTATGAACTAAGCCAAACGGGCGCGGTCAGTTGTGAGATGGGTGACCGCTAGTGGCAAAAAAATTACTCATACAATGGTTTGAGTAGTGTGTGGATGACATCAATTTTGGCTAAGATTATACGCGCGTAAAATACGACGGCATGAAATCTCTCCCAGTTTTTATGTGAAGTCCATATAACCGTTGTTAATTTAAGTCATCAATCAATAAATTTAATTTCACCATAAAGTCTTAACTTAACTTAAGCTCATAAAGATATATAGTGCACTCTCGCTCGCATCTGCTCTGCAAGTAATCGATCAAAGTCTAGAAGAACATCAATCCCTCACTGACCTACTTGGGCGAAAAGGTTAATGCAGTTAACACGTTCTATGCCGAGAAAAAAAACGCAGTTTCCTGTCCAGGCCGTGTCGGTCAGTGATGGTTGACATATAGACTTTTAGTTCAAGCCGCGTCAGTCAGTGATGACCGCATTTTACAAGGGTTTTCGTTTCGTTCTTACAGGCCGTTGGGCAGCGCTGTCAAACTAAATCTCATATTAATTGACCCGCGTGGCCCTCTAGCTTTTCTATATCAAGTTGGTTTTTGAAAAATTTAAGAACTTAGAAAGAAAAACAACAATTACCATACAAAGAAATTTATTAAAAACACCACATTAAAATCAAAACGTTTTTTCTAATAATTAAACTCAATGAAAATAAAACTTTCTTTAACATTTTGGTAAATAACAACAAATAGCCATATAAAAAGAAACAGTAATGAAAGATACCTATAAAATTATATATGAACGTTGGCAAAACACTCAACACATAGAAATGGGTTGTCTGGGCAAGCATTACAGAAAGTAGGTACTTTTTTGGTCTTGTTTCTGGCTATTACACGACCAAATGTAGACACATTTTTCTTGTAACATTCTACACAAGACCGACGCACCTTCAAAGAAAGTCCTGGTTTTTTCTGAAGAACGTGCTTTCTTCTTGTCGTTCGGCCCGAAGGTGCTCTGGGTATTGAAGGTTTTGACAAAAAACTCTTTAGTATTTCTTTTCTAAAATCTACTATAGGTATGGACTTATTTGTGACGCTTTTATACAAAACTAAAGCGTTTACCATTGCAATATTCAAAATGAGATCAAATGCCAGTTTTTTATACCATTTTAGGGACTTCCTTAATGGAGTTTGGTATGCTGCCATTTGATCAGCTAAATCCACTGCTCCTTTTGCCTTGTTATAATCTACAACAATAGCCGGTTTCATCGTGGTTTTATTATTTTTGGTAACGGAAACAAAACGTGTTGAATGTTTTGTGGAAAGTACCAACACATCTCGTTTATCTTTCCATCGTAAAATAGTTATCCCATCCTCACTTTCTTTCGCTATAAACTGGCCTTTTTTCAGCTTCGTAGAAACGACAACCTTAGGAAAATGCTTCCTATTTTTTCGTAAAGTTCCAATTAGATGTGTTTCATTTTCCAGGAGCTCTCTGGCTAAGGGTACACTTGTGTACCAGTTATCTGTGTATAACGAATATCCTTTATTAAGTAAGTCCTTGCAAAGGTTCATTACAACTCTTTGAGGCGTGACATTCACTTCTTCGTTTTGTTTACCAGCATATATATTTATTTTAAATGTATAACCAGGTAGGGTACACAGTTTGAAGAGTTTGATCCCGTACTTATGACGTTTTTGCTTATTATACTGGCGAAAAAGCAAGCGTCCTCGAAACGGAACCATACTTTCATCGACGCATATGTCTTGACCTGGAATAAAATTTCTTTTGAAATTTACATTCAATATATCCAGTAAGTGTTGAACGCGGTGAAGTCGGTTCGATTTGTTATTATCGTCATCTTGGGAAAACTGGATCATTTGTAAGATCAGCTCAAACCTATTTCTAGACATTACAGATCGAGGAAAATTTTGGCCAATGATTTCATCCGTGGACCAATAATCAGCAAGCTTCGGAAGCTTTACCAAACCCATGTACAAAATTAAGCTGAAAAAATGTTTCATCTCAGAAAGATTCGTTTCATACCATAAGCGTATTCTTGCATTTTTCGAAGCTTCAGCAGTGTTACTTATCTTAGTTATTGCGAAAGCATTAGTACATTCAACGATTTCTTGTAAAAGGCTATCCGTCACCAAAAGTGCATAAAAATCCGCTGGAGATTTATCAGTCATTGAAGTACGAATAGAAACCGGCATGCCACAACATTCAGTAAAGGGAATTATATTCCGCTGATTACCTTTGGGATCTGTCCACTTAGACGATGAAGTAGCTTGTAAACCCTGGATTGCAGCATTAATTTCAGCTTCACTACCCTCACTTGTAGACATGATCCGCAAACGCCTATTGTTCATACGGGGGGGTGGAATCTTTTCTTCATCATCACTGATACTAAGGTTTAAAGTTTTGTCGAGAAGATCGATTTCTATGTTGTTAATTTGTGTTAGGATATCTTGCGTAATCTCAAAATCATCAAATTCATCCATGGTGATAACAAATACTTTTGAAAACCAATGAATGCACTGCAGTAGTAACGTACGTTAGATGTAATAGCACAGCACGGCGTCTCAACTCAAAATACGGACGGCAACTGCAAGCGCAAACGAACGCGGGGAGCGCGAACGGCTACCCGACACCGCGACCCGCGCGGCCCTCTGTAACGGAAAACCGTTTTTTTCTCTCTGTAGGCCGCGTCGGTCAATGCTGCCTGACATTAATTATTTCCATAAATAATGGTTCAAATTGACTTTTGTTATAAACATGTAACATTTGAGTAAAAGATAAAAGCATATAAGCAAGAAAACAATTTAGTGAATTTTAAACAGATTTATGATTTTTAATAGGCTTAAAGGGAAACTTCACTGACGGTCAGCACTGACCGCGTTAGCAGAGAACGTGTTAAACAATGCTCCGTACTCTCATTGCTTCTTTTATTAGAATGGAGAAGCAGAGAAGCATAAAGGCCTCGTGGTTTTAAGTTGTCGCTGCAGGCATTTTTTTTTAGTATCGGGGAAGTAAACTTCAAAATTTTTTGGGATTTGTACCGCACTAAAACCTCCTCGCTGGCCTACCTCTGCACTTGGGGGGGACTCCGGGATCTCTAGTGGAACGCACTGGTGGCCTTCACACGCAGCGCCCAGTCGTCCATCTTCGAATATGCTCTCCTGCATCCGATGCTTACGGAGGCATGCGGCCACGTACACTCCACCGTCCTTGCCGGGGCCGCTGGCTGGATGTATCAAGCTCCCGATCAGATTTTAGTCACCTCTTACGATCAGGCAGGGGATACCGTAGCTCTGTTCTTAGTCCTGAAGCTACAGGACTTGTCTTTGCAGCATATATACTCAACTTACACTACAGTCAACTTCAGGAAAGCAAAGCCTGTTGTCGTATGCAGTTGCGCAGCTCTTCCGATGGCTGATGGTCGCCTTATGTAAGCCTGGTCGGCAACTGCTCCTTTCCACTGAAACATAATAATTGCATCACGGCATAAGTGGATGCATAGGAGGTACCCGGGCGAACCATATAAGTTCTACCACATACAGCCACCACATACCACATACCACATTACTTTTACGAGGGTTCATTGCCCGTTAGTGCTTCGTTGTACCAGTAGTGTTACGGGCCATTTTAATTTCCAGTGGACCTACATTTTTTGTTCAATTATGGCATCGCAAAAATTTTTGCATCATGTTTTTGCCAGTTTCGGTGAAACTGGACGAGTAATAATATATAAAGTCATTAAGTCGTCAATAATCAGTCAGTCAAGTCAGTCAGACATTCAAGTAAAGCGAGGCTTCTTTACTAGAACGTGACCAACGGAATTTCGGAGGCAAGCTGAAAAAACATATTTTCACACTGATAACCTGATCACAACACTCGTGTACTGTAAAAAAGCATCAAGAAAAAGAAATTTTCATTTTCCACGTCACTACTCGTTTGGTCCAGTATACCTTTACGCATATAGGGTACTCATAAATAAGGGCTGCTTGTACCATAACCCTTTACAACTTGACTTAATTATGATCAAACTACCACCCATCCTTATTATTATCGCACTCGACATTGCTTAGCTCTTAACTTTACCGAAATACTGTAAGCAATCCGTTTCATTTAAGCTCTCCTACTTTTAAGCGCATCATTTATGATTATAATATCATCAAACGATGCACTCGATCAATCATCGTTCGACGTTAGATAAGATTATCCCTCTGTAGCCTAGTTAGGTTGGATAGTAAGCGTTTTATAATGCAGTTTTCAAACTCAACGTTGTTTATCCTTACTATTTATACTATTATAAATCGGAAAGTGAGTTTGTTTGTTTGTTCCGCTTTCACGCCGTTACTACTGAACCGATGGCTTTGAAATTTTGCAGACGTAAAGTTAGAAGATTAAATAATAGGGTACTTTTTATCCCGGAAAATTTTGATATTCCCGAGAGAAAACAAAAATATTGTTAGCTTCATACCAGTTCGATGATAGATGGCGCTGTGTGTCGTTTAAAATAAAGGTAATATATTGCAAACGAATATGCACATGTAAACTTAGAAGCTAAATGATACGATAATTAATCCCCGAAAATGAGGAATTCCCGAGTGATGACGTACAATTTGGTTTATCGTCTAAACTGGTTTTTTACATCTACTTATCCTGTGTACTTAGTATTTTTTTTATTGCAGCTAAGCAAAAAGTTCTGTACATATTTACCTACCCTTTATCCTGGTATAATAGACTGTTCCAGAGGGTTAACAAAACTTATAAATGATCAAAAATGAAATGAAATATGAATAATAAAAATATTTTGGATGACGTAATGGGAAAAACTACTGAATATTTATCTGTAGACACAGTGATAGAAACAGAACATAGTACCTCATATCCTGTAGAGTTCTTAAATTCTTTGGAATTATCTGGGGTGCCTTCTCATAAATTAAAATTAAATGTAGGGGTTCCGGTGATGCTCATGCGTAATCTCGATGCCCCTAGACTGTGTAATGGTACCAGGCTGCGTGTGACTCAGCTTGGGCGGAATATTATTACAGCAACTATTTTAACTGGCGCAGCAAAGGGTGAAAGTGTACTCATTCCTTGGATTCCGATTATTCCAACAGACCTCCCATTTCAATTTAAAAGTCTTCAATTTCATATAAGGGTTTCATTTGCAATGACCATTAATAAAGCACAAGGCTAAACTCTACGGGTTGCTGGAATACACTTGGAAAAACATTGTTTTTCGCATGGTCAGCTCTATGTAGCGTGTTCCCGGGTATCTGCATGTTTTTGCTCCCCAAGGTAAAACATATAATATAGTTTACCATTCAATTTTGGTTTAATAACTCATCGTATCCAGCGTTATATCGCGCTTCTTAGATTTTCCCGTGGGAATGAGAAATTTTCTTATAGTTGTGCTTTATTAATGGTATATGGTATTTATGGTAATGCGAGAGTAACTCCGTCTGTCTGTTGTTTTTTCACGCCTAAACGGCTGAACGGGTTTTGATGAAATTTGGTATGGAGGTAGTTTGAGTCCTGGAAAAGCAATGTTTTACCGCGGGAGAACTACTCATTCCCACGGGAAAATCTAAAAAGCGCGATATAACCGAATTCCACGCGGGCGAAGCCGCGGGCGGAGAGCTAGTAATAACATAATTCGTGGTCTTTGTTCCACTAATAACCTTTTGCTTTGTAAAACTCCACACAACAGTGTTTTTTCCGATAATCATTTAATGTTCAGGCTATACTACTCTGGAACGCCCTGCCCGAAACTATCAGAAAGGCGCGAATAAAGTCTACATTTAAGGAGTTGATACGTAAACATCTGTTAGCAAGTAACTAATGAGTCATTATAAGTTGGCATCATGTCTGTCGCCTTTTTGGCATTAATAACTGTACGTGTATTTATGTATAATTTGTATGTATGTATATATGTATGTTTGTTGTAATCATTATGTATTAAGTATGTGTATAATTATTTATTCCTTTTTGTTATTTTTATACAAATAACTTTAAATTATACATTTTCCTGCCTACCGTAAGTTCTCGCCATCATTCAGGGTTGACTGGCAAAGAATGCCGTTATCATTAAGTATTACCCTGTAACCCTTGTTTTAAGGTGATACAAGTATATAAATAAATAAAATATATAACTATATTAAAAGTGTTGACACTTAAACAACCCTAAACGAACATAAGTGTTTTTTTTTTCAATTGATGACCTGTGTGGTTACCATACCAGATCGCTGACCAACGGGTTCTGGATTCGATTCCTGATGAAGCAGAAATATGAATGATGAGTTTAAATTTCTGTTCTGGGTCTGGGTGTTTGTGTTTCTGTCTTTGTGTGTGTGCATGGTACCCACGATACAGGGACTATGAGTGTGAAGCGTTATTTATTTATTTTTCTTTTGTTCTACAACGAAGCGTTATTTATTTATTTATTTTTATTCTACAACGAAGCGTTATTTATTTATTTTTCTTTTATTCTACAACGAAGCATTATTTATTTATTTATTTTTATTCTATAACGAAGCGTTATTTATTTATTTTTCTTTTGTTCTACAACTCGCTCATCAAAACATTAGGTAGAACCTATTTCATTTTCAGTCCTTTTTTCCATTTCACAGCTGAACACAGATCTCTTCCCAAAATAGGGGAGTACTAGCGATACCCAGCTCTTATGTACTCAAAACTACTCAAAAGGCTATCGATAGGAAAAATAAACAGACAAACAATGCAATCACGTATGTGTTTCTTCTGTTTTTTACTCGTTACTGTAAGTATTAGACTGTTATAAAATAATAATTAGTATAAAATAATATGTAGGTTATAATGATAGTTAGTACTTTCACTACACTGTTATTCAGAATTAAATTCCTGATTATGAAAGTATTTTTAAGTTGCAAAATACTTGCAAGACTGTTCCAAATACGACATATAGAAAATTCAAACCTGAATATCAGGTAATATTATTTCGATTAAATTTCAAAAGTCTACAATGCTTTGTTGATTTTGATTCTGAAACTATTTTCTCTTTCTGAATCATGACCTAATTACTTTTGCGCTGCAAACGTGATGTTGGACCTACATTCCGCGGTAGACCTCAAAACTCAACGTAAGTTTGAGAACCATTATTAGTTTTTAGCTCGCAAAATTTTGCGTACTAAAAGTGTACATACAGTTTTATACTGGAAAGCTAGAAGGAATAATAAAAACCGGCTTACAAGCAAAGCAAGTCGAAGTTGGGCAAAGCGATTCCATATCACCTGAAAATATTAAAATCTAAAAAAAATATGAGTACGGGTCTCTCTGATGATTAAGAAGGTCTAGAGTTTTTGGCGGGAAGTCGAAAAAGACATATTGTGCTCTTGTTTTATTTTCATTTTCTTGGTGTATCTTTGAGTTATATCGGATAAAGTTGATGGCATTTTGTTTGATATAGGTTAATTACAGTGCACGAGTGTGAAATAGAATAACAGTGCTAAAATATGTTTTTTCTGCTTGCCTCCAAAATTCCATCGGACACGTTCTAGTAAAGTAGCCATCGCTTTACTTGAATGTTGGACTGACTAGACTGACTGATTACTGAGTTACTGACGAATTACTTAATGACTTTGTTATTACTTCGTCCAGTTTCATTGAAACTGGCAAAAAATTGATGCAAAAGTTATACTTGACGCTGGCAGTATGCACAGAGTTTGCGATGCCATAATTGAAAAAAAAGAAGGTCTAGAGCATACTCAAGTACGCTACTCCAATAAATAAATATAAATAAATAAACGTTTCACACGCATACCCCTACAGTAGGGTAGTTATACCCTGTGAAGTGAGTACCCACGGACACATACAAAGACAGAAACATAAACACCCAGACCGAGAACAGAAATTTAAGCTCATCATTCAAATTTCTGATTCGCCGGGAATCGAACCCGGGTCCCTCCGATCGGCAGTCCGGCATGGTAACCATTTCGCCACAAGTGTCGTCAATGCTGCTTAGTAGGAAATATAGGTAAGTCCCTGTAGCTTTCCAGGGTTTCGGGCGGTGAAAGTGGGAGCTCGATCCGTCCAACTAGCAGCCCTGGGAAGGACGGCGATGGCTGCTACATGCAGCATGCCGCATTAAGTATATGAAGTTGAAGGAGAGCACATTTGCTCTTCCGTAGATGTACCCGTACGGGGCGCCGCGCGCGGAGTATACCGGTGCGTTCCACTGGAGATCCCAGAGTCCTCTCCAAGCTCAGATGTCGTCCACCGAGGTTCAAGTGCGGTACAAATCCCACATAATCCGGTATCCTCTCTCTCAAGGTGGCAGTTACCTTTTGAAAAAAAAAAAGAAAAAGAAGAAGAAGCAGAGAATAAACCATGGTACAAAACTGTTGAATACACAATACATACATTACAAATATATATAGATAGATATAGATATACATGTAGAGATAGATATAGAATATATACATATAGAATACATTACAAATATTATTTTAATATAAATGTAATGTACTTAGTGTCTATTAAAGCGTGCATGGCCCAGCGACTAGCGTATAAAGCAAGCGACCTATATAGCTAAGCGAAACGGGCGTGGTCGGGTGTAAGTTGGGTGACCACTCTAGTGGCACCCGGTTATTATCGTTAGAACTTATGCAAGCAACCCTTTTTTTATCCCACTGCTGGGCACGGGTCTCTCCTCTCTATTGAGGAGGCCTGGAGCTTACTCCACCACGCTGCTCCAATGCGGGTTGACGTTATGGGCAGTTTTAAAACTACCGACAGCGGGTTGGCCACTAAATCGCGTCTACACCAACCCACATTTGAGCAGCGTGGTGGAGTGAGCTCCATGCCTCTCCAACAATAGCGAGAGATAGGTGCCCAGCAGTGGGACGCAAAAACACTAAATTGCTAAGCATTTCCTCATTGCGTATAAAAAAAATCAGAACATAGATTATTTTAATAGTGCAAGTTTGTTAATAGTAACGTATGCAATTAAAGATTGTTGTTTGTAGATAAACAGAAATATGGAACATGTTTATAGTCTGAGAGCTTGCGTCAGAAGCTTGTTTGACTGTTTACTAGAGACATCTTGATGAATGCCTCAAAGACATGAAGCGCACAGGGCTTTGAATTACATTTGCTTTGAAGGATCTTGGCCAAGAAAGATTTTTTTCAACGTCTATTTTATGTCCCTTTGCTGCGCACAGGTCTCTCACAAGTGAGAGGGATTTAGGCCATAGTCCACCATAGGAATTACGAGTTTCTCCCAGGCATGCACGGCGAAGAAAAACATCGTAATTAATTAAAAATCACAATATTTTATATAACCATGGAGCAGCCATAAATGCGCTCATTACAAATTTCTTTGTCAGAGGATTTCAAACCCGGTATCTTTGCGTCGAAGACCGCGATCTTTAGCCCTCGGCCATCGCCGCTCAAGAAAGATTTAGAACTACGCACGATAGTTTAGAACTACTCAGCTAAGTGACCGCTAATGGTCAATAATTTTATGCATTTCCGTGCTTAAACCTTCGGGCCCAGTTGTGATCGATAGAAAACAGTCTTTGACTTGACGATCCGCGTGGCGCAATAGTTACCATGCCGGACTGCCAGTCGAGGGGTTCCAGGTCGATTCCCGGCGAAACAGAAATTTAAATGATGAGTTTAAGCCCTACTGTTGGGCTATGAGTGTAAAGCGTTATTATTATTTATTTATTTATTTTAACCTACTTACCTTAAGACCTACGTAAGGTCTTTTGAGCGATTTGAAAAATCTGACGGCGGGTTGGCCACTAACCCGCACCTCCAGCTCCATCAATACGGGTTATTGGAGGAACGTTGTGGAGTAAGCTCCAGGCCTCCCCAATAAAGAGGAGAGACAATTTTATATAATGTAACTATTGATCTACTATTTACAAAAATAGACCACTTTAATTTAATAACTGACTAAAGTAATAACTATTTATTTTCTACCGGAATATACAAGTCGTGTTTTTAAGGCTCGACTGCGGTTTGTGCTGAAATATTGGCTAGAACATGTACTCATGAGTTGCGGTTATAATTCGGTTGTACGAAGTTATAGTCAAAGTTTACCGACAAGTTTTACAATAATGTCCTTTGTTTGTATTTGCTTGTTGTAAGGCACGGACCGTTGTAAGCGCATAGAATATCTTAAGTTTAAGTAGAGGCAGTACCTATATATATTTTTCTGTTTGCTTTTATTTTGTCCTAAAAGGAACATTTCTATATCATTAGAGATAGGCATTTATAAAATTTGGTTAAATAGAAATTTCAAAACTAGTTCTAATAATTATTTAAGGAACTTTCTGGTGCGACTGTAAGATAATAATTGGTTCCTGTCAGCGCTAGCGACAGCTGACTGAGCGGCTTGGCATCGGCGGGGATCGAGGTGCGGGATGGCATGCGTCCGCGCCTACAGCAAATAAATCACTCGCCCTCAGAGCTTCATAACGTTATAAAAAAATATCAATATATAATTTATATAACGTTATACGTATTTCGTTTCGTTATTATTTTGACATTACTAACGAAAAGAGGAATAACGGTATGAAAGTACGTTATGAAATATCAAAATCGAAATAAAATAACGTTATAATATCGTTATTGCTAAGCGATACTGCCGCGTTGTTAGCTCGCTGCATATGATAATTATTATTCCCCGTAAATATAACGTTATTAATATCGTTTTTTTCTAAATAGCGTTTACTGATATAGCGTTATTTTAACGTGTAATTTTTTGAATTTAAATTTTATTTGACGTGTAAATAACGTTTAGTTGTAAAACGTTATGTTTTTTATAACGATATGGGCACAAGTAGATAATAACGTTATGGTTTTATAGCGGTATTTGAAGCTCTGCTCGCCCTACTCGTGGAGTGCATGCCATACTTTACTTTACTTCATTTCATAATTTATAATAGTTTTAACCTTACAAATTTGTCTGTAACTAGTACCTACGTATTAAACAACGTCTTCAGCAACTTCGTCTTTAAAAAATCAGTCAAAGAAAATAGTATTTTGACAGTTCCGTTTTGATACTAAGTAATTTCATTACTGTAGCAAATTGAAGTAAAAAGTTAAATGGGTTACAATTTAGTCCTTGTTGTCAATCTTTCGGTGTATCCTAGAGGATACACCGAATACAGTCATGTGTAATTTCTATTGTATTCTTTAGTTAATAATAATATAGTAAGAATAAATGAAATGAGCTCCTGTTGTATTATCTACCGCAACAAGCCGTGTTTTCCAAACTCGACTGTGGTTTGTGCTGAAATATTCGCCAGAACATGTAAGTTGCGGTTGAAATATTCGGTTGTACGAAGTTAAACCAAAGTTTACTGGCAGGTTTTACAATAATGTTATATCTTTATTTTTGTTTGTTCCAGCGTGTAGAAGAAAGTAATTAGGAAAAATATTCTTCACACTTCCACTTTTTAATGTTAAAGTAAATACATAAAGTTGTTTTCGGAATAAGTGTATTTTAGTGCGAATTGGTGACAGTATGCTTAAGAGATTTTTTTGTGTAACTTTCAGGCATTAGAGCATTGATATGTTATATATAATAGTGTAAAAGACAATTTTAATCTGTATTGAATGCCAAAGCTTATTAAAGTATTTAATAAAATAAGGATTAATTCTGACTTTGCGGGTAACCGTCGTAGAGTCAATAACCCTAATGATGCTCTGTTTTGGGGCGAAACACGTGTTGGTGGTGGTACGTATGTTGGTGTATATTTTTTGTTGTTGCATATGCATGTGTCCTATGTGGGAGGGAGGGAGGTGCTATTGCATGAAAAAAGTATACACCATCATACGTTCTGATTGTGGATTGTTACAAAGTATTTTTTACCTAACATTATAACAATGGAGTTCCGCAAAGTAACGCCTGATTCTATTAATTTTATTAATTCTGAACCAAAGAAAACGACTTCGAAAATAAGATAATATTTTAATTACTACTTTGAACATGAAAATAGTTCTTGTGGGTCAACCGTAGGAGATAGAGCTATGCTGTCACTGGACTTTTTTGTAGTATTATTGTAGTTATATTTCTCTATTACATCACTTTAATGTATTTTTTCTGGTTTCCGCGGCACACTCAAGTAAAGCAAGCCCAGTATGCACGATTTGCAAAAAGCGTTATATTTTAGTCAATTTACATAAAATCTTAGTAAATTATACCCACAAACCTTCCTCAGGAATTACGCTATCAATTTGTGAAAACCGTATATAAATCCGTTCGGTAGTTTTTAGCGCATTCATACAAACAGCAGTTACCTTAATAATACTACTTTACTAATACTGGGACTTGTTAATAATAAGTAGAGATCTTTTCACCTTGAAAAGCTTAAAAAAGTTTATTGTAAAGGTTAATTACTAAGTTATATTTTCTGTGTAGGGAAAGGGGCAAGAAGAACAGAAATGAAGAAGACCAGGAAAAAATATTGAAACTTTAAAATGAAACTAAATTAAAATATTTTGTTGTTTAATTCCACAATACTACACAAAACAATAAATAAAGAAATAAAATGTACCCTAGAGAATTTTCGAGTCAGTACGGCCGTAATAAAGTTACCTAAAATGGTGGTTTTAACTAGAATTTACGGCGGCTCATCTTATTTATTTACGTTGCGGTTTGATTTAAAACACCCTTCGTCTGCTGAAAACGGACCTGCGCACAGAATTACGGTATTATCATCTAAATATTAGCTTTTATGCTGTCGTGGAGTAACTTTAATAAGCAAAATAAATTTAATCGTACATAATTAGCATGCGAAAATTTAATTTAGAAATATAAAATTGTAATAAGGAAGACAACGTAACTTTTTATGCTGTACCGGCTGCTATAGAAAATTTCGTTTCAATTTGTGCTTTATCGGGAATCATATCATTGTAGGACAAACAAATATTCCGCGACTGGTAAGCGTTTAGACGCAAACCGAACTGCTTAGAAGTAATGCAGATAGCTTAGCGACCTTAGAAAAAACTAGTGATTAGTTGTGGATCTTATAGTCCATTAGCTAACAATAATAGTAAGTAAATATCTTTGGATAATTCACACAATGCCATCTAATTCCAAACTAAGCAGAGTACTATGGTAATCAGAAAGCTGCTAAACATACTTATATAATTCTAAATACATACTTAAATAAATAAATGAACACCCAGACACAACAACAAATAGTCTTGTTAATCACACAAATATTTGTCCTGGGTTGGAATCGAACCCACGACCTCACGCTTCGGATGCTGTCAAACTACGCTACAGCAAGAATATCATTATACGTATAAAGATTTTTTTCTAAAAAATGCCCTACCTAATCATATAAAATATAAAAAAAATTGTACGACAGGTGGTAATTCCGAAAGAATTCTTGAGTAATTAAAATCGTATACACCAGAAAACTCGAGTCGCCACAGTAAATTTATCTAAAATGTTGGTTTTATTTTAACTAGAATTTACGACGACTCAATTTATTTATTTGCGTTGCGGTTGATTTAAAACACCCTTCGTCTGAAAACGGACCTTGGAACTGAATTACGGTGCTAAGCTCTCATCTAAATAGCAGCGTTTTGGTGTAATATTATTTTAAGAGAATAAATAAAAATGTATCAAAGAAAATACCTCAGGATGAACAAGTTTGCATTTTTTTTATAAGGTGTAAAAAATAAGTTTAATTGAAGTGTAAAGAGTGCCTTGGTTTTGTTTTGACCATGTTTCATATAAGTGAAAAAATAATTTAATGACTGTATTTTACATCGTAAGTAAGAATAGTTACGAGTACATATGATTTGGTAGTCACTCAGCAGTGATGTTTCGTGGGGCTATATAAATTGTCGCCGCAAATATACGAGACTGTAATGCACTATATGACTGTATGACTACTTACGTCTATTTAAAATTATATACTCGTATGACGTATGATTTTACGGCACCGTAACGTGATACGGTATCGCTTACGACACTCTATACACTGCCAATATAATTGTAGTAATTTGGTAGTTCGTTATGTCACTGTGTTATCTTTTAGGTTTAATAATATAAATGTAGATGTCCGGGCACTTTCCCCTCCGCTTGACGTATTTTATATGGGGTGCATTTTCAGGTAAAATTAATTTAGGATTGTATTAATGCTTTTAGTGTTTATATGTTATATAAACACTAAAATTTTAAATTCTTACAGCTTCGAATACCTGTATCTTTTCATTACCTAGTACCTGGACGACCAAGCATTGCTCGGATAAAAACAATTTATTTTCTTGGTTTAGTTTCAAACAAAACACTCATTTGCATAGTGTTACTTAACAACGCCATCTGAAATAGTTCCTAATAAAAAATAGTTATTTTCATAAAAATAAAAAATACCCAATATGGTTTTGATTGAGGTTTGAACCCGGGTCTCTAATTCCGCAGTCAGCTCACGCTGCCATTCGACCACGGAAGCTTTAATTCAACGAACGAAATTTTCATAGAGCTCTTTCAAATCGACATTGTCATTTCTTTGAACGTCGGATTGGTGGATGGTAGTAGCGGAGCCCAAGAGGGGATTTTCGGATTTACCCGAGCGCGTCAGATTAAGATATGGGGTACACCTTGCATCCTAAAATAAAATAACTAAATTTCTTGGCATTGAAATCGACTCAAATTTAAATTGGAAAAATCATGTAGAAATAGTATGCCAAATACTAAATAAATTCATATACGCATTACACCATCTTTCAAAAGTAGCAATTCAAAAAATAGCATTGATTGCTTATCACGGATACGTATGTTCGTTCCTAAGATACGGATTACTCTTATGGAGGAACTCAACTGACTTCAATAGAGAAACAGCTTTGTGATGTGCATCAAACTTTATAATTTGCTGCCATCTCGGTTAAAAAATCTAACATTAAATCCGTTCAAGGGTTTTATTTTTAAATTATTGATTAAGGACTATTTTTATTCCACAAAGGAATTTATAGAATATTGTCATGCTGGACACCTCAAACGCTTGGCTAATAAATTATACATTTTTATTCAATTATGCAAATATTATCATTATTATTAATATCTAATAATATTGTTATTAATTTATTGTTGTTATTATTTAAAAAAAAATACATGTACCTTCGGGTATGAAATTGCATTTAATATCCTTAAATTAAAAAATGTAAATTAATGATTTTACCTATAGACTAAGGATATACTATTATCACTAAAGACACGATGACTTTATCTTATTATACTCGTATATATATTATTAATAAATATTTGCCCACCGACTAGGTCGGTAAGACACGCATGAATAATATTGTAAGATTTTTATCGTAAAATGTGCCGTGTTTTATACAAATAAATATTTCATTTCATTTCATTTCATTTCCTGTTGAGTACTGCCACGATTAAAAAATACCTTCTATATAGGTACAATATTTTTTATCTTACTTCCGGATGTCAAAATAGTCAGATTAGAATACCCCGTTACCGTTGAACCATGAATTTTAAATAATAACAATCTCTCTCCACTGGTTAAACGCAAAACGTCATAAAATATAATAATATTAAATAATATAATATTTTAAACTTCCTACCACCCAACCTATAAAAAGCACAAGGGCCTGATGACGCTTGAGGAAATCCACAATGAGCCTCGTGGACTCCCCCGTTTGACAGCGTTTACGCCACAATATTATTAATACTCTCCAATAGATGTCAGGAAGAGTCGTATTTTTCAGTTTATATTTAAATTGATTATCATTGAAAATATTTTTATACAGTTAAAAATTTCTAACAATAAAAATTTTGTGGATCGATTTATCACCCCCGAAACCAGGGTACTAAATTTCATCAAAATATTTGGAGCCGTTTCCGAGATTCAAAAAATATATTTAGATACATACAAGAATTGCTCGTTTAAAGGTATTAGATATTGCGTGCGTAAAATATTAAGATTGACATCGAGTAATTAAAATTTATTATTTAGGGTGTGTTGCACCATGTAACTATAACGATAACTAAACCCAAACTAGCCGTCAAATCCTCGGTTAAGCGACATTTGCGTTGCATCATTTAAGCTATGGTTGCAATGACGTCTTAACTTAACGGTAACATTAACTGCTCGATTTTGGCCGGTTAATGCTATTGTTGTGGTCAAATATCATATCGTCTGAGTATTAACTTCACCGCCTGTTAACTTTAACAATCAAGAAAAACGTGATGGTGAAACACACTTGTTAAATTCTATTGTCGTCGTTAAAGTTACCGTTAAAGTTAGTTTTAACTGAAACTATAACCAGGCCTACGGTGCAATCCACCCTTAGAGTATAATAGTCTAAATTTTACACTATCTGCTATTGAAACATTATTGAAATAATAACTATCGAACTGAAATACCCGTGTTTGCATTGCGTTGCATAATTTTTAAAATAGTTTCCGAGTTTATCGAACATATACAATGTACATTTTGACATGAAATATTTATATCTATACTGAAGAGTTTGTTTGTTTGAACGCGCTAATCTCAGGAACTACTGGTTCGAATTGAAAAAATATTTTTGTGTTGGATAGTCCATTTATCGAGGAAGGCTTTAAACTATATAACATCATGCTATGACTAATACCAAAGACCACGCGGGCGAAGTCGGTGGCGGCCGCTAGTAGAAAAATAAAGCCGCTATTAAACTCTACATATGTATCTCTGTGCTTTGGACGCGTCTCATCCAGCAGCTAGTTTCCAATAAACGACAATAAAGCGACGTTATTTTATTGCCTTTCGGATTCATTTCCGTCAAGTGTCCTCGATCTGGAGTCGTTTTTTTACTTCTTAGTAATGTTTTAAAAATGGGGCAGAACTATATGGTTTTTCTAACTTTGTACTTCTTATTTACTGTGTTGTTTTTTAAAAAGTCGTAGTAAAGGTTTTTATGATTTTATCTATCTCAATATCTTATCAATCGGAGCAATTGCAAGCATCGGTGAGTATTATAATAGGAAAACCAATATCCCGTATTGATATCGTCGTAATGTTTAATTTATGCAATGTTGTACACCTATAATGCAATAGATTATGTACAATGTCATTTTTATATGTACTAATAACAAAATTTACTTATTACTGTGTATTTGTACTAAATAGCATTTGCGATATTTTTACTTCATAATATGTTTGTCAATATTCTTAAAAAAGTGAGTATATAGATCAAGTTCATACTAATTTGATCTTTAACCAGAATTTTCATGCACTCCTGAGAATAACTTCGTTTTTTTTTCTATTAGTAGTTTAAATGGAGCGATCGCTGCGCCGAGCGGGAAATATCATGATGTCTGACAAGGAAATTTTGCTTTTCAACGGTGAGGGAAAACATTGTAATATAGCGCTACGGCCAGTTTTCTTGTTCTTTACAAAATATTTTCTCTCAAAAATCAAAATCACTCAAATTCTCTCAAAACTCTTGCATAAAATTAATTATTGAATAAGCGACCCCTATTTATCAATTTTCACATAGCTAGAGGGATACCTATAATAAGCAATTAATAGAATCATGCGTTGCTTTGTGGAACTCCATTGTTATAAAGTTAGGTAAAAACTACTTTGCAACAATCCGCAATCAGAACGTATGATGAATTTTACAAGTATACAGACAATCGAGCCATCAGCTGTCACCACTCCGTCTTACGAATATTCGATTAGGCCAAGTGTCCTGACGCGAGTTTAACATTTTTTACCCATCCCAAAAAAATGCACGACGCCGCTAAAGAAGTTTTCATTTCATATACATACATCTTGATGTTAATGTTCTGATTGCGGATTTTTGCAAAGTAGTTTTTACCTTTTTCTTTTTTTATCGGGGAAAAACCTTCAAAAGGTACCCGGCACCTTGGGAGAGGGTACCGGGTTATGTGGGATTTGACCGCACTAAAACCCCCTCGGTGGCTGCCACTTGGAGAGCACTCCGGGATCTCCGGCGGAACGCACCGGTGTCCTCCACGCGCGACGCCCCAAAACGGGCCCATCTTCGGGAGAGCAGATGTGCTCTCCTGCATCTTCCGATGTTTACGGCGACATGCGGCCACGCACACATCGCCGCCCTTCCCGGGGCTGCTGGTTGGACGGATCGAGCTCCCACTCACACCGTCCACAACCCCGGAAGCCCCCTTTTAGTCGCCTCTTACGATCAGGCAGGGGATAACGTAGCTCTATTCTTAATCCCGAAGCTACAGGGACTAAGTAGTTTTTATCAAACTTCATCAAATAAGTTCTATACAAGATATATAATATATAATTCATCCTATACAAGAAGTACTTAAATACATACACAAAAATTCCTGGAACACGCTAATGCTACATACGATAGAAAATGTTATCCGAGAAAAACGTAAATCTTTTAAGATCCAGGAGAAAAATATTCTAAAAGGGTGCTAATTTTCTCCAACTTAAAGCCACCTTTGACATTTGAAGCATGAGTAACGTCATTAGGACGGAGTGTCTTCAAGATTTAATGCAGAAAGTTAAAATTAAATTAACTTGTTAATGAACAGGCTTATATTATATACAGATATTAACGACGGTAAATTGATTATGATGTTTTTCATCGCCGGGCATGCAAAGGTTATATTAAAAACTGTTTTGTCAGTGTACAAACACCCTGTGATATGGGTACCCAAAGCTGACGATCGGAACCGATCCGAAATATAAATAAATAAATATTTTTATTTTTATTTATAAAAGGCGCAATATGGGACAAATAAAAATAATAGTAAAATAGATGTAAATGTACATTTCGTAATTGTATTATAGTTTAGTTTTTTCCTTTTATATTTTTATCATTGTATATTTGCATACCTCATGAAGGTAAATATGGCGAACTAAATATATATAAACAACTTTGTAAACACCCATATTTGTGCAAATAAATGTCTTTGTCTTTGTCATAGTTTTGCTTTGAAAATTTTTGAGCATTATAGGTATGAACTATAAACTTTGTACAACCCTCACCAGAGCTGACCTCTGTGGATTTATTGGAATGTACAACACAATTACCTTTGTTTTTAGTACTAAATACGTTTAGTTTTTATTAAGAAGGAACCTGCCAGTTAATACCAGAACCTCGGCTAATACAGGTCCAGTAAGCATTTGAAAGCTATCGTTATAAATATATCATTATTATATTGTTGTTTCCCTACCAACATTTATTTAACATAAAACTTTCTCCTTTTTGCTCACAGCTTAAATTAACCAAAAGAAGATATTATTAATTATTCCATCATCTTCTAAGTAGCCTTTTCACAGGTCAAAATTAAATCCATCGAACACCGCGGTTCTAAGAAAATTATGCAACGGAAAAATTAAATCTATTGATAAAATCCCGGAGGGAGGATTACCGTTTTTCTTCTTAAATAATATTAATTTATCCTAACAGAGTAGCCCTTATCGGACGAAACGACTTAACATTGATTACTTTTTCTTTTCAACGCTTACCTCCGTGGGCTGCGTAATAAAATACCTTCGGAAGTCTTGCCTTACTCCGCTGAAACGGTAACTGCACATACATTGCTATTCCAATGAAGAACTTGTTAGAATCGATAAAAGATACTCCGCAATGTACGGTATTTAAAGAACCTTTGTAAAGATAATTAGATGTGGTGGTAAAAGTATAAGCCGATTAACTAAATGGCTCTTACATGCTATTTCTATTGAGTTGAAACAAATCTCTCTCTACGTACATTAGAAGGCAGAGAAAATTTTCAATTAGTGCCTTTACAGTCCACTGGGCTTTTCGATCTTGTTTACCTTCCTTTACTTATACGAGAACATTTCTTTTAATATTTTTTTCAGAAATAGAACGTCTCACATTCATAGCCCCACAGTGAGGTAGATATACTCTGTGTCGTGGGTGCCATAGACACACACAAAGACAGAAACACAAACGTCCAGACCGAGAACTGACATTTAAAATCATCACTCAAATTTCTGCTTCGTCGGGAATCGAACCCGGGACCTTTTGATTGGCAGTGTGGCATGGTAATCATTGCGCCACATGGGTCGTCAAACATTTGGATGGCTTCTTTTTCACACAAGCGTCCTCGTTTGTGTCCTTAGGTCATCGTAAGGTTAAGCTCTAGTTGACGGGCTGCGATCCGATATTTCAGTCTATATGATTATTTTTTTTCAACCCTTTTTTTATGTCCCACTGCTGGGCACAGGTCTCCTACTCACATTTGAGAGGGATTCAGGCCATAGTCCACCACGCTGGCCAAGTGCGGATTGGTGGACGTCATGCCTTCGATAAGTTATGAATTTCTCTCAGGCGATGGAGAATATCGTAATCAATGAAATATCACGATATTCTCCATCACCGTGGAGCAGCGATAAATTCGCACATTACAAATTTCTTTGTCAGAGGTGCGCGCCGAGGATTTGAACCTGGGATCGGTCGCGTCGAAGACCGCGGTTTTTTACCACTCGGCCATCGCTGCTCTACTATATATATGATTATACTAATGTAAAATACATCAGAAAGAAAGAAAGAAAGTTTTATTTGCACAAATATAGATAAAAAAGATTTTACAAAAATATTTAGATCGCTATATTTACCGTTCAAAGTGTACAAATTTCATTTGTTTAAAGTTTTAAAATTAATTGAGATTTTAATTTAATTAGTAACAATAAAGAGCAATAAAATACAGTAAACTGAAAATTATTTTGTCATTCTAATTAGTTAAAATAGACGGAAACAGTATATTTTTTCGGCAACGCGTACGAAGTTTGCCACGATCGATCCACCCATCTCACACCCGACGGCATACTTATTGCTTTACTGTGTAAATCGCCTTCTACACCTGCAGATAGTCAATTATAGTATAGGATTTTCACCTAGAAACTAGCCCAAGGTCCCACAAGCTCGTGAAGACGGCAGTGGATATCGACGTGCCACTTCATGAAAATCTAATCGCTATGTGAGCCTACGGGATTCTCTTACCGTGTGCTGTAGGGCTGCCAATTTTTAAACACATACAATTTTATTGGTTGCAGCATTTTTGTTTCCACTGCTGGGTACGGTTCTTTTTAGGTAGCTGGAGCTTACATTACCAGCTTGCTGGAGGTACGAATTAGTGGTAACCTGATGCCGGATGTTTTCAATCTGCCCAAAAAGCCTCCGACAAGGTTTAACGACTGCTATCGTTAACAGTTGGGACTGCCGTTTTAACTAGCCCTTCGATCTAGTGTGGGTTACGACTCACAGAAAAGAGGATTAAACGCGAAAAATAAGAGATCGATCAATAAAAGCGGTTTGACGTGCCCTCCGAATCACGGAAACGCGTACAAAATTTGCTACTAGGTCACCCATCTCAAACCCACCCGCACCCATTTTGCTTACCTGCGTAGATCGCTTGCATTCTAAGCCAGTCACAGTGCTATCTATGCAGATAGTAAATTATAATTTCGAATTCTCACCTTAGGACTAGCCCAAGGTCTCTTATGTTCGCAGAAATGGTGGTAGGGGATGTCGACATGTCAGTTCATGAACTCTAATTGCTATGTGATCCTACGAGATTCTCTTACTGTATTTGCTGTAGGGCTGTCAATAATGTACAAAGCTATGTTATTTTGTTTGTTTACCAATTTTTTATTTGAATGGAGTAACAGTCCTGTTATAACATTGAGGCCACGTACTGTTAAATGTTCGTTGCAGCTCTGTCATCTACTGCTCAGTCAAGTAAACATGACACCTGGGAGGCTATTCTGTATGCATCCGTCTAAAACTTCTAACATTTTCGTAATCATTGTTGGCATACTTATGTAGACAGATTTTTTCATGAATTTATAATATTAGCGTTGTCATTGATAACATTAAGTGACCGAACGAATAATATTGGTAGAATTTCGTCAGCCTTACTCAAAAATGAGACCCGAAAATTCACTAAGTTTCGGATACGGGCGTACAGAGTAACCTCCCAGGTGTCATGTTAACTTGACCGAGTAGTATACACAACCTCAAACAAGTCTAAGGTCGTATGCAGCTGCGCTGCTACTCAGAAGGCTGATCGTCGCCTCATGTCAGTCTGGTTGGCTATTGTGATTTTCCACCGAAAGACAATAGAATTCACGACAAAAGCAGGTGCAGCGGTGGTAATTTCTTTGTCGAACAGAAATTTGAATAATGATTTTAAATTTCTGTTCTCGGTCTGGGTGTTTGTGTTTCTGTCTTGTGTGTGTCCATGGTACCCATGACACAGGGCATATCTACCCTACTGTGTGGCTATACTGGCTATGAGTGTGAATCGTTATTTATTTATTTTTTATTTGTTATGAACAGACAGTAGTCATAAATCTTTGTAAGAGTCCTGATGAGCAGTTTAAAAATACCCGAAAGCGGGTTGACCATTAACTCGCATTTCTTATGTAGATTTAAAGCTAATGTCGAGCTCAGTCAAAATTTAAATGTATCATTCCGTATGGTGAAAATTCATTCTATATTTCAAAAGTAAAGGTCAAAATCAAAGGATCGCATACAAACTTAAATGAAAGAAAATAAATAAAAAATCAAGGTAGAAGCGAGTGACAACCCTAGCTAGCTCACGGCAATATTCGCGGCATGTATTATTCAGTTTCATTACTCTCGAGCTACTTCAGCAATAAATCGAACCGGTATTCATTCTGCTTGTTTTCAGGGATCGGTGGTCAATAAATTGTTTTGTTTAGGACTTTGCTTTTGGGGTCATAGACATAGAAATTAAGAAATTGCTATGAATATGTACAAATTACGCCGCCAAATTGTCACATGTAAATATTTAAAATGATCAAAACTTTGCAGTCCGTATAGAAGATTTTCACTCCAGACCAAGCTTTGTAGCAAATCTTATATGGGGTTTTCATAAGTTACATCGTGAATAAACATGTGTACCACCAAAAATTATATGAAAAATAACAAAACGAGACCATAATGTTTAACACCAACTCACATTTCTAAATTCCTAGAACCCTAGCACTAATTTCTGAAATTTTGTTAACTACACCATAATGAAAATTCGTAACTTTTTCATTTTGCTACCGAACCTGATTGGAACAAAAATTATTTAAAAATCAAGGTAGGAGCGAGTGGCAGCCCTAGCGCACGGCAATATTCACATGCATTATTCAGTTTCATTACTCCCGAGCCACTTCAGCAATAAATCGAACTGAACCGGTATTCATTCTGCTGTTGTTTTAGGGTTCCGTAGTCAGTAACTGTATTTATGGGTTTTATAGCGGAAAGTTAACGACATAATAAAATAATAAGATGTATTGTGTTCTTGTTTTATTTTCATTTTCATGCTGAGTTTTTGAGTTGTACCTATTTGATAAAGGTAATCGCAGTTTTTTTCGATTTCCAATCCATCTATCTATCAATCCTTTAAAAGTCCACTTCTGACTTCTTCTTTCACCACTCCATCTGATCCTGCGCGCTTTAAACAGTATGGATTTGTGGACATCATGCCTTCGAAAAAATACTCTCAGGCATGTAGATAGAAAACATAGTAATTAATTTTATTATTAAATATAACAATATTTTCCCTAACATTAGAGCAGCCATAATTCACTTATCAAATTTCTTTGAACGTTTGAACTCGGCATCTACGTGTCAGAGACCGCAATTTTGACGGCTCGGCCATCGCTACTAATTGATTGCTCTGCTCATATTTCTACGGAACACTATACTGCGTAAATCGACAAGCACTTGGTCGTTTATATGCTATTTTCTTTCCACCGCTTAATTGATTGATTTGCTCATATTTCTACGGAATACTATATTGCGTAAATCGACAAGCACTTGGTCGGTTTTTATGCTATGTTCTTTCCACCGCTTAATTGATTGATCCGCTCATATTTCTACGGAACACCATACTGCGTAAATCGACAAGCACTTGGTCGGTTTTTATGCTATTTTCTTTGCACCGCTTCCCTTGTTTCGTGCGCAAATAGTGATAGAATATGACAATGGCGAATGGATTGACTTTTCATTGAATGATCGGCTTTGAATGGGAATGGGAACTAAAAATGTCCAAAATATTTTTATGGCCAATTTGGATGAATGCAATCATACTTGTAGTGGGTCGATGATAAGTGTAGAAATAAATTTAAAAAAAGGTTTGGGCATCCTTGTTGAAAAACTGGTATTTTTTGATTATTATAGTAAAACTTTTTGAATACAGCAGCTAACAAACAGTTGTGTGGTGGTTTTGGAAGTATAAAAACTTGCATATTTCTACAAGAAAAGTACCGGTGATGACGGTGCAAGTATAAAATATATTAAAATAAAGGCTTCAAAGTCCACCCACTCCAATAAGTTTTTAAGTGTCTTGTATAACATACCTAGATACATACCTACAAAGATATAAAAGCTTTTCAAAGAGTTAGGTAAACGTCCATAATGTTGACGGCGTACTAGTACTCGTCATTCCATAGAAAAACGGCCAAAAATTACACTTTTTCTTATGAATGACGAATACCGAGATACTGAAAGAAACTGACGATAGTACGGACGTTTACCTTACCTAAGTAAATACGACGGTATTTTTCAGTGTCCCAGTACTCGTCATTCATAGAAAAAGTGTAATTTTTGGCCGTTTTTCTATGGAATGAAGAGTACTAGTACGCTGATGACATTATGGATGTATACCCCTAGCAATAAGACGCTGGGCACGGGTTTCTTCCTATTATTGGTGAGACCTGGAGCTTACTCCACCACGCTATTACAATGCGGGTTGGTAGAGATACGGGTTGGTGACCAATCCGCTCTCCGATGTTTTCCAACCGCCCATAATGCCTTCGACAATAACTAGGATCGATGGCTTAATATACCCTTCGAAACGCGCATGAAATATTTGCTACTAGCGGTCACCCAACTCACACCCGACTTCACCCGGTTGGTGTAGATCGCTTGCATTCTACGACAGCTTGCGAACCATACCCACTTCATTTACTATATTATATTTATTTTAATATTTGTGTTCCAGGTATTCCTGTAGCTTCGGGATTAAGGATAGAGCTACGGTATCCCCTGCCTGATCGTAAGAGGCAACTAAAAGGGGGCTTCCGGGGTTGCGGACGGTGAGAGTGGGAGCTTGACCCGTCCAGCCAGCAGCCCCGGGAAGCACGGCGGTATGGGCGTGGCCGCATGCTACTCGCCTGATTCGACGGCTGAGTAGTAGGAGAGCGCATCTGCTCTCCCGAAGATGGGCCCATTCTGGGCGCCACGCGTGGAGGACACCAGCGCGTTCCAATGGTGATCCCGGAGTCCTCCCAAAGCGCAGTGTCAGGCCACCGAGGGGGTTTTAGTGCGGTACAAATCCCACATAACCCGATATCCTCTCCCAAGGTGCTGGTTACCTTTTGAAGTTTTCCCCCCGATACCACAAAAAGGTAAACGATGTGACTATCAGTCGTTTATTACCTATAATAACGGGTTATTGGTGTTGCTTAGTATTAATAGTAGTAAAACTATACCTATATATACCTTTATAGGTATAGGTATAGTTTTCAAGTAATAGTATACCTATTTGACTGTCTGCTAAGTGATATTGGATTAGACGTTAGATCAATTTTAGTTACTTAGAACCATTAACTATATCAAATTCAAGCTACGTTAATGGATTTAATCTGAAGTCTAATCCACTCTCCCTTTACGTTGGTTAAACCAGATGTGTTACCTTTAAGGGCCAAGCTACACTAGCAATTTTTAAGCATCGGCGATCGGCGATTTTACGTGTGCATCTAAATATAATATAAATATAAGTATCTTTGGACAATTATTATTCACACAACGCCATCTAATTCCAAACTAAGCAGAGCTTGTACTATGGTAATCAGAAAGCTGATAAACATACGTATATAATTCTAAATACATACTTAAATAGATAAATTAACACCCAGACACAGAAAAAAATAGTCATGTTCATCACACAAATATTTGTCCTGGGTGGGAATCGAACCCACGACCTCACGCTTCGCAGTCGGCTCATCACCCACTACGCCACGGAGGCTGTCGATCGATTGCATCGATGCTGCATTCCGTTTTGGCAACTTGGACGCGGCATCTGAATCGCACGTTTTAGCGACTTTTAAATGTCGATTCACGATATCGTGATTAAATTCGAACGCGGCAGTGGAATAGCGATTTTTCAAATGCACACTGTGTAGCATTGTGTCGCTGCGTTTAGTTTCTAAAAAATCGACTAAATCGCCGACTGCATATGCTAAAAACTAAATAGTGTGGATTAGCCCTTAGAATTATATTTTGTACAGTTAATAATTGATTTAGACCTAATTCAAATTCAAAAACCCACTATCATTTAAAAATATGACTGTATTGAAATAATAGTTTCAATACAGTCATATTAGGTAATGTTTAAATTACCAGTCATATTAAGTAATGTTTAAATTGTTGTATTAAAATATGTTTTATAATAAATTTAGATTTTTGCATGCCTTATCTAAGGTAGAATATGAGTTTTGGCGGGAAGTCGAAAAAGACATATGTATTGTGCTCTTGTTTTATTTTCATTTTATATTACAAAGTTGATGGCATTTTTCTGCTTGCCTCCAAAATTCCATCGGACACGTTCTAGTAAAGTAGCCATCGCTTTACTTTAATGTTGGACTGACTAGACTGACTGATTACTGACAACTTTGAAACTTGAAACTGGCAAAAAATTGATGCAAAAATTATACTTGACGCTTCCAGTATGCACAGAGTTTGCGATGCATAATTGAAAAAAAAAGGTAGAATATAGAGAACCATAAACTGTTATAAGACCATCTACTCGTATGTAAACCTATATTCATGCAAATAAAATGATTAATTGATTGACGTGACGTAGTGGATGATGAGCCGACCGCGAAGCGTGAGGTCGTGGGTTCGATTCCCACCCAGGACAAATATTTGTGTGATGAACATGACTGTTTGTTCTGCGTCTGGGTGTTAATTTATCTATTTAAGTATGTATTTAGAATTATATAAGTATGTTTATCAGCTTTCTGATTACCACAGTACAAGCTCTGCTTAGTTTGGAATCAGATGGCGTTGTGTGAATTGTCCAAAGATATTTATTTATTTATTAGTTTTATTGATATTTGTGTCAAATATCATATCGATCCGTTCAGCCGTTCTTGCATGACGCAACAAACATCCATTCAAAAATACACATTCTTTGTACACTTTTCTAACCAATATTTCAGGAGCTATCAAATTTCTAACTCTAAAAGAGTTACATTTTACACGACAAACTGGTTTACCAATTACATTTTGTAATAAAACATCAAAGTGAATAACGACTTATGCTCCCCATTCTCCATTTTACGTTTGCAACTATAATTTCCGCACCATTACGCACTTCTAACTACTTTTAGTAAAACATAAAAGACACACGAGAGTTAGATGCTTACAGAGATGCTACAACAGTCGACTACTCTTTTAATGACTTTCATAACCCACGGGTCCCACGGTTGGGCACAGTCTCTCCTCATTGTTGTGTAGGCCTAGCCTTACTACGCTGCGCCTATGTGGGTTGGTGGAGATTTTGATGACTACTCAAGTACAGTAAAGGAAGATTTTCTTTTCACATGTGGCAGAAGTAGTCTGTTCCTATACCGTCAACAGTTCATTATTTATAGATTTAAAACAGTAAGAAATTTATGATGGTGATGTGATATAATGCCAGATTAGTTAAAATAAAATACGATTATGTCTTAAATCATTTCTGTTATAGAATGTTTATGAAAAATTTAAAGTAGATTGGACCAACCGATCACGTTGTCCCATACAAACTTTGTCACCGTTTTCAACCCTTTAGGGGCGGAATTTGAAAAATCCTCTCTTATTGGATGCCTACGTCATACAACCAACGCACCCTAAAAGTTTCAGATCTCTACGACCAGCGGTTTGGGCTGTGGCTTGATCCATCAGTCAAACATTCAGAACAAAGCATTTTATATGTATAGATATTAATCTTGTGTTTTTTTTGTTGTTCTATCAATATTTAAAATAAGAACAGAAGCTGCGGGTAGCAACAACCTTATTTCTGAATGAAAAGAAATAAAAATAAGGTTAACAACCATATTTCCCCGTCCATGTTAATTACGAGTTGGAGTTGACTGGAAGGGATTTCTTTGAACTTATTAATTGAGACTCTATTCATCTATAGTTCGATAACGAGAAGTAATTAAAAATATGAAAATATTATAGAAAAGTTCATTACGGACGGCAATCGAGCGATTGGTTTAGAATAATTAATTTCTCGATTGAACTAAGGTTTCTTTAGAGTTTTATAAATAAATTGAAGCGTGTGTTTATAAAATGTAGGTTGAATTCCTTACATAAAATATATTGCATAGCATAGCATATGAAGTTCCTTGTTAATGTCCACAGGATTTGCATATTTTTCCTTTAAAATAAATAAGCGTTTTACTGGTATTTCATAGTTAGGTATTTCAGAAATAATTCGTTGTCTGTTTGTGTTTATGTGTGTGTAACAATACAAGAAGACTAAACAAGACAAGACGCCGAAGGAATCGAGCTAAGGACCCATAAAGACCAACATGGTGACAAAAGCGACTCTAGAGTAAGGGTAGTATGGTCAAAATGTGATAAGCAGTTGTATTATTTCGCCACAAAAATCGCGAGAGCGAGAACAAAATGTAAAGATGATGGAGTACCAATGAATAAATTAATTAAATCTATAGCTAGGAAAAAACGTCTGAGAGTTTGTATGGGGAAACTTTTTTATGTTTTCCCATACAAACTCTCAAATAACGATTTACGTTAAGATTATACTGTGAAATAAGGAATGCAAGTTTATGTAGAGACACTTTTAATCACGAATTTAATTTTTTACTTACTTTTAAATTTTATGTGTTTTCTTTTATTTCACAATATAAATAAAAACTAAAGAAAGTGTCCCATAATTATTATCCAGGTAACCACACCCTCAAATTAAAACAAATAGGAGGAACTTATTAGTTCATTCATACAAACTTTCGCGCTAATCCCTACTATTATTATAAATTGGAAAGTAACTCTATCTGTCTGTCTGTCTGTCTGCTACACTTTACCGCTTCAACTACTGAACCAATTTTAATGAAATTTGGAACACAGATAGAGTGGACCTTGGGAAAGGACATAGGATGATTTTTAACCTACTAGCGACCTTGGGAAAGGACATAGGATGATTTTTAACCTACTAGCAATATATAATATGTCCCGCATTAATCAGTATTTATTTACGCAACCTTAATATTTTGATGCGGCAGGTATGGATTTTTTAGGCATTATTTCAGTTTTTGAATAATTAATTCTCTCATACTATTAAAGTCGAAACAATTGTCTCTACTAACTCTACTCACTCCACTGAGTCACTAAAGCTAAATCTCAACTCCGAAAAAAACTATTAATTCAGCGAGAAAATTGTAAGTAAGGAAAAACCTGTTAAATTAACTTCTGCGACAATCTTACAGAGGGGTTAATTGAAGATTTAAATGGGGGCAAAAAATAATTAATTAGTCCCCGTCTGGCAAAGAACGTTTATAGACAAAGTTTTATAATATTTCTTGTTGCGACCTTTGAACGATATAAAAAATAGAATCTGCGTGTTTGACATTAGGCAATAAAATAGGCACTTTCATTTTAGTAAGCCAATGTAGCGTGTGTCAATACTCGAAATTATCATTTAATCAAGACATACACCTTACAAGAACAAGAAAATCTCCATAAATCGCTGTTATCATTAATAATTACGTGCTGTAGGACCTCAATACCCGAACTCCATTGCAGCGTAACGACGATCACTTCTATCTTGCTTACAACAACTGTAATGATTTCGTATTTATTTGTTTCAGATACCTACCGAAGACAACAATAAAGCTTTGTTATTTCTGCTTCATTTATTTAAACTTTTCTACCGTACAAAAGCATCGGATAGAAGGCGGACTTAATGCTTAGAGCATTCTCTACCAGTCAACCTTAAGGTAGTGGGAGATCAATGAAGGCGGTAACAAAGAAACAGTTACGAAATGTTACAAGGAGGACAAAGAAAGCAAAAAAAAAAAAATATTGCGACACAGAAAGTAACAAATACGAACTGTATAAAATATGTAACGAGGATTATAAAACATATAACAAAGATGCATAATAATCATAAAAAATAAATACGCAGAAGTGTAACGAAAAACGTAGATATGATATTATTATTTATCTGTAATATAAATATAAATGTATAAATATAAAATAAATAGTTACATATACGTAAATACCTACATATATATTAAGATTATACATAAATAAAAAATATCATTATATTCATTATCCCTTATTCTCTCATATCCTTAATTTTGCTTTATACGCTAATACAAAAAATACTAAAAGGCTATTCTTCTACAGCTATGTATTCTTAATCCTTGCGAATTTTAAGTATTGCCATAAAATAAAACAGTACAATTTTGTGATACAAAATCTAAGGAAGCCTTCCAACAATTTTGTATTCTGTGTTAAAAGTAAAACATACAACAACCTTGTCCTCTGAAGGAAATTTCTGTTTTATATCAAAGTTGAACGCGACTTAAAAGAAGGATTTCAGAAAATTAAAAACTTAATTAGTTACCTTATCTAGCCACTTAGTTCGCTACTATTCTTGGAGAATAAAATACGAAGTATTAAAGAATAATTGTACTTTAACTGTCCATCAAAAGAAAAGTTGAATTTTTTATTGTCTCTTTTTTTAATTTAAGAGTATGCATAGCTTTGGGATGAAGAATAGAGCTACGGTATCCTGCTTAATCGCAAGTGGCGACTAATAGGCTTCCGGGGTTGCGGGCGGTGAGAGTGGGAGCTCCAGATCCGTCCAGCCAGCAGCCCCGGGAAGGACGGTGGTGTCTGCGTGGCCGCATGCCATCGCTCGCTCGTCGCTAAACGCTGTCGCTCATTTAAATCAGACAGGAATTGAAACATTTGCTTTAGATAGCCAGGAGGAACAGGACAATACTACAAAGCTGCAACTATTTTTATGTCCCACTGCTGACTCCATACTCAAAGACCTGAGTCTCTCCTCTATGTTGGGGAGACCTGGAGCTTACTCTACCACGCTGCTCCAATGCGGGTTGGTTGGAGATGCGGCTAAGCCGTTGTCGAATACTTCTAAGCTACCCCTAAGGCTCTCGACAACGTTTAACTACTATATATATAGTAGTATTAGGGGTAGCTTAGAAGTATACTATCTACCGATAACAACTACGGGGACGACGGCCGAACGTGACCTTCAAAGCACGGAAACGCGCACGAAACTTGCGGCCCCCATCTCATACCCGATCGCGTATCAACTCCTGTTTCTACTTTCCTTATTTAAAGATATTCTGTTGCAGTCCGTTCGGCTATGACTATGAATATTGTGAGGAGTGCACATGTACAATTTTTAGTTTTACGTCGAGAGCGTTCAGGGTCGAGTAACGTGAGTATCACTACTAAACGTACAAGAGCCCACAGTAAGGTAATTAATACCCTGTATCGTGGGAACCATGGACACATACAAAGACAGGAACACAAACACCCAGACCGAGAACAGAAATTTAAATTCATCATTCAAATTTCTGTTTCGCCGGGAATCGAACCCAGGACTCCTCGATTGGCAGTCCGGCATGGTAACCATTGCACCACGTGGGTCTTCAAGATGTTCAGATTTCTTTCCTAACTCTTCAAAAGCTTACACACACTAGCGCACACATTACTACTACAACCAGAGACGACCGGACTCCGTGAAATAGAATTTCTATACTGCGAATACGTTTACAAATTTGACAATTTATTTAGTATCAAATCAAACAACTTTAAGGGAAGTGACGGTAAAGTGCTTACCGTCGCCAACGAAATTTAATGTTTTTCCTCCACAAAAGCTTACTTAATTGTTCTCTCAAATCACTCCAGTTTAATTTGAGTCTTCTTTTAACTGGTTTAGGGAAATGTAAACGTCTGTTGTTTATTTACAATTAGAGACCGAATATAAAACAGAATTACTCCTGAAAATGTTGTGGTTTAGTTACAAAGAATTATTTAAACATCATAATATATATAATTGATGATAGGATTTATTTTGATGTTATCTGGATATATCATACATACACGCATATATATACATATGTATACATGTATGTATATATTTTTTTTCATTAAAATTGGTTCAGTAGTTTAAGCGTAGCAGACAGACAGATACACGGAATTACTTTCGAATTTATAATATAAGTAGGGATATATTGGCACGTGTAATGATTTCCTACTTTTTTTATTTAAATGGAGAAGCAGACGAGCATGCAGGCCACGTGGTGTTAAGTGGTCGCTGCAGCCCATGGACATATACATTCTACCTCAAGCAAGCATAGGTAAGTCTTGTCTGAGGTCGTATGCAGTTGCGCTGCTACTCCAGAGTCTGGTGGTCGCCTCATGTAAGTGTGGCCGGCAACTGCACCTTTCCACCGAAACACAATAGAATTGGTTCAGCTGAAGTGGGTGCAGCGGTGCTACTTCCCCGGACCCCCCCCCCCCCGAACCATAATAGTTCTACCACCTACAAAACTTGGCCTGTGACTTTCAATTTGAACTTATTAGAAGTTATACCGGGGCAAAAGTTAGTAGAATTAAAGCAGAGAGACTAAAAGGAAAAAGTATTTTATCCGAATTTCCCGCAAACAGTTTCGGTAATTAGTTGGTTGGGATCCATTTAATCTATTAACAATTCAGTCCGCGCTTAAGTGATTCTTCGTGTAGCTTGGGAAACGTTTATTGTTGATTTGGTATAAGTATGTAGTGTTTTAAGAAGAAAATTAATTAAGGGTAGAATCTTTGCAGATAGAAAATATATGTAGGTAACCATTTTGTATACAAAAAAATGTATACAAAAGAAAAGACCAAGCTATGTGAAAAGACGAAAAGCCTCAAATTTGACATATAAATATATTCTCCTTCTGCGCAGATTTTTGTGAAAAATGTAAAAAAAATCCCATCATGCGCCCTCAATAGGACACGAAGACTTGTACTATTCTTTAACACGCTTATATTAGCTTCACCTGTATGTATGTATGTATGTAACGGAATCTTTTAACTTCATTTTCACCTACTTCTAAGCGTCTGATTAACTTGAAAATTTGCACAAGGGTCAAAGGTCGATGATAATGTAATAATACGAAAAAAATCCAACTAAAAATAAAAAATAAATACCTAATGTAGTTTAAACTAAAAAACACGGTTTTTTGATACAAACTAAAAAGTAAAAAATAAGAAGAAAGCGTATTTTACTGTAAAAAAAAGTGTAGGGTGCTTTTTGAGATACTATTTACAACATGCACCCCGCGCTTTTTTGCAGTAAAATACATTTTCTTCTCATTTTTTACTTTTTATTTAGCATTTTCACTAAAACGTGTTTTTTAGTTTTTTTAACTATAAAATAGTACCTTAGTGTATTGAATAAAATGTTGCCCTTTGATGTATCTGTGCATAGGTACATAACATTTAATATAACACCAAAATGTACTATGAACTCAATAAAGAATTGAGTATTGAGTAATAATATTATGTGCATTAAAATTTATTTTCAAGATTCCATCCGATCAGACATACATTGTAAGGTCATAAAAATATTGTAATTGTTAGCGATGGAGTGAGGTAAAGGGAAAGAAACTCGATATTTAGGCACAATTAAAACAGTTGCAGAAAGCAGAAATTTTTGCATTGCATTTTCATACTAGCCTGAATGACATAATTATGACAACTCAAATTTTAAATTATTTATCTGAATGTGTTTCTTTTAAGTGCTTTCTGCATCCAACCTTCTTCGTCTTTTATTTGAATATTAAAGTAAAAAATTTATACAATATACAATTATTAAAAACAAATATATACGGCTTTGATATTATTACTGTTGGCTATACGTCGCCAACAGTAATAATATCAAAGCCTTAGTTTCTAGGCAGACATTGGAGCTTAGATTGTTCCTAAAGAACATCCGTGAAACAATCCCACAGCAACTCGACAGAGCTCCGACAATTAATCCCAGTGAAAAGCATTTTTCCAACTTTTCCAACTGACACATGACTGGCGTTTAGGAAACGAGAGATTTTAGAGCAAATTTAATTTCTCCTAGTTGAAAGCCTTTGGGATTTGTTGGAAGATGAGAAGGGGAATTGGCGCGAAGATCTGTGTGATGGGTATCAAATATAATTGTTTTGGTACGAGATTAAAGGTAAGGTGATTTATTTTTAATCAATTTATACCAATTATTTTATTTTATGACATTTTGGAAATTTGATTCATGGGTGAGAATATTATAATTTTATTGAAAGAGAAATATTGCTTGCCCTTGAAAGATTATTGTATTCACTAGCGGATCCAGGGGAAGGGATCCCTTCGGGCCCATCCTTGACAGACCTCTAATTTCTCCAAACTAAACTCAAGTCAGGCGAACCAAACCAGGCGCGGTCCGAGTACACGGCATATTATTATGTATCAGCTACCCCATTACATTATATACATACAAAATTTTAGCCATCAAGCCCCCCCAAAATGATAGTATTTTTTGTTGTGGGGCTATGAGTGTGAAGTGTTATTTAGTATTTAAAAATTAAGAGCAAAATTTGATTTGATTACCCTTCCCAAATACAATATACTAAATTAAACTTATTTTGACGTATTTTGACGAAAAAATGTCAAAAGATTTCGTTCAAAAGATACTCAAAACAATGCAAACAAATAAACCTAAACAGTGGACGCTTTCAAAATTCTTTTCAAGCTTCTATTTGAATCCTTTGCGCTATAACGGAGGTAAACAAACCATTTTCTACCTTTCAGCCCGCATTTGAAAGCTTTCCCATACGAAGTCAAAATTCTGATTCAGCCCAAAAATTGTATTCAATCCATACCCATCGATTGATTTGTAGACTGCGTACCTCAAAAGGAAAGGTGATTTTATTTTTTCGAAACTTCTAATGTCCCACTGCTGGGCACAAATCTCCTTTTGAAACTAAGGGAGATAAAGTTCATAGTCCACCGTCCACCAAGCTGACCAAGTGCGGGTTGAGAAGCGTGGAATGTAAGCGTGCAATATAAAGAACAATTAGGCTTTTTACTTATAGCTTCACACTTACACACACACAAACACACACAGACACACATACATACACACATACAACGAAATACACAGGGTATATTGTTAGGCTGTATCAAAGGTGCTATGGACACACATCCAGATCAGAAAAAGATATCTAAATTATTCATTTAGATATCTCCTTTACCGGAATAGTACTCAGGACCTCTTGCACAGCACACCAACGTTATGACCACTGCGCCATACGGGTCATCAAAATAAATCACTTATTCAAATGCTGATAATTTTCATCATCATTTCATTATTGGCTGCAACCCTTTTTACGTCCCACTGCCAGGCACGGGCCTCTCCTCATTATTGGGGAGGGCTGGAGTTTACTCCACCACGCTGCTCCAATGCAGGTTGGATGAGATGCGGGTGTAGTGGCTAACCCGCTGTTGGATGTTTTTAAACCGCCCATAAGGCCTCCGACAGGGTTCAACGACTGTTATCTATCGATCTTATTTTTCTTATCATCTATAGAACGTGCCTTTCAAAGCACGGAAACGCGCATGATTTTTTTGTCAATAGCGGTCACCCATCTCACACCCGACCGCGCCCGTTTGCTTTAGCTACGTAGATCGCTTACGTTCTACGCTCTCCGCCGGTCCATGCGCGCTTCATTATTACTAATATGTACCTACTAATAATAAAAAGCGCGCGTTATTTGATCTATCTACTAGATATAAGTACACTGAGGTTTTACCCGCGTTTTATAAACTTAATAAACTTAACAAAACAAACAAACAAACTGTTCAGCTTTATAATTTCCTACTCTATAGTATATATTTGAGACTTTAACAAACTCAGCCATCTTGTCCACTAGCGGCACTAGCCATCCTGCGCACTTTGCGAAGTTTGCCTTTAATCACATTAAGATTTCATTCCGCTACGTTGCTTACTTTGAACTCCCTACGGAATACTGTTTGAATAAACTAATACACGTCTTGTATTACTTTTATCAATCAGTTCAGTAAAAGAAATATTTCAATTTTTTTATCAACCTTTTTTTATGTCCCACTGCTGGGCACAGTTCTCCTTCTCACACAATTGAGAGGGATTTAGGCTATAGTCCACCGCGCTGGCCAAGTGCGGATTGGTGAACGTCATGCTTTCGAGAAATTATGAATTTCTCTCAGGCATGCACGGCGATGGAGAACATCGTAATTAATGAAATATCACGATATTTTCCGTCACCGTGGAGCAGCGATAAATTCGCACATTACACATTTCTTTGTCAGAGGTGCGAGCCAAGGATTTGAACTTGGGATCGGTCGCGTCGAAGACCGCGGTTTTTTACCACTCGGCCATCCTGCTATTTCAATTA
This sequence comes from Pyrgus malvae, assembly GCA_911387765.1. Taxonomy (NCBI): domain Eukaryota; kingdom Metazoa; phylum Arthropoda; class Insecta; order Lepidoptera; family Hesperiidae; genus Pyrgus; species Pyrgus malvae. The sequence goes on from OU426969.1 coordinate 10,772,535, forward strand.
CGTTACCTCAATTTATAGATGCCCTATCATAATGCGAAGAACCGTACTCTTCTGCAACCATTACTATACAAACTATTTTGGAGTCGGGCATCTAATAAAATAGCGTACCTACCTGACGTTCTAAGTGGGCACCGACTCCAAAATAGTTTTGATGGTCATTACCTACCATTAGCAAGAAAGAGTATCATATGCTTAGCACTTAACAACTTTATTTTTTATCTTTCGAAGCCGATTTTATTATTTTATTAAGGTTAAATAAAAAAGGTTTATTTATTTTTGGATTATTTTTTTTACACTACATTACGTTACATTAAGATTTCATTCCACTACATTGCTTTCTTTGAACTCCCTAAGGATTACTAGTAATGCTGACAAACAAAATAATTAATGTCATAATATAATATCAAATATTTTTATTTGAGTAACAGGCTTTGGAAGAAAGTTGTTAAGACTACGAACGTGAGAAATTACATTAAGGTATTCAATCTATTCAACTCTTGATCGGTTTTTGTAAATACTTTACAAAAACCGATCAAGAATTAACGATATCAAAATATGATAGTATATAAAGGAACCTATAGCAATCTCAGCATCTCGTCCACTAGCCGTCCTTCTGGCCACTCTGCGAAGTTTGTCTTTAATCACATTAAGATGTCATTCCGCTACGTTGCTTACTTTGAACTCGCTACGGAATACTGATTGAATAAACTTATACACGTACATTCAATCAGATCAGTGGTTGGTGACTAATAAGCTAATAAATAAATTTAAAAAAATGCTTCTATAATTTTATGAATTAAGTTTTTCAATCCGTTAAACTCAATTTATATACGCTTTGTAAGAGTAGAAAGTGCCATATTCAGGAGTATAATTAATAGAATCAGGCGTTACTTTGCGGAACTCCATTGTCATAAAGTTAGGTAAAAACTACTTTCTGATTGCGGATTATTGCAAAGTAGTTTTTTCTTAACTTTATAACATATTGAGAATATTAAATTATAATAAACTGTACTGTTATGTAATTTAAAATAATACATGAGATACAATGATCTGGCACGTTTATATATGTATATGAACCAAACAACTATAATTTAATTAGAAGTGTTAATTAATACACTGAACCAAAATCATAATCCATTAATTGCATTTTGCTTCGGAAAGTTGTAAAATTTTAAAAAGTGTTTGGAAAGTTGTGAAAGCAAAAACGTATATAGGTGTGTAGCGACCTTCCGCTACTCATCAAGAGATGGCGCCACAGGTATTCCTGAATCACGCTATCGAAGTTTTCTGAATATCCGAGCATATATACAAGCTCCGAATTGAGTCAGTAGGAGCGCGGCCGCTCCCCGGGCCGCCGGGCACCTCGCCCGGCGGGAGATCTCCCTTTTTTAAAGGTGCCCCACTATTGATCATACCAATGACATTGGTTTGTGTAGACAATTAAGAACCGACACGATATCAAGTCATGATAACTATTTACAAAAAGGAACTTAAAGCAAACTCAGCAATCTTGTCCACTAGCCGTCCTGAGCACTCTCTCAGGCGAAGTTTGCCAGTTTGCCTTTAATTACATTAAGATTTCATGCCGCTTGCATCAAGTTGCCTACTGTAAAACTACTGTTACTTATGTAACTAGCCTAATAAGAAAACACTTAACTTTCCGTGATAAAATTAATTTTATTTTTCGACATAGTCTCTGTGAACCTCTACGCACTTATTCCATCTTCGTTCTAAAGCAGTAATGCCTTCCATAAAATGATTTCTTTCGAGGCCTGCAAAATACTCTTCTACAGCGGCTACGACTTCATCATTTGTGGCAAACTTCTGTCCGCCCAAAAAAGTTTTGAGCTTAGGGAATAAGTGAAAGTCTGATGGCGCTAGATCAGGCGAATAAGGTGGGTGATTTTTGCCATAGCTTTAACACATGTGTGAACCCTATCGTTGTCTTGGTGCAAGAAGATTTTTTTTCCGCCAAACCTGGTTGCTTTTGCTGAATACATTGATGAAGCTTATCTAGAAGATTAGCGTAGTATTCTCCATTAATTGTTTGACCTTTATGAAGTTAATCTATCATCAAGATCCCATTTACATCCCAAAAGACGGAAGCCATCACTTTTCCAGCCAACTTTATAGCCATGGCTTTTTTGGAGCCGGGCATCCCGATTGAGTCCACTGTTTTGATTGAATTTTTGATTCTGGCGAATAATGATGAATCCATGTTTCATCTGTTGTTACAAATCGACGTAAAAAATCGGCCTTATTGCTCTGAAAACGGTCCAGAAATTCTTTTGAGTTTTGCACCCGAATCCTTTTTTGATAGTGCGTAAGCAATCGCGGCACCCAACGGGATAACTTTTTCATATTTAATTCCGCACTTAGGATATGATGTACCCGTTCTTTTGAGATCAGCTATTTCAGATAACTTCAATCGTCGATCTGCTAAAACCATATCATGTACTTTCACGACCATTTCCGGAGTCGTGACGCTTTTTGGACGTCCGGGGCGGCCTTCGTCTTAGACACATGTACGAACGCGTTTAAACTCAGCCACCCAGTTTTTTACTGCGGCATAAGAAATAGCACATTCACTCAAAACATTATTTAACTCGTCATAGATAATCTTTCCCCTTCATGCCCTTCATATGAAGAAACTTTATCACCGCTCTTTGTTCAATTTTATCCATTTTGAAAACAGTTGACGAAATAAATTTTCAAATGACAAAAAATCAATAAATTTTTCACAGCACCCAAACCAAATTTAGAACACAGGCGACCAGAGATAAGAATTTGAAAATGACATATATATATATACATTTTATTTTAACTTTTTAAATAGCAGTGGCTAGTTACGTATCATCCTGCCTACATAGTTATTTGTATGGCTACTGTATTACTTAACTCAAGAAATAGTTCCTATCAGTTCTAAGTTATAAAAAGTTATTATATGGTTCAGTATTATATAGTACAATTCTAAATTATAGTAAACCAGAAACGCAACATCGGGCCGCATCTCCGCACCAGGTTTAGTTCGGAGAATATGCCATTAAGTCCATGTTCTGCTGAGACCACGTATCATCACGAGGTCTGCAAGTCATCCGTTTAAATAAAATGTCGCTTCATGTAATGTGCCAGCGTTTCATAAAAGTCACCTCTAGGGTATTAATAAGGTATTAGACTTAAGATTGTCATAACATCATCATCATGAAGGTTCTAATATGTCACCTGAAATTAATCCGCCGGCTTTTTTTCCTCTTAAGTGTACAAAAACCCTGCAATATGGGTACCCAAAGCCGACAATCGGATTCGATCCGAAATGAAAATAAATATGATAAATAAATAAATAAATAATCAACTATATAAAAAAATACTTAAATAAATAAAATTTACATTTTTAAAAGGTCAATATGGGATCAAATAAAAATAATAATAAAATTGATATAAATGTACATTTATATAAATTGTGCTATAATTAAGTTTTTTCTTTTATCTTTGTAATATTTGCATACCTCATAACGGTACCCACTTCTGCCGTTGCCGTACAGTTGTCGGCCATACTTAGGTACATGAGGCGACCACCAGCCTCTGGCGTAGCAGCGCAACTGCATACGACCTCAGACAAGACTTACCTATGCTTGCTTGAGGTTGTAAGTAAATGTCCATGGGCTGCAGCGACCACTTAACATCACGTGGCCTGCATGCTCGTCTACTACTCCATTCAAATAAAAAAGGTAAATATGGCGTACTAAATATGTATTAACAACTTTTGTAAACACCCATATGGAAATAAAGATCTTTGTATTTGTCTTTTCACTTCATGGTAATGATACTTACGTTCTAACGCTTTACTATAAAAAAAGAAAAATAAAAGTCGAAGATCCATTTCTCAAACATTTATTTCACATTCATGATTACATAATGGTTGGTAAAGTTTATTTTTACAACGAAATGTATCTAATACAGTCAGAAAAAACTAGGTAAATCCTTGTCAAAGGCAAAAGACTTCTTCTGTGTTCATCTTTAGACGCCTTTGGTAACAGTTTATGCTGATAATATTTCATAACCACAGAAAAAAACATTTTTCTCTGTCCTTTGGCACTAACACTTGGCATTAAGTTTAACTTATTTCTATGAAGAATGATCAGTCTTTTAATAAAGATAATAATATTTGACAGTGTGGGAGTCTCTAGATTTATCCATTTGAAATCGGTTGAGTAAATTCCACGTACGTGCCTTGTAAAGTTACCTAAAATCGCTTGTGTAATGTTATTTTAATAAATGTAACATACCATATATTTTCTTTTATTACACTGACCATAAAAATCTAATCGATCTTTTATAAAAGTAAATATAAATTACTAAACAGCAAACATAAGACTTTTAGAAAGAATAACGCTAAACACTTACAGCCCCACTCTAGGATTCCCTATGTGTGGGTAACTACCGACAGAGAACAGAAATTAAATAACATTTCACACACTCACACTCATAGCCCCACTGTAGGTATACCCTGTATCGTGGGTACCATGGATACACACAAAGAGAGAAACAAACACCCAGACCGAGACCAGAAATTTAAACTCATCATTGAAATTTCTGTTTCGCCGGAAATCGAACCTTGGGCCCTGATTGGCGGACCAGTTTGGTAACCATTGCGCCACGCAAGTCATCCGGTCGTCCGAATTCAAACTGATATTTCAATTTGTGCTTCGCCAGAGATCGCACCCCAGATCCCTGCTTGGCATCGCCATGATTACCATCAATCAAAACGTCGATCTTCAAAAACAAAAAACGAATTTATTTCTGGGAAATTTTAAATTCATTTCTTTCATTACTACTGACTAGCGTGGATAAATATAGAGACTCCCCATCCTGCTTAATACTAGAATGATCGGCATGAAAGAATTAAAACAATCAAAATGCTTAACTCTACATGTTGTCAATTATTTAAAATCACGTGGTATTTCTAACAGTAAGCAACCAGATTAAGGAATCCATATTTCGTGTATTATTCGTATTCAGCGATCCAGTATTCTTTAAACAAGCCGTGACTAGCGAATAGACAAACAGATTCACAGAAAATCTCACATCGCATAGACCTATAAAAGCGGTAATAAGTACTTTAATCTAAAATGTATGTATGTATATCAATAATACTTAAATTAATATACATGTATGGGTTGACCATTTCATAAGACAACTGTAAGTTTCGTATCAAAACTTTACTTATTTAAGCAATATTACGGCAGTAGAGAAAATTGAAATGCTAAAAACCTTAAAGATATTTTTTTAACTGTTTTGAAAACTTAATACTATTTTTATTTATTTTGGCAGTGTATTGTCGCGGAGGCAGTTAATTCAGTTGCTAAATTAATTTTGATATAGGTAAAAGTTGTTTCTGAAAAATATACCTAAGCACCAAAAATTACTTAAAAATACCATGAAGTAAGCAAGTGGGTTAGTTAATTAATTTGGTATGCGTACTGTAGTGCAAAAGTTTATACCACGTGGTTTTGACACCATTTTCAAATGTCAACTATTTGATATGATTTACTGTTTAGCTTACGAACTAAACTCTGTTAGAAAATTTACACATGAATGTTATGAATTTATTATCTTAGTTATCTGTGATGCGGAGTGCGGCAGTGCCCTGGAACAAATTTAATTTGTTAGAATATATAAACCAGTTTGAAGTTATGCAAATTATAGACTGTAAAGATATTATTAATAACAGTTATCCATCTATTCATCCATCTATCAGCCTTTTGTAGTCCACTGCTGGACAAAGGCCTCCCCTAAAGTTCGCCACTCCTCCCGATTCTGAGCCTTCTGAATCCAGCGACTACCCGCTGTCTTCTTCAGGTCATCAGTCCACCTGGTTGGAGGGCGGCCTGTACTCCTTTTGCCGAGACGTGGTCGCCATTCGAGGACCTTTCGTCCCCATCGGTTGTCGGTCCTCCTTACTATATGGCCTGCCCATTGCCACTTCAGCTTACAGATTTTGAGAGCTATGTCGGTAACCTTCGTTCTTCTACGGATTTCATCGTTACGGATTCTGTCTCGTAGAGAAATACCAAGCATAGCCCTTTCCATTGCTCGCTGAGCGACCCTAAGCTAATGGAACAGGCTAACTTTAAAGGACCACACGCAACACACACTGCTCGAAAACATTCGACTTCAGGTACTGAGGTATTCTGGACGAGAAGACACTTTGTACTATATATTATATTTATAAACAGTAATACACATTAATGCGGAGCCTTTAGGAGTCCACCGCTGGACGTAGGCCTCATAGTTGCGGATTCTGTTGCGTAGAGAAATACCAAGCATAGCTGTCTCTATCGTTCCTCCATCGTGATAATTTTCCAAACTTTCCATCGAACCGCAATAAAAATTCGCGGCAGAACTGGGTGCTGTGGTGGTACTACTCCGGTAGAACCATGAAATTTCTAACACCTATAAAGCCTGGAAAGTCTAGCGAACCGGACAAAATCTTTTTCATTTTATGCGAGTTCCGTACCTTTCCAAGCATGGGAAAATTACGTGGCATGAAATTAGAAAAAATTAAATACTCATGCTGGTAAGCAGACGCAAATTTTTCCGCGTACAATTTCTGGCGTAAAATTCTAAAGTACGCTATCACTGTAAGGGTAACCGGCGGCGACACGAAACATTACATTTCCCGAGGGAATTTTCTTCACGTTTTCACTTACGTCGAGGCATGCCGGAAACCGTAGCTTTTGAAGTGCTGTCACTGTCATCCGACTCCGAGCGGGTCTGGAAACTGGTCTCTGTAACAATATTGGAATTTGTAATGGAACTGTATAAATTAATTACAACTCGTGTGACGTTGAAGTGTGTCAGACTGCCAATCAAGGGTCCTGGGTTCGATTACCGGCGAAGCAGAAATTGTGATGATAAGTTAAAATGAGTCTGAGTTTTTGTGTTCTTATATTTGTGTGAGTGTTCATGGTACCCACTACAAAGGGAGTCCTAGTGTGCAACGTAATTTAAAAAAAAGGATTTTAAGAAGAAAAACTAATAAATAACTTTTATAAATGAATGCGAAGAGCCGAAAATCGGCATGCATTGGCACAGAGACCTATGTCCTGATCAGTGGACTGATTAGGCTGATAATGGATGGATCATGAAAAGGAGAGAGAAAAACAAAAAATGGATCCTGTATTCTGAAAGAAAAGACGTGTTTTTGTATCGGAGGATTTTCCAAAGTTATCCAGCAACTTGCAAGATAAGTTAAGCGAGTTTTATACAGTACAAAAACACGTTCGGTGGTTATCTTCAACGCTTAAAGATGACTCCAGGATGTTTAAGTTTCTAGTTAAATGCTATATAGAGTACAATATTACCCTTAGTTTTCCACTTTTATCTTCTTTTATGAATCGAAACGTGTTTGTTAATTTGAGAAAATAGAGCTACAACATTATGCTGAAATAACATTTTTTTCCAAATTATACAAACACCGTAAGACAGTCCACTGTAGATGATTTTATAGCTTAGGAAACTATATGAATCAAAGTCATTTAGATTTTAGTATCTCGGATAGTAAGCCAAACATTGTTAAGATAATAATAAGATAATCAAAATTCACCTTGTTTACTGTATAGATAAACAATAAAGAGAGTATAACGAAAAACTCACTCATAATACATTTTCAATAGGTATTATTACCTGAGGGGATTTCCTGATGCTCCATTCATTACTTTATCCAACAAGATTGATTACAACATTTGCAAAACAATACAAAACAACAGTTTTCAAACATCAATAGCGTTCAATCACTGGAGTTTCTTCAGTTTGTAAGGACTTTATCAGACTAGCGTATTGGAAGAGCTCCGAGTTGCGAATTCCTCAAATTCAAAACTTTTGGGGTCGAAATAAAATAAACTAGTTGTTTCGTTTTGTTCCATATCTATCAAATACAAGTGCCTGTTATAAGAACAGCAAATATATTTTTGTTTACAACAGATGGATTTGGAGCTATTAAAAAAGAGGAAACTATATATGCACTATCAAAGACTACTATATATTTTTATTAAAATAGTATAGATATATTTATTAGAAGCTTCTCCACGTGAGTAGCATCAAGCATGTTTTTTTCAATAATCACTATGCGTTTTTCTTTAAGCTTTTTGAGAGAACACTTTCACAACTTTCAAGTCTATAATGAGCAGAGAAAAGGTAGAAACCAGTGTATCGTGGATACGTTTGGAGATTTTTTTATAAGTAATATACTATTTGTAAGGAATAATCTATTTATAAGAAACAATCTATTTGTAAGAAACATCTGCAAACGTACCATCGTTGCACTAGTTTCTATCGATAACAAATGATTTGACTTTAAGTGAAAAACGTACAATGGCCGGCAAGCATAAGAGTGTGACGACCACCTGATAGGATTCATCATAACTTTTAGTTTTTATCAGCCTCTTTAGGTTGATAAAAAGCTGTATACAGGCAGTTGTAGAGTAGGTATAGAACTGTATACAATCATATTCTAGACACAATGCTTGCTCTTTTAAATTACAAAAATGTTATAAGGATATTTATTTTTAATAAGTCAGTAACTAATAGCCAATTAGAGCAAATTTTAAGGGAACAAAATTACAGCTACGTAATATTATTAAAATTTTGATACTAATTAATTTTTGATTGCCTTTTTAACGTAACGCTCGAAATATCTCATTAGAATTGCTAACTGGTAATTATAATTAATTAAATCTTCCATTTTTATATCGCAAGTGTGGCAATGCCCTAACGCGAACTCCCCAGACATTCGTGAAGCGAGAGGGAAGAACAAAATCATTATTTTATAAAAAATATTTTATCGTCTTCCTCCCTGAGTTCGCCTTTTTAATTTTTCCAACATATTGCAAGAAAATTAAATATTTTGTGAATTATGAAACAAGGAATTTATAACAGATTTATAATACGAAATAATTTTTGTGAGGCAGATATCGTCCACTTAATTACATTATTGATTACGAAGAATTCCTTTACATTGGTAACCTAGATAAATAGGCTGCTAATTGGCGCATGGCTACGTATGGCACAATGATTTACATACCGGATGCTGATCAAGAATCCTGGGTACAATTCCCAGCGAGAAAAAAGGTTGAAGGTTTAATTTAAATTTATGTTCTCGTCGTCGGTATTTTTGTTGCTGCCTCCTTTTAAAAATAATAATTAAAAAAGATTTCCTGATTAAGGAGATCAAACTTCATTAATAAATAAGAAAAATCTTATCTTTGTAAAGTGATCAGAACATTACTTTGTGCGCTGGTTATTTCCTGCGATTCCATTTTGGCCATTTTGATGGTGGCTAAAAAAAGTATTGGCCGGAACTGATATTAAATAAAATCTAAAGTATATAAGTAAAAGTTAAAAACAAAATTAAAAAACACATTAGGCGTATTTAAGTTTTATACTACCATTTCCTGGGCTTTTGTTAGCACTTGTTAATAATAATTAGTATTTTATTAGTCTTAGTTATTATTAATAATAAGTCTGTGAAACAAAGGAAAACAAAGGTTAGACTAGTATCGAAGATAATGCTTAAAAATTTATTCAGTGAAAAGACTTTGTTTAACGGAGGAACAAAGTCATTAATTTTCTTAAATCAGGTCAAGATTAATAGATAGCGAGGCAGAAACGGCTTTTGAACAACCGACGTTTTCTGTTCTTCGAAGATAATGTTCTAAGGCTTTGTTTGTTTAAGGCTTTAGTGGGAAATAGTCTCCGATTAAATGTTCAGCGCGTAGTCAAATAAGGTTTAGTTTTACCGTAAAATTAGAAAGCTAGGATAATACCACTTGTCACTGTAGCTTGGGATTAATAATATTAGATACTGTATCACTAAAAGGCGACTTATGGCCATATAGCCAGCAGCCCCAGAAAGAGTGAAGGAGAGCTACATCGCCCTCCCAAGAAGGGCCCAAATACCGCGTATGGAGGGCACTCGTGCGTTCACCGGAAATCCAGGAGTCTTCTTCAAGTGCTGAGGCAGGACGCCGACGGGGTTTTAGTGCGGTAAAAAACGGCAAATTGTTTGTAAAGTAGGTTTACGATCGAGATGTTTACGTGATAACGTCCGCACGAGAAAATCTCCATTCGTTTGTATGCCGCTAGAGTGAGAGAGACGGAAGATCGGTCCACTCACTCGAACGCTATGCCAGCCTCCGCTCGTGAGGATTCCGCGTGACAAGTTTCACGGAATGACTGGCAGCGCTCGAGATGAGACGGGAGATCGGTCCGTCTCTCTCTCGTTATACCTGCGATCGCGCTCGTGAGGTTTTGGTGTGACACAAGTTTCTGAACATGTCACCCGACTAAAACGATTTTAAAGACGTTATCACGTCAAAAAACCCACATAACCCGGTATCTCGCCAATTCAACCTGTCGGGTACCTTTTAAAGGTTTCGCCCGACAATAAAAATAAAGGATGATATGATTTTCTTACATGAAATGTGCTTTTCAAGAGGAACAATAGCCATGAAGTTACGACACCTACGCGCAGGCTTACCTTACAAATCTTTGACTGAGAATTTTTTATATGCTTAACATTGATCTACAGTACGGGAAATCATTGTTACATTTTATTAAAATGATCTCTATTATTATACAACCGTGAATGCGTGATAATTATACTAAATTAGAAAAACATAGCACCTGGTACGGATGAAATATTGTAGTAAATTTATTGGCAGATTTAATTACATTTATGATTTTGAAACATTCAAAATGGCTTTATCTTTAAAATCATTTGACGTATAAAAATTCATTAAAACAGTAACTATATCGTTAATAATAAAGTTACTGTTTTAATTATTTACTCTCGGTGAAAATTTAAAGAAACAAGTATTTCCAAACTCATTTCCAAATTGAATACCAAGTACAATTAAGAAAAACAAAACACGACAATTAAACCATTAGTGCCGATCAATCAGGATCCGTCAGTAGCGAATAACGTGCAAAATCCTGGCATTTCGGAAACTGAACAAAATGGAGGAACAAAGTCATTAATTTTATTAAATAAGATCAAGATTGATGGATCGCGATCGTCTCGTTTGGGCCATGAAACAGACGTTAACTGAGTAATTTATAAAACTCTAATTACTCTAAATTTAATTTATAAAAATATAATACAGTAAACATATTTGGACAGTTCTCTACTGTCACATATCATGAGCGACAAATAAAACTTGATTTCCGATTCCTGCTTAACTAGAATGTAGGTAAATTCTAGATAAAAGTCTTTTTAAAGGTAGATACGAGATCCCCAGAGCTTCTCTTAATGGAATGGTAACAAGAAAAAAGGATTTGTATCCACATTCCCAAAAGTAGTCTTGTTTAGATTAATATTTGTTAGGATTAGATAAAATAAAATGCCGAGTAGAAATTCTACGGGCTTTTAAAATAATTCTTTTGAGGAGCTTAAATTAAAATATAAGGAGCCAAATAAAATCATTTTTAGGACCGCAACCATTACTGACAAATAAGCAGATATCTTGAAGATGGAGTAGGAGTCCTTGAAAAAATGTTTTTAATGTTTTTCATTTCGTCTACTAAAAGTCATCCTCTCATGCAATAATGAATCGTTTCTTCTTTACTTCTTACTCGTTATTTGATCCAATAATTTCGTTGCAATTTTTCTGTGACACATGTCTTATATAGGACTGATCCTGTAAAGGTTGTGTATTTACCACGAAACAAAAAAAATGGCCATCATCAAAATAATGCAAAAGTAGCTATAAGATTTCTTGTTTAAGCCGCTCTTTTCATAGCTTCGATAAAACCTTCTTAAATGAAAGGATAAAAGGCGTCTACATTGGATATTTTCGAAGATAGCGACATCGTAAATAATGAGAAAAGTTTCGACTGAGAACCATTTAATGGGACACTGTTGGGAGCGTGGCGATTCTTTTACTTAGAAAAATTAACGAATTAGTGTACAGATATTCTAGATTCTAGAATAAATTCTGCAGTACCTGCAGTACCTGCAGAATCGAAGTCTTTAGGCCTCTCCTTTTTCTACCGCCAGGAAAAACTGACCCATAAGAAAAACAAACCACTGCTTGTAAACTTACATGACTGGAACACTTTTAGCGTTCCATTGCAGGACACGGTTCTCTCTCCAATATTTGAGAGGCCTGGAGCTTACTCCACGACTCTTTTTAACGACTGTTAACTATCGATCACAACCGGGATCAACCCCGGTTGATCTAGAATAATTCATGCGCGTCCCGATGAATGAATGATTGAATCATGAATTATTTTGCTACTAGCGATCACCCATCTTACATAAGACCGCACCCGTTGGGCTTAACTGCGTAGGTCGCTTGCGTTCTACGCTAGGTACCGGCGCTGGAACAAAATTCAATCTAACTTTTTGTGCATATTTTAAAGACAAAGATATCGATAATTTATTAGGTTCTTCGATTAGTAATATGTATAGTTAACGAAGCTTTAAGCTTTCTTAAGCAAAGAGTTAATACTCTAATCGATTATCGAAATACTTCAAACACATGTACCTACTATCTAATATAGCTAAAACGCTTAATTGAATTTTCCAATGCTCATACGAAACCTCATTACGAAGATAAGTAATTCAACGTTACATAACATCGTTTTAAGTGCTTATAATCACTTAGAGCACTTTAATTATGTTGGCTTAATTCGATATTTTAGAGACAGTTTTATTCAATGTATATGGAAACTATGAAAATGTACTTCAGTCTATATTTATATCATGTGTATCGGCTAAATGATACTTCATAGTAAAAGTATAGATAGTGAATTTGCCCATATAAGTTTATAAACTTTAATTAAGTACTATTTATTAACTTTTTATTAGAGTGTACGCGCTAAAATCCAAAACGTATATCGTTTCCTTTTTATTTATTTATTTATTATGCTTGTTATAAATTTCAAAATGCTGTCCCTTTTACCAGTGTGTCACTATGTTAGCTAATTAAACTATTTATTGATAATTTATTTATTGATATCTTAAACATGCTCGTAAATTTGGAGCCAATATGTCGAATTAAAATTTCTCCTCACTGAGTCTTCTTATTTTAATTCGTACAGTTATAAAAGTCAAGATAAAAAATCACTGTAACGGATGAAATTTTCAAAAAAATACGACAGTATTCTGTTGAATTCTCAATTATAAATAGTTGTAAGAGCAATTTAAGTTTCAGTATTTGCCTGACAATAGGGAAGAAACGCTATAGTTTTTCCTATAACAATGTCCTATATACATTGTTATAGGCATAACTTCTTAAAACTAACTTATTGTGAAGAGTGAGAATGTACACTGGTGTAGATATATAGTTATTTACATATATTCATAATTCAAAATTAATTTATTTACAAACTTAACTAACAGTGTTATTAAAACTAACAGTGTTTAATACTTAAGGTTAATTAATCTAAAATTAATTTATCTCTAATTAAGATAAAAGGCCAATAACAAGTTTCCCTCTGTAGATGTACAATTAATTACTTTGTTGCCGAGACAAAAATTGCAAAATCTTAATATATATAAATTACGTGTCACGAGTTTGTCCGCGATGGACTCCTAAACTACTTAACCGATTTTATTAAAAATTGCACACCGTGTGCAGTTTAATCCAACTTGAAAGATAGGATAGCTGACATCTCAATTTATAGTCGCAATATTAGGTATTTTACTTCTGATACTTTAAGGCAGGATAACGTCTGCCGGGTTGGCTAGTTTTATATATATTAAAAAATGGAAAAGTAATTTAGGGTTATCCTTCTTTAAAAAGAAAAAAACTGTCAGCAAGTAAACGTTTAAGCATATTGGTGGGAGTGTTAAAAAATCTACATCATAGTCATTATTAACCATCATCATGACGACCCGCGTGGCGCAATGGTTACCATGCCGGACTGCCAATCGAGGGGTCCCGGGTTCGATTCCCGGCGAAACAGAAATTTGAATGATGAGTTTAAATTTCTGTTCTCGGTCTGGGTGTTTGTGTTCCTGTCTTTGTATGTGTCCATGGTACCCACGACACAGGGTATTGAATACCTTACTGTGGGGCTATGAGTGTGTGACGTTTTTTTTACAAAATAGTTAACATTAATTAATTATGGGTTGACTTACCTGCTTGCACGGATCAAAAAGCCATATATACGACGATGAAAAGAAATATATATGACGATGGTACTGACACAGTATACAATATATTAAGGTAGAAACTTAATTAAATTTTCCGATCCTATTTTACGAAAATCTATTATGGAGTTAAGTAGCTCGACGTTACATAAGCTTTAAGTGCTTATTGCCACTAAGTGCACTTTGTATGGGTATGAGCGGGTCATTATTTCGAAAATTACTGCAGCTTTTAAAAACTGGGTATCTTACCTTGAGATTAATTTTGAATACTGACTTTCACTTCGGTCTTTGATACGTTTGAAATCATAATTCATAGCAACTATTTTAAGTAATTATATGGTATATGTACATTAATTTTGAACTACCGTGGTAGCTACGTTTGCATTCATAAGTTAGTTATGGGCCAGATATTTTCAAACAGTTGTAGCGGCCCTCCGCTAATCATCAAGAGATGGCGCCATGGGTATTCCTGAATCACGCTATCGAAGTTTTCTGAATAGCTTTAGTATATACAGCATTATTTCCAAAATATTTTTATTAATATAATTATACCTTGACATAAATTTGAATACTAATTTATTTCCGATTCGGTCTTTGATCCCACGTTTGAAATGATAAATAAAATATAGCAACTTTTTAAAAACTGAGTATATTATACTTTGAGAAAAATTTTGAATACTGAATTCCGCTTCGGTCTTTGATACCACGTTTGAAATGATAAATAAAATATAGCAACTATTTTAAGTAATTGTATGATATATGTACATTAATTTTGAACTACCGTGGTAGCTACGATTGCATTCTTAAGTTTGTTATGGGCCAGATATTTTCAAATCACATTATTTCGAAAATTAATGCAGCTTTTAAAAACTGGGTATATTACCTTGAGATTAATTTTTAATACTGACTTCCGCTTCGGTCTTTGATACCACGTTTGAAGTGATAAATAAAATACAGATACTATTTTAAGTATTTGTATGATAACGTATACATTAATTTTGAACTACCGGTACGTTCATTCATAAGTTTGTTATGGGCCAGATGTTTTCAAAACGCATTATTTCGAAAATTAATGTAGCTTTTAAAATCTCGGTATATTATAGCTTAAGATAAATTTTGAATACTGAATTCCGCTTCATCTTTGATACCACGTTTGAAATGATAAATAAAATATTGCAACTAATTTAAGTAACTGTATAATATATGTATATTAATATTGAACTACCGTGGTAGCTAGGTTCGTTCATTCATTAGTTTGGGCCAGATATTTTCAAACCGCATTATTTCGAAAATAATGCAGCTTTTAAAAACTGAGTATGTTGTACCTTGACATAAATTTTGAATACTGACTTCCGCTTCGGTCTTTGGTACCACGTTTGAAATGATAAAAAAAATATAGCAACTATTTTAAGTAACTGTATGATATATGTAAATTAATTAAGAACTACCGTGGTAGCTACGTTCGCATTCATAAGTTTGTTATGGATCAGATATTTTCAAACCGCATTATTTCGAAAATTAATGCAGCTCTTAAAAACCGAGTATTTTATACTTTGAGTTAAATTTTGAATACTGACTAATACTGATAAATAAAATAAAGCAACTATTTTAAGTAATTGTATGATATATATGTACATTTATTTTGAAGTACCGTGGTAACTACGTTTTCATTCATAAGTTTGTTACCGGCCGGATATATTCAAATCGCCCATAAGGGTGCTGACAGGGTTTAGAGATTTAATCTATCGATAGCAACCAGGACCGACGTCTTAACCAGCTCGCCAAAGCGCGGAAAAGCGCCTGTAGGTGGTAGAACTATTATTGTTCGCCCGGGGAAGTGCCACCGCTGCACCCACTTCTGCCGTGAACCAATTCTATTGTGTTTCGGTGGAAAGATGCAGTTGCCGGCCACACTAACATGAGGCGACCACCAGCCTCCGGAGTAGCAGCGCAACTGCATACGACCTCAGACAAGACTTTACATCTTTACATCTATGCTTCCTTGAGGTTGTATGTAGATGTCCATCGGCTGCAGCGACCACTTAACACCACGTGGCCTGCATGCTCGTCTGCTAATTCATTCAAATAAAAAAAATGTAATTTGCCAATAACGTTCATCCATGCCCTTTTTCTTTTAGCTGCGTAGATCGCTTGGATTGTACACCAGCCGCAGAGCCATGCCCGCTTTAGTGGTTCAACTTTAAAAAGCTCGCTACTAGCTAAGGTCATAGCTACTCATAGCACTTTAATCGTTTCATTGGCAAATGAAACCGACATTGTGGATCATTTTATCGAAAGTGAATGCAAATTGTGAACGCTTGACCTCACTTCACTGAGGAAAATTCTAAGTGAATTTCTTTTGGAGTTTTTAATGCCATATTAAAGGGCTGGATACAGTAATCATTTTGGAAGTTATTATAATATACATACATAGATACTAGCTGTGTCCGCGACGTCGTCCGCGTGGAATAGACTTATACATGAGGAACGTATTGTTGATTCCTATTTTCAATCGCTTAGAATACAATGTCCAAAAAATATTTTTTTGAACATTGTATCAACGTATCACCTACTATGACGCCAGCGCATCCGAAGACAACGGCACAGCGGTGCTTTTCTTCCGATTTAATTTGCTTCCCATAGGAATGAGATGTATCACCGCGGTAAAAAGTAGCTTATGTCCTTTCTCAACGTCTTATCTATGTTCATGTCAAATTTCATCAAAATCCGATCAGTGGTTCAAACGGGAAAGCGCAGCATACAGACAGACAGACAGAGTGGCTTTCTTATAATAATATTTAGTACTAGCCTTTCGCCAGCGGCTCCTCCCGCGTGGACCCGTTTTATAGGTATTTCTTTCCCAAAGTCCACTGTAGGTATCTGTATTCCAAATTTCATTAAAATTAATTCAGTACTTTAAGCGGGAAAGCTTAGCAGATAGACAGACAGACAGAGTTACTTTCGAATTCATAATATTAGTAGGGATTAAAAATATATAAAATATAAAATAAATATTTTTTTAATGGCTGCTGTTCGCCTCATTTAAACCTAGAGACAGACCGAGTACAGAAATTTAAACTCATCATTCAAATTTGGAAATAGTCATATTTTTCAGTTTATGTATAAGTTGATGATAGCTGAAAACACGGATTAAACGAAACCTAGCTACATGGATTTATTGCCCCCGAAAACCCCTGCACACTTAATTTCATGAAAATAGGTGGAGCCGTTTGATTTAGATTATATATACTCGTATATACCTATATATAATAAAATAATTGCTCGTTTAAAACTATTAGGTACAAGGTAAGAAAATACAACTTTTCCAAAAGTCAATATTTTATTATGGTACCTATGTACTAGAACGCCGTGTTATTCATCGTAGCAGGTTGTGATATTTTACCGCTTGCGACACTCTATACACTTCCAATAAAATTTAGAATATCGTTTATTATTCGAGCACTAAACATTTGTTTATAACTTTTAACAGGAATGCTTTAATTAAATTTTCCAATCCTATTGAAGTTCCCTGGAACTTCATTATGGACATAAGTAGTTCAACGTTACATAACATCACTTTAAGTGGTTATAGTCACTTAGGGCACTTTAGTTACATTGGCTTTACGTAATCGAAAGAATTAAGATTGTAAGTTTGTAAGCTTCAAATTTGACTTTACTCTTGATTTTGTAATGTTAGGTATTTAGAGGCAGTCACTGTAGGTTCGGAATTAAGAATAGGGTTACGGTATCCCCTGCCTGATCGTAAGAGGCGACTAAAAGGGGGCTTCTGGGGTTGCGGGCGGTGAGAGTGGGAGCTCGATCCGTCCAGACAGTGGCCCTGGAAAGGACGGTGGTGTGTGCGTGCCCGCGTGCCGCCGTGAGCATCTGAAGGTGTAGCAGAGCACATTTGCTCTCCCGAAGATGGGCTCGTTCTGGGGCGCCACGCGCTTAGAAAACCGGTGCGTTCTACTGAAGATCCCAGAGTCCTCCCCAAGCGCAGAGGCATGCCACCGAGGGGGTTTTATTGCGGTACAAATCCAACATAACCCGGTATCCCCTCTCTCAAGGTGCCGGGTACCTTTTGAAGATTTATCCCTCGATAACAAATAAAAGATATGTAGAGGTAGTCCTTGTAGGTTCAGAATTAAGAATAGAGTTGCAGTATTTCCTGCCTAATCGTAAGGGGGATCTAAAAGGGGCTTCAACCCAACGTGGGCGCTCCAAACGAACGTCAGCGGCACAAGGAAGGACGCCTGTGTATGCGTGGCCGCATACCGTCGCAATTAAAGTTGCAGGAGAGCATTTATCATATATCATTACTATCTAGATGATGGTCTAGTCCAGAGGTCTGTTTTAGGGCGATTCCGGAGTTGCAGAGGGGATTTTGGTGCAATAAAATGCCACGCCTTGGGTAGAAACCTTTCGGTCGGTTTTGAAGGTTTACCCCAATACAATTATGGTACCTTTCAAGAGGCAGCCTATTAAATTTTTAAAACAGTAGTAATTTCTCTTGAACACCTGAATAGTTATGTAATGGCTATTATAGTTAACTGTTTTAATTTAGAGGCAACTTAATTGCTGTAGGTAATAATGCTTAAAAATTATGCAAATATTACATAATGAACATTGAAAAAGTTGGAACGTACTTACATATGTATCTAGCAATATAATTATAAAACTTTAGAAGAATCTTAATTGAACTTTCCGATCCTATTACACTCAACTTTATTACAGAGTAAAGTCGTTATATTTATATTATAAGTTATATTATCTCAAAGGAGTTTAATTATGGCATAAAATCATTATCATAAAGGTCATTTTATGAAGAATAAATGCAAATTCTGAAAGCATTCACCCCACTTAGGCTTTTCAAAGTCCATTTTCCTTAGGTTCTTTGAAGTGTTTAAAACGTAGAACCATTTTGTGTGAGTGTATGCTGTGGATTACTCGTTGACCTCTTTTAAATAAGGCTAAGTAGCGTTAAAGGCTCGAATAGCATTTACATGACAACCTGCGTGGCGCAATGGTTACCATGCCGGACTGCCAACTGCGAAGGGTCCCGGGTTCGATTCCCGGCGAAACAGAAATTTGAATGACGAGTTAAAATTTCTGTTCTCGGTCTGGGTGTTTGTGTTTCTGTCTTTGCGTGTGTCCATGGTACCCACGACACAGGGTATATATACCCTACTGTGGGGCTATGAGTGTGAAACATTATGAGGTCACGCTCTGCTCTGACTCTCGTTGTTATTAAAAAAACTATTTATAATAACTTCTTAACTTTTATTTTTAATTCAGTCCCGGTGGTACTGCGCTCTTTTAATATTAAAATACACATAAAATCTTGAAGAACCGATTTTTAATAAATTTAAATTATTGAGTTGAACTTAAAATAATCGATTAGCAAATAAGGGTTAAAATCTAATCACTAGATTAGGAAATTTCTGTACAAACATACCTACATACTGACGTAGGTACAGGCATACATACGCGTGCATCTTTTATATTTGTTCAGAGAACGGTGTATGTAACACCGTATCGAATTGATAACATTCTTTTTGAAGGTGTTCAGAACCTGGACGACCGAGTGTTGCTCGGATAAAAACAATTTATTTTCTTGGTTTAATTTCAAACGAAACACTCATTTGCTTAGTGTTACTGAACAACGGCATCTGAAATAGCTCCGATTAAAAAAATTCACAAAAAAATAAAAATAATCGCAATACGGTTTTGAACACGTTTTGAATGAGGTTTGAACCCGGGTCTCTAGTTCCGCAGTCAGCCCACATAATCATTCGGCTAAGGAAGCATTTCAATGAACGATTTTTTTATTGAGCTCTTTCTAATCGACATTGTCATTTCTTTGAGCATCGGATATTGGCGGATGCGTTTAACGGCGTTCTACGCCACAAAATTATCATTACTCTACAATTAAATAGATGTCAGGAAGAGTCGTATTTTTCAGTTTATATTTAAGTTGATTATCGCCTAAAAAAATTTTTTATGATTTAAAATTTCTAAAAATAAAACCTACCTAGATCGAATTATCACTCCCAAAACTGGTACTAAATTTCATCAAAATCGTTGGAGCCGTTTGAGAGATTCAAAAAATATGTTTAGGTCACAAGAATTGTTCGTTTAAAGATATGAGATAAAACGATCAATTTCCGTATTCCAATGCCACTCTACTCTTTACATTTGAAATGATATTGGCGATTGATTAAAACAGATTTATACGAGTATTTTACATCCGAAGATCATAAAATCAGGTTGATATGAACGAGTCCCGTCGTACAAGATTTATAAGCCACTTTGGTATTCAATACGGCATTGTAGGGAAAATTCGCGAATACGTTGTCGCGCAGATTAATAACCGAAGATATAGATTGACTGGAGGTCGCAAGCAACAAACAAAGTTTTTATATGAAATTTGTAAATATTTTAAGTTTGCTGTTTAGGATAATATTGAATGTTAAGTGCTAAAAGTATGGTTAAGGTACGTATCAGTTAAAACTAAAACAAAAAACCTAACTGGGTTGTATTAACTACTTGCATTGTTATGATGACGATGGACATCAGGCGGTCGTGCCTTGTTATTCGGATTATTTATAAACAACATAGATACAAATGGAACGTTACCAGAATTTCAAAGGTTAAAGGTTAAAGATCATTTCATATAAAGAGAAAATTTATTAAGTATACTTAAGCTTTTCTTAAAAATAAGGCTACAAATTTCTTTCGGAGTACTTTTATACGACACTAATACTTACATAATCAGGTGTATTATAGGTAATAAATTAAAAAAAATTATGGTAAATTTAACATTAGACAGAGAGAGCAATGTAGTATAATGACGTTATTGTACATTCTATTGCCGATGCCGTAGAAATTAAGCAAATCTCCGTTTTGCTAGAAAGGAACATACAAAATTCTATAACAACGTGTTGTTTTTAAGTCAATATTGATTATTAAATTTTCTTATGAATAATCATAGTTTATTGATTAATACGACATACTCAGTATCCGTTTACATAGGCCGCTTCTATTCGTTCTAGGTCCGTAAATTTACGTCAGCTTCTAAAGGGATCACGTCTGGACTGAAATATGAGAGTGTCTTCTGGAAATTTATAACCGTCCCATAACTGAACCCATAGAGTATTTTCAGTTAGCTTTCTAGTTAAATGGAAGGCAATAATAGAAACTTTAGGACCACATAATTTACGGAAAATTGTGACGTATACTGATTTAAAATCATATAACGCTCATAGCGTCATAGCGTCGTGGGTACCATGGATACACACAAAGACAGAAACACAAACACGGAACAGAAATTTTAAACTCATCATTTAAATTGCTGCCTTGCCGGGAATCGAACCCGGGACCCTCCAATCGGCAGTCTGGCATAGCAATCATTTGGGCATTAAATTGAATTATAGTAATACTTAACATAATAATAACGCTTCACACTCATAGCCCCAAAGTAGGGTAGATATACCCTGTGTCGTAGGTACCATGCACACACACAAAGACAAAAACACAAACACCCAGATCAAGATCAGAAATTTAAACTCATCATTCTTTCTGCCTCGCCGGAAATCGAACCTGGGACCCTCAGATCAGTAGTACGGCATGGCAACCATTGATTGTCAAAAAATATCAGAATTTGGGCATTCAATGAAATATACGACTATATTAGTATAACTAAACAAATCCAACCCGAATATCTAAAATATGACTTTGACCGGCATCATAGTAATAAACTAAAAAGCATCCGATCAAAAACATTTTCAAGTTATTTTCATAACAAATTTGAATTCAACGAATATGAAACGTTAAAACCTGCAATATTTATTTCACAATATCAAATATTCCATTACGTATAGCGGAACGAGATTTATGATGTAATGATTTCAATTATCGATGAGCAATGTACTTACAACGTATATTATTTTCAGAGTCTCTCTGTTTCATCTTTGGAAACGACGAATTTTATTTTACAGAAAAAATACGCAAAGATATCAATTTTCCGTTTCAAGGGATACGGATTGTCTTAATAATAATATGGGTATGAGAAAATAATGCTATGAAAATACGTGTAGGTAAGTTAAAGGAAGTGTATGATACATTTTTATTACATTATTACTCGTCAATTCGTTCTAAGCATTTGTTACTGAGTTTTACGCGTCCGTCCGTTTTTTTTTTCAATCTTTTTTTTATGTCCCACTGCTGGGCACAGGTCTCCTTCTCGCACAATTGAGAGGGATTTAGGCCATAGTCCACCACGCTGGCCAAGTGCGGATTGGTGGACGTCATGCTTTCGAGAAATTATGAATTTCTCTCAGGCATGCACGGCGATGGAGAACATCGTAAATAATGAAATATCACGATATTTTCCATCACCGTGGAGCAGAGATAAATTCGCACATTACAAATTTCTTTGTCAGAGGTGCAAGCCGAGGATTTGAACCTGGGATCGGTCGCGTCGAAGACCGCCGTTTTTTACCACTCGGCCATCGCTGCTCACTCGTCCATCGCTGCTCGTCCGTCCGTTAATAGGCAGTTATTGAATGAATTATTAAGTTTTCTTCTGAATTATCCAAAAATCTAAAACCAAAACCTAATTCGTAATAAGTAAGCACATTGACTTTTGAATAAATAATGGTAATGTGAATATTTATTATTAAACTAGCGGCCGCCCGCGATTTCACCCGCGTGTACTTTGGCATTAGTCATATCATGATGTTATTATAGCCTATAGCCTTCCTCAATAAATAAATAATAATAAATGGACTATTCTATACAAAAATATTTTTTCAATTCGAACCAGTAGTTCTTAGACTTCATCGTCGATCGCTGATGCTAAAAGTATGGCTGTAACAAACTGCTTATGACAATTCTAAAATACTGTAGTGATTCATCACTTATTATGTAAACGACTTACCGGTATCGAATCTCGGCCTTCCAGGCAGTCTGCTTGGCAAGTCTTGATTCTCCACATGGTCAAAGGTTCTGAAGCCAAGCGCAAACTCCGCGTAGGGGCTGATCTCGAACATTTCTAGAACAAAAATATGTTTTTGTGATATAGGAATATAATATTGAAGCGCGCATGTCCCTGCGGCTGGAGCACAACGCAAGCGAAACTGCCTGATCGTAAGAGGCGACTAAAAGGGGTTATCTTATAAAGTATACGGTAACAATTTTCACTTAGCTAGACCGCTTGCGTTCAATGCCAGCTGCACACACCTACTTTTTTTATTGACAAAGTGGTATTGATAACACTAACTCACCATTTTTACTAGGTTTCCGCGGATGGACAGGAGACGTATAGATCCTCGGAGTGTGCGCATATCTCTCTTTGTGCTCCGAGTGAGAGGCGACGCTCTCGTTGCGAGACTTCACCTCCTCCGCGATGGAGTGTCTGTACTGGGAGGAGAAGTTTTGCCTGACAGAACAATAATAAAAATTAATGATTTCTAAATCACATAAAAGTGGGTTATTATATATATTTTTTATTAAATATTTTTTTTTATTATTAAAACATGGCAGAAGGGTCCTAAAGCGCTTTCGCTTAGTAATTTTACTATAATAATAAATAATAATATTATTATTTAAATGAGAAAGAATGAAAGAAAGAAAGAAAAAATATTTATGTCATATTAGGAATACAAAATATTCGCTTAATGAATGTCATTCTTTCCCGGTCATCGCCTTTAGGTGCCCGTTTGGACTAGATGTTGAGCTGAGAGAAAAAAGGCGACAGAAAAAAAGCGCTTTTACCCGCGGCTTAACCCCCGTGGAATTTGGTTAGTATAGCCATCCCTTATTTGAACCGCTTTAAGTAATTATTTTGCGAAAAAAACTATGTCCTTTCCCAAGATCCTCTCTGTCTGTAAAGCAAATTACAATAAAATTGGTTTAGTAGTTTAAAAGTGAAAATTTAACAGAAACACATAATAATATACATTATTTTCGCATTTATTATATTATAAAGTATAACGAAAGTATCTCCACCAACCCGCATTGGAGCAGCGTGGTGGAGTAAGCTCAAGGTCTCCCCAATAATAAAGTGGAGAGACCCGTGCCCAGCAGTGGGAACCAAAAAAGGATTCAAGCTATAATGTAAGTATGAATTTATTGTTTCATTGTAAAAATTAAGCCCTGTGACAAATAGTGCCCTGGCGTGGCCCTGTTTTTAGACGTAGATTAAATAGTTTCAGAAGGACTGAAAAAAGACAATTAAGTCTTATCAAAGCACAACATTATGTTACCTACTCATGACGTAAATGAGCGTGAGCGTCAAAGGAAAAGTTCGACGAAAAGTTGCACCAAAAAGTGTCACGTACGCCATCTAAAGTCTCCAAATGTGGGGCTCGCTCCAATCTTTTTAATGCACCCTTTGCCTACATTGTTGACCTACTGTCGAGAATGGATCGGCTTTTCGGCCTAAAATATAATGTTATTGTGTGATGAAGTAGTTCATATTTGGCATTTCCTCAGAAAATACGAGTATTTAGGAACAAAGATTTTAGAACGATCGTTCAAGAAGTAGGTCCTTAAAAATGGTCTGTGAGCGCCGGCACCGGCAGCTAAGAGCCGTCATCCAATGATCATATAACTTGAAGGTAACCAAAAGATTGGTGGTACGGTACGGTGCTTGCTTTGAATGTACATCCACATTAAAATTAATACTTTTCTGTCGGCGAGAATTACTATCATAATCCCTCTCCTGACCCAGAGTGTCGACGCTGAGATCAGTCACCAAGGAATATTAGTGCGATACAAATCCTATATAAACCAGAATCACATTTAAGTGAGTACGCTTAGAAGGTTTCCTTCAAATACCAAAAAAGGTTAACATGATAAGTCTAATCTAAACCAGCGCCACTAACTTACCTATGTCTCTTGAACAGGATACAAATAAAGGCTAGAAGGCAGATGACCAGGAGAATCGAGCTGCAGATGATCACCATCATGTTCAGGTCCAGGAAGTCTGATGGAGGGCCGATTTCTTCTGCAAGAAAAAGAAAAACTATTTAAACGTTCATCACTTTAGTCTCTTTGGTAAATACTATACTTTTGTTTCAGTAAATATAAAGCTAAGACTATTATGGTTTAGTCTTAGCTCTTTTAGTTACAAGAAGTGTGTTAACAGTAGGATAGACCTTAAAATAAATCAATATGAAACGACCACATTTTGATTTTTTGCAATGCATTCATAACTCGACATAGCAAGCGAATAATTCGACAAGCGAGCAGCAATGGCCGAGTGGCGACCGACCCCGGTTTCAAATCCTCGGCGTGCACCTCTGACAAAGAAATTTGTAATGTGCGCATTTATCGCTGCTCCACGGTGATGGAAAATTTCGTAATATTTAATTGATTACGATGTTCTCCACCGCCGTGCATGCCTGAGAGAAATTCATAATTTCTCGAAAGCATGACGTCCACCAATCCTCACTTGGCCAGCGTGGTGGACTATAGCCTAAGTCCCTCTCAACTGTAAGAGGAGACCTGTGCCCAACAGTGGGACATAAAAAAAGGTTGGAAAAAAATTCGACAAGAATGTGTGAAGACACGATGATTCGTATTCCTACTATTTAAATAAGTGCTGCCAACCTTCCAAATATAAATAAAATAAAAATAAAATATACATATGGTTTTCCATATTCTGCCCTAATTATGAATGTTTTATTTGTCTTGGCGTGAATTATTATTTCTTTGATTTAAAGATCATAATAATATGAGGAGTAAAAAACGTAAACGCTCCGGTGCTTAGCTACTTGTAGGCTGATAACATAATAAGAGTTTATTGGAGAAAATGAAATATTCTTTATTCACTGTACGGTTCCTTTACACACTCTTAGCGAACGTTATTTTTTGTTATGAAACGTGGTGGAGCAAGCTCCAGGCCTTCCTTATAATGGGGAGAAACCCGCGCCCAGCTGTGAGATGCAAAAAGGGTTGTAGCCTTAGATCTATTCTTCTTTTTGAGCAGTGATACCAAGGTGGTTATGATATTGGTCTCCCACGCAAGGGTTACCGGTTCTAGGCCCGACGCGCAAGTCTAAGAAATTTGGTTTTCTGGGAATTTATCGTTACACAACACTTAGTAATAACTTAAAAATACTTAATTTAGGCATTCCCAGTGGACTATAACATGGGGTTCTTCAAGAAAGCTGTAAAAAAAGCACTCCTCCAAAGCCGGCAATGCTCGGGTGGCTCCCCTGGGGTTGCCCGTGTCCATAGGCGACGGTGATCGCTTAACATCACGCGGCCCGTCTGCCTTTTTGTTCGGTTTACATATAAAAAAAATATTAATTTAGAAGTGTTCAATGAAAGATATAATAAAATATATAAGTTCAGTGAAAGAAAAGAAGATCAATGGCACGGCACGGTCTGCTAAATCTATACACACACATTCATTTTGTAGCTGTTATACAAGATAATTTGTATAGAACTTTAACAATATATTGAGAATTCATTGCAATGTTCAGTATATTGTAGAATGCTTAATAACTAGAACGTCATTAATGCAACTAAGCTAGAAACTATTTCTGATAGCGATCGCTAAAACTATGTTGAGAAACATTTAAACTATTTATGAGCAAAACTTTTCAAACACCATATTTAGTAGACGTAAAATTTTCATATAAGTAATAATCCTCCTTTTATAACAACTAGACGAGTGTTTGAAAATTAAAAATCTTAATTATAGGCGGATGCATTTTGCTACTGACGCATATGGAAAATATTTTTGGTTTCAATGAATTGCATTTTTTATTTTTTTTTATTTTACAAACAGTAATTAACTAAAAGTACAAAACTAGTTACCCGCCAAACTACACAATAGTTTGTAGGCGGTGAAAATAGCTTTCTTATTTATAGGTATCTTATAAACAATATGTATTTTTTTAACATGGTGTAATATATGTAAGTAAATTTCTTTATCATAATTCTTTATCACGCTAATCTCAGTAGTTCCTGAGATTAGCGTGTTCAAACAATCAAACATCCACGCGGACGAAGAAGACGAAGAAGCGGCCGCTATCCCTACTAATATTATAAATTCGAAAGTAACTCTGTCTGTCTGTTTGTTACGCTTTTTCGCTTAAACTAATGAACCAATTTTAATGAAATTTGGAACACAGATAGAGTGGACCTTGGGAAAGGACATAGGATGGTTTTTATCCTACTGGAATCTATAAAACGGGTCAACGCGGGCGAAGCCGCTGGCGGAAGGCTAGTTTTTAATATATATTATAGATATCTATATTACTATTATGTTATCAAATCTATGTGTACAATGCGGTCAGTTATAATATTATGCTACTTTTATACTGATTATAAACAGAGTTAAGTTTAGATTAAGTAATTGTTTCAAGGAAATATTTATATAATTTTCTTTTGATAGCATGACGAGAGCCTCCTTTATATCAAATTTAATGGTAATGTATTAACATTGTAAACTATAGTTTTACAATGTTGTTTTTACAAAAAAAAATTGTAAACTATTTACTGACAGAAAACTATAGTTAATGGGTTGATGATATTACAACTCGCAATATTTTAGTTCAAACCCATGGCTTAATGATTTCCTAATATAAGAGATTCCCTTATTTAAAAGAGAAGAAAATTTATCCATATTTATTAAAAATCTAGGAAAGTTTTTGACTGTTTTTCAAGTTCAACTGAGTGTTATGCCACATAATACTATTACTTATGTAGGTAGTTATGGTTTGACTTTTGAGGCTTTTGCGAAGGCTGGAGAGTTATATATAGGTAGAATATTCACGGCGAAAACAATAATTCCCTAATCTAATTCCCTTTCTGATGTGAGTGGAACTTACATAATGATAATTATTAAAATGAGTGAATATTGTTTGTTAGATTGACAAAATAATTATATATGGTAGGAGTGAATTAGATGTTTTGCACACCCGCTAGGGTAGAACATATGGAACTGGTATATTAATGTTTAAGACCTATATTATAACTTTACTATGTTCTTGCAAATAAATAATTTGAATTTGAATTTGAATTACACTAGCACATTAAATCGAGATTTATAAACTACACGAAAAGCAGAGTACCCGCGTTTTTGAGATATTGCAAACATTTCAACTGAGATGCTGTCTCCATCGAAGCCAAAGTTTTTGAATGATCCTATTAGTTGCGCTAAGAAGTTTTACGCTAAAATACTGCATAGGAAGAGTTAGTTTCAAGAGGAATGAAGGGGAACTTCGGGAACTACAGCGAAGGAGAGAAATATTTATTGATATTGCGAAAATATGAAGTTGAGATGCCTTCTTCATCGAATCACTTTTTGATTGCACAAAAAGCTGAAAGTAGAAGTTTTACTGTAGTAATCATGATGATTAGCGTAGGACGCAAACGATCTTACTCTATCAACTAAGCACAACGGGCGCGGTCATGTATGAGATTTCATGCGTGTTTCCGTGCTTCGGACGGCACGTTAAGCCATCGGACCCGGTTGTTGTCGATAGATAACAGTCATTAAACCTTGTCGGAGGCTTTATGGGCGGTTTGAAAACGTCCGACAGCGGGTTGGCCACTAGCCCGCATCTCCACCAACCCGCATTAGAGCAGCGTGGTGGAGTAAGCTCCAAGCCTCCCCAATAATGGGGAGAGATCCGTGCCCAGCAGTGGGACGCAAAAAGGGTTGCAGCTATTATACATTATATACCTATATTATATTGCACTGACAAAATATACTTCTGCTGTGACATAAAATAAATATACTAAAATAAAAATTACTACTGTTGGAGAAAGGGGGGACCTCCGGTTCGCTATGACCAAAAATGGTGGTGGAATAAAGGGTGGAAAGGAGGGTGGTCCCCCGTTGCGGGTGATGGAATTGTGGACTGTAAGTTGCGTGTCGAATTAATGGTGGAAAACGAGAAGGATTGATAAAGGGAGCAAACGCACTGACCTGGCTTCTCTCTTCTTCTCTTGCCCGGGAACTGGTGTTGTCCTTCACACTGCACTATTATAGGTACCTATTCTTCACTATAAGTCAGTTAAATCACAACTATTGACAGCGGTGATGGCGGCGATGCGGACGAGTCTGACCACGTGTGAGGTGGCTTGCGGTGCGGTTGTCACTTGTCACGAGAGGACTTGCATACGCGTCGGCGGCGCGGCGGACGAAGCCAGACTGACTTGATAGATCTTCCTGATCCATATTATGTAATAGTGCGCTTGCGGGGAAGAGAGGGAGGGTGAAGGGGAGGGAGGTGAAATGACTTAATTGGCGCGAACATCCCCCCGGCCTTGAGGTCTCCTCAAATAGCGAATTAAAAAAAAAAAAATAAACATAAATATATACAGCGGAGTTAATATCATGTAGAAAAAACTATATATGCGGTGAACAGAGGCGATGCGATGAATATAATTAGTAAATTAATAAAAATATTATAATAGCGGGATGAGAATTTATACTTAAACTATAACTTATAAAATATAAACTACAATATTATTGTGTTGGTAGAGGGCAAAGTCTAACAATGGGCCGCTGCAAAGTGGAGCTCTTAGTCTTCACTTGTGCAACGCGCACCACACCATCCCTACCAGGAAACAGTTCAGTGACGACGCCTAGCGGCCACTGAAGAGGCGGAGCGTTATCCATATCGATAAGAACAACGGTTCCTACAGAAATGGAATTAATAGAATGTTTATTCCACTTTTCTCTTGCTTGTAGTGTATGCAAGTATTCTGATCTGAAGCGTTTCCAGAATGACTGAACTATCGAATCAAGCAATGAAAAACGTGATAAAAGATTAATGCGTTCTTTACTAAGATCCGCGGCGGGTAAACATCCAAGTGGATTAACAGCGAGGAAATGCGCGGGCGTAAGTGCAGTAGGTTCCGCCGGATCGCTACTTAACACGTAAAGCGGTCGTGAATTTAATATGCGTTCGACCTGAGTGAGGACAGTAAGCAATTCCTCGTACGTGAGGATTTGCTTACCTATGACGCGAAATAAATGATACTTTACTATCTTTATATTTGACTCCCAAAGCCCACCAAAATGTGGAGCGTTTGGAGGGTTAAGTTTCCATGTGATGCGGTTATCAGAAAGGATCTGATTAAATACTTTATAATATTCGTCTGAACGTAAAAAGGAATGAAGTTCATTCAAGTATGAACGCGAAGCAATAAAATTAGTAGCGTTATCACTATAGATAAACTTGCATGGACCTCTACGAGATATAAACCTCTTGAATGCGTCTAAAAAGCTGGCAGAACTTAGATCCGAGGCCAGCTCTAAATGAACTGCTTTAGTGACGAGACATATAAATAAGCATAAGTATGCTTTTTGACTGCGAACGCCGCGCCTACGTGTCAACGTGATGTTAAGAGGGCCAGCGTAGTCTACCCCCGTGTGAGTGGATGCGTTGCACTGCTCGAGTCGGCAAGCAGGCAGCGCGGACATCATCGGGTGCGCTGCTTTAGGTTTATGTCTAAAACAAACATTGCATTTATGGACGCGATAGCGTACTATGCGTCGTGCAGATAATATCCAATACTTCTCACGCAACGCGGCGAGTAAATATTGCGGCCCAGCGTGAAAGTTTTTATAGTGATAATAATCTATTAAAAGATCTATTATATGTCCACCTTTTGGTAATAATATTGGATGTTTTTGCGACTCTGGTAAAGACGAATATTGAAGACGTCCACCCACATGAAGCAGATCGTCTGCGATAAACGGAGTTAACTTGCGTAAGGCAGAAGAGCAAGGACGCCCCTTTTGAATTTTAGTCAAATCCTCCGCGAAAGCGTTAGATTGTACCACTTTAATAATAGTTTTCTCTGCGTATTCTAAGTCAGAAGCGGTTATAGTTTTATTACGCGGTAATTTTTTTATAAATTTTAGTACATAAGCTACGGATCTGAGATATTTATTCCATTTTGAAAATTTTAAACTAAGAGTGATAAATGGATGCTCCGGACTATTACTAACGGTACATGTTACAGTTTTTTGTTCCGGTAGATCGGTGGTAGATAGTGAAGATGATTGTATTGGCCACTCACTCCTCGGTGAGGACAACCAAGCGGGACCGTGTAGCCACAGATCACAATTTATTATTTGTGACGGCAATAAACCGCGAGAAATATAATCGGCGGGATTTTCAAAACCAGCCACGTGAAATAAATTATCAGGAGATAAAGAAGACTGTATTTGCGAAATGCGGTTAGCCACAAATGTGTTAAACCTGTGGGGCGAGGAGCGGGCCCAACAAAGGGCGACTTCAGAGTCCGAAAATGCATAAATGTTACTAACAGGATGCCTAGCGGATAGCGTGTCATGTACGGTACGCAGTAAATTAGCGAGTAATACTAAGGCGCATAACTCGAGCCGAGCTAACGAAATAGTTTTTAGCGGAGATACTCTTGACTTAGAACAAATCAGCGTTACCACTGGTGAGTCATCATCATTAACGATGTGCGAATAAATCACGCAGCCATACGCCTTTTCACTGGCGTCGGCGAACGCGACTAGCGAGACTTGGGAATTTTTATTTATACCCATATGGCGAGGAAACCTTAATTTCGATATCAAAGGTAACTCTGAAATATATTGTTGCCATGCAGTGACAACGTGAGCGGGCGGAGCCTGGTCCCAGTCAAGTTTGAGAACCCATAAGGTTTTAATGAGAAGCTTAGAAAAAAGAATTACTGGACCCACGAGCCCCAGAACATCATACAAGCGAGCGGTTGCGGATAAAATAGAACGCTTGGTACAAGCGAGCGGCGGCGGCGAAACTAGAAAAGAAAAACAATCAGTTGCGGGGTGCCAACGAAGATCCAATATTTTAAAAATAATTTGCTCGTCGAATGAGACCCCGTCAAGCTGACGGTGCGTTGCGGGGATGTGCTGTAAAAGCTCTGAACTGTTACTAGTCCACTTAACCAATTCAAATCCTCCACGCTGAAACATTTGAATTAGTTCAGTGGCTACGTCAACGGCGCTGTTGACGCAGGGCGCGCAGGACGCGATATCGTCCATATAAATATCTCGTTCGACCACCGAAGCAGCCAAAGGATAGGACTCCCTCTCCTCGGAAGCCAACTGACGTAATGTGCGTAGCGCAAGAAAAGGAGAAGAGCGTAAACCAAAAGTCACACGATTAAATTCGTATGTTTGTATGTCTTCCTCATTAGAAAAGCGATAAAGAATGCGTTGAAACGCGCGGTGCGATTTTTGTACTTCAATGCATAAATACATTTGCCTAACGTCGGCAAAAAAGGCGATGCGATAAACTCGTACGTTTATTAAAATATTAAAAATATCAGACTGTAAATTTTGCCCACTATGTAAAATATCATTTAATGAAATGTCATTATCTGACTTAGCGCTTGCGTCGAGTACTATTCGCAATTTAGTTGTACTTTTATCATTACGTATGACAGGGTGGTGCGGGAGATAAAGCAAGGTTCCGTAGAATTATTTGAAACAACTAATGATAAAAAACCCTTGTTGATGTATCTTGAATGACGTCATTGTAGCGGGAGCGAAGATCGGGACATTTATTAAAACGTCTCTCTAGGA
Organism: Pyrgus malvae; assembly: GCA_911387765.1. Classification (NCBI taxonomy): domain Eukaryota; kingdom Metazoa; phylum Arthropoda; class Insecta; order Lepidoptera; family Hesperiidae; genus Pyrgus; species Pyrgus malvae. The sequence goes on from OU426969.1 coordinate 10,805,261, forward strand.
GCGAGAAGCGTTTTTTAGCGGTTATAAAAGAATCACCTAACTTATCAGGCGTGTCCTTGAAGGGCAGGGCGACAACACATCGTCCGTTCAAACTGCGACGAGTAGTGGAAGTATAAATATTCTCACATTCCTGTTCATTAGGACTCAAATAAGTTTTTTGCGGCAGCTTGCATGCATGAGTCGGCAAATGCATGAGCGACGTTTGACTATTATCAATACGAGTAGGATAAGAAACTAAAGAACGCGGAATGCAAGTAGGAAAGTCGATATCTGCGTCTCCCATTATTATGTATCCTAATGACGTTTCTATGGCACTCGGCGATTGCGAATTAATTATTTTATCAGTTAACAAAATTTGTAAATAAGTATTAACCCCTAATAAAACGTCAATGTCACCTGGTGTATGGAATTGATCGTCAGCTAAACGTAAATTATTTATATAATTAATTTTCGAAACGTCTATTAACGACTCGGGTAATTGTCCAGTTATAGCGGGAACAACTAACGGTTCAATATGATAAAGTTTATTTTCATCAAAGCGGGAGCTAAACTGCAAAGAAGTAACACCTAAAATCTTCTGCGACACCCCACCGATTCCTTGCGCCTCTTTAACTGGTGTTTTATTGGAGATCGGTAGGTACAAACGTTTGCAACACTGTTTCGTGATGTAATCACATTGCGAGCCAGGGTCCACTAAACAACGCAACAAATCTTGGTGTCCGTATTTAGTACAAACTTTAATCTTCGCAGTTCCCAATAATGTAGTGCGGTGCGGCGCATTACCACAATCGCGCGAAACGTTACATGACGTGGATGCATTTTTTTCTCCTGGACCTTGTTCTACCGAAGGCTGATCGACCTTATTCCTACTACTAACAAAATGAAGTAGCGTATGGTGCGAGCGGGAGCAATACCTACATCTACGCTGTGACTTACAAAAAGGAGTGGCGTGTTTATTACTTAAACAATTAGTGCAACATTTATTTCGTTTTACAAAATTGTACCTGTCCTGTGCATTTATTTTTAAAAAATGCGGACAGACAAATAGGTGTTCGTGATCACCCGATTCACAGAAAATACATGACCGATTCGAATCTGTATTAATAAAAGTTTTGCTTATATTTTTAGCGGGAGCGGGAACAAAATTACCTTTAATTTTATGGTTGTTAGACGTATGCGAAGTATTTATTGTATGGCATAAAGCCCTATTCTGGTCATGTAAAAACTGAACCAAAGCGGAATATTTCGGTATGTTTACGTTGCGACATGACATTTCGAACGACTTTACGGTATCGTTATCTAATTTTCTAAGCGCGATATTTAGAAATAGAAAATCAGATATGTCATCAACATTAAGTTGCTTAAGAGCGTTAATAGAAGCATCAAATTTATCCATAAATATTTGATAACCAGCGGATGTGTTAGTGTTTACGTTCTTCAGTTCTAACAGCTGACTGACGTAGGTAGTCGCGAGCGCACGCTCGTCGTTATATCTACGTATGAGCGCGTTCCATATCACAGAATAGTTTTCAGCGGTAGGCATTAAGCCTGAGCAGATTGATAATGCCTTATCACTAAGTTTACTAACAAGATAATAAACGCGTTCAGCATCTGTTAATTGCTGATTATCATGAACTAATGTTTTAAATTGTTGGTAGAACATAGACCAGTGTCGTATGTCACCATTAAAAGAAAGTAATTCTATGGGCGGAAGCGATGGTATAATTTTTGTAGGTAAACTATTCTGTGATTTACTTGAAGATGAAGATGGAGCGTTTAATTTGGACACTTGACTTTTAATACGACTATATAGATCATGAAAAGATTTCCACGATCCGAAATCGACTTGCGCGTTTGGATTTAATTTTAAATTTGTAACATTATAAGATTCTAACGTGTCCTTGAACTCAGTACGCAAGTATTCAAGGTCAGATGCCGTGTCAAGAAATGTGTCCTGTTCGTCTGACGAACTTAATGCACTTATAGATAAATCATAAATTTGTTGTAAACGTTCGTAAATAGAATCACGTTTTGCAATTAATATTTTCAAACTAATCTCGTCATTTGAAAGCGTTTCAGATACAATTTTACCTTTAGTAGACATTTTGTCGTGATCAAGATAAATCAGTTAAAACAGTTAAAATTATAAAAAATATGTATGGCGTAATGAATGAATACGTAGGTAGTTACTAGCGAAACAACGATCGCCGGTCGCGTCGGCTCCGGCAACCACAAATATGGCGGACTTCAATTAATGAAAAATAGAATGCGTACCTATGAGGTGTAATTTCGATTACAAATATAGGTAAATAATGGTGCGAATGGTGCGGTGCGTTGCAAAAATAATAATATACCTACGTGAGCGGTGCGTTATTAATATGCGGGATATAAAATAATCGTAGATATAATACTTATTTGCAAAAATAAATAGCGGATGGTGCGGTGTGTTTTGCAAAAAGAATAATATACCTACGTGAGCGGTGCGTTATTAATATGCGGGATATAAAATAATCGTAGATATAATACTTATTTGCAAAAATAAATATGAATAGGCACTTATAATATATTACATGAAATACATATGTATGCGTATTTATGAGATTAAATAATTAACCCGGGTGAAGTTACTAAACTATTGATTCGAAATCAGGCTCGACTGGACCAAAAAATTGGAGGATATCCGGATCGACAAGGACCAGATATTGATGGGTAATAAAGGGGGGACCTCCGGTTCGCTATGACCAAAAATGGTGGTGGAATAAAGGGTGGAAAGGAGGGTGGTCCCCCGTTGCGGGATGTAGGAATTGTGGACTGTAAGTTGCGTGTCGAATTAATGGTGGAAAACGAGAAGGATTGATAAAGGGAGCAAACGCACTGACCTGGCTTCTCTCTTCTTCTCTTGCCCGGGAACTGGTGTTGTCCTTCACACTGCACTATTATAGGTACCTATTCTTCACTATAAGTCAGTTAAATCACAACTATTGACAGCGGTGATGGCGGCGATGCGGACGAGTCTGACCACGTGTGAGGTGGCTTGCGGTGCGGTTGTCACTTGTCACGAGAGGACTTGCATACGCGTCGGCGGCGCGGCGGACGAAGCCAGACTGACTTGATAGATCTTCCTGATCCATATTATGTAATAGTGCGCTTGCGGGGAAGAGAGGGAGGGTGAAGGGGAGGGAGGTGAAATGACTTAATTGGCGCGAACAACTACTATTTTGAGATATTTCAAACATTTTCAACCGAGATCTGGTCGTCATTGGAGCGAAACTTTTTAAATTCCGTAATTACTCAGTTGCGCGACAAAGTTTTGAGCTAAAATACTGCATAGCAAAAGTTCTTTTCAAGCGGAATATAGAGGATCTTTCAAAACTACTCAAAAGTAGAACTATTTCAGATATTGCGATCACTTTAAACTAAGATACCGTCATCATTGCAGCGGAATTTTTGTGTGACATAATTATTTGCATGACAAACTTTAACACTAAGTACTAAGCTTAGGTTAAGTCATTGCCTTTTAATAGGAAGAGTTCTTAAGTAGTTCTAAGGCATTCTTTAGATAATTTTGTGACTTATTGTATTTTTTTGTTTTGATTGGAGTAGCAGACGAGCATGCAGGCCACGTGGTGTTAAGTGGTCGCTGCAGCCCATGGACATCTACTTACAACCTCAAGCAAGCATATGTAAGTCTTGTCTGAGGTCTGCAGCCCATGGACATCTAAATACAACTTCAAGCAAGCATAGGTAGTTCTTGTCTGAGGTCGTATGCAGTTGCGCTGCTACTCCGGAGGCTGGTGGTCGCCTCATGTAAGTATGGCCGGCAACAGCACTTCCACCGAAACACAACAGAATTGGTTCACGGCAGAAGTGGGTGCAGCGGTGGTACTTCCCCGGGCGAACCATAATAGTTCTACCGCCTACTAAATGGTACATGGTCAATGAATAAAAAGGAATATTTAACTTATTAAGATACTAAGCACAGGCCTGTTCTGCTCCTTCAATGCTGTATATTTTTAATCTCACCAGTTCTTGTATGCCCAAAGTATGATTTTTTTTAAGTTCTTGGACGTACGGTCTTAAAAATGGCTTTATCTATACTTATATATATAAAGAGTTTGTTTGTTTGAACGCGCTTATCTCAGGAACTACTGGTTCGACTGGAAATATTTTTTTTTGTGTTGAATAGTCAATTTATTGAGGATGGCTATAGGCTATATAACATCATGTTATGACTTATACCAAAGTCCACGCGGACAAAGTCACTCGCGGTCGCTGATGTGTCATAAAAGCATCCAATTTCACCATGAACTTTAATTAAGCTACCTCGATTTTGAAACTGTTTATCTAATTATTTATAGCAGTGTGCAGCTATTGCCGGAGTGGGTAAGACCGCGGTCTCCAACACCGAGATACTGAATTTTATAGCTGTGTGAGTACCTATTTATAACTGCTCAACGGAAAACAATGTGATATTTAATTACGATGATTTCTATCGCCGTGCATGTCTGAGAGTTATTAAAAATTTCTCATAATCATGTCCACCAATCCGCACTTGGCCAGCGTGGGGATTATGACCTACCTACACCCTCCCACTTACGAAAAGAGACCTGTACCCAGTACTGGGACATAAAAAGTATTTTTTTCCAACTTTTTTTATGTCCCACTGCTGGGCACAGGTCTTCTCGCACAAGTGTGCAACTTCTCGCAAAGATTTATTTAGGTCATAGTCCACCACGCTGGCCAATGAGGATTGGTGGACGCATGCAAAAAGTATTAAGGTAATGAAAAAATAAATAAATGTTACAAACGTTATACAATCAAAGACCCACAGTAAGGCACCCTGTGTCGTGGGTACCATGAACACATACAAAGACAGCAACGCAACGCAAACACCAAGACCGGGAACAGAAATTTAAACTCATCATTCAAATTTCTGTTTCACCGGGAATCGAACCCGGGACCCCTCAATTGTCAGTTCGGCATGGTAAATATTGCGCCACGTGGGTCGTTAATAATAGTAACTAGAATGTAGCCCTTACCATCACCCAGGGTTAAATGGCAGAGAATGCCATTAGGCATTAAGTTTAACACTGTAGCCCTTAATTTTAAGGTGGTACGAATGTTAAATAAATAAATAAAATGTACCTTCATCACTAACTTAACAAAACTACACAAATTCAAAAGTAATAGTAACTTTAGTTTTAAGCAAGCGCAGAGAGCCCTCGATCCAACTTCACAGACTACAATATCCCGAAATTAACAATGTTCCAGCAGCACTCTTAGTTTCAGAGAACTCTCCAGTAAATAAACTTTGACCACTTATAACTTGGAAAGTATGGCAATTACTTTCAACCGTTTCAATGACTTCGTAAATTGCTTAGACACAACAAGTGTTGAGGTGGTCACGTGGATTATATTAATATTTATTCCCCACGATACATAATACATTGATCGGATATTATGTTATTAAATGAGAATTATGTTCTTCACCTAATGTTCACCTCTCCACCCCTAAATCAGCTTGTTTACAAGTTTACAAGAGCAATATGAAGTCCAGTGATTCTTCAAAACTGCGTGATAATATGCCATTAAAATGTATATGTATTATTCGGACAGTCTAGATAAATTAAGTGAGTCAATCCGTTTTATATAACAAAAATGTATTTATACGTTGAATAAAAAATAATATTTTAATAATCTTTATTAAAAAAATAATTAAGGTTTGTTTATTTATTATTTGTAGCTCCTTAAAGTATAAGGGTTACAGGGTAAGACTTAATGCCTAATGGCATTCTCTGCCAGTCAACCCTGGGTGATGGCTAGAAGTTACGGTAGGCAAGAATTTTTTACTTAATTTAAAGGATTATTAATTAGAAAAAAAAAGAAATATTAATATGTAGATAAATATACCTAAAGACTAAATATACACATACATAGATAAACACACACATACATACATACAAACATACATAAATACCTACATACGTACATACATACATACATGTACACACATATATATATACAAGATACGAATGCCAAAAGGTGGTTAATTATTATGACTCATTCGTAACTGTCTAATAGGTGTTTACGTAGCATCCCCTTAAATGCAGTTACTACTAAAGATACTTGAATACACTGGTATATCAGTAGATTGATATAACTAAAACTACAAACGAAAAAATTTAATAGAATCAGGCGTTACTTTTCGGAAATCCATTGTCATAAAGTTAAGTAAAAACTACTTTGCAACAATCCGCAATCAGTACGTATCAGACAAAGAATCCGCCTGTTTAATTTTATAATATCGAATTATTGTTTAATGAGGAAATTTTATAATGATTAAAAGTCGTTTCATTTGCTTCTCATCTTTTTAATAGCTTTGTACAATATCTTCCAACATCAACAGAAGTAGCTAAATTGCGTCAAAATACCGTTTAATCCTAAATAATAATATTCTTTACGAATAATTTACGGGAACGTTTAACTAACTCATTTTCAACAAAGACAAAGTTCAAAATTTCTAAAATTAACGACATAATCTCCCGTCTTGACGTTTGAAGACTCCATCATTGACGTACTCTATTATAACTTTAACCATCACGTTCACAAAGACATTTTCTTTGACGTGCAAAGCTGCTTTATATCCGGGAGGTAACAGCTTTGGAAGGTAAAATAAGTATGAATTAAAGTTTCATACTCATTTGTGTCATAGCTGACTCATTAGATAAATCCTTGTGTCGTGGGTACCAAGGACACACATAAAGACATGAACACAAACACCCAGACCAAGAATAAACTCTGAAACTCATCATTAAAATCTTTGCATCGCCGGAATCCCCGATTGTCAGTCCGTCATGGCGACTGTTGCGACACACGGGTCATCGTTGAAATAGGTATATAATTAAATTTACATGAGGCGACCACAAGCAAAACTCAGGCTTAGTCCCTGTAGCTTCGGGCTTAAGAATAGAACTACGGTATCCCCTGCCTGATTGTAAGAGGCGACTAAAAGGGGGCTTCCGGGGTTGTGGGCGGTGAGAGTGGGAGCTCGACTCAGCTCGATCCGTCCAGCCAGAGGCCCCGGGAAGGACGGCGGTGTGTGCGTGGCTGCATGCCGCCGTAAACATCGGGAGGTGCCGGAGAGCACATCTGGTCGCCCGTAGATGGGCACGTTCTGGAGCGTCGCGCGTGGTGGACACTGGTACGTTCTACTGGAGATCCCGGAGTACTCCCCAAGCGCAGAGGCAGGCAACCGAGGGGTTTTTAGTGCAGTAAAAATCCCAAATAAGCCGGTATCCTCTCCCAAGGTGATACCGGGTACCTTTTGAAGGTTCCCTCCTCCCCTCCGATACAAAGAAAAGGGAAAACTTAGGCTTACTTGAGGTTGTGTGTTTGTCCACAGGCTGTAGCGACTACTTAACACCACGTGGCATGCTCATCTGCTACTGTATTCAGATAAAAAAATGTGTTGTTTTACAAGATTTGATTTTGTTCGTATTTATCACTTAAGTACTTGATGGATAAGGGAAACACTATTATGAAAGAACCTTTCCGAAAAGTTACTGGCCCGTGTATTCCTTTTTTTTTTTTTTTTGTGATATAAAACACCTTATAGGCACTTTATATTGATTACAATCTAGTCTATCTATATGACTAATAAGTAATTTTACGCTAACTTAAATTGCTACTTAGAGATACTATTATTGAAGCGAGCGCCCACTGACACTGCACTTCTTAGTTCTAAGACATAAGGGTTCAGACACACTGTTCTTGTGTTCTTGAAGTCACTGTATTACTATAACTGCACTACACTATAACTATAACACTAATTCAAACGGTTTTTTACGTTTGAGTCTTCGCACTAGGTCCGTGGTGTCGAGGAGCTGGATAGCCTCAACATTCACGTGATGGTGAAGTCTTTGTTGGTGAGCTTCTGCGTAGTCTTTAATAACGTTTTTAACGAAGTCTATTTTTAGGTCCCGATGTAGATCTTCGTTTCTTACGTACCATGGTGCATTTGCAATTCCCCTTAGTACTTTGTTTTGGAATCTTTGAATGATCTCTATGTTGCTCGATTTGGTACAGCCCCAAAGCTGGATACCATAGGTCCATACGGGCATAAGGACCTGCTTATACAGTAATATTTTATTCTCAATAGACAGCGAGGAATATCTTCCAAGCAGCCACTCCATAGCTCTGTACTTGAGCTCCAACTCTTCCCTTTTCTTTTTAATATGATGCTTCCAGCGCAGCTTCACATCGAGGGTCATGCCTAAATATTTGGCTGTGTTGGCATACGGGATCGCTGTGTTATTTATACAAACAGGATGATAAATTTTGTTTTTGTTAGTAAAGTCTATGTGTACTGACTTACTTTCGTTAAGTTTTATGCGCCACTTTTTTGTCCAAGCGTGTAGATTATTAACAGCTCTTTGACACTGTTCCGTTGCCTCCTCATGTTTGTTGCCTACCGCTAATATGGCTGTATCATCAGCAAAAGTCGCAAAATAGCTGTTTTCTGTTTGGGGGATATCACAGGTGTATAGTAGGTATAGGACCGGCCCTAATACACTTCCTTGTGGTACTCCAGCTTTGATTTCTTTCAGATCTGAGTATGCTTCACCTTGCCTCACTCTAAATACTCTATTAGAAATGTAAGACTTTAATATATTTGCTAGCTGTTTTGGTAGTAAAGTCCTTAGTTTTGATATAAGACCTTCATGCCAAACTTTGTCAAAGGCCTGCGCTACATCTAAAAAGACTGCTGAGCAAACCTTTTTTTCTTCTAGAGTTTTTTCAATGATGTTAGTAATTCTGTGAATTTGATCTATAGTTGAATGTTTTTGTCTAAAACCAAATTGATGATCTGGCACTATATGTTTATCATCTATAATGGGCTTTATTCTTTTCAGCAGCAGTTTTTCAAAGACTTTTGACATTACGGGCAGTAAAGAGATTGGTCTATATGACGTAGCTTCGTGTGGAGGTTTTCCGGGTTTCGCTATCATTATTACTTCTGCAACTTTCCACAAATCGGGAACGTATTGAAGTCTAAATGCAGCATTAATTAGAGTGGTTAATTTAACGATAGCTTTTCGAGGAAGTTGATGCATGATTTCACCAGTAATTAGGTCAAATCCAGGTGCTTTTTTAGGCTTAATATTGGTTTTTATTTCCTTAGAGACTTCTTTAGGTGTAACGGGTTTGATGGTATATACTGGCTGTTCTATGTATTCACTCATACTACTGAGCTGGTCTCCTTCATTAGGCTGAAAGATGTTTTCTAAGTGAGAGGCGAACATGATTGCTTTCTGCATGTCATCATTTGCCCACTTCCCATTTAGTTCCTTTATTGGTGGAGTTTGCGTCATTGGACGTTTTAGTCTTTTGGTGGCCTTCCAGAGCGAGTAGTCTGTGGTTCGATCATTTGTTAACCCTGTGAGGTAGGTTTTCATGGTAGTATCATTGAATTTAAGGATTTTGCGTTTTAAGGCTTTTGTTAATCTGTTTAACATTTTTTTATCCGAAGGACACCTAGTTTGATGCCATTTTTGTCTTTGTTTTCTTTTCTTTTTTACGAGAGCTAGGATTTCTTTGGGATAAGTCGTCTCTTTGGCTCTCGTGCTGTGTTGTGGGGTATTATTCCAGGCAGATTGTTGTATTTGTTTAACAAATTCATTGAGTTCTTCATCTAATTGCTCTATGGTTTTTAGCGGCACTTGCAGTTTAATACTGTTTTCAAGATCAATTTTAAAGCTCTCCCAATCAGTATGTCTGTTAACTAATGTGAGGGGTTTATTTTTGAAGACTATTTGATCATTTAATGTCAGGAATACTGGAGAATGGTCTGAATTCATGTCGTATGACCCTTCAATGGTCATATGTTTGTATGATAGGTTTTTGTAGATAAAAAAATCTATTAAATCGGGCAATTTATTGGGATCTGTTGGCCAGTACGTTGGTCTCCCTGTTGATATTACATCACATCGTAATGTTTTCATAGCGCTGAATAATTCTCTTCCTTTAGTGGTTGTAAGTCTTCCTATAGGTTGTATAGTGTATTCCTTGGGGCGAATAAAGTTTGTTTACTTGATTGGCAGTCCGCATCAATTGAGCCACAAGGGTCGTGAAATAATAAGTATACTGAAAAATCATACTAATATTATAAACGCGAAAGTTTAAATATATAAATATGGATGTTTGTTACTCTTTCACGTAACGTACTTGATGGATAAGGGAAACACTATTATGAAAGAAGCTTTCCGAAAAGTTACTGGCCCGTGCATTCCCTGGGGCGAATAAAGTTTGTTTACTCTTAGTTAGTGGTGGAATTTGGGCTAAATACATTTTTAAAGCGTGAGAATACAACCATTTGATTGTCGCTTCTGTGTCTACTCCTATTTACATAAATAATTCTTTGATTTGTAATATCATGACATGACGATCTGAATATGGATGTTTGTAACTCTTTCACGTAACATTTATTGAATGGATTTTAATAAAACTTTACAATAATACAGCTTATACATAAGAATAACATATAGGCTACAATTTATAAAGATATTGTGTGAATTGTCCAAAATATGACGATAAGTGTCAAGTAAATTGGAAAAAATCTACCAACTGCGGGATATTCTGGTGTGCGCTGCCAAAACCGCTAGAGTTACACATACCTATAAAAAGTACGATGGAAATGTTTATACCCTCACATGAAATATACCTATCTATATCTCATGTGTAAGCCATTATAGCCAAAATGTGTAAACTATTATAGCCAAAATAGTGAACCATACTAAAATAAAAAATTATAATTTACTGACCCTTTCTAACGCGGGTAAAACCGCGGGGACCTCTAGTATTTAATTTTTTACAAAGGTTACCTGAAAGCGATTATAATTGACGACCCGCGTGGCGTAATGGTTACCACGCCGGACTGATTCCCGGCGAGGGGGAAATTTAAATGATGAGTTTAAGTTTCTGTTCTCGGTCTGGGTGTTTGTGTTTCTGTCTCTGTGTATGTTCATGGTACCCACGACACAGGGTATTCTACCCTACTGTGGGGCTATGAGTGTGAAACGTTATTTATTTATTTATTTATTTAAAATTTATACTTACATTACTTAAACTCTTAAGAGATTCTATTGTCTTGACAACACGCTTCTAAAGCGCTCCTTGCCCCATTAAATATTCTTAGCCCAGTCCTTTAAGTCTTCGTAAATTTCTGGAAACTTCCAGAGACGTTTATTTAATCCACATAAAGTTTTTGTTCAAGCGATTATGCTCAGGAATCAATATACTTAAGCGTAATTTTAAAAGACGGAAGATCTATTATAGACGAAGTTTTAAATGTACATTTTAATCCATAGTTAGGTGTCGTAGTATCACAGATATGCGGAAGTGCGCATGGCTCGGCGGCTAGCGTAGAATGCAACCAGCTAAGCTAAACGGGCGCGGTCAGGTGTGAGATTGGTGACCGCTAGTGGCAAAAAAAATTCATGCGTGTTTCCGTGCTTCGAAGGGCACGTTAAGCCGTCGGTCCTGGTTGTTATCGAGAGATACCAGTCGTTAAAACTTGTCGGAGGGCTTATGGGCGGTTTGAAAATATCCGACAGCGGGTTGGCCACTAACCCACATCTCCACCAACCCGCATTGGAGCAGCGTGGTGGAGTACCTAAGCTCCAGGCCTCCCCAATAATGGGGAGAGACCCGTGCCCAGCAGTGGGACACAGAAAGGGTTGCAGCCAAGTTTCACAGATAAACTTTAGCGAGCTCTACTGAATACTTTAATTTAGACTTTACCATTTCCTTTTTGAGATTAGACCAAGAAAATCAGTTGGTTTTATCCGAGCGTAACTCGGTTATCCAGGCACTGATAATGAGGATCAGTAAAGTTATAGCAAATTCAATCAAACTACAATCCACTTTATTCTATATGACATAAGAATGTTATATCTTTTTGAATTATCCAAATCGGTCCATAACTTACGAAGATATTAAGTAATAAAGTTGTGCCGTTCCTCTCGCTGAAAAGTACACGTGTGACGTCACAATTACCGAACCGAGCGCAGTCGGCATACGATTCAACGAGACGGATGTTTGAGATTCGAGTGTAAAGTGTAATTCGAATGTAATTTTGTAATAAAAGTATAAAACTTACCTTAATACTTAATATTAGTGCTAATAAAGTAGAAGTTTTGTACAAGCTCAATCAATAAACGTCCGAATACCTATATACTACTACTATACCTACTCGTACATATTGTACTGATCTTTTAGGGAAATTCACGTTTTTTAGTGTTTTTGAAAGTAGTTGAGACTTAAAATTACTCATCTCTTTTTAATTTTGATTACCTACCCACGGAAGTTTGTGGAAATAAAACTTTATAAAAGAAACGAAAGCATTTTTATTTTAACACTTTTAGGCTAGATCGTAATAAAAATAAAGTATTACCTTGTACATAACAAAAAATCCTGTAAATTAACTAAACCACAGGCTATCGTTACAATATTATCCAAAAAATATTCATACATACCTCACACCTATATTTTTTTATCGAGACGAGACCCGTGACGGTGACGAGCGACCCGTGTGGCGTAATGGGCGGTTTACACGAACTTAGGAGCTAAGCGTTTAGTACTTGTCAATAATACTAAGTCCTCATGTGTAAACACGCTGATTAGTGCTTAGTATTAGTGTTTGTGAATAGTGCAAGTGAATAGAAAACGATCCTATTTACTAAGCGACAAGTCGTTACCCCCATCACGATTTACTAAGCACTGGTCGCTTGCTGACCGTGTGTAAACAGCTCGACAAGTTAGTGACAAGTTGTAACGGAAAGTGAAAAAACATCATGCTTGAAATAATAATGTTTGAATATTGCTTAAACACAGGCATATTGCAAAATCAGGCGGTGTCGTTCCATTTCGAAATGTCTGGTCACTAATAAATTCTACTGGCTCCAACGTGTAAACGGTTACTTTTCACTTGTCATATTGAGGGTTAGTATAGTGACAAGTACTAAGCACTTAGCTACGAAGCCCGTGTAAACCGGCCATAATGGAATGCCGATTGGAGGGCCCGGGGTACGATTCACGGCGTGGCAGAAATTTGAATGATGAGTTTATATTTCTGTTCTCGGTTTGGGTGTTTGTTTTTCTGTCTTTGTATGTGTCCATGTGAAAACGACCTCTGCACCTGGCTACATACAACACCAGGACACTGAGGACCGACGAAAAGATACATGAGCTGGAAGCAGAGATAGATAAGTTACGCTGGAGTATCATAGGATTATCTGAAGTTTGAAGAGAGGGAGATGACACGGTAATCCTTAAATCCGGTAACTTATTCTATCACCGGGAAGTCTAACATCAGTCCCAAGGTGGTGTCGGGTTTCTCGTCCACAGGTCCCTCGTCAACAATGTGACGAAAGTCGAAAGTGTGTCAGCAAGGGTAGCGTACCTTATACTCAGAATATCAAAACGGTATTCGCTGAAGGTCATACAGGTATATGCGCCGACCGCGACACACCCAGACGATGAGGTTGAGGCTATGTATGTGGATGTAAGTAGAGCCATACATGCCTCTAAGACTCATTTCACGTTGGTGATGGGGGATTTCAATGCAAGACTGGGCACGCGAGACGGCGACGAGCAGAAAGTAGGGCCCTTTGGATTTGGTCAACGGAACCACCGAGGCCACTTGCTTGCTAACTTCTTGGAGAAGGAGAACCTCTTCATGATGAACTCCTTCTTCAAGAAGAAGCCTCATCGCAAGTGGACTTGGATAAGTCCCAACGGTTCCACGAAAAGCGAGATAGCAGACAAACGGCACATATTTAATGATGTCTCCGTGATCAACAGGTTTAAAACCGAAAGTGATCACCGAATGGTACGAGGCACATTAAATATCAACATCAAGCTGGAACGGTCACGCCTAATGAAGTCTACGCTCCGATCAACACCTGTCCAAATCCAGGGTTCCGAGAACTTTCAGCTTGAGTTGTGAAATCGTTTCGCGGGCCTAGAAATATGCGAGTCTGTGGACGAATACAACACCAGGATGGTACAAACCGTCCACGAGGTAGGGTCCAAGTTCTTTAAGGCACCCACCAGTAGTAGACCCCAAGAGCTCTCTGAATATACCCTCGGTCTTATAAAGGAAAGGCGTGAACTATGCGTTCGGTCCCCGTCTTCAATGTCGAAATCCAGGCGGCTCAACAAACAGATCTCTTGCTGCAGACGACGCGATCTGCATGCTCACAACACACAGTGCGTCAAAAACACTATTGAGCGCAACCGTGAAGTGTTCACAAGAGATCTGAGTGTAGGGCAAAGCCAGTTATTGAGATTGAGGACGGAGTATGGCGCTGTAGTTTCGTCTAATCCTGAAGTTCAGAGAGAAATTGAGAGGTACTACGGACGGTTGTACAGCTCCTCAAAAGCTCCCGTTACCGATGTGGTAAACGATAATAGAGCCAAATTGACCCGACACTATACCGAAGATATCACGGACGTCAGCCTGTACGAAATTAGAGGGGCCCTTAATCAGCTTAAAAACAACAAAGCACCGGGAGATGACGGTATCACATCAAAGCTGCTGAAGGCTGGATGGAAACCCCTACTAGTGGCGCTCCAAAAACTGTTCGATACCGTCATCAGTAGCGGAACTGTCCCGGAGGCGTGAAGCGGAAGCGTGGTGGTTTTGTTCTTCAAAAAGGGTGACAGAGCCCTTTTGAAGAACTATAGACCCATCGCGCTTCTGAGTCACGTCTATAAGCTGTTTTCAAGGGTTCTTACTAATCGTATTGCGCGCAGGTTAGACGACTTCCAGCCTCCCGAACAAGCCGGATTCCGAAAAGGCTATAAGTACCATGGACCACATACACACGCTGCGACAGGTTATACAAAAGACCGAGGAGTATAATCTGCCGCTGCCGTTGAAGTGTTTGTACAAAGCCGCAACTATGACAGTCCGAGTCCACGACGGAAGCACTGGACCTATTCCACTGCAGCGCGGAGTACGACAAGGGGATGTTATATCCCCGAAGCTGTTTACCGCTGCACTGGAAGACGTGTTCAAGCTGATGGAGTGGAACGGGCTGGGTATTAACATCAATGGCGAACACCTCACACACCTTCGATTTGCCGATGATGTAGTAATCTTGGTGGAGAACCTGGAAGAGCTCAGCACTATGCTAGGTGACCTTTATAGCGCCTCACAAAGGGTGGGTCTTAAGATGAACATGGACAAGACGAAGATCATGCCTAACGTCCATGTCACACTTATACCTGTCGTTGTTGATGGCGCTACTCTCGAAGTTGTCGATGAGTACATATACCTAGGACAAGCGATCCGTATGGGTAAGTCCAGCTTCGAGAGAGAGGTAACTCGTAGAATTCAACTCGGTTGGGCAGCGTTCGGGAAATTACAAAGTGTCTTCTCGTCCAGAATACCTCAGTGCCTGAAGTCGAAAGTTTTCGAGCAGTGTGTGAGTACAGGCCGCCCTCCAACCAGATGGACTGATGACCTGAAGAAGACAGCGGGTAGTCACTCGATTCAGAAGGCCCAGGACCGGGAGGAGTGGCGAACGTTAGGGGAGGCCTATGTCCAGCAGTGGACTATAAAAGGCTGATACACCCGACCGTTGATCGGCAGTCCGATGGTAACCAGTCTCATATAATACCTAGTTCCGAAGTCGATAAAGGGATCCACCGGGAGGGCCCAAGATGGTTTCTCGTTCACAGATCTCATGAACACAACGTTACGCAAGTCGTAAGCGTAATGTATTTTTTATTCATAATATCAAAACGGTATTCATTGACACTGATTCGTTAGCCATCTTCACAACATCATTCACTAGAAGCCGCTGGATTCAGAGGGCGCAGAACCGGTCGGACGTAGTGACGAATATTAAGAAGCCTATGTATAGCAGTGGGCTAAAGTACCTGCATTAAAATAATCTTTACAACAGTGTCTTGTAGTCTGGGTAGAGGCATAAGAATAAATAATTATTCTTATTATGGTAGAGGCTGTAGTTTTATCATCTCTTTTTACAACAGAAATATTTTTTTACGAAGTTTTGGGTCTCTCGGCACGTAAACAAATATTTTTCTGGCATTTTAACGATCGTATTTTCAAATTTGACACTATACAATATTAATACATAGTTGAAAAGGTGAATTAGATACCAATCGGACACTTATTTGTTTTTAAAATCAAAATTAACCACTCAAAACACTGCGCGCCTTACCGCTGCTAAAGCCTAACGGTAATTGTGACGTCACAGCTATAGCGGCGGCCCTCAATGTATTTTCGTTAGTAATTTGGTCATAACTTCGTCAATTTTTGTCGTAGAACAAAAAAATTTGCACTGTACGTTAAGGATTTCATAGCTCTATAAATCTGCATTCTTAACTAAAAACGTTACTGATCCTCATAACCGAGCGAACGTGACGGTGCGACGACAGTGTGTGGAAAAGACGGGTGTCATACCTGTCATCAAGGTATTGATGCTCTAAGGGAAAAGACGTAGTCGACCTACGTGGCGCAATGGTTATCATGCCGGACTGCCAATCGAAGGGTCCCGGGTTCTATTCCCGGCGAAACAAAATTTGAATGATGAGTTTAAATTTCATTTTTTCATTTCTGTTCTCGGTCTGGGTGTTTGTGTTTCTGTCTGTGTGTGCCCATCGTGAGTACACGACACAGGGTATATATAACCCTACTGTAGGGTTATGAGTGTAAATCTTTATTTATTTATTTAAAAGTTCAAACGTATTTTGTATTGCCGACACATTGGCCAGTCAAAGTTTCGGGCCAAGTTCTAGCGGTCACGCTGGTCTATTCGAAATCTTGGCCTGGGGTGACGGAGCTCGGGTGACGGACGTGCGGTGGACATGCGGCTTAGTAAATGTATGTACCACTACTTCGGCGCCGTCATCTCGTTCTCGGTGACGTGAATGTGATGGCGGCGATGGTCAAACGACCTATACTGTATTTTAAAACTACTTTACTGTTAATTGGTTTCAATAAGCGACTTACAGGCGTATTCAAGCATACTTGCTTAAGTAAGCAGGCAACGCTATGCAAAGAGCGCTTATTGACGTGCGTTCGTTATGTCAAGCCATCAATTCAAGTAGATTTTGACAAACGCACAGTAGCATGCTTCACTCAAGTATCGTCTATGAATTCGTGTAGATGTCACACATTCACAAATATTCTTTCAACGCTACAAACGCATACATTTCTAAATATGTCAATTTCAATTAACAACTTCATTTTCTATGCACCGACAACACTGACACCGACACACACAGATACACTAGTTGTATAACTAGAAGGCACATTGTGCATGGACGATGGGACGAGGGGTTCGCCCGTAAAGGCCACTCCTCTGACGGGTGTCATACCTGTCATACCTTGATGCTTTGGTTGGTGAGCACTATGAGAGCTCATAGTATTGTTTTTGAATACGGGTGTTAAAAATTTGCCTATTTATTTTAAAATATAACAGGGAAATCCTCTCTTCAAATTTAACTATAAGTCTTGACGATTCCATTGTATCTACAACACAATAACCCGCTTTGTCCCATTAACTAAATACTCTTTCCTTAGTTCTTCAAGTCTTTGTAAATTTCAGAAAACTTCTAGAGAAAGTTACTTCCACAATATTCGACATTAATTATTTGTTCAAGTTATTATGTTCAGGAAACAATTTAAGAGTAATTTTACGTGACAAAGTGGAATATCTCGTTATAAACGAAGTTTTAAAAGCGGGATAATTTTGTTTAAGTTGGGGTTTAGTACCAAAGTTGTATGATACTAACCGAATTAAACTCGATTCCATCCACATAATCGTTTGGATTGTGTCATAGTAGAAAATTGTGTTTTTAATAGTGTTATTTATGGGAACCAAAGGCTTCAAGTCGGTTCGCTTTACAGTGCATAATATTTAAGTAAATCAATCATAAATAATTTAAAAATTGATAAATCGGTCGCTAAATTAGTCCTAGATCCTGTGATCACTGGAGTAAGGCCTCTAAAATTTACTGTTTGATCCACATCAAACTCAAAAATATTTATAGATTCAGCCAACATTTTTAAAAGTATAAATGAATAAATAACACACTTATAGACACACACTCATAGTCTTACAGTAGGATAGAATATACCCTGTCTCATGGGTACAGACCGTGAACAGAAACTGAAACTCAGTATTTCAATCTTTGCTTCGCCGGGAATCGAACCCGGATCCTTTGATTGGCAGTCCAACATGGTAACCGTTGCGCCGCACATAAAATGTCTAAGCTTCTAGTTCCCTACTAAAACTCATAGACGTGTAATGTGTGATAAACCCCATTCTTTATTATTTTACTATCCTTTAATAAGATAAGTAAAGTTAAACTTAACTGAAGCATGCACATTTAATAAAAGCTTTTCTTAGTAAAGTCTGAAAAATCATGAAAACTTCTAAAGACATTTACTTAGTCAACATTATGGTTTAAGCTATTGTGCTCAGGAAACGATTTGAGCATAATTTTACGTAACAAAGCTGAACATCTTGTGATTAAGCGAACTTTTAATAGCATAAGTTTCCATGGAAACACTAACTGTATATAGAACTAGATAACCGCACATAAGGCCTCCGACCAGGTTAAACGAATGTTATCTGGAATCGGAAAAGCGCCTGATTTTTTTCATCACCGCGGTCACCCATCGCACGGGTGAGTAAACTCACACGTTTGACTTTATAGTTAGAATGCCTGCATTCAGCGCTAGCCGCTGTGCCATGCGCGCTTTGTGCATACAAAATATGTAATAATAATTCTATTTAAACTGCAATTTTCTTTTACATCTTTAACTTTTTGGTGACCGGCACGATACCGTGCCAACGAGTTACTTACTCTAGAGACTTACCTCCATCCAAAGTCTTGGTCGCGTAAGTATAAACGGTAGAAGCTGTCCCGGCATCGTTTAACGCAGTCACACGTAGCTCGTACCAGTTGGCGGGAGCGAGAGATCCGACTGCGTACGACAGCGGGATTGAGCGGAGTTGCGGCGCTTGGTAGTGCGCGTCGATGTAGCCCCAGCCGAGGTTTAGGTCCATGGGCTAGGAAAAAAGTTTGCATTGTATTAACGCCTCAGTATTATTATAATATTATGATATACAGAAAAACGAAGATAAAAATAATCAGATTAGAAAAATACACCTAAATTAAACATGTAGATAAGAATAAGGGAAAAAGGAAAACGGCGAAAATGTTTTACTGTACAAACATTAAATTTAGATGGTTTTATTATTATTATTACAAAAAAAAACCCTGAACAAGTCTTCTATTATTTGTTGAGAACGTTTCGTTCTAAGGGAACCTACTTGGTTTAATCGCTACGGATGTAATATTGTGTTCTATAGCAACAAGTTCCTCTATACTAAATTTAATCTCTTATTGGGTAAAATAAGCCATCAGTTTCGATGCTAGGCATTATTTGTATTTATTTTTAAATACATAGTTATACTCATTGATATATTATTTGAGAAACATTTTGTTTGACAGCTTTCGTGAGATTATAAAACCATTATCTCTAATAGATTATGCAGGTTATCGTCAAGAGAGTCAACTAGAGTCATGGCATTCGCTCAGCCCAATGTTCTCTTGAGTTGGGGGTTCTTTTCGATGTGCAGAGAGCGATAATGAGGCGGCTGAAACCCGGCATCAACCCTGCTCCGGCCTCACATTCTATTCTGCTAAGACTCAATATATGTCTTGCTACAAAAAGCTGTAAATGCTACTACAAAACAGCATAATATATACAACTTACCGCTCTATTTTCCGCCCTGTGCCAAACATTGGACCCTAGCGGTCGGTATTCAACGTCCCATCTGGTGACGTCACAGCCGCCATCATCCCACCCACTGAGCTGGATGTAGATGTGTGTCGCGTTACTCCATAACCAGTCCGTCGATGGCGGGGAAACGGGAGCTAGAAGAAAGGTAGATTTTAAACTTGTGTCTAAACAACTGCGATCGAGAGAGCTATGCTTGGTATTTCTCTACGCGACAGAATCCGTAACGATGAAATTTATAGACGAACAAATGTTACCGACATAGCTCTAAAAATTTGCAAGCTGAAGTGGCAATGGGCAGGCCATATAGTGAGGAGAACCGACAACCGATGGGGCAGAAAGGTTATCGAATGGCGACCACGTCTCGGCAAAAGGAGTACAGGCCGCCCTCCAACCAGGTGGACTGATGACCTAAAAAAGACAGCGTGTAGCCGCTGGATTCAGAAGGCACATGACCGGAAGGAGTGGCGAACGTTAGGGGGGGGGGGTTACGTTCAGCAGTGGACTACCAAAGACTGAAAAGAAGAAGACTTAACAACGCTTAATGCACAAAGTAAAATATGCCAAAATTCCAGTTAAACTATACTAGTATTTAACCGCAGATCAGAGGCCAATGTCTTTACCAATCGGTCATCGGTGCTCTTAAAGATAGCTGTTAGCATTATGTATTTATTAAGTATAATATAGGCGTCCCTACAGGGAGAGCTACGGTATCCCCTGCCTGATCGTAAGAGGCAACTAAAAGGGGCTTCCGGGGTTGCAGACGGTGAGAGTGGGAGCTTGACCCGTCCAGCCAGCAACCCCGGGAAGGACGGTGGTGTGTGTGGCTACTGCCGCTGTAAACTCCTGAAGGTGCAGGAGAGCACATCTGCTCTCTCGAAGATGGGCCCGTTCTGGGGCGCCGCGCGTGGAGGACACCGGTGCGTTTCAAT
This sequence comes from Pyrgus malvae, assembly GCA_911387765.1. Taxonomy (NCBI): domain Eukaryota; kingdom Metazoa; phylum Arthropoda; class Insecta; order Lepidoptera; family Hesperiidae; genus Pyrgus; species Pyrgus malvae. The sequence continues at coordinate 10,826,036 of OU426969.1, forward strand.
GGAGATCCCGGAGTCCTTCCAAGCGCAGAGGCAGGCCACCGAGGGGGTTTTAGTGCGGTGAAATACCACATAACCCGGTAACCTCTCCCAAGGTGCTGGGTACCTTGTGAAGGTTTCCCCCTCGATACCAAAAAAAAAAGATATTAATTATTACACCAAGAAGAACGTGTATTGTGTTTAATGTATTTTTAACCTACAACGCCGAAGCAAAAAGGATAGTTACGATTCTAACCGGTATGTGTGTATATAATGTTCATATCGTCGTGTCTCATATCGTCTAAACTACTTATCAGAATTTGACAATGGATTAGAATATACAGATCAGTTATTTGAGAATAGATTGCCTAACAACTGACAAAGTGGCATACGACCATGGCAATTAAAAAAAAACACTGTGAAATCCTATTTATAAAAATACATAAAAACCGGCCAAGTGCAAGTCGGAATCGCGCACGAAGTATTTCATACCATTATCTATTTAAAAAAAAGATAAAAACATCACGTTTATTGTTTGGGAGCCCTGTTAAATATTTGTTTTATTCTGTTTTTGGTTTTTCTTGTTATAGAAGCAACAGAAATACACACATTATCTGTAAAAATTTCTAGTGCCATCGCGGTTCACAGCGAAGGCTTTATAATAGGTTCTCGTTGGTACCATTCGGGCACGGAACCCTAAAAATGTACTTTGTAAGTTGTTCGATAAGAATAAAATACCTGGTCTGTAAGAACATAACAATTTCAGGTGTGAACATTTTCTTGTTACATAGTTTTAAGGGCGTGTTTTTAATGGTCAGGTTTGGGTTTTTGAATTTATTTTTTATTGTATATAAGTATATCTTACTATATAAGTACTATAGATTCGAATACTTCAACTAGATGTTTTGAATATTTTCTTATGTTAACTAGCACGAGAGGAGCAGCAGCACAGGAGCATGTAAACCACGGGATATTAAGATATCGCTGCAGCTTACAAACATCTTCCCACAAAAACAAAAGGTCTTGCAATTTCTCAATACTCCGGAGGCCGACAGCTTCATGTAAATCTGGGCGGCTACCACACTTTTCTACCGAAACAAATATAATAATATAGTTTAACTATTTGCCATCTGACCCTGAAAGTACATTACTTATCTTATATGACCACCCGCCTGGCGCAATGGCTACCATGCCGGACAGCCAATCAAAGGATTCTGGGTTCGATTCCCGGTGAAACAGAAATTTGAATGATGAGTTTAAATTTCTGCATTCGGGCTGGGTGTATGTGGTTCTGCCCTTGTGTGTGGGCATGGTACCCACGACACAGGGTATATCTACCCTACTGTGGGGCTATGAGTGTGTAGCGTTATTATATCCCGAGAAGAATTAACCTTATTAATTACTTAGTAAGTCGAGTGGAGCTTGTGATAAGGGACCTTTCAGAATAACAAAATTTAATTACCTGGGCACTTAATATTCACCGCTAGAGATACAACATATAAAACGATATTAAAATTTGTGAAGGATAATAAAAATTATGAGCCATGCATGAGCTATTCCATAAATTTTTCGATACAAAAAAACTTTATAAATATTGTTTTATCAGTCTGCTTTAAACATCCCTAAAATGGTATATCGGTTATTTATATTTATTGTTTCGCAACAAAAATAAAAATAAGTTATCAATAAAGTGTAATTAAAAAACTGATTTATTTAAACAAGGAGAATTAAAAACCTATCTATAAGCAGGTATTTTTTACGTGAATTCGGATTTCAATATTTACGAGTACCTACAATAAAAGGAAAGTTTGTAGCGAAAAGTAACATTTTATACTATACACACACACTGTATCAAAATTTCTTTTGCAGTGGGTAATACTTGTATGCACACATACAAATACACAAGACATCAAATATAGTCAGACCAAAAACAGAAATTTAAAGTCATCTTTTAAATTTCTGCCTTTAAAAGTAGTAAATTAGTGCAGATTTTCACTAGAGATGATGGATTACTTTTTGTATTTTAATAAAGTCAAAGTAAAGCGCAGCACGTGTCAAAATACCGAGTGCGCTGACGCACATATACGAACAAAATTACTTTTATTTTTTTGTAGAAACTATGAGGTATTTACGTTTACTTTATAAAGTAATTGTTTTGAATTATATAAAAACGTTTTACTACAAAATATTAACTAAATATTACTTTATCAGCCCGTTGCATACACCCAATAAAATAACATCAACTTACAGTGGAACGCGACCTGCATTTCAGCACTATCTCGATCCTGTCATAACTCGCGCACCGCACTTTGAACAAGTGCCAAGTCGAGCGTGTACAATTTAATATTATGTGCTTGAGGTTAACTTAAATGATGATCATAAACCTACCAACACATAAAAAAATATGCAGTATACTTGAAACGTGTTTGGCTTGAACTATTTTTTCTGTCTTACTGTTGCACACGAGTATCTCCCATTATTGGAGATGCCTACAGCTTTATTCTCCAAGCTTTCCAATTCAAGTTAGGAACCAACCCATAGTCGCATGTTTTTAAACTGCTCATAAGGCATGCAATAACGTTTGACGTTGACGATTTTTTTTATAATAACCGGAATCATCGTCTTAACATACCTAAGAAAACAGAGATTCGCGTAAAATCAATCACCAATCGCAAACCTGACCGACCTAACCGCGCCCGTTTTGCTAAGCTGCGTGTTTCGCTTACGTTTTTATTTTTTACCTGTATAAATCCTCTCAAGATACAAATTTTGAACTAAACATTATTTAATCAGGCCGTTTCCACCAATCCGCACTTGGTCAGCGTGGTGGACTATGGCCTAAATCTCTCTCACATGTGAGAAGGAGACCTGTGCCCAGCAGTGGGACATAAAAAAGATTGAAAAAAAAACAGGCCGTTGCATACACCCAATAAAATATCATCAAGTAACACTGGAGCGAAACCTGCATTTTAAGCACTATCTCGAACCTGTCATAACTCGCGCACCGCATTTTGAACGAGTGCCAAGTCAATCGCAAAGTGTAGCAAAACTTAATATAATACTAATATTATGTGTTGTTGGTTGGATTATATTTTTAATTTTTATCCAAGTGAATCTGAAGCGTTATTATTATTAATTTAATTTTTTGGTTTCTTCGTAAACAACACATCCGAATAGAACTCAAGAATAGCATCAAGTAACACTGGAGCGAGACCTGCATTTTTAGCACTATCTCGATCCTGTCATAACTCGCGCACCGCACTTTGAACGAGTGCCAAGTCTAGCGTAAAATGTAGCAGGACTTAATATAATAAGTACTAATATTACGTGTTATTGGTTGGATCATATTTTTAACTGTAATTTGGATCCAAGTGAAAGTGAAGCGTTATTATTATTAATTTGTTTTTTGGTTTCTTAGCAAACATACATCCAAATAGAACTCAAGAATAGCATCAAGTTACACTGGAGCGAGACCTGCATTTTTGGCACTATCTCGATCCTGTCATAACTCACGCACCGCATTTTGAACGAGTGCCAAGTCTAGCGTAAAATGTAGCAGGACTTAATATAATAAGTACTAATATTATGTGTTATTGGTTGGATTATATTTTTAACTGTAATTTGTATCCAAGTGAAAGTGAAGCGTTATTATTATTAATTTGATTTTTTGGTTTCTTAGCAAACATACATCCAAATAGAACTCAAGAATAGCATCAAGTTACACTGGAGCGAGACCTGCATTTTTGGCACTATCTCGATCCTGTCATAACTCACGCACCGCATTTTGAACGAGTGCCAAGTCTAGCGTAAAATGTAGCAGGACTTAATATAATAAGTACTAATATTATGTGTTATTGGTTGGATTATATTTTTAACTGTAATTTGTATCCAAGTGAAAGTGAAGCGTTATTATAATTAATTTGTTTTTTTGGTTTCTTAGCAAACATACATCCAAATAGAACTCAAGAATAGCATCAAGTTACACTGGAGCGAGACCTGCATTTTTGGCACTATCTCGATCCTGTCATAACTCGCGCACCGCACTTTGAACGAGTGCCAAGTCAATCGCAAAGTGTAGAAGGACTTAATATAATACTCATATTAGGTATGTGTTATTGGTTGGATCATATTTTTAACTGTAATTTGGATCCAAGTGAAAGTGAAGCGTTATTATTATTAATTTGTTTTTTTTTTGTTTCTTAGCAAACACACATCCGAATAGAACTCAAGAATAGCATCAAGTCACACTGGAGCGAGACCTGCATTTTTAGCACTATCTCGATCCTGCGCACTTTGAACGAGTGCCAAATCAAGCGCAAAGTGTAGCAGAACTTAAAATAATACTAATATAATATGTTATTGAATTGATTATATTTTAACTGTAATTTGTATCCAAGTGAATCTGAAGCGTTATTATTATTAATTTGATTTTTTTGGTTTTTTAGTAAACAACACATCCGAATAAAACTCAAGCCTCGTGGTAGTAAGACTAGTCCCTACAGAAGAAAAATAAGTTGATGTTATCTGATGTTTTAAAAAAAAGTTGTTTAAAAACGTTATACACTCATAGCTCCACAGTAAGGTAATTAATACCCTGCGTCGTGGGTACCATGGACACATATAAAGACAGGAACACAAACACTCAGATCGAAAACAGAAATTTAAACTCATTCAAATTTATGTTTCGCCGGAAATCGAACCCATCGGACCCCTCGATTGGCAGTCGCACATGGTAATCATTGCGCCACGCGGGTCGTTGCGTTACGTCGATGTGCTTTCGCCTGGTCGGCAACAGCATCTTTCTACGATTTACAACAATATTACTGGCATTATTATATCGTAGGCGTCTCCTACGTGAATAAAAAAGTCTAACTGACGCAAAACTATTGTCGTTTCAATAAAATAGAAAGTTTTATAAAAGGATAACGTCATTTCTTACTCAAATAGTCTTTACAGGCGGTCGCCCTCAGCAACTTTATCGGCGGTTAGGGGCGATACAATCGCAGAAAAACCGCTATATTTCTTTCAACCTATTGCAATACCGTCAAAAAGACGAAACCTTATACTAAGCAAAAAAGGAATAATATGAAAGAAATGTTGACCCATCTTTTACGGTAGGTCAGTCATCTATCAACAGCGCATACCTTTGCTTAACTAAATAGATCGCTTACGTTGCACATTGTGTACTAGTTGCAGAGTGTTTATAGTCGTTGGAACTTTCATAGTTCAACTGGGGAAGTTCCACTGCTGCACCCATTTATGGCTGCAACCCTTTTTGCGTCCCACTGCTGGGCACGGGTCTCTCCCCATTACTGGGGAGCCATGCCTCCCCAATAATGGGCTTACTACAATGGGCTTACTCCACCATGCTGCTGCTGCGGGTTGGTGGAGATGCGGGTTAGTGGCCACCTCGCTGTCGGATGTTTTCAAACCGCCCATAAGGCCTCCGACAAGGTTTAACGACTGTTATCTATCGACAACAACCGGGACCAACGGCTTAACGTACCCTCCGAAGCACGGAAACGCGCATGAAATTTTTGCCACTAGCGGTCACCCATCTCACACCTGACCGCGCCCGTTTGGCTTAGTTGCATAGATCTTTTGCGTTCTACGCTAACCGCCGGGCCATGTGCGCTTCTTTATACATCAATCAATTTTAATCCTTTTTTGCTGGAAAATGACGAGACGTATATGAGGCGGTCAACAACCTCCAGATTACCAGCGCAATTTCATACGACCTCCTATAAGACTCAGGTTTACTTGAAGTAATTAGATTTCCATGAGCTCTCAACCACTTAACACCACGTGACCTTTATACTAATCTGCTACTCTATCTTTTTTTATTTGAATGCAGTAGCAGACGAGCATGCAGGCCACGTAGTGCTAAGTGGTCGCTGCAGCCCATGGACATCTACGTACAACCTCTAGCAAGCATAGGTAAGTCTTGTCTGAGGTCGTATGCAGTTGCGCTGCTACTCCGGAGGCTGGTGGTCGCCTCATGTAAGTGTGGCCGGCAACTGCACCACGGCAGAAGTGGGTGCAGCGGTGGTACTTCCCCAGGCGAACCATAATAGTTCTACCACCTAAAACCAATCTAAATAAAAAAGACTTACAACGTATTTTTTTTACCTGTAGTTGAAATAATTACTTCAACTGAAACTATTGATATCTTAACCCAGATGGTACTAGGAACTTACCTCCACCCAAAGTAGTGACATCTACATGCGCAGGCGCAGATGTCCCAACATTGTCAGTAGCCGTCACTCTTATCGAGTACTTGGTACCGCATTTGAGGCCTGATAACGCGTGCTGTTGTACCCCAGGCAGTCTGGTCTCCCGTGCCACTGGCCAGGCCTCCTGCCAGGGACCATCGCCTTCCCTCCAGGTTAGGTTGTAACCTGTTGAAATATTTTTTTCTTAAACATTAATAGCAAGTGTCACATAACATTAGTTCTAATGCGTAATTCAAACCATCCAATCCAAATATATCAAGTTCTCTATGCAAAAAGTTAGCTTCAACCGTTTTTGTGTCCCACTGGTGGACGGGACTTTCCCCACTATTGGAGAGGTCTGAAGCTTATTCCACCACGCTGGTCCAATGCGGGTTAGTGGAGATGCGGGTCAGTGGCCATTCCGCTGTCAGATGTTTTCAAACCGTTCATAAGGTCTCAAACAAAGTTAAAGGACTGTTGTCTATATTCTAAAGATTCTGTAAATTTTATACATGTGCATATTTTAATAATAGTGTAGAAAAATCCTAAAAAACTTAAGCGACAGTATCTCTTAAAATCATCAAATAAACACGAGCAACCTTATATAATATAATGGAGAAATCTTAAAAAGCCACTGGGCTATCACGGCACCTAACTTATTAAATATTTCCAATAAAATACCGAATCACCTCAATAATACGACGATAAAATTATCCGAAGATGAAAAAACTTCGCAGAGATTAAAAACGCTAGCTAATAAAAAGAACCAAATAAATTCCTAAAAGCAAGATGGCTGACAATTTAATCTTCCTCCAGACTGCTTATTAAGTCTGAAAGTCTATCGATTATCGATAAAAACGATTGTGTAAGAGTTTCATTTGAATAAGTAATACAGGCAAGGATATCGTGAAGTGGCTTCGAGGTCGTTTAAGTAGCTATTTATGTAAATAAGATATTTAGAGGATCTGTTTGTGATGCCTAGACCTATTTCCATGCGGAGGTATATCTATCTATCCGCCAATAAAAAAAGAATTGCTTTTCATCAGTCTCATTTAAACTCTAGAAAGACTTGATCTATGTGACTAATTTTGTTTTTATATATTAATATTTTTTTCCTGTCACTCATGTGTTGCTTATTTATGTCGTCTATACTAAAATTATAAAGAGGAAAGATTTGTATTTTTGTATGTTTGTGATGAATAAACTCAAAAACTACTGTTCCGATTTCAAAAATTCTTTCACCATTAGAAAGCTACATTCACCCTGAGTAACATAGGCTACTTTTTACCGCGGGAAAAAATCCTTTCTTTTCTTTCATTCCTACGTGAAAACGGGTAATATGGTCAACGCGGTTGAAGCAACTGGCTAAACGCCTATGATATTAATATAGCAATGAAGCCTGGAATACCACATAGGCTATTTTCATCCTACGGGGACCCATGAAACGGGTCCACGCGGTCGAAGCCGCTGGCGGAAGGCTAGTCTTTTATAACTTAGAAGTTTATGTAGTCTTTTAAACTATTACCTTAAATTAATACACAGAGGGACGGTTAAGTTCCCCAAACCCATGATTGAGAAGTCACAAAGTCTAGCTCAAAGTAGAGAATAATTTGGTCATCCTTGTTATGGGAGATAACAAGGATGACCAAATTATTCCTCCGTGGCGTAGTGGGTGATGAGCCGACTGCGAAGCGGTTCGATTCCCACCCAGGACAAATATTTGTGTGATGAACATGACTATTTTTTCTGTGTCTGGGTGTTAATTTATCTATTTAAGTATGTATTTACAATTATTTAAGTAGATATGTTTATCAGCTTTCTGATTACCATAGTACATACAAGCTCTGCTTAGTTTGGAATCAGATGGTGTTGTGTGAATTGTCCAAAGATATTTATTTATATTTATTTATTTATTTAATAAAATAAGTGGATCTGCAGATATAGATATAAACCATACGTCACTAAATAAGTACAAGGCTGTAATCAATCAATTATATCAAAACTAATCACAATATAATTAGTGTCGCAATATTGTTAATTTATTGATAAAACATCTAAAAGTTTATGTTACTTTATACGTATTTTTCTTCTATTTAAACAACCTAATTATATTCATGAACTGAGATTAATTTTTAAGCATTTTGGTTAACTTTTCACTTCGCTCATATAGCTTTTATTTATATTTATATGTGTTAAAATTCTATCTTTATATTTTTGTGTTAATTTTTTTTTATTATTATTGGTCTGCTTCTTTATTAGCATGGTATGTTCTCCTTTAAGTGGTTGTACATTAATTGCTTGAATATGTTATGTCATAAAAACTTATAGTATATCTTATAATGTAATAACCGTTGGTGAACTTAAATAAATAAGTAAATAAATAAAAAGTCTAAGTCACGCATATACACACAATGACACACATATCAGATACGGAATATGTTCATGTTTTACAAGCGTTCAAAATGCTTTTGTAAAGTCTACAAGTAAACTGTTATTTAGTATTTACAATAGGAATCTATGGATGCTGATGATGAAATCATATTCGAAGAAAGTGATCATTAATAATAATAATACACATCCCACACTCATAGCCCCACAGTAAGGTACTCGTAGATATACCCTGTGTCGTGGGTGCCATGGACACATACAAAGACAGAAACACAAGCGCCCAGAACGAAAATAGAAATTTAAACTCATCATTCAAATTTCTGCTTCGCCGGGAATCGAACCCGGGACTCTTCGATTGGCAGTCCGGCATGGTAACCATTGCGCCACACGGGTCGTCTTATTACATTACATTACAAATTAAGAACATAGAGTTAATGAACATTATTTTTCCCTTGATTATTTACACATGTATGTTTATATAAATTGTATTAATATGTATATATGTTTGTATATATTATAGTTATGTATATATGTATTTATTTATTTTGCATATTATTGTATGTATGTATTTATAAGTAATTTTGTATTGATATATTATGATATGTATGATGGTTCTACCATTCGTCGCTCTTCTCCAGTCACAGTGCTGGAAGAGATTTCTTTAGAAATAAGCAGTACCTTTGTACAGACTTTTTCCTAAATCTTAAGTGTTCCTGTACATATTCTGTGTGTGCATAAACAATAAATAAAAATAAATAAAATAAGATAACAATGTGTAATCTAAGTACCACAAATGCCTGTTTTGCTTAATTTTATAAGTACTACATTATTTCACCATCCAAAAACATGTGATTTTAAGGCTAAGACTCACTAAACCAATTAAAGTACTTGGTACCACTAAGTTTTATCAGGTCTATAGAAAAAAAAACTATACAACTAAAAATACTCACTTATGCCATAAGCCATAGAGTCATTGACAGCTTTGATCTCGTCCCATTCCACAACAATGGAGTCTTTATACGGAGTAGCTCTCAGTGACGGCGGGTCCGGTAGGGGTAGAACCCTAACAGTGTACACCACTGAGTCGGACCCGTAGAGGTTCTTCGCCAAACACGTGTAGTTCCCGCTTAAGGCTTGGTCGATACCTGGAGAAAAGGGTTTAGTTAGGTTTGGGTAAGCTAAAGTTGATATTAAAGTTGGATAAAGATAAAGTTGACTGATATTGAGTAGTATGTGGTATCAGTATAAATATTATAAACGCGAAAGTTTGTAAGTTTGGATGTTTGTTACTTATTCACGTAAAAACTTCTGAATGGATTTTAATGAAACTTTACAATAATACAGCTTATACATTAGAATAACACACAGACTACAATTTATAAAGATATTGAATGAATTGTCCAAAATATGATGATAAGTGTCAAGTAAGTAGGAAAAAATCTACCATCTGCGAGCTATTTTGGCGTGCGCTGCCAAAACAGCATACACATATGTAATGTATGATGGAAATGTTTATCTTAAATATTCCTACACAAAAGCCCACCACAGTATAATCTACAACTCATGTGTAAGCCATTATAGCCAAAATAGTGAACCGTAACTACAATAAAGGCCGAAATGACATGACAGGCCGAAACTATTTTTTCCTTTAAAAGACAAGTTAAGGAATACTATCTTTCGCAAATTTTATTTTTAATTCATAATGTGTTTTGGTACTTTAAGTCATACTCATATATTTATATATATGGTATTTACATGTTCATATATATATATATATATATATATATATATATATATATATAATATTTAATATTTGTATATATTTATTTTAAATTATAGTATTATTATATTATAGCATTATTTATATTTATGTATAGAATTATTTACCTATTTGTTATTTACATATTATTAATATTTTACGTGCTTACTAAATTTGTCATTTTCTCACAATTTCTATCCATTCCTGGTGCTACTGGAAGAAATTTTTTTTAGGAATAAGTAGCACCCTGTACATATATTCTTCTTTTAATGTTATTTGTTTTATGTCTTTGTGTACAAAATTAATAAATAAATAAAAAATAAAAATCGATAATTTACTGAGCCTTTCTAACGCGGGCGAAACCGCTCACCTCTAGCTTATCAATAAAATAAAGAAAATAGACTTAATACCATCTCATAAATTGAAAACAAAGTGAATATTACTTGAAAAATGCTAGAATTGTAAGTTTCAAGATTATCGTCGATCAAGACGAAGTGCGACGTATGTTTTGTATTGTGAGAAAAAGAGCTGTTACCAATTTCATTTCTTGTAACTCGGTACCATTAGAAAAAAATACATTATTAAATACCACAATTAGATAGTTTTTTTTTAAGATAAACTTAAGTCACTTTTACATTCAAACCAAATAGAAAAAAAATGCAAATTTTGTTTTCTTTTTATTTGCCTCCCTCCAAGTTAAGTTGACGTGTGACTGACGTATTGTCGAATTGTAACAGAAAATTGTTTTCAGAAGAAGTGTAATCCTCATGAGTATTCGGAATAGATTGCGAGAATTTTTGTAATCCCAAATTTTATTGATTTTACAGTTATACCTTTTCGTTTACATAGCCATACGACGTCCTAATTATGGCGGCTACTGTTCCGCTTAAAATAATAATAATACCTATATATTAAAAAAATGAAAATTTCAAAATGGATCATAAATTAAAATTAATGTTGATGGTTTAAAAAATTAAAACGATCATTTTTCGACCGCTTATTGCCAAAGTATGTTATGATTTTTCCCTATTCTCTATTTAAACCAGGGACCTCCATTTTGGAGACCAGTGTCTTTGGCGATCGCAACTAATTATCTTTTATGGTTTTTTTTATTTCTAAAACAAACAACTGGATAATAACTGAATTCTTTTTGTAAAAGATAAAAGATAGAAAACACAACACTATATCCGCTCTTCAAAGCAAATTTATACGACAGCCTTTGAGATCTGAGTTCCTTAGTTTAGAAACTCTGAATACATAAAATAAAAGAGATTACGTTTGAAATGGGGACAGATGGTGTACGTACGATTTTTGTATAAAACCTCTCAGTAGCCTCCCTCAACGGTTGGGGAGGACACCAGTATCTCCAGTGGAACGTAACGGTATCCTCCGTGTGCGTTGCCCTAAAACGTGCACATCACCCGGGGAGCAGGGGTGGTTTCCTGCACTTTCTAGGATGGCATCCGACCATGCACACACCGCTGTCCTTCCCGAGGCCGCTAAATGATCGGTTCGAGCTGCCGCTTTCACTGCCCGGAACCTCGAATACCTCGAAACGATGATACATCATCGTTCAGTTTATGTAGGGACAATAAAATAATCGCATCATAGCGACCACAATGCAGTTTATAGAATGAGAATCGACATTGAGAATTTTTTTCGTATGGGTCAGGCTAAGGCTTTTTACACGCAGGATCATCTACCTACAACTACAATGTCATTATCTGTCCTCCTAACTATAAGAACTTGTGCAAAATAAAAACGATAGTTTACCACATACAGAAAGTTCTAAATATTACGAAAAGTTTTGTATTGTTAGCAGTGAAAGACTGAGGTTTTAGTGACAAACAAAGGCAAGAATCACTATATATATTTCGTCTCTACACTACAGCCCAGCTTGCAAAAAAATGGCTGTAATTTCAACAACACATACAGAATCCCTGACGTAAGATAAGAGTATAGACACGATGGCGTACATTGACGATATCTGAAGTAATTTACTCTATGAACCGCCTTATCGTATCGAACAACTGGTAGGGATCAACAATGCTGAATATGGATTTACGCAAGCATCGTGGAGACTCAATAGATTTAGAAAATTAGATGTTATAGAAAAAATAGATAAATAGAACATATGTGTGAGTAGATGTAAAAGTGCGCACCGTTCAGTCGACTATAAAGTATTTTCCCACTTATTGAATGTTAATAATTTTTTATAAAAAAAGAACTGAACAATCTTGGTAGGAATCCTGTTCCGATATGTAAAATGTTAGTTATTTTACATAAAAATTATGCAAAAAAATATTTTTATTGTTTATAAAGTAAAAGTGATAAAATAAAAAACTACCATCTTTTTATATTTTGTATGCGAATTTTCTTAAATATCACAAGCTAGATGACAGTGTTTATAAGGCCTTAAGGCTTTCTTCGACTTTTTTCCTTTCCCGTAGCATAAAAGCCCTATTCGAATAATTTTAGGGGTCATGATAACGTGCAAATTAATGCCGTAGGTCTTAGTCTGATACGCTCGAGAAAATCTGAAAATCCCCTCTTGGAGCCCCCTTTTATTTAAGAAAAAAATTTAATAGTCGGATAGTGGCAGTCTCTAGAGAGCATTGAGCCTTTTTATGTTTACGATACGTTTCATCTTTACGACGATATGAAACTTCTCGTTCGATCTTATGGATAAAGGAAGGTTTATAAAAGAAAATGAGAGTCGCTAAATTTCGGAGCATTTGGTTTTAGTTTAGCTTTATTATGCCTTGACTCGCGTTTTCATGCTTTAAAGCGTTAATTTAGTAGTCGGCAATCGTGATATCATTTCATTTAGAAAGCCTGAGATTCTAAAAATTTAGCAATAAATTTACATGGATAACCTTTCAACAATTTCATAGTAAGCGTAGTAGCGTTAGCCATTTTTAAAATGCTTATATATTTGTAACGAAATAATTTCTTTTCGTTAAGAGACGTGATAAACTTAAAAGAAACACAAATACCCATACCAATATTGTAACTGTTAAAGTTTGTTTATTTGTTTGTCCCTTTTTCACGTCGCAACTGACTTGATTTTTTTTTGTATGAAGATAATTTGGGGGTTGAAAATTGACATAAATTACTTATACCCAGTCCCTGTAGCTTCGGGATTCGGAATAGAGCTATGGTATCCCCTGCCTGATCGTAAGAGGCGACTAAAGGGGCCTTTCGGGGTTGCGGATGGTGAGAGTAAGAGCTCGACCCGTCCAGCCAGCAGTCCCGGGAAGGACGGCGGTGTGGGCATGGCCGCATGCCGCTGTGAGCGCCTGAGGGTGCAGGAGAGCGCATCTGCTCTCTCGAAGATGGGCCCGTTCTGGGGCTCCGCGCTGGAGGACACAGGTGCGTTCCCGGAGTCCTCCTCAAGCGCAGAGGCAGGCCACCGAGGGGGTTATCCCATCCATCCATCCATCAGCCTTTTACTGTCCACTGCTGGACATAGGCCTCCCCTAACGTTCGCCACTCCTCCCGGTCCTGGGCCTTCTGAATCCAGCGACTACCCGCTGTCTTCTTCGGGTCGTCAGTCCACCTGGTTGGAGGGCGGCCTGTACTCCTTTTGCCGAGACGTGGTCTCCATTCAAGGACCTTTCTTCCCCATCGGTTGTCGGTCCTCTTAACTATATGGCCTGCCCATTGCCACTTCAGCTTCAGAGGGGGTTATAGTGCGGTACAAATCCCACATAACCCGGTATCCTCTCCCAAGGTGCTGGGTATTTTTTGAAAGTTTCCCCCGATACCAAAAAAAGGCTACTTGTACCCAGGGAAAATATCTAATTCAATAATAAATCCCAAATACAAAGCGTTAGATGTCGATAAGCTCAACGTAAAGGGTTCGATGTCAATAAAGGGAATGAGACCTTCCCGCATTGAAGTTTCTTGACTTGTGATATCGCTGTCTTGACGATTCTTCAGTTCCCTGAGCTTTCTTTGAGGTTTTACTCTAATATCAACTTACAAATACATTGAATGTAGACTTGTGAGGACGCTAATCAATTTACGGTTTTGTGTAGATACGAAAAAGTGAATACTTTGACGACCCGCGGGGCGCAATGGTTATCATGCCGAACTGCCAATCGAGGGGTTCCGGGTTTGATTCCCGGCGAAACAGAAATTTGAATGATGAGTTTAAATTTCTGTTCTCGGTCTGGGTGTTTGTGTTCCTGTCTTTGTATGTATCAATGGTACCCTCGACACAGGGTATTAATTACCTTACTGTGGGGCTATGAGTGTGTAAGGAATGTGTGTGTGTAACTTTAGTATTATTTTATTCTATTGCTGACTTAAAGGACCCAAAACAAAAAGTTTCGAATTGCCATTGCTTTGAATCTATTAAATGGTTCTGAAGTTCTTATTTGATGAAGACTTCAATTGTGAATAAATTTTTTTTTCAACCTTTTTTATGTCCCACTGCTGGGCACAGGTCTCCTCACATAATTGAGAGGGATTTAGGCCATAGTCCACCACGCTGGCCAAGTGCGGATTGGTGGACGTCATGCTTTCGAGAAATTATGAATTTCTTTCAGGCATGCACGGCAATGGAGAACATCGTAATCAATGAAATATCAAATATCACGATATTTTCCATCACCGTGGAGCAGCGATAAATTCGCACATTACAAATTTCTTTATCAGAGGTGCGAGCCGAGGATTTGAACCTGGGATCGGTCGCGTCGAAGACCCCGGTTTTCTACCACTTGGCCATCGCTGCTCTATGTGAATATTATCATTCAGCAATAACAGATCTTGAGAGCAGATAAGAAGCACACACATTTGTCAAAAAAGAAAACAATTAATGGCGTAGTTCATCCTAAACACAAAGCATCAATATAGGCTCCGTCTTTTGCCCGCATCGACGTGTTATCAGTCCTCTAATAATAATAACGTTTCACACTCATGGTCCCACAGTAGGGTAGTTTTACCTTGTGTCGTGAGTACCGTGGACACACACAAAGACAGAAACAAAAACACTAAGACCGATAAAAGAAACTTTAATCTAATCATTTAAATTTTCTTTTTCGCCGGGAATCGAACGCGGGTCCTTTCGATCGGCAGTCCAGCATAGTAACCATAATGTCATGCGAGTCGTCGAGGTCACGGTCTCTAGGGCTTTCAGGTATGACTTTACGAAATTTCAAAGAATCGTTAAAATAAACTTAAGATAGATGGTATAAATATTTATACTAATATTTATACTAATAAATATGAAATGAAAAAGGCGGAAAATTTTGAGGCGGGACTTTCCCACATCAAAATTTTCTTGATGTGCATTTAAATAGGTACCTACTGTCTGAACTAAATTGTATAAAATATTTAGTCACAAATAATGTACCATAAAACAAAAAGAAAACTTAATATAGCGTTACAAACCCCAAACACAAAGCGTCAAAATGTCAATAAATTCTGTCTGAATGGTTCCAAGTCAATAAAAGCAAAGGCCCGCATTGAGTTTCTTGATTTACGATACCGCTATCTTGACAAGTATCAGACGTCTAAGAAATATGAAAACAGACTCTAGATAATTATAAATAAGACTTAAATAAAAGTACCATAAAACAAAAAGAAAACTTAATATAGCGTAACAAACCCCAAACACAAAGCGTCAAAATGTCAATAAATTCTGTCTGAATGGTTACATGTCAATAAAAGCAAAGGCCCGCATTGAGTTTCTTGATTTACGATACCGCTATCTTGACAAGTATCAGACGTCTAAGAAATATGAAAACAGACTCTAGATAATTATAAATAAGACTTAAATAAAAGAACCATAAAACAAAAAGAAAACTTAATATAGCGTAACAAACCCCAAACACAAAGCGTCAAAATGTCAATAAATTCTGTCTGAATGGTTCCATGTCAATAAAAGCAAAGGCCCGCATTGAGTTTCTTGATTTACGATACCGCTATCTTGACAAGTATCAGACGTCTAAGAAATATGAAAACAGACTCTAGATAATTATAAATAAGAATTAAATAAAAGAAATGGGAATTTAGCTTTGAATTTTCTTCATCGGCGTTATCGCTGTCTTGACTGAATATTTTTAGGATAAACTTGGTCAAAATATATTATAAGGAAACTTTTCATTCACGTTATAAATTTGTTTTTTGAAACAGAAAGAAAACAATAGGTATATGGCGTTAAACACAAAGCGTCAAATATCGATAAACTTTGTCTAAAGGGTTCGTTGTCAACAAAGGCAAAGACCCCATTGCCCGCATTGAAGTTTCTTGATTTGCGATATCGCTATCTTGACAAGTCATTAGTCTTTGGGTTGCTTTAATTTTATTAGATTTTAAAGACGCATGAGAATAGAAATATCATAATATCAAAGTTGGATTTAGGCGCATGAGTTTTGAAATCATCCACCTTTATGTTCTTTTGTGATTGATTTTTGAGATTGATGAACTGGTATTTGTAGCAAAGTGATGTACAAAACTACAAATATTATAATAAAATGATAACTACGTACCATTAAAAGACATAGGATTTAAGTATTGTAAATATAGTCTTCTATGAATAAATTTATTCGTTACTAGCCTTCCGCCAGAGGCTTCGCCCGCATGGGCCTGTTTAATGGGTCTCCGTAGGATAAAAAATAGCCTATGTGCTATTCCAAGCTTCATTGCTATATTAAAATCAAAGGCGTTTAGCTAGTTGCTTCAACCGCGTTGACCCTATTACCCGTTTTCACGTAGGAATGAAGCATTTTCCCGCGGTAAAAAGTAGGGTGAATGTAGGTAGATTTCTAATGGTGAAAGAATTTTTGAAATCGGAACAGTAGTTTTTGAGTTTATTCATTACAAACATACAAAAATACAAATCTTTCCTCTTTATAATATTAGTATAGATTAAAGTAAATAATAGGCAAAATAAATTGAACAAAAAACGCATTGTTGATCCAAGGAACTTGACTAATTGTTAAAAGAAGGCAGCAATTTTTTTCTAAGAGAATACAAAATAATGTTCTGTTTTGTAAAATAAGATATTTGAAGTCCCAAACAAAAAGCGCCAAGTTTTGATACTCTAAAGGGTTCCTTGTCATAAAGGCAAAGACCCCATTGCCCGCATTGACGTTTCTTGATTTGCGATATCGCTATCTCGACGAGTCATCAGTTCCCTGGGGTTGCTTTGAGGTTTGAGTTTATTAGATTTCAAAGACGTATGAAAATAGACTTAAGAAGGTTAAAATCAATATAGTTTTTACACGCTTTTTATTAGCTTCACCTGTATGTTTGTATGTTTGTATGTTTGTTTGTAACCGACTTCTTTGGGCGCGATTTTGACCCACTTTAAACGGCCAGATTTCGTTCAAACTTTGTAGATTTATTGAGGACCGATGACAATACACTAATTTGATAAAATTATTCCATTTTTCAATTTGCAAAATATGATTTTTGTTAATTTATATAATTTTCTGGTTAACTTGAAAATTTGCATAGGGGTCAAGGGCCGATGACAATGCAATAATATGAGAATAAAAATCCAAGTAAAAAATTAAAAATAAATAATGTAGTTTAAAAAACTAAAAAAACACGCTTTTGAGAAAATACGAACTAAAAACTAAAAAAATAAGAATAAAATGTATATTACTGTAAATAAAGCGTGGGGTGGTTTTTAAGATACTATTGACACCATGCACCCCACGCTTTATTTACAGTAATATACATTTTCTTCTTATTTTTTTAGTTGTTAGTTCGTATTTTCTCAAAAGCGTGTTTTTTTAGTTTTTTAAACTACATTTTTTTTTTGTGTGGGTTTGGGAAACCAAGCACTTTTGTGTCTATTAGTATTTTTTTTAATATTTTTTTCAACCTTTTTTTTTGTCCCACTGCTGGGCACAGGTCTCCTTCTCACACAATTGAGAGGGATTTAGGCCATAGTCCACCACGCTGGCCAAGTGCGGATTGGTCGACGTCATGCTTTCGAGAAATTATGAATTTCTCTCAGGCATGCACGGCGATGGAGAACATCGTAATCAATTAAATATCACGATATTCTCCATCACCGTGGAGCAGCGATACATTCGCACATTACAAATTTCTTTGTCAGAGGTGCGCGCCGAGGATTTGAACCCGGGATCGGTCGCGTAGAAGACCGCGGCTTTTACCACTCGGCCATCGCTGCTCTACTCGGCCATCGCTGCTCTGTCTATTAGTATACTGTCAAAGAATTGATTGTAGTGACCATTGCTTTTATCGACCTAAGGATCTAGATATTTGAGCTTCTCGTATCTCAAAGCTTCAACTAAAGCTTCAATATTACAAAGACTACCATCTAGGGAAGACCCTATCGCCCGCATTGCGATTGCTTGATGTGATATAGCTATCTTGACGAGTCATCAGTTCACTGAATTCTGTACTGAAAGTGAATAGAGTTATGAATAGAGCTTTAAGGGGAGCTTTAAGATAGTAATATTATAATAAGTAGTACTAAAGCGTACTACTTATTATAATATTACTATCTTCTCTAAGTACTAAAGCGCGCAAGGCCCGGTGGCGAGCGTAGAACGTAAAGCGATCTATGCAGCAAAGCCAAACGGGCGGCGTCGGGTGTGAGATGGGTGACTGCTAGTGGCAAAAAATTTCATGCGCGTTTCCGTGCTTTGAAGGGCATGTTCAGCCGTCAGTCCCGGTTGTTGTCGATAGATAACAGTCGTTAAACCTTGTCGGAGACCTTATGGGCGGTTTGAAAACATCCGACAGCGGGTTGGCCACTAAACTGCATCTCCACCAACGCGCATTGGTGCAGCGTGGTGGAATAAGCTCCAGGCTTCACCAAAAATAGGTAGAGACCCGTGCCCGGCTGTGGGACGTAAAAAGGGTTGCAGCCAATGTACGGAGACGATATACGGGTTTAGGGTAAGAGGATGTTCGTGCAACCCAATGTTCCCATTTATCTCCAAAACTTTTAGTCCGATTTGGTTGCGATTTTCAGTAGCAGCTTAGGGTTTGATCGGTGAATAATCTTAGAATGGGCATGATAACAGATTTTCAAATACCTTTCCTTATTGTAGGTACACGTCTCCTAGTTTCGAAAAAAAGTTTATTTCAGCAATAAACTCTACTTTTAACGTAAATTAATGTATTTTCTGCTATGTAATTTGAAGTAAGCGCGAAAACGCTCGTAGGTGTCATGGCGTCGGCTTGCTCGTCAAACTTCAAGCAACACGATGACATTAACTGAGACGTGACGTCATTCCTTTTGATTGGCGTTTCAGATAACATGGCCGATTGCTGTATTTAATACTTTTATTTTATTGAAAATCTTATTAATCTTAATGTTTATATTAAAACGGGATCATATTTTTGAACTTTTTTAGCATATATTTTTCTGTAAAACCGTTTATTCTCTGATTCCTTAATAGTGTCATCATGCCAACGTTACATTTGTAAATTAAATACTTACTTTTAATCAGCAGACTGTCGTCCCTATTTCTCGTGAAGCGTGGATGGTGGGTGATGATGTTCTGGTTGTGGTACCACACGGTCCTGGGTGGTGGTGATCCTACGCTCTTGCACTCCAGAAGCAACGAGTTTCTCACAGCTACCGTCACTTCACCACCCAGTGATGCTACTCCAGCTACCACTGTAGAAACATGTAAAGGTTTTATAACTGTTCTTCAGAATTTTATTTTTATTTGAATGGAGTAGCAGACGAGCATGCAGGCCACGTGGTGTTAAGTGGTCGCTGCAGCCCATATACATCTACATACAACCTCAAGCAAGCATAGGTAAGTCTTGTCTGAGGTCTTATGCAGTTGCGCTGCTACTCCGGAGGCTGGTGGTCGCCTCATGTAAGTGTGGCCGGCAACTGCACCTTTCCACCGAAACCCAACAGAATTGGTTCACGGCAGAAGTGTGTGCAGCGGTGGTACTTCCCCGGGTGAACCATATTAGTTCTACAACCTACAAACTAATTACGAAGTATAGACAGTAAAATTTCACACTTATATCTACTCCTGTGCTTATAGCGTTTCACACTCATAGACCCACAGTAAGGTATATCCTGTGTCATGCCTGTGTCGTGAATGCCATAGACACACGCAAAGGCAGAAAAACAGATACCCAGATCGAGAACAGTCATTCTAATTTCTGCTTCGCCGGGAATCGAACCCGAGACTCTACGCGGTCGACGCTACGCGGGTCGACCGGGGGCTTCCAGTTTCATGCTTATTTTTTTAGTAACAATAATTTTATAATAGATTTATTTTTATAGATAGATTACCTTTACATATAAAAATACAGAATCTTATATGATAATTTTCTCTTTTGAAGTTAATAATATGGCAATATCTTATTATTTACCTCGTTGTAATGGTGTATTAGTAACCCTCTTGCTCTCTGGTCCTTCCCCAACTGCCGTACTAGCTGTAACCCATACGTCATACTGCCTTCCTTCGTAAAGTCCTTTCAATTCCATGGTTTGAGTTTTCTCATACGCATCTGAGTAAGGCTCTGCGTCAGCCCGAAAAACTTGTGGTCCGTCGTTGCTGTATGAAATAAAAATTTAAAATCTTTGATAAAACACACACTCACATACACACACTTACACATTCACGCGCACAGAGAAAGAGGGGTGGAGGGGGGGAAGAGAGTAGCTTGACAGACGTTTTTTTGGCTGCAACCCTTTTTTGCGTCCCATTGCTGGGCACGGGTCTCTCCCCATTATTAGGGAGGCCTGGAGCTTACTCCACCATGCTGCTCCAATGCGGGTTGGGGGAGATGCGGGTTAGTGGCCAACCCGCTGTCGGATATTTTCAAACCGCCTATAAGACCTCCGACAAGGTTTGTGTAACTTGAGGAAGAGCGGAGCCTCTCACTACGTGCATTCTGTGATTAAAATGCTTGCAATGCAATTTTAGGTACCCTTTTAAGTAAAGATGTCTTGTAAAATTAATAAAGAATTTGTTATTTTTAACACGCTTATATTAGCTTCACCTGTATGTATGTATGTATGTAACGGAATCTTTTAACTTCATTTTCACCTACTTCTAAGCGTCTGATTAACTTGAAATTTTGCACCGGGGTCAAGGGCTTTTTTTTTTGTTTTTAAACTACATTATTTATTTATAACTTATTTCTTGTAAAATGTACTGTTTGTACGTTATAACGGAAGTTATAATAAAAAAATAACACATCACTTGCATGCTCTGTAAACAATGTAAACAATAATATTTAATTATGTTTTAATGCTTTCTAAATTTCTCTTAAGACATGACGTCCACCGATCCGCACTTGGCTCATGGTCAGCGTGGTCGACTATGGCCTACATCTCTCTCACTTACGAAAGAAGGTCTGTGCCCATTAGTGGGACATAAAAATGGTTGAATAAAAAAATAGTCTTACCTAGAAGTAGGTTTGCAGTACACCGTATAATGTAGGAGCCTCCCATTAGGTTGCTTCGGTTTCTTCCAGCTGACGAGCAATGTGGTCGAAGATTGTGATAGAAGCTTTATTTCCGCTGGGGCATCTGGCACTAGTAATGTATAAAGGAATTAAGATAGTTTAAATAATTATGAACTTACAGTGTTATTCATAAAAACTCTTTAAATATCTTCCTAAGCATCATTTAATTTTTTATTTTATTTGAATGGAGAAGCAGACGAGCATGCAGGCCACGTGGTGTTAAGTGGTCGCTGCAGCCCATGGACATCTACATACAACCTCAAGCAAGCATAGGTAAGTCTTGTGTGAGGTTGTATACAGTTGCGTTGCTACTCCGGAGGCTGGAGGTCGCCTCATGTAAGTTCAAGCAACTGCGCCTTTCCACCGAAACACAATAGAATTAGTTCACGGCAGAAGTGGGTGCAGCGGTGGTACTTCCCCGGGCGAACGATAATAGTTCAACCACCTACAGTACCACCTACAATAAATTGATTCATTAGTCCTTAAACAGTTTTGGCAATTACTATTTAGTGCACTTTGTCTATACTATATTTTTATAAGCCTTACTTATATGTTAAGTGCATAGGTTGCATCGACTTGCCAGTCTCGGGTAAGTCACCCGTCAGTGGAACTGTGGAAAGGGTATTGCGCCTCGCTTCGATACAATTGTTTAGTGCCAAATCTGGTGCGGGGGAAGAACGCACACATTTTAATTTTGTCACACATTCACAAATAATCTTTCATCGCTACAGACGCATATATTTCTAAATAATAATATGTCAATTTCAATTATCAACGTCATTTTCTATGCACCGACACCACTGATACCGACACACACACACACTAGTTGTATATAACTAGAAGGCACATTGTGCATGCATGTTGGGACGAGGAGTTCGCCCCGTAAAGGCTACTCCTGTGACGGGTGTCATACCTGTCAATACCTTGATGCTCTAAGCTGTGTGACTATAATAAAGTGCGTGGACATTCATCTCGCCTACCTCACGGGGTAAATATCTCATTCCTATGAGGGAAAACAAGAAGCCCACGCTGGCGGAGCCGCAGGCAGGCTTCAAATTTGCATTAAGTCAATTGAACTGTCCATAATATTGGAAAGTTTTATTAATTCTAATCGAATATGTAAATTCAACACTAAGCATTCTTAATATTTAACTTTAAGCTTAAATTTAATCGTAAGCCACATTACCACCTTCACAGAAAGTTAACCCTCCGAACACAATTGACACAAGTCAAACTTGGCTACACTGTTACAAGTTGCGACTTCGAACTTTGTAATAATAGGGTTTTGATGTTAGACTATTAAATTTAGAGTGGTTTAAAGATCTCCTAAATGGATTAACTTATGATAATTATAAACGGTAACAATTGAAATACACTACGCAGTGCAGTGATGGTGATTAGATATGTGCAATAAAATAATTGAACGAAATACATTTTATAACAATAAAACAATTTGAAATATTGGAACCAATTAACTTTCCTAATTCTAAATGTTAGTTCAACATTAAGTTCCAACATTAAGAATTGTAAGCCGACGAAAAACAGATAGATGCAATGTCATAAGTCTTTATAGGTACAATAGATACGCAATTTTATTAAGGTAATCTTAAGTAAAGTTTTCGGAATTATTACCTACCCAGAAAAAGTTATGTAATAATGAAAAGTATGATTTTTTTTTTCTTTTTCGATGTCAGTTTTAATTTTTGTTTAAAATTAATCGTCACCTTAAATTTTAACGATCCGTATTACCACCGATAAATAAAGTTAGCCCTCTGAATACAATTGGCGCCGTCAAACTTGGCTACATTGTCACATAGTTGAGACTTCGAATTCTATAATAACAGAGCAATTGGAGTTTTCACTTGTAGTCCGGTTCGAGGATCTATTATTTTAGTGCAATTTGGAAAATAGCAGCATTTAAAAAAAATCCCATCAAAATTTTTTCGTCACATAGTTTTTTTTAACGTGTTTTAATACTTATTTGGAATTGACATAGCAACTAATATGTATCACTGAATTGTACCCCGCCGACTAAACGAAATTGACCGAATATACATAAATTATCTGTTATGTTCTTTACTTTTGTTAATATATTTTTTAAATCTGACAGCTAGTCCAAGCTAGTTTAACCTCTCCTGTTTGTAAACCTTAAATCACTAGTGAGTTAGAAGACACTATGTCAATATGTGGATACAGATTTGACAGAGACTTACAGCCGTATTCAAGAAGCATACTTGCTAAGTAAGCAGGCAACGCTATGCAGAGCCTAAAGAGCGTTATTTGACGTGCTTTCGTTATTTCAAGCCATCTATTCATGTCGTCGTCTATGAATTCGTTTTGATGACGCATTTGTTTGTTAGTTTGTTTGTTTGAACGCGCTAATCTCAGGAACTACTGGCTCGAATTGAAAAATTATTTTTTTGTCGAATAGTCCACTTATTTGAGAATGACTAATACCAAAGTCCACGCCGACGAAGTCGTGGGCGGCCGCTAGTCAAAAATAACCCGTATCATATCTTTTTGTAAAAAGTAGTGGATAATTATAACCAAACAGTGTTATATTATATATATCAGATACATTGGACTCTATTTAGAAAGATAATAGGCATTGTCTTTTGTGATATAAGTAATGACTAAAACGAACTAACGATTCTAAACTAAACACATTATTTAAAGCTAGAATTTGTAACTTCACTTACCATCTTGAAGAGTAGCACAGACAATAGGAAAGGAGTAAGGACCGGTCCCGTAGTTAGAGAAACCTGCCACCTTCACCGTGTAGTTCGCGTACTTATGTAGTCCTTGTAGTCGTAGTTCTGTCACCGGTGAAGTGGCATTCTGCCATTGACGACCTAAATAAAAACGTCTTTATAATGGAGTATCAGACGAGAATGACATATGATGTGAAGTAGCCGCTGCAGTCCATGGATTTCTACAAACAAACTCAACAAGGGGTTTTTGGCGGGAAGTCGGAAAAGACATAATGTGCTCTTGTTTTAATTTCATTTTCTTGGTGTATTTTGAGTTAAGTCGGATAAAGTTGATTGTATTTTTTTCGATATAGTTTAATTACAGTGCACGAGAGTTGTGAAATAAAATAACAGTGGTAAAATGTTTTTTTCTGTTTGCCTCCAAAATGACTTCGGACACGCTATATTAAAGTAGCCATCGCTTTACTTTAATGTTTGGCTGACTTGACTGACTGATTACTGACTACTTACTGAAATACTGACCTTATCTATTATTACTTCGTCCAGTTTCATTGAAATTGGTAAAAAATTGACTCGAAAATTATACTTGTCGCTGGCAATATGCACAAAGTTTGCAATGCCATAACTGAAGAAAAAAAGACTCAAAAAGCCTGAGTCTTCCTTGAGGTCATTAGCAGTTGCACTACTAATCCTTAAAGGAGTGGCAGACGTGCGGGTAAATACACGCACTTGTAGCATAATACAAAAAAGAAGAATAGAACAGTTACTTCGTCCCTGTAGCTTCGAAATGAATTTATTTTGCTATTAGCAGTCACCCATCTCACACACGACCGCGCCCGTTTGGCATACTTGCATAGATCGCTTCCGTTCTACGCTAACGGCCGGGCCATGCGCGCTTCAATTATTATTAATTTATTTTTTATTTATTTGGAATATTATTTATTACTATGGTCTTACCTTGAGCAGCATAAAGCACGGTATATCCAATAAGTGCCCCAGCCTGTTTGTGCGGTGGGATTGGCTGCCAACTGACTCGTAGTGCTGTTGATGTCACCCCTCCACATTCAACCGACGTTGGTCCTTCTTCGGGGGCTATATAATGATAATATATTATTAGGCAACGAAATAATATAATAGACATTGTGTGAATAGTGCTTAAATTAAGGCCTGTTACGGCGATTTCGAATTAGCACGATACGTTTAATATCCAAACGTTTCGTATTTAGAAGTTCTTATTGGCACGTATAAAAAAGACTTTGTTACGCATGTTAGATACTAATACAATAGGCTCGTAACTATAAGCTCATAAAAGCAGACCGTCTATGCCTAACCGATCAAATTGACCACCTGCGTGGAGCAATGGTTCCCATGCCGGACTGCCAATCGAAAGGTTCCAGGTTAGATTCCCGGCGAAACATAAATTTAAAAAAATAGTTTCACACTCATAGCCCCACAGTAGGGTAGATATACCCTGTGTCGTGGTGCCATGGACACATACAAAGACAGGAACATAAACATCCAGACCGAGAACAGAAATTTTGAACTCGTCATTCAAATTTCTGTTTCAATGGGAATCGAACTAACGGGTTCGATTCCCGATGGGTAATCCGGCATGGTAACCATTACGCCACGCGGGTCGTCTATTGAATGATATTTTTAAATTTCTGTTTTGAGTCTGGGTGTTTGTGTTTCTGTCATTATGTGCGTCCATGGTACCCTCGACACAAGGTATATCTAACGTACTGTGGGGTTATGAGTGTGAAACGTTTATTATTTTAGTATTGACGTGACAACGTCTTATAATTCGAGTGAGCCGGCTGCACGCACGAAAAAACATGACTCATGCGGCGTTACCTCGCTCTGAGGCGTTCCATTTAAGGCTTGAAGTGCAAGCGAGAGCGCGGAACGAGCGACAAAGAGGCACATACGGCCTCCGCGTTCGGCCAAAATACGAAATTCTGAAACAGCTCTCAAAACAATTTCTATTGTAATTTCCATTTGATGAAAGCAAACTTTTAAAAACAGCAAGAAACTTTTCGAGACAAAAATAAAGCGACAAACTTCTAAATGCGTTTGCCGAGGCGTTAATTGCGAAGACTGAAGTGATTTAAATTTGAAAGTGAGAAGCCATTATACGAACAATGGCTTTTACATTATATATTTCGGAGATTTCTTTAGGGACTGAACATCTAATTAGAAGATAGGTACAAAGTTAGTACATTTGGTAATTTTGTTTAACTATGGACTGAACGAACCTCAATGTTTTTTTTATTATTATATATGACAATACAAAATATTAGCAAAGCTTCGTTTTAGGACAAACAATATTCTTTAAAAGCTTATAATTCTGCTGTTGCTCTGTTTATTCAATACTAGCGGCCGCCCGCGACTTCGTCCGCGTGGACGTTTGTTTGTTTGAACAGTTTGACAAATATTTGTCTGATGAACATGACTATTTGTTCTGTGTCTGGGTGTTAATTTATCTATTTAAGTATGTATTTAGAATCATATAAGTATGTTTATCAGCTTTTTGATTACCATAGTACAAGCTCTGCTTAGTTTGGAATCAGATGGTGTTGTGTGAATTGTCCAAAGATATTTATTATTTATTTAACATTTCAGTTATTGGGGAAGGCTATATATATGTAGGCTATGTCCCATCATACTAAAACTAATACCAAAGTCCACGCGGACGAAGTCGCGGGCGGCTGATATTATGTAGCCTAAACCCTGTCTCGATAAATGGACTATCTAACACAAAAATATTTTTTCAATTTGAACCTGTATTTCTTTCTTGATTTCTTTTATTGATTAACGCGTTCAAACAAACAAACTCTTCAGCTTTATATGTATATCAGAATAGATTAATTTTGATTTGAATTTATGCCAAAGTATCAAAATACAATGAAACGAAATGAAATAGTTTATTAACATCCTGGGTAATAATATACACTTGATGTTTGTCATTGTTCTACAGTCATCAGCTGACCGTCATCCGCTTTGGGTGCGCTAAGGCTTATATGGGCTAGGAGAAAAAAGCGGGCGGAAAGAAACTCCAGCCCTGTTTTAAATAAATTTTCAGGTACAATGGGTATTTATTATGCAGCATGACTGTGGGGCGACAATATGTTCAGTTTCAATTAACTATCTAATAAACTTATTACAGAAACCAGAAATTTCTCACCTCCTTCCCTTGTGTCTTGAAATAGGGGAATAGAAAACGGCCCATTTCCAGCACTGTTGAACGCAGCTATTGAAACAGCGTATCTAAATAAATAATAAAGAAATAAATAAAACATTTCAAGCTGCAGTTAAAAATTATCTTCTTGCTTTATTAAGAAAGTAATTTAAAATTATTGCATATTTTATACAAATTCCAATCTGAAGAAAATTTAAATAACTTTGTCTGGTAGATGTTTTATTAAAATTTCTTAGGAATTGCAAAGCAAATAGCTTGAATGCATAGACAAAAGAACAGACGAACTTAATATTTATTTCTATTGGAATTTGTATTTAAATGACGTTTAACAGGTTGTATAACTTGGTTGCCCCGCATACAGCGCCATAATTTTTCCTATGTAGATATACTCCTATTTCTTCCAAAAAATGTGATTTGCTTACCACTTTACTTTAGCGGTCACCCATTATACACCCGATCGCGTCCGTTTCGCTTAGCTGCATAAATTGCCATCATATCTTACATGATGCCGCTTCTACATTATAATGTACTTGCGATTCAGAGTAACATCGCATCGCATGACACCTCATTATTATAAATATAATAATACCTAAATGATTGATTATTATTTCAAAAAAATATTAAGAAAACTACTAGGTATATAAAAGTCCCTATAGCTTCGAGATTAAGAATAGAGCTATGGTATCTCCTGCCTGATCGTAAGAGGCGACTAAAAGGGGGCTTCCGGGGTTGTAGGCGGTGAGAGTGGGAGCTCGATCCATCCAGCCAACAGCCCCGGGAAAGATGGCGGTGTGTGCGTGGCCGCATGCTGCGATAAGCATCGTAAGGTGCAAGAGAAAACTCCCCGTTCTGGAGCGCTGCACGTGAAGGGCACCGGTGTGTTCTACTGGAGATCCCGGAGACCTCCCCAAGCGTAGAGGCAGGCCACCGAGGGGGTTTTAGTGCGGTACAAATCCCACATAACCCGGTCTCCTCTCCCAAGGTGCCGGGTACCTTTTGAAGGTTTCCCCCCGATACCAAAAAAGATAAATATATAATAATAAATTGCATACCTTACGCCTTTTAGTAATCCAGTTATCACGTACTCCTGTTTCGAATACAAAGACGAAGTTTTGATAATTTTATCACTGGCTTCTTGGGTATCTGTGAAATAAAAATCTTTTTATTCTTAGAAGTTTATTTCAGCTCACTTAGAGGTCTTACAATATGTACCAAAATAATTTCTCGTTAATAAAAGCTGCGTATTAAAGAACAGTAATAATATTAAAATATTAACTACGAATCTACATTCATCATAGCTGTTTTTGGTCAGAGTTAGGAACGTTCGATAAGTCCAGTACAAAGTATTTTTACACTTGGACGACCCGTGTGGCGTAATGGTTATCACGCCGGATCGCCGATCGGAGGGTCCCGGGTTCGATTCCCGGCGAAGCAAAAATTTGAATGATGAGTTTATATTTCTGTTCTCGGTCTGGGTGTTTATATTTCTGTCTTTGTATGTGTCCATGGTACCCAAGACACAGGATATATCTACCCTACTGTGGGGCTATGAGTGTGAAACTTTATTTACTTGTATATATTATTTTGGTTAGAGATGCCTGCATTGAATCTTAATCTTGCTGTATGTGATTTACGAAAGGAAAAAAATGATTGTACTATCTTTACCATTCGCCTTTTTCTATGTGATTTTAAAAGCTAAATTTCTTTATTTAAGCAAAACATCTTTATTTATTTACCAAATCAAAATTTTGATTGTGTGTATTATATTCATAACTTTATTTAAATATAATTTAACTAGCCTTTCGCCAGCGGCTTCGCCCTCCTGGACCCGTTTAGTTCCCGTAGGATAAAAACCATCCTATGTCCTTTCCCAAGGTCCACTCTATCTGTGTTCCAAACATTAAAATTGGTTCAAGAGTTTAAGCGGGAAAGCATAGCAGACAGACAGACAGAGTTACTTTCGAATCTATAATATTAGTAGGGATGATAAATTATTCCATATCAAAACATACCTTGGACTCCACTCAGTTGGGGTACAGCTCTCAGTCGGTACCCCAGAATCAATCCGTTGTGAGTATCTGCCGGAGGTGGTATCCACTTAGCTCTGAGCTCTCCAGGCGAATCTGTTTGTTCTAATTGCACTCCAAGAGGTGGTGACGACGGAGCTAAAAGGAATCATGATTTTGTTTGTCAAAATTTTTAATTAATATATTAGGTGTACTAATATTAGTCCCAGTAGCTTCGGGATTAAGAATAGAGCTACGGTTTCCCCTGCCTGATCGTAAGAGGCGACTAAAAGGGGCTTCCAGGGTTGCGGAGGGTGAGAGTGCGAGCTCCAGCCAGCCGACGGGAAAGACGGTGGCGTGTGCATGGCTGCATGCTGCCGTAAACACCTGGTGCAAGAGAGCACATCTGCTCTCCCGAAGATGGGCCCGTTCTAGGGCGCCGCGCGTGGATTACACCGGTGCGTTCCTATGGAGATCCCGGAGTCCTCCCAAGCGCAGAGGCAGGCCACCGAGGGGTTTTAGTGCGGTCAAATCCCACATAACCCGGTAACCTCTCCCAAGGTGCTGGGTACCTTTTGAAGGTTTTCCCCCCCGATACCAAAAAAAAAGATATACTAATATTATAAGGGTAAAGTTATTTTGTATAAAACGTAAATATCAGGAACTACTGGTTGGAATTGATAGGTCCTTTTTGTGTTTCTATCCATTTAATTTCTTTCACGAGGATGGTTTTAGGATATGTTTATCACATCGCGCTATATCACGTAGGTACGTGTAAAACCGCGGACACATCTAGTACATAAATAAATTTAACTACAACAATAAAGGTAAACAGATGTTAAAACAAATTGATTTTATTCTTTAACTAGCTGTGCCCCGCGGTTACTCCCGCGTTATTTTTTTTAAGTATCCTATGTTACTTCTGATAACTCCAAGAATATAATATGTACAAAGTTTCATGATGATCGGTTGAGTAGTTTTCGCGTGAAAGAGTAACAAACAAACTTACTTTCGCATTTATAATATTAGTTGGATAGGATTGTCTTATAAAAAATAATAAAAAAATGTAAAATTAATACTCTTATGACATTTAAAATATGTCTCTAAAATTAAGTTTTTAACAAAAAAATAGAACCGACTTCAAACGGTAAAAAATATGTGTGTGCCTATAAAATTTGAGAGTTCCCCTCGATTTCCCTGGGATCCCATCATCAGATCCTGATTTGGTGACAATGGGACCACCTCGGGAGTATAAGCATACGACCAAAAAAAGAATTTTGAAAATCGGTCCACAAACGGCGGAGTAATCGGTGAACATATATAAAAAAAAATACATACAACCGAATACAGTACCTCCTCCTTTTGGAAGTCGGTAAAAAATTGAAATTTATGTAAGTACATTTATCCAAAACATCAAACGTCTTATATTACATACCCAAAAAAATCATTATTATGTTATTTATTTTATTTATTTATTTATGTGAAACACCTTAAAACTAAGATTCACAAAGGGTTAAACCTAATGCCTATTGGCATTGTCTCCCGGTCGACCCTGGGTGATGTTGAGAATGCGAGGTAGGCTTTCATAATAAACAAGCTACAGGAACAAATGGTTAATAGTTTCATAAATTAAATATTGCTTCCACTATGTTGTTTGCTACCATAGATTTTTTTCTGCAATAAACTTCATTGAATTCATATTTATAGCACAAACAACAACATCCTTACCCAAGTAAATTGTTTTATAGTAACTGAGCTTTATGAAAATAAATGTCTATTGTGAACACAACACAATGTACAACAACGTTATGCTCGAAGTAATACCAACAATATTACCTAGACCGTAGGAATAAAATTTCGGTAAAGCCCATTTAAATGAATATGTAATGCTAAAGGGTCCCGGCAACTTTTAGTTGAAGAAACATAAGGCTGAGGCCTTAGTCTGAGTCTGCACACGCGAAAACGTTACTATCGCGTTTGCGTTAAGAATTTAATTATCGACCTTATTCTTTGCAGGTTAAGATCTATCTCTCCAATTTTAACTCTGTTGCAGTAGTAACGTTCGCGCGTTTACAAACTCTCACTAAGGGCTCTGGTTACCCGTACGGCGCAATGGTTGTCATGCTGGACTGCCAACCGAAGGGCTCAGTTTCTGGCGAGGCAGAAACTTGAATGATGAGTTTAAATTACCGTTCTTGGTCTGGGTGTTTGTGATTCTGTCTTTATGTTTGTCTATGATACCCACGACATGGTGCCCCATTTGTTATGTCCAAGCAGAAAACTAAGCTTCACTAATAATCTTCTGAGAACTCCAATGAATGATTAACTTCGTAACTTAATTTTTTTATGGATTTAAAGGTTATAGTAGTACTAGCCTTCCGCCAGCGGCTTCGCCCGCGTGGTCCTATTTTATAGGTTCCCGTAGGATAAAAACCATCCTATGTCCTTTCCCAAGGTCCACTCTATCTGTGTTTCAAATTTTATTAAAATTGGTTCAGTAGTTTAAGCGGGAAAGGGTAGCAGACAGACAGACAGAGATACTTTCGAATTTATAATATGAGTAGAGATATAGAGATTTACATACCTACATAAATAATGACAGCTCTAAAATCATAAATGCATAATATTCGTTTTTATAAATCATCATGTAACAACACACTTTTCAATTAAAATTATTTACCGAAATCATTCATGCGTTAAGGTTACAACATGTTATCCAAATTAATCGTTATAAAACAAACTCAGGATTCTGAATATGTACGTTCATTGTGAACAGTACAAACTAGAAATACAAGACTATTACGCTCGAAATAATACTAACAACAACACAACTAGAAATAAACTTTCAGAGGAGCCCATTTCAATAAATATCTAAAGCTAAAAGGTTTCGGTACATAGCCTTTACTTGAACAATCATAAGACTGAACAAGAATAAAATTAAGTATCTATCTAAGCAAAGCTTTATTGCTAAACGGGTACGACGTTTATAAATTGTATGGCTCTTGTTTCGTGAAGGCAGATTACTTGATACTTATGCAAAAGAAGATAAGATTGAATATAGATTGGTTTAAAATTATCACGAACGCAAATTATTTATATCACAATAGAATCGTTAGGGTTCAGACATGCCATAAAATTTTGAAAGCATAAATTAAATACCTTTCCAACAAAATGAACGAAAGAGCCAAAAGACGCTACACAGATATTTTTTCAAAGAATCAGTCAGCATCACTGGAAATCTTAAATGTTTGTAACGGTGACATAGAGAAAATCAAACACCCACCACACACACAAACTCAAATGAAGCTTAAAACTATAGATGTAATACACCCTTTTTCTGAGGGTTCTGGTGTCATTACACAATTGTGTACTCTCTCAGAGTTCTGTAAATAAACGTCAAACAATAAAATAAATAAACAGTAGAAATAAACTTTCAGAGGACCCCTTAAATAAATATCTTAGACACAAACACAAGTACCAATAAGGTCTGAAGCCCTTAAAGGATAACACTATTTTTTCGAAGATTCTGATGTCATCACACTATTTTATAGTATCTTACCCACAGAGTACTTTTATACAAGAAATCTTAACGTTGTATAAATTAACATCCATTGTGAATACAGAAGAGATAAAACCCTAACGCTCGGAATAGCATGAACAATAAAAAACTACAGTAAATAAATAAATTTTCAGAGGAGCCTTTTTAAAGCAACTAAGTCTTTCACGTGATACGCACATAATGAGTAGTAAACCTCAAAAAATTAATTGTATACGATATGACCGTTCTGTAAATAAACGTTTATTGTGAAAAATATAAAGGCAAAACCGTTACGCTCGAAATATCACTAACCATCAAATAATTAAATTATAATTTGAATAATATAAAATGGTAGAAACTACTTTTCGGAGAAACCCATTTAAATAAATATCTAATACTAAAGGGTTTTGGTAGCCCTTACTTGAACAAACATAACAACACTGAACAAGAACAAAATTAAGTACCTACCCAAGCAGCAAGCTTTATTGCTAAACGTGCTCGACGTTGATAAATTGTTATGACTCTTGTTTCACAAAGGAAGATTACTTGATCCTTATGCAAATGCAGATAAGATTTAAAATTGATTGGCGTAAGGATCGTCGCGAAAGCAAAATTTATTAGAGCTTTACATCATCACAGAATAGTGAAGTTGTAGATATGCCACTATTTATTTATTCAAAGGTTGATTCTTAAAGCTTTCCTCTGAATAGACAACCCTTAAAACCAAACAAAGATATAACTAAACCAAGACAAGAAGTGACTTGTGTGTACAGTTACGTGTACAGATGTAATTATATTTAATTATAAAACTCCTTCAAGCGATATACTAACAAGATTTTACCCAAATAAATGGTTATACATTCTCAATTTTATAAATGTTCATTGTTAATAACATAAAGATAGGAATGACCGTAATGCTCGAAAAAACACTAACAATATAATAACTAAACAGTAGAAATAAACTTTCTTAAGAACCCATTTAAATAAATATCTAATGCTAAAAGGTCTCGGTAGCCCTTACTTGAACAAACAGAAGACTGTACAAGAACAAAATTAAGTATCTACCCAAGCAGCAAGCTTTATTGCTTAACGGGCTCGACATTGATAAATTGTTATGACTCTTGTTTCACGAAGAAAGATTATTTGATCTTTATGCAAATGAAGATAAGATTGAAGATGAATTGGTTTAAGTGCGTCGCGAAAGCAAAATCTGTAAGAGTTTTTACATAATCACTAAATTGACAAGTTTTACGTGTTCTGTAAAGTTAATATGTATAATGTATATAGTAGGTATGAGAATAGCAAATTTTTATACCCCTAAATGATACGGTGGCTCAACCTAAAAAAAATTTTTTTTTGACAATTTTATGGTGTGGCGTTAAAAAATACATTCAGTACTAAATTTTTACCCTCCTACCGCCAACCGCCAACCCCTACTTTTTAATAGCCATATTATATATATTAGTAGGCGATACGGACTTCGCGGGATCCGCTAGGTATAAAAAGTATTATATTATAATGTTATCAGGAGGACTGATAATTCAGCAATACACATTTCAGTTCATTAAAAACTATAGACAGTAAAATAATTAAAGCACTTTAATGGAAACTAGTTACGAATGGAAATAACAGGCGAAGTTCTATTAAGTGATTTGCATTTTATTCGCGTTTTTAGCTCTCTTGTTTTTAACTCAGTGATTCAAATGCTACAGTTTTAGCGTTTATTAGGACCTATAAAGTTTATAGCACTTTTGCTTTAATACATTAAATGACTGCTTGCAAATGACGGGTTTACAGAAAGCACTAGATTTAAAGCATTTAACCTTAAGGAATAAAAACTTGAAACAAAATCCATAATACGTAAAACATCGATATATTATTGATCATTTATTTGTTGTTATCTTTTTTGACTCTTTTTTCTAAAACGGATTTTGAGTTCCCATATTTGTAGGTTAATGTTTTGTAATGGATTACCGATTCATTTGTTATAATGCCATTGATGTCCTTTCAGTGGTATTTTATCAACATTATCGAATCAAGTTGTATTATTTGAATAATTGATTTTAACTATTCTATTCAATATATGATCTATGGCTGACACCATGTTTTAGTAAGCACTCAAGAGGCTTCTATCATCTTCTATTGTTTTCCAGCTGACATTTTATTGAAACAAACATCTAAAGAGTTTTATTGATTGAAAGTGTAAGAGGAATGAACGTTTTGCGCGGGAATAAAATGTTTAACGATGGCCAATAAATTGTTGGAGCTGTAAACCTACTCGATTCAAGGACCAAGGAGTAAAATGGAGACTTTTTATAATTCTGTTTACTTAAACTCTCTTTGTCGTGTTGGAATGAAGCAATAAATGCTAATGTTACAGTTCAGTGAATACTATTAAGCTTTTTTACAGGCCAAAGTTGTTTACTTAATGTAGGAAAAAAAAAATGATCACATTTAATTATTTCTAAAATAATTTATGGAGTAGTAATAATGGGTGTGTGTTTACAATATTGACACTACGACGACAAAACAATTTGAGAGTGGATAAGACATCGGATTCCCGCAATAGAGGTCGGGGTTCAAACCCCTAAACTTATTATGAACTTACGAAGAAGTATTTTATTCATTGTCACTACTCATACCAATTTCGAAAGTATGGTGCCTAGCAGTGGACCATTTAAACGGTAGAAAAAAAATACAGTCTCTATATAAATAACCCCTTGTCACGATGTCTGTCATTCCAAACTACTCAAGCGATCATAATGAAAATGAGTACATAATATGGTATGAAAATGTATTGGGTCTTTCTTAAGAAAAACTATCCTGTTTTTATTTCGATAAATGACCTCAATATAAGACCCTTTGTAACAGGTGCTTACGTTATAAAAGGAATCGAGTACCAAATTTCATAAATCTAACTTTAGTATCTTAGGCTCTGCAATGACTAATAAGACAATCAAATCAAGTAATTTCATACATATTGAAAGACAGATATGTATGTATTTATAATAATAATAATAATTTATTTATTTGTATAAACTTGTGTAGGTACAGTAAAAACATATGAAGTCTCTGGTCCCTGAATTAGTAAAAACTGTGTCTCAGAGATCAGTGTCTTCTCCCAATATTTATGTTGCTAGAGTTATACAATTAGACTTATGTACATTTTTCAACATCAGGTTTAATAAAAGCAAAAAAATAAAAACAAAAAATTACATGTGATGTGTGTGAATGAGTGTATGTATATGTGTGTGTTTATGTGTGTGTGTATGAGTGAGTGTACGTATATGCATGGGTGTGTGTATGTATGTATGTATGCATGTGTGTGTGTGTGTGTGTGTGTGTGTGTATGCAAGCGTGTATGTGCTATATACTCATTAATACATTTTCTACATCTTCATCATTTCTTTTATTTCATTCATTTCATTTATTTTTGTATGTAAATATCCTGTATCATTTCTGCTGGCTTCATTTAACTTGTTATTTTCAGTTGTATTATAAATAAATAAATAAATATCTTTGGACAACTCACACAATGCCATCTGATTCCAAACTAAGCAGAGCTTGTGCTATGGTAATCAGAAAGCTGATAAACATACTTATATAATTCTAAATACATACTTAAATAGATAAATTAACACCCAGACACAGAACAAATAGTCATGTTCATCACACAAATATTTGTTCTGGGTGGGAATCGAACCCACGACCTCACGCTTCGCAGTCGGCTCATCACCCACTACGCCACGGAGGCTGTCAATTTATTTATTTGTATAAACTTTTAT
Source organism: Pyrgus malvae (assembly GCA_911387765.1). Taxonomy (NCBI): domain Eukaryota; kingdom Metazoa; phylum Arthropoda; class Insecta; order Lepidoptera; family Hesperiidae; genus Pyrgus; species Pyrgus malvae. Next base: position 10,863,043 of record OU426969.1, read on the forward strand.
AAAAATATTATAACAGCTAAGTCTCTCGTTTGTTCATTAATTATTTATCACAATAATGAGCGCTAGCGGTTTAAAACTCATTGTCTTAGCAAACTTTGCGTTATTATTCTCAATCTACCACTTGTTTTCATAATTGCGTCAGTTCATTGTCTTGATAAGAAAGGCGTTGTTTCTTTTTCGCTTATTACTATTTAACGACTTAAAGGTTTATTTTAGTCTTGGAAATGTTTTTAGTGAATAAATAGATATTTTGTTGACAAACGATTTTTTTTCTTTATTAATGGCACCAATGTCATATTATATCTGTATTCAGTAAAATAAAAAATAAAAATATTTAAAATACAAAAGTTATCTTAATGAACATCAATATTTTCCCAAAAAAGAGCATGGCATGGCTTTTTTCAAAATCCTAGCAAAAGCCTAACGAAAAATCATTTTTTATTTTAAATACTTTGAAACTTTCTTTACGGACCAATTTGAATAAGTATTCGAAACAGTTCCGTTTTAATGATAAAAACATCGCAGACAACAATACTTTACTCTGTTCTAGACTTAAAATAGAAATGCCTGACACTATATTTCGTGATGTCAAACTATTTTTATATATTTCTGAGGATCCTTATGGCCTGCATTAATTTTATCTTATTTATCTGTAAATATGAAGTAGGTTGTAATGCATTGTTACATATCCCTTACCTTCTTCTGTTGTTGTGAACCGCACTGGTGTTGAATATGGACTTAAATCTGCTTGGTTTCCTCCCGCCACTCTTGCCGAATAACTGGTAGCTGGCTGTAAGTCTTCTATCTCGATTCCATGTCGAATTTTATCCAACCTGATAGAAAAACAACGTTAAAAATGTTAGTGTTTTCAATACACACACTTCCTCACCTTATCTAACATTATATCTTGACTCAAAGTTTCTTTTTAAATGCATTACCTACATTGTATGTGTATCCCCTTGTGACAAAAGTCAATAAAGGTTTTTTCAATACATTTTTAATCATAATATTCTAAACATAAAAAATTGTAATCAACCGAATAACTGAATATAAATTCATTTCACCATGGGTGGTCTAATATATTTTACTTAGAATATTTGAATTTGAAATATTTGCGTCACTCGTAATCAATACACTCATTAAAAGTTCTAGGTATAATTTAAGCTGAAGCAGTCTCATTTGATTTCCAAGACTTGTAATATATCCAAAGTTATATTGAGGCTTCTACGCTATTAAAGCGTTAGTACATTTAAGTAAGTTGCTTTTTTAGATATTACACATTTAGTTGAAAAACCTGATATACGAATTACATACCTGGTCACATTTATGGTCCTTGCGGTACTCCAAGACAATCGTTGACTGCTTGTTATTTGTAAGCTATAATACTGAGCAAGTGATCTTGTCATATCTCTCCACGATAGCTTCACTGATCGACTCTTTATCGAATCCACCGATAAGTCAGATGGAGGCAACGGGGGCTCTAAATCAGAAATAAATTTTTGACATTACTAAGGCTCTCAAATATGAATCTGTCAGTGTCATCATTATAGTCTACAAGAATAATTTTCATCATAATCATATAATATATAATCATATTATGTATCCTCGAATATAACTATGTATTGAAGGATAAATCTTCCTTACCTAATATAGTTAAGTGTACATTGAAAACGTCTGCACCAAACGGATTTCCGGCTCTACATTGATATAAAGCTCCGTCACTCGTTTCCGTTTGCAACAGTTCCAATATGTTTGTTACACCATCATCTGTTTTTACTTCTGATATCTTTACCCTACAAAATTGGAATATATTGAAAAATTATTTGATTTGGATATAATTAATAAATACTATTGTACCTGAAAATTTATTTAAAACAGGACTGGAGTTTTTTAGCATCCGTATTTTTCTTCTAGCTCATATAAGCCTTAGCGCACCCAAAGCGGATGACGTTCAGCCGATGGCCGTACAACAATGACGAAGTGTATATTTTTACCCAGAATGTTAATAAACTATTTCATTTCATTTCATTTATGATTATCACACAAGTAAAGGTATTAAATAAGGTGTCGAACTTTGTGTGAGAGAAAACAATATACCTAAATCCATCTAGTATAAGAAAAAACAAAGCATAACAAAACGAAATAAAAGTGGATTTACACGAGCCAAAGTTAGCAAACACAGTTCAACAAACTACAAATACAAATATGCACCAAATAAAACTTGATCCCCAACTCGAGTTAAACAACAAAAGTTTTGATAGTACAAAATAAGATTGTATAAAGCTACTCGTATCGTATATAAGGCGCATAACACAAGATGTAACCTACCTCTGCGTCAAAGGATTTATGGGTTTTCCGTTTCTCGTCCACATAACTCTTATCGGATCATCGCCTTTTGCCTGGCATTCTATTGTGATATGTTGACCGAGTTTTGCTGTCAAATTCCTCGCAGCTATATCGAAAGTTACTGGTTCTGAAAAAGATTTTTGTACATACAATGTTTGTTTCGTCTATAATGTTATTATTTCTATACTATCTCTTTTTTAGATAAAGTAAGAGACACGAATTCTTCATATAAAAAGCAAGTTGCTTTGCGAGAGTTAAATTAAACTTTATTGCAGTTTATTTTTCCTTATCTACTGTTTGTGCAAGTAAGACAGCTTCAAGTCAAGATTGCAGAATTCTTGGAAGCTTCAGTGAATCTCGCGTATCTTAGATCAATTTTCACTTCTCTGCATTTATTGTGAAATTTCAAAGACAAAGACAAAGATTTTATTTGCACAAATATGGGTGTTTTTATACATGTGGTTCGCCATGTTTAGGTTCATGAGGTATGCAAATATTACAACAATTAAAAACAAATTACAAATTACAAAAAAATCACTGCTATTGTTTTTGTATTAAAGGTAATGTTTATCGTGAAAATTTAGTAATATAACGATAAAAACCTTAGCGTGCACCAGAAATAGAGGAATAGAACATAAAAACATAGAACATAAGAATATAAAATACAATGAATCCTTTAAGAATCAGAAATCAGATACTTGGTCATATAAAGTCTTAAGTTATTTGTGATGTGCTATCATTTTAAAAGTTTTCTACCACTTATAGGAGTGATAATAATCATATGTAGTTATTATTCGCTATGACGCAAAAAAACATGAGAAGTATCAAGCACAATTAGAAATCGAAACACCACGAGGAAAATTCAAAATATGCCACAATAAGCCCATGACTAGTAACCTAGTATTTAATTATGCCAGTTCTAACGAAGGCCCGTACAATTGTGAATTATGTATGCAATGAGATCTAAATAATGCAGCAGTTCCGTTGTTTCAAAATGGAGATTAATTAGATGCGAACGGATTATTTGCGGATACGAATAATATTTCAAAGTATATTGCAAATATAGAGAGAATTAATTTAAACTGATCGGACTTTACTATTTGCAGTATAGAACAAGAAAGAAAATTTGGTTTAGTAATTACTAATACCTACTCTAAAAAAGATACATATTTACAAAACTGAAATATTGTATGCACTCAAAACACAATGACCTATACACTGCTATCCAATACTATAAAAAACTGGTGTATATATTTCATCAAAAGTAAATAGTTTCATAAGAAAAAGTTAGTAGAATCAATACAAAAATAACTATGCAAACTCCCAACAGTTTCATAAGCTTATATAAACAATTTTGTTTCAAATTTCGCTATGAAATATCCGGTAGTGATTATTTGCCTCCATGTGGGGAATTTTGAACAAACATAGTGAAGCTCGAATATGATTGAATAGCAGAGTAACTATTTGATTGAAGTCTCGAGGTTTGACGCAATATTATCGAGACGAGTATAATAATTATACCAAGTAAATGTAGATATTATTAAAGTTTAATACATTCTGTTTAAAATTGGATATTTGTTCATTACATTCTAGTCTGAAATTATTTACATAAGTAAATGATTTATCTATTTTTCTCGCTTCGATACATAATTTCTGTACCAAATCTGGTGCGGGGGGAAGAACGCACACTTTTTAATTTTGTCACACATTCACAAATATTCTTTCATCGCTGACGCATACATTTCTAAAGTCAATTTCAATTAACAACGTCATTTTCTATGCACTGACAACACTGACACCGACACACACACTAGTTGTATAACTAGAAGGCACATTGTGCATGGACGTTGGGACGAAAGGTTAGCCCTTAAAGGCCACTCCTCTGACAGGTGTCATACCTGTCAGTACCTGTGATGCTCTACGGTGGAAACACGCGTTTTTTCTTGAAACGCTTATTAATATCCATAAGAAATAACTCCAGAATGGAATCAGACTAACTTTATTTTGTTCCATCATGCATCGAAAGAAAGTGCTATTTAAAGAGATTGATCGTCAGTTATAAGGTTATCATGGCTATTAAGACAATTAATTTAATAAGGCACCAAACTTTCCAACCCGGTTCAATCTGTTATTGCGAGATTTCTCGATATCTTAATTTTTACTTTACGGATGTCGAATCCAGACTGACTGACTGAAGATGATATTTTATTTAAATATTTTCTATATTTTCTCCCTATAGTATTGAGAAATTTAGGGTAAAAAGAAGGCTGTCACTCTTCAGCCTCCATATATCTCCACAAAAAAGAGTGAAAGAAGTCAAGTAAAATGTGTTTCACTTTCTCATTTACAATTTTTCTATAGAAGTATGTATGGTTACTATCTCTTACTTGCTGAAAATAAAAACATTATTACCCACGCATAAAATCATAATTTTCTTCACTCCAATTTACTTCTTCACATTATGAAGATCCTACGCAAAATCTTTATATTTTGTTTGTAACTTTATTCCCCTTTGAAAATAAAATAACGTAGTCTTTTATTTTTAACATCTATACAAAGAGTTGCGCGAAGACCGTTCAAGTGTTCAGAGCGTGACCTATTACGCTCTAGTTGGTGTTTGCTTACACCATAGAGGGTACATAAGGAAACTATAGAGACCGCTGTAAAGTACTGTTCAAAGCATCAGCCTTAAGTCAATTTTCTAAGTAAATTTTGCCCGTTATGGCAAAATGTAATGGATTTACACGCTGTTACCATAGATTTCGTGCAATTTTACATTTATAGCGAGGTTTTACCCATCTCCAAGCCAATCTTGCCCTTAGCTGCGTAACACTTGCGTTCAGCAGCTGATTCATACGCAAATATTGTAGTTGGCAGAAAACTGAGTTTACGCCACCTAAATGTAACCATGTTATTGCCACGCTCGACGCTCCAAATGCGAGAAAGCTTTGGTTTCACTAGGAGTAGGTATTAGCATGTATTAGTCCGAAATATAATATTCAGAAATACAACTCAGACTTTATTTCGCAGCTACACAAACCTTTTTAGTTCATAAAGCCATTGTAAACTCTATTGCGCTTGCTTTATACCTTTTAATACTTACTCTAACAGCCTATTCAATACGGTTCATTTAAATGTTTCTGCCTTTATAAATGTGCTATTATGATTATTAGGTATAACAATGAATACTTATGGTATACTAAATTGAATTATTCACTACCTATGACACAACTGGTATTGAAAATATTTAATTTGAAATTGTTTATGTAAAGTTACTTCACTCAAGAAATAAATATTAAAAGGAATTGTTAAATTATCCAATTATTGTACTTATAAATACTTTTCGCGTTTGCTACCAAATTGAACGAATATCACACCTATGAAACAATATATTTGATTTGAAATCCTGTGCTTTAAAGTTAAATACAAGCTAAATTATTAAATATCACATTTTGTTTTGTTGTAACATTAAACGTACACGATTTACAAAACTTATTATGTATGTTGCGTGCGACATCCGTTTTTACTTTATTTCGTTCTCTTTTTGTAATTTTCCTAGCATTTTTGCGGTTCAACTGTGTGAATTATTTTTAGCTATTGAAGTGTGTAATTTTTTATGTGAATCTAAAACTCTTAACAATTATAAAAATACGGAGCAATGAAAAGAAATGTGCACTAATACGATCGACGTCGCGCTACTCTGTAGGTTTGTGGTTTTATCATAAAACTATAATAAATAATAAAAATAATAAACGTTATACACTCATAGTCCCACAGGGTAATTAATACCCTGTATCGTGGACACCGTGGATACATATAAAGACAGGAACACAAACACACAGACCAAGAACAGAAATTTAAACTCATCATTCAAATTTCTGTTTCGCTGGGAATCGAACCTGGGACCCCTTGATTGGCAGTCCGGCATGGTAACCATTGAGCCACGTGGGTCGTCAAGATGTTCAGATTTCTTTCCTAACTCTTCAAAAGCTTACACACACTAGCGCTTGTCAGTACGCATTACTACTACAACCGGAGACGACCGGACTCCGTTAAGGGTTTTAGTCGTCAATTATAATAGTTAATATAATTTTATTACAATACTTACTATTTACAGATATCCAAATGGTCTTGCTAAGAGCTTCTCCAACTCCGTTCTCAACATGACAAGTGTATAGCCCAGCATCCGATAGCGCTACCGAATCGAATATCAGGGATCCATTGGACAAACTCAAAACTCCACCACCCGCCACTTCCAGCACTGGGCGCCACGAATCTGACACAACTGTATGAAAAGATATAACTATTAATTAAGAGATAAATATATTGAATGATACTAAGATGAAAATGAAAATATAAGATAGATTAAAAGACATCAAAATATTTAGAGAACCACTTTTGGAGGAAATATTTATTTATTTAAACTTTTCTACCGTACAAAAGCATCGGATAGAAGGCGGACTTAATGCTTAGAGCATTCTCTACCAGTCAACCTTAAGGTAGTAATATATTAATCCATAAAACTTAATTATACTAAGGGCCTCTTTCACCACCTTCAAGTAAAGTGACAAGTACGCTAATTGTCGGTTAAAGTCACCCAAGTAACTTCAAATTCAATTTCACGATGTTTGAGTAGCACTAATCATATGATAAACTGACCCGTACTCATAGCTTTTACTTCCCAATTAACTTTACTTGGGACGTAACTAATCAACACCTTACTTGGAGATGGTGAACGAGGCCCTTAATCTACAATATTGAATGATACTAAGATGAAAATGAAAATGGAAGATAGAGCAAAAGACAATGTCTCAAAATATTTAGAAAATCACTTTTGGAGAAAATACAATTTTGATATACTGTTTGATGAAAGTCGATGAAATTATTCTTACAAGTTGAATCCTAATGTTCTAGAATATAAATAAATAAATCTACGTTACACACTCATAGCCCCACAGTAAGGTAATTAATACTCTGTGTCGTGGGTACCATGGATACATACAAAGACAGGAACACAAACACCCAAACCGAGAACAGAAATTTAAACTCATCATTTAAATTTCTGTTTCGCCGGGAATCGAACCCGGGACCCCTCGATTGGCAGTCAGGCAGGGTTATCAATTATTCATTTATTTTAAAATTAAAGTAAATTATTGAATGTTATGAAACAATTAATTTAGTCTTTTGTATGCTGGAAGGAAATGGTTACCAATGCAATTATTAAGAAAATAACAGAAATAATTGAACGTAAATAAAACAGCAAAACCTTCAATTCAATATTGTTGCTGATACAATATCATAGAGTTTAAATTTGCATTCTTGTTAAATTATTTGTTGGTTCAACATCGTTTCAAAATAAACATATCGTTAAGTATGCAACCTACTTAATGGAGTATGTTTAGTTTCATTGTTTTATAACATACGTTTTTATTTGAATAGCAGACGAGCATGCAGACCATGTGGTGTTAAGTGGTCGCTGCAGCCCATGGAAATCTACATACAACCTCAAGCAAGCATAGGTAAGTCTTGTCTGAAGTCGTATGCAGTTGCGCTGCTACTCTGGAGGCTGGTGGTCGCCTCATGTAAGTGTGGCCGGCAACTGTAACTTCCCACCAAAATACTACAGAATTGCTTCACGGCAGAAGTGGGTGCAGCGGTGGTACTTCCCCAGGCGAATCATAATAGTTCTACCACCTACATTACTGTTTACTATTACTGTCTGTCATCTTTGAATTGATTCTATAATTCGCGCTTTTCCTGTTAATATTGTTTGTAGATATTTTCTTTGTACATTATATTCTTATTAATCCTTTATAAATCGTTTACTTTTTTCTAATAATCCATCATCATTAAAAAAACGATGTAACAAAAGTAGATTCAAACATCTTATCAAATTAGTACTCTTATAGCTCATAACTCCACTTGGTAAACATTACACATTTCGAAATAAACGCGTCATTATCTGAGGATTTGTAAAGAAATATGAGAAATTGTTATATATTAGCAACATTTTTCTCCTACATACCGTCCTTCTTCAACCAGTGTGTCTGTGGTTGTGGATACCCGTTCGCGCTGCATGATATATGGCCGTTCCTTCCCAAAAGTAATGATGTGTTCTGCGGTTCCTCGCTCCATTTCGGTGCCACTGAAACATTTTAGAGCTTCAGTTTGTGTAGAATTCTTCGTATTTGGAGGTGAGCTTACAAGATAAATTGTTGAGAATATTTGCATCGTTATGACGATGAAATATAAATCTTTACATTAATCATAAGTTTTTTTCTTTAATACAAATCTATATTATATCTATAGATTTGTGATTGAAATCATATTTTATATAATAATTGTGGAGTAAAAATACATTAGTAGTAAAATGTTCGACTATTTATCCAATGACTAGCGGCCGCTCGCGACTTTATCCGCGTGGACTTTGGTATTAGTCATAGTATAATGTCATATAATATAGTCTATAGCCTTCCCTAATAAGTGGACTATTCAACAAAAAAAGAATTTTTCAATTCAAACTAGTAGTTCCTGAGATTAGAGCGTTCAAACAAACAAACAATTAAATACTATAGATATTCCCCGTTTTTGCAATTTTCACTGATGCTTCGCTCTTATTCAAACAAACTCTTCACCTTTAAAAATTAGTATAGATTTATAAGGTTCTTAGTATTACCCCTTCACATCTATCAACCACAGATATCGTTTGTACTACAGACAAATCAATTGTTAAATCTCGAATATTACGAAGATCAATTTCATTTAACTCCAAGTAAATTATTTTATATTTTATGAAATGCAACATGATCTAAAATATAAACCTTTGATAAGCGTAAAGGACGAAGGTACACGCTATAAAGTTTAATTTAATTTGTCTTACCTTTAATATACAAGTTGACTGTTCTATTCACCTTGGCTACGTGGTTGGCGGCTACACAAGTATAAGTTCCACAGTGTTCCAAGGAGACATTCTTGATGATAAGTACACTAAATACTTCCAAGCTTCTCTCTACGATCTGTTAAGCCAAAGACATTCTTGTCGGTGAGGGGTTGTTTAGAAAATGGACTAAATTTAATAATCTATTGCTAACGTAACGTGTGTGGTATCATTGACGTTTTTTTGAAAAAATGGTTTTTGATATTATTGGCTGCAACCCTTTTTACGTCCCACTACTGGGCACGGGTCTCTCCCCATTATTGGGAAGGCCTGGAAAACTCGAGCACTCCACCACGCTTCTCCGATGCGGGTTGGTGGAGATTCGGATTAGAGGCCAACCCGCTGTCGGATGTTTTCAAACCGCCCATAAAGCCTCCGACAAGGTTTAACGACTGTTATCTATCGACAACAACCGGGACCGACGGCTTGACGTGCCGAAGCATGGAAACGCGCATGAATTTTCTTTGCCACTAGCGGTCACCCATCTCACACCCGTTCGCGCCCGTTTGGCTTAGCTGCATAGACCGCTTGCGTTCTACGCTAGTCGCCGAGCCATGCGCGCTTTGATATTATTAGACTTAAGAGAAATATAAGAAGAATTGTTGAAACTAAATAATTATTTGAAGAGATTTTATATGTTTTGCCATTTCAATTAGTTACAATCTTTACGGTGTATTTCTCTCACGAATTAAAGCCAAAATGTGCATTACCTAATTCTATTAACTTCAATTCGAATGACTTCAAGTGCTATACTTACTTCAAACTACTTTATGCTATCTGTTTAGTGGCAAATTTAATTTACAATATTGTCTATGCTATTGTTTTACTCTTTACAATATTCTTTGTGTTATTTGTACTTTTAACTAGCAGCCGCCTGCGACTTCGTCCGCGTGGGCTTTAGAATTAGTCATAGCGTGATGTTATAATTATAGCCTTCCCCAATTAATGGACTATTCGACACAAAAAGAATTTGAAATTCGAATTAGTAGTTCCTGAGATTAGCGCGTTTAAACAAACTCTTCTGCTTTATATATTAGTATAACTATTACTTACTTTTAGGTGTGTCGGAATCTTTTTTCCGTCTTTTAACCAAGAATAATAAACTGGAGAATCTCCGCTCTTAAGGTTACAATGAATTTGTACAATTTGACCTTCTTGTAGGTCTGACGCTAGCAAGATCTCTTCTAACTGAGGCGCTTCAACGACTTGTAGTTCAAATGACCTTTTAGCCATTTCTCCTGATGGACTCCTTACCACACAAGCATATGAAGACCCACTATCACTTTTGCTAGCTTTATGTATAGTTAAAACACCATCATTAGTAACACTTGCGTCCCTTTTAACTCTTAATTTAGGTTTTCGGCCAAAAATTTCTATACTTAAAGCCGTATTTTTGACAAATCTTTTGTAACGATTTGTTTGAACTGTGTCTGGAGTAATTTCTTTTCCTTTATACTCCCATATTATTTCTCTGAAACATAAAGTAATATTTACAAACTTAATTCTTCATACTTTATTAATATTAATAACCACATGTTTATCTATTACCTTATTGGGTATCCGTAATAAGGACACCTCAGAGTTACACTCTGACCGCTTTGAGCTTTGAATGGTGGTAAAGTTCTTATATACGGTGGACCTAGAAACGATGTTATCATTACCAGTGTTAAAATAAGAATCTGCTACAAAAGCTTCATTATCAATAAATGCACCCGTTCTCAACAGCCATACTAAAGAAACAGAAATAAAAAACAAAATGTAATTGGATCTTACCGTAAACATTTACCCTGTCATGATGAGAAACAGTGGTGTCTCCATGGTGGGCCACACATGCGAAGTGGCCACCATCATCTACTCTGACGTGTGATATGTTTAATTGTGTAATGACTCCTCCATCTGCTGTCATGGTTTGACCAATGGTGTATCTACAAGTTTCAAGAATTTTATAACTTCTCTGTTAATATTATCAACGTATCTACGAGTACATTAGATATTATTTTTATGCAACACACAATTTGAATTTCACGTGTATACAAAGAAATTATTTAGATTAAAAAATGAATTATGATAAACATTAACTAAATTTAACAGATTTGAAGCCACTTTTTATACTCCGTGCATGTACCTAATATTTTTAATGATTTAGAGATTTTAGAGTCTTAACTTTCAATCGAAAATATTGTAAGTAGGTAGGTACCATTTTGCGTTCACATTATTTAAATAAAAGTATAATCATTAAAATATTAGAACCGCGCTCATTCAAAACTTTTCATTTTCTATGAGAGGGAAAAATCTAATTAATTTACAATGTTCTTATTTTATATTACCTTTGTAAATTGTGAAAAAAATATTTTAAAAATTAAAAGCTGCTATGGCTATATCATTTGCATCTCAATCAACTACATTCTGTTTTAATGATTTTATAAGACGTATACAAAATATATAAGGGATCTATTGTGTCGGAGTTCTTTGTGCAGAAATTTACCAAATTAGCATTAAAAAGGCTGTTACTGTTACTGAAACTTATTCTTCCTGGAGGTCGTTTATGAAATTTGACTTCACGTCCGTAACTAACTTAGCCTAACTTTCTCAAAAAGGTCCTCTCCAAAAAATTTGAACATTATAAGCACCAGTACTTTATTAAGCTTCAAAATTAGCTTTCACAAGTAATCATACTTTTCACAGAATTTGTTTCATAAGCACTTTGTTCAAAGTTTACACTCAGCTCGGCACAATGCCGTCACCGCATCGTTTTTCTATTCACGACACGACACAAAAAAGTCAGGCCCCTTTTATTTATTGATATTAATTTTCTTTGGTTCACAGTTTAAAAATACAATGGTGGTTAATAAAAAATCGTATTAGACAGAAACAGCTAAGTGTTCATGCAATTATCTATGGACATGCTCATTTTTAATTAAGGAAATAAGTGTGTTCTGGGTCTCATATTTCTAAAAGTCACACTGAGTCTACGTTCATCTAAGCCGACATTTAAATATTTTGTTTTTCTTTTAGTATAATAAGTTCATGATTAAAGAAAGCGACTTCTTTAGACGCTAAAGAAAGCAAAACAGATTTCAGATTTCCCAGTAGAATTAACCTAACCCCATTGGGTTCAAGTCGATTATCTATGGACATAGTCATTTTTAATTAGGGAAATAAGTGTGTTCTGGGTCTCATATTTCTAAAAGTCACACTGAGTCTACGTTCATCTAAGCCGACACTTAAATATTTTGTTTTTCTTTTATAATAAAATCATGATTAAAGAAAGCGACTTCTTTAAATGCTATAGAAAGCAAAACAGATTTAAGATTTCCCAGTAGAATTAATTTAACCACATTGGGTTCAAGTCTATTATTTATGGACCTAGTTATTTCTAATTAAGGAAATAAATGTGTTCTGGTTCTCATATTTCTAAGTCACATTGAGTCAAGGTTCACCTAATCCGACTCTCAAATATTTTGTTTTTCTTTTAGTATAATAAGTTCATGATTAAAGAAAGCGACTTCTTTTAGACGCTATAGAAAGCAATACAGATTTGAGATTTCCCAGTAGAATTAACCTAACCACATTGGGTAAAAGTCGTTGCTGATATCATCTTACAAGTTGTAAATTATCGCAAATCGTGTCGTGTGCAGTAAAGACTCTAAAACAAGCGGCACAAAATGACACTACATTTTGAATATTTTTAAAAGTGCTCGGCTAAACATTTTGCGGTACAAAGACTAGGTCAGCACTCTACTGTAATCTAGGATTAAATTCTAGTCGGTTCAGGGGAAATTTATCAGAATGACAAAATGACAATTTACCACCTACTTGTAATTTTTTTGTTGCTTGTGATTTTGAGAGTTAACCGTTAATAAATTTAGATTCATAATAATATTTTTATCTTATTTTACAGATAAACTTTTATCTTATTTTACAGATACTATTTGGAGTAGCAGACGAGCATGCAGGCCACGTGGTGTTAAGTGGTCGCTGCAGCTCATGGACATCTACATACAACCTCAAGCAAGCATAGGTAAGTCTTGTCTGAGGTCGTATGCAGTTGCGCTGCTACTCCAGAGGCTGATGGTCGCATGTAAGTATGTCCGGCAACTGCACCTTTCAACCGAAACACAATAGAGTTGGTTCACGGCAGAAGTGGGTGCAGCGGTGGTACTTCCCCGGGTGAACCATAATAGTTCTACCACCTACAAACAACTCATAGTTTACAGTTCTAAAAAATTAATTCAGTTTTTCACGGGCGAAAATTAAGCTGAATATGCACCAACTTTACCACAGAAACGACTCCCATTTTGAATATTTTAAACCGTCTTTTGTTACACCAAGGCCAGGTCAGGGCTAGTCTAAAATATAACGAAGTAGGCCAAGATGCAAATTACTTTCGTAAATGCATGTGATCAATGAACAGCTTTAAACGAGTGGTTAAAACACCGCTATTCAACAAGGAGGTCCATAGTTCAAACCCTAAGTCTGACTAAGGAATTTGCTGTCGTATTTACGGCCAAGCAATAAGTTTTGGCATCAGTGATCGGAGATTTATGCTTGCCCCACACGTTAAGAGAAATCGTTGCGATTTATACTGTACAGATAAATCGAACTGTTAAATAAATGAACTTCTTAAAGCTAAGTCAAGCAAAATTTTAAAACCTTCATGTTTCCTATATTATTATAATGTCTTATTAATTCAGAATATTATAGACTATATACTACACTACTATTACATTCTGTACTAAGAATTCCCTGTGAGCATAAACTATATCTATTTTATTATTAATCTTAAACCAAACCAAATAAATCCATTAGGCTTATTCATATCAAGTTATATATATCTATAAGAGCCTTCATAACAAGAGCTCCTGGGTCTACCTTCGTATCCCTCCTAATAGTCGTGATAAAACTGTTTTCAAAGGACGTGAAAAATGATGGTCAGGTGGGCAACATACAAATTCGGATAAATCTTACCTTGAATCTGTGTTCGAGGAGATAACAATACCGTCCCTCTCCCAAACAAATCTAGCCGGATGCGGCCCATTGACCACACATTGCAAACTCACCTAAAAGCACCACAAGAAATTATCAACCTTACCACTAGAACATAAAGCTCAAAATCACTCAAACCCGAAACACTCGTGGAATAATTACATTTGTAATTCATGAAACGGGACTCTATTATGTGGGAAATAAAACACAATATTGCCTGCATTTAAAATTCCAATTGTACGAGCAAAGGATGAGCTAATGGTCTCCTATATTTACTTTACTAAGCGCAGCTTTCAGAATAACTTTCAATCTGGGAATTCTGATTTCATTCCGAAAAATTTACATATCCCAAAAGCTTTCATGTTATTCAAGCAGTAAAAAATGCAATTTCTATCTTATAATTGCAGCCAGCGAATAGTTTTAGTAATATAAGGCAATTAGTTTCTTTATTATTTAAAAATTTTGCGTGATGAAAAGCACACATGTATCGCAAGAACTAAGGATTGAAAATAAAAATAATTTATAACCCATTTAAAACAAAAGAAGTTTTGTAAATCAATGAAGTTCAATGGCTAAATGCATAAATGTTGGATAAAATTTATCTTACTTACATCAACTCCTTGGCTGACTGTAGTTTCACTAAAGTGCTGAGAAATCATCATGGGCAGACTTCTTGCAAAGCGTCTTCTTGACGGATCTGAAAAAGAATGCCTTTAATACCAATTGTTCCATCAAAGAACGTATGCTAAGACACGTGCAGTGAATGTAGCCAGATGGTTTTCCGTTAGGAAGTTTTTAATGAAATTTGATAAATTTGGTACCGTAACATATAACAGTGATAAGGTGGCAACTTTTTTATAGTGCTAGGCATGAGTCACCATAGTTATATAAGGCCTGAAGCTGACTCCACCACGCTTCTGCAATCCCTTCAAGGATGTTCTCAACTCGGCTAAGAGCTTATTATACCTTTAAAGCTAATCTAATACGTGATATGTTATACACTCGCAAATGTGAATTTACCATGTTGTTTGCGTAAACATACTGCCTCTGTATGCTTTACCTAAGAAAGTATCAATTCAATCAAGTAATACATAGGTTACCAAAATTATGACTAACAGTAAATTAACTTTTGTTATTGAAGTACCTTATGAATATGAGTCGCTCTATCGTGAATGGCCATTTCTATATATATACATTTTTTCCAATTTTCCAATTAAAAAATGAAATGTTGAACTTACTTGTATAAACACTGCCCCAAACGTTTTTCCTATAGGCGTCGAGCTCGTTGCTGTACATTGATCTGGGAAAAAAAATGCCCACGGCACCAATTATTTTTAATGAAATGTAATCGGTACCAGCTTTCTGGTTCGATTCTGTTGGAAATAAAGTTGTATAAGGGTATTTGTGCATTGTTCATCCGTCATTTAATTTGTCTTTTTTTTTTGGTATTGGGGGGAAAAGGTACCCGCCACCTTGGGAGTTGGCACTTGGCACCGAACTAAAACTCCCTCGGTGGCCTGCCTCTGCGCTTGGGGACTCCGGGATCTCCAGTGAAACGAACCGGTGTCCTCCGCGCGTGGCGCCCCATACGGGCCTATCTTCGGAAGAGCAAATATGCTCTCCTGCACCTTCAGATGCTTACAGCGGCACGTGACCACGCACACACCGCCGTCCTTCCCGGGGTTACTGACTGGACGGATCGAGCTCCCATTCGCACCGCCCGCAACCCCGGAAGCCCTCTTATACGATCAGGCAGGGGATACCGTAGCTCTATTCTTAATCTCAAAGCAACAAGGACTAGAGGAAGCCTATGTCTAGCAGTAGACTTTTAAAGGCTGATGTATGGAGTTTAAGGGTACAAACAATCTGCATAGGATGAACTACCCTGTGCTGTCATAGCCTGAGCCTTCTTACCCAATTAAAAAAATGGATTGATGGATGGGCACAGGTGGAATTGAGTATTCTACCACAAATTTCGTCGCGTACAGTTTGATTAAATTAACATAACAAGCCTATAAAAAATAAGTAACTTTAAAGTATAATCTACATCAGATGTACAATCAGAGTGTACAAGTGCTGTAGACACTTTTGGGCGGTTTTCGCCTGCACGCTTCAAGCATTCTTATACTATGTTCTTAGCGTATCTGATGTCATGGAAGAAGGTCATATGTGCGCTTATTTTCAAACTAAAGTATTCTGACGGATTCGTTTAGGTTTGTTAATAAAAATAAATAATTCGAAGTAAGCTATACAGGACCTACGTTTCAGACATTTTCGAATATGATGGATAGTGTGCAAGTGCCATTAAATTTGTGTTTTATTAATTGACTGAATACGTAATGACCTATTGGAATTGAAAATATTGCGTCATGGAGCGCGTTAAATGTTGAAAACTCCGCAAAACTCTGTCTCAATTGTTAACTTGACTGAATATTTTAGTAGAAAACACACTTGAGAATTCGCAACCACTTAATTTTTTGCAACCCCTTCAAATTTGAATTAATATCAGATTTTTTGGTAGTACTGATATAATTGGTTAAGATTGATTGGAGCTAAATATAAGAAGCTTGTTAGTAAAAAGTGACATCTAGTGGTTCAAAACTCACGGTAAAGAGGCTGGATTTAATCACGATGCGAATACCGACCTTCGGAAAATTAATTATTATTAAAGTGCTAGTGGAAAGTTATTATTTTACTACATATGTATACTTTGTATGTAATATTTTTATATCTCCGATTTTATAAACTTTTGGATATATTTGTATGTTATTAGTAATTATATATAAGAATCGTAGAAATAAAAAGAAAATATTTTGTTTGCACGGATATGAGTAAACTGATGGGTTCATGCCGTCATTCATAAAACATCAAAGCAGAGGTCATGTGGAACTTCTAGAAGAAGTTCCACTATTCTGCAATGCTCATGATGGGCCCGTTTTAGGCTTTACGCATAGAAGACACCGGTAATTCTCCAGACAGGCCATATCTCTCCCAAGGTGTCGTGTACCTATTGAAGGATTTCCCCAAACAAAAAAAATGTGGCGCAAAAGATATCTTGAGACTGTCAGAGCATGACCCCGTCCCAGGCATAACCACATCCACTGCCCTCATTTGGCAAAAGGAGATCTCTCGCCAGCCGAACAGTTTGATACAGTTTGATAGCAAACTGTGTTTAATGACTTACTATCCCTATCCCTACTAATATTATAAATTCGAAAGTAACTCTGTCTGTCTGTCTGCTACGCTTTCCTGCTTAAACTACTGAACCAATTTTAATGAAATTTGGAAAAGAGATAGAGTGGACCTTGGGAAAGGACATAAGTTTTTATCATACGGGAACCTATAACCTATAACCGCTGGCGGAAGGCTAGTTCTAATATATTTTCGTAATATAAAACGTGCCCAAAAATTTATACCAGAATAGCCGTTAAAGTTCAAACACACATAAATTCCGTTGAATTTAAAGTTCCGTAAGTCACGATTCGTTCGTATACTTTTACTGCCGCGACAGAAAAATATTACCCTATTTTTACACGTGTTACGAACGATATGAGTATAACCATCTGTCTTTTCTGTCGCATAGCGGATTTTATGAAGTACCAAATAATGTGCAGGTTACGTGATATTGTCATTTTTAGGTTACGTGATTTTGGACATCTGTTCTTACTTTAGCACTTAGAGCATACAGGTGACTCTCGTTGAGTCAGTACAGTACAGTATCAGTTTGATGCTCTTAGCTTTAGCAAATTACAAAATCTTATTTTACTTTAGGTAGTGTTGTATGAATAGACCATTTGCCTGTGAAGTAGCAGATCAACAGCATACAACTCATGCAAAACTCAAGCATGCTTCTTTCTATTTTGTTTTTTTATACATACTCATAAACTGGGAAAAACGGCAGACGGACCGAGTGTTTTTTTTATTTGAATGGAGTAGCAGACAAGCATGCAGGCCATGAGGTGTTAAGTGGTCGCTGCAGCCCATAGGCATCTGCACACAAACTCAAACAAGCATAGTCTTGTCTGAGGTCGTATGCAGTTGCGCTGCTACTCCGGAGGCTGGTGGTCGCCTCGTGTAAGTGTGGCCGGCAATGGCACCTTTCCACCGAAACACAATACAATTGGTTCACGGTAGAAGTGGGTGCAACGGTGGTACCTCCCCGGGCGAACCATAATAATTCTACTACAAACAAACCATAATAGTGTTAAGCGATCGATAACTCCAGAAATATCACCTGAGCATCAAAGTCGAAATGCCTCAGCTGGAAGGTTACACGTTCGTGGCAAATGGCTAAAGATTTTTTACTGAAACTCAAAGAATTTGCATTCAGCTTTTCAAAATTATGTGACTAAACATCCAAATACTTCCCGTTGATAGAAAGTTTTAAATTGAAATGAATTTTTACAGCACAAAGAAATGGTGAAATAAAAAATCTAACTTTTTTTTCGTTGAAACACTAAAGACTTACTTCGTAGAAAATAGATCAACAGGCGTTTGTTAGTGGAACCATACAAATTGTACCGCCTCTATACGAGTATGTACTTCTATTAAAATGCTAACGACAAGCTGGATAAAAAGCTTGGTTAGCTCTATCACTTCGTAAGAGTGAAACGATTGCCTCGTGCCACGTGACGGTTTTCCTCAAGCTCTGTTGCGGATGCCAATCACGTACAGGTAGGGCTGTCAAGGCAATTTTTGAAAATGCACAGTTCTAAAATATCTTAACGAGAGAAAAAAGTGTTTTAGATAAAATGGATCCAGATAATATGACCAAAGACAAATATATACGAAATATAGCTAGAGGCGATATAATTTTATGACAGTAAAATTCCTGTTAAGTTCAAGCTATACATATAGATAAGACAACTAAAAAAATCATGACAGACGGCACAGTTATTTAGTCGTCTGCAGCATATACCAATTTATAAAATTCATTAGGCCTTCTCGGATGTCCGTGGACAGTTTTGAAAACATCCAATAGTGGATTGACATAATATTATCTTCATCGCATTGGAGAAGCGGGGCGATGAAAATTTTTGCCTCCAAATTTGTTTCCTCCACGAGGGATTCGGCAAGGAGTGGGATAAAACGCAGCGGCGATATGCAGTAGGTAATGATCACATATTGCCGCATATACAGATCTTGTTTTAAGTTTCGTACTTAAAACAAGACAGGTTTATGAAAATGTAAACATGTGACTTAACAGCATACAAAAACCAATTTACGAATTTTTTGTAAACGTTCATTAAACTTCGTTCCTTTGTACTTCTGTGTCAGCCCTAGACTTTCGGTTTCATCTCCACTCGTGTAAGAAACAGGTAAACTCCGGCATTTATTTCCGTGAGGCGCACTTAGTCACAAGTGTTTTATTATCGCTGTAAAAAAGACATGTACTTGTGCGTAGCTTCTTACTGTTCTAAACTTTTAATGTTTCTGTACGTTTCTTTCTTATTAGCTATTTCCCGCGACTTTGAATGCTTGTATTAAATATACAAAGTCAGGAAACAATCTAGCTAAGCAGAATAGGGTCTCAAATTGATAAATACTCGTATTATCATGCGCAAATATTTTCATTATCATGTGCTTCGGAGGGCACGTTAAGCCGTCCACCCTGTTATCAATAAAATAGTTAATTTTAAAACCTTATGAGTTGTTTGAGAACATCTGACAGTTGGCTGGCTGCAACCCTTTTTAATTCCCACTGCTGGGCACAGGTCTCTCCCCATTATTGGAGAGTCCTGGAGCTTACTTGAGCTTACTCCACCACCCTCCTCCATTGCGGGTTGGTGGAGATGCGGGTTAGTGGCCAACCCGCTGTCGGATGTTTTGAAACCGCCCATAAGGCCTCCGACAAGGTTTAACAACTGTTATCTATCGACAACAATCGGGCCCGACGGCTTAACGTGGCCTCCCAGGCACGGAAACTCGCATGAATATTTTTGCCACTAGCGGTCACCCATCTCATACCTGACCGCGCCCGTTCGGCTTAGTCGCATAAATCGCTTGCGTTCTACGCTAACCGCCGGGCCATGCGCGCTTCTCCGACAGTTGGTCCGCCAAAACACTGTGTTTGAATTTAAGAAGTCTCGTTCCCTCATGCTAAGCGCCAAGCACGCCAAATAAGGGGCAAAATGACTAACCCTGATAGTGGGATGCAAATAGAATTGCATCATATAGAGAACTACGTAGCTATGCCCCGAGGTTTCACCCGCGTTATTTTTTAATAAAAAGTATTCTATGTTACTTTTGATACCTCCAAGAATATATGTATAAACAAACGGACATTCACATTTATAATATTAGTATGATTGCAGCTTTTCCGTTACCAAAAACAAAGACCACAAATAAAGTTTAAAAAATTAAATTGGACATCGACTTTCCCGCTTCCGATCTCTTCTTATGAGTATTATGTACAATGTATGATAGATAAGAAATCGTTATAATGAAAAAGAATAATATTTTACGCAAAAGTAAAAAATGTTTAAATAGCACATACCTACCTATTTCATTTCTTTAAAGTACAAATCTTTAGTATTTATTCTTAGCATTCTTATCCTAATTTAATCGTATACTTAACTGTATCCAAAGCAGTTAAAAGAACTTCTTTACAAAGAAAGAAGTCTACAATTCAACTTATAATAAAAAGTTGCCTGCGATAAAATGAACTTTATTAACAAAATTCTTGTTAAGTATTATTTTTTTACTTTTTATAGACAAAGTTAGTGAACACTCAAGAGGAGTTACCAGATAATAAATAGGGTTCAAAGATCTTTTAACAAGGTTAGCAACTGAAGTTTGTAGTTTTTGAAATAAAAAAGAAAAGGATAAAGAGTTAAAAGTAGCTTAGAAAATGTTTCTTTTATTTATTTCTTATTTAGAACCACCTTAATCTAGGGGTAACAAGGTAGACTTAATGCCTACCCTGGGTGTTGAAGAGAACTTTAGGTAGGCGGAAGGAGAACAGCGTTGTTTTAGGGTTTGCTATCTTTTTTTCAACCTTTTTATGTCCCACAGGGACTCCCACTGCTGGGAACAGGTTTGAACTTGGTATCTGCGTGTAGGAGACCGTGGTATTTGCCGCTCGGCTATCACTGCTCATACATTGATACATACATTTGTCAACCCGCGTGGCACAATGGTTACCATGCCGGACTGCCAATCGAGGGGTCCCGGGTTCGATTCCCGGCGAAATACAAATTTGAATTATGAGTTTAAATTTCTGTTCTCGGTCTGGGTGTTTCTGTTTCTGTCTTTGTGTGTTTCCATGGCACCCACGACACAGGGTATAATCTGTGGGGCTATGAGTGTGAAGCGTTATTTACATTTACTGTCATAAAGCGTCATAATTTATCCAGTTTTACGTTCAAAAATTAAGCTAAAAATAATACAATAGAATGATAGGTAATAATATAACGAATACACCAGAGATTCTAGAGATCTTCGAGAAACATTTTTGTATAAGAAACACCTTCTGAATCGTAATTTGTTTTACTTTTCTTAAATAATGAGCGGTCCAAAGTAATAAATTGCAAAGGGAATAGTCCCGAGTTTTCCCTACTTTTCCGCTACATAGTTTTCGCAATGAACATGATCATAAATTGTCGGCGTTACGTTTTTCCGCATTAAGGCTGGGATGTACAACCAATTTTGTGAATACAGTACTAACAGCACTTGTAATTATTTTTTAATACAGTTGCTCAAAAAGTGACGTATTGCAGGGACGTATAGCGTGCGGGAAGTGGGCTATTACACACTCGTGCTTTTTTTTACCTTTTCCGCACTCGTGCGTTCTCTTTCCCAACTGTCAAAATAATGTCTATTAAAAATAAAAAAACCAACCACGAAGTTTTAGAAGTTTTTATGATTTCTAAAAAGAAGCTTCTAATTTGTTTCAATATCAGATTTAATGATTTGATTCAATGAGTTAGGTTTCATTTCATTTCATCTCATTAACATTTTCATTTCATATCAATAAAAAAAATTCTACTGAACACTTGGCTGTATGGTCATAGTTCCCTTTGCCCAGAATGGGTGAAGAAAACAAAAAAAAATCCCTCCATATACTTTTATGGTTGGCGCCATTTTTCAAAAATGTTCTTTGCGAGTTTTTATTATTTTATTAAATTGCTTCATTTCTTCGCAACTGTATTAAAAATAGTTGTTCAGTACACGTGCGGAACCGTCATTGGAAAGAGTTCCGACTGTCAACCCTCACCTACGGCTGCGCCTCGGCTCGGGTAGACATTTGTCGGAACTTGGTATCGGGGGGGAAATCTTCAAAAGGTACCCGGCACCTTGGGAGAGGTATAACGGGGTTATGTGGGATTTGTTACCGTACTAAAACCCCCTCGGTGGCCTACCTCTGCGCTTGGGGAGGACTCCGGGATCTCCATGCGAACGCACCTGTTCTTCACGCGCGGCGCCTTAGAACGGGCCCATCCTCTGAAGAGCAGATGTGCTCTCCTGCACCCTCCGATGCTTACGGTGGCATGCGGCCACGCACACACCGCCTTCCTTCCCGGGGCCGCTGGCTGAACGGATCGAGCTCCCACTCACACCGCCCACAACCCCGAAAGTCCCCTTTTAGTCGCCTATTACGATCAGGCAGGGGGATACAGTAGCTTTATTCTTAATCCCGAAGCTACAGGGACTTATAAGATCTACCTATCGTACAAATGGCGGTCTTATCGCTAAACAGCGATTTCTTCCAGACAACCATCGAGGTAAGGAGTTAAGGAAAGAAATTAAGTTAAAGAGGTAGGGTGTACAGACAAGCCTAAGATACAATTTTTTTATATATTATTGTTAAATATTAATATAAACAATGTCAAGAAATAATAATATGGATTAGATACGAAGAAACCAAGTCAAATTTCTTTGACGTCGGGAATCCCACCCGTGTCTGTCATGGCTGCCTTTGTTATACGATGGTACAATGATGGGTTAAGATTCGTTTCTTATGAAAATACATAAGAAAAGCGATAATATTGTAAGAGCTTGATAAATTTTCTTGGTTATACATTTTAGTTACTATCACTACTTCTGTTGTCTCAACAGCGTTCTAATTTGTTACAAACTTCGCTCCTGAAATTCCGAAACTGCACCGAGATTGATGGTGCGAGAATCTGGGCTACTGTTAAATTTTCGTTTTTTCCCACTGCTGGTCATAAGGCTCCTCTCGGAACTGAGATAATAAAATATAATAAAGTACTGAAGAGACCATCTAAGCGTAATGGGCGCGTTCTCATTTGTTACAAACTTCGCTCCTGAAATTCCGAAACTGCACCGAGATTGATGGTGCGAGAATCTGGGCTACTGTTAAATTTTCGTTTTTTCCCACTGCTGGTCATAAGGCTCCACTCGGAACTGAGATAATAAAATATAATAAAGTACTGAAGAGATCATCTAAGCGTAATGGGCGCAGTGGAGTGTAAGATAGGTGACCACTAGCGTAAGTTAATCAAGTAAACAAATGCAGTGATATTGGTCTTTATGTTGACTTCAAAGTTAACACGATTTTGTTTACCTTACATAATCGTATGACGTCGTCTCATGATGGCATCTGTTCCGCTAAAATATAGATTAAAAAAATGAAAATTTTGTTTTTTAAACTAATTATTAATTTAATTTTGTATTTTTAGATTTTTTTAACCTATAATAGGCTATTGCAGAGTTTCGATGATAGATAAAAATTTAAAATTTACTCATAAATAGAAGAAAGATAACGCTCATAGGGCGTATTTTAGTTGTATTTGCAATATGACTAAAATACATTATGTTTCTATCGAATCGAATCCTTTGTTCTAAAATAGAGTTTATAGCTAAATCGGATAAGTATAGTTACCTTATCCTGTATCTACAATAATACGATGGACTTTATAACTTAGCTATTGCTGAATTCAACTAGAAACCGTATCGAGATCTAAAAAGAATGAAACAAGTACATAAACAAATCATATAAATTCTATACAAAAAAGTAGATTAACAGCATTAAAAAAATATATATGATGAGTTATAAATATGACTACACAGATTTCGTCCGCGGATTCGCTTGCGTGGACTAGACGTTTTTATAGGCATAGAATTAAAGCGACAGTTCAATATTTCAGTTATGGTAGGTAAAAATATAAAAAACGCATATTTGCAAACTAGTTTAACAGAAAAAACTGAGCAGTAAACTAAATAAAAATGAGTTATAAAATAATTTACACGGGCAGTTCAATAAATATACTGAGCAGTGGAATAGCTGAACTGGGCGGTTAGGCGCGTACAGTTAACAAATCGTAATTGGTTAGTAATAAATTTTACTTTAAGCAGTTCTAAAAACGATGAGGCTGGCTCCGTGACAGCTGAGCTGACGTGACGTTGTTGTGACGCTGTACCATCCCCACCCCGCGGGAACCCATCGTTATGGAGATATCCAGATTAGAATAGCGCTCCGTGACAGCTCCGACGTTGCGGGAAGACCACTCCCACTGCCCGAGTGAAAGAAAGTTAATGGTACCATGTCGACGGAACCGCGCTGCACGGGATTCCTTTTTTGTCTTAATTAAAAAAAGTCCAACCTAACCTAACCGATCCCATTCATTTTAAATGAGGAGTTCTTTTGTATTTTTTTGGTTAGGCTATTTTTTTAGCTCCCTCCATTCGGGGGGCTCCCCACCCCCCCCCACCCCCCGATAGCTACCTTCCCCTACTCTATAACAACACAAACACTTTTTTTTTAATAAATTCTGCGTCACTCAATGTGTTTAACGAAAGTTTACCTCTCTTTTCAATCAAAGTGACGTTCGGATGCTACCGCTCACTGTGAATTGGCAAACTTATTTTCGAACTGCCCATTCCAACTGTTTTACTGCTCATTAATTTATTAAACTACATGAGTTATTTTTGCACTGACATTGAATGATGAAATAACAGACCAACATTTTTATTACTTACTGCTTATGTTTTACTGACTCACTAAATGACTGCCCATTAAATTTTTCAACTGATCATGATAACTTCTGTATTGTTTAAATAACAGTTGTAAAATTTTATTTCCGTTTTTATATCCGATAGGAAAGAGATGAGTATTTTTCCCTTTTCAAAGTAGTCAATGTTACATCAGGCCGTAGGCCGTTTTACTTTTGTATTATTAGTATGATTCCTACTTTGATCGCCAAGTCGATATTGGTAAAGTATCCTTGATTAAGTAATTAGGATTCCTACTAGGAATCTGAGTGAAACCTGCATTGGTTATACTGACGGATATCTTAGATACAGCATTATTTTCATAAATTCAAAGCAGACAATCAATACTAAAACGAAGGCTCTATTTCAAAGCAATACAAACACGCAATATCTCAAGCAATATTGAGCAACATACTCCAATGTATTCCTCTCGTATCGATTTCTTTGTTCTAGAGCCTAGTAGTTTCTGTGAAATTCAAATACGTGGAACTACGTTAAATCCCAGGTATCTGGGGCAACGTTTTGGTATATTTAACTATATTTCATTGCTTTTATCTGAGCGGCTGAGTGTAGTATTGTGTTCTATTTTTCGCCCGCAGTTCTAACTACGTTGGCTTACGTCACTGATTGCAAATACTTTCATTTTAAAACAAAACAATTAAAGTGACTTAAAAGCAAAATAATAAATTGAATAGGTTATTCGTATGCTTACAACATTTCAAGTAATCTTGTTGTCTGCCGTGAAGTAATTCTATTGTTTTTCGCTGGAAAGGTGCAGTTGCGTGCCACACTTACCTGCATGAGGCGACCTCCAGCCTCCGGAGTAGCAGCGCAACTGCATACGACCTCAGACAAGACTTACTTAAGCTTGCTTGAGGTTGTATGTAGATGTCCTTGCGCTGCAGCGACCACTTAACACCACGTGGCCTGCATGCTCGTCTGCTACTCCATTTAAAAAAATCTGCGTTTCAGTGCGTTATAAGTGAATGCAATTACTGCATAGTACTTAGATGCTGATTCAAATAAAAAATATATTAAAACAATGCAAAATACACTCCGAAAAACAAGAAAAATAGCACCACTATTTATTTGCAATACGAGTAAAACGCCTCTTAACACATTATATCATTATGTTCCTTGCGAATCGAATCCTTTGTTCTTCTATCTAGTTTGTGAATTGGATCCGTTCAGCATATCCTATATCTGTAAGAATACGAAGAACGTTATTAATCAAACGTTAAATAAAATATGATTAATGGGAGTATGGCTGGCTGGCTGCCTGGCTGCAACCCTTTCTTGGGCTTGGACCACGCTGCTCCAATGCGGGTTGGTGGAGATGCGGGTTAGTGGCCAACCCGCTGTCGGATGTTTTCAAACCGCCCATAAGGCCTCCGACAAGATTTACGACTGTTATCGATCGACAACAACCGGGTCCGACGGCTTAACGTGTCCTCTTAAGCACGGAAACGCGCATGAATTTTTTTGGCCGCTAGCGGTCACCCATCTCACACCCGACCGCGCCCGTTTGGCTTAGTTGCATAGATAGTTTGCGTTCTACGCTAACCGCTCGGCCATGCGCGCTTCTATGTGATTTATGGGACTTCTATTTCTGAGAGTATACGAAGAGTAAGTCAAGCATGGATGTCACGTGGTCGCTGCGGCCCATGGACATCTTCAAACAACCTAAAGCAAATCTGGGTCTTGTCTGATGTCACACATTTGTCTTTTTTTTAATGGAGTAGCAGACGAGTATGGGCCTGCATGCTGCACGTGGTATTAAGCGGTCGCTGCAGCCCATGGACATCTACATACAACCTCAAGCAAGCATAGGTAAGTCTTGTCTGAGGTCGTATGCAGTTGCGCTGCTACTCCGGAGGCTGGTGGTCGCCTCATGTAAGTGGGGCCGGCAACTGCACCTTTCCACCGAAACACAATAGAGTTGGTTCACGGCAGAGATGGGCGCAGCGGTGGTACTTCCCCGGACGAACCATAATAATTCTACCACCAACAAAGGTCTAGAAACACAACAGAATTTCTTTACGGCACAAACGAGTGCAGCGCTGGTGCTTTCCTGGTCAAACCTACATGACAAGATTCTAATAATAATAAGGTATAAGATATAATGCGCGCATGGCTCGGCGGTTAGCGTAGAACGCAAACGATCTATGCAACTAAGCCGAACGGGCGCGGTCGGGTGTGAGATGTGTGACCGCTAGTGACAAAAAAAAATTCATGCGCATTTCCGTGCTTCGAACGGCACGCTAAGCCGTCGGTCCCGAATGTTGTCGATAGATAACAGTCGTTAAACCTGGTCGGATGTTATGGGCGGTTTGAAAACATCCGACAGCGGGTTGGCCACTAACCCGCATCTCCACCAACCCGCATTGCTCACTCCACGCGTGGTGGAGTAAGCTCCAGGCCTTCCCAATAATGGAGAGAGACCCGTGCACAGCAGTGGGACGCAAAAAGGGTTGCGGCCATAAGTTATGAATATCTGAGTTAAAAAAGCCTTAGATAAAAAGATGGATGCGAAAAGACTTCGTTAATAGTCGTGTAAAAAATTAAACAATTAAAACTTGTTTAAAGTGTATGGGTTTGATTTTTTCCGAAAATCGACCAAACTAATAGAGATTTTTGACCTAATGATGCGGATCGCTTCGCTTGCCCTTACAAATCCCGTAGTAGCTGTGTTTATTTTGACGACCTGCGTGGCGCAATGGTTACCATGCCGGACTGCCAATCGAACGGTCCTGGGTTCGATTCCCGGCGAAATAGAAATTTGAATTTTGAATTTAAATTTCTGTTCTCGGTCTGGGTGTATGTGTTTCCGTCTTTGTGTGTGTCCATGGTACCCACGACACAGGGTATATCTACCCTACTGTGGGGCTATGAGTGTAAATCGTTAGTGTGAATCGTTATTTATTTTACTCTCAGCTAAATCAGATGCAACATTATTTCATAATTTTCTTGCATTCGATGCATATTTCAATGCAAATAATCCAATCTTAAAACGAACTCCATAGAAAACAATACAAGCAGCGCAATATCTCAAGCAATATTTAACAATATGCAGTATTTCTCTCGTATCGATTCCTTTGTTCTAGCAGAGTGCCTGTGAAATTCAGATACGTTGAACTCCCTTAAATCCTAGGTATCTAGGGCAATGTTTTGGTAGTCGTAGGTAGGTTTCATTGGTTTCATCTAAGCGGCTGAGTTTTTCTTTGTGTTTATAATTTGTGGTCTCAACTTCGTGTATTAAATTGTAATTTGTTATTTGACTATATCGTTCAATGTCGATTTACTGCATCGCAATAAAATTAGAATAGTGTCATTTCTTATTTCCCACTGCTAAGCAATCTGTGCTCTGATATTTTGGTCATCATTTATATTTTAAAGCTTTGTAAAATTTTAATTAAATATTTAAAGCTTAAAATCTTTAAACGAAGGTTCCATAGAAAAACAATATAAACATCGCAATATATCAAGCAAATATTGAACAATATACTGTCTTATCGATTCCATTGTTCTAGCAGAGTGCCTGTGAAATTCAGATACATTGAACTCCGTTAAATCCCAGGTATCTAGGGCAATGTCTTTGTAGTCGTAGGTTTATTTCATTGGTTTTAACTAAGCGGCTTATTTTTTGTGTTTATAATATACGGTCCCAACTACGTGTGTAATATTGTGATTTCTAATTCTACTATAATTAATGGTTCTACGTCGATCAGCATCGCAATAAAATTAGAACAGAGTCTATATAAAACGTTTTAAAAGTTATCAGTTCGCGCGTCTTTTGTTCTTTTTTGAAGTGCGAATAGCCGCTAAACGTCAAGATTCAACTTTTTCTGTATCAAAAAGAAGCGAGCGTGTGAGCGCATTTTCCGAAACGATCGTATAAGCCTTAGAGCATCAAGGTATGACAGGTATGACATAAAGCATCAAGGTTTGACAGGTATGACACCCGTCAGAGGAGTGGCCTTTACGGGCGAACCCGTTGTCCCAACGTCCATGCACACTGCGCCTTCTAGTTATACAACTAGTATGTCTGTGTACACACACACCGACACCGGTGTCAGTGTTGAAGGTGCATAGAAAATGACGTTGTTAATTGAAATTGACATATTTAGAAACGTATACGTCCGTAGCGATGAAATAATATTTGTGAATGTGTGACAAAATTAAAATGTGTGCGTTTTTATTGTGCACCAGATTTGGCATAAAAATTATGTATCGAAGCGAGGCGCTATGCCGTCTCTACTGAAGGGTGAGTCAATAACTTTGATGCTCTAAGTATAAGCGCGTAAAGATACGCTGGTGTAAAACTGCACTAAATTTCTGTCCTTGGTGGCGCAATGGTTACCATGCCGGACTGCCAATCGAGGAGTCCCGGGTTCGATTCCCGGCGAAACAGAAATTTGAATGATGAATTTAAATTTCTGTTCTCGGTCTGAGTGTTTGTGTTCCTGTGTTTGTATGTGTCCATGGTACCCACGACACAGGATATTAATTACCTTACTGTGGGGCTATGAGTGTGTAATGTTTATTATTATTTTTATACAAACGTACATCCAATATTTCGCATTTATTATTCCTACTTAATATTATAAATTCGGACGTAACAATGTATGTCTGTCTGTCTGTCTGTCTGCTACGCTTTCCTACTTAAACCACTGAACCAATTTTATTGAAATTTGGAACACAGATAGAGTGGACCTTGGGAAAGGACATAGGATGGTTTTTATCCTACGGGAACCTATAAAACGGGTCCACGCAGTCGAAGCCGCTGTCGGAAGGCTAGTATTCGTATAACAGAAAAGAG
This sequence comes from Pyrgus malvae, assembly GCA_911387765.1. Lineage (NCBI taxonomy): Eukaryota > Metazoa > Arthropoda > Insecta > Lepidoptera > Hesperiidae > Pyrgus > Pyrgus malvae. The sequence continues at coordinate 10,893,084 of OU426969.1, forward strand.
TAAGAAGTAAAAATCGCAACTTTTACGTTGGAAAGTAGATGTGTAGATGAATTCCCGGCAATAAAATATCAACTTTTATCTCGAAACAGTAAGTGTAAACTGAAAACTGAGGAAGCTTTAAAAATATCTACACTCTTCCGTTCCACTCGTACGTTCCACGGACCTCCGCAGTGCACAGAAAAGCGGTTGAGTCGACATACCAATAGTATCCACAAATTTCATTTACTTGTACCTATTGTAGCGTTTAGCTATTATCTTTTTGTCATTTTACTGTTAAGTACTGTATTGACTTTCGAAAGATAATCGGGTTATGTGAAATTTTTACCACACTAAAACGCCCCTCAGTGACCTGCTTCAGCGCTTAGGGTACTCTCCAGAAGAACGCACCGGTATCCTCTACACTCGAAGCCCAAAAATGAACCCATAATCGAGAAAGCGATGTTCTTACCTTCGTCCCAATACTTGGTAAAACGTTTAATACTTTGGTTAAAAGGCATTTGCAAAGCCTTAATAGGTAACCGATTAATAAAGTCGTTAAAAAAAGCAGGCTAAATTTAGTAAAGTAAGTAAGACTAATGCAAATTATTATTTTATCATTTGCACATTATTTCTACCGCAACACGGAATCGTTACATCGTTGGAATAATTAGTAAACCGATATAAGGTAAAATATATTGGTCGGCTTGCATATCTATTTGAAATAAAATTAAGAAAACTTTACGCTTACTTATTTGCTTTGCTTTTTTTATATGAATGGAGTAGCAGACGAGCATGCAGGCCACGTGGTGTTCAGTGGTCTCTGCAGCCCATGGCCATCTACATACAACCTCAAGCAAGCATAGGTAAGTCTTGTCTGAGGTCGTATGCAGTTGCGCTGCTACTCCGGAGGTTGGTGGTTGCCTCATGTAAGTGTGGCCGGCAACTGCACCTTTCCACCGAAACACAATAGAATTGGTTCACGGCAGAAGTGGGTGCAGCGGTGGTACTTCCCCGGGCGAACCATATAGTTCTACCACCTACAGCACTATTAATTGCTTCGCACTATTAAGAAAATATTTGAAGCAATCACCGTATATTAATATGAATAATAGTATGTTACTTATAGCTAAAGCTAATTAATTTACGAAAAATACAAAATATAAACCCTGAAATAATTTTATTCTACAAACAATAGACTAACAGTAACAATAACACAGAGTGTCTTGATATCAATAAAATTGTAAGAGAATTATTTAATTAGATAAAACAGGTTGTAATGACGATGATAATTGTATATCTAATGACAATTACGAAACTTGTTATAATTAATGATCTAAATATAAATGTGCATAATGTTTTAAAAATTGCTTTAGTAAAGATTCGGATACCATCAAGATAGTTCAGAAAAGTGAAAATGAGTTGAAGTGTTCAGAAATTTCATATATAGCAACAAAGATGTTGATTTCAATTCTGTTAAACTGTGTTATATTTTATGCAGTTGAAGCACTGTTGGTAGAGAAATCTTTAATCATAAATACAACTGGTGGTCCAGTCAAAGGAAAATTAAATAACTGGAATGGAACACAATACTATTCATATCAAGGCATACCATATGCAGAAAATCCTACTGGAAAACTAAGATTCAAGCCTCCAGTGCCAAGAAAACCGTGGACAGAAGTTTTAGATGCAACGGAAGAAGGAGCGATATGTTCTCAAATGACGCTAATGTATCATATGAATAACACCGTAGAGGATTGTTTAAATGTAAATGTTTATGTACCAGTTATCAGAACAGAGGAGTTGCTTCCAGTTATGGTATTTGTTCACGGCGGTGTGCTGCAGTACTCTTCTGGATATACTAAAAATAAGTTCGGCCCTCAGTATCTCTTGGAACGAGGAATCATCTATGTGACTATGAACTACAGATTGGGTCCGTTTGGGTTTCTATCCCTTGATTTAGAAGAAGCGTCAGGTAATGCTGGTATTAAGGACGTGTTACTATCACTTAAGTGGGTCAATCAAAACATTGAAAGATTTGGTGGTCATCCTTTAAATGTAACATTGATTGGACACAGTGCCGGTTCATTAATTGCTAATTATTTATTATTAACCAACCAGTCATATGGTTTGTTCAACCAAGCTATGCTACACAGCGGCAGTGCCTTTGTCCCTAGGTCATATGCCAAACACCCTAAAGACATTGCCTTTATTCTAGCCAAGGAACTTGGGATAGCAACTGATAATGTCAAAGAAGTTTTGGAAACCCTACAAACAGTAGAAGCTTTGGATATTTTGAAAGCTTATGATAATATGCGCCAGAAGTATAACAGTCCCTTAAGAAGATACGCTCCATTCGAACCAACAAAGGAGATAGAATATGACGGAGCATTGTTTACTGAGGATCCGAGGGAAACATTTCGAAAAACTGACAGGATACCAATAAACGTACCACTATTAGTTGGAATTACTGAACAAGAGTCACTGTGCTTGTTAGATCATATATTGTCACATACCCATGGCATTGACATGTTGCATGAAAATCCCGAAAACTTGATTCCTTCTGATATAGAGTATCCGACAGGTTCACAAAAGTCTAAAGATTTAGGGTTTCTAATACACCAAAGATATTTTGGTGGTGAAACTAATAAAAATCAGAGTTTAAATAAGCTTATCGAGTTTATATCGGACATCCAATTCACGTATGGGGTGAATTACTGGATTAAAAGATACAAAAGCATGAAAGATAGCAATAAATTGTACTTTTATATTTTTGATTTTATAGGTGACTTAAATCCACCGCGTTTAAATTTCAGTGGGGTTGCTCATGGAGATGATATGCTATATTTTCATGTAACAAATGCCTTGAAAATAGTGACTGAAATTGATGAAAAAACACAACGTATGATGCATATCATGCAGGATTTAATGTCAAACTTCGTCCTTTTTAGTGACCCTACCCCAGAAGGCTTTAACCATGAACTTGCGTGGACTGAATATGGGAAGGAGCAAAATTATATGTTACTCAATGAAAATCTAAGCATGCAAAAGTTCAACGCCACTAAATTTTATCCAAGACAGCAGTTTTGGGAAGAAATATACAGTAACTATTATGATTATATGGAAAATGGTGGTGAAATACAAAAGAAGATTATTCCATAATTTATATATGTAAATTTGTTTAAGATAAAGACATAATATCATATCATACTGATACGAGTATTATAAACGCGAAAGTTTGTAATATGCCACAGTATATATCTATATCTCATGTGTATGTCATTATAGCCAAAATAGTGAACCATAACTACAGTAAAAATTGATAATTTATTTCAAATGCACATTTGGAAGTAAAAAGTTGATTCTTAATTGAAAATAGATACTTTTATCGCTTCTGGTATTTAAAGTAGAAAAAATATGTCTTTCCCGCTACATTATATTACGGTGCCGTAGCACAAGATTTCCTCAAGGATTAAACTACTATGTATTTATTAATTGTCTATGTATTTTTATTTCTAAACTCAATTGTTAGAATCCTTAAAAAATAAAAAAGTAAACAAAATCACGTCCTAAAATCCCAACAGCCCTGATAACGACTTTAAGTACGAAGTACTCGTAAGGATTTAATTAAATAAATTTATATTAAGTACCAACTCGTCAGGTTTCCCTTCAATAATGCCCACCATTAACTGTCTCATTTAGCCCGGGAAGGGTGCTCTGTTATAATTTTCATATAATTTTATCATTATCTCCGAACATTTCCTGAGAATTTTAATTTTATCGGAAGCTTAATTAATATAAATGCGTGAATGTTGCAGGATTTCAGAAGTAACAGCTAATTAAGCCACACTAACTACTATTAGCATTGGAAATAGGCGATTTAGTCGATAAATGTAATTTTATTAGACTTGTATTGAATGTAAAAAATTGCTATGTATTAATAATTACTGTACCATTTTGACTGTAACTTTTGGTACGCCTTAAACGGTAAACATTTTTTTGAAGCTCATATACATATACTTACTGTAATCTTTGTAACCCAAAAAAATTCCTAATAAATATTTATGATTTATGATTCAGCAGAAGAAACGCGCGATTCTGATGCTGATGCTAAAGTATAAAGTAGCTAGTGTAAGTAACACAGAACATATTAAAGAGCTTAGAATGGAATTGTGGGAGAGGCAGGTGCGCCAAGGATATGAGCAACACTCATATCTCTACAGAAACACGCGATCGCGCTGCGATATGCGTGCTTGGGTGTGATTTGTTCATTTAAAAGCGCGTGATTATGCGGCGCTAAGATTAGCTAGATTTGAAATTGCAAATACGTGCGTAAGCTTCATATTTATTTAAGTACAGATGTAGTGGCGGTGAAAGGTGGGGATGGATCGACGACAGCGGTTCTTATATTAACAGCGTATTGTTGCTATTCTACATCTTTTAATATGTTCTGGTTAGTGTGGTCTGGCCGTTACTTTATATTAGGAAGCATAAAATGTAAGAACTCTACAGTTTGAACATTTACACATTGCCTTTGCATATATATCAAGAGTTCTTAAAGGACCACATCGATTGGAGCACCACGAAAGACAAAAATAAAAGCCAAAGTTAAACCTCACCGTATAGCGTTGCAAACGGCCCATACTAACTAATTAAGCGACAGATATGCGTCACCATTTGAGAACGCAGTACTCGCAGTACCAAAAACTATGATAAAAAGGGTCAGGGCCCGTGCTCTCTAGGTTCTCCACCTGGGTGAAGTACGGGATACGTATGGGTGTCGGTGCTCCAACAACCATTAATTACAGTCATGTGCAAAAGTGAAATTTTATGGGCCATTAGGGGGGAAACGAGGGAACTCGTTTTATCAATCTCTCTATCAAAAATATAACAGACACTGATTTTTAATAGAGGTAAAAATATCGAATTGGCCAACCCTTTTTGCGTCCCACTGCTGGGTAATTGCACCTTGTCGTATTCAGAGATATTTTGCAATTTATTCGTTAAAAACTTCGTTTAAAAATTATATAAGTCATGTAATATTGATTAATGTTAAATTATAAGAATACAAACATTATTGGATGAAATAAAAAAAAACTAAAATTTTATTTCACATTTCTATATTTCCTAGAGTTTTCCTAAAAAACTTGATTTCCAATGACATTTCCATGACAAAATTGTCATTCTTATTGCAATTTTCCAATTGAAATTTAAACATTTTACGAAAATTTCAAATTTATGCATATTCCCTATTAAAACAATAACATACTTATCGTATCTACATTTATCTCTTTAACACAATGAAGGATTATCGGAACGATGGTTTAATACTCTTAAATACGCTCCAGTAAAAATCTCTTTCATTCAAAATATTTCCGGGATATTTTTAGTAACATTTAGCCTTTTGCATTTTTTCTCAACATTAAAAAAATACTAGATGAAAAATAATACTGCTAATAAAAGAAATTCGTGCGAAATTATTCCCTAACCATTCCAAAATATCAAAAATGCACAACGTTAATGTTCAAGTTTTCACTTCTGCCGGCACTACCGGAGTGCAACCCGTTGTTTTTTTTTAATAAGACTTCACACTCATAGTCCCACAATAGGGTAGATATACCTTGTGTCGTGGGTACTATGGAAACACACAAAGACTGACATAAACACTCAGCCCGAGAACAGAAATTTAAACTCACCATTCAAATATCTATTTGCCGGGAATCGAACCCGAGACTCTCCGATTGGCAGTCCGGCATGGTAACCATTGCGCCACGCAGGTCGTCAAATGTTGAAAAGGTTTTAGACCAAAGTCTACCTTGCATTGTTCAAGTGCGTACTAATAGGGTTATTCATAAAAAACTCGTTTCCTAATTACTTAACTTGTTTAACTAATTTATTAATTAGCCACTAAACAGTGTTAACAAATATTTGATTTAACATTTATATTTTAATACACAGTTTAAACTCTTAATAAGCTTTATGATTGCCAATATTTTTTAAACATTCATTTAAATATAGCTTAAAATTTAAATAACGTTTATGATTAAGGCTGTAAACGTATTGTTACAGAAAACTAATAAAGCGCAGTTATATTTAAAGAAGCTGAAGAGAAACTTTTATCTCTTTAATATTTTTATTACTTACTATTTCTAATAGCTCCAGATGTTAATCTCGTTTACAGCTCAATAAACCTGATGAATTACTGTTGATTTTTTTTCTTCAATTATGGCGTCGCAAACTGCATAATGCCAGCGTCAAGTACAATTTTTGCATCACGTTTTTGCCAGTTTCGGTGAAACTCGTTATCTATCGATAAAACCGGTACCGACGGAAAATTAAAGGTTTCACAGCCCTTATGCGGGCTGATAATTATAATTTAATGTTATGCTGGTTCATATCTCAGTGTCGTTATTTTATTTATTAATAAATAGTTTGAAACAAAAATCCTATTTTTATGCGATGTCTTGATATTTGGAAATGTGACGTAAATGTGGTGATCTGTTTAAACAAATATGGCCGATATTTCATAGGGTTGAAATTATTTAAATTACATAAATAAAATTATTAAAACTAAATTGAATTATTTAAATTAAATTATTAAGTATTTTATTCTAAAATATTCAAGTCTTTCATACATTCCGCACATTAAAATTGGACAGATAGATCTTAACCTGCAAGGAATAAGGTCGATAATTAAATTCTTAACGCAAACGCGATAGTAACGTTTTCGAGTATGCAGACTTACACTAAGGCCTCTGCTTTGCGAATTTTCAAGTGTGGACGTAACTTTGAAAATATCTCTATGACACAGTTTTAGTACACAGGACATCATATTTTCATTTTAACGTTTGTTTGAATATGCACACACCGAATGCAGAATTTTGCGATATATTACACACAACAGCATTTTAGAGGCTTTTACAAAATCCAAGATAAGTAAGACTTTATAAAATCACATGCAATTTTTGAGGAATCTATTATATTTTCGATATAAAATATTCCACGAAACAGCGTGTATAAAAATTGTTTTTTTTTTTTAATCTTTATTCATTATTTTTCTAAGAAATAATTCTTACCTTTTTCTAAACAAGCTTTCTTCTTTTCTTTTGCCCCGTTCTGGAATGTTAGCTGCTGCTAGTATTAACGCTGAAACAATAAACAGACATTAGTTATGTTATTAAATTTAAAGCACGATGACAAATAGCAAAAAATATTAAGTATATTTATTTTTCTTTTAGTAATTTATTAATTTTATGTACACACACCTTAATGTTCATTTGTTTACTCGTGGGCTTTTTGTATATTTATTTAAATTTTAGTATATTTATTTTTCTATTAGTAATTTATTAATTTTATGTACACACACTTTAATGTTCATTTGTTTGCTCGTGGCCTTTTCCTTGTATCGGGGGCAAACCTTCAAAAGTTACCCGGCACCTTGAGAGAGGATACCGGGTTATGTGGGATTTGACCGCACTATAACCCCCTCCCGTATTGCCAACCCGCACCAACCCGCATTGGAGCAGCGTGGTGGAGTAAGCTCCAAGCCTCCCCAATAAGGGGGAGAGACCCGTGCCCAGCAGTGGGACGCAAAAAGGGTTGCTGCCATAACCCCCTCGGTAGCCTGCCTATGTAAACAGTCAACAATAAAGTATTTTCTTTTCTTTTATTTCTTTTAAGAAATTTTCTCAGTCCTACTAGCACTTAGCGGTTGTAAACTCTTTTATTTGAAAAAAATAGGCGCGAAGTTCAAACCACAATTGCGTGGCAGATCAAAATTTTTAATCACCACACCATCGCTCTGAGCATTAGTTTAAATACAACAACCCTAAGAATGGGTCCCTTGTGCACCATTGTTCTTCCGCCATCTTTAATTCCTTAGGGCTCGTCCCTTTTAATCGGGAATGGCTATTGTGGGCGTGTTTGAATGAGTCCTTATCGGAAGTGCGCTTAATATACATTTCTGGGCATTGTACGGTTTTATGCTTAAAGCCTCAAGAGAATTTGTGGTCATTATAAATGGGAAGGTCTTTAGCTTACTTACATCCTACGGGAATGTGAATTTTTAAACAACTTCAAAAAGAAAATCAAATACATATTATGTACTGTTAAAAGCAATTTTCTACTTAGTGGTCAGTAAAGTATATTGCGAGATAATTAGATAATACATAAGTACTCGTTCATAGAATACATACTACAATTATATACTTACTGCGCAGAGACAGTAAAGCAAAGTGATATGGTTTTGTTTACAATATTTTTGCCCAACACTGAACTTGATTTTATTCAACTCTTTTAATGTTCCGCTACTGTGCACAGATCAACTATTAGTATTTCATATCAGAAATTTCATATTATACTCTGGCGCCTAAAGTAGAAAAAAAGCTTAAAGCCAGCAAGGTAGTGTTTAGTGGGATAAAAAATTATATCTTACGTGGGTTCCGCATCCAGTGCAACCTGTTTGGAATGCATGAGCACTCACGACCTCCCTTTCGTGTACCTCCGGAGGATAACCCTTGGCACTTGGCACACCGTTTTGGAATGAAGGTGTAGGAGAGCACATCTGCTCTCGAGGATGGGCCCGTTCTGGGGCGCCGCGCGTGGAAGACATCGGTGCGTTCCACTGGAGATCCCGGAGTCCTCCCCAAGCCCAGAGGCAGGCCACCGAGGGCGTTTTAGTGTGGTACCAATGCCACATACGGTATCCGTTACCAAGGTGCCGGGTACCTTTTGAAGGTTTCCCCCCGATAAAAAAGGTGGCAATAATTTCAGTGGCAAAACACAAAGTCAAATAAAACAAAGACGTAACTCCAAAACTTACTACGTTTAACTGATTATTGTTGTACAAGTCACAGTGTGGTTTTCCCTTTACTTATGTACGAGTAAATGGAACAGAGTTCTAGAAGTTTCGATTTATTTGTTACTGATGTGAGCCATAACCATAATGACATTATTCACTATCCCTGTACTGATTATACTGGTCTACGGTTTCCTGTGGTAAGCGAAACGGATTGCTATATTGCTTACTAGTTTTGACCTAATTATAATCTATACTAATATTATAAAGAGGAAAGATTTGTATTTTTGTATGTTTGTAATGAATAAACTCAAAAACTACTGTTCCGATTTTAAAAGTTCTTTCACCATTAGAAAGCTACATTCACTTTGAGTAACATAGGCTACTTTTTACTGGGGGATAATGCTTTATTCCTACGTGAAAACGGGTAATAGGGTCAACGCGGTTGAAGCAACTGGCTAAACGCCTATGATTTTAATATAGCAATGAAGCCTGAAAGCACATAGGCTATTTTTATCCTACGGAGAACCATTAAACGGGTCCACGCGGGCGAAGCCGCTGGCGGAAGGCTAGTTTTTAATAAAGAAGTTATAGGTAAATAGTAAAGAAAGCATAACTTCTTAAACTCGGTTACATTTAAGTAACTAAATAGCATACAATATATTCGACATCTGCAACAGTAACCAATTGAATGTAGAAAGTTTTGGAGTGAAGTTTATGTTTTATTTAAATTTGAGTTTTAAAGCGGTTTTAAACTAGCTTATTTTTACACGCTTTTTATTAGCTTCATCTGTATGTTTGTATGTTTGTTTGTAACCGACTTCTTTAGGCGCGATTTTGACCCACTTTAAACGGCCAGATTTCGTTCAAACTTTGTAGATTTATTGAGGACCGATGACAATACACTAATTTGATAATTTTAGCTTCACCTGTATGTTTGTATGTTTGTTTGTAACCGACTTCTTTGGGCGCGATTTTGACCTACTTTAAACGGCCAGATGATGATTTTTGTTAATTTATATAATTTTCTGGTTAACTTGAAAATTTGCATAGGGGTCAAGGGCCGATGACAATGCAGTAATATGAGAATAAAAATCCAACTAAAAAATTAAAAATAAATAATGTAGTTTAAAAAACTAAAAAACACGCTTTTGAGAAAATACGAACTAAAAACTAAAAAAATAAGAAGAAAATGTATATTACTGTAAATAAAGCGTGGGTTGGTTTTTAAGATACTATTGACACCATGCACCCCAGGCTTTATTTACAGTAATATACATTTTCTTCTTATTTTTTTAGTTTTTAGTTCGTATTTTCTCAAAAGCGTGTTTTTTTAGTTTTTTAAACTACATAATTTTTATATATCTAGCATATACGGTCATTTCGGAAAACGCCCTTACACGCGCGTTACTTATTGTACCGGAAAATGTCAAATCTCGCTGTTTTGCGCGTATACGCGCTACAATAAACAAACAACAACAACATTACAAAAAACAAATCCGCAAGTTAAATGTTTGACGACCCGCGTGGCGCAATGGTTACCATGCCGGACTGCCAATCGAGGGGTCCCGGGTTCGATTCCCGGCGAAACAGAAATTTGAATGATGAGCTTAAATTTCTGTTCTCGGTCTGGGTGTTTGTATTCCTGTCTTTGTATGCGTCCATGGTACCCACGACACAGGGTTTTAATTATCGTGTAACGTTTATTATTTATTTATTAAATTTGCTCTTACAATAGAAACTATATTCAAGATCTACTACATAATAATTTGCTTCTTTTGTCTTGGATAAGGCCTCCGACAAGGTTTGAAAAGATCCAACAGCGGTATATAATCTTAGAGCATTAAGGTATTTACAGATATGCCACCCGTCAGGATATAATTCTTTTATCTCATGAATGCACACTTTATATTGTGTGGCGGCGTATGCACGTATACTTCAGTTACTATGCAAATCTTCAGATAACTATTAGAAAGCTCGGGTTACGCTCACATAAAAAACCGGCCAAGTGCGAGTTGGACTCGCGCGCCCAGGGTTCCGTAAAATATGTTTAATAAATGATGTAACTAAAAATTGACGGTTTTCACAATTTTTCCTTTACTGTGCTATAAGGCGATGCTTCGTACCAAATATTAAGATTCTGAGTTCACAGGATGTACCTGTAGGTTTTGATTCCCTTGCGAGTGTCGAAAATTTGCGGCATAATTGGCTGTATCTTTTGATTGCGCTTAGAAGTTTAATTTCACAGCTCCAATGGATAGTAAACCTGAGTATTTGATATACAATTAAATTCCAGCTTGATACCTCCACGCGTTCCTGAGAAACAGGGTCTAGACAGACAGACAGACAGACGGACGGACAACAAAGTGATCCTATAAGAGTTCCGTTTTTTCGTTTATAGGTACGGAACCCTAAAAAGTGCATATGCATACCACCCTACAACTATGATATACCGACATTCGTAACTGCCACACTGCCAAAGTAGAGACTGAAATGATAAGTTTCGGTTTCTGTTCACGGTCTGACTGTTTATGTTCATGGTACCCATGACACAGTGTATATCCATTTTTTTGTATCGTGGGGGAAACTTTAAAAATGTACCCGGCACCTTGGGAGAGGATACCGGGTTATGTGGGATTTGACCGCACTAAAACCCCCTTGGTGGCCTGCCTCAGCGCTTGGGGAGGATTCCGGGATCTTCGGTGGAACGCACCGGTGACCTCCACGCGCGGCACCCAGAATGGGGGCATCTTCGGGAGAGCAAATATGCTCTCCTGCACCTTCCGATGCTTACGGCGGTATGCGGCGTGCGACCACGCACACACCATGTCCTTCCCGGGGCTGCTGGCTGAGCGGATCAAGCTCCCACTCACACCGTCCGCAACCCCGGAAGCCCCCTTTTTACGATCAGGCTGGGGATACCGTAGCTCTATTCTTAATCCCGAAGCTACAGGGACTAGTGTATATCTACCCTACTGTGGGGCTATATAAGATCCATACCTTATTGTACGCCAACAAGGTCATAAAGAAGTTTCTTTATACACAGGGTAAACTTTGCAACTTACTACATTTAAGAGAACTGGTAACTTTACCGCGTCGGTTGACATTGTGGTTTGCCTTTAAGTTACGTGAATAAAACAGAATCAGATGTTTCATTTCTGAAATTTCTGCCATTTCGTTTATAACTTTCGTGCTCAGGAGTATAATTAAAATATTGGGGAGTATGAAACATAAGGCTGTTTTGTTTTACCTCTTCTTCACTAATTTAACTTTTACATTAATTTAAATTTGTACTAGGTCTTTCTAAAAGGCCTTTTTAAAACTTATTTTTGTAAGCATTTTTTTTTAATTTAAATAGAGTGCAGTGCAGGCCACGTGGTGTTAAGTGGTCGCTGCAGCTCATTGAAATGTACACACAACATCAAGCAAGTCTTGTCTGAGGTCGTATGCAGTTGCGCTGCTACTCCGGAAGCTGGTGGTTGCCTTATGTAAGTGTGGCCGGGAACTGCACCTTTCCACCGAAACACAACAGAATTCGTTTACGGCAGAAGTGGGTGCAGAGGTGGTACTTCCCCGGGCGAACCATAATAGTTCTACCACCTATAGAACCTGTCTAAAAGGAAGCATTGTGGCATAGGTTAGATAGTTAATTATTTTTAGGGTAGGTAATATTATTTTTGACGTGATAACGTCTTTAAAATCGTTTTAGTCGGGTGACATGTTCAGAAACTTGTGTCACACCAAAACCTCACGAGCGCGATCGCAGGTATAACGAGAGAGAGACGGACCGATCTCCCGTCTCATCTCGAGCGCTGCCAGTCATTCCGTGAAACTTGTCACGCGGAATCCTCACGAGCGGAGGCTGGCATAGCGTTCGAGTGAGTGGACCGATCTTCCGTCTCTCTCTCACTCTAGCGGCATACAAACGAATGGAGATTTTCTCGTGCGGACGTTATCACGTAAACATTTCGATCGTAAACCTACTTTACAAACAATTTGCCGTTTTTTTTTTTGTAATAATTTAAACCATATAGAGATAGCCATTAGCGAGATAGATTAGCGCTTTCAAACAAACTCTTCAGCTTTTAAGACAGTAGTGTCTGGACAACCGAGCGTTGCTCGGATAAAAACAATTTATTTTCTTAGTTTAGATTTAAAAGAAACGCTCATTTGCTAAGTGTTACTTAACAACGCCATCTGAAATAACTCTCAATAAAAAATAATCACAAGACACAATTGTTTTGATTGAGGTTTGAACTCAGGTCTCTCGTTTCGCAATCAGCCTACGTAACCATTCAGCCAAGGAAGCCTTAGTTCAATGAACGAAATTTTTATAAAAGTCTTTCAAATCGATAGTGTCATTTCTTTGAACGGCGGATAGGCGGATGGCGTTTGACGGCGTTCTACGTCACAATATTATTAATACTCTCCAAAAGATGTCGGGAAGCGAAGTTCAAAATATATATTTAGGTAGGTATATACAAGAATTGCTCGTTTAAAGGTATTAGATTAGATAAAACGTAAGTAGTGGCCCACCGCCTGTCAAATATTTTCAAAACACCCATCTGACAAGGTGTAACATAATAGTCAGGATCGACGAACAAACGTCCCTTGGAAGTTTTTTATTTTTATTTGAATAGAGTAGCAGACGAGCATGCCTTGCGTGGTGTTAAGTGGTCGCTGCAGCCCAAGGGCATCTACATACAACCTCAAGCAAGCATAGGTAAGTCTTGTCTGAGGTCGTATGCAGTTGCACTGCTACTCCGGAGGCTGGTGGTCGCCTCATGTAAGTGTTGCCGGCAACTGCACCTTTCCATAGAAACACAATAAAATTGGTTAACGGCAGAAGTGGGTGCAGCGGTGGTACTTCCCCGGGCGAACCATAATAGTTCTACCATCTACAGTATAATAAGTACGAGTTTATTATTTAAACATGCATATAAAACATGTAAATCTATTTCAGCTCAACAAATTTGTTCAGTATTAGTACAGGCCGCAAGCACAATACAAAATTCGGCAACATACGCCTGAGACTACATTTGCACAGTCGTCTTTATACTGTTGCAAACTTGTTGGATCTTTGAGCTCGCATGTTATCAGGGCTGTCAACAAACAATTTATGTTGAAATAAAAAAAAACGTTTTTTTAAGTGCGCAAGGAGCGGCGTATGGCATACAAATAGAAAGAATATAAGATATAGAATAGAAAGTAAGAGATCTAAGCGTCTAAGACAAACGCGCACGGTCTGGAAATCTACGCGTCTATGACAAATGCGCACGGTCGGGAATGTGATAGGTGACCGCTAGTGGCAAAAATTTTATACGTGTTTTCGTGCTTTGAAGACCATTTCAGGCGGTCGGTCTGGGTTGTTATCGAAAGATTACGGATATAAAAACTTGTTAAAGGCGTTACTGGCTTTGAAAACGTCCAGAAGTGGGTTTGCCACTAATCCGAATCAACTACATCAACAATACCAAACCACGTTGGAGCCGCGTTGTGTAGTAAACAACTTCCCCAATTACGGGTAGTTATCTTAATATTATATAGATTTCTTGTGTGCGTGTGTATGTCGGTGTGCGTGTATGTGACGGATTATGATGAAAGTGTTTGTGTGTGTTTAAGGCGATTTGAGAATGGTGTAGATTAAGAGTTGGTCCACTGGAAAACGTTTAATTATTATTTTTTATTTATTAATAGATTTCCCGTATAAATTGTTCCTACCTGTCAAACGTTTGTACGTGCCGTGTCGTTCTAAACTTTGACACAGTTAGAATAACAGGACAGTTCGTATTTGATTATTTGTTTTATATTTTTGTTTGACATTTGGCAAAGGGAGATCTCCCGCCGGGCGAGGTGGTCATGCCCGGGGAGCGGCCGCGCTCCAACTGACTCAATTCGTTCGGAGCTTGTATATATGCTCGGATATTCAGAAAACTTCGATAGCGTGATTCAGGAATACCCGTGGGGCCATCTCTTGATGAGTAGCGGAAGGTCGCTACATCACCCCCTGCTCAGACCGGAGGTCGATAACTTCTATCCATGCTTGAGTAATCTTCGCTTACAAGCGCCTTGAATGCCCTCTATCTGCGGTGAGTCGAGATGTGAGGGTGCAGACCTTGTGTCGCCCTCTGTCCACGGTGAGTCGGGATGTGAGGGTGTAGCGAAGTGTGGAGATGCCCTCTATCTTCGGTGAGTCGAGATGTGAGGGTGGGTTGGAATGTGGAGGCGAGTAGAGTGGGTACTCGAGCCGTCCACGACGTCGCAGGGGGCAGCTTGATCAGGAACAGGAAGCGTGTGCATGGTGCGCTGCGATGAACCCGACGAGCTGGTGAAGTGATGCTGCAGTCCATCCAGGGAGTGAAGGTGCGACTGATGAAGGTCAGAAGGGACGTATTCTTGTCCAGGGTCACCAGTTTGGCAAAGGGAGATCTCCCGCCGGGCGAGGTGGTCATGCCCGGGGAGCGGCCGCGCTCCAACTGACTCAATTCGGAGCTTGTATATATGCTCGGATATTCAGAAAACTTCGATAGCGTGATTCAGGAATACCCGTGGGGCCATCTCTTGATGAGTAGCGGAAGGTCGCTACAGACAGTAACATGAAATCTCTGTAATCTTAATATATATAAATTACGTGTCACGTTGTTTTCCGCGATGGACTCCTAAACTACTTAACCGATTTTAATAAAATTTGCAGACCGTGTGCAGTTTGATCCAACTTGAAAGATAGGATAGCTTTCATCTCAATTTATAGTCGCAATATTAAAATTTATTTGTGATACTTCAAGGACAATGTCTGCCGGTTTCGCTAGTATAATAAAAAAACAAATCCTCTTTCAATACTTCTGCATCCAGGTAATACGCCTTTTTCAGAAAAACGTTTTAAATTCTTTTTTAAACTCGTTGCCCGTTTTGATTTTGAGGAATTCCGGTAGACTGTTATATATTTTTGGTCCCATGCAAAAGACACTATTATGGTATTGTTTCGTTTTAGAAGCAATTGTACATAATTTATTAGGATGCCTTTTTGATTTAAGGGTTTCATATTTAGCTATTTCATTTTTGACCATTAAAGAGATTTCGTAAATATATAAAGAAGGAAAAGTCAATATTTTTAAATTTTGAAAGTGTGGCTTACAAGTATCCGTTTCCTTTAGCTGACATATGGCTCGAATGCCCTTTTTTTGGGCCTTAAATATGGTTTGTATTCCCGTCGCGTTACCCCAAAATATTATTCCGTATCTTAATGTGACACCAACGTACCCATGGTATGCGTACTTTAACTCTAAGATACGGAAAAGTCGATAAATTAAATTTTAACTTACAAAATAAAGAACCTTTTAACTCTATAATTACAACAGATTTGATTGATATTGAACTATTATACTGGATATTAGCTGCAACCCAATTTGTGTCCCACTGCTGGGTTCGGCTCTCTCCCCGATGATTGTACAGGCCTGCTGCTTACTTCACCACGATGTTTCAGTGCATTTTGCCTCGGATATAGGATACAGGACCTTAAGCCAAGGAAAATGGAGTATGAAAGTTTGTTTGTACATCACTTAATTTATAGATTAAGCTACATTAATAGTTCTTGGTATTTATTTTATGCTAGAAATATTGAAATACTTGGTATTTATCTATGCGACAGAATCATAAATGATGAAATCCGTAGACAAATGAACCTTACTGACATAGCGCTCAAAATCTGCAAGCTAAAGTGACAATGGGCAAGTCATATAATAAGGGCTGCCGACCACCGATGGGGAACAAACGTCTTTGAATGGAGACCAAATCTCGGCGAAAGGAGCACATGCACACACTTCAACCGGGTGGCTGGACGAACTAAAGATGTCAGTGAGAAGCCGCTGGATTCAAAGAGCGCAAGACCCGATGCACTGATGAATATAAGGGGAGGCTTATGTCCAGCAATGAACATTAAAGGCTTACGGATAGATTGACACAAATAATTTGTAAGGCTAAACTGAATTCTATGAATAACCGCAATAAATACATTTTCTCGATGAGATTGATCCTTTTAACGAGGTGAAACCACAACCGCTTATACCTACATTAAGAAATAGAATAAACCTTTTTTTTAGCAAGACCTTAAGTGTTTGTAGCATCTGGTATAGGTGCTATCATAGGAATAGAAATAATGTCTTTAGTGCCAACCCTATGCGATGTGTGCTAACTTGAACTTCGAGGCAGCAACTTCCATACAAACTGTGAATTAATATCGAACTAAATAAACACATGAAATGTTCTGTTTACTTTCATGTAATTAATTTCGCCAGCAGTTTGTTCTATTTCAGTTGAAGATAAGGTTAAGTCTGCGTTATTTATTATGTACCTATATTACCTAGGAGTATTTATATTATACTAGCTGACCCGACAGACGTTTTTCTGTCTAAACTATGAATATTGAAATCGAATTTGTAAAAAATATATATATGGTGGTTAAGTATTGAAAAATTTTCTAGATTACCGCGCAATTTTCTTAATTTTACGAATTATCGAAATCGGTCTAACCGTTCACGCGAGGGAAATAGGGATTCATTTTTATACATATAGAGATAGAGATAGGTTTTGCCCGTGTGTTCCGCGTGTACTTTAGTTATCAGGGCACAGTTTTAATTAACCCCCGTTATAATTGTGACGTACGTATCTGTTCTGCGTCTGCAAGTACTGCTATAAACGATAGATAATAGTTTACTACAGTACCTACTTTGTTTTGAAGCTGGTGCTAGAATTACCAAGTTATTTGGTGCACTAACCCGCAAGCAAGCCACATAAAGCTGACAGTGAGAAAAACAGCCCCCTTTTGATTTAGTCCGACCAATTATAAATGTTGTCATAATCATATTATTAAGCCTAAAAATAAGAAAGTATACTATATACCAATTTTTTCAGTAAATCTAGTATCGTGTTGCAGAGCCATCTCCTGAGTTACTCGTAATAACTTTATTCAACAACTTAATTTCACTTAAATCTACCTGCTTTTGGCATCTGAGGCTACGCGAGACAGCGAGTTAATTATTTAACATTTCAACCACACTAAAACCCACTGAACAGCATTTTCAGCGAAACCTGTCAATGTCTTCCATGCGCGGCGATGTACTCTGTGGCGCTGCGTTACAAATGGGCTCTTGGGTGAGTTACCTACCTAGCTCTGCCAAGAGTCGTGCGGCCGAACACGCCATCGTTTTCCCGAGGCTGTTGGTCCGAGCTCCCACTATAGGCGTGTATACCGCCGAAAGCCTCTACTTAGTCACCTTTTATGATTACGTGGGGGATACCATATCTCATATTGTCAATGGTTAGGTAATTCTTATGTTTTCGGGACGGAATCTTTGCAAGGTACACCAAGTACTCAATCTGACACGATTGAGGAGTGATACCGGGTTCTGTGGGATTTATACGGCACTAAGACCTCCTCAGTGGCCTGTCTCAGCGCTCCGAGGACTCCTATATCTCCAGTAGAACGTGCTGATGTCCTCCATGCGTGGCGCCGCAAACCGCCGCCCACAACTCAAAAGTTCACATTTATTCGCCTCTTACGATTAGGCAGCTGATCTGTTCTTACTGTATCTAGTCTTATTGTGGCTCATATTCATAACTTCCACATACAGAAACCAAATCCGAGCTAGCCAGTTTAGTTTCTTGGAGAAACTATCTACATGGTACAGAAACCTACGACAAATGTATGAAGAGTCTTTTTTAGTATTTATCTATGAAGTTTTAGGTAACTGTCCAATAAACTGTCATGGAAGAAAATATTAAAATAATGACAGATCTCGTTTTAACGTGTAGCTATTTCGAGAGGTAAGCGACGAAAAAGTAATTTTTTTAAAAAGCAATTTTTTATATTCTGACAAATTGGTGGAGTATAGAAATATTTTTTGTTAGTCAGCAGGATTTCTTAACGTTTGGCGTAGAAAGTACTTACCTCAATTTAAAAAGAAATATTCACTGAAATAACTTTTTTAAAACCATAAGAAATAAGAAGGAAGCAAGCAGTATGTCAATAAAATTAATGATAAGTGCAAATAAAATATTATCATTTCATTTCAAAGCTTCACAGTTCAGTCATTCAAAACTTGTAACTAACTCTGTGTATCACGTATGAAAGTCGTTAAAAATAGTAACTAACATTTTGCAATTTCAAGAGTTTTCATATAAAAAAAAAAACATTCACAACTTTCACCATTCTCGATTCACCATGATCAACGCTTATTTTTTTATACAGTGCAACAGAAATTTAGCTGATGTGACTGACGTAATAAAAATAAAATATTATTAGAAAATGGTTGCAAGTTTTCATTGCTTAACTCTCTGAATATTTCATGTGTGTCAATTTTTTGAAGGACACGGATGCAATAACGGTTGACAAATACGACAGACGTTGTCTTAAATATGTATTTTGCATTCGAATTGAATGGTGGTTAAGTATTATTAAATTTTCAAATTTTTCGTGCAATTTCTTTAATGTTTTCTTTCATAAGTACCTTCTTCTGCCAATGACAAACACAACAAAATAAGAATTAGCGAAATCGGTCCAGCCTTTCACGCGTGATGTCATGACCAAGGGAAAATGGGATTCATTTTTATATATAGAGACTAGGTAAGAAAATAATGTTCTTCATAGCTTAATTATTATAAAAATAAGGTCATTAATTATTATAAAAACTTAATTATTATAAAAAAAATCACAACCCGTAGGGCAGAATGGTAACTAATTAAGAAAAGGGCTACGGTATCCCCTGCGATCGTAAGAGGCGACTAAAAGGGGCCTTCTGGGAGCTCTGCAACCATCCTGCTAGCGGCTCTGAGTAGGACGGCGGTATTTGCAGTGAGCTAATTGCTGTAGCAGCGATGGCCCAGTGGTAAAAAACCGCGGTCTTCGACGCGACCGATCCCAGGTTCAAATCCTCGGCTCGCACCTCTGACAAAGAAATTTGTAATTTGCGAATTTATCGCTGCTCCACGGTGATGGAAAATATCGTGATATTTCATTGATTACGATGCATCCATCGTAATCAATGAAATATCACGCATATCTCCATCGCCGTGCATGCCTGAGAGAACTTCATAATTTCTCGAAAGCATGACGTCCACCAATTCGCACTTGGCCAGCGTGGTGGACTATGGCCTAAATCCCTCTCACTTGTGAGGAGACCTGTGCCCAGCAGTGGGACATAAAAAAAAGGTTGAAAAAAAATAAATATTGCTGTAGTTTGCTGCGATCTCTCACTTTCCAACATAGCATATAAATGCTGGATAGTGAGAGATACTGATCGGTAATGGCCACTTTTTGCGAATCGGTGATCGCACTAAAGGAGGCTGCTGACCGCGAGCGGGAAGCTAATGCCATCGATAACCCGCTTCGGCGACGACATACAGGGGAAGGAAGGAGACGCTATGCGCACCTTCTAGCCCCACCCTAAAGAGATTCGCGATGGTCCATGTTCAGGTGATGGTTCTGGTGCTTCCATCTCTCATTGTGCTTTCGTCGAAGTGCCGTGGTAGAATGCGACAGACACTTCACTTTGACGCGGATGGTTTTAGCGGGTATTGTGGCATCGTTGCCACCGAGACCCACACGCCTCTCTGGTGCAAGGGTGCGTAAATGCATTTCCCAGCATTGAAAAAATGGTACATGGTAAATGATACAGGGAGGTGCAGGAGAGCATCACACATCATCACATAACCATCATCATCAAACACACTTGGAGTGGAGACCACGTTTAGGTAAAGTGAACTGATAAAGGCTGAAGAGAGAGTGCTGAAGGCTGAGTGAAGTCGTTTGATAAAAAAGAAGATAGAATAAATCCTTCATCTTCTTCAATCTACCATTCAGAAAACAAAAACTGGAATGAATATATTTACCGCCAAGGGACACCTGCCTTATTCACAATCGCGCTTGATATTATTTAGCTTTGTGGGTCGCTTATATTTTATTTTTTGTTTCTACTCAAAGATGATGTAGGACGCGATACCTACAGTAACATGAGCGCGAGCCTCAACTGGCCACTCATGACAGCGCAGCCAGCGAATGTAGTGAACAATTGAATACGTCACATGCAACGTACTGAACTAGCCAATCAGAAGACATATCTTCAATCACGCTATTGAAGTTTCCTAAAAATCTAAGCATATATACTATGAAATGATCTGAAGTCGGCATTCGGACTGATAGATTATTAGGAAAAAGTAATCGGACCCCGGTCCCCAGGCAGTCACATCGCCTGCCAGGAGATCTTCTCTGTTTCTCCACAATAAAAATAACGTAATATTAATTTCAATTCAATTATTATTTATTCATTATTCTCGTTTAAAAGTACCTGAAACCACATATCCAACATGGCGCGAATAAGGACATTATTTACGGTCACTAAACAGTGTTTAATTGACAATATAATGGTCGCCGAAAATAATAACAGATTTCAATTAAAGATTAAAATACGCATCTGTTTGTCACGTTATAATATATATTTATCCATGTTAACTAATCTGCACGAAGAAAGAAAAGTAGGATCTAGATACGCGGCAGCGTGTCAAGCCAAGTTCAAGCAAAGGAACTGGCTAGCCAGCGCCGAGTGTAATATTACACGAACCACTTGGTGCCACTTTTGACCCTTCTATAACTCAAAAACTCTTTAACGTAACTACTCTTTAACGTCAACACATAAACTACGTGTGTTTAATTATATCCATAAGGACATCTAGAAGCCTATTTGCATAGAACTTGGTACTCATTTAGATCTCCATTCTTTTTGAGGGGAAGTCCACAGTCAAGCACAATTTTTGTATTGTTGGCTACCCTTTTTTACATTTAAGTTTTTGGTAGGATTCTTTTTGTAGATCGTCTTGCTTTTCAATTTATAAACATTTTTCAAGTAACACTGAAATTGTGGTTCTGGATAATTCAGAATAATAGGTAACGAATATGATCATAACGTGAACAATCCTCGGAGAGAGGCGAGGGTGTGCACTCTGTGCAGGGAGAATGGAACTACACTACTAAAAAATACCACTGTCTTCGTTCATGTAGTATAGTACAATTTATTCAGTTTTGTTTTTGTCTAGGCATCTTATATAGTCTTCACAAAGTCTTAACAACGTGATTCACAGATTGATTTATTAACGTCATCTAGTTTTATTTGTAGTAAACTATTTTGAACCTAGCAGTAAGTTCTAAAATATAGTTAAAATAACTTCAACATAACGCATTAATTATTCAGCGTTTACTCAGTTGAAATCCATTAACTATGTACAAACTTTCTTGTGTATTCTTTATTTTGTATTTTTCATTTAACATTATGTGTGCATATATGAATAAATAGATAATAACTCTATAATAATTCTTGAGAAGCTCAGAGCTTACATTTTTTTAAATTTAGATTTACCAAGTGGTCAATGGTAATGTTTAACATTATTATTTTGTTTGCGACCTGAGTTAGAACTCAGTATTTCCATGTCGGAGTCCGCAATCTTTACCGCTCGGCCGTCGCTGCTCACAGACAAAAATTACATGAAAATATAACGGATAAGTAATGCAGCATCTACTATGCAGTTATTGCATTCAGTTATTAGGCACTGAAACGCAGATTTTTTTTTTGAATGGAGTAGCAGACGAGCATGCATGCCACATGGTGTTAAGTGGCATCTACATACAACCTCAAGCAAGCATAGGTAAGTCTTGTCTGAGGTCGTATGCAGTTGCGCTGCTACTCCGGAGGCTGGTGGTCGCCTCATGTAAGCGTGGCCGGCAACTGCACCTTTCCATCGAAACACAATAGAATTGGTTCACGGCAAAGGTGGGTGCAGCGGTGGTACTTCACCGGGCGAACCTAATAGTTCTACCATTGACAAAATAATAATAATATATAAAATAGAGGATAACTTCCATTAAAATCCATCAAAATATCGTTATGGTAAATAAAACAAAAGTAGGTATCAGAGTAAGAATTGTTTTGAGAAATCCTTTCTACTTAGAACAACCACATAAACTGTTTTAAAGTGGCAATCTATTCCAATCTTCTTGTTTAGTATTGTTTTCTAAAGTACACCTTTACGAGATTTTCTTGGCAGAGAAAATGGCGGCCGTCCAACGCTTCCTCCATCTGACGTGGCACAGCGGAGTGCGACTTAATCTTATACTTTATAAAAGAAAATAGAAGGTCTAAAATTTATAAGATAAATTTCAAATTTGAAGAGTTTAGTAATCAGGGTAACTTCAGGGTAACCAGGTTAATTTTCTTTATTTGAATGGAGTAGCAGACGAGCATGCAGGCCACGTGGTGTTAAGTGGTCGCTACAGCCCATGCACATCTACATACAACCTCAAGCAAGCATAGGTAAGTCTTGTCTGAGGTCGTATGCAGTTGCGCTGCTACTCGTATATTATTATAAGTAATGCGTGTAAAAGAAATAATAGTAGTAATAAACGTTACACACAGCCGCACAGTAAGGTAATAAATACCCTGTGTCGTGGGTACCATGACACATACAAAGACTGGAACACAAACACCCAGACTGAGAACAGAAATTTAAACTCATCATTCATAATTTCTGTTTCGCCGGGAATCGAACCCGGGACCCCTCGATTGGCAGTCCGGCATTGTCACCAATGCGCCACGCGGGTCGTCGTAGAAAAGAAAATAACTAAAGTACGCCTTTATTAGCTTTACCTGTATGTTTGTGAGTTTGTGAGCTTGTTGCCCTCGTTTTGACCCACTTTCAACGGACAGATATAATTCAAACTTTGGACACTTATCAAGAATCGGTGGCAATACAATAATTTCATGAGTTAAAATTATTCCGAGAACTCGAAAAAAATATTTTTAAAAATCAATCTAACCTAAAAAAAAAATCCTTAAAATATGCAGAACATAATAACTCTCTCGGCGCGCTGTGCTATATTTTTCGTATATCGAGCACCTGTGTGGGACTATGAGTGTGAAGCGTTATTTATTCATTAATTTATTCTAATAATATAAATATATAAAACACCAGTACTTATTCATTTTTAAAGAATTAGGTCCCTTCTACTGTCTCTAATATCTCTACTTGAGATATCTTTTCCTGCAAAAAACTGCCGCTACAATAAATATATGTAAATAAATTACAAGCAGAAAAACAGGCAAGCGTAATAAACGTCCGAAGTCTTCAAACGAGAAATACTTCGTGGACTTCGGAACAGTCGACGGCTTCGGGGAGAAGTGTAACTTCGCGTAATTGTCGAAGTTTTAACGACGGCGAACTCGCTGTTCTACTTGTAAGAAAAAGTTAGTTACTATGTTAATATCTGAAGGTGGTGGGTACATTAGATATAAAAATCCTATGTTACGGTGTTTTTGCTTCGTAGAACTAACAAAACCCAACCGATCTTAATAATTTTCAAACTTGTGTAGAATAATAAATAACGTTTCGCACTCATAGCCCCACAGTAGGGTAGATATACCCGGTGTCGTGGGTGCCATGGACACACACAGAGACAGAAACACAAACACCCAGACCGAGAACAGAAATTTAAACTCATCATTCAAATTTCTGTTTTGCCGGGAATCGAACCCGGGACCCTCCAATCGGCAGTCCGGCATGGTAACCATTACGCCACGCGGGTCGTCATCAGAATGACTATTCATCTCGAACAAAGTTCTCAAGATGATAAAAAATTACAAACAAGTACGTAAAAATTTGTATGCATGTTGTTGAACCGACAGACGTTGTCCTGTCTTAACTATGAATATTGGATTTGAATTTTATGAAATAATCTTATTTTTCGCGTCATTTTCTTTTTTTTGTTATAAGAACCTTTGCCTGACCAGTCCAGCCGTTCTCGCGTGATACCGTGACCAGTGGAAATAGGGATCCATTTTTATAAATATATAGATAGATGCGTAATAATATTTTAGAGGTACAATTTATGTTTTAAAAGACATTTTATACCTATTCATTTAGTATTCAAAGTCAACCAAAACATAGATATGGAAGTATTTGACGTGCTTCATACTTTCTTCTATTCTTCATTTAAATCCGACTGAGCGTTATTCGGATAAAAACAATAGATTTTTTTTGGTTTAATTTTGAGCAAAACACTCATTAACTTAGTGCTACTTCACAACGCCATCTAAAATAGCTCCCAATTGAAAAAAAAATGTCACAAAAAATTAAAAAGATGAAACATGCTTGACTGACGTTTGAGTCTCTACCTCGGCAGTTAGCCTATGTAACTAATAGACCGAGGAAGCTTTAAATTTCATTGACGAAATTTTTATAGAGCTCTTTCAAATCGACATTGTCATTTGTTTGAGCGGTGGATTGGCGGATAACGTTCTACGCCCCAATATCATTAATATTCTCCAATAGATGTCGGTAAGATACATATTTTTCAGTTTATATTAAAGTTGATTATAGCTAAAATATACAAATAAATCAATGTTTTCTCAAAATCAAACCTAGCTGGATCAATTTGGCTGCAACACTTTTAGCGTCCCACTGCTGGGCACGGGTCTCTTCCCAATATTTGGGAGGCCTGGAGCTTACTCCACCACGCTGCTCCAATGCGGGTTGGCGGAGACGCGGGTTAGTGGCCAACCCACTGTCGGATGTTTTCAAACCGCCCATAAGGCCTTCGACAAAGTTTAACGACTGTTATTTATCGACAAAAACCGGGACCGACGGCTTAACGTGCCCTCCGAAGCACGGAAACGTGCATGACATTTTTGCCACTAGCGGTCACCCATCTCACACCCGACCGCGCCCGTTTGGCTTAGTTGCATAGATTGTTTGCGTTCTACGCTAACCGCCGGGCCATGCGCCAAAGTTAATAAAGAAAAAATCTATTACAGTTTAATAGATAGTTTTAATTCTATTTTAATGTGTATTTGAGTAATGATCCCAACAAATTAAACTTCAGAAATGTTTCGAAGACTTCGGACGTCAATGGTTTCGGCTAGAGTAAGAAACTTGGCTAATAGTCGAAGTTCTAAACGTAACCAACTATATGTTGTACTATAGTTAGTAATGTAAAATATTAGTTTAACTAGCACAATCTATACAAATAAATAAAATTGGAGTATCTGTTTGTAATATTAAAATAAACCGCTTTTTACAACATCCATCTAATACCTTTAAACGAGCAATTCTTGTATGTATCTAAATATATTTTTTGAATCTCGGAAACGGCTCCAAATATATTGATGAAATTTAGTACCCTGGATTCGGGGGTGATAAATCGATCCACAAATTTTTTTTATTGGAAATTTTTAACTGTATAAAAATATTTTCAATGATAATCAATTTAAATATAAACTGAAAATTACGACTCTTCCTGACATCTATTGGAGAGTATTAATAATATTGTGGCGTAAACGCTGTCAAACGGGGGAGCCCACGAGGCTCATTGTGGATTTCCTCAAGCGTCATCAGGACCTTGTGCTTTTTATAGGTTGGGTGGTAGGAAGTTTAAAATATTATATTATTTAATATTATTATATTTTACGACGTTTTGCGTTTAACCAGTGGAGAGAGATTTTCATGGTTCAACGGTAGCGGCGTATTCTAATCTGACTATTTTGACATCCGGAAGTAAGATAAAAAATTATTGTACCTATATAGAAGGTATTTTTTAATCGTGGCAGTACTCAACAGGAAATGAAATGAAATGAAATATTTATTTGCATAAAACACGGTACATTTTACGATAAAAATCTTACAATATTGTTCATGCGTGTCTTACCGACCTAGTCGGTGGGCAAATATTTATTAATAAATAAGATAAAGTCATCGTGTCTTTAGTGATAACAGTATATCCTTAATCTATAGGTTAAATCATTAATAATAAAGGATATTAAATGCAATTTCATACCCGAAGGTACATATATTTTTTTTTAAATAATAACAATAATAATTTAATAACAATAATATTAGATATTAATAGTAATGATAATATTTGCATAATTGAATAAAAATTTATAATTTATTAGCCAAGCGTTTGAGGTGTCCAGCATGACAATATTCTATTAATTCCTTTGTGGAATAAAAACAGTTCTTAATCAATAATTTAAAAATAAAACCCTTGAACCGATTCAATGTCAGATTTTTTTAACCGAGATGGCAGCAAATTATAAATTTTGATGCACATCACAAAGCTGTTTCTCGAATAGCATGCCGTATAAGATAATAGTCTATGCAATTGACCCCGATGCCGATTGAAGAATGTATAATCTTTGGTATCAAATCGATTTTGATTATTTTTGACACATATCAGACTTTCGTAGATGTACATTGATGGCAATGGCGGGAGATTTAGTTTTTTTTAATATTGACTTACAGGAGTCCATAGGTTCCGCACCTTAAATGGCCCTAACACATTTCTTTTGTATAATAAATGCTCTATTGAAGTCAGTTGAATTCCCCCATAAGAGTAATCCGTATCTTAGGACCGAACACACGTATCCGTGATAAGCCATCAATGCTGTTTTTTATTTGCTACTTTTGAAAGATGGTGTAATGCGTATATGAATTTATTTAGTCTTTGGCATACTATTTCTACATGATTTTTCCAATTTAAATTTGAGTCGATTTCAATGCCAAGAAATTTAGCTATTTTATTTTAGGATGCAAGGTGTACCCCATATCTTAATCTGACGCGCTCGAGTAAATCCGAAAATCCCCTCTTGGGCTCCGCTACTACCATCCGCCAATCCGACGTTCAAAGAAATGACAACGTCGATTTGAAAGAGCTCTATGAAAATTTCGTTCATTGAATTAAAGCTTCCGTAGTCGAATGGTTGCGTGAGCTGACTGCGGAACTAGAGACCCGGGTTCAAACCATTGTGTCTATTTTTTATTTTTATGAAAATAACTTTTTTTTATTAGGAGCTATTTCAGATGGCTTTGTTAAGTAACACGAAGCAAATGATTTTTTCGTTTTAAACTAAACCAAGAAAATATTTTTTTAGAAAATAAACGATTTAATGTTATCTCATTGTATAAAATCTGGTGCAATAAAGTATTTTTATATTGTATTGTATATATCCGAGCAACGCTCGGGCGTCCAGGTACTATGAATGTATATAAGGTACCTACTTATAACATTTTTTACAATTTTTGTCTGTCTGTCTGTCTGTCGATCTGTCTGTCTGTCTGTTTCTTTGTCCCGGCTATTCTCTGAAATGGCTGGACCGATTATAACGTGACTTTCACTAGAAGATAACTGATGTAGGTAACTTAGGCTATTTTTATTTTAGGAAAATTCTAAAATTAACGTCCACGCGGACGAAGTCGCGAGCAGCCTTATAAAATATATTTTACCGCCACTAGCTCTCGTCCATATAGACAATAAGTATTAATCGACAGTCATTGTCGTATTGATCCAAAAGTGAAATGCATAGCCTAGTGTATACATACGTATATAAGGATGAGAGCAAGTGGAATTACAGAGCGGAATAAGAACAACGGTTTAGCTGGTTGACCCACGGGTAAGATACATTTTCATGTGCTTCAACCAATTGGTTATAGTTCAACCGGTAGGACCACGGGTAAAGTCCCTGTAGCTTCGGGATTAAGAATAATATACTTATCCCCTGCCTGGTCGTAAGAGGCGACTAAAAGAGACTTCCGGGGTTGCGGACGGTGAGAGTGGGAGCTTGACCCGTCCAGCCAGCAGCCCCGGGAAGGACGGTGGTGTGTCCGTGGCCGCATGCCGCCGTAAACATCTGAAGGTGCAGGAGAGCACATCTGCTCTTTCGAAGACCACGGGTAAAAAAAATGCCATGCCGCCATGCTATATTATACCATTGCTATATTGACGTCTCCAATAAGCCGTACCTAATAAGGATAAAGTCATCTCTATATATAAACCATCGCCAGCCATTATTCTGTGTCATTCCGCAGATTCTGCTTGTCAATAAAAATGCAGAAGCTCTGTCCGTTTTATTTCAAGTTCTTATAGCCCCTTTGTTGGAACACGCGTTTGTACCACAGGCAACAAACTCCTTCGACAAGGTTTAACGATTGTTATCTATCGGTCATTCGATAAATTGCGTAATAATTATTAATTTAATAAAGTTTGCTATGCATTTTAAATGAAAACAATTTTGTTCGTACATTTCATGATCCTTGTTTTAAGGAAAGGCCAATATTTTGCAAAGTATTTAAATAATTTTGAATCGACGGACATTAAAGAGCATGTTGTTTTCCATCGTTAAAACTTTGGCAATTACCCAAAAGTCCAAAGTTATAATGTTTCCAGCTTGTTCCAAGTTTTATTGTGCTCGTTTATATTTCTTCGACAGTTGTGTTTGTTACATGTTTATACCCGTTTTCAAAAAAGAAGGTTATCATTCCAGTATGTTTGTAATTTGCACAGTTATTGGACATATTAGTATACTCGTATATCAGTTTTTGTACACGTGTGCAAAATTTCAGAAGTGTATGTATATTTTTTGCCCATGCATAACTCTAAAAGTAGAAGCTGAACTGAAAATATTCCTTTTTAGTTTTCTCGGGTATACTCCAACTTAATAATCAGTTTAAGTTTAATCAAAATCGGTTTAGTAGCTTTTGAGATACGGGTATCCATGCATTTCTAGAAGTATAATGTCTACTACTAGGTACCTATTAGCATTAAAAGTTGGTTCCTTTTTTGTGAAAAATCATTTAAAGTCGGTTTAATTTTTTAAATTATAAATTATAGTTACACAGCTGGCAGTGACGTCATCACTTAATCCGTCATTACGACGCAATTATACAAAGTTATACGTAAAGTAAGCGTAAGTAAGTGCTTGTTTCAAACTTTTATTAAACACCGTCAATTGTACTGTAAAGTTAATGTTTCTTTTATGTAACTAGTTTTTTGTCCGCGGTTCCGCTTGTGTAAGCTATACATTTATTCGCATAGGGATGAGATATTTTCTCCGGGTAAAAAGTAACCTGTGTCACCCTCGCACCACTAAACTATCTCCGACCAAATCAGGTCAATCTATAGCACTGTTGCATTGTATTGCAGCCTTGTCGAAGGCCTTAAGGGTGGCTTATAAACATTGAGTTGGCTACGAACCCGCATCTCAACCAACCCGCACTGGAGCAGCGTGGTGGAAGTCAACTTTAGGCTTCCCCAATAATGGAGAGTGACTCTTGCCCAGTAGTGTTGCATCCATGACTTACCGTACCTTTTTTTGTTTCGGGGTGGGGAGGGGGAACATTCAAAAGGTAACCGCACTTAAACACCTTCGGGGCCTGCCAGTGGAGTTCACCGGTGTCCTCAACGCGTGGCCCAGAACGGGCCCATCTTTGGGAGAGCAGATGTGCTCTCCTATACCTTTCGATGCTTACAGCCGCATGCTGCAACGCACACACCGCTGTCCTTCCCGTGGCTGCTGGCTGGACGGGTACGAGCTTCCACACTCACGCCCGCAACCCCGGAAGCCCCCTTTTAGTCGCTTCTTATGATCAGGTAGAGGATACCGTAGCTCTATTCTTAATCCCGAAGCTACAGGGACTACGTTTTATCTTACCTATGGATTCAACTCAACATGGTCAGTTGTGCTACTTTTCTGCGGTCTTTTGAATAGCTACTGGTTTATGAATGATTTTACTTCATTGTATTATTTTATCGTAGTATATACGTTGCTCTGCATCGTTAAAACTTAGTGACTCAAGTTACACTCTCCTTGTTTAAAGTTTATGCAACTCGTTTGTAGTTCTTTGACGGTTCATTCAGTCTGGTTTGAGAACACAAGTTCGTTCGTTGGCAGCTGAAGAATGATCTTATCTGATTCTTATTTCTGATCTTATCTATACAAAAATAAATTGCGGTTCGTTCCATCCATTTTTTTACGAAACGCGCATGGCCCAGCGGCTGACGTGGAATACAAGCGATCTACCAGCGATAGGCAGTTTGAAAACATCCGACAATGAGTTGGCAACTAACCCGCATCTCCACCAACCCGCATTGGATCAGCGAGGTGAAGTAAGCTCCGCCTCGCCTGGGGAGTGGGGATTAGTGGGGAGAGACTTGTGCCCAGCAGTGGGACACGAAAAAATTACTTTTAATTAATTTCAATTCAAAATAACTATGTTATTCATCACCGAGCATGCCTAAGAGTCATTCATAATTTCTTCAAGGCATGATGTTTATCAATCCACCCGGGTCCAACGTGGTGGATAATAGCTTATAACCCCTCTCACTTCCGAGAGAAGACCTATGTCCGGCAGTGGGACATAAAAAGGCTGAAAAAAATATGAATCATCATGTGATGATGGCCAGTGATGAATGGCACTTTAGCGTGTATCTTCCCACACAACTTTACTCTGTGTAACATAGTCTTATAACATATAGTCAGTGTCTAAAACTTCGACAATTAACCGAAGTTCTTCCTTCATTCCTTCTCCAGAACTTCACTCGCTCCTTTGATAGTTCACTTTGCTGAATGAACGATATTATTTAGAGAGATAAGCGACTAAACTAGCTATCCATACTATAATATCATAAATTCGAAAGTAACTCCGTCTGTCTGTCTGTCTCCTACGCTTTCCCGCTTAAAATACTGAACCGATTTTAATGAAATTTGAAACACAGGTAGAGTGGACCTTGGGAAAGGACATAGAATGGTTTTTATCCTACGGGAACCTTTAAAACGGGTCCACGCGGGCGAAGCCACTGGCGGAAGACTAGTTTGGTATATGCTGATCTTTTAAATTACGTCTGATTGATGTAGCAGAGCAATCGACTGACGAAATACTATTTCTGAACTACACCAATGTGACGTATTTCAAAATTTCGGCATTCATAAATGGTTGCGTTGTTTGATCGCTCGTATCTTATTCCGATTATTAACGAAGGTTGTAAATAAAACGGCGGTTTTAAATGCATACCATGCTTATGTTGGTGCAACTCTAATACGGAATAATATTCTGGGGTAACGCGACGGGAATTAAAATTGTATTTAAATCCCAAAAAAGTGCATTCGCAATATGTCAATTACAACACAACCAACCATACTTGTATTTGTAACCCTAAACAAGTAAATAAATATTACCTCCAGCAGTTCCTGTTTAATTAAGGGGTACTTTACACCCCAAGAGTTAGTAAAGTAATTGAAAAAACAATGAAATTTCGGTCCATTGTGGTTGGAAATTGAGTTCTTAAGAGGTCTCGCTCCTTTGTTTTCCTCACGAATACAGTATGGTTGGCGCTTTGAAAATACTAAGTTCTAAAGTAAGGAAGGTACTTCAACTAAGGTCCTTGTGGTATTACCTCCAGATATGATAGAAGCGAAAGTTTTTTAGTTTAGACTAGAGTTAATAAAATCGAGTAGGTACATTTTTTTGATGCAAATATTTTAAATCAGATAACTTCGAATGTGTGACAAAAGTATAAATCACATTAAAATTTAGATTTAATTTTATTTATATTAGTATTGTTTTAGTTTAATTAAAAAAATATGATGCTTTCTAATTGTACTTAAACTAATTAATATTTAATCACATAGTATAGTTTTTCACATATTTCGAGGCGCTACGCTCTCAGGTGTCATGTTAATTCGTCCGAGTAGTACTAGCGGTCACAATAAATCTATTCTCCTCACACCAACAATGTGGTCGCGGCAGGACATTCCGACCTCGAAATACACTAGAGGGTTAACAAAGGGCGGATAAATCGTTCACGGGGGCGGAAATGCCCCACTTTAATCATTTTGATACGGTTCACTGATTCGCAAAATAATTATTGGGTTAATGAAGATTATAGAATACAAGGGTTCTCAGCGAGCTTTATTCTTTGACATTTTTTCCATAATGATTAACCGAAAAAACTAATATAATAGAGGTTAGTCGACTAGGAATTCAATATATATATATATATATATATACGTTGCTTCGTATAAAATTTCAAGGTTCTGAGTTCACGGGAAGTTCCCTGTAGGTTTTGATTCCCTTGCGGCATCAGCGGCTGTATCTTTTGATTGCGCGGACTTAGAAGTTTGATTTTTTCACAGATCCAAGGGACGGTAGACGTATTTGATATAATATCCAGCTTGGTACCTCCATGCGTTCCTGAGATAAAGGGTCTTGACTCTTGACAGACCGACAGACGGACGGACAACAAAGTGATCCTATAAGGGTTCCGTTTTTTTTCCTTTCGAGGTACTAAACTCTAAAAATGTATTTCCAATACAATGGAGGCTCACGTATTATAACAATAACACAAATCGAGAACCAGTATCTATATAAATCAAAAGCATACGCACAAATCGACCTCCAAAACTAACAACTCCCACAAACACATGATTTATGTAATTAAGTTCCATACATTAATTACCTCAAGTTTGCTACTTGTGTTAATTTGACCCTATTCATATAATAGTAGCTAAGTTTGTTAGTTTCCAAGTTCAACAACTGTGATTTAGTGCGAAAGGTATTGATTGCGAAAAGGTAGACCCGTTCTCATGACGACTACGGAATTATATTTAGGTACCTACGATTATTGAGGCTTCAAATGCCTAAACTCTAGATTGAAGTTTAGAGATATGAATCTATGTATACATACAGATGCGTGCATGGCCTGGCGGCTAGCGTAGAACGCAAGCGATCTATGCAGCTGAGCCAAACGGGCGCGGTCGGTTGTGAGATGGGTGACCGCTAGTGGCAAAAAATTTCATGCGCGTTTCCGTGCTTCGGAGGGCACGTTAAGCCGTCGGTCCCGGTTGTTGTCGATAGATAACAGTCGTCAAACCTTGTCGGAGGCCTTATGGGCGGTTTGAAAACATCCGACAGCGGGTTGGCCACTAACCCGCATCTCCACCAACCCGCATTGGAGCAGCGTGGTGGAGTAAGCTCCAGGCTTCCCCTATAAGTGGGAGAGACCCGTGCCCAGCAGTGGGACGTAAAAAGGGTTGCAGCCAAGTATATACATCTATGTACATTATATCTAAAACTACGGTTTACTTTCAACCACACTAAAAGTTTAATCCAAACAAATAAATTAAAAACTCATAAAATCATTCCGATTCGTATTCAAACTCACGACCTCTCTACCTATACGAGTAGAGAACTCCTCTTCCACTTCCCACTAAAATTTTGACAAAATTGTAAAACTTTATTTACGACCCGCGTGGTGTAATGGCTACCATGCCGGACTGCCGATCGGAGGGTCCCGGGTTCGATTCCCGGTGAAGCAGAAATTTGAATGCTGAGTTTAAATTTCTGTTCTCGGTCTGGGTGTTTGTGTTTCTGTCTCTGTGTGTGTCCACAACACAGGGTATAACTACCCTACTGTGGGGCTATGAGTGACAATCGTTATTATTATATTTTATTTCTCTACTGAAAAGCTGCAGTCTTCCAACTCAATTTAAATGCTAAATCGTTTGGTATTCAAACTAAAAGATTCTTCCATCTAAGAAACTACTTTACTTTCCATTTTTTACTGAAGATCAAATATCTTCAGACACTCACGTTCATTAAGGTCCACAAAAGCGCGATCTAGGTTACATCTGGGGTCTCCATTGAGGGCCTGACGCAAGATGGAGTCTAGTCGACTGGCACCATAGCGAAAGATTAGATATCAGCAGATTTTTATTTGAATGGAGTAGCAGACGAGCATGCAGGCCACG
Organism: Pyrgus malvae; assembly: GCA_911387765.1. Taxonomy (NCBI): domain Eukaryota; kingdom Metazoa; phylum Arthropoda; class Insecta; order Lepidoptera; family Hesperiidae; genus Pyrgus; species Pyrgus malvae. The sequence goes on from OU426969.1 coordinate 10,927,476, forward strand.
TGGTGTAAAGTGGTCGCTACAGCCCATGGACATCTATATACAACCTCAAGCAAGCATAGGTAAGTCTTGTCTGAGGTCGTATGCAGTTGCGCTGCTACTCCGGAGGCTGGTGGTCGCCTCATGCAAGTGTGGCCGGGAACTGCATCTTTCCACCGAAACACAATAGAGTTGGTTTACGGCAGAAGTAGGTGCAGCGGTGGTACTTCCCCGGGCGAACCATAATAGTTCTACCACCTACAAACCACACTGGAAGTTTTATCCAAACAAATACATTAAAAACTCGTAAAATCAATCCGATTTTACGAGTCTATTTCTCTACTGAAAACCTGCAGTCTTCCAACTCAATTTAAATGTTAAATCGTTTGGTATTCAAACTAAAAGATTCTTCCATCTAAGAAACTACTTTACTTTCCATTTTTTACTGAAGATCAAATATCTTCAGACACTCACGTTCATTAAGGTCCACAAAAGCGCGATCTAGGTTACATCTGGGGTCTCCATTGAGGGCCTGACGCAAGATGGAGTCTAGTCGACTGGCACTATAGCGAAAGATTAGATATTAGCTCTGCGCTTAAGAAATTTGTTTTTTTTTATTTTATTTGAATGGAGTAGCAGACTAGCATGCAGGCCACGTAGTGTTAAGTGCAGCCAGCTCGCTACAGCCCATGGACATCTACATACTAACTCAAGCAAGCATAGGTAAGTCTTGCCTGAGGTCGTATGCAGTTGCGCTGCTACTCCGGAGGTTTGTGGTCGCCTCATGTAAGTGTGGCCGGTTGCAACCCTTCTTGCGTTCAATTGCTGGGCACGGGTTTCCCCCCATTATTGTTGAGAACTGGAGCTAATTTCACCACCCTGCTCCAATGCGAGTGGGTGCAGGTTGGTGGTCAAACAGGTATTGGATGATTTTAAGCCGACCATAAAGTTTTCCGAAGTTTTGGCGGGAAGTCGGTAAATACATGTTGTTCTTTTGTTTTATTTTCATTTTCTTGATGTATTTTTGAGTTATCTATAGGTACTAATATTATAAAGAGGAAAGATTTGTATTATTGTGTGTTTGTAATGAATAAACTCAAAAACTACTGTTCCGGTTTCAAAATTTCTTTCACTATTAGAAAGCCACATTTACCCTGAGTAACATAGGCTAATTTTTACCGCGAGAAAATGCTTCATTCCTACATGAAAACGGGTAATAGGGTCAACAGATCAACGCGTTTGAAGCAACTGGCTAAACGCCTATGATTTTAATATAGCAATGAAGCCTGGAATAGCACATAGGCTATTTTTTATCCTACGTGGATCCATTAAACGGGTCCACGCGGACGTAGTCGCTGGCGGAAGGCTAGTATTTGATGAAGTTGATGGTATTTTGTTCGATATAGGTTAATTACAATGCACGAGTGTTGTAAAGTAAAATAACAGTGCATAAACATGTTTTTTCGACTTCTCCTCCAAAACTCCATCGGACGCTTTCTGTTAAAGTAGCCATCGCTTTACTAACAGTTGACTGACTGGACTGACTGATAGCTGACGACTTCCTGATTTTTTCTATAAGTGATGCAAAAATTATACTTGACAGTGGCAATGTGCACAAAATTTGCAATGCCATTATTGAAAAATAAAGTTTCCGACAAGGTTATCTATCTAAAAAAAACAGGACCGACGACTCAACGTGCCTTCTGAACCGCTCACTCATTTCGCTTAGCTGCTTATATCACATGCGTTCTACCTGCCAAGCCATGAGCTGCATAAATTGCACAGAAACCTTAAAATATTGTGACAATGAAGATAACACCAAATCTTTTCATCTCTTTTAATACAACAGGTCTTAGTCTTGTCTTAAGTTTCCTTTCAAGCAAGCTCTGTAAAGAAATTTTAGGCGGAGATTTCGGTGTGTATGCATCTTTCAAAATGAAGTTTGAAGTTATAACTACGTTCGTTTGATGAATAACGGCTTTTCCCGTCATTCTGTATTGTTGTCTTTAATGATGTTTGCTTCGAACAAAAAACTTCTAAGATTTTAAAATTCCTTACGCTTAAGAGCTTACTCCACCACGCTGCTCTAATGCGAATCGGTGAAGATGCGGGATAGTGGCCAACCCGCAGTCGGATGTTTTCAAACCGCCCATAAGGCCTCCAACTAGGTTTAACGATGTTATTTACCGATAACAACCGGTACCGACAGCTTAACGTGCCCTCCGAAGCACGGAAACGCATGGCCCGGTGGTTAGCGTAGAATGCAAACGATCTATACAACTAAGCCAAACGGGCGCGGTCGGGTGTGAGATGGGTGACCGCTAGTGGCCAAAAAAATTCATGCGTGTTAATATGCTTCGGTGGGCACGATACGATGGGATGTCGATATATAACAGTTGTTAAACCTTGTAGGAGGCCTTATGGTATATTTGCGGTTTGAAAACATCCGACAGCTGGTTGGCCCCACATCTCCACCAACCCGCATTGGAGCAGCGTGGTAGAGTAAGCTCCAGGCCTCCCCAATAATGGTGAGAGACTCGTGCCCGAAAAAGCAAAAAGGGTTGTAGCCATACATACCAACTACGACATTAGGAATCCTAACTAGGAATTAGTAATATAGAGTTAAAAGAACCCGGGACTTTCACGTGGCAGGCCGGTTTCGTATAAATTTTATCGCAACTATTAATATATAATTAGTAAATATCTATAACTACTTTGAATGTAGTCAAACGGTTTACATTACAAACTTTCTACGAGTATCAAATAAAAGTTTTTTAACTCTAACAATCTCCGTAGTGCTATTCGATTCATAAATAAATACATAAAATATAACGTTTCACACTCACACACCTGTGTCGTGGGTACCATGGATGCATACAAAGGTAGGAACACAAACACCTAAACCGAGAATAGAAATATAAACACATCATTAAAATTTCTATCTCGGCGGGAATCGAACCCGGGACCCTCCGATCGGCAGTCCGGCATTGAAACCATTGCGCCACACGGGTCATCATAGGTTCACAATTTAATGAATACCTCATAGAATTTATAAGTGATGTCGTATAATATTAAAGCTTGTTTTTAGGGTTCTTCTACCTAACTTACAGCGTCATCAATTATTACAAAATTCATTTCTTGTTAATTGTGTTGTTCTAATGGTAACAGTCATTTACGAAATGTTGTTGAGTTGTTACTTATTAACTAACACAACATTTTTAATAAAAAGTTGAGAAATGTTTTTAAATTTTCAATTATTTATTATATTTTTAATAATTTAAATGAGTATCGTCCGTTTTTTTAGAATAGTCATAAATAATAATGTTAATGAACCTACGTTGAAATTAAAACTGGTCGTCCTTAATAAAATCTTTATTTTTTTTATATTTCGTTTTTCGTGATTTGCTCATGGAAAGTACTAAAATACTTATTGATTCTTTTTCAGTTCGAAATATATCATTGGGGGTTTGCTGTATGAATATATAATATTAACGACAATAAGCTATAAACAGTTTTTCCGAACAAAGCATGACCGTCATGTGAATATTTTATGAATGTTATTGTCGTGTTGGTTTATCAATCGTGATTTTTCAAAAAATGGACAGCATCCATAAAATGTACTTACAGAAATACAAGGTGGACAGCAGCAACAATTTCCACGTCACATCCATCTTGGCAGAAAATCAGTTTCGTTTCAAAAACATTTCGGCAAACTCAATCAGTACGCACTTAGTTTATACCAAACCCCGATTTAACAACTGCAGTCACTGTCCAGTTGCAATAAAAGTTAATTCGCGCCATTTCCAAACGTTCTTTTTTCGAAATAACTTTCGCGACTTCCCGCGCTTTCGGCGAGGAAAGCGGTCGCCTCCCGGCGCGGTTGGATTCTGACTGAGGGCGGGCGGCGATCCAGCCAGTGTGACCATCTCAAAATTTCTAATCCTGCCTTAGATTGACTAGAATCCTGCCAAATCCTGCCAAAGTTTATTGTGAAAATGCCAAAATAATGCCGGCATATTAATAATTTATATAATTTATCGTGGAGCGTAGTTTTAGTATAGCGCAAGCGAAGGTTTTACGACCGAAACCGAATACGAAAGGTTTTTACGACCAAATAAAAACATAGGGGCATAGACTTATTCTATTTCTTGATATTTGTGAAAAAATATATTTATTAAACTCAATTTTGAAGGAGGGAAGAGGAGAATACGAAACCTCGATTTAGTAAGAAAGTTTGTAGGTATAATCGGTGTGAGCTGCATCTGTCCCTATCGCAGGCGGCGGATAGCGCAGGGCGCAGCGCGATAGCAATAGTTATTCCAAAATACCTATTTTTCAAATTCGGCTGAACCCGCATTTCCTCTTAAACTCGAGCATGAGCATCCAGAATAAAAGACAAATTATGAATGTGGTCGATTTGATTGAATCTATTTGAAATGTTAATACGTAATAATATAACATTGCAAGAAGAATTAACACTCCAATATCAGTTTTATAGTTATATCCCTATATATAAATTAACAGAGTTCATAATTAGATGTCACAAAAAATCTAAGAGAGGTTTATTTGAGGAATTCTGAGGAATACCTGTGAGCCTATGACTAGTGATGTGATATTGCCATAATTAACATTTAATTTCCCAATAATGCCAAATACTGCCGAATTTTTAAAAACTGCCACACATCCTGCCACAGCCTAAAAACAGGGCTCAATCCTGCCAAAATGGCAGGAAACTGCCACATATGGTCACACTGGATCCAGCCCTGTGAGATTAGGGGTAAGGAAATTGTTTCACAGATTTTTGCCGAAGAAAAGCGAGGAACTGCGAGGGAATTGAAATACTATTGGTAACAAAATTCACTTCGGTCTGTGTAAATAATAGTTTGACTGGAGATATTTCTCGTGCAGCGGTGGTATTCCACCCACTTCTGCCTGGAAGCAATTCTATTGTGTTTCGGTAGAAAGTTGCAGTTCCGGTCAGACTTAAATGAGGTGACACTCAGCCTTCGGAGTAGCAGCGCAACTGCATACGACTACAGGTAAGACTTTGACGTGCTTGACGTTGTGTGTAGACATCCATAGGCTGTAGCGATCACTTAACACCATGAGGCCTGTTAGGCGACTATAAGGCGATTTCTTGAAGAATGGAAGTTTGAACTGCCTAGCCAGTGGGCTTGGGAGCAACGACGGTGTGTGCGTGGCCGCTCGCCATCGTTAGCACTTTAGTGTACTCTGGATTATATTGCTATCCCAACATGGACCCCTTTAAGCCACTCTTCGAAGGATCTGGTCGCTTCGAGGAAGACATCAGTGCATAATACTGAAATCCCGGTCTAGGTACCTACTCCTGAAGTGCTGCAACAGGCCACCGAAGAAGTTTTAGTGCGGCAAAAAACCCACATAACCCAGTATATCTCCCGGTAAAAAATATATCACAAGGCTTTAAAGCTCTGAAGGCACAGATTTTCTTAGTATGATTAATTTTATCGACTATGAAATATGAAGACTTAGAGAAAGTATTGACTCAAAAATGTAGAATTAAAGTAATACGACCTCGCTCCCTGAATACCTGAGAGCTTCTTCGCGGAGAAGGCAATACCATAGATAAAACGCTAAGACGGTAGGAGCAAAATAACTTTGCTCTGTATCGCTGACAATGAAACAAGTGATTTTACCCGAAAACTCATAGTTTCCAGTTAACCAAATGATGAATGTAATAGAGTGATAAATAGCATGAAAGTGATGTATTGCCGTTATTACTAACACGTGTTAGCTTTTAAGGCTTTGAAGTAGTAAATTATCTTCCAAATCGTTGATATCAGTATGCTTTTAAGCGGTAAGTACCTTTTTTTTGTATCGGGGGGGAAACCTTCAAAAGGTACCCAGCACCTTGGGAGAGGATACCGAGTTATGCGGGATTTGACCTCACTAAAACCCCCTCGGTGGCCTGCCTCTGCGCTGAGGGAGGACTCCGGGATCTCCTGTGGAACGCACTGGGGTCCTCCACACGCGGCGCCCTGGAACGGGCCCTTCTTGAGAGAGCAGATGTGCTCTCCTGCACCTTCCAATGCTTACGGCGGCATGCATCCACGCACACACCGCCGTCCTTCCCTGGGCTGCTGGCTGGACGGGTCGAGCTCCCACTCTCACCGCCCGCAATCCCGGAAATCCCCTTTTAGTCGCCTCTTACGATCAGGCAGGGGATACCATAGCTCTATTATTTATCCCGAAACTACAGGGACTAACCGGTAAATACCTAATACCTATAATATTTTAAGGATTATTTTGTCTGCAACACTTCAATAATAAGACGCCTAGAGCATGGTCCATAATTTTGTTTAAGTAATTATTGAACTTGTTTTTTTTTTACTTGAATGGAGTAGCAGACGAGCATGCAGGCTACGTGCTATTAAGTGGTCGCTGCAGCCCATGGACATCTACATACAACCTCAAGCAAGCATAGGTAAGTCTTGTCTGAGGTCGTATGCAGTTGCGCTGCTACTCTGGAGGCTGGTGGTCGCCTCATGTAAGTGTGGCCGGCAACTGCACCTTTCCACCGAAACACAATAGAATTGGTTCACGGCAGAAATGGATGCAGCGGTGGTACTTTCCCGGGCAAACCATAATAGTTCTACCACCTTTTCTGTTGGAAAGACGTCGCAACTTATTGGTCGACAAGATTTAACAATTGCTATCTACGATATTGATGGCAGCATGGTTACCATACTAAATGAGATTGGATCGATTTCCACTGAGGCAGAAATTTGTATTCATTTGGTCTAGAGGTTGTGTTATTACCTTTGTGTATGTCCATGGTATCCACAAGACTTATAATCTTAATGTGGGCTATGAGTGTGAAGTTTTAATATTATTTTTATCTTAATTAATATAATTGAATCATCATCATTAACAAGTTTACGTAAGTAATATTTCTAGGTACTCTTTCTAAATAATCAAAACAGGTTTGGTGATTAGCACAATAATGTAGGTACTATAATATTAGGTAATATTTATAGTAAAATAGGCTTGTCTATCAGCACTCAGTGGTTCATGTACAGGTTTGTAAAGTACAACGTTCTTGACATAAAATATATATTTCGTGAGTAAGGGCATATGTATCATCGGGGGAATACAATTTGGATACAACCTTTTTTGCACCGTACTATAGAGCACGGATCTTTTGACATATCAGGAGAGGCCCGTGCATAAAAGGGGGACGCAAAGCCAATCCTACAGTCCGACACCCTTGCTACATAACCCATAAGATCTCCAATTCAACAATAATATGCCTAGAGATTACTCCACAACGCTGTCACAATGCGGGTTAGTGGAGATGTAAGTATTGCCACCCCACTATCGGATACTTTCAAACCACTGAAGAGGCCTTTGATAAAATTAAACGGCTACAGTCTATCGATAATAAACAGGACCAACGGCTTTACGTGCCCTCCGAAGCAAAGAAACGCGCATGAAATTTACCACTAGTGGACAGTGGACACCCATTACTCCCAACCGCGCCCGATTGCACTTAGCTAAGCGAAGATCGCATACGTTCTACGCCAGTCGAAGTGGAATGCACCCTTCGCTATTATTTTCTATTTGCTAATTAGTATAATTTACTATAAACTACTAACCATCGAACCACACACTCTCATTCAAAATTGCTTTACTTAACAGATCATTTATTTTACTACGCGCTTCAGCTAAGTAGTCTTACAATCACATAACTAAACTTTAGTTACTTTAAGCTCACTAAAAGAGATGAGAAAGAGATGAAGCGCGCATGGCCCGGCGGTTAGCGTAGAACGCAAACGATCTATGCAACTAAGCCAAACGGGCGCGGTCGGGTGTGAGATGGGTGACCGCTAGTGGCAAAAAATTTCATGCGCGTTTCCGTGCTTCGGAGGGCACGTTAAGCCGTCGGTCCCGGTTGTTGTCGATAGATAACAGTCGTTAAACCTTGTCGGAGGCCTTATGGGCGGTTTGAAAACATCCGACAGCGGGTTGGCCACTAACCCGCATCTCCACCAACCCGCATTGGAGCAGCGTGGTGGAGTAAGCTCCAGGCCTCCCCAATAATGGGGAGAGACCCGTGCCCAGCAGTGGGACGCAAAAAGGGTTGCGGCCAAAAGAGATGAGAATCAGTACTAAGTAAGATCTCAAGCGGGAGTCGTTAAGATTATTTTCTCTTGCGGCGTTAAAGAAAAAAGTACTTACAACTTGGTTAATTTAAGTATCTTTCTATAAAATTCAATTTCATGCAGCAAAGTTACACAATTTATTATAATAAAAATTTTATAAAAATTATAATATAATATAAAATAAATTTGTACAAAAAGCACAAAATTGGGTTTAATTTAATTTAATGAACTAAAATGATATATAATGTAGAATTATTTAAGTGCGTGCGTGCGTATTTAAAAGTTTATTGTAAATAAATAATTAGTTTATAATTTAAATTTAAACACATAACTTTTATTATATAACTTTTAAAATAAAATTTGTACACCCTAAAGGGTAAATATGGCGATCATAATATTTTTGTAAAATCTTTTTTGTTACCCATATTTGTGCAAATAAAATATTTTCTTTTCTTTTCTTTTCTTTTATATTTAAACTTAAAAAACCACACTTTTGTGAAAAATCGAACCAAAAAGTTAATTCTTTTTAATTTGAATGAAGAGTAATGTAAATATGAAAATAATGTATTTTTGTAATTGAAAAAAAAAATGCATTGAAAACATTATTTTCTACTCTTTAACCCCCGACGCAAAAACAGGCGTGTTATAAGTTTGACGTGTCTGTTTGTGTGTCCGTGTGTGTTTCTTTCTGTGGCATTGTAACTCCCGAACGGATGAACCGGTTTTGATTTTTTTTTTTGTTTGAATGGTGAATTTGTCGGAAGTGTTCTTAGCTATGTTTGATAAAAATCGGTCCAAGATGGCCACGCCACAGAATGGCAGAATATAATATTTTTTTAACAACTCCATCAATATGGATATCAAATGAATGTCTTGAATAGTAGAATAATGTACACTATACTGAAAGGGAATGAGGTGTATTAACTAACGAAATTTAATTTAAAAACTCGAAGAATATTTTTACTTATCTAAGTTACTAACTTATCACTATAAATACCTTCCTAATATTTATACCTACATTAATCAGTGCAGTGCCGTACGCGCTCGGTGTCGTACGCATACATTGCACTTACGAATAAATATTATTCGCGATCTGCGCGGCGATTGCCGCGGCACGTGCAATGGCTATAAGTTCCGAAAAACTCGTAGCCAATGAATTGCTGGCGTTTCTGCAGCACGCCATAGACAGCATGGACGAGGTCAGCATCATCCAGATCTGCTCGTCCAACTTTTCGTGTGAGGAGATAGCCAATTCAAAGGCGCTCCTGTATGAGTCGCTCGGGAAAATCGACGAGATGCCGTCCCGTAGGAGGGATGAAAAGGGTGAAAGAAGCCTTCAGGATATCATCTACTTATTGAAGATGACGGATCCCGATGACGTGCCGTCCTTTGTGGCGAGGAATTTGAAAAAGTTGCCACCCGTCACGTTCGACCACGTCGATGTCACCAGGTTGCTGAAGGACATAACAACTCTGAAAGCGAGCCTGGCGGAAGTGGTGTTGAGGTTGGAGGCCTCTCAAAACACCATCTGTGACCTACGAGCTGAAGTTGAGTCATTGAGAAATACTTTGGCTCTAAGTGGGTCACCAGAGGCCATTAACATCAACACGCGTCGCGGGGCATGCATCGCTTCGCCGTCAAGCGTCGACTCAGCGAAACTTGACGCGTCACCGGCCGCTGTTCCCGCACGTGATAGCGGTGTCGTAGCCGCTACCCGCCAGCTACCTCCCCCCGCGGAGGTGTCGCCTGTGAAAGTCACGTTGACTCCTCAACGTGACTACGCCGCAGCTGCCGCCCGCCAGCAACGCGAAAAGCGGACGAAATCAAGTACAGAGAGTGGGAGCCGAAAGAGTCGCAACGAACCCCCTCGAAGTGCAGTGCCTAAGGGGCAGGCCGACAAGGATGGCTTCATCAAGGTGGAGCGGAAGAAGAGGAAGCCTCCCTGTCGCAACCAATGCGGCACTGCACCGACTGGACACAACAGTCTGCTGCGTCCCGCCATCTCAGCGACGTACATCTACGTGTCTCGTCTTCACTTCACCACGAAGGCCTCCGATATCGTGGAGTACCTAAAGGTGAAAACGAAATTCGCACTAAGTGTTGAGAAGTTGGAGTCACGCAACGCAGTGAACTTTAGTTCATTTGCGGTGCGCGTCCCAACTGAATTTCTCAGTACCTTCCTGAACGAGAAGTTGTGGCCAAAGGGGGTCGTGTTCAGAAAATATTATGGACGCCGGCGACCGCCAGAAGTCACCGTACCCGCGCTCACATCGCCGCAAAAAGTGTGACGTAGTTTTTAAGTTATAATTAGTATTTATGTTAGTCTGTAAGGTATTTATTGTATGGGCCTCGATGCCTGAAATAAAGGAATTATTATTATTATTACATTATTATTAAAAAAGACAAAATAAAAGACTGAAAGTTAATAGAAACGTGTTAAAAAGTAGTCTACAGACAAAAAAATAAACATAGTTATTTGGCAAAGGGAGATCTCCCGCCGGGCGAGGTGTTCATGCCCGGGGAGCGGCCGCGCTCCATTTGACTCAATTCGGAGCTTGAGCTTGTATATTTATATGCTCGGATATTCAGAAAACTTCGATAGCGTGATTCAGAAATACCCGTGGCGCCTTCTCTTGATGAGTAGCGGAAGGTCGCTACAGTTACTTTAAGTTCTCTAAAAGAGACGAGAATTAGAACTAAGTAAGATCTCAAGCGGGATAATAATTTTCTCTTGCGGCGCCCAAGTAATGACAACAAAAAAAAGTACTGACAACCTGGTTCAGATAAATATCTTATAAAAACTTTTAATTGAATGTAAAAACACATTTACTTTAGAATTTGTCAACTAAGTCATGGGTTCGTTAAGATAAACTTCTGTAAGTATCGGATATTTAACATTAGTTTATAGGAAAAGAATTCATTAATATCTACAAGTATTGTCAAATACATATTATTGTTACAATTGTTCATCTCATTCTTGAGGTTTCAAATATCATTTTTTTCTAAACTGAATAGTTTGCGCGAGAGACACTTCCAAAGTGGTAAAATGTGTCCCCCCCCCCATGTAACTTCTAAAATAAGAGAATGAAAAACTAAAAAAAATATATGATGTACATTACGATGCAAACTTCCACCGAAAATTGGTTTGAACGAGATGTAGTAAGTAGTTTTTTTTTAATACGCCATAAATCGTAAACCACAATTTACCTTTCATTCAATCTTAATGCAATGATTTCTATGGATAATCAAAGGCAATGTATTTGTATTTTTGTTGTATTTGTATTTTTGTATATGTATTTTTGTTGCCGCTATTGCTATACAAATACTAAAAATAGAATAAAATAAATATTTAAGGGGGCTCCCATACAATAAATGTGATTTTTTACAGATAATGGTACGGAACCCTTCGTGCGTGAGTCCGACTCGCACTTGGCCGGTTTTTCAACCTTCAACCCACGAACTAAACGTTCAGTTGCATTAAATTTTATCTTATGAAAGGTATGTAAGCACTGCTATTATAAGTTGCCATTTGTGCGTTACTAAACATTATTTATCATTTATTTTAAAATATACATACTGTAGCTACGTTGTCTTTACAGTCATAAACGTTAGGTACATTAAACTCACGAGAAGAGACGGTAATCACAGCGAAATATCTCAAGCGAGAGTCGTAAAGATGATCTGAAGCGACGCCCAAGAGATATAATAACATCTTACAAACAAAACTCAAGTAAGACTTCATTCAAATTTAAAAGGTAATCCATTGAAGTCTTGGCTGCATCCAAATACTTATACATATTTCGGCTTCGTATCATTGTAAGTAGTATTTTGAACGACAATCGCTAAGTTTATAATATAAAAATATTTATTTTTTATTATTAAAAAGCTGTACCTACATTTAAAAATAATTAAATTGTAATGGGCGAGGCTTAGCATTAAGTACCTTACCTAAGAGAGTGCAGAAATGTATACTCTGTACTAATATTATAAAGAGGAAAGATTTGTATTTTTGTATATTTGTGATGAATAAACTCAAAAACTACTATTCCGATTTCAAAAATTCCTTCACAATAGAAAGCTATTTTCACCCTGAGTAACATAAGCTCCTTTTATTGCGAGAAAATGCTTCATTTCTACGTGAAAACAGGTAATAGAGTCAACGAGGTTGAAGCAACTGGCTAAACGCCTATGATTTTAATATAGCAATGAAGCCTAGAATAGCACATAGGCTATTTTTCATCCTACGGGGACCCGTTCTATGGGGTCCACGCGGGCGTAGCCGCTGGCGGAAGGCTAGCATATGATAAAAGAGCTCTACCAAGCCATTTTGGTTCAGAACGGTGGCATAAACTCCAGGCTTCCCCAATAATGGAGAGACCAGGCGCGGTCCCAGGGCGGGGGTCACAGGGGACATGACCCCCCCCCCCCCAAATCCATCAATCATGCGTATATGGAAGGCAAAACAAGCCAATTTGGGACACCTTTTCCCCAAAATTTCTTTGTGACCCCCCAAAATTTCTTGGTGACCCCCCCTGGGAGAGGTACATAACCAGTACTGGGACGCAAAAATAATTGTAGCCAAGATGAGAGATGAGAAATAAATGAGAAAACTGCATAAAAGAAGTAAACTATGCGTAGAAACAAAGAATACATAATAATAGCTTGCTTAGCTCAATGCCTTCAGTCTGTATTAGTCCCAGAGCATAGGCATCTCCCAAGATACTCGTATGCTACTGAACTCGGTCTTCGGCTCTACGTATCCAGTTGTCACTGGGTCTTCTTCTTCTTAGTCGTTCACTCTTGTCAGAGCGGTCGTGGTAGTTCTGGTGACTGCAAAGAGAGAGCGCTTCTGTCCTTGGCGAAGGTTGCTGGTGTTTGAGCTATTATTCTCCACTATTGGCGATTGGTGGCATTTCTCATACACTGGACAATTGTAGTCTGTCACTGGGTACGCCATATATAATAACTAGTGGACCCCGCAGACGTTGTCCTGCCTTAAAAGTAATAAAAGAGGATTTGTTTTCTTATTATCTTAAAGAGACTTCATGTTACTATCAAACAAAAATATAAAACAAATAATGACATACGAACTGTCCTGTTATTCTGAATGTGTCAAAGTTTAGAACGGCACGGCACGAAATACAAACGTTTGACAGATAGGAACAATTTATATGGGAAAACTACTTATAAATAAAAAAATAATTAAAAAACATTTCCAGTGGCCCAAATTGTGAATCTAAACCATCCTCGAATCCATTTGAATACACACAAAAAAATTCATTAAAATCTGTCCAGCCGTTAAGGCGGAGTTCAGTGACATACACACTCACAGAAGAATTATATATATATAAAGATAATAATAATATGTAGGAATCAAATAGAAATAGATTTGTAATGCGAGCTCCTTAAGGAACCTTTACAGCGTTTCAGGGTTCTTTAAGCTTATCAGAAGAGACGTAATCACAGCAAAATATCTCAAGCGGGGGTCGTAAAGATGATCTTCTTAAGCGACGCCCGGGAGACCTACATACTCGTACTAAATGCAAGGAAAAATATTTTCTGTCGTGGGTAAGACTTTCAATTGAATTGAATTTAATAGCATTTAATTTGAATGAAGCGCGCATTGCCTGGCGGTTAGCGTAGAACGCAAACGATCTATGCAAATAAGCCAAACGGGTGCGGTCGGGTGTGAGATGGGTGACCGCTAGTGGCAAAAAATTTCATGCGCGTTTCCGTGCCTCGGAGGGCACGTTAAGCCGTCGGTCCCGGATGTTGTCATTAGATAACAGTCGTAAAACCTTGTAGGAGGCCTTATGGGCGGTTTGAAAACATCCGACAGCGGATTGGCCACTAACCCGCATCTCCACCAACCCGTATTGGAGCAGCGTGGTAGAGTAAGCTTCAGGACTCCCCAGTAATGGGGAGAGACCCGTGCCCAGCAGTGGGACGCAAAAAGGGTTGCAGCCAGCCAGCCAATTTATTCAAGATATTACTTTTTATAACACCTCACGAGCAGCGATAGAAATGTGATGAAGACCGATCTCCGATGCGGGGGTCCCGAGTTCAAACTCCGGCGCGCACCTCTGACCAGTTCGATTTCCACCAAAATGCAATCCGATCTTGGACGACCAAATCAATTGAGTAATTTTTAAAGAGCTGTCAAAACGTGACATGCACATACATTTTAATTTGGGTGTTAATTTATCTATTTAAGTATGTAAATGAGCGTATGATGTATAACGTATTATTTCTTTCTGTGTGTATCGTTTTTCTTGTATTGTGAATTAAATTACTGATTAGTAATAAAACAACGTATTTTGGTACGAATATGATGCGAATGAAAATTTATGTTTTTATTTGACAACGTCTAACATCGAAAATTCTATATGCAAAACATGAAATCGAATAAGAACTACTAAGAAGGTTTTCATCCTTAACATAGCCCCGGCCTTGGACGCCGCAGGCTCCAAAAACGAATAAGTGAACGAATATAAAGTCCACGTCACTCCGTAGACACCGGCAGGGGACAAATCTTGGAGAAGGCTCGCTGAACAGTACCCGATGCGGTGCGAATATCAGCAACCCTCGATATGCCATCCTTGCCAGGATAAACTCGAATAATTCTTCCCAGCTTCCACATCAATGGGGGAAGATTGTCATCCTTTATTAGGACAATTGTATCAACTTTTATCTCACTCGTGTTTGCTTTCCACTTAGTTCGATTCTGAAGTTCTGTTATATATTCTTTCGCCCATCGCTGCCAAAAGTGCTGTCGTAGTTGTTCGACGCGGTCGTATCGCAGCAGTCGATGACTTTGAACATCTGTGAGGTTCTTCTGTGCGGGTGCAGTTAGTGGTCGGCCGATTAAGAAGTGGGAGGGGGTGAGAGGAAGAGCGTCGTCAGGATCCGAAGATAGTACAGAAATAGGACGTGAATTTAGGACGGCTTCAATTTGTGCTAATACCGTAGTAAGTTCTTCGTCAAGTCAAGTTAGCATTACCAACTAGGTACACGTCTCAAGTGGTACTTGCAAGATTTGACTCTCGCCTTCCATAAACCACCAAAATGAGGAGAATAAGGTGGAATAAAACGAAACTTAATACCAATGTCAGCAGCACAATCGATTATATTCTACGAACTTTCGTTTAAAAATAACTGAAGCTCTCTTTCGGTTCCTACGAATTTTTGTTGTTATCAGATATAATCTCTACAGGATTACCGCAAACAGAAATACATCTTTTTAAAGAAAGCGTGTAAACAATCGTTTATAAACTAGTAACGTATTCTAAGTGTATAAAACAAAAAAATAACCAAATAAACGACTTTATTAGCTTTGCTCTCTCCCTGCCTTTACGATTCAAAATCATGACTGGGCCAGTATGATCTACACCACAATATAACTGAAATAACGTTTATTTTTAACCACGAATCAAGGCTATAACTTCAGAATTATTAAATTTGCGCAAGTCGTATTAGTATTATCAAATGATTCTGAGTTCGTCCACTGACAGAGGACCGACTTTAATTTAGGATGATATTTATGTAATACGACAATAAGCTGTGAAACGTAATACAAGTAGGGCCTTTGTAATTCATCCGATTAAAAGAAAAAATATGAAATTTAAACGCATAAGTAATTCGAATTATTGTTAATTAAAGTTTTTGAATGAAATTGTGACTTTATTTTGAATGATAATGTGCATGACTTAGATGACTGTATTAGTTATAGGTATAATCGATTATTGTATATTGTATTAGGTAAATTAATTTAGTGTAAGGATTCGGGACCGTCCCACCAAGCTATAGTTACGGAGATCGAAAAGATCTTTTGAGATCCGCCAAGCTATTTTTACTATTATCGTTTCACCATTATTAATCACTTATGAGCTTATCAATTTATACCATACGATTTTTGACAAACATTTTTAATGAACAAGGTGACATGCAAATGTAGAAAAAATGGTAATGTATGGTGATGTAGGTATGTACTCGTAGATGGTTCAGAAATAAATATTTTGCCAAATTAGAGTCTTAACGTTTAATAGTTTTATTGTAAAGCTTAATGTTACGTTATAATGTGTGCACAGGTTTCGAATGCATCCTGTATAAATATTATGTAGTTCAGGTGCTTGTAAATGACCACCATAAAGTAAAATAGTATCCGTAATATGATTAAAATTTGCGATATCAAGATTTACTAAACGATTACAAATTAATAAAATGTTATTAGGCACAACATCATCCATTCATCATCTCATGTTCGTCTAAAGTATATGAAACATTGCAAGAAACCTGATTAACGTACAAGTTTTTTGCCTGTATGGGACCGGAAAGCAACCATCCTATTTTCGAATTTTGTAGATAGGGCCCGGTCGCTAACTTAAAGCGACCTGCTTCTAATAAATCCCAAAATTTATCTGCTCCGATTAAAATATCAATTTTAGATGGTAAATTAAATGTGGGATCGGCTAGACGTATATGCTTAGGTATAATAATCGAATTGTAATCGAATGGTCTTGACGGAATGCTAGAAGTGATTTCCGGCAAAACAATGCAACGAATATGTGTTTTAAAATCGCTTATCTTAGAACGAATATTTATGTCGCATGATCGATTCGAGTGAGTGACCGATTGTCCGACACCCGATACTCGCATAGTGGACTGTATTATAGGAACGTTTAATCGATTAAGGAATGATTCGGAAATGATAGAATGTTGACTACCGCTATCGAGAAGTACACGAGCTGTATGGTACGTATTATTTTTACCCGCGACTTCCACTAACGCAGTAGACAGAAAAACGTGTTCAAAGGATTGCCCGATAGGCTCATCCTTCGCATAATTTGTACTCGCATGTGACATGGAATGCATAGTCGAATCGGCCGCAGAAATCGACTTGTTATCTGGCGGCGATGTGGACGAGCTATTTGTAATCGCATTAAAGGAATTTGGTGAAGATTCACTGTCTAAATGAATTAAAGAATTATGTTTCATCGGACACTGTTTGCAAGGCCCGAACATACAATTAGCAGATGTATGGCCCGCACGTAAACAGTTGAGACATAAACGTTTACCCTCGACAAATTTGATTCTATCTTTGATAGATAAATTAAGGAATTGTATACAAGAAAATAACGCATGATTACCACTACACAGCACACAAACACGAACAGGTTTCTCAAACTGATTCGTATTGCGTGTAGAGACAAAAGTTTGTATTTGATGTGTTTGTGTTTGCGGCAATTTTCTAAGATCTGAATTTCTATTGATGCTAGTGTTCTTCGTGTGATTGAAATGTATCATTTCCAACATGTCCGCCCTGTTGCGAAGAAAATATAGTAAATCGTCAAGCTTTATTTTCTCTTTGTGGGAATTACTCGTAGGGTTGTATAAGAAAGAACCCTTATGATTTTCCCATTCTCTCTCAGTGGACGGGTCAAGTTTAGAAATAATAATGTAGATTAATAGCGTATCCCACTTGTCAGTTGGTTCCCCTAACGTATTTAAAGAACGTAAGTTTCTCAATATGATATCAATCAATTTTCTAATTTGAACAGGAGATTCTTTTGTTATAGTCTGAGCCGAAAATAATGAATTTACGTGATTGTGAATTAATAAACGAGTATTGTGAAATCTATTGACGAGTAAATCCCAAGCGTGGGCATAATTTGACGCTGTAAATTCTAATGAAACGATAACTTGTAGAGCTGAACCAGAAAGTGATGACTTAAGATAATGGAATTTTTGAATTTCGTTTAAATCGCTTCGCGTATGAATCATTGTTAGATACGAATTTTTGTACTCAAGCCAGTCATCATAATGACCGTCAAAGGCAGGCAATTTAATTTGTGGCAATTTAATAGAGCTTTGCTTATGCTGCTCAGAAACTGAACATATGACTGTTACTAACACTATCAACTAAACACTTCGCAGCAGCCATTGCGCTAAAGTACTGATTTTCAAACGTTTCTCTATATTCAATATGTGATTCTAATTCACTTTCGTCAGATACCTGATCTAGTTTGTTCTGGACATCGTAATAACTTTGCAACAAAACTTGCGAAGTCTCTAATCTCAAGCTGATTTCGGCTTTATGGACATTAGACAAAGTTACATTTTGAAATTTACAAACGAATTTTTCAAACGAAGTTAACCGGCCTTTAAGAGAGCCTCGAATCTTTGTAAGTTCACTAATGTTTGTCGTCAGACAGTGCTGCTTAGTTGGCGAATTATACTCGTCATCACTCATTGTGGTAGCGTATAGGAAAAACGAAAGTCTACTTACAGTTTGCACCCGAGACGTGGAGACGGTCGATTAAAGGCGACAACTAAAAGCACAAAATTAAACGAATATTAACACAAATGGACGAATAGGGATAGGGAGAGGAACGATAGGCCAGACCGTATACCGTGTAGATCTACTTTCCAGGGCTTCCAGGTCGTGTTATAGGCATCTGCATAGGCATCCAGTCCATAGTTCCCAGGCGAATTTCTTTCGTATATAGGCGATGATTCAAATTTTCATAGCCAATCCGGCGAAGAAGTACCAATGTAAATGAGCGTATGATGTATAACGTATTATTTCTTTCTGTGTGTATCGTTTTTCTTGTATTGTGAATTAAATTACTGATTAGTAATAAAACAACGTATTTTGGTACGAATATGATGCGAATGAAAATTTATGTTTTTATTTGACAACGTCTAACATCGAAAATTCTATATGCAAAACATGAAATCGAATAAGAACTACTAAGAAGGTTTTCATCCTTAACAAAGTATGTAATTATAATTATATAAGTAAGTTTATCAGCTTTCTGATTACCATAGTACAAGCTCTGCTTAGTTTGGAATCAGATGGTGTTGTGTGGATTGTCCAAAGATATTTATTTATTTATTATTATTTTGTACGAGAAAATAATTGATGTTCGTCACAAACCATTTAAGTAAATAAATTTTAAATTATTTAGATGAACTGCAATAAAAATCATGCATGAAAATGAATTATGCGTGGTTTAGGGTATTTCGAGGTTGTGGCGTATGTCCCTGTAGCTGCGGGATTAAGAATAGAGCTACAGTATCCCCTGCCTGATCGTAAGAGGCGACTAAAAGGGGGCTCCGGGGTTATGGACGGTGTGAGTGGGAACTTGATCCGCCCAGCCAGCAGCCCCGGGAAGGACGTGGTGTGTGCGTGGCCGTACTCCGCATGCCACCGTAAGCATCGGAAGGTGCAGGAGAGCATATCTGCTCTCCGGAAGATGGGCCCATTCTGGGCGCCGCGCGTGGAGATCACCGGTGCGTTCCACTGGGGAGGACCCAAGCGGCAGGCCACCGCGGAGGTTTTAGTGCGGTCAAATCCCACATAACCCGGTATCCTATCCCAAGGTGTCGGGTACCTTTTAAAGGTTTCCCCCCTGATACCAAAAAAAAGGTTGTGCCGTATACCCATCCAACTCATGAATAGGTCCTAGGCAGCTTGGTTTTTAAAAGCGCTTCCTTCTTAATACTAATTAGAAGAGCTATAAACGATCTTACCTTCCACTTAATTTGTTATTGAGTTTATACTAAACCACTTCATAAGCAAACCGGCTAACAACGAGTAAATCGTACAAAATTATCAACATCAGCAAAACCCTCGCAATCTGACTTTAAAAGGTAGAGTCAAAGAGGTGAAAACTAACGTTCCTTTTTGAAGAGCTTTCCGTCAAAAAAGTGCATAAGTTCAGAAAGCTCTTTAGTAATTTTACCGGCTTTGACTTTTCAAAGCGCAAAGTGAAATTAAGTGAATTACCTTTTCTTTTGAACGACTTAGCGTTAGCGTCGCTTGGTAAGGAGGTTGAGAGCTTAGAGGGTTAGTGGGTGACGTATTCTTATGTTAGTTTAATAGGCTACTTCCTTATCGACGTTACTTTATGTAGGTCAATAAAATTATTAGCAATAACCTTATAACTAGCTGTGCTGTTAATTTTGAAAGTATCCTATTTTACTTCTGATAACTCCAAGTATATATGTACAAAGTTTGATGATCGGTTGAGTAGCGTGAAAGAGTAACAAACAAACTTACTTTCGCATTAATAATATTAGTAGGATTAGATATTTTTATATAGCTAGCTGGCTGCAATGGCTGACCCACTGTTGGGGACGTTTTTCTACCCATTTTTAGGGCCTGGAGCTTACTCCACTAAGCTGTTTCAATGCGGGTTGGTGGAGATGCGGGTTAGTGGCCAATCCGCTGTCGGATATTTTCAAACCACCCATGAGACCTCCGACAAGGTTTAACGACTGCTATATATGGATAAAAACCGGGACCGACGGCTTTACGTGCCCTCTAAAGCACAGAAACGCACATGAAATTTTGCCACGAGCGGTTAGCCATCTCACACCCGACCCCGCCCGTCTGACTTAGTTGCATAGATCGCTTGCTTTCTACGCTCGCCGCTGGGCTATGCGCGCTTTATTTCAATAACATTACTCAATTAACACGTTGCTCACATGTGTGGCAAGCAACATGCAGTTCAGATTGATTAATTAATTATTATTGAAAGGTTATGTGCTGACACAATTTACACAACCCGCATTGGAGCTGCGTGGTGGAGTAAGCTTCAGTCTTCCCCTAGAATGGGTAGAGACCCGTTAGCAGTGGGCCGCAGAAAAAAAGGTTGCAGACATAGATCATAACATAGCTGAAGGTGAAGACGAAATTCGCAGTAGCTGAGAAGTTGGAGTCACGCAACGCAGTGAACTTTAGTTCATTTACGGCACGCGTCCCTACCGAATTGCTGAGTACTTTCTTGGACGAAAAGTTGTGGCCAAAGGGGGTCGGGTCCCGAAATATCATGGACGTCGACGGCCGCCAGAAACCACCAGACCCACGCTTACATCGCCGCGATGACTATGACGTAGATTTTAAATTATCTATACTAATATTATAAAGAGGAAATATTTGTATTTTTGTATGTTTGTGATGAATAAAGTCAAAAACTACTGTTCGATTTCAAAAATTATTTCACCATTAGAAAGGTACATTCACCCTGAGTAACATAGGCTACTTTTTACTGCGGGAAAATGCTTCAATCCTACGTGAAAACGGTTAATAGGGTCAACGCGGTTGAAGCAACTGGCTAAACGCCTATGATTTTAATATAGCAATGAAGCCTGGAATAGCACATAGGCTATTTTTTATCCTACCCATTAAATCGGTCTACGCGGGCGAAGCCGCTGGCGGAAGGCTAGTAATTTATACATGTTAGTCTGTAGAGTATTATTATTAGGTATATTATAACCATAGATACGTTATCCTTACTCAGGATCTCCAAAAATTCCTAGTTTCAAGACGGAATGGGTATATTATTATTATTATATAATAACCATAGATACGTTATCCTTACTAAGGATCTCCAAAAATTCCTAGGTTCAAGACGGAATAGGTACATTATTATTATTATATTATAACCATAGATACGTTATCCTTACTCAGGATCTCCAAAAAATACTAGTGTCAAGACAGAATGGGTTGGAAAATACAAGCACCATTATTCTGATGAGACAAGCGACCCATATGTCACTCTAAGAAGCCATTACCTATCCATTACCCTTTCCAGGTGCACAAGACGATCTTAAGAGTTCCGGTCGATTTTCTTAGAAAATTACAACACTTTCACCTGAATTTTTGATGATATTTTGCTTAAGCGCTTTTAAGTGAGGAGAGAGGCTTACGTAATGTACTGTATGGTAGTTACACACATGTGACCATGACGTGACGTGTTGTTTGGAAATGGATGTTGGAAATTAAACCTTATAATGGGAGAGTAGGGTTCAATTTGCAAAGATTTATGCTAAAAGAGTAAATTTTATACTGATTAGAACCCAATTTCGAACAAGGACAAGGATGCAATGTATTTCCTCTTCAATAAATGAACTATCCCACATTTTTTTTAACTCGAAGCAATAGTTACTGAGATTAGCGCTTTCAAGCAAACTAAATCTCCAGATTTTTAATGTTAAGTAGATACGTACATCCGAAACCGATATAATACAGATGTATCAGAATCGACGATTTAAATTTTCTGATACGTATTTGTATTTACATGCATAAATATTGTAATGTGAGAATTTAAAATTAAATGTAAGCTCTGTAAATAAAATTATTCAGTTAAACTGTGAAAATTCACGATGTCATATTTACAGTAAATTATATCAAAAATACAAGTTTTTTTATAATTTGATCTGTTTCTCATCTTAATTGGTATCGGTATATATTATGTGTAAAATATATATGGTATTGGTATATATGGTATGGTATGGTAGATGATAGGTATTGGTATGATATAAATACAAAAACCTACCGGTACCAATATCTAAAGACTCCATAGAATAGCAATGGATTCTAATCAATATAAAATAAAACGTACACCTGTATTTTGCGTTATGAACCTTTTTGTCCCATCTTAAAGTTTAAATTTCAAAACCACGTCTCTGACAACATTTCATCTGGTCACATATGTTTTACCAACACACATTACAGAGCAAATCCTTTCAAATTAAGAGGGTTTAAGCAAACTGTAATGAAAAATTCAGGCTTATCCAAAAGGATCTTCTTAGAAGGATTTTCTCAGAAGATCACCTGGGTTCTTAAGACCATACTCCCGTACACCTGGTAATGGTAATGGATAGATAATAGCTTTTTAAAGGGGATCCCATATGCTTGTTTCATTAGAGGCTGTTTTACCTTTTAACTTAAATAATTGAATAGGGAACTTTATTGGATTACCTGTGCCAACTTACAAAACATATACTATATTGAATTTCCTATTTCGACTTTCATTTGATTATGATACTATTAGTACCATTATTGAAGTATAACGACCCGTATGGCGCAATGGTTATCATGCCGGACTGCCAATCGTGGGGTCCCGGGTTCGATTCCCGGCGAAGCAAATATTTTCATATTCAGTCCTTAAAAGTAACCACCATATGTCTCTATGAACAGAGAAGTACCACCACTGCACGCTGCATCCATTTCTGGCTTGAAATAATTTAATTGTATTTTGGTCTATGAACCACAGGACCCACTTAACACCGCGTGGCTACTCATCTGCTAGATACTTCATTCTAGTCCCTGTAGCTTTGGGATTAAGGATAGAGCTACGGTATCTTCTGCCTGATCATAAGGAGGACTAAAAGGGGGCTTCCGGAGTTGCCGGCGGTGAGAGTGGGAGCCCGAGACGTCCAGCCAGCGACTTTGACAAGGACGGCGGTGTGTGCGTGGCCGCATGCCGCCGTAAGCATCTGAAGGTACAGGAGAGCACATTTGCTATCTAAACGAAGCTAAACGAAGATGGCCTTGTACGGGGCGGTGCGCGCGAAAGACTCCGGTGCATTCCACTGAAGATTCTGGAATTCTCCCCAAGCGCAAAGGCAGGTCACCGCAGGTACAAATCCCACTTTACCCAGCATCCTCTTCCAAGGTGTTAGGTATCTTATTAAGGTCCCCCCCCCCCGCCCCCCGAAAAAATTTAAAAAGTTTACAAACTGACGAACAAACGACTAATAATTTTCTACCGACTTCAAATTTCACTGTTCCTCCCTTAAGCAAGCTGATAGATGAATGCTACTTGACATAAAGATCGTCCATAGATTCTCAATTTTGGGTACCTAAAATACATTTTTCAAATTTAAACACAATTAAAATAAACAAAAAAACAATGTAATCAAAACAAAATAACATAGCTCCAGTGAATCCCCGAACGTACTTGACGAATGACTCACATTTCCCGTTTAGCAATCAGAAGGAATCGTGTAGCGATAGCATAAAATGTGTTTATATAGTTAATATTTTATTTTACCTAACATCTGAAAGGATATGATTATCTATTTAAAACCTATTCAGCAGCAAATAAAGACATGCAAGGCTCGTGCTGTTAAGAGGTCGCTCATATAAGTATGGCCGGCAGCCACACCTTACTACTGAAATGGTTGACGAACAAAAAATAAAATACTAAGTATAAACCAACCATAAACCAACGCTGAAGCATAACTTCAAAATATTAAAATGTTACATGAAATAATATTATCGCTATTAGGGGTCAGTCAATAAATCAGTATCTGCTCTATTTTTTCTTACCGGATGTTTATTTAATAATCAAATATTGAAGCGCGCATGGACCGGCGGTTAGCGTAGAACGCAAACGATTTATGCAACTAAGCCAAACGGGCGCGGTCGGGTGTGAGATGGGTGACCGCTAGTAGCAAGATTTCATGCGCGTTTCTGTGCTTCGGAGGTTAAGCCGTCGGTCCCGGTTGTTATCGATAGATAACAGTCGTTAAACCTTGTCGGAGGCCTTATGGGCGGATTGAAAACATCCGACAGCGGGTTAGCCACTAACCCGCATCTCCACCAACCCGCATTGGAGCAGCGTGGTGGAGTAAGCTCCAGGCCTCCCCAATAATGGGGAGATACCCATGCCCAACAGTGGGACGCAAAAAGGGTTGCAGCCAATCAAATATTTATGAAATTGGACTAACAAACATTTTACTAAATACTTTCGCAATGGTTATCATGCCGGACTACCAATCGGAGGGTCCCGGATTCGATTCCCGGAAAAGAGAAATTTGAATGATGAGTTTAAATTTCTGTTCTCGGTCTGAATGTTTATGTTAACTACTACTTTACATAACATGCTGACTCTATTTCCAATATACGGGGATGCACCGTCCCGAGCTTTTGCAATGGATATAGTGTTGTGCTGTTATGTAACGTTGATAGAATTTCTATAGCAGCGGTTCTCAATCTTTTTTGGTGACGGAACCCTTTTGAAAAGCGATATACTTGATGGAACCCTACAAAAAAACAATAGTTTTTAAAAGTGTATTCTTTATTAATAAGAATAATAAAAGTACCTACCATGTAACAGTTACTTATT
The DNA here is from genome assembly GCA_911387765.1 of Pyrgus malvae. Classification (NCBI taxonomy): domain Eukaryota; kingdom Metazoa; phylum Arthropoda; class Insecta; order Lepidoptera; family Hesperiidae; genus Pyrgus; species Pyrgus malvae. The sequence continues at coordinate 10,952,512 of OU426969.1, forward strand.
ACTTACTTATAAATATAACAAGTATAATAATAGAAGATATTGACAAAGAAAAAAATTTAACTAATGGGAGGTATGAAACTGTTTTTTATTTTTCATCAATCGGTTTATCAGGTTTGATAGAAGACAATTTTGAAGTCTCATATCAGGTTTAGCGTCCAGTCTATTGCGGTATTTTGTTTTCGTGGCTGCATAGGTTGAGAATCATTTGAGAATCCTGTTTCACACCAATATGTTGTTGCAGATTTTCATCGAGCATACTTTTGTTATGTCTAACTCACACAGTTTTATTAAATTCTCAGCGATAGTATGCGCTTCACCTACTTGTGCATTGCGATAGCTAACTAAATATTTTAACGCCTTTAAGCCAACGTTCCATTCTGTCAGGATGGTGTGGTTAAAATAATGCATGATCGTTACTGCGTAGAACAGTAGTACTTATCGCTCCGAACACTAATCGTCGCTCGACTGACTAGTGTCAAGGCGCGATCGTCAAAATACTCTAGTCGGCGCCTTTGATAAATAAAAAGCAGATTTTTTTTTTAAAAAACGGCCACAGAGTACCGCATAGTAAAATGATACGCCGCGTCAGAATGGTCGACAAAAGAGAGGTGTTTTGATTTTTTTCTAAATTCTTACGGAACCCTTACAGGGGTATAGCGGAACCTTAGGGTTCCGCGGAACACACTTAGAGTATCGCTGTTCTATAGGAATTTTACTAAGATTATGAAAAAAAAACGAAAAATACTTACCAGTTTTATAAATAAAAAAAATTGTTTGCCTGGTGCACTTTTGTAGCCAAGATAATAATATTTCAATATCCAAAGAGATAATTACAGTAAGAGCCTTACGAAAGGCAAATAAAACCACGAGCACACCTACAATTAAATAACAAGATTTACCTGATAAAACGTCTTAATTATTTAAAAAAAATCTTAAAGCCTTTGAGATAATTTCTTATTTTCAGCAGAAGTGTCGGAGTGAATGAAATATTATTTTCTTTGTAGTTAATAACTCTTAATGCACAGAAATAACGTACTTAATGTATAATATTAGTAAATATTACAGTGTCCTCCGTTATCTTGGAGCGGCAATAGAGCCAATAGATACGCCTATAACTCCTTAGTGTCGGGATATGAACCTGGGACCACCCCGTCGTACAATGCTGTCACGATCACTCGGCTATCGCTGCTGGCAGGATAACATTTTATAATATTTTTTATCGACAATCCAGAATCCCGCTAGGAACATCACTACAGTCGCCGCCTTTAAAACCAATGATTTTCGCAGTCGAGTTCATTTCAAGTGTTAGATTCTAAAGCAGTCTTTGTTTCCAATTACACAAGTCACAACTCTTCAAAATGCCGCTTTTGGAGAACATGTTAGAGAACCACGATAAGACCGTGAATTATTCAGTTACTGGGGTGAAAGAGCATGGTGATCTTGCGGTTTCTGCTGGGTTGTTTGCGAATAACTTGGATCATCCCAAAGCTGATTTCGCATCTAAACACGTGAGGCCCAACGCACCTTCGACTAGTGTTGCCGGCGTCCATATTGGTGTTGAACATGCGTAAGTATTTTTTATCTAATCTTAATCTTTAATTCTTATCTTAACATATATATATATATATAGAATCCAGCTAGGTTTTATTTTTAGAATTTGTCGTTTATTTCGAACTTTCAGCGATAATCAACTTAAAAATGAACTCAGAAATATAACTCTTACTGACATCTACTCGTATTAAAGTATATTTAAAAAATAATATTGTGGCGTAGAACGCCGTCAAACATCATCCGTCAATCCGTCGTTCAAACAAATGACAATGTCCATTTGGACTAAGAATAATGTACTTAGAAAGAGCTCTATAAAAATTTCGTCAACGGAATTATAGTTTCCTTAGTCGACTGGTTACGTAAGCTGACTGCGGAGCTAGAGACCCGCGTTAATCCTCAAGCAGGCATGTTGTGTGTTGTTTTTTTTTATATTTGGGACATTTTTTTTTATTGGGAGCTATTTCAGATGGCATTGTTAGGTATAACAAATGAGTGTTTTGCTTAAAATAAAACAAAAAAACTCAAATGTTTTTTCCGAGCAACGCTCGGTTGTCCAGCTACTTTTAGAGTACCTGGACAACCGAGCTTTACAGTTTTACCAGTTTTACAGTAAATGGAGTAGCATAAGCATGCAGGCCATGTTGTGTTATGTGGTTGACATTTACATACAACTTTAAGCAAGCCTGCGACTTCCAAGATCTAAGAAGTAATTTTAAACTCAAGCTTTTAAATTTCGCTTCGCCGGGAATCGACCGTCCCGGGTTCCTCCCATCGGCAGTCCGGTATGGTAACCATTACGCCACGCGGGTCATCAAATGTATCGTAGCTATGTGGATCGCTTGCGTTCTACAAAACCCGAAGATACATTAGCCATGTCTTTTAGTATGATTTGATCATAATAAAGGTCGTAATCGATAATCTTAGCGGATATAAGCGGTAAGCCTACACACACACACACTTGTGCCTTCAGTTGCATTATTTTCCTTTCTTAATTCTATTAAATTTACTTCTTAATAGTTTCCTTTTTTATATTTTTTTAAATAATATTTTGTAGAGTACCTAATTACTGCAGCGGCAATCGGGGATTGGTCTGGTACCTCCCAAACGACGCCTAAGGGAGAGGGAAAGTCTGAAAAACAGCGCTGGATGAGTCCGCTCGTGCTAGCAGAAGCTGAGACTTTTCCTTTGCCCACAAAAATGTTTATTAGTATTTTTTTCCATTGCTTGTTTAAGATATATTCTTTTAAATTTTGTATTTGTGCTTTAAATTTTATGGTTTATTAATGTTTGTGTGGCAATAAACTATTATTATATTATTATTATCTTATTTTCTTCAGTGCCGGCCACGCAGCAAGTGTAACAGCGCAGCACAGTCCAAGCTTTGGGAACTCCATGACTGCTGCAGCGAAGATCAACGTACTCAACACGGACAACCATCGCGTTGATGTTAACTCCTTCACAACGAGGACTATGCCAAAAGGTCCTATGCCTTCTTTTCAAACCCATGGAGGGGGCGTGGACTACCAGTTTAAGTGAGTTATGTTAAGAAATTTTTATTTATTGGTGTGCTTGTTGAATTAACTGAAATAATAACTCTCCAGTTAGAGTAATAACTAGATTTTGCAAAATTTGATTATAATAAACATACGAGGCTATCTGCGTGAAGCCTTATTTTTATTAAATATATTTACTTAAATTTAGAATTATTATTACTTGAACTAGGTAGGTATCAATTCCTACTAACAACGAGCTCATAGTACTTTTGGTTAAAGCAAATTCAGTAGGTAGATTATGTTAATTTCACCTGATAAATACTAATATTATAAGTATATGTTTTGGTGAAAAATTTTGGGATGACATAAAATGTACATTTAAATTTATTGATACCTATAATCTGTAAGTATGGGAAAATCTTCAGTGCTTGATAACTTTGAAGAATTTTATTTTATAAATTGCAATATTTTATTTTATTTTATTTATTACTAGTGGACCCCGCAGACGTTGTCCTGCCTTAAATATATTGACAGAGGATTAGTTTCTTTATCATCTCAAAGAGTTTTTATGTTACTGCCAAATAAAAATTATAAAACAAATAGTGACAGATGTAGTGTTATTCAGACAATGTCAAACTTCTGGTCAATGGCGCTAAGAATCAATTGGAGTTTTGGCGGGAAGTCGAAAAAGACATATTGTGCTCTTGTTTTATTTTCATTTTCTTGGTGTATTTTTGAGTTATATCGGATAAAGTTGATGGCATTTTATTTGATATAGGTTAATTACAGTGCACGAGTGTTTGTGAAATAGAATAACAGTGCTAAAATATGTTTTTTCTGCTTGCCTCCAAAATTCCATCGGACACGTTCTAGAGTAAAGTAGCCATCGCTTTACTTGAATGTTGGACTGACTAGACTGACTGATTACTGACGACTTACTTACTGACTTTGTTATTACTTCGTCCAGTTTCATTGAAACTGGCAAAAATTGATACAAAAATAATACTTGACGCTGGCAGTATGCACAGAGTTTGCGATGCCATAATTCAAAAAAAAAAAAGAATCAATTTTTGACAGTTACTAACAGAGCGCATCCGGCTGACGGACGGAGTTGTCCTGCCTTAAAATATCAGAAATAAAATAATATTGCGACTGTAAATTGAGATTTAATCTATCCTATCTCTCAAGTTGGATCGAACTGCACATGGTGTGCGAATTTTATTATAATCGGTTAAGTGGTTTAGGAGTCCATTGAGGACAAACATTGTGACACGAGATTTATATATATTAAGAAGATAGTAGCAGCACAGTAAGAGCATGCAGACCTAGTCGCTAGCTCAGGACAATCTACTCACAAAAGTCTGATGGTCAACTCGTGTAAATGTGGCCGGCAATTTCCGTTTTCCACCAAAATATCACTTTAATCACTATACAGTCGAGTCAATAAAACTCTTCCACCTTAACAGTATGCTATAAGGTATATCTAGTATACTGACATCCCATGTTTTTTTATTCCAGAGAAACGCTCAACGCCAGTGCCTCAATGTCTCATACACCCATATTCAAGCAGACTGACTACTCCGTGTCCACCGGAGTGAACCTTCTAAAGAGTCCGACCTCCTCTCTGGGTGTGAACGTTGGTGCTCATAGGACGGACACGATGTTCGGCAGGGGACAGTGGCAGCCGGGGACTTCCTTTGTGTTTAAGAAGTCCTTCTAATATATCCCTTTAACAGTCATTTATTGGTATTGTTTTTTTCTGAATGGATTCTAATATTTTCGAATGTCGATTGTGCCATAATATAATAGCTGTAACTACATTAATCCTTTATTACCTGGATGCCTTTATAATCATTATTTTTAATGTACGTATTTAAAGCACTTTTATAGCATTTAGTTTTATTTTTCAGAAGTCATAATAATGTGCCAGATATACATATATTTTGGTACCTAGTTTTAAGTTTTATCAACAGATCTATTCAAATTTGTAACGTTTTTTTAACTTTATATTGATTTAAAAAATAAATACTGAATAATAAACCAATGTTTATTAAGAATAATTATTACTTGAACTATAAATGAATTCTTACTAAGAATGCTTATTATGACAAATAATAATATCTTGATATAATATAATAGTCCAAGTGATTTTACAAAATGTTTTTTTTATTACTATATTTTAAATAGCTCCAAATCTTAAACTATGTTGGTAACGGTCTTCTCGGTAACGCCAAAATATACATAACATCATATTTTCTATCTATGTTTACTGAAGAGCGTTACGAGTAAGTGAACGCTCGGTAAGTAATCTCTCGGTGAAAATGCCAGCCGCAGGTGCGCGCTAACAGGTTCTAGACAGCGACAGGCTGAGACCGGGGCAGGTTGTCGACATGCTGCTTTGTTGACGTATTCTTGATTCAAATTAAATAAAAACATATTGTCTGAGTGGAGTCTGTGGTGTGTTCGCAAAAATAGACGTTTTCATTTTGTGAACTATCTAAAGACCAAACTATAAGGAAATTCAAACAGTTCTTCCAGTTCCAATCCTTCGTGATAAAATCTATTAGTTTCTTAAAATTAATTTTTAATTTAGGCTTCTATAAAATACACCTACTTCACAGCTGACACGATAAGCGTCGTTGTTAAAGCCTGGTGTAGAAATTCAGTTTTTTTTTCAACCTTTTTTTTGTACCACTGCTGGGCACAGGTCTCCTTCTCACAATTGAGAGGGATTTAGGCCATAGTCCACCACGCTGGCCTAGTGCGGATTGGTGGAAGTCATGCCCTCGAGAAATTATGAATTTCTCTCAGGCATGCACGGCGATGGAGAACATCGTAATCAATGAAATATCACGATATTTTCCATCACCGTGGAGCAGCGATAAATTCGCACATTACAAATTTCTTTTTTACCACTCGGCCATCGCTGCTCACTATATCATCGAGCACTAATATAGTACATCGGTTTTACTATAAATCTTAAAATCTTTACTTTAACTGGGTACACCATTACGAGAATGATGAAAAATAATCACATATTTCTATTTCCTTTTCGTCATTTCAGAGACGAAGACAAATATAAATTTATTTGCACATATTTTTGTGTGTATGTATGTGTGGGTGTTTACAAAGTTGTTTATATATATTTAGTTCGCCATATTTACCTTCATGAGGTATGCAAATTCAGGAACAGCACTTGACAAAAACACCATGGGTTAGACTTAGTTTCGGTATGGTGCTCCCTTTTTCGTACTTTTTAATGGTACCTAAAAAATTCAAAAGTTGTACTGAAAGAAATACCTCGGCGCGACGTGTTGAATTTCGGCTGGACCTCAATAGTCCTATAGAATTTCCAGTTCTAATTCACACTATGCTAACCCCATGCTTTCTGTTGACTAAAATATTTTCGTTTTAATAAAAGCACTGTTCATATCAGCCGTTCTAAACACGCATGGAAGAAAAAATCTGATTTTTATTGAATGGACGTGGTGTTTCATGGTGGATTTCTTAAGTTTGTTTGTATTATTACGAGTATATTGAAGCGCGCATGGCCTGGCGGTAAGTGTAGAACGCAAACGATCTATACAACTAAGCCAAACGGGTGCAGTTGGGTGTGAGATGGGTGACCGCTAGTTGCATAAAATTTCATGCGCGTTTCCGTGCTTCGGAGGGCACGTTAAGCCGTCGGTCCCGGTTGTTTTCGATAGATAACAGTCGTTAAACCTTGTCGGAGACCTTATGGGCGGTTTGAAAACATCCGACAGCGGGTTGGCCACTAACCCGCATCTCCACCAACCCGCATTGGAGCAGCGTGGTGGAGTAACCTCCAGGCCTCCCCAATAATGGGGAGAGACCCGTGCCCAGCAGTGGGACTTAAAAAAGGGTTGCAGCCAATTACGAGTCTAATACACAGTCTTCATTTTGTTTTATAATGACTACAGTAAGACGGCTTTACCAATAAAAACAAGGGGGAAGGGTTACACAAGTTGTACCATTCTAATTTCGCAAGAATTCTTTTCGACTGTTTCATTTACCGTTTTGTGTAGTGTAAGAATTTTATCTTACCTGTTACAGTTTTCATGGGCCAAATAAGTTTGATTCTCTATTTTCAATTTTCAAACTAATTAGAGAATGATCATTTTCACAAGTGGGCTGGCATGGTGAGACACTAACATTGTAGTTATATATTACACGACTGTACGTCAATTTCACTCACGTCAATTTTTATCGGATCTGCCGATATGTTTTGGTCCTGACCGAGGACTCTCTTCTCGGAAGAAGCTGCAGTGGGCTTGCAGCTGGCTTAGAGCGCAGCTAAGCAAAAAAGCGCTTGGTTTTAAGAATGATTGCTCACCGCTCATTTCAGAGCCCTTATTGTAAGTTTGTAAACGCGCAAACGTTACTACTGCGTCAGAGTTAAAATTGGATAGATAGATCTTATCCTGAAAGGAATAATGTCGATAGTTAAATTCTTAACGCAAACTCGTTAGTAATGTTTTCGCCTGTGCAGACACTAAGGCCTCAGGATTACCGTAGGATAGGATCGGTGTTCTTCAAGAGCTATCGGGGCCATGAAGGGAGATCATAAAGCTGTTGTACACCTTCAGGTGTACAATAGCACGCGGCCATGTTTATGAAGTCGTAATTCTCAGAGGCTTCTGGTAGAACACAAAGAGGCCCTATACCGCGCGTTAGCAAAATAACCGCAAGCCCTCTGGCATTTATCATTTAAATTTCATCATTACATCCTGCCTAAATTACAAAGTGAATTACAACCTGTCCAATTAGGTTTTGGCTCTAAAGGAGGATGTGAAGCTGCGATTCGTAGTCTTAAAAGCTATTTGCTTATTACAAATGTGGTGGTTCTGAAGGTGGACGCCAAAAATGATTTCAATTCAGTTCATTGCAGCTTTTTTATGTGAAGCTAATAAACTGGTCCCAGATATATTTCCTTACTTAAGGCAATGTTACAGCAGCCCATCATATTTATTGTATTGCAATAATTTAATTACTCTCTGCGATTGGCTGCTGGCTGAGAAAGTCTTTCGCGGACTTTCGCTGCCCGCAAACTCTCCTACACTACATAGGAGCATCTTATACCTATACAGGCAGAGGCAGGGGACTGTAGACCTTAGTGTTGAATCAAATACCTTTAAACTAGCAATTCTTGTATATACCTAAATATATAATTTGAATCTCCGAAACGAATATTGTAAAGTATTAATAATATTGAGGTTCAGAACGATGACAAATGTCATCTACCCGCCTTTCAAACAAATGACAATGTTGATTTGAAACATTCTACCTATAACAATTTTAGAGCATCAAAGGTACTGACTCACCTGACGAGTGACATACCTGACAATATCTTATAAGGGATCTTATAAGGGTTCCGTTTTCCTTTCATCTAGGACGACCCGCGTGGCACAATGGTTACCATGCCAGACAATCGAGGGGTCCCGGGTTCAATTCCCGGCGAAACAGAAATTTAGATGATGAGTTTAAATTTCTTTTCTCGGTCTGGGTGTTTGTGTTCCTGTCTTTGTGTCCAGGGTACCCACGACACAGGGTATTAATTACCTTACTGTGGTGCTATGAATGTGTAACGTTTATTTCATTATTTTTATTTATCAATATAGTACGGAATCCTAATGATTCTCAATTTACAATATCTACCGCGACAGTAATTCCCCAATAATAGTCTTCTGACGTCATATTTATTCAAACGGAATATTTACCTTACCTTGCGAAAACGATTTATTATTCATACAGTCGACTGTTATATTTACTGTATTGGGAACTTTATTAAATTAATGAGAGTTCGAATATTCGAATATTCGACTGTGATTTTAGGAAATTATTGGCGAAAATTTCGTTCAACAAGAGATTTCATAGAAATGTATATTCATCCATTCATCCATCAGCCTTTTATAGTCCACTGCTGGACATAGGCCTCCCCTAACGTTCGCCACTCCTCCCGGTCCTGGGCCTTCTGAATCCAGCGACTACCCGCTGCCTTCTTCAGGTCATCAGTCCACCTGGTTGGACTGTAGGCCTGTACTCCTTTTGCCGAGACGTGGTCGCCATTCGAGGACCTTTCTTCCGATGGGCGGTTGTCGGTTTACTATATAGCCTGACCATTGCCACTTCAGTTTGCAGATTTTGAGAGCTATCTCGGTAATCTTTTTTCTTCTACGGATTCTGTCGCCTAGAGAAATACCAAGGATAGCCCTCGCCATCGCTCGCTGAGCGACCTCGAGCTTATGGAAAAGGCTAACTGTAAAGGACCACGTCTCAGCGCCGTAGGTCATCACTGGCAACACACACTGCTCGAAAACTTTCGACTTCAGTCAATATAGTACGGAATCCTAATGATTCTCAATTTACAATATCTTTTTTTTTTTTGTTGTCGGGGGGAAACCTTCAAAAGGTACCCGGCACCTTGGGAGAGAGTACCGGGTTATGTGGGATTTGACCGCACTAAAACCCCCTCGGTGGCTGCCACTGCGCTTGGGGAGGACTCCGGGATCTCCGGCGGAACGCACCGGTGTCCTCCACGCGCGACGCTCCAGAACGGGCTCATCTTCGGGAGAGCAGCTTTGCTCTCCTGCACCTTCCGATGCTTACGGCGACATGCGGCCCATCGCCGCCCTTCCCGGGGCTGCTGGTTGGATGGATCGAGCTCCCACTCACACCGTCCACAATCCCGGAAGCCCCCTTTTAGTCGCCTCTTACGATCAGGCAGGGGATACCGTAGCTCTATTCTTAATCCCGAAGCTACAGACCACGACAATAATTCCTCAATAATGGTCTTCTGACGTCATATTTATTCAAACGGAATATTTACCTCACCTTGCGAAAACGATTTATTATTCATACAGTCGACTGTTACATTTATTGTATCGAGAACTTTATTAAATTAATGAGGGTTCGAATATTCGAATATTCGACTGTGATTTTAGGAAATTATCGGCGAAAATTTCGTTCAACAACAGATTTCATAGAAAAGTATATAAAAAGAGAAAATTATGGGATTGAATGGTTTTATAAACCAACTAAGCGCGCATAGCTCGGCGGTCATCGTAGAACGCAAGCGGTCTATGCAACTTACCCAAACGGGCGCGGTCGGGCGTGAGATGGGTGACCTCTAGTGGCAAAAAAAGCGCGTTTCCGAAGCACGTTCGGAGGGCACGTTAAGCCGTCGGTCCCGGTCATTGTCGATAGAAGACAGTTGATAAACCTTGTCAGAGGCCTTATGGGCGGTTTGAGAATATCCGACAGCGGGTTGGCCACTAACCCGCATCTCCACCAACCCGCATTGGAGCAGCGTGGTGGAGTAAGCTCCAGGCCTCCCCACTAAGGAGGAGAGACCCGTGCCCAGCAGTGGGACGCAAAAAGGGTTGCAGCCAATAAACCAACTACCAATTAATATAGTTAACTCAAATAATAAAACTGTGTTTTTCAGTTATTCACAGGACTTTTAAATCATAGAAATTTGACGCTTTGTTTTTTTACATGGTATGGATGGATGTGAAGCCAGGCACGGTCGCAGCCTTCAATTTTGCCTCCCCCCCCCCCCCCCCAAAGGCGGGCGGTCGCCAAGAAATATTGGCGGGGGTCACTAAGAAATTCGGGGGAAGAGGTGTCCCAAATTGCCTTGTTTCGCCTTCCATCTACGCTTGACTGATGGATTTGGAGGGGGGGGGGTACTGTGCTCTGGACCCCCCCTGGGACAGTGCCTGTGTAAAGCACGCATGACCCAGCGATGAACTCAAATCGCAAGCAAGGTCGGGTGTGAGATGAGTGGCCGCTAGTGGTAAAAAATTCATGTGCGTTTCCGTACTTCGAAGAGCCCGAGAGAACAAGAGATTTGAAAACATTCGAAAGTAACCTCAACCATCATACTTTTGTTGTGACAACGTCTAATAAATCGAAGAACGCCAGCTGCACGCACGAAAAAGGATGACTCATTGTAACGTTACGCTCGGTGGCCTGCCTCTGCGCTTGGAGGACTCTGGGATTTCTATTGGAACACGCCGGTGTCCTCCATGGGCCCATTTTCGGGCGAGCAGATGTGCTCTCCTGCACCTACAGTTATTCGCGGCGACTTGCGGCCACGCACACACCACCGTTGGATGGACGGGTCGAGCTCCCACTCTCACCGTCTGCAACCCCGGAAGCCCCCTTCTAGTCGCCTCTTACGATTAGGCAGGGGATTATGGGATACCGTAGCTCTATTCTTAATCCCGAAGCATTGCCACTACCTACATAAACCTAGAAAACTGCTTAATTAAGTAAGTAGAAAGTGGTTTTTCTAACGTGGGCTTGTAAGTTATAGGAACTTTTCATACAATTTAATCTTTGGTAAAATATGAAAAAACGTTTTTCCTCATTAATCGAAAAAGAAACAAGAGTAGGTTTTAATAGATATGTATTATTACGCAACGAACATTATCGGATCTGCAATAGAATTTCCTCGCAGCAAATTCCGACGATATTTTCCACGCGGACGAGAGTTTGTTTCTAAAATGGATAATATTAAACGAGGATTATGAAGTGGTCGATCTAAAGATAATCTGTTGTCAATGCAGGGAGACTTGGGGTGGGTTGGGTTGCGGGTTCGTTAGAGGTAGGAGCGATTTGATGTCTTATCTGTTGTGTCTAGATGAGCAATAGCAAACCCTTTGCATAAACCAAGTAAAACTGTTTAAGTCCACCATTTGCACTTTAATGATAGCGCAGTGTGAAATTGGAAAATCCAAAAGTGCACGCCTCATAATCTCATCCTTCAAAATAAAATTGATTAATATATAAGTAGATATACTAAAACTATGAACAACAGTCGATATTTTTTTTTTTGAAAAGTGATGAAAGGTGAAAGGGTTCTATTCCTAAGTATAACGAAGCGTAAGAGAAATTAAAAAAATTGGGATTTTTTATTCATCAATATTAATTAAACAATACTAAATTAAACTGATATTTTCAATACCAGATTAGGGGAAACAATTCTGAATGGGAAAAAACTCGATAGTGCAGTATTACGGACGTTATCACTGCCACATACGGGATCCATACGCACAGAAACACGTTACGGACGTCCATAGAAGATTTTTTCAATCAGTTTTTTAATTATATAAAACAATAAATGTTTATTTATTAGTTTACTAATGTTAAATTAATAGTTCACCTGCATATCGGTGTGCTCATATGAAAGAATCGGTGCAAAATACATGGATAAGAGATTAAGAGGCAATCAAAGTTCAAGAAAAGCACATTTTCTAGCTAGTTGAGAGTAGTGCACTACCTCTATTTAAATAAGCGAATATTTAAATAAGCGAGTCACTGAAGCTTTGCCGACACATTGAGAGAGAAGGTTGCTCAGTGCAAAAATCTGCAATCTGTTAATGATTCGCTATCCCTAAAAGACGCAGACAATGAGTGAAGCGAACGAGTCAAATATGCCTTTTCTGAAGTATGAAACCTGGATCAAATAGCTTTGCTTTTAAGAATTTACAGCAGGTGGAAGAAAGGCCTCTTTTCCGCTTTCTCAATTCCGGTCACTTATGCACCATAACCTCCACCTTAGTCGTTCAGCTACCGGTAAAACAAGAGGCCCCATTGTCAAGTCTTGTATCTAGAGACAGCATTCTACAATCTTACCTCAACTGAGACACGTAGCAAAATGACTTTTATGTCTTTGAAATAAGATTTACATTCACAGCATTTACAAGCTTGTTGCTGATGTAACGTACAAAGTTTAGTACAAACCATTACTTACGCGAAAGTAGATCTTACGACAATAGAATAAGGTTGTTGTTTGTTATATTTCGATATTTGCTCGGGAAGTCAGATACGATGGTTAAGCACTCAATGTCCCTTTATCTTAGATTAAAAAAGGGGGGTTTTCACTTGAAAACTAGGGTTGTTTGTTAGGACAGGTGTTGAAACACTTTTATATGTTCAGCTACCTAACCAAAGTGTCGAAGAACAATGACTGCACTCAATTAGAAGATTTAAGAAGATTGGGAAGTAAAATTTATTTGCCTTTGAAACAGTTTTGAAGTGGTAAGACTGAGTTAGGGGAGGTTCAATAAATTAAAGATTTCAGTCGAACTTTGTGAATTTTATTTTTCTTTCAAGGAGTCAAGTGAGAGTTAAGTAAATATATTTACATGCTAAATCATTTTTTTAACGGAGTAGCAAAGAAACATGGTGTTAAGTGGTCGCTGCAGGCCATGGACATCTAAACACAACCTTAAGCAGGCATAAGACTGCAATTCACATAACCATCCATCCATCCATTAGCCTTTTATAGTCCACTGCTGGACATAGGCCTCCACTAACGTTCGCCACTCCTCCTGGTCCTGGGCCTTCTGAATACAGCGACTACCTGCTGTCTTCTTCAGGTCATCAGTCCACCTGGTTGGAGGGCGGCCTGTACTCCTTTTGCCGAGACGTGGTCGCCATTCGAGAACCTTTCTTCCCCATCAGTTGTCGGTTCTTCTAACTATATGGCCTGCCCATTGCCACTTCAGCTTGCAAACTTTGAGAGCTATGTCGGTAACTTTTCCGCGCTGCACTGGACTGGAATAGGTCCAGTGCTTCCGACGTGGACTCGGATTGGAATTCACAGAACAACCTCTTTTAATATGTTCTGTTGAATTGTATGCAATTGACAAGACTTAGGGCCTCTTTCACCACCTTCAAGTAAAGTGACAAGTACGCTAATTGTCGATTAAAGTCATCCGTAACTTCAATTTCAATTACACGAATGATAAACTGACCCGTACTCATAGCTTTTACTTGCCAATTAACTTTACTTGGGACGTAAATAATCAACACTTTACTTGGAGATGGTGAACAAGGCCCTCAGGGTTATGTGCGAAGACCTCATTTGAAAAGTAGATAAGAACTTTATTCAACTGAATTTCACTTCTATTCAAATTTAAGTATCTAATATCGTTAAATACATGTAATGACGTTTTAAATAATGATATTATGCAATCGCAACCTAATACCTAAATAGGAAAAGCAAGGTAGAAGCGATCGAGAAAACTCTGTACTCGACATTTATTGTAGAAGCATGCAACTTCTGGCCGAATAAAAATATAATATGCGGATACAATGATACTTTATCCTTATGTATGAATTTTTAAATTAAAATGTAACTTTGTTCTTTGTGTGAACTTACGATGATGACCTTTAATGACAGGTTTCATCTTTCATTTTTTATTTCATTTCAATCATCCCCGTTAACCTTAGACTAAGAATAATGTACTTACGGTTAACATTATTCTTAGTCTAAGCCCGTTATACAATTTCCGAGTGTCAACTTTCAATACACGTTTTTTTTATAATGGCATCGCAAACTCTATGCATATTGCCAGCGTCATGTATAATTTTTGCATCACTTAGTAGTCATAGAAAAAATCAGTAAGTCGTCGGGTATCAATAAGTCTAGTCAGTCAGATGTTCAAGTAAAGTGATGGCTACTTTACCAGAACATGTCCGATGGAGTTTTAGAGGCAAGCCGAAAAAACATGTTTTCGTACTGTTATTTTATTTCACAACACTCTTGCACTGTCATTAACCTATATCGAACAAAATGACATCAACTTTATCCGCTATAACTCAAAAATAAACTAAGAAAATGAAAATAAAAGAAGAGCACAACTTGTCCCTTCAGACTTCCCGCCAAAACTCACTCGTCAATACACGTTTGTACTAAAGGAAGGAGACCATAGGACAGGATACTAGCTATTACTAACATAACTATGCCTGTAAGTATTTTGGTACCTATAGTCATGTTATTAATAAATCTATACATAAAGAAGTTCAAGACGACCCGCGTGGCGTAATGGTTACCATGCCGGACTGCCGATCGGAGGGTCCCGGGTTCGATTCCCGGCGAAACAGAAATTTGAATGATGAGTTTATATTTCTGTTCTCGGTCTGGGTGTTTGTGTTTCTGTCTCTGTGTGTGTCCATGGCACCCACGACACAGGGTATATCTACCCTACTGTGGGGCTATGAGTGTGAAACGTTATAAATATAAATTTATGGTACATAGTTATTTATATTGAAGCATGATCGTAATTTTGTTCGCCATTAAGCTTAGAGCATCAGGGTATCACAGGCATGACACCCGTCAGATGAGTGGCCTTTACGGGCGAACCCCTCGTCCTAACGTCCATGCACAATGTGCCTTCTAGTTATACAACTAGTGTGTCTTTGTGTGTCGGTGTCAGTGTTGTCGATGCATAGAAAATGACGTTGTTAATTGAAATTGACATATTTAGAAATGTAGCGTCTGTAGCGGTGAAAGAATATTTGTGAATGTGTGACAAAATTAAATGTGTGCATTTTTACCCCTGTCCCTGTACCAGATTTGGCACAAAAAAGATGTATCGAAGCGAGGTGCTATGCATCACACATAGAACGTCATCAACATCATCACAGTAGAGACACTGAAGGGTGAGTCAGTAACTTTGATGCTCTAAGCCATTAAGCGAACAAAAAGAAGCTTTTTGTAAAAGCAGGTCCAAAAACAGTGAGCGAAACCTCGATTGAATCTCAATTTGTCTTAAAATATCATCAATTTGCTAGAAAAAACTTTCGTGGGAAAAGCCCCGCTTAGGTAATGGAATAAAAACATTTTTGTATTGTCCCAAGCTAATTGGCCTTCGGTGTACGCCGCAGACGACAATAAAAAGATATTTTATTAGACGCTGCGCAATTCTAATTTTGGAAAAATATTTTTTATGCTTAATTTCTTCTTTTCAACCTTTTTTTTATATCCCACTGCTGGGCACAGGTTTCCTCTCACAAGTGAGAGGGATTTAGGCCATAGTCCACCACGCTGGCCAAGTGCGGATTGGTGGACGTCATGCTTTCAGAAATTATGAATTTCTCTCAGGCATGCACGGCGATGGAGAACATCGTAATTAATTAAATATCACGACATTTTCCTTCACCGTGGAGCAGCGATAAATGCGCACATTAGAAATTTCTTTGTCAGAGGTGCGCGCCGAGGATTTGAACCCAGGATCGGTCGCGTCGAAGACCGCGGTTTTTTACCACTCTGTCATCGCTACTCATTTATGCTTAACTTACTGTTAATTACGTATTTTTCATCGTTGGCGGCCAAGCCAAAACAGACAAGTAAGACAGTCTTGGAGAGAATTTTGTTTTTATTTCAAGCGATAAGCCTGTATCCGACATCTTTGCAGTTTCAGCAACGGAAAAGCGGAGGTCATACAATGCACGTCAAGAACAAGCACTATATTGTTCAGTTCTTCGCTATTGTTCCTTTTATGTGTTATTGAATAGCCTTACCCTATACGATAAACCGAAAGCTATAAACTTTTTTATCTTTCTCATCTAAGGCCTGGGTTACACTGGTTTTAGACGTTGAAGTGCCTATATGACATACGCACGCATGACTTCCAAAATTAGGTAGGTAGAGTAACATTAGCGATAGAGGTAAGCAATCGCGAGACGTCTGGCAGGGTATAATTATTACTTATTCTTATGTAGCAGGTGCGAAACATCTAATTTTTTTGTAAAGATAAATATAATTAAAACTATAGTTTATACAAATTATTCAAAAACAACCACCTAATAGGTAGGCACTTCTTATTTTTCAATTTTTTTTTAATAAATTGCCCAAGCCATGGTTGGCTGCAATTCTTTTTGCGTCCTATTGCTGGGCCCTACCACGCCCATTTTGGCCGCGTAGATCGCTTGCGTTCTACACCTGCCGCTGAGTCAGGCGCGCTTATGTAATAAATCTCTGTATTTAAAAATGAATTGCTGTTTCTTAGTCTCTCTAAAACTCAAGAACGACTGAACCGATGTGGCTAACTTTGGTATTGTATTAAGAAAATGAATTATTAATTATTTGTAGAAGTCCAGAGAAGGTTAAAACGGTCAGAAAATATGGATTTGCGAAGTTAATAGTAAAATAACTTTTTTTATTTTCCTATGTAAACTGTTAGTAACTGTCAAACATTGGTTCTTCGCGTCGAAAAGTCTGAATAACAATTCATCTGTCACTATTTGTTTAATAATTTTTATTTGACAGTAACATAAAAGCTCTTTGATGTGATAAAGAAACTAATTCTCTTTCAAATATTTTAAGGCATGACAACGTCTGTGGGTCCACTAGCTCGTAAATAAAAAAATAAAATAGTTTATCGCATACAATTTGACAATCACTTTAAACGGTCCTGTCACGTAAGACCAGTAGATATCACAACAATGAAAATTTGTAAAATTTCCTTGTGAAATGTTTACCAAGACTTTAGGTAATAAAGTACTTAACTATTAAAGAAGTTTTATAGAAAACTTGTCATATTATCAGATCAAAGATTGTTACAATTCAAATTACAAAGGTGTCACAACATTTGGCGCGCTACGACCATACAGGACTGCCATTAAAGGGTTCCCGCATTTTATTCCCGGCGAGACAGAAATTGGAATGATGATTTTTGTAAAGTTAGGTATTTTTAATTTCTGTTGTTTAAAAATTCTGTGGTCTGGGCTTGTGTCCATGCTAACTTTATGTAAGAAGTGTTCACGGAAACTAAATTTACCATGAGTGTACTTATAGATTCAAAGGAACTAATCTAAATTAAAAAAGGAAAGTAGATAACATCAGATATCCGTAGTATTCGCAATCAAAATATTCATGGTGTACAAGTTGTAACAAGTTGAGTGATATCGAGGAGTTTTCTCGGTTTTCTTTTCAATTTCCAACTGTCTCGAACGAAACAAGTGCGAATATAAGCTGACCGAGAGTTGTGGATATTCCAAAAATGATAAAAATGTGAAATTTATGTCCGATATTATATGAAACGTTTTTCATGAAATTTAGTATCCAGGGTTTTCGGTGGTGATAAATAGATCCAGTTAGGTTTCATTTTAGTCAATGCCGTTTTATCCGTATTTTCAGCTATAATCAACTTAAATATAAACTGAAAAATATGACTCTTCCTAGCATCTTTTGGCAAGTATTAATAATACTAGATGGCCGCCCGCGACTTCGTCCGCGTGGACTTTGGTATTAGACATAGCATGATGTTATATAGGCTAAAGCCCTCGGGTGGCTCCCCTGGGATTGCCCGTGTCCACAGGCGAACGGTGATCCCTTAACACCACGCGGCCCGTCTGCCTTTAAAAAAAACGCCTTCCTCGATAAATGGACTATCAAACACAAAAAGATTATTTCGATTGGAACCAGTAGTTCCTGAGATTAGTGCGATAAGCATACAAATGAACGAACGAACAAACTCTTCATCTTTATGTACCTATAGATTAAAATATTGATTAACGGGCTAATATAAAAAATATGAATAAGCCAAAGACAATACTATACTTTATTAATCTATGAAAAATAAGAAACATATTTTTTTTCTTTTCTTTTAATATTGAATGGGTAAAAGGATTTTTATACAATGCCGTAAAACGAATAAAAAAATAAGAAACATATAAGACAGATATGACAATTTTGATAGCTGCGTCAAAATGTAAATAAACAAATACAGAAAGTAAATAATTTTGTAAAGAAATAGTAAAGGAAAAGCAAAGTATAAGAATAAAAGAAAAAGGATACTTACTTATGTTATAAAATACGATAATGGACGTGAATGAAGTAAGTAGGTAATAACATGTAGTGTATTAATTATAACACTACACGGCGCATTTCATTCATTTCATTTGCTTCCCATGGGAATAAGATATTTTCCCGCGGTAAAAAGTAGCCTATGTCCTTTCTCAACGTACTTTCTATGTTTATGCCAAATTTCATCAAAATCGGTTCAGTGGTTTAAGCGTGAAAGAGTAGCAGACAGACAGACAGACAGACAGAGTTACTTTCAAATTTATAATATTAGTATGGATTTTGGCATAGAAAGCCTCCAAACGTTATCCGCCCGCCATTCAAACAAAGAACAAAGTCGATTTGAAACTGAAATTTCAAAGAGGCTTATAAGAATTCCGTCAACCGAATCAAAGCTTACTTGGCCGAATGGTTACGTTGTAACGTAGACTGACTACGGAACTATGGAAAAAATCCGATACCATTAGCCTTAGGAGTAGTAGCGCAGGCTTGCGTGGAGCTGTGTGTACATGCTGTAAGAGATGTCCATGGGCTGCAGCGACCACTCGTCTATTACATGGTGCACTCTTGTAATATAAATATATACTATACTAATATACTAATACATATATAAAGCTGAAGAGTTTGTTTGTTTGAACGCGCTAATCTCAATAACTGCTGGTTCGAATTGAAAAATTCTTTTTGTATCGAATAGTCCATTTACCGAGGAAGACTTTAGGCTATGTAACATTAGGCTGCAACTAAAAGGAGCGAATCATTAGTGAAAAATGTAGCAAAAACAGGAAAAATCTATAGAGTTGGTTTGTTTGAACGCACTAATCTCACGGGACTACTGGTTCGAAAATACTTTTTTTGTTGAGTAGTCCATTAATTGTGGAAGGCTATAGGCTATATAACATCATGCTATGACGAGGACGAATTCGCGTGTAGCCGCTAGTGTAACAATTACATGCTCGAAATGTAATGTAATGAAATATGTATACCTGTCCACACTAAACTTTCCAAAGAATTTGCTGTTATAGGAACGCGAGGCGTTGCAAAATGTCGGAGCACGGAACTGATTCACTTGGATACAATTTAAATTGTCTCGCGTATTCAATCTCCGAGTGCCTATACGAATGAATGTAAATGGCCATACAATACAGTATGTTTGTTGGTGGTAAATGGTAGAAATTACATAAGAAACGCGTATGGTCCTGCGGCTGGCGGAGAAAGCAAGCGATCTACGCAAATAGGCGAGGCGGACGGGTGTCTGATGGGTGATCGCTAGAGGGAAATTTCATGCGCCACTAATTCACTTCTTCAACAACCCGCATTCAAGCAGCGTGTTAGAGTAAGCTTCGGCGCTCTCAAATTAAAGGGCAACAAGAACCCAAGACCTTAACAGCTAAGGTGTGGCATTAGTTGCAACTTGCAGCTAACCAGGTAGAGAACCTAAAAAGTGTTTTACCGACCTTCAGCTTACGTACTTCTAAATCTGACGGGTAAGTCAATACCTTCGATGCTCTAAGTTCAAAATATCGTAATATGCCGGATAATAAAGAATAGACAAGTGTCGATAATTTTTGAGACCAAAAATAATTATAGTATGTAGAATGAAACCTATTGGAAAAGGTAGAAAATATAACAAAAAAAAATACGGGCGATCTGGGGGCTGATTTTGTAATTCTGAAAGAAATTATTTCATTTACTTTGACCCGGTTTTTACCCTTTTAAGCCCCTTCCCGACCTCAGGGGGCTGATTTTTGACTGATTTCATTTACTTTGATTGAAATAATTTCTTTCAGAATTACAAAATGGACCCACAATTGGCTGATTTTTACCCCCATTAAAATCAGCCAAAAATCAGCCCCCTGGTCGGGAAGGGGCTTAAAAGGGTAGAAACCGGGAAAGGGAAGGGTTTTAAAAGGTAACACACGGTTTATCTCGATTTCCGGCAAAACTTCAGGTCCTTTGAAAAAAAAAGTGAAATGGCGAAATTGTAGGTAATAAAAAGATCTACCTACAACTTTTGTATTTACATGTGAAATATTCAAATTCAGTTTTTGGTTTTTTATTTCTACCTTATGTGAAAACTTACTTTTTTATGTCCCAGATATACAGTATTTTTTTCGGTATAAAATATTTATTTTATTCACCTCATTTTGAATT
This sequence comes from Pyrgus malvae, assembly GCA_911387765.1. Classification (NCBI taxonomy): domain Eukaryota; kingdom Metazoa; phylum Arthropoda; class Insecta; order Lepidoptera; family Hesperiidae; genus Pyrgus; species Pyrgus malvae. Next base: position 10,973,326 of record OU426969.1, read on the forward strand.
AATAACCATCCTAGTTTTTAATCGAAAATTCTCATGTCAAAATATCTGCTTTTCTTAAAAAGTCCGTCCTTTTTGATGGGATAAAAAAAATATACATTATTATAGTGTCTATAGTAAATGTGCTCAGAAAATGCAAATAATGAAAACTCGAATCTGAATTTTATTTTGGAAGATGAGATAAATATTTAAAAAAAATAAGTACGTACGTTCAATTTGGTGGGTTCCGAGCTTAGAGCATCAAAGTTACTGACTCACCCTTCAGTAGAGACGGCATAGCGCCTCGCTTCGATACATAATTTTTGTGCATAATCTGGTGCGGGGGAAGAACGCACACATTTTAATTTTGCCACACATTCATAAATATTATTTCGTCGCTACAGACGCATACATTTCTAAACATGTCAATTTCAATTAACAACGTCATTTTCTATGCACCGTCAACACTGACACCGACACATACAGACACACTAGTTGTATAACTAGAAGGCGCATTGTGCATGGACATTGGGACGAGGGGTTCGCCCGTAAAGGCCACTCTGACGGGTGTTATACCTATCATACCTTGATGCTCTAAGGCTCCGAATGTAAATACCTTTTTATTAATAAATTATCTTTATGCGTAATAATGTACTGTTGACATAATATTATCATTATATAAAGCTCAGTGTTCCGTTAAGTAAACAAATATTTCTATTTGATACTGGCAATATGAACAGACCGTGCGATGTCATAACTGAAAGAAAAAATCAGTATGTAATTGTCACTTGTCTTGTCAGTCACAGTTCATGACAGTTCTTATGTCATATAATTTGTCAATCAATTCGCGACGGTGACGCTGACGGTCGAATTGTTTTGTTTAAGTTGATTGATGCTAGATTTTTCCTGTTAAGTACGTGATTGCAGTATATTTAATAAATATTATAGTGAAAAAAAATAATGGTGGAAACTGCCCCTGTACAGATTATAACGAACGAACAAGACAAACAATTTGATTATGAGCTAGTGCAGTCGGAATATCTGAAAGCATGCAGTGAGTATTTTACCAACCCCAAAAATATAACCGGTCCCTGGACACATGCAGCAAAGTGTGATATCATTGACTCGGTTAAAAACGGCAAACAAGCTGCGATATCCATTTACAACTTAAGTCCTAATTTTCTTTCAATCTGTCAGCCAGTATTGGAAAATGGCGAGGACATACTAGTAGTACGAGATACTGCACTAGAATTTTTATCTTACGAGGAAAGTTTTGATGTTTTCGTTGATTTGCACAAAATGACGGGCCACGGAGACACGGAAGCGATGAAAGCTTTACTCACAGTCAATTTCTACATAAGCAACAAATGCCTGGAATATTTCATAGCAAATTGTAATGTGTGCAAGAAGTTCAGAAGGAAAGTTAATCCTGTTGTATTTAATGACCATGTAATTGTTGATATACATGAAGCACGTCATGCAGATGAAAGCTGCAAATATGTGATGTATTACGCGGATTTGGTTACTAAATTCAAATTATTTAAGCCACTGACAAGTTTTTGTGAAGATGAAGTAGCTATAGAAATGCTCAAGATATTCACAGATTTTGGGCCGCCTCGCAGCATTGAAACAGTACATATTCAGTTATTCACAAATGTTCTGTCCATACTGGCATGTGGTGAACTCAAGTATACTATATCCCTCTATAAAAGCAAACAAGTTGCTGGTAAGCAAATAATAAAAAATTATGAGCATCAAAGTGTTCATTGGTCAACAATGTGTAAGTTAACCCAGTTCAACCATAACAAAAAACATTCTAAACAAGTTAAATCTCCAATAGCAGAAATATTTTGGCTTTATGACAAAACAAGATTATACAGTAAAAGTCTAAAACAACTAACATTACAAAATCATACAAACATTAATAGTATTATTAATTCAGAGGTTGAAAGTGATGGAGAAGATTGTCAATTAATTTTGAATCAAAAGGAAAATAATGTGTTACCTTCCAAAGTTGAACCAGAATCTAACATGGAAAATCTGGAGACAATTGATTTGATTGATGATGCATGTGAAACAGATCATATTACAGAGAAGTTACCAGAGGATACCTGTGTTTCGGAGTATTTTGTACAGCCTACCGCAGGCCAGATTATTGCAGAGAAGTGTCCAGATGTTAACAGTGTATCAGAACATAATACAGGGCCTACTGCAGACAAGGATATTTCAGAGAAGTCTCTAGATATTACTTGTCTTTCAGATTATAATACAGAACCTACCGGAGACCAGGATATTGCAGAAAAGACTCCAGATGTTACCTGTGTATCAGAAAATATAGAGAAAATTGATTTCATTGATCATGAAAATGAAATTGATTGTATTACAGGGGAATCTCCAGGTGATACCTGTTTGACAGAGTATAGTATAGAGCCTACCACAGACAAGGATATAGCAGAGAAATCTGTAGATAAAACCTATATGTTAGAATATAATATAGAGCCTACTACAGATCAGGGTATTGCAGAGAAGTCTTTAGATATTTTAGAAAAGTCTCTAAATGATACTTGTATATCAGAGCATAATACAGAGTCAACTGCAGACATGGATATTACAGAAAATATTATTATAAAGGATGAAGTAACAATTGAAGAAGAAACTATGCTTATACGACCCATTGAAAATTTAGAACAGTCACATCTCAATGAAGAAGATATATTGGATGATGAAAGGACTATGACTGCTTCATCACAGTATTCAGATACCACAATGCCTGAGAGTAGCGACATATTATGTGCTATATGTAACGGAAAAATGTTAACAGACTACTTTTGTTTCAATTGCATGAAACCTACACATATTTTTTGTATGCAAAGAGTACTCAATCCTATTGAAAATCGTTCAGAGCCTATTGTTAGTTTTACATTTTGTCAACCATGTTGTAAGTTACTAGAGTTTCGTATTACAGGAGAGTGTGAGAACTAAAATGAAAAGAAAAGAAAAGAAAATATTTTATTTGCACAAATATGGGTAGCAAAAAGGTTTTACAAAAATATTTAGATCGCCATATTTACCCTTTAGGATGTACAAATTTTATTGTCAAAGTTACAAACACTAAAATACACATGCAAATATGCAAACATGCATGTATTAAAATACAGTATACTTAAATAATTCTACATTATTATCACTTTAGCTACTTAAATCACCCAATTTTGTGCTTTTTGTACAAATTTATTTTATTTTATTTGAACCGTACGTGTTTGACCGTCATCAGCTTTGGGCACCCACCATGATGGGTTTTTGTACGCTGAGAGGAAAAAAAGCTGGCGGAAAAAAACCTCCCAAGTTTTCATTATATAAGTTAATATTTTATTATACATTATTATTTATCGTTTAGAATCTCAGTGACCGAATAGTACGCTTTTTTAAGTAAAATAAATACATTTTAAGTTCTTTTTTAAATTCATTAATAATTTTAGTTTTTAGGGATTCTGGTATATTATTGTATATTTTTGGTCCCATGCAAAATAAACTATTATGATATAATGAGGTTTCATTATTTACTTTTCAACTTTTTCATAATGCTTTATTATAAGCTCTAGCATATCTCTTGCAAGTTAAGTAAAATCTAAACCAGTATTGTAAAACTAAACAAAATTTTGCTAAATACTACCTACTTAAAGCCACAGAAGTAAACTTCATAGACATTAAAATCAATTAATTTCTTTTGAATATCAGTTTCCATCCATCCATCAGCCTTTTACTGTCCCCTGCTGGACATAGACCTCCCCTAACGTCCGCCACTCCTCCGAATATCAGTTTAATAGGTTTTAAATACTTATTGTTGCTATATTCAACCTTTTTAGTAATGAGAATTTAAATTAATCTTTTTTTTATAGGTAGTAGAAATTAAATGGTTCAACCAGGGTAGTACCACAACTGTACTCACTTCTGCTGTGAAGTAATTCTGTTGTGTTTTGGTGGAATGGTGCAGCTACTAGCCAGACTTACATGAAGCGACCGGTAGCATTTGGGATAGTAGCACAACGCTATGTGATTACAAGCACTTAGGGCCTCTTTCACCATCTCCAAGTAAAATGTTGATTAGTTACGTCCCAAATAAAGTTAATTGGCAAGTAAAAGCTATTAGTACGGGTCAGATTATCATAATGATTAGTGCTACTTGAACATCATGAAATTGAAATTAAAGTTACGGGTCACTTTAACCGACAAGTCACTTACTTGAAGGTGGTGAAAGAGGCCCTTAGGCTTGGTTGAGGTCGTGTGTAAATCTCCATGGGCGGCAGCGACCACTTAGCACTACGTGGCCTGCACGTTTTTCTGCTACTCCATTGAAAAATAAAATAAAATATGAATATTTACTTCTTATATCTGTAATAACATGTTAATTGTTATATGGCTGCTTACATCAGTTACCTATAGTCATATACAGTCATACAGTAAGGGTGCATCCATAAACAAAATTTTAATTTTATATTGTTCATATTTTTTTTTATTTGAATGGAGTAGCAGACAAGCATGCAGGCCACGTGGTGTTAAGTGGTCGCTGCAGCCCATGGACATCTACATACAACCTCCAGCAAGAGTAGGTAAGTCTTGTCTGAGGTTGTATGCAGTTGAGCTGCTACTTCGGAGGCTGGTGGTCGCCTCATGTAAGTGTGGCCGACAACTACACCTTTCCACCGAAACACAATAGAATTGGTTCACGGCAGAAGTGAGTGCAGCGGTGGTACTTGGAGAAGTAGTAGTAGAACTATTATGGTTCACCCGTGGGGGGTGAACCATAATAGTTCTACCACCTACAACTCATATTAGCAAGATTATTAATTTGTAGATATCAATGTTCACCCACCTATTCTACAGAATAAGAATAATTTTATATTGAAATTTATATATTTTTTTATATATAAATTTATTAATGCTAAAATGAGTTAACTGCTTGGTTTAGCGAAATTCACCATATTTATAGCAAACAAAAGATTATCTTGTTTCATCTGTTTGAATTATGTGAAGATCTCAGAACAATAACGTTAAGAACGTCAGTCTTCATACAAGTGCGCTGTCAAAATTGAAGCACTAAATAGATTCCTACAGCTCTCATATCTGACAAACAAAATATTTTTATTTTGACCAAATTAATTATAAAATACATACTACAAAATATTTAAAACACTGTGAAAAGTTATTTTATTACATTTCTTTTGTTTTTAAAAAGTGTTATGATAACGGAGGGCGCGGCGCCATTAATGGCACCAATCAACATGCTTTAATTTGGGCGCGCGAATTTGGTTTCTATAATGTAATTATTCTAAGGTGATGATTTCTTCCTCAGAAACAGTTGGAGTTAAATATATATTCAGTCCTGTAACCAAAGAGTAGGTATATATAATATTCTTTACTAACAATACTAATATAGGCATTAAGATATTTGTAACTAATCCTTTGTTACTAACTTTTTCTGTCTTATGTAAATGTAATATGGACAATTTTCTGTAATAAATATATTATTATTATTATATATTATTATTATATAATCACTCTGTTTTACCTGTAACTAAAAATATCAAGTTTAAAAGGAAACACGTTCAAGACAATCAAATTATACATATATGTAATGCAGCATATTATATTACACATGACAGCCTCAGTGGCGTAGTGGGTGATAAGCCGACTGAAGGCGTGAGGTCGTGGGTTCGATTCCCACCCAGGACAAATATTTGTGTGATGAACATGACTATTTATTTTGTGTCTGGGTGTTGATTTATCTATTTAAGTATCTATTTAGAATTATATAAGTATGTTTATCAGCTTTCTGATTACCATAGCACAAGGTCTGCTTAGTTTGGAATCAGATGGTGTTGTGTGAATTGTCATTTGGCAGTCCAGCATGGTAAAAGATGGAAATCAAAACCTAAAGGTTGTGATACACGCTTGCACACACACACACACACACACACACACACACACACACACACACACACACACACACATACATACATACACACACCCATGGATAAACATACACGCATACATACACACACAAACACATTCGCTCATTCCAACATCACATGTAATTTTTTGTTATTATTTTTTTGTTTTTTAAAACCTGATGTTGAAAAACATACATAAGTCTGATTGTTGGTGACACAGTTTTTACTAATTCAGGGACCAGAGACTTCATATGTTTTTATTGTACAAGTTAATACAAATAAATAAATTATTATTAAAAAAAATACTTTAATTAAATCATTACATACTAATGTAATGATTTATATAATGTATGTAATGGCATAAGGTAATGGTACTAGACTAAAAGTCGTAGTAAAAAAATAAAAGTTAATGTATAGTAGGTACCACTGGGTCAGGGCCCGTGCTCTAATCCAGGTGGAGAAACCTGGATGAAGCACGGGATACATATAGGGGTCTGTGCTCCAATTATAGCTCCGATTATTGTCATGTGCAAAAGTGAAATTTATGGGCCACTAGCAGCCGCCCGCGACTTCGTCCGCGTGGACTATAGTTTTAAAATTTGTCTAGAATAAAAGTAGCCTAAGTTACTTCTTATTACATCAGCTACCTGCCTGTGAAAGTCCCATCCAAATCGGTCCAGCCGTTTCAGAGATTATTCGGAACAGACAGACAAAATTTTAAAAAATGTTATTTTGCTACATGTATCTAAATATTTATAAATAGTGTATAAATTCATATGCATGTAGTAAAAAGCAGTTAATTGAATATTACAAACTGACACTCCACTCCAATTTTAACTACATATTTGTATAGATTAGCTGAACTCGTTTAATCAATCTCAATCAAAAATATAATAGACACCGATTTTTTTAGATTATTTTTAATTTATTTTTTAACATTTTTTTTATTCAGTTGGAGCGCAGACACCCACGTATCCTGTGCTTCACCCAGGTGAATCATGGGCTCTGACCCCATTTCCCCTCTAGATATCAGCTTTATTTGGTTCACATTTTTTTTGAAATGGGTGCTAGTAGGTATACTACATCAGTCAGAAAACCTCATACGAAGCTTCATAATCCTGGACTTACGGTTTGCCTACAAAACTTTTGCAATAAGAGAAGTTTCATTACAACGTTTAATATTACGGGAAGACTGAGAATGCTGCGCAGTAAGGATAGGAATAAATTTGTACTATGTTTGTACTGGGATCTTTTTACGTCCCACTGCTGGGCACGGGTCTCCTATTTAAGAAGGGCAGGTGCTTGCTCCCTCACGCTGCTACAATGCGGATTGGTGGTCAACCCGTTGTCGGATGTTTTCAAACCGCCCATAAGGCCTCCGACAAGTTTTAACGACTGTTATCTATCGATAACGATCAGGGCCGACCAATGACTAACGTAACCCCTTACGACAGAGGGACCGACGCCTTAATTGCGTAGCGTTCTACGCTAGCGGACGGGCCATGCGCTTGCGCGCTTCTAAGAGATACTACATCATAGATATATTGATATTTTTTCGTTCATAGGCTATTTAAATCCTTTACATTGTTTCACCACTCTGCACTTTTTTCTTAAGCGTAAGCACAAAAACGCCTGCGTTATCTATCGTAGCAATAATTCAGTATTATAAAGTAAATATTTCAAATACCAAATCTATGTTCGTTTGTGTAATTAGTAATTACTGTAACTCTCTTAAAAATTAAAAATGCATATGCATTAAGGCTATAAAGGTCTAATTCACTAAAATGACTGAATCCAGTCGGTGCTGTGGGTCGGTGTCATGAGTTTGGGTGGTGTGTGGAAAGGCGCCTGCGTATACAAATTTGACAATAATACGAGTACCTACTTACAATATAATACATACAGTAGAAACCTGTTATAACATCGAAGAGACCACTATAATAATTCTCAATAGCCGGTTCGTTTTAATAACCGATATTAATTCTATACGCTACATCGTAATGGTCAATATAACCAATATGTAAATAATGTTGTAAGATGTTTGACTATAGTAATATTTGCGGGTTTTATACCATAGAAATTAGAAATACCTACTTAGTAGAAGAGTCATACATAGTCTGAGAAATTAGAAGAATTCATATTTCAACCCGCTTTTCCAATCTGTTGATGCGTTCAAATGGTCTGGCATAGGCAAATAAACTTGTTTGGCATTGCAATGATGAGTCTTAGCTTTCTTAGTCTTGTATTAAATAAATATCTTTGGACAATTCACATAACACCATCTGATTCCAAACTAAGCAGAGCTTGTACTATGGTAATCAGAAAGCTGATAAACATACTTATTGGTCCACGGGGAACGCGCGATTCTAAATACATACTTAAATAGATAAATTAACACCCAGACACAGAGCAAATAGTCATGTTCATCACACAAATATATGTCCTGGGTGGGAATCGAACCCGCTCAAACCCCGCGAACTACCTCACGCTTCGCAGTCGGCTCATCACCCACTACGCCACGGAGGCTGTCAATGTATTATATAGTTTGGGTGTTTATATACCTGTCTTTGTGTGTTTCTTTGGTACCCACGACACAGAGAATACTGTTGTGGGGCTATATGTATATAGCGTTACTTCCTCGGTGGAGCGACGCATGACCTATAAATTAATTGCTCTTTACATGAAATCAATTTTTTACATCTTTAAAGAGTCACACCTACCTAAATGTTCAACCGTTATAGCTCCGCAACCATTAGGACAATTTTTAAATAAATAAGACGATGGTATAGGTACCTACCTAGTTTGCCTGTTCAAGTTTTACCTTAGATTTTGAGGGTTCAAACAACCCCCAATTACCTGGCTGTCGTTTTATTTTCGACGACAGAGGGTAGGGGTGGGGCTACAAGTCTGAAGCAAGACCCATTTTGGAAGGACGACCCGCGTGGCGCAATGGTTACCATGCCGGACTGCCAATCGAAGGGTCCCGGGTTCGATTCCCGGCGAAGCAGAAATTTTAATGATGAGTTTAAATTTCTGTTCTTGGTCTGGGTGTTTGTGTTTCTGTATCTGTGTGTGTCCATGGTACCCACGACACAGGATATGTCTACCCTACTGTGGGACTATGAGTGTGAAGCGTTATTTATTTTTAAATATAGGTCTCTGCCAGTTAGTTTCCGAGACTCTCTGATAGAACGTGCGAATGAAGCATGAACTAAATTACCGACGATGCTCTAAATTACCCATTTTACGGCATATAAACTCATTTTATGCATAGCCGCAATTTTGTAACATTGTTGTAAAAAACTTTGTGTTGATACGCAAAGAGAGTCAGTAGATAGGATAGAAGTTGATACTTGAGATTACCAGGATATTGTAACTGGAGATTATTGTTGCTTTGATTATAATCGACTTTTCCGTGTATGCGAGTAACAAAAAACAGTTTTTTTTTAAATTGGAGTAGGTATGAGACAGCAGGCAAGCCACGTGGTGTTATATGATTGCTGCAGCTTATGAACATCAACACAATCTCACTCAAACCTAAGCCTTGCCCACAGACAGTATATGAACTTGCCTGACTCCTGCTTCAATACTCTTAGCAATAATATAAAGTCTTAAGTTATTTCATCCATCACATTTATGTAGATTTTTGAAAGTATAGATCGATTTTTAGAAATGAGAAAAAAATACGTCATATCTCACCACACTTTTGTAATGATGTGAAGAATATGGTTTGTTGTTTTTATAGCATGCTTAAAGACGCCTGCATTAACAGTAGTAGCAATAATTTAGTAACGATATTGCAGTTTTCTTAATCGATTGATTATTTCATAGAAATGATAATAAATGTAGGCCATATTTTTTATTTATTTAAATGGAGTAGCAAAAGTGATCGCTGCAGTCCACGGAAACACAGCCCTACAGCGTGACGCTGACTTGCCTTGTTGCTTAGTGGCCACTATGCAATTCTGTTGTTCTCTGAAACAAACCAGTAGGTATTGCTTAGCAGCAGAAAATGGGCGCAGCGTTAGGACCATAATATTTTCGTGGTCGAATCATGTAATTTATAACACTTTTTGAATATTTCTCGGATGGGTGGATGTTTCTTGCTCTTCAATCAAAACTACTACCTAAGTAACTGCTTTAATGAAAATTATTACTATTGTAGTTTGTAGGTAGGTTAAGCTTGTAAAGTAGGTAGCTACACCAGAATTAAACATACTATCTACATAATAAGACTAATTTCTCAAATGTTTAAATTAGATTACCTACTTAACTTATGATATTTAAAATGATTTATTCATTTGTTCAATTGATATATTGTATTTTGCCGTGCCCTACCTGGGTCGTGAAGATCTATTGTAACCTAACACGTTTTGGCAATAAATAAATAAATAATATAACGTAACCAGTGATATCCAATCCAAATGATTAATAGGTACTTACCAGAATACCACGCGCGACAGGCTTGGGGAACCCAGCGCGCACACACACACACACACAAAATATTGTTTTAATTTACATTCTTATTAAGAAGACGTTTTCTTTCACTGTGTATGCCTGATCGTTTTTTAAAATGCATGTCATGTCTTCCAATCTGCGTGTGGCAAAAGGGATTAAAGCCTGAATTCTGAGAGACTTAAATTTAAAAAGCGACCAAGTGCGAGTTGGACTCACCCTTGAAAGGTTCCGTAGTAGCAAGTAACATAATATAATTTAAATGTTTTTTTTTGTTTAGAGTTGATTGAATGAACGGTAAATGGAGGCTTACGATTTATACCATTAAAAAAAACTACTAACTAGATCTCGTTCAAATTAATTTCCGGTGGAAGTTTGCGTGGTAATGTACATCATATATTTCTTTTAGTTTTACCATTCTCTTATTTTGGAAGTTACAGTTACAGAACAGTTACAGTTACATTACAGTTACAGGGGGGGGGACATTTTACTACTTTGTAAGTGTCTCTCGCGCAAACTATTCAGTTTAGAAAAAAAAGATGTTAGAAACCTCAATATCATTTTTGAAGACCTATCCATAGATATACCCCACATACGTCTGATTGAAAAACAATTTTTGAGTTTCAGTTCTAAGTATGGGGAACCCCCAAAATTTATTGTATTTTTTTCTATTTTTGTGTGAAAATCTATCTAATAAGTATCAACAGTATAGTTCTTATAGTTTCGGAAAAAAGTAGCTGTGACATACGGACGGACAGACAGACAAGACGAATCTATAAGGGTTCCGTTTTTTGCCATTTGGCTACGGAACCCTAAAAAGGATAATGAAACAAAAAAAACTATCATAAGCTAGAGAAACCGCGGGGCAAAACCGAGTGGATGAAAATCTTAAAACCATACTTTCTCAGTTTATCCAACAGAAACGGGAAAGTTCGAGAGTGTTGCATAAAAATAGTTAAAATTAAATTCTGTTCGCGACCAAACTTTCCTTATTACACTTCTATTCTGTTGGAGTTGTGTGTGTGGAGTTTATATTAGCTTTCATAGAGAAAATATCAACTAGAAAAGTTGGGTTATAATCTGTGTTATTGTAAAAGTTATGTACGTTACGTATGGCGCAATAATTATAATGCCGGACTGTAGTATGAAGGGTCCTGGGTTCTAATGCAGATGAGTCAGATAATTAAATAAATAGATACCGCGGGGACTATTAAAATCGATGGTTAAGTGTGAAATAGGGGATGAAAGTTTGTATGGAGAAACTTTTTATGTTTCAACAACTTCTAATTCAGGGTAGAGTTACATACTGTGGAATTCCAGTAACCACCAACTGTACCGTACCACCAAGCAACTGCTTGGTGCAACTGTTGGGTAATAAATCCCTTTCGTATCACCGGTGGTACGACCGCTGGTTGTATGAAGACAGGAAGGATCAGTTCCTTGACAGAATTAAATCACAGGATCGTTTGGAAATTAAGTATTGTAAAATAAGGAATGAAAGTTTGAGGTGAAGCCATATTACATATTTCCTTCATGATAAAATAATTTTGTGAACAAAAGTAAAAAGCTCTATGTGTGAAACTCTACACCCTATTTTTTAGGTAAGTGAGGGTAGGTAACGAAAGAATCAGTATAAACATAGTAGGTAACATGATTCTAATTTGACGACCCGTATGGCGTAGTGGTCACTACGTCGTTGTGCCGTACAAGAGGCACAAGGCGAGGCCGTACAAGAGGAGAGTGCCTAGCTTTGATGCCCATCCGGGGAAAACAATTTATGGGTCGTTCTTGTTTTGGGTGAAGTGTCAGAGATATCCTACATAGCGTATCCTTGAATTGGGCTATATAGTGTGAACCATCAATATTAGGTATAATGAAATAATAAGGTAATCGATTCGCTTTATGGAACTGTAACCACCAACTTTTCCACCGTAACCTCCGGAACACAAAAGTTGCTTGGCTGTTTAAAAATTTGTGGGTAGTTACTTACTTACCTATAAAAATCAGATTTTCTCCAAATTCGCTTAACACCTTAACACGTATTTTGTTAACAGTAAACACTTACATTTGTATACAGATTGGTACGCAAAATATTCGGGTACCCGCAAAATTTTTATAAGCCCGTCTCGGCATTTTTTTGCTCTTTACTAGCAGTCAGCACTTTGCGAGTTGCGCAACGGTTAAATCTGAGCTTTAAAATGCTGTACACACTTGGTTAAGGCGAAGTTTCACTCTAATATTATAAATTATAATAATAACTATGCTTCACTTTTGATAATGTCAACGACGATGACGACACGTGTGGCGCAATAGTTAATTAGTTACCATGCCGGACTATATATAGACTATAGGAGGGTCCCGGGTTCCATTCCAGGCAAAGCAGAAATTTGAATGATGAGTTTAAAATTTCTGTTCTTGGTCTGGGTGTTTATGTTTCTAGCTATGTTTGTGTCCGTGGTACCCTCGACATCTACCCTACTGTGGCTCTATGAGAGTGTAACGTTTATTTATATCCTTTCATACATATTATCTGTGTAGGTAATGATTTTTTTTTCAATCTTTCTCAAAATCGATTAACCAATAGCTTGCGGCAAAGATGGGCAAAAAATCAATTTGAATCGATACTTCGCATCGATAAGAATAGCAACATTCGCAACATGTATCGATACAAGACGTTGTAATATTCGATAATACTATAAAGCTGCAGTGTTTGCTTGTTTGTTTGAACGCGCTAATCTCTGGAACTACTGGTCCGATTTGAATGATTATTTCAGTGTTGGGTAGTCCATTTATCGAGGAAGGCCTAAAAACATATATAGGTATATATGTTTTTTTTTTCAAAATTGGGATCCGTAATAAAATTGCTATTTTGTAACACAAGGTGTAAAATCGAAAACCTATTTTTGCGTGCGCTGCAAAAACTATTGACAATAGAACAAAATGATGTACTACTGGTTTGTAGATCCCATTAAGACCTACAAAAAGTCCGCGAGAACATATATCTAGCTATCATGGTTTAATCACAATAACCGATTTTGTGTTCAAAATAATTATTAAATCGTCTGAAGAAAAAAAAACTACGTTAAATGTGTATCGTAATGTTAATCTTTATCAAAATTAAGCATTATGTTATCAAGAGTATTTATGTAGAAGTAAAATACTTTTTGTTTCATCTCAATCGGATATTTCGTTTAAAAATTATCACGTGTTGTAAGATGTTAAGAGTTGGTACCTATTAATGAGTTATAGGCCATAGAGTTTTTTATCAACATAAAATCCTGTAATAATCTTTTTCGAAATATATTTGTTGATGATTGTAAGTATAAGATCTTTGAAGAGTATAATAAATAGATTTCTAAAATAACTCTGCTAAGGAAATCCATGCGCGCTTGATGCAAGCAAGACGAGACGCTGGCGGCGCGGCGGCGGGCGAGACGAGGAGGCCGCGCTTGCTGGCCGCCTGTCGCTCCCCCACGCCGCGCCGCCCGCGTGTTTTGAGATATTGCGTGACGTGTAAGTAAGTAGGAAAAAATCTACAATTTTGGCAGCACACGCCAGAATAGCTCACAATTCTGGCGTGTGCTGCCAAAATCGCTAGAGTTACACATATGGAATGTGTGATGGCAATGTTTATCTTAAATAGTCCTACAAAATAGCCGGTCCAGGGCACTTCAGAAGGGACTTCACTTTATGCTAATGGTCCTCTCTAACGCGGGTAAAACCGCGGGGCACAGCTAGTTCAACGATATATCGCAATGTCTTATACAATCGTTACATACGGTACGATATTTTAAATTTTTCAGTAGGTAAGCAATAATCAAAAGTATTCCAAAATAATAATAGTAACAATAATAATCCTTTATTTCAGACATCTAGAAATATGTCTAGAAATAAGAAAATAAAAAGAATTAAAAGCAAATGAGGTATTATAAAAATATTTTTAAAGCTTGTTGCTTTTTGCGCGTTGTCACAATTTTACACAGATAATATTTTTATGTAGATGTCACCATCTGCGACGGCTCAGATTTTTCCAATAACATTTTAAATAATTCGAAACATAAAAAGGAACGAGTTGTATTACTTTGCCTCGCCTTAACCCAGGGGACGTAAACCGTGCATAATTTATATCAACCGACGCATATTCATGAGATGCCGCACCGCAGAACTAGATTATTTGACCGTTTTCAGAATGATGCTCGTTTTTCTTTTTTTAATTCAATAAAGATCGGGTTCCAGTCCTAATTCCTATCTTATTGTTTGACAATAATATTAACTGTGAAATTATTACCTAACCTAAGACATACCTACATATAAGTAGTAGCCCACATCTGATGTTAAAACAAACAATTTTTTAATGGCTTTATTTAGCTTTTCCTGTGTTGATATAAATTTATAGGTACCTAAAATAAGCTTGCCATGCTGTGTCGCATGATTACAGAGACAATGAACTTCTACAACCAAGCTCAAGTAAGCTACGGTTGTTGTCAGAAGCCATAATTATGCAGGTATGCTGCTACTTTGGAGGCTTATATTTTGTGAATGTTATACTTTATCACTGTGAAGAAGCTTAAAGGGGCTTCGTTAGTCATTGCTCAAGTCTCACGTCCCATGCTGCTGTGCTGTGCTGATACTCTGAATGCTATGGGCTGTCTTATTTAATATATGTGTTCGTAAAACACAGGTCAAATAACATTTGGTCGTAGATCGCTTGTGTTCTACATAACCGCAGGACCATACACGCTTCAAACTTTAATAATAAACACAAAATTTAGCGCAACAAAAGCTTGAAAAGCAACATCAAAAAGCTCGCGAAAGTTGTTCCAAAGCAGCTTGAAAATGTTTGGCTCAGCTTTCCGCTTTGAACCAGATAAAACTGGTATTTGTAGCCCCAGTTATTACAAAACACCGTATATTCGGGTATTTTTAAGGCTTATCACCTACTTTTTTTTAACACTTTTTATATAACTGCTTTATTTTTTGTTGCAACGAAATTAAGTAACAAACTATTGTTGCGGCCACTTTGTGGTATCTCATTTGATTGGGTCTTGGAATTGAAACTTATCATTTTAGTCTCTGCTTCGCCGGGAATCGAACCCGGAATTCCCGATTGGCAATGCGTCAAGTTGACCATAGCACCACACGGGTCGTAATGTATTATCGAGTGGTGCAATTACTCATATTGATTAAAAAATACATAAACATAACACCAATAAACAAAGGACCTACAAAGTACAATAGCAGCATCCAGGTATTGGTTTTGCATAAAATAGATACGTGCAGAGTATTGTACCTACTTCCCTGCAGCAACAAAACGATGTAGAAAATAAAGATTTATCCTCCATATCAATACACGGTACCGCTCAGGAATTTTTCTAAAGCTCCCACCACTTCATACCCCCTTCTCCCCACTCAGACAAGAGATTCATGGTTAGGATATGTGAGTATTCGTTGCGAGGCTACAGGGAAGCTGAGATATTTGACTATTGACGACCCGTGTGGCGCAATACCGGATTGCGGATCAAAGATGATGAGTTTAAATTTCTGTTCTCCGTTTGTGTGTTTGTGTTTTGAGTACAATGTACCCACGACACAGGAAATCCTAGTGTGATGCCATGAGTTTGTCATTATTAGCCCACATCAACCCACTGCTGGACATAGGCCTCTCTCAAGGCGTGCTACTGAGCCCGATCTTCGGCTCTATGCATCAAGTTACTTCCCGCCACCCGGTAGGTTTTGCAGCGGGGCTTCATACACTACGTTTGCCTAAACGCGGTTTCCGCTCTAAAAGCCGTCTTGTCCAACGATTTTCAGCTCTACAACAGATGTGACCAGCCAACTGCCACTTCGGCTTGCTGACTCTTAGAGCTATGTTGGTGACTTTAGTCCTTCTTCGGATTTCGGATCTTATCTCGTAGGGATACACCGAGCATAGCCCTCTCCATTGCTCGCTGCGCGACCTTTAGCTTGTGAACCAGTCCCACCGTCAGTGTCCACGTTTCGACTCCGTAGGTCATAACGGGACACACTGGTTGAAGACGTTTGTCTTGAGGCTTTGCGGAATAGATGACGAGCGTATGTAACAGAGCTTCCCGAGTGCTGGCCAGCCCAACTGATGAGTGTGTAGCACACCATTAGCTTTCAAAGCGGAAACACAATATACGACCACAAACAGGATGCGAGCTTTCGAGCTTTCTTGAGGATGGGTGATGATGCGAAGAGAATGTAAGCATGAGCTGCAGTGATCGTTTTTGTACACTGTTAACCTGTAGTTATGTCCCAGCAGATATTAAAAGCAACAATTAGTAGATGATAGAACTTGCATGGTTCACTTGCTCTGTGGCACTACCGCTGTAGTACAACCACTCCAATTGTGTTTTAATGGAAAGCTGCGTTTGTCGGCCAGATGACATAATAATATACTACATACGACCTCAAATTGAACATGGTTGGTTTGGTATATATGTGTTGAGCTGCAGCGACTGCTTAACATCACGTGGCCTACTTTCTCGACTGCTACTCGATGTAAATAAAAAATTACATTTTGCAAACTGAATGAAAATATAAATTGACTTGAATCAATAAGGGGATTGGGCTTAGTTATACAAAGACCACATCGCGAGAAAAAATACAATACAATACAAATAAAATACAAACATTCTTTATTGTATACCAAGATTATACAATACATTTTAAACACAGTGTTACAGTTACAGCATACAATAGGCGGCTTTATAGCTGATAGCGATCTCTTCCAGACTAAAATAGCTTTAACTGTGCACAGGTCTTACAAGACAATAGCAATGCATCTCAGGCTGAGATTCTCAGCGCTTCGTCGTGTTTGCGAGTATCGCCTGTTTGTTTAGATACAACTGAAGTTACCGCGATAACGGTTTTGCAACTAGAAACATGAGTTTTTAAAACCATGGACTCATAAAAAATTAACGACTCAAATGGGCCAATAACTACGACAGCCATCGCTGCGCCATTCAAAAATGAAAAATAAAGTCAGGGTAATTTGTTTACACTTGTGTTGTTATAGGCCGTTGGATGACCGTGACTGATCGGGTTTGGGTACTTAGGTACTTTTTAAAACTTCATAATGTCTCGCTGTTGGGCACAGGTGTCCTATAGGAACTGAAAGGAATTTAGGCTATAGCACACAACGCTGGCTTAGTGCATGTAATGGTACGAAAAATTTAGTGTAACTTTCAGATTTTCACGGGAGTGTAAAACACTGTATTTTCCCACATGGTGGAGTAGCGATAAACACGCACATAACAAATTTCTTAGTCAAAAGTTTGAAATTGGGATTTCCGCTTCGGAAACTGATGTCTTTACCACTCTACTACCGCTTCTAAATGATTGAGGAAAAATCGAACTAAAAAAGAAAGAATCCTTCGAGGGTGAAATCTAAATGATAAATGTTTATCAAGGTTCTTTTCTACTTTGTGTACCTTTTTATGTCTTTGTTTGTTTTTATGGTACGACTACGACACAGAAAATTGTTTTATGGTACGACAACGACACAATAAATTGTTTATATGGTATGACAACGACACAGAAAATTGTTTTTATGGTACGACAACAGAATATATATAATATTGTACGACACAGAAAAAAAGCGTGGGCTATTAGGGGCTAAAAGCGCGAAGCGCGAATGACCCGACAGTTAGCGCAGAACGAAAGCGATCTATGCAACTAAGCTAAACGGGCGCGGTCGGGCGTGAAATGAATGAAAAAATTTCATGCGCGTTTCCGTGCTTCGGAGGGCACATTAAGATGTCGGTCCCGGTTGTTGTCAATAGATAACAGTTTTTAAACATTGTCGGAGGCCTTATAGGCGGTTTGAAAACATCCGACAGCGGGTTGGCCACTAATCCGCATATCCACCAATCTGCATTGGAGCTGCGTGTGGGATGGGAAGAGACCCGTGCCTAGAAGTGGGACATAAAAAGAGTTGCAGCCTAGTGCAAAGCGTTGGTGTGAACAGACTTTACATAACAAGCTTGTACCAGTAAAAGGCATTTAAGTAGTTATCTCTCTTAAAGATCGCTTTTATAATAAAGATCTCTATCTTATTATGAAATTATGGCATAGGCTAGGAAAATTGATGAAGCCGATAAATTCCATCATACGATTTTATAAAATTAGCGAGGACTATCGAGTGGCCTTGTTGCGTGCTTAAGATCGGATTTGAGGACAATGGAATGCAGATTAGTTTGAGAGCCTTTGTTTAGGGTAATGGGCATTTTCAGGGTGTATTAAAATTATAGCAAGATGGCGGAAAAAGAGGAGGAGAAAAATAGCTGACTGAACGACTAACGGACCAAATTATCCAGAGCTCAGCTCACAGCCGAAACGACATGGTCTTGCAAACACAATAGTTTTATGTATGACATGACTCTTCAGTTCAAGAAAGTCAGTTTCAGTTCGTCAGTCAATAAGTTTAATTGTGCGAACTAGTTCCTATGAACGAACGTGGAAATAGGGTATTTAATTTTTTAGGAAAGTCTTTGTTTTTTTGGAAAAAATCTGCAAGGCAAAGGGCGGTTGTCAGAGTTTTTAAATGTTTTTAAAATATTATAGAAAACATTGATGTCACTGTATCAATGGCATGTAAGGTGGGTGGACCATGAAAGGCCACGCTTCTTTGAAGGCCAACTATTAAAAAGTCACAGTTACTGATATATACCTAAAGACATATTACTTCTTCTACATAATAAGATCCATGAAAATCAAGGCCACAAACGCGTCGGCGAGTCAATCGTGCTGCTATTGTGGTAATGCGATATCGCGCTTCGTAGACTTCGGTTATCGACGTTACAATTGTTATTCGCGCACACAGCAAAACGTATTTTTTGAAGGTATTATTAACTCGTATTTTATTAACTGAATTATCGTATAAGGATATGTTATGGTACTAAAGAAAATATCCTCCTCATAGGTTCCTCATAAGGCTAATCTAAAATTTTATCGGTTGGCCTTGCTATGGTACATGAGCCTTACAAGAAACATTTACAAACCACGAACATATTAATATTTTCTTTTTAGTTATAAATACGTCCCGTTACAGTTAAAGTTTAATATTTATAATGTGTTACAATGTTTACAATGTTTTATATTTATAATAAATAAAAATTACAAGCGTTAATAAACTTTTGAACATTTTGGCCTTACATAGAACGGATCATGATATACGAACGAAGATATGAAGGCCATTTAGGGTAAAAAATAAGTTTTTAATTTCATTATAAAATGCGTTGGCAAGTTATTCGATGTCAATATAATAAATACTCAATAATAATCTTAACAGTCGTCAATATCCATAAGCCCTCATTCCTATTCTCTTTCTGAAGAGACTATGAGATATCCAGTGCGATTCCACAATTTATATTTTATACGCCATTAAAAAACTCATAACTTCTGTCCATAAGAAACGGTCGTATTAACCGTGATATCGAAATGAGATCAGAGCAATACCGTTGTTTTATGTCGGGACGGAAGCAATGGGAATTCGCTAAGCAAGCAATTTTGTGATTAAATTCTTCGAATCCGGGTCAAAGCGCAGATAAAAATTGAACAAAAGGACTAAAATGCTTTTTCTTAAGGCAAATAATATTAATATAAGTATACTTATATGTTTTACTGAACGCATTAAAAACAGATGCTGAACAAAAGCGAAGGCAACCGAAAAAAGCTCGCAAAACGGATCAAATCGCAACTGATAAGTTTATTCAGGAAACACAGTTAGAATTATTAAATAACGATATAACAGTAGGTCATTTCTTAGAAATTGTTAAATAAGATAAATTATCTAATTTAATTTGTTTCCTGTTTTTTTTAATTTCAATAAAAATACTCAGTGTGGCATTGACTTTATGTACTTTTATTTAAAGGGGATTCTGATGAACAGATGAGATCACGGGAATCCCCCTGGAGATCGGGTTAGGGGATCCTAGTGGACGAAATCGTTCTAAGTCAGTAAGTGTTTGGCTATAAATGAAGGCAGTGCACAATCACATTATTTTAGTGTGCGTAACCTCGGGATGGTTGAGTGTCAAGTAACGTCAGCATGACAACTAAACATAGAAACTCTTCGAGTGTAGATTTCTATGGCGGGAAGTCTGAAGGGACATGTTGTGTTTTGTTGTATTAACCGCCTTCAAAAAAGGAGGAAGTTTCTCAATTCGACCGTATATATACGACCGTATATATTTTTTATGTTTGTTCGCAGATTACTTCGTCGTTTAAGAACCGATTTTGATGATTCTTTATTTGTTGAAAACTTATAATTCCGAGGTGGTCCAATTGTCACCAAGTCAAGATCCGATGATGGGATACCAGGGAAATCGAGGGGAACTCTCAAATTTTATAGGCACACATATTGATTTTCTTATATTTTTTAACCAAAATTGATATTTGTGCATAGTTACTATCATCTCATGTTGCTGAGCTGATGATGGATGGTACACGATGGTTAGGAGTTGAGAGAAAATTCTTTCGATAAATACTTTTTTGTTCAAAAACTTCCCGAGGTGGTCCAACTGTCACCAACTCAAGATCTGATGATGGAATCCGAAGTAAATTGAGGGGAAATCTCAAATTTTATAGGAATATTCCACATATTTTATGTGGAAATATCGCCAATCATGCTTAAACACACAAGTGCGCTTGTAAAGTCAGACTTCGTGAAATAGAACATCTGTATTGAAGAAAAAGTTATTGCCGGCAGAACGCCCTGCCTCCTACTAGCCGTCTAGTTTTTTTTAAGACGTGGAATAGGAGGCAGGGCGTTCTGCATACCAGGCCTTTTATTGTATCGGAGGGGAAACCTTCAAAAGGTACCCGGCACCTTTGGAGAGAATACCGGGTTATGTGGGACTTGACCGCGCTAAAACCCCCTCGGTGCCCTGCCTCTGCGCAGAACTCCGGGATCTCCAGTGGAACGCACCGGATACAACACGTTATGAAACAAAAACCAAATATCAACAGTTTTGTAAATTAGTAAATTTTTTTCATTCTTTTTGCGTTAAAAGTCATAATAATAAGTTCGTAAATTTCATAAGGACATTTTTGGAGCGTCTGTAACGTATCTACGCCTTTTTTATTTTATAATAGGTACTGTAGAGTTTGATGCTTCACATCAACCTCTATGGTGATTACTGGTAACTTATAAAAGTTATTAAGAAGATATTATTTTTAAATACGAATTAGATGTCGCTCTCTTCTGTTTTTGTATCTGTTTGACAAGAGTCGTAGTTCAGCTCCCATTAAAATAAGACATATAAATCCTCGGCAGTTTTCCTTAAGTAGCTTCCCCGCAGTATAGTACATACTATTGTATTATAGCTTATAACATTTATATTAAAGCAACCTAACGGCTACAGCAAGGCCGTCTGCAAAGAGCAATACAATACAATAAACGTTTATTTCTATAATTTCCACTCTTGTATCAAATGACGCTATTTGCATAGAAAGTTTCCAATTACCACCTAAACAACTGTAATCGACTTGTATGTTTCAAATACAAATTTTGCCAAATAAATGTTTAATTACAGCTCTATGTACATATTTTGTTTAATTTTTGAGCAAGACGGAAGAGCAATGTGACCCCGTGGTCCAAACAATCGGACATGACTTGTCCCCGGCGGCGATCGTCGAAGCGATTGTGCGCTCCAGGGATGCGTGGGGCTCGGTAACTTCCTTCTGCGACACCGTTATGTGCGCAAAGAAGGAAGCCTAGTGAGCTCGGGAGCGTGCAGATCCCGCTTGGTGAAGGAGCCACCGGGGCGGACTTAGATAACGTCCCCCGGTGCTAGTCCATGTAACTTCGGGATTAAGAACAGAGCTACGGTATCCCCTGCCCGATCGTAAGAGGCTACTAAAAGGGGACTTCCGGGGTTGCGGGCGGTGAGAGTGGCAGCTCGACCCGTCTAGCCAGCAGCCCCGGGAAGGACGGCGGTGTGCGCGTGGCCACATACCGCTGTGAATACCTGAAGGTGCAGGAAAGCACATCCGCTCTCCCGAGGATGGGCCCGTTCTGGGGCGGCGCGCGTGGAGGATATCGGTGCGTTCCACTGGAGATCCCGGAGTCCTCCCCAAGCGCAAAGGCAGGCCACCGAGGGTTTTTTTAGTGCGGTACACATCCCACATAACCCGGTATCCTCTCCTAAGGTACTGGGTACCTTTTGAGGGTTTCCAAAATACTTCCAATACCAAAAAAGGCCATGTGACCACATATGATGTCATATAGATAGCACAAATTCAATTTCAATCACACAAGACATTGGACATCGAGCGGGAGCTTAGTGCCCAGCAGTGGGATGCAAATAAGTTTGCGGCCAAGACAGCCCATAATCATTTACATACAACCTCAAGCAAACCTCAGACTTGCCTGAGGTCGTATGTACATAGATTCATTGCTACTCCGGAGACTATTGATCGCCTCATACATTTTTGGCCGGTGATCTTAACACCGGAATACAATAACTTTTAAAGTTTTTTTTTAACGTTTTGCTTTTAATCTTAGAACTAAGTAAACGGAATGGTATTGTGTCAAACAAATATCTCTATCATAATATCGTGACCTATTACGATTTCATGTCTTCTATGTATCCATAAACAATAATTCTTAAGTTAAAGAACGCTTATCGGTAGAACTCATCAAATGATTTATAAATCTGAAGTTGAATAAAGAAGTTCCTTTGTATTTATACGTGACAAAATGGAAGTCTTTATCGTAAGCGCCCATTAGAGCTTATTTCGCTGGCAAAATATTAAAACTGAATAACTCTCATAAAGTAGACTTTGATTAAGGTTAGATTTCATGGATCCGTTTAAACGTATAAAACACAGTACATTATTAAGAAAGGTAGAACGGCAATAATACGCCGTTTGTATGAAGACTGGTGTCGCCGATTAAGCCCCGCTTTTCACCTCCATTACATCTGTACTTAAATAAATACGAAGCTTACGCACATATTTGCAATTTCAAATCTAGCCAATCTTAGCGCCGCACAATCACGCGATTTCAAATGAACCAATCACACCCAAGCACGCACACAAGCACGCATATTGTAGCACGATCGCGTGTTTCTGTAGAGATTTTGGAATTTTGAGCGTTTGCTCAAAATTCCTTGGCAACGTCTGCCCCGCCCACATTTCCATTCTAACTTCTGTCAATAATGTTCTGTGGTGTAAAAATAAACGCTACACACACATAGCCTCACAGTGATCCTTACTAGGATTCCTTATATCGTGTCGTGTCGTGAAAGACACAAACATCCAGACCGAGAACAGATATCAAAACTCAACGTTCCACTTCCTCGCCGCCCGTGAACCTCCGAATGGCAGTCCGGTATCCATTGCACCACAGACGGGACGTCTTATTAATCAAATCGATTGTCAACTATCACCATTTTGCTCAGTTTGTTGATTTTGTAACGTATTTTTGCCTTCGGGATTGTTTGTTTTAATTATGCACTGGATATTTAAGTAGTTAGTAATTGACCTATGATAAGTACGAGTATTAGCAGGGGAGCCCAGCCCACGGTGCTAAATGCACTTACTCGAGCATCACAGGACCTAGTGCATTTTATGGATATTTCGTTATCAAAATAATATATTATTATTTGATTTTTTCCGTCTAATCTACTCCTTTGACAACCGAAAATAAGAGAAAACATCCATAAATTTTAGCGTTTCTTTATCAGAGTGCTTAATTAATCAAAAGTAACATCTTTTCTTCAGCTCAACATTGCCTAAGTGCACTAAGAGTATACCATAGAATAACGTTCAATAAGATTTTGTAAAAAAAACCGCACAGTGAATTAAATTTTTCTGTTTCTTGGCTACAGTCGGAAGCAAAATGATAACATTTTAATACCCACTAATTTATATCAATACGGAAAAATCACTTGCGTCAAATCGGAGCCAAGAAAACAACCCTTAAACAATTTCAATTTCCAGCTGCGAGCTCCCTCCGGATATATTAAGCACTTGACTATCACTGAATGCTTACTGTCTACTTGGACGTTTTATAATATTAACGCTTGTTATCCTTCTACAGTGCCTTGCGACTCTTGTAGTGTAAAGTATCTGCAAAGTAAAGCAATGTTGGTTACTGTCGGACGTTGGATAGGCGACGATTTTCGGCACTTAACACGCTTATGCTTGACCTGTATGTATGTATTGAATTGATTAATTTATTGATTAACTTGAAAATTAGAGGGGTCAACGGCCGATGACAATGCAATAATATGAAAAAAAATCCAACTAAAAAATAAAAAATAAATAATGTACTTTAAAAACTAAAAAAAACACGCTTTTGTGAAAAAAAAACGAACTAAAAAGTTGAAAATAAGAAGAAAATGTATTTTACTATAGAAAAAGTTTTTTTTTTTAAACTAGGTACATTATTTATGTTATTATGTTTGTGTAGGTACATGCGTGAGAAACAATAATATTGTAACCAATTTTTTTCATAAAAACTGACTGCTGTTTTAATAAATTTTTCTGTAAAGTCGATTCAAAATAAACGTAAAAATTTTTCAAAGACTCATATTTAGGTATTTTCCAGATTTTACGTACAGCCTAGGATAGGAAGTACGGCCTGAGTTGAATTGATTTCTAGTATTATCTTCCTAGGAATAATGGATAGATATTGTGACCTTAGTAGAAGGAGATGAAACTTGTATTAAATAATAATAATAAAACAATGGAGTGGTTAATACTAGTACATTTATTTTCCTGCAATTATGGTAAGCTAATGGATTAAAAAAAAATCTTACTTAGTCTTAATTAGTTTCATTTTATCTAAATAACTTTCAAAAGTAGGTTTTTTTTATCAAAATCAGTCTCCTCTAATAGTTGAAATGCCATCCTTAAAAATGATTAATCTATTTTACCTACAAAATATCTGTGCTAATTTTTATCCCTAAAACTTATATCTATTTGCAATACATTCAGGAACATAAACCGAAATATCTCTTCTTAGTTAGAAGTATTTAGTGTAGCCGAAACTCAAGGACGGCTCCCAGGAGCTCTTCGGGATGAAGGGTGAGAAAGACCTGGTGGCTCCAGCGTTCAAGTCCAAGGAGGAGGTTCTATCTCTGAAGAGGTTGAGTTTGCCCATAGCTGATACATCGGTCATCTGAAATAGTGGAGTATGCGCCGCAGCTAGGGTTGCTCCTACTTTGTTGCTGCAGACAAAAGAGATGGAGTTTAGTATGGTTTATATATTATTATTTTTTCAACCTTTTTTATGTCCCACTGCTGGGCACAGGTCTCCTTCTCACACAATTGAGAGGGATTTAGGCCATAGTCCACCACGCTAGCCAAGTGCGGATTGGTGGATGTCATGCTTTCGAGAAATTATGAATTTCTATCAGGCATGCACGGCGATGGAAAACATCGTAATCAATTAAATATCACGATATTTTCCATCACAATGGAGCAGCGATAAATTCGCACATTAGAAATTTCTTTGTCAGAGGTGCGAGCCGAGGATTTGAACCTGGGATCGGTCGCGTCGAAGACCGTGGTTTTTTACCACTCGGCCATCGCTGCTCAACGGTGCTCATCGCTGCTCGGTTTATATTATTACATAGATAGTAATACAATTTTGCTTTTGTTCCTAAAATAATAATCAGAACAACAACAGTGCTGTTTATGTTTGACTATGCCACAAAATCTATGAACTAATATATGAACGAAAGTCAACGACATAGCTCTCAATTTATTCAACCTGAATTAGCTAGGACATGGACAGGACATATCGTATTGTGTATTTATGCATGAATAAATAATCTTCCACAAACAATAGAAATACATGTGGCCTTATTAGTGATCCTTGTGGTAGTACGATTTAAATTATTTTAATAGCATAATACACCAAAAACATAAGTTTAATTGATAATTAATTTAAATTTAATAAGTAATAATTTGAAAATAAACACACAATAAATTTAAACAACATATATGAAAATGTAGGAACAAAATGTCGACTTTAAAATACGGCTCTTAAATCTTCAAAATCCAAACTTGCGTGAATGAAGCTGTGCATTTAGTTTGCAGTTCTGATTAATAAAAGTTTTAACGAGCAAATCCGTTGATAGCTAATTAAATTAGCCAGCGAACTATAATTAATTGCAGACAGCAAAAACTGATCTGAAGCGTACCCTTCGTTAGATACCTACTTCTTAAACAAAAGTTATGCTATTGAAATGAAATACAAGTTAGCAAGAAGAATCTTGAGCAGTTCAAGTTAGCTATTTAAAGCCAAAGTAATTTTAAGTTTTCAAGTGTCTCATCGTGACTAAATACTTCTAAAATTTCCTTCTTTCTTCTACTTCTTACTAAAATGCGATTCGACTATAACTTTAAATGCGAAAGGTTATGTTTTCAAATTTAATAAAGGAATATTGAACGGAAGATTCTTAACCTTTTCTAAATATTTTTTATTGAAAATTCCGAATCTGTTCTCCCTTCCGAATAATTTTCCGCCAATAACATAGTTTAAAATCACAAAGAATATGGGCCTCTTTCACCACCTTCAAGTAAAGTGTTGATTAGTTACGTCCCAAGTAAAGTTAATTGGCAAGTAAAAGCTATGAGTACGGGTCGTTTTATCATAATTATGATTAGTGCTACTCGAACATCGTGAAATTGAAATTGAAGTTACGGGTGACTTTAACCGACAATTAGCGTACTTGTCACTTTAACTGAAGGTGGTGGTGAAAGAGGCCGTAATATTTTAAGAACAATCCATTTTAGATTTCGTCTATCCGATTCCATAAGTAAAATAAATATCGTAGGACTGATATTTATATAAAAATAAACTAAGTATAAACTGAACAAATAAATTACAAAACGACTAGAAACTTACTTGTACATGTAATCCAAACTAGCCCCATGGGTGTTGAAGCTAGGAGCATTCGGGATAGTGGGCATACTCCTCGTGATGAACGCGTTAGCATTCAGGTTGTGACGATCAGTATCAATCAGGTTCACCTTGCCGGCTCCGGTAAGCTGGTTTCCGTATCCTGGGATGTGTTTGCCCGTAAGGCTTAGACCGTGACCGTTGCTGAAAAAGAAAGACTATGTTAGTCAAAATTTAAAGTTCTGAGTTCTTTCTGCCTTTGGTGGTTTGGTACATATTTAAGGTTTCTCACAGACCCTAATTAACGGACACAATTTTCTCTATTTTTTTAATGTCTCACTGCTGGGCACAGGTCTCCTTCTCACAAGTGAGAGGGATTTTAGGCCATAGTCCACCACGCCGGCCAAGTGCGGATTGGTGGACGTCATGCTTTCGAGAAATTATGAATTTCTCTCAGGCACGCACGGCGATGAAGAACATCGTAATCAATTAAATATCACGATATTTTCCATCACCGTGGAGCAGCGGTAAATGCGCACATTATAAATTTCTTTGTCAGAGGTGCGCGCCGAGGATTTGAACCCGGGATCGGTCGCGTAGAAGACCGCACATTTTACCACTCGGCCATCGCTGCTCTGCTTTTGAAAGTTATCTCTATTAGGAGTAGCATAAATTAACAGTCATACTATGTGCTGTAGCGAGCACTTAATTACACGTGGCCTAGATGAACTGAAGCAAGTTCATGCAATTTCAAGCTAGAAAGTTCGACAATATTTTCCTACTACACAGTTTAAGTTATATATATATCACTTACGTAAAAAGCAATTCCTAAAATATAATAGGTTTGATTCAAAATTAAAAAATAATATACTTACACATTATCAAGTTCCAGTCCACCTCCAACAGCCCCGAAAGAACCTCCAGGTTTTGCTCCTTCGACAGATCCAATGGCACTCAATGCATTATTGTCGTTGTTGTACAAAGGTAGCTTTCCAGCAAAGTTCGTAGAACCATCAAGGTTAGTGGAGATTGTTCCCTGTACTTGACGCTTGGCTCTCAGGTAGTATTCTGGATACACTGGTTCAAAAACTCCAAACACTCCGCCATCTTGATCTTGAACCAAGTCGTATGGCTTGATTGATTGGTAGTCATACCCATCAGGTATGGTTCTGCTATTCACTACAGCTAATACTGCTGTTAGTACAAGGGTCTTAAAGAGAACCATTTTGATGATTTAGGTAAGAATGTATTCTTCCGTATGCTGAAGATAGAATGATGCACAGAAAATATTTTGTTCTATATTTATATGTCTCGGGAGAAGCGAGGTAAATCCCCGGGTATCTGCGCTTGAATTGCTGGAAGTGGCTTGGTAATTATTTTAGTTTATTTAGAGTGTATGTAGTATTTTTGACATAGTATAAGAATATTTTACTTTACAATGATGTAAATAATATTTTTAATGTATTTACAGTTATATTTGCATTATAAAAACATTTAAGTACACTCGGCATCAAAAAAATCGCACATATCGAAAATTTCGTTTTGAGCGAATTTAGCTCATAAATAATTTATTGTACCCCAACAAGATTAATATTGTTTAAAAGCGCAATTAATGACCTTTAAAATGAGGTCGTGTTTGTTGTTTAAAAACAATCATCGCTAAAAAATTTGAGTTTTAAACGAAAAGTCCCGAAATTCGCGTTTGCTGGGTCACTAATTGCGCCCCCATGGATGGGTATAAGAGAGGAGGTAAAGGTCAATTAAGGGTAATTCGCTATTCAGACAGTAAGAAAAAAACATTGGAAAATGGATACCACGCCAGAAGAAGCAGCTCAAGTGATTGCACTACTCAATCTGGACTACGACAGGCTGAAGTTGCTCGGCGTCTGAATATCAGCCGTTTTCGAGTGCGACGAGTATTCCAGCGGTTTGAAGAGACTAGCGGCTACATCAGGAGGCATGGATCCGGAAGAAGCCGCTGCACTTCCGGTTTAGACGACCGGTACATTGTGACGACTTCTTTGCGGAATCGTTTTTCCAACGCCGTTGAGATCTAGCAGCAGCTTCGAGCAGCTCGCAGAACATCCGTGAGCATTTCAACCATCAGAAGAAGACTATGAGAGAGGAATTTGTTGCCCCGTAGAGCCGCTACCGGCCCCCAATTGAACGTACAGCACCGGAATGCCAGAAGAGAATTTCGCACTGGTCACGAGAATTGGTCGTTCGCCTAGTGGAGGAAAGTTCTCTTTTCTGACGAGACGAGGGTGTGCTTTTACACCAAAGATAGGCGCAGGAGGGTGTACAGGAGACAGGGGGAGCAGTACACGGCAGCCTACACCGAAGAAACCGTCGCCTACGGGGGTGGATCCTGCATGTTCTGGGGCAGCATTTCCGTCGACGGGAGGACCAAACTTGTATGCGTTTCCCGGACTGGAGGTGGCCGTGGCCAGGGATCTCTGACTGCTGGACGCTACGTAGCGGAGATCCTGGATTCACAAATGGTCCCCTATGCTGATTTAATTGGACGGGCTTCCAGTTTATGCACGACAACGCCCGCTGCCATACAATGTAGATTGTTGGGGACTACCTGCATGCTGCTGGTATCACCGTTATGAAATGGCCAGCAAGGAGTCCTGACTTGAATCCCATCGAAAACCTTTGGGATCAGTTAAAAAGGCGGGTGCGGCCGAGTGATCCTGCTCCTGCCACTCTCGGTGAGCTTCATGATGCAGTCATTGAAAAGTGGAACAACATCCCTCAAGAAAGCACCGTGACGCTCATCAGGTCCATGACTGATCGCATGGCAGATCTGCGGAGGGCCGCAGCAGGCAACGCTGGGTTTTAAGTTTAACTTTCAGCTAAATTTTTTGTTATTGTTGTGTTTTTAATTTTTGCAATCTTAGTGTAAATAAACGATTTTTCCTTTTTGCTGACAAATTTTCTTTTTTTCCTTGCGGGGTTGAGTGTCAAATAGCATTTTCAGATAGAAGGTTTCATCACCTTTCAAATGAGATCCCACAGTCAAACCTTGTCATACATAATATACGGTTTATGATCGCTCGAAGGAAGGACTTGAAGATGTGCGATTTTTTTGACGCCAAGTTTATAATTTGAAGAACAATTTGACTAGATACTTTTTTAACTATTTTTATAAAATCAAGCTTATTATGATAACATAAAATTTTGATTAGCAGAGGATTCTGCATTTCTTTATAAGCAACTTATTTCAAAAAGTAGTAGATTTACGTTCAAAATTTATGTTTTTATTGGCAAAAAACTATTGTTTTTGGGGTTTTGAACGTTTCACATTCATAAACCTACAGTCAGGTACATATTATTATACCCTGTGTCATGGGTGCCATGGACACACACACAACACACACAGAAACACAGGCACCCAAAACGAGGACAGAAATTCTAACTCATCATTCTTTCTCCTTCATCGGGAATAGAACCCGGGACCCTCCGATCGGCATAAGTTTTCCGTATTATCTACAAATACGAAGTTATGTACGTAGATTAAACAAATTTTATCAAAATTATAGAAGTTTCATTTGATTCGACGGATCATAATTTATTACCTTAGTCAGAGGTGCGCGCCGAGGATTTGAACCTGGTATATCGGTCGTTTCGGAGACCGCGGTCTTTTACCACTCGGCCATCGCTGCTCACAAGTCTTATTGGCTGCAACCTTTTTTGCGTCCCACTGCTGGGCACGGGCCTCTCCCTATTATTGGGGAAACCTGGAGCTTACTCCACCACGCTGCTCCAATGCGGGTTGTTGGAGATGCGGGTTAGTGGCCAACCCGCTGTCGGATGTTTTCAAACCGCCCATAAGGCCTCCGACAAGGTTTAACGACTGTCTTCTATCGACATCAACCAGGATCGACGGCTTAACGTGCCCTCCGAAGCACGGAAACGAGCATGAAGTTTTGTGCCACTAGCGGTCATCCATCTCACAGCCAGTTTGGCTTAGTTGTATAGATCGTTTGCGTTCTACGCTAACCGCCGGGCCATGCGCGCTTCACACACGTCTTATTAACTTTGATAAATTAATGGCTATTGCTTCGCTTTAGGCCATTTATTATTGTAAGATATCCGATAAAAAAATAAGAATTTGTGTATGTGTGCACGTGTTACTTTTCCTTCGATCGTCATAACTAAAATAATACTTAGATAATAATGAATTAATCCTTAATAAATATGATTTTAGTTACTTTATGTGACGTTCGAGATGTTACTCCTTAAAATGTTAAAAGTTTCACACAGTTCCGATGTCGCTTCCAGAGCAGACCAAATTACTTATATCAATGTAAGTTCCCGAGGACTTCCATGAACCCAGCGTAATAAGAGTACTATCACGTTACCTTTTGACATGACTGATAGTACTATCAACAAATTCAACAATACTACACTATTATAATAACACTAGCATTCCGCCAGCGGCTTCGCCCACGTGGACCCGTTTAATGGGTCCCCGTAGGATAAAAAAATAGCCTACAAGCTATTCCAGGCTTCATTTCCATATTAAAATCATAGGCGTTTAGTCAGATGCTTCAACCGCTTTGACCCTATTACCCGTTTTCACGTAGGAATGAAGCCTTATCCCGCGATAAGAAGTGGGCGAAGCCGCTGGCGGAAAGCTGGCTGCAACCCTTTTTGCGTCCCACTGCTGGGCACGGGTCTCTCCCCCTTATTGGGGAGGCCTGAAGCTTACTCCACCACGCTGCTCCAATGCGGATTGGTGGAGATGCGGGTTAGTGGCCAACCCGCTGTCGGATGTTTTCAAACCGCCCATAAGGCCTCCGACAAGGTTTGACGACTGTTATCTACCGACAACAACCGGGACCGACGGCTTAACGTGCCCTCCGAAGCACGGAAACGCGCATGAAATTTTTTGCCACTAGCGGTCACCCATCTCACACCCGACCGCGCCTGTTTGACTCAGCTGCATAGATCGCTTGCGTTCTACGCTAGCCGCCAGGCCATGCGCGCTTCGGCGGAAGGCTAGTTAATATTAAAAATATAACGTAGATACCATGGGTCGTTGGCTGGCTAGTTTCCTGACGTAGCAACTCCTTAAAGCAAGTGAAACTAGGTAATTCTTTCAACGAACAAACTACATATAAACATTATTTAATTTATTGTTTTAGAGTTATACGCTAAAATTAGCTGCACAGTATTAAGTTCTTCCCTGTTATCTTTTTAACACGTTTATACGTATGTTATATATATATATATACATCATTATAATATATAACTGTTATTAAGAACCACTCGATTTAAGTTAAATTAAATAATAAAACAGGCATCGCCGCGCTCCAGCGTAGTATAGGCAAAATATCCTATAACACTTCGAAGAAGCCAGCCTAGGAATGAAATAGGATTCTTGCAGGTGGACATTGCGATTCCCACATCGAACGTAATCATACATTTTTAACTTTAATGTAATAATTTTATAAGTAATTGTAATATTTCTCTAATTAAAAGTTTAGTTATTTTGAATTAAATAGTTTGATTCGCACCCTGCTGCCCCAACTATTATATAAGTCGTATGTAAACAAACTTTGCGATTGTTAATGCTCTATGATTCATTACACATTTGTTTTTGCATACGGGTATTATAGTCATTTCATTTCAAGAATAAATGTGGTGTTCTTATATAAAAGTCTACGATTAGGATATTAGTTCAGAATTTTTTCGCGACCTTGGTATATAGGTAATCAACAAGATAATGACTTACTTACTGTAACTAATTCGCGAGATTGTTTAAAAAAAATAAAACATCGCCGCCGGCTAAAGAACTTCATCTTTTGACGTGATAACGTCTTTAAAATCGTTTAAGTCGGGTGACATGTTCAGAAACTTGTGTCACACCAAAACCTCACGAGCGCGATCGCAGGTATAACGAGAGAGAGACGGACCGATCTCCCGTCTCATCTCGAGCGCTGCCAGTCATTCCGTGAAACTTGTCACGCGGAATCCTCACGAGCGGAGGCTGGCATAGCGTTCGAGTGAGTGGACCGATCTTCCGTCTCTCTCACTCTAGCGGCATACAAACGAATGGAGATTTTTTCGTGCGGACGTTATCACGTAAACATCTCGATCGTAAACCTACTTTACAAACAATTTGCCGTTTTTTTTATCGGTTAAGAAGTAGTTAAAAACATATACACCAATCTGTAGGTGTTAGAAATTTTATGGTTCTTCTGGGGAAGTATCACCACTGTACCCACTTTTGCCGTGAAGCAATTCTATCATGTTTCGGTGAAAAAGTTCAACTTCGAAGAGAGAGGTATTTCGAAGAATCCAACTTGGTTGGGCAGCGTTCGGAAAATTACAAAGTGTCTTCCTGTCCAAAATACGTCAATGCCTGAAATCGAAAGTTATCGAGCATTGTGTATTGCCAGTGATGACGTACGATACTGAAACATGGTCTTTACAGTAAGCCTTTTCCATAGGCTCAAGTTCGCTCAGCGAGCAATGGAGAGGGCTATGCCTGGTATTTCTTTACGCGACAGAATCCGTAATGATGAAATTCGTAGACGAACGAAGGTTACGGACATAGCTCTCAAAATCTGCAATCTGAAGTAGCAATGGGCAGGCCATATAGTTATGAGGACTGACAACTGATGGGTAGGAAAGGTCCTCGAATGGCGACCACGTCTCGGCAAAAGGAGCATAGGCCGCCCTCCAATCAGGTTTACTGACAACCTGAATAAGATAGTATGAAACTGCTGGATTCAGAGGGCGTAGGACCGGACGGAGTGGCGAACATTAGGGGAGGCGTAATTCTGGCAGTGGACTTTACAAGTTTAATGGATGGGTGGATGGATGGATGGAAAAGGTGCAGTTGGAGGCCAGACTTTTATGAGGCGACCGTAATGGCAGCGCAACTGATTACGACCTCAGGCAAGACTCAAGCATGCCTGAGGTTTTGTGTAGATATCTATGGCTTGTAGTGGGCACTGA
The DNA here is from genome assembly GCA_911387765.1 of Pyrgus malvae. Taxonomy (NCBI): domain Eukaryota; kingdom Metazoa; phylum Arthropoda; class Insecta; order Lepidoptera; family Hesperiidae; genus Pyrgus; species Pyrgus malvae. Next base: position 11,007,559 of record OU426969.1, read on the forward strand.
ACTCTACAATGAATGGTATGCTCGTCTGCTATTCTATTCAAATAAAAAAACAAAACCAATATCAAAATGGTAATGCTATTATACCATGAACTTACTATTTATCATTCATCGTTTGCGAAATAGGAAACATACCTGCTGGTGTACACGTAATACCAAGTACCCGGTTGTGTACACATATGCCATCAGAACCCGGCTGTGTACATAGCGTACGGGAGCGCTTCGATTCCAGCTGTCTTTGTGTTTGCTCAGTAAGGTCAGCAAATTAATAATTTTATAGGTAAATTACACTTATTGGCGGTCATAACAACAAAAGAGGATGAAGACTATAGTCATGCTCACAGAACATTATTAACAGAAGTTAGAATGGAAATGTGGGCGGAGCAGACGTCGCCAAGGAATTTTGAGCAAACGCTCAAAATTCCAAAATCTCTACAGAAACACGCGATCGTGCTACAATATGCGTGCTTGTGTGCGTGCTTGGGTGTGATTCGTTCATTTGAAATCGCGTGATTGTGCGGCGCTAAGATTGGCTAGATTTGAAATTGCAAATATGTGCGTAAGCTTCGTATTTATTTAAGTACAGATGTAATGGAGGTGAAAGGCGGGGCTTAATCGGCGACACCAGTCTTCATACAAACGGCGTATTATTGCCGTTCTACCTTTCTTAATAATGTTCTGTGGTCATGCTCGTACCATTTATGAGTAGCATAGAGCAACAAAGCATGTATGTGGTAGAAATTTAATGGTTCGAACGGGAAAGTACCACCGTTACACCCACTTCAGATGTGAAGAATTTTTATTGTGTTTCGCTGGAAAGGTGCAGTGCCGGCCAGACTTACATATGTATATGAAGCGACTATTATTAGACATCGTTACGCTGCCTTTAAAGTAGCAGCGTAATGATGACAAGTTTTGTGTAGATGTCCATGGGCTGCAGGGAGCACTAAGTACCACGTGGCTCTTTTTGTATCGAGGGGAACTGTGATGTGTGTTGTAATTATATCGCATGAGATGTCGCGTCAGCACATTCACGTGCAGTGCAGGTGTGCATTACGAAGTAGTCTGTACTAGAGCGTCTTAAGAATATGGAGTATTATGTTATCGCTGGAAATTAACAATAAACATTCTTTTTGGGACATTTGAGTTTGATTCGAAGATCACCACCCTGTCCACGCCACATGGCGACCGAGACAGTGGTTGGCGCACAGTAAATGATTATACATCTGGATCATCTGAATGAAGAAAACATGGGCAAAACATATTCAAAGGAAGAGATAATCGTCGCTCAAAATGCCGCCGGTGGCGGAGGAAATGCGGAAGAAATGCTGCGTCAACATCTAGACTACAACAATAATTTATACATCATAATCCTGGTGCTGGTGTGCTTGGGACTGAGCATCATGTTGTGGAAGAAATACAAAACCACTCACATATCATGGATCCAAGACGAGATACGTGGCAACCTTGTTCGAGACATAAGGGAGAGATTGTCCGGAAGGCGCAGGGAGCCGGAGCCAGAGCCGAGGGTGTAAGCTGTTCGGTGTGATTCGGGTTTCCAGTGTATTTGTGCTAAGACTATTGTTAAAAAGAAAAAACAATGAAGTGCCAATAAAACATTTTTTTTTGTCTCGTATATATAAGGTCTTTCAATAAGTGTTAAGCAGTGGATTTTATTTTTCGGTTCGTGTTCGTGTTACGTAAGTTTAAAACATTTTTATGGACATTAACATAGAGTTAGATAAAATTTACGATAGTTTAGAAAAAATAAGAATAGATATAAGAAAATTAGGAAAAAGAAGAAAGGATAGAATAGGCCTAGAGAAATTGAGCACGGCTAAAAGTTTGTATGTGTCATATAAAAAAATAATTTCTTCCTTTGACGGGCAGAGTGCTCACAATTCCGATAGTTATATTCTAGATTTGTTATGTGAGAAAATAGATATTATCTATGATAAGATATTAGGGTAGGTATTTTTCATTAGAATATTTTGATAATAAGGAAACGTTAGAGATGGCTAAGTTTGATATGAAAATAGCTTGTAACCTGATCCCCTGTATGGACGGAAAGGAAGACACAATTGAAAAAATAATAGAAGGCCTTGAATTATTAGATAGTAGAACCTAATTGTTAGACAGAACCTAATTGTAAGATGTTGTTGATTTCTTTCGTTATTAAAACCAGACTAAATAAATCCGCGAAATTAAAATTGGCACCGAAATATGATAGCATTCAAACTTTAATTCTTGACATTAAGCGCAACCTTTTAACAAAGAAGTCGGCAACATCCCTTTTAATTCAGCTTAATAAAAACTAGAAGTGAACAAAATTATTAAGTCGTTACATTCCAATGCAATTGGAGTAGACGGGATATCTCGTAATATGCTGTTATTAACTCTTCCTAATTCTTTGCAAGCTTTAACAACAATTATAAACACGTCATTTACCACCAGTACCTTTCCTGATCTTTGGCAACAAGCATTAATTAAACCAATACCGAAAAAGGACAACCCCGTTTCTTTAAAAGATCTCCGCCCTATAAGTATATTACCTACCTTATCCAAAGTAGTTGAGAAACTCGCCTTTTTGCAGCTTATAAATTATGTTGAATCGCATGACATTCTGCCTAGCGTCCAATCTGGTTTCAGACAGAACATGAGCACTACAACTGCTCTTGTGAACGTTGTGGATGATCTCCTTACATCACAGGCATCAGGAGAGTGCACTATTCTTGTCTTGCTTGACTTTACCCGTGCCTTTGACTGCCTTAATATACCTCTCCTTTTAGCTAAATTATCCTATTATGGTTTAAGCTTAGAGGCAGTAAACTGGTTTAATAGCTATTTTAGCAAGCGATCTCAGTCTGTAGTTTTGGAAAAAAGTGATACACGAGCTAAGGAACATTCCACTTGCAAAGCGGTAACTAGAGGCACAGCCCAGGGCTCAATTTTAGGGCCTTTGCTCTTTATTTTATATGCCGCCGATGTTGTTAAAGAAATTAAGAACTGTAGGTACCACATGTATGCAGATGACTTACAGTTATACATATCTTTTAAGCCCTGTGATACAAAAATAGCGGTGGACAAACTCAACAATGACCTTCAGCGTATATTTAAGTGGTCTAAAGACAACGCCCTAGTACTAAATCCCGAAAAATCGAAATATCTTGCCATCGGTACAAAGAAGTGTGTAAAAAAAGTAATTGCTCATGATCCAATTATACTTCTTGGTGAAAAATCTATAGAAAGAGTATCAGAGGCCCGTAATTTAGGCGTTTTATTCGACGAATCCTTACGATTTGTAAATCATATATCTAGCATAGTACGTAACTGTTTTTACCGCCTTAAAGTTTTATATGGTATTAGAGATTATATAGGAAACGATTTAAGGCAGAAGCTTTGTGAAACGCTAATACTCTCTAAATTTAACTACGCTGACTCAGTTTTCGGACCCAGACTTCTCGCCCGCTCCCAGAATCTTATACAACGCGTACAAAACGCCTGCGCTCGATACTGCTTCAATATTCCACCTCGTACTCATGTAACACCATATATCAACAGTGCTAACATGCTTAAGATGAAATATAGACAGCAATTACACTTCGCGTCCCTGTTGTTTGGTGTTGTAACAAAACAATGCCCCCCCTATTTATATAATAAACTAGTATGGTTCAAACATATTAATTCAGGTCACAAAACACGAGCCATAACAACCAATCGTCTTACGTTTCCGACAAAATGTACGCCAGCGTTCCGCGGTAGCTTTAAGTATAGTGCTACAAAATGTTGGAACAACCTTCCACCTCCTATTCGAAACCTGAAGTCTGCCACAAACTTTAAAATAAAGTATAAAGCATATTTATTTAAACTACAAAATAGTCTCTAATTCTCTCCCGCACGCAAACACACACACATGCACACACACACGCACACGAACACGCACACACGCGCACACACACACACACACGCACACAATCACCTGACAATCACTCAGTAGCACTATATACTTACTGTTTTATTTTTATTTTTTTGCTGTTGTTTTCATGTTTAGGAACGCTCACCTTCCTTTTTTTTTCTTTTTCTTTGGCTTTGGTTTTCCTTTATTTATAATAATTCTTACTGTGCAGCCGTTGTTAAATTATGTCACTGTATAGGTATGTTTTTTTTTCTTCTGTTTTTTGTTTGTTTAAAACTGTTACCCACTCTTGCTATTGTATAGAAATAATAAGTTATTATGTATGTACTCAGTACGTGTCACCATCCAGCTTAACTACACGAAAATGCGGCCCATGCTGAAAACCAGCAGTTATGGTCATCCATGACATAGGCTGAGCATGGACCCATTTCGTCGTCCGATTACATATTTGTTTGTTACTTTATTGTAAGCTTGTTTATTGTTGCGATGACGAAATAAATGTTCTTTTCTTTCTTTCTTTTCTTTTCTTAATAATGTATCACAAAATGATATGATATTGGACGAATATTCAAACAAAATTGAAGATCTTTTTGTAAACTTAACGATTTCCCAATCAGACTCAAATAGCGAGACACATGCAATTTTAAGACCTATCAATGAATCGTTAGCGATAAAAAAGTTTGCCGATGGGTTAAGAAATAAAAGGCTTGGTACTATTATTTCGGCTCGCAATTACACAAATTTGAAAGACGCTGTTAGGGCTGCGAAAGATGAAGAGAGTGTAAGGGGTGAAAGCATGCTGACCTACAATGCTAAAGGACAAAGGGCTAGGAATGTAAGAGGTTATTATAGTGGTAGGAGGAATTACTATAGTAATAATCAGAACCGTGTACCAGAATAATAATTCGAATTCTTACTATCAAAATAATGCACTCAATCGTAACCCTGGGTATAGTTTTAGGCGTAACTTTAGAAACCCTAATAGTAATTTCAGGCAAAATAATCGCCGGCCGTATGCTCGAGGACGAGGTCAAAGAAGAGTTTTTGCATGCGGAAAACCTCAGGAGGGAGAGAAAGGACAAGTAGCTGATCAGATGCCGGTCAGGTCTGAGGTTGAAGGTGAGACATGAACAGGTGAGTTTCTGCAGGATTTTTTTCGTTAAAAACATTTTTAACATTGAATCTGTCAATTATGTTAATTTTCAAATAAATAATTCAAATGCCAAATTTTTAGTCGACACGGGAGCATCTATATGCGCTATTAAGTACTTATTTTTATTACGACATGGTATCAAGGTGCATCAATCGCGAATTACTATTACGGGCATTGGAGGAACATTACAAACATGCGGTTATGTTTACTTAAACTTAAAATATAATGGTGTATTTTTCGACAAAAATTTTATGCGTTCAAAAATCTTCCATGCAATACCGAAGGAATTTTGGGTCAAAACTTTTTAACGTCATTTTCAGCTAATTTAAATTTTGAAAATAACTATTTGACTATTTATAACAATGAAAAACGTGTAGAAATTCCAATAATCATATCAAGTGCATTAACTATACCTCCTAGGTGTGAGATCATAACATATTTACCAACGCATCGGGTTACGGAATGTGTAGTCATCGGTAAGGAGATACACCCAGGTGTGTTTCTTGGAAGCTCCATATCATCGCCCGAACACGGCTTTGTTGCAGTAAAAATATTAAATACGACAGAACATGAAGTGCAATTAAAACGATTCGAACCAAAAACTCATAACTTAAAAGATTACCAACTATGTATGTTTAAAGAAAATGGTACTTCTGTGGATAGGGTTAAGCAAATTTTTACAAGTCTAAAATTACACACTTATTTAAATAAAGAAGAGCGAACATCTATTGAAAAAATATGCGCTAAATACTCCGATATATTTCACTTGTCCGGCGACAAACTAACAGTCACGAATGTATATGAGCCAAGTATAAAAATAAAGAAAGATGTTTCTCCCATTTACGTTAAACAATACCGTATTCCTTTTGCTAAAAAAAAAGAAATAGAAAGACAAGTCGAAGATATGTTGAAAAATGACATTATTGAAAAGGCTAACAGTGAATGGTCCAGTCCTGTTTTGCTGGTACCAAAAAAGGGAGATAATAGTGGAGAAAAGAAGTGGAGGCTTGTAATAGATTATAGAAAATTAAATCAGGTAATACACGACGATAAGTTTCCACTGCCCAACATTTCGGATATCCTTGATTCTTTATCAGGAGCCATTTATTTTTCACACCTCGATCTAGCTCAAAGTTACTACCAAGCTAATCTTTTACCGGGTACAAGCAGGGAGTGTACGGCATTCACAACAAGTCAAGGTCAATTTCAAATGAAAAGGCTTCCCATGGGCTTGAAAATTAGTGCTAGTTGTTTTTCTCGACTTATGACAGTTGCTTTGTCAGGGTTAAACTACGAGTTTTGTTTAATATATATGGATGATATAATAGTATTCGGCAGAAATCTGGATAATCATAACAAAAATTTACAAAAGGTATTTGAGCGTATGAGAGCAAGTAATTTAAAGTTATATCCTGATAAATGCGAATTTTTGAAAAAGCAAATTCTTTATTTAGGGCATGTAATATCCGAGCAAGGTATACTTCCAGATCCCAATAAAACAAAAATTATGGAAAATTACCCTGTTCCAAATACAGCAGAGGATGTTAAGCGATTTGTAGCATTCGCTAACTACTATCGTAAGTTCATACCTACCCTGTTTTGCTAACATAGCGGCACCATTAAATGAGTTATGTCGGAAAAATGTACAATTTAAATGGACCTTACATTGCGAAAATTCTTTTCAAAAATTAAAAGAATGCTTAATTAAACCACCAATTCTAGATTACCCAGATCTCTCACCGAATAATCTATTTATTTTGAAGACGGACGCATCATCATTTTCTATTGGCTCAGTCTTGTGTAATAATAACAATAAACCAGTTGCTTTCGCAAGTCGAGGCTTAAACAAAGCCGAGAAAAACTATCCCGTAATTGAAAAGGAGCTTTTATCTATCATGTGGAGCGTGAAATATTTCCGCCCATATTTATATGGACGACGATTTATAATACAAACGGACCACAAACCGTTTGTTTATTTATTTAGTATGACAAACCCTTCAAGCCGCTTGACTAAATTTCGTTTGTGTCTGGAAGAGTATGATTTTTGTATCGAGTATGTACGAGGACGCGATAACGTGGCTGCAGACGCGCTATCACGTATTATGATTACCAGTAGTGAGTTAAAGCAAATGAATAATAACAGTATGTGTGTGTTAACTAGAGATATGAAGATAAGAATGCAAGGGCAGTCAAGCGACATGAAGGATAATAAGGATACTTCTACAGATGCTCGGGAGGATCCACCGACTTTTGTAGAGGTATTGAAAAAAGGAGAAAATGATTTAGAATTAAAAGTAGCTACTTTAAATGAATTACGTAAAATTCCTCGACATTTACAAGACAATACGTACAAAAATCTAATTTTTGTATTAACTAAAAAGACTATTTATGTAAATCCAAATGCCTTATCATCAGGAACGCGAGACGAACTGTTGAAGGATTTGGTAAAATTATGTAAAGATAAAAAAATAAACGAATTAACGATTTTAAAATGCGAAGAAAATAATTAATTGTTAAAGGCCTTTATTGCCATGATAAATAAAAACAAAACATGGTCCGGACTGCGAATTAATGTTGTAAATGGAGTGAGAAAAATATTAGACGACAGTGAAAAACGAATTATTATTAACGATTTCCATTTGTTACCGACAAGTGGACATGCAGGTATCCGACGGATGCTAAATAATATGCGCAAACATTTTTATTGGTCTGGTATGGAAGGTGACGTAAGAGAGTACGTAAGGAAGTGTGATAAGTGTCAGAAACAGAAGCATACGAAACAACCCATGACAATAACAACCACAGCACATTCCGCTTTTGATAAGGTATACCTCGATATAGTAGGACCTTTAGACAAAGATAATTACGGTTTCTGTTACATTTTAACCCTTCAGTGCGAATTGTCTAAATTTGTAGAAATATACCCGTTACGTGCAAAGGATTCGACTACTGTTGCAAAAACGTTTACAGAAAATTTTATTTTACGCTATGGTATACCACGAGAAATTGCATCAGACAGAGGTACAGAGTTTGTGTCACAAATTATGAATGAAGTTTGCAAGCTGCTTAATATAAATAAATAATAATAAATAAATAAATAAATAACTTTGGACAATTCACACAACACCATCTGATTCCAAACTAAGCAGAGCTTGTACTATGGTAATCAGAAAGCTGATAAACATACTTATATAATTTTAAATACAAACTTAAATAGATAAATTAACACCCAGACACAGAACAAATAGTCATGTTCATCACACAAATATTTGTCCTGGGTGGGAATCGAACCCACGACCTCACGCTTCGCAGTCGGCTCATCACCCACTACGCCACGGAGGTTGTCATTGTCATAAAACAAACAATTACCACCGCTTATCATCACGAAAGTGTCGGAGCACTAGAGAATTCGCACAAAGGATTAAATGCATTTCTAAGAATACAAACAGACAATCAGCCATTTTACTGGAGTGATTGGCTACCATACTGGGCGTTTTCGTATAACAATTCCGTACATTCTGAGACTCATTACACACCGTATGAATTAGTTTTTGGTAGAAGATGCGTATTACCAAGCAATTTAGATAATAATATAGTAGATCCAATTTATAATTTCGATAATTACTCTAAGGAACTTAAATATAGGCTGCAAAAAGCTAACTTAGATGCTAGGAAAAATTTAATTATTAGTAAGGAGAAGCGGAAGGAGAAATATGATAAGAATGTGAATGAGATTTACTTTAAAGAAAAAGATTTAATATTATTAAAAAATGAAGTGGGAAATAAATTGTCCCCAGTGTATAACGGCCCTTACGAAGTGATAAGAGATGAGTCTCCTAATGTTACGATCAATGTGAAAGGCAAACTCATCACCGTTCATAAAAATAGAACTAAGCGATATAATGTTTAGTATAAGATAGTTTATGTTTCTTTATAGATATTTTACGCAATAAGTTTAAAATTACTATACTTTTAGTGTATAAGTTTGCTATAAATTTAATATAGTTAAGTAAAGAGTAAAAAAAAATGTACAAAATTTCATTATTTTTTCCCAAAAAGGGGGAGGTGTGATGTGTGTTGTAATTATATCGCATGAGATGTCGCGTCAGCACATTCACGTGCAGTGCAGGTGTGCATTACAAGTAGTCTGTACTAGAGCGTCTTAAGAATATGGAGTATTATGTTATCGCTGGAAATTAACAATAAACATTCTTTTTGGGACATTTGAGTTTGATTCGTAGATCACCACCCTGTCCACGCCACAGAACGGGAGGACTCCGGGATCTCCAGTGGAACGCACTGGTGTTCTCCACGCGTGGTGCCCCAGAACGGGTCCATCCTCGGGAGAGCAGATGTACTCTCCTGTACCTTTCAATGCTTATGGCGGCATGCGGCCACGCACACATCGCCATCCTTCCCTGGGCTGCTGACTAAACGGATCGAGCTCCAACTCTCACCGCCTATAACCCCGGAAGCCCCCTTTTAGTTGCCTCTTACGATCAGGCAGTGGATACCGTAGCTCTATTCTTAATCCTGAAGCTACAATATGGTTCTCTGCTTCTCCACTTAAATAAAATTAATAATGTAGTTTAAAAAGTAAATAACACGCTTTTGTGAAAATATGAATTAAATTTTTTTTAGTTTATTTTTTGTGTTTTATTGCATTGTCATCGGCCCTTAGCCCTTGACAACTGTACAAATTTTCAAGTTAATCAGACGCTTAGAAGTGAAAATGAAGTTAAAAGATTCCGTTACATACATACATACATACATACAGGTCTAGCTAATATAAGAGTGTTAAAAATATAAAACTTTATATTTGTTTCATTAAGTACCGAAGGCCGCGAACTAATCAGCTGCCCTTCGTATATTTTTTGTATCCTGATGATCCTAGTTAGGACTTTAATATAAAGTTATGAGATTATTGTATTGTCATCGGTCCTTGACCCCTGTGCAAATTTTCAAGTGAAAATGAAGTTAAAATATTCCTAGCTAATAAAAGCGTGTTAAAAAGGATGTCAGCTTGTCTACCTTTTTGGTAATAAATTACTAACGCATATGTAAATTGCACATTACTTTTACTATACCGAAGCCAATAAAATTTAGTAAAATAGTTCATCCAGTTCATTTCACCATAGTATCAAAGGCTTAATTACAAATAAGACCAGAACAAATGAATATAAACATCCATATTTAATCTTTGAAGCGTGCATGGCCCGGCGGTTAGCGTAGAACGCAAGCGATCTATGCAACTAAGCCAAACGGGCGCGGTCGGGTGTGAGATGGGTGACCGCTAGTGGCCAAAAATTTCATGCGCGTTTCCGTGCCTCGGAGGGCACGTTAAGCCGTCGGTCTCGGTTGTTGTCGATAGATAACAGTCGTTAAACCTTATCGGAGGCCTTATGGGCGGTTTAAAAACATCCGACAGCGGGTTGGCCACTAACCCGCATCTCCACCAACCCGCATTGGAGCAGCATGGTGAAGTAAGCTCCAGACCTCCCCAATGATGAGGAGAGACCCGTGCCCAGCAGTGGGACGTAAAAAGGGTTGCAATAATTTAATCTTTGTCTTTAAATTAAATGTTGATGTGATTTCCTATTTTATTCATTAGATGTTTTTTTCGCGTACAAATTTCCTCTGTTTATGATAAGTAAACACAATATAAATTAGTTATAAAATTGTACGTACATAGTACGAGAACTGTATGAATGCTGTTTTTAACTCAAAGGTTTATAAAAATTCATCCCAAAAATTTCTTACTTTTTCTGCTGACCGTATCGATGCATTAGCGAGCGTTCATCCGCGATGTGACATGTTTTTTTTCGAACATGCCATGGACTGTCCTTTTTTTTTTTTTGTTGTCGGGGGGAAACTTTCAAAAGGTACCCGGCACCTTGGGAGAGAGTACCGGGTTATGTGGGATTTGACCTCACTAAAACCCCCTCGGTGGCTGCCACTGCGTTGGGGAGGACTCCGGGATCTCCGGCGGAACGCACCGGTGTCCTCCACGCGCGACGCCCCAGAACGGGCCCATCTTCGGGAGAGCAGCTTTGCTCTCCTGCACCTTCCGATGCTTACGGCGACATGCGGCCACGCACACATCGCCGCCCTTCCCGGGGCTGCTGGTTGGATGGATCGAGCTCCCACTCACAACGTCCACAACCCCGGAAGCCCCCTTTTAGTCGCCTCTTACGATCAGGCAGGGGATACCGTAGCTCTATTCTTAATCCCGAAGCTACAGGGACTGCCATGGACTGTCCTAGATGCTTTATGCAGATTTCATCGATTTTCATGGCTAATGATTTTATAACGGCTTTTTTGGTATTGATTGGATTGTATACCTACTCAAGTCCACAGAGGCGGCTACACTTTGCCTATACGTTTTGTTAACTCTTTTAATGACCTGCTCAAAACAGGTCTCCTCTTCGGGAAGCTGATTAGATTTAGATCTAACGGCTACGTACTAGCTGCTTTTAGGGCTGATTCACACCAGCGAATTTTTCGCCACGTTCTCGCGTCATTGGTTTGTTTTTTAAAGCGCGTGTACCCCCGAAAGGTCAAGATTTTTTGATTTTGATTTTTGTCATTTGACAACCCCTGCGGCGTATGTTACCATACCAGACCGCTGATCGAAGGGTCCCGGGTTCGATTCCCGGCGAAACAGGAATTGAATGATGAGTTTAAGTTTCTGTTCTCGGTCTGGGTGTTTGTGTTTCTCTCTTTGTATGTCTCCATGGTACCCACGACACATGTTATTTATTATTATTATTTATTTCAGGTGCAGAAATTACGCGCGTGTAAGCGCGTTTGTCCAAAAATAAACAAACGACTATACTATACTATACTATACTATACTATACTATATCGGTGGTGATCAGCGCTTTTGGGGTGCATTGATCATCATCATCATGTCATCATCATCATCAGGTTTTAGCAATTTTGACGTGGCATCGGGATCGCACGTTTAAGTCACTTAATGACTTAAAGGTTGCTGCATCAAGGTTTCGTGACTGCGTTAACTCAAATGGGTTGATGCTATTCAGATGTTCCAGGCACTTATTTAGTTTTGTTTGTTCGCCCGTGAGTAGGTATGCAAAAATGTCATCTACATATCTTTTCCAATACTTAATTACGTCAGGACAGCTAGATAACACTTGTTCCTCAAAGTGTTCCATCCACCGTATAGCAATCAATGCTTCATCACGTTTTAGCAACTTGGATGTGGTATCGGGATCGCACGTTAAAGCCACTTAAAGACTTAAAGGTTGCTGCATCATTGTTTTTGTTGAAAGAACAGAAAATTAAGAAAAAATCACGCATCAGCGAAATTTATTACCCATAAAAGATTGCGATGTAATAGAAACTGAACTCTACTCTCGTGGTGCATAAACTTATAAAAAAGTTGTGAGACGCACATGTCATCCACGTCCATGCATTTACAGAATACCCCGAGCGGACGCAACATGCTACAATCACGGACCTCACTCAAGAGAGCTTTGCTACGAACCGTGGCTTTGTATTGCGACATGTTCCAGATGTGTGATTCGACAGGATGGAACATCAGACTATTCTCGCAACTGTGTTTATTTGGATTAAGGGGTGAAGAATATTTTATTAACCTGGTTTAACCTGGGGCACCTTTAGTCCCTGTAGCGTCGGGATTAAGATTAGAGCTACGGTATCGCCTGCCTGATCGTAAAATGCGACTAAAAGGAGGCTTCCGGGGTTGTGGGCGGTTAGAGTGGGAGCTCGACGGACGAGAACGGCGGTGTATGCGTGGCCGCATGTCGCCGCAAGCATCGGAAGGTGCTGGAGAGCACATCTGCTCTCCCAAAGATGGGCCCGTTCTGTCGCACCGCGCGTGGAGGACACCGATGCGTTCCACTGGAGATCCCGGAGTCCTCCCCAAGCGCAGAGGCAAGCCACCAAGGGGTTTTTTAGTGCGGTCTTATCCCTCATAACCCGGTATACCCTCCCAAGAGGCTGGGTACTTTTTGAAGGTCCCCCCCATGAACTGACGACGGCGTCAAAACAATTTTTTTATCAGTCCAATGAATGTTTTTCTTCATCAAAAATCTAAAATATTTTTGACCAAGTGTGGGCTAGTGAACTCTAAATCACTATATGATTTTCTTCACTATAGAACACTCACCATATTTTTGAGTGTAATGTAACTGCGTTAGTACTCTATATGCTCTATAGAGTACGCATGACCTAGCCGTAGCTAGCCTTCTCTAGCCTATGAAGGGGAGCATGTAACCTAAATCCATGCATTTAGGGAATGGCTCCAGGCGGACGTAACATGCTTCAATCACGGACCGCACTCCAGAGAGCTGTATGTTAGAACCAGTTTCCATGGTTCTACGCGACACGACAATCGTTACCATAAGGCAAAAAGTGTTCTGTTCACGGTGGTAAAAACGGTTATCGTCGTCTATAAGCACGAGGTCAGAACCAAGAAGGTGAGCACCTATTGCGCGTTTTTTGAAGACATCTAAGCTATGTCATGTTTTTGGAAAATGTCTCAAAAGGAATGTACCACTGTCATTAAAACATATTGTTTTACACTTGAACATTACAATTATTCTTAAGTTAAAAATTATTGGTTCCAGCTACAACTCTGCATAGAAGAATAAAAACGGTTTCATGCCATGCCAGGAAAGTAAATAGAATTTTTCCTCAAATCAAAATAGCTACAAAACCACAGAATAGACTTAATCAAGTTGTAAGTAGATATGAGTCCAATAATGCGTTTTATGGCAAACGCTAATGAACCCGTATCGTGTTTGCAAATGGGAACATTTCCCGCAGGGAGTCAACATAATGGATGAGCATTGCATCTGGCGAGCGGCCAAATTTACTGCACCGTGTTGCCGATGGATATGTAGATACTATATTCTAGTTCCAGTAAAGGGGCTTGTCATAGCGGTTTCTAATGTCCCATACTCATAAGTCATTGATCACAAAGCAATAGGCACCAAAAGTAACTAACTATGTTGGATACATTGTTTAGGACAACAGAGCAAGTCTGGAAACACCATTATTGATAGCACACGAGTTGCCGACACAGAGTTGCCGAGGACAGAAAAAAGTTGGTTATACATAATAATAATCACATTAGCACGTATTGATTTTCTTGATGATTTTGCATATTGCCAGCGTGAAGTTTAATTTTTGCACCACTTTTTTGCCATTTCATTGAAACTGGACAAGTAGTAAAAGATATGGTTTAAGAATTTTGCGATACAGTCAGTAAGTGGTCAGTCAGTCAAGTCAGTCAGATATTCAAAGCGATGGCTACTTTACCGGAACCTGACCGATAGAATTTTGGAGGCAAGCTGAAAAAATTTATTTTCGCATTTTTATTCTATTTCACAATACTCGTGCACTATAATTAACCTATATCGAACAAAACGCCATCAAACTTATCCGATATAACTGAAAAATATACCAAGAAAGTAAAAATAAAACAAGAGCACAATACGTCTTTTCCGACTTCTGCCAAAACTCTCGCATATTGGTTATGCCGGCAACTTATTAAAGAGCCATCGCTTTATAAAGAAGTAATGATGAATCATAAATGGCTAATGACACCGTACCGTATCTGCAAATGGGAACGTTTTCAGCACGAGTCAACATAATGGATGAGCATTGCATTTGGCAAGCAGCCAAATTTACAGCGCCATGTTGCCGATAGATACAGCCTGCGCTGTGAGGAGTGCCGGGAAACGAGCTTGTCAGATATTCCTGATGACAAATCAAAGCTGCTTCATACATTATAAAATAAGACTATATTGACTTATATATGCAACCCTTTTTGCGCACACTGCTTCAAGGTGGGTTAGTGAGTGCCCCGCTGTCGAATGATCTTAAACCGCCCACAAAACCTCCGACAGGGTTTAACGACGGTTATTAGTCGATAACAACCGAGACCTGAATTTCCAGAAACCATATTCTACAATTTCTAGATGAACAATATCGTATTTGGTACATCGTCTTACATTAGTTTTATAGATTGCTATAATTGTATAGACAAAGTACCTCCAAATTTTCTTCACGAAATAAACGAAAAAAAAATTCTTCTCCGCCAGAACAACGAACTAACTACAAAATTATTTATTGGGATAAATAAATATACTGCATCGTGTTGCTCATAGATTAAGGTTCCTGCATTGTAAGGGAGGAGTACTGGGAACTGTTTCCTTGTCAGAGTAATCTGATCATAGCTGATACGCTTCTAATAGAATACATTTCGTATTCGTATCGTAAGGGGCTCCACGCACGATGATTAGTCTGAGGAAGCACTGCAAGGAATAGTGCTACAAAACGGGATTGTTATCCAAGGAACACCTGGTCACAAATCACAGCTTACTATTATGTTGGTCAAATTTACCGATAGTATTGCCAATAGATACAACCACGAACTGTCAAATGAAACAATTTTCAACTGTATGTTAAAATATTATAATTTACATTTGACTTGGAAGCTTAGCTACCCCATAACTTGTCAACAGTAAGAGGCTGTAAGGCATAATCATGAAACGCTTAAACTTCCGAAGCGACCGACCGACGTAACTTAATAAGCTTACATGGGGTGCATCTGCGTCTAAGTGCTGTTATACAGTGAATATTGAAATTATATGACTATGTGTGTATGTGTGTGTGTGTGTGAGGTTTTAACTCAACATTTAAATAAAGAAATGACCCTTCACACTCATAGCCTCACAGTAGGAAACTGTGTGGCGTGGATGATCCCAGGTATCACACTAAGACAAGGACACAAATATCCAGACCAGGTAAAGACCTCTATCATGACTTACCCACTGATCCGTTTCACCACCAATCTGCATTGCAGCTCAGCTCCCCTTCCACTACCTCCATTTACGATGAGATACTTGTGCCTTGGAGTAGGATGGAAAAAATTATTGCAGCCAACACGAATCTCAGCTGCAGAGATTGTTTCAATATTTAGAGGATCTTTGTTATTTTTTGCTGCTGGCAAACATTAATGCGAAAGTGGTGCCTTGAAGACGTGCTTTGAATTTGAAATTTCGTGGTTTTATCTTTATAAAACTTCCTTCTATGTTAATAGAAACTGAGTTTCAGGACTTCATTTGTGTTACCACAAGTTCTCATTATGTTGACAAGAACAGAAGCAGAACATCTTCGCTGCTGAATTAACCATAGCCCCGTGACTTGCAAGCGACGTAACATTTAATAGGCTTACATGAGTAGCAGCGTCTTATATGCTAATTGCTTCGATGGTGACGAAAGTGTTCACCATATTGACATCTTTTTCTAAATAAAATATAACGTATGTATCATACTAATACTATAAACACGAAAGTTTGTAAGTATGGATGGATGGATGTTTGTTACTCTTTCACGTAAAACTACTGAATGGATTTTAATGAAACTTTACAATAATATAGCATATACATTATTTCAGAATAACACACAGGCTACAATTTATAAAGATGTTGTTTGAATTGTCCAAAATGTGACGATAAGTGTCAAGTAAGTAGGAAAAAATCTACCATCTGCGAGCTATTCTGGCGTGCGCTGTCAAAACCGCTACAGACACATTATGTAATGTATGATGGAAATGTTTATCATAAATAGTCCTACAAAAAAGCCTGCCACAGTATATATCTATATCTCAAGCTATTATAGCCAAAATAGTGAACTATAACTACAATTGATTCTTAATTAAAAATAAGTAGATACTTTTATAACAAATAAAAATGATCTGCGTAGGCAAAGATGATAGGAAATAAATTTTGGGTTCCCACTGGACTCCAACATCTACGGAGCATATTCACTTCATGCTAATGATCCTTTCTAATGTGGTTGAAACCGCGGGGCACATCTAGCACCACATATAACAGTGTCGGTATCTTCTTGGCTGCAACCCTTTTTGCGTCCCACTGCTGGGCACGGGTCTCTCCCTCTTATTGGGGAGGCCTGGAGCTTACTCCACCACGCTGCTCCAATGCGGGTTGGTGGAGATGCGGGTTAGTGGCCAACCCGCTGTCGGATGTTTTCAAACCGCCCATAAGACCTCCGACAAGGTTTGACAACTGTTAAACAACAACAACCGGGACCGACGGCTTAACGTGCCCTCCGAAGCACGGAAACGTGCATGAATATTTTTTTGCCACTAGCGGTCACCCATCTCATACCCGACCGCGCCCGTTTGGCTCAGCTGCATAGATCGCTTGCGTTCTACGCTAGCCGCCAGGCCATGCGCGCTTCTTCTTATACCTGTTGAAAATTCTGCAGCGGATTTTGCACTGACCAGTTTCTCCACTAAAGAAGTCCTACTCTTGGACTCCTCTAGTTAAGAGAGTAAAAAGGAAAAAGGAAGAAACTTGTGTCTTGTATTGAGTCGCAATAAGCTTTGTAGCAAACGCCAAGCTGCTAAAAAGAAAACGCTTAATTTGGTTTACTATGCCAAAAAAAGATTCCCGTTTAGACTAGTCTTTAGTTTTGCCTGGGCTAGATGTTGAGCTGAGATGTAGGTAGATGTGGAGCGGCGATGGCCGAGTGGTAAAAGCCGCGGTCTTCTACGCGGCCGATCCCGGGTTCAAATCCTCGGCGCGCACCTCTGACAAATAAATTTGTAATGTGCGCATTTATCGCTGCTCCACGGTGATGGAAAATACCGTGATATATAATTGATTACGGTGTTCTCCATCGCCGTGCATGCCTGAGAGAAATTCATAATTTCTCGAAAGCATGACGTCCACCAATCCGCGCTTGGCCAGCGTGGTGGACTATGGCCTAAATCCCTCTCACTTGTGAGAAGGAGACCTGTGCCCAGCAGTGGGACATAAAAAAAAAAGGTTGAAAAAAAATATGTTGAGCTGAGAGAAAATATGAGGCGGAAAAAACTCCTAGCAGCAATCTTTAAAAAAAAGAACATATATATTTCAGACTAGCCTTCCGCCAGCGGCTTCGCCCGCATGGACCCGTTTTATGGGTTCTCGAAGGATAAAACCATCCTATGTCCTTTCCCAAGGTCCACTCTATCTGTGTTCCAAATTTCATTAAAATTGGTGCAGTAGTTTAAGCGGGACAGCGTAGCAGACAGACAGACAGGTTACTTTCGAGTTTATAATATTAATAATAATAAATAATATATTAGGGAGTAGGGACTAGGGGTAACATTATGACTATAGGTCGATAATGGGGTCACGTGACAGCTGATCGTATGAGACACTATATTATGTCTCCATGATAGACACGTATAATTTCTACTTCCTTCTGTGTTAATTGAAGCAACTAAGAGTTTGCTCTTGATACCATAAGTTCTCACGAGAAAGAACAAACAGTAACTTCTTCGCTGCAAAATTAACATTTAATACGCTTAAGTGAGCAGCTGGGACTTATTACGTTACGTGCTTTGATGGTAATAAAAATAAATATTTACCACTTTTTGCTTTCTTGACAAATCTGAGACGAAAATGTAAAAAATACACCAAACGTTTGTAAAATGTAAGGAAATAGTCCATAAGAAGATATTTTTGTTTTTATAAACATGAGACATTTGCTTTAAAAACTATCTACCTACAATTATCTACATTAAAGTAGAAAATTGTATCAAATTGAAGTTAAATCACGTCAGGAAGCAGGTAGCCGCATGCCTGCCACTTGGTGTTAGATAATGTCATCTATACTAATATTATAAAGAGGAAAGATTTGTATTTTTGTATGTTTGTAATAAATAAACTCAAAAACTACTGTTCCAATTTCAAAAATTCTTTCACCATTAGAAAGCTACATTCACCCTGAGTAACATAGGCTACTTTTTACCGCAGGGAAATGCTTAATTCCTACGTGAAAACGGGTAATAAGGTCAACGCGGTTGAAGCAACTGGCTAAACGCCTATGATTTAAATATAGCAATCAAGCCTGGAATAGCACATAGGCTATTTTTATACGAGGACCCATTAAACGGGTCCCCGCGGGTGAAGCCGCTGGCGGAAGGCTAGTATTAATATATAGTTAGTTATTATCGCAAGCCTTACCGCAGGCAGAGCGAATTTTAAATAGGTATCCAATATAAGTCTACCACCTCCTTTTTACCACGGACGTGTAGGTTGTGGGACAACCTTCCAGCTGAGGCATTCCCAGTGGATATAACATGGGGTTCTTCAAGGAAGCTGTAAAAAACCGGCCAAGTGCGAGTCGGACTCACGCACGAAGGGTTCCGTACCATTATTAGTATTTCGCATTTTATTTCACAACACTCGTTGTGCACTGTCATTAACCTATATCGAGCAAATTGCCATCAACTTTATTCGATATAACTCAAAAATACAACAAGAAAATGAAAATAAAACAAGAGCACAACTTGTCCCTTCAGACTTCCCGCCAAAAATCCAAATAATTCTTATCAGGCAGATAATTTTTCAAATATTTTTTTAATAATTAGGTATGTATATCTATAAAAACAAAAACAAGATTAATGTACATTTGTGTAAAAGTACCCACCGAAAAGTACCTAATTCCTTCTTAAGAAAGCTATAAGGATAAAACCATTTCAAATGTAGATAATAATATGACTCACTAAGAAAAATGATACGTTGTAACGTATGGGTCTGGTGAAGTCCCCGTGTCTTGTAAGCCATGGGGACTTCACCAGAACTTAATATAAATACTAAAGGAAGTTCTTGTATGAATTAGTTTGAAATCAGTGTGTGTGTGATCTAGTCCAACAAAGTGAAGAAATAGGTAAAAAATATTATTACGTAGTACCTATGTAGTTGTTTGCCGCAAGGCATTGTATGAAACAAAAATTTATCTAACGGCTATAACCACTGAAAAAAATATTCGATCCGAATAATTCACTGATTCTTTGTTGCTTATTTCTTATAAGTGAAGTTCTGATCATGGGATCCATTAAAAAATCCACCATAAAGTTTCTGATAGCAAAAAGTAAAAAAAAAAAACTTTTTCCACTTTTTGTTTAAAATTTTCGGTTTCTTATTTAGACACTTATAACTATGGTCATAAACTTCATTTTAATTTTCAGCAACACTTGTCTTTCATAAACTTATCTTCTATTTTTTTGCGTATCTTCTATTTTCAAATTATAAAAAAAATGTACATGTTACAGCTATGCATTCCACATACTATATTATTGGATTCGCGATCTTCGCATGTGCGTATGCACAAGTCTCCATGCCACCAGGATACGAAGATGAGTAAGTTATTTTGTCATTTAACTTGAAATTGAAACTCATCATTCGAATTTCTGCTTCACCGGGAATCGAGCCCGGGACCCTTGATTGCAGATTGATGCAGTTCGGCGTGGTAAGCATTGCGTCACACGGGTCGACAAACAGATAACAGATAGTAGTAATTACTACTACAGTCACACAGTCACACTCGCAAATAAATAAATAAATAAAGTTCCAAACTCATAGCCCCACAGTAGGATAGATATGATCTGTGTCGTGGGTACCTTGGACACACACAGGCAGAAATACAAACACCCAGACCAAGAACAGATTTGAACTCATCATTCAAATTTATGCTTCGCCGGGAATCGAACCATCCATCACTCTTTGTCAGAGAGCTTCTAATCGCCATACAAACACAGGACAGGAAAACAGCGAACGTCAATCAGCCTGAAAGCTGATACAATATACAAGTTGAGGTCAATGAACGCTTTTAGGGTTCCGTGCCTTATAGGGAGAATGGCGCTTGCATGCATGGAGTTTTTCTTCACAGCTAAGCAAAACGGGTGGGGTCGGGTGTGAGATGGGTGACCACTGGTGACAGATTTTAAGTGCGTTGCTTTAGAGTGCACTTTAAACCGTTGGTCCCAATTTTTTAATATAAAGCAGTTGTTAAATATTGGCGGAGGCCTTATGGACGGATTAAAAACATCAAACAGGGGATTGGTTACTTACCCGCATCTCAACTAACCCGCATTGGAACAGCGTGGTGGAGTAAGCTCAAAGGCCTCCGGAATAATGGGAAGAGACCTTTGGCTGACTGGCTGCAACCCTTTTTGCGTCCCACTGCTGGGCACGGGTCTCTCCCCAATATTGGGGAGGCCTGGAGCTTACTCCACCACGCTACTCCAATGCGGGTTGGTGGAGATGCGGGTTAGTGGCCAACCCGCTGTCGGATATTTTCAAACCTCCCATAAGGCCTCCGACAAGGTTTAACGACTGTTATCTATCGACAACAACCGGGACCGACAACTTAACGTGCCCTCCGAAGCACGGAAACGCGCATGATATTTTTGCCACTAGCGTTCACCCATCTCACAACTGACCGCGCCCGTTTGGCTTAGCTGCATAGATCGCTTGCGTTCTACGCTCGCCGCCGAGCCATGCGCGCTTCAGAATAGACCTTTAATTCCAACAAATTCTACCGTAAGTCTACCACACCAATATTTCTGTTTTCAGATACCCGCAATACAACAAGTTTTCGAAGCAAGCCCGTCATCCCCGTGACGTCACATGGGACAAGACGGTCGGGAATGGCAAAGTGTTTGGAACACTTGGCAACGATGATACTAGTCTTTATGTAAGTTGCTTAGATTAAAATTTAATAATTATTCTATCGTTTATTCGTCTTTAATCTATAGATACTTAATATTATAAAGAGGAAAGATTTGTATTTTTGTATGTTTGTAATGAATAAACTCAAAAACTACTGATCCGATTTCAAAAATCCTTTCACCATTAGAAAGCTACATTCACCTTGAGTAACATATGCTACTTTTTACCCCTGAAAAATGCGTCATTCCTACGTGAAAACGGGTAATAGGGTCAATGCGGTTGAAGCAACTGGCTAAACGCCTATGATTTTAATATAGCAATGAAGCCTGGAATAGCATATAGGCTATTTTTTATCCTACGGGGACCCATTAAACGGGTCCACGCGGGCGAAGCCGCTGGCGGAAGGCTAGTTATGGTATAATTTAAATTGTATGAATTTATTCTTTCAATATTATGAGATAGTATCCTCAAAGTTGAGTGAGACACTGTATGTAAGTAGATGTAAAAATGTTAATGTTCTAGATGCTTCCAAAATAGCGCGGAGCTACAACTCCATGTTGAGTTTTGGCGGGAAATCGAAAAAGACATATTGTGCTCTTGTTTTATTTTCATTTTCTTGGTGTATTTTTGAGTTATATCGGATAAAGTTGATGGCATTTTGTTTGATATAGGTTAATTACAGTGTACGAGTGTTTATGAAATAGAATAACAGTGCTAAAATATGTTTTTTCTGCTTGCCTCCAAAATTCCATCGGACACGTTCTAGTAAAGTAGCCATCGCTTTACTTGAATGTTGAACTGACTAGACTGACTGATTACTGACGACTTACTTACTGACTTTGTTATTACTTCGTCCAGTTTCATTGAAACTGGCAAAAATTGATGCAAAAAAAAAAGGTACTTGACGCTGGCAGTATGCACAGAGTTTGCGATGCCATAATTGAAAAAAAAACTCCATGTTGTTTTCTTCCTAATGTTCGTAATTTAATCATTGTTATAACACCATCTTTGCATTTCTTCTTCGGTACCTATCACTTGAAGTAAGAAGGGCAACTGGTTCTGTGTGGATAAAACTACTTTTATCTTCCGTTTTGATTGATTAAGATTTTATGAGAATAACTTCATATCGACTATCAACGATACCAACATCCAAAACTCTGACGTCTGACGACCCGCGTGGCGCAATGGTTACCATGCCGGACTGCCAATCTAGGGGTCCCGGGTTCGATTCCCGGCGAAACAGAAATTTGAATGATGAGTTTAAATTTCTGTTCTCGGTCTGGGTGATGTGTTCCTGTCTTTGTATGTGTCTATTGTACCCACGACACAGGGTATTAATTACCTTACTTTGGGGCTATGACTGTGTAACGTTAAAAAAACGTATTAATTTCCAAAGCTTTGTTCTCACGTTCTCACTGAAGGTGACTATTCTGTCCTGACCCACACTTAATTAACTTTACTAACGCCGGCTGCACGCACGAAAAAGGATGACTCATTGTAACGTTACGCTCATTGTATCGTTACGATTGGAGCGAGAGCGCTGCACGAGCGAGCAAAAGGCACGATCGGTTTGTCCGTTCAGCTTGCGCCGCATCTATCTCTCTTCCACTCAATTGGCCTATGCGTCTGAGGAGAAGAAACATTTTCATCATTGTTTTACTATCCTCCGTCACAGGAGTTATCTACTCCTGTGCCTCCGTACACGTTTATCTATTCCATGGAATTTATATAAATTTATCATTTTATTTTATAACAATTTTATCATGGAATTTATGTACGTAAAATTGGTAAGTATGTAACATGTGTTACATGTAATGAATTCTTCTATTTTTTTAATATAAATAAAGCACTAAACGAACCGAATCACGTAATACTGCAGAAATTGGCGCAGCTATCCCCTTGGAGTTACAGAAGTCCAATAAAAAAGCTTGACTTACCTACTTGATGCTGCTAAATGATTTATCGATTTCATGGATGAATTTTCATCAATGTATTTCGTTACCATTTCATGATTACACCACCAGACGAAGGTTAAAGTTCCACCGACACCATATGGACTCGTGGCGGTCCTCCACAGTCCGCTTTGCACGCTCCTTTTTACCACGGACGTGTAAGTTATGGGACAACCTTCCAGCTGAGGCATTTCCAATGGACTATGACATGGGGTTCTTCAAGAAAGCTGTAAAAAAAGCTCTCTTCCAAAGCCGATAATGCTCGGTTGGCTTTGGCTCCCCTGTCATTGTAGTCGATTTCAGTTTCCATAACGTAAACAGCCCGTTTTGCCCTACTTGGCTGTACTCCACAACGTCGTTAAGTAAGTTTCATAAGTAGTCGGATGTTTCCAACTCGAGCTGAGTGCTTTTTAATAGCGTTGTGAAAAAGCCATCTGAGTTACACCGTTTGTTCATAAAATATTCACTTATTTTTGGAATTTTGTCTCAAGTTATGACACAGATGTTCAGTTTAGAACCTGTATTTTTCTTTCCCGTTGTAAAAGTTTGTGGGTAGTCATTCAGGATAAATATTTTTAGACAGCAATGAGAATTCTGCTAAAATATGGCTGTAATAACTCTTCACGTTCAACATCACATTTGGAAATAGGTAAGTCTCTTCATTGTATGAAAAGCTCTCCTTCCGTATCATTAGCTGAATGTCTTATTTTGTTTTGAATGTTGGAAGTTATAGATCGGTAGGTATTCAAAGTATTTATCTCATGTTTTCAGGCGCTCGAAAGGCCATGCAAAACACTCAGCGATTACATTCAATAAAACTGTGCCACAGTTTTGTAGGTGGTAGAACTATTATTGTTCGCCCGGGGAAGTACCACCGCTGCACCCACTTCTGCCGTGAACCAATTCTATTGTGTTTTGGTGGAAAGGTGCAGTTGCCGGCCACACTAACATGAGGCGACCACCAGCCTCCGGAGTAGCAGCGCAACTGCATTCGACCTCAGACAAGACTTACCTATTCTTGCTTGAGGTTGTATGTAGATGTCCATGGGCTGCAGCGACCACTTAACACCACGTGGCCTGCATGCTCGTCTGCTACTGCATTAAAAAAAAGTTCATATTAACTAGTCCTTTTTTCTATTAAGTAGCAAACGAGCATGTAAATCTCGTGGTGTTAAGTGATCTCTGTACCCCATCGACATCTACACACAACCTCCAGCAACTTGTTTGAGATTTTAGTTTTGCAGTTACTGTGCTGCTCTTGAGGCTGATGGTATCGATATATAAGACTAGCCGGTAATTAATATAATCTAATGACTGCAAAACTTTTTGCTTCCCACTGCCGGGTACATCTCTCTCCCCATTATTGAGGAGGTCTAGAGCTGACTTGCCACCATGCTGTTCCTATGCGGAATGGCGGAGATGCGAGTTCGGTGCGGTTGGCCAACCAACTTTCGGATATTTTCAAATCAATAAGACTTCCGAGCTTCAACGACAACATCGATATTAACCGGGACCGATGGCTTAACGTGCCCTAAGAAGCAAATGCACACGAAATTTGCCACGAATGGTTACCCATCTCGTACCCATCATGCCCGTTTCGCTAGCTGCAGGTCTATTAGAGCTTTATAAAATTATTTCTTAAATTCCAGGGCAAGGCAGGCTACAAGGGAGAGATCTTCAACGACAACAGAGGAGTGCTTAAGGGTGAAGCATACGGGTCCAGGGTTCTTGGTGCTGCTGGTGACAGTAGCAATCTAGGTGGAAAGTTAGACTGGTCAAATGCTGCCAAAACCGCTGACGCTGCCTTGGAGGTGAACAAACAGATTGGAGGAGGTACCAGTGTAAGTTTGCTAGATTTTTTATTTCGGAAAAATAAAAATATACGATAGATAATCATAGGCCCACACTGTATATTCCCTATGTTATGGGTATCATAGAACCCGGAACTCTTGATTGTCAGTCCTCCTTGGAAGTCATTGCGCAAGGATTTTTGGCGGGAACTTGAAGGAAGTCTTATTTTGTTATCATTCTCCTGGTACGTTATTGATTTCTATCGATAGTTGCTGGCATTTTGTATTATTTGGTAATTAACAGTCCTCGAGTTTGTTGTAAATTAATATCAAGTGCGAAAACATCGCAATACCATATTTGCCTCCGAAACTCAATCAGACATGTTCTGTTAAAGTTGCAAAGGCGTCAAATATCTAATTCAATTTACTGATTTTGACATAATTATGTCGTCCGGTTTCAAAAATTGATTGAATGCAAATGTTTTTTTGGCTCTAGCAGTATGAAGAGATAGTGCTATGAAAGAAAAGAAGTGCCACATGTGCGATATACTACATTACACTACATAGACGACCCGCGTGGAGTAATCGTTACCATGCTGGACTGCCGATCGAAGGGTCCCGGGTTCGATTCCCGGCGAAGCAGAAATTTGAATGATGGGTTTAAAATTAAAATTTCTGCTCTCGGTCTGGGTGTTTGTGTTCCTGTCTTTGTGTGTGTCCATGGTTACCAACTGTGGGGCTATGAGTGTGATTATTATTACAATAGTAACAAAGTTAATTATTGTCACAGGCCTTAAGAGCATATCTGTCCTTCTAATCCCGACCTTCCCTTTGTAAGCCTTGTCCCTTAAAGCTTGTTTCAGATCTTATGGGCTCTTTAAAAACATCCAACAGCAGGTTAGCCACGTTTATGTCTTAAAACCCACAATAGTGCAACTTATAGATAGCTCCAGAACTCTCCATTTATACGAACAGAGAATTTAGCTCTGGGTTACGAAAGGGTTAGTCCCTAGCCCTGAATCTCGGGGTGAGGAAGCTATGGTATCCTGTGCATGAGCGCAAGGGGTGACTTAAAGGGAGCTAGCTAGGGACGGGTGGCGAGAAAGGAAGCTCGAAGTCGACGGCTCCGGGAAGAACAGCACTGTTTGCTTGGTCGCTCAACCTTAAACTTGGAAGTGTACAGGAGAGTCCATAACTCTCCCAAAATAGGTGCACTAGATATCCCGCCCCAGATGTGATGAAGTTCAACATTATTCAATAACTATCCCAAGTACTTGTCACCTATGGAATGTTTTGCCCTATAATTAAACAAAAGAAGGGTTACAGAAGTTTTGAACCCTGTGGTGCCTAGAAAAGTGCATAGAGCAGACTTTAAATAATACTCTTGTTTTAGATTTCAGGATCCGCCTCCAAGGTCTGGAACTTCGACAAGAACACGCGTCTGTCAGCCGGAGGAACCATCAGCCAAGACAACTTGGGCCACGGGAAACCCGACTACTCCGTTGGAGCCAAGTTCCAACATGATTGGTGAACCTCTGTAATTTTAAAATTTAAGATTGTAAATACTTTTAAATAAAGAAAGTTCATTTTTATTACAACTTTATATTGTTTTTGCACTGAACTGAGATAATTAGGTACTTACACATAAAAGATACACTGTAAAACTTATATAATGCTTACTTTGCCGGTTGCATTATGTAATTATTATATGACTGCATCCAATTTCGCAGTAAGTAATTTTTTGGTTATAAATTTCGATTTCCAGCAACATACTGTAAGCTTAAATGACCAATAATGGTTTTATAAGCCTAAAGTAGCAAAGCAAGCGTTTACAACCTCAGATAAGAAGACCAGCTAATATTAACAAGTCGCTTTTTTAGCTTATTATTGAGCGTTTGCATACACGCTCTCATTCATAGTAAACCGGCTTCATAAAATGAAAGAAATAGGTACTTATATCACCTATAATATAAATTCCGTGTAAACTTCTAAAATCCTCACGTTTTGCGATCACACAGAAAAAAAATTTGCGTCGTGCCTTTTCAAGATACAAAGTTTTTCCAACAAACTCCAAGTTTTTATGAACTTAACTCTAGAACTCCAATATTTAGGACCAATCCTTGAAACCGCCTGCAAAGATATCTCTCCCAAACTTATTTCATTAAACAAACGTGTTTTGTAACAAGAACAATAAAATCATATCTCGTTAGTATACAATAGAAAATGAACTCTAACTACTCCTTACTAAAGCTACTTTTATAT
The DNA here is from genome assembly GCA_911387765.1 of Pyrgus malvae. Taxonomy (NCBI): domain Eukaryota; kingdom Metazoa; phylum Arthropoda; class Insecta; order Lepidoptera; family Hesperiidae; genus Pyrgus; species Pyrgus malvae. The sequence continues at coordinate 11,035,149 of OU426969.1, forward strand.
TAAACTACCAGTTGCACATAAAAATAAAGAAAATAAAAGTTTAAACAGATACAATAAGATCTAAATTCAAGTAAATTAAAACTGGCGCTTAGGTCCTTTTGTTGTGTTCAGGGCTTTTAGTTCATTCAGCAGAGTCAGTCATGTAATTGCAAAACTTATAACTAGGTGGTGCATCTGAGCACTATAATATTAGAACGAAAGTAATTATGTCATGCTTTGAAGTTAACATAATACATAATGGATAGGTATTAATAATTGTAAACTTAGTTCTTATGAATAAAAAAAATACCTACTAGTAAACAGAAATAGGAAATTTCCTTATATTTATGTCCCCAAGTTGTTCAAGTACGAGGCCGTATACGAAATTTTGCCGATTTCGCTGATTTCCCTGATTTTACACATGAGATTTTGCAGTTAAAATACAACATATCCATAAGTTTTATTGCACAATATGACTGGTCATTTCAATAATAAGCTATTACATTAGCCACATTTTTATTTTTATTACTTTGTTGTGCTTATTAGACCTGAAGACGATGACAGTTTTGTGAATTTTTGCTGTAATGGGTACAGAATGTTACATATTTCTAGATCATTATGAAACCTCAGCGGATTGAAAAAAATGCTGTGTATTGCTGTAAGAATCGCCTATAAAATGTGTGTGTCACATTTTACCACTCTCATACAAAAAACTAGTAAAAAAATATTGAAATTAGTCAATTTTAAGAGAAAAAAGGCCAGACATTGCATTTAATTGCGGCCAATTGGAACAGTCATTCATAAAATTTAATAGACATAAATAAACTTCAGTTCATAAACAATCCGTTTTCTGAAAAACATAATCAAATTGTGAATAAAAATTTGGCATTAATAATATTTTAAAGTAACCTAAAACTCGCATTATAATACTCGACGCAAGCTACGAGTCAGGCAGACCGCGCCAAGCGCTTACAGAGAGTGGACATGTCGCTCTGCGCCACGCGGCGCCCTGGACGTCGCACAAGTTCGTAGCAATGTTAGTTCGATGCTCCCACTACAGAGCGGCGTGACTACAGCGCGCAGCGTGTGCTTGACACTTTGAATAGCTAATAATTTTAAATATGTTGTGATGATTTACCATCTTCTTAATACAACAAGTGATAGGGTAGTAAAAATTCCATTGTTAATTGTTGTGTAGGTATCTTATGTAGAAAAGTATGTTTACAAGCATTTATAGCTTGCCGTGTTAGTAAGGTTGTTAGTGTTAGGGCCTCTTTCACCACCTTCAAGTAAAGTGACAAGTACTCTAATTGTCGGTTAAAGTCACCCGTAACTTCAATTTCCATTTCACAATGTTCGAGTAGCACTAATCATAATGATAAACTGACCCGTACTCATAGCTTTAACTTGCCAATTAACTTTACTTGGGACATAACTAATCAACACTTTACTTGAAGATGGTAAGCTTGCCGTGTTAGTAAGGTTGTTAGTGTTAGGGCCTCTTTCACCACCTTCAAGTAAAGTGACAAGTACGCTAATTGTCGGTTAAAGTCACCCGTAACTTCAATTTCCATTTCACAATGTTCGAGTAGCACTAATCATAATGATAAACTGACCCGTACTCATAGCTTTAACTTGCCAATTAACTTTACTTGGGACATAACTAATCAACACTTTACTTGAAGATTGTAAGCTTGCCGTGTTAGTAAGGTTGTTAGTGTTAGGGCCTCTTTCACCACCTTCAAGTAAAGTGACAAGTACGCTAATTGTCGGTTAAAGTCACCCGTAACTTCAATTTCCATTTCACAATGTTCGAGTAGCACTAATCATAATGATAAACTGACCCGTACTCATAGCTTTAACTTGCCAATTAACTTTACTTGGGACATAACTAATCAACACTTTACTTGAAGATGGTAAGCTTGCCGTGTTAGTAAGGTTGTTAGTGTTAGGGCCTCTTTCACCACCTTCAAGTAAAGTGACAAGTACGCTAATTGTCGGTTAAAGTCACCCGTAACTTCAATTTCCATTTCACAATGTTCGAGTAGCACTAATCATAATGATAAACTGACCCGTACTCATAGCTTTAACTTGCCAATTAACTTTACTTGGGACATAACTAATCAACACTTTACTTGAAGATTGTAAGCTTGCCGTGTTAGTAAGGTTGTTAGTGTTAGGGCCTCTTTCACCACCTTCAAGTAAAGTGACAAGTACGCTAATTGTCGGTTAAAGTCACCCGTAACTTCAATTTCCATTTCACAATGTTCGAGTAGCACTAATCATAATGATAAACTGACCCGTACTCATAGCTTTAACTTGCCAATTAACTTTACTTGGGACATAACTAATCAACACTTTACTTGAAGATGGTAAGCTTGCCGTGTTAGTAAGGTTGTTAGTGTTAGGGCCTCTTTCACCACCTTCAAGTAAAGTGACAAGTACGCTAATTGTCGGTTAAAGTCACCCGTAACTTCAATTTCCATTTCACAATGTTCGAGTAGCACTAATCATAATGATAAACTGACCCGTACTCATAGCTTTAACTTGCCAATTAACTTTACTTGGGTCATAACTAATCAACACTTTACTTGAAGATGGTAAACGAGGCCCTTAGTTAAATATTGCAAGCTAAATTTGAACCACTTTCGAGAGTCTGATTGAGCTGAAGTTTGAAATACACTTTTATTTTAAATGACAATATAATTATTAGTAACATTTTCGTTAATTCAATATGGCCGCTGCAGCAAAATGGTGGATCACATATTTTTTGCACAAAAAGCCACACAATATGGGTATCAAATAAAATGGATTAATTTGTAGAATAAAGTACATTATAAAAAACTAATCCAAGATGGCCGCTATCCCAAAATGGCGGATAAAATTTGCTTGTGCAACCCTATGATAAGGGTATTAAATAGGAGGGCCTAAGTTGTATAATATAAAACAGCAGAAAACTATTCTGTTTATGTAACTCAGTATCATATAATTTATCCTAATTAAACTTAAAAACTACTGTTCCGATTTCTTGACTCCAAAAATAATAATAATTGTACTGACATTATATTATTATCGTAAACACAGATCGTACCTACATATTGATGAGTAGAAAATGTAAGTCTACTATTCTAAATCTAATTGTATAAGAATAAGCAATTATTTTTTCTTTTTAGTGCAATTTCATTTGTTTTGGAATAGTTTTCTTTTGTAGTCGGTTTTTTTTTGTTAAAATTTTAGTTTATTTTTTGCATTTTAGTAAAATTGATGTATACTAACTTATTTGTTTGAATGTGGGTAGGCATACTAGACGTGCTGCTCATTTAAGACAGCGCCGTTTAAATGGAACAGTTAACAGTTCTACCTCAGATTTCAACCTTACTGTAAGCTGTTAAGGAGTTTCATTGATCATCAAATTCAATTACGACAATTACTAGTCTATAAAAGATTCGATCGAGTATCATTAATTTACTCCTACGAATTGAAGAGTCCCGTTATTTTGTCATGGATCCCTTAGTCGGAACCTAACCAAACTCTTATTAAATAAACTACCCTTGAAGAAAAAAAATCCAATAAAAAAAGCATCATCATAATCGGTTGGCGTGATATTGAGTTATTAGTCCATTTGTAGAGCTACTTAATGCAAATATGGTTTTCGCATGGATACCATTGTCAGAACTGGACCAAATTAAAATGGGACCACACGGGAAGTATCAGCTTTGAAATAAAAAAAGAATCATCAAAATCTGTTCATCCAGTCGAAAGTTCTGAGGTAACAAACATAAAAAATATACAGACGAATTGATAACCTCCTCCTTTTTGATTGAAGTTAGTTAAAATAAAAAAAGTTTCACAGACACACAGGCAAGTTCTTCAAAAACTACCAATTCCGTATTTTTCCTTTTATAATTATAATGACTATTAAAATGGTTTTTCTCAAAACAAAGCAATACTATTTTGTGTATGTTATACTGAAAGTATTTATGTATTTTATGTATTAAGTAGATATGATTTTTTTGCAATATAGATATTTAATGAACTATTCTTTATTTATATTTTCTTCTTCTACCTTCACAATACCATTCTGTTTAATGCACCTTCCACAGCTCGGTTGGCAGTTGGCTGGCAGATAATACCATTAGGCATTTAGTCCGCCCTTTGTGCTTATTTTATAGTGTAATAAAGAATAATTAAATTAAATTAAATGTACAGATTTTGATTATCTACAGATTTATTACATGTATAGATCATTACTTGTACTACACTAATAAATGCTTAGTTGTGTACTATCAGACTTTTTATTCTAATTGACAAAAAACAACTGAGGAAAAGACACCGAAGAAAGTACAAAGTATCAAAACCGTTTAATCGTCGTACCAGCCTTCGACGATTCCGGACTCACACAAACCCGCGACCAAATGCTCCCGCTTACGCCGTGTGCCTTTCAAATACCTAATCTGGCCCGTTTCGATTTCGTATACGGCCTCTTAAGTAATTAATAAAATATTATCATGTCCCTAAGCATTATGTTAGTAAATTACTTATTGGTTTGTTGTAGTTATAACCATTGCAATTTTAATCATAATAACACAATTCAGAAACATTATACATAATAATTATATTATTAATCTAATTAAAATAATAACAATCAAATTAAGTAAGTAAACAAAACGGTTCCGTGTAAAATTGGTTTTTATTGCCATCTGTAAAATATTGCACAAACTAATGCGAATGTTATGCATCAAGTATATTTAATAGTATAATATACGCTCACTAGGTGGCTCTTTTAGCATTCTTAAATGGATTGAAATGGTAGAAAATAAACTTTTGAATATTTTATTTAGTTTTTTTATGATTTTTTATTCATGAACAAAAATATGAATATTAATGAATAATAATGTTATTCTCAAACTATGGTGTTTTAATACCTAGTACAACAAGTTACTTTTACAATAATATATTTTAAAAATCATACACATAACCAAAGGCTATAAATTTAAAATAAACAACAAATCAATCAATGTACTGCTATAAATATAAAATTAGTAAGTATGATTAAAGAATTAAATATTTCCACCATATCTTATGCCATAATGGCAAATTAGAAATTTAGTGTTTAACGCTACCTGTGTGATAGTTGGATAACTGTTTCAACTCTACGTAACCTTGCGTCTGAAAAGTTTCTATAAGTATAAACTAGATGGCGTAAAAAGATTATTGCACTCAACTTATTTTAAATTTTTAATCAAGGTATACTAATATATTTATATACAAAATTAAATATATCATATTACATATATCAATTTATTATTATTTTTGTTTGGTCCCATATTGCGCCAGTTATTTTTTTATCTTTATGTATTTAAGTATATATTTATTTAATTGTTTGTTTATTTCATCATTTATTCATAAGTAAGTATCTTTTTTTATTTCAATGGAGTAGCAGACGAGCATGCAGGCCACGTGATGTTAAGTGGTCGCTGCAGCCCATCTACACACAACCTCAAGCAAGCACAGGTAACAGGGTCGTACGCAGTTGCGCTGCTACTCCGGAGGCTGGTGTTCGGCTCATGTATGTGTGGCCGGCAACTGCACCTTTCCACCGAAACACAAAAGAATTGGTTCACGGCAGAAGTGGGTGCAGCGGTGGTACTTATATGCAAACACTGCGAACACAGACACACTAGAAAAGCAATATCAATGCCAGGACTAGGAGCCCACATTGTTCTATCATGTAGAGACCATTTAGGTAAATATGCGCTGCATTAAGCGACTAGCGGCCACCCATCTCTCACCCGACAGCGCCGGTTATGCTTAGCTGCGTAGAGAGTTTGCCTCCAATCCCAGTAGCCTTCGGACTACTTGACAAAGTGATGCTTTATGGGTTGGTTGTGTTTGTAAGCTGTCACGTGTGCCCATTATGGACCCATAGCCGTACAATGGACTTTTTTTTAAAAAGAGTGCTGGGAGTTTTTTTCCGCCGCCTTTTGTATCTCAGCTCAATATCTAGCCCAAACGGGCACTTAAAGGCGATGAGCGGGTAAACAATGACATTCATTAAGCGAATATTTTGTATTCCTAATATGAAATAAATATTTTTGATTTGATTTGATTTGAACCATTTGAGCTACGGAACCCTAACAATGAATAAGTAAATGTAAGTGCAGCGGATGGTCTTAAAACGTACATTCACTAAGTTACATACGAATGACATAATAATTACGTACATTCTCCAGTAATCTTAATCCGGTGAGTGTTAGGAATAACAGCTGATGCATATCTTCCGCTTATGACGTTTGCAGGTCAGTTACGTACAAGTAGTGGCGGGTTTAGGATTTCAGTTTGAAGGGCTTTTTTGGGGCTGGTGCAGGCTGATATTTAGGAGGAGGTCAAAAAACAAAAAAGGTTAACCGGGGTGGAGGGGGGGGGGGTGGACGGGGTGGCTCATGCATGAGTACTCGAACTGCGTCTGGTTGGGAGGGAGGGAGTTTGCTTGGTTTTAATCGCGCCTGATTTGTAGGGGTACGGTGGGGTGGATTTCGAATCCGCTAGTGCGTACAAGATTAAAACCGCTTGAGTTATTCTCTAAACACGCCAAGGTCACATCAACCTCACCTAATTAAACTACTCACTTCATAAAATCACACCTGTTATGAACTTACACGGCTCATCTTCAAAACTGATAGAATTTGCATGTTTTAAATAAGGTAGAACCACCACTAGGGTTGCACCTTATTTTTGGAATTAAAGTACATTGGTTATTATAGGTAAGAAAAATAAAGTACACAGTATCAAAATAAAGTACACAGTATCAAAATAAAGTACACATTTTGTTTTTATTATTATTATTTTTGGAGATATATTTCTTTTCGCTTTTGGCAGTTTGTATCAAATTTCTATCACTACTAAAGAATTGCACTGCACCTTTGCAGTCTATTTTTATATTAAAGTAAATAAGTTATTCATTTTTATCAAATTTTGTGGTGTTTTGTGTTCGCCATTTACTGTTCATTACAGAAAAAAGAAAAAACCCTTTCTGCAAACGCTGACGTGGCAGGAAATGACAATACAAATGAAATAACTTAAATACTTACGACTAAACTTTCCGAAGTCTCAAAGAAATCAAATCATACGAAATAAAGTATTTTCGTGTACTTTATTATTCTCATAAAGTATAGAGTACAATACTTTATTATAAAGTACGGGTGGCAACCCTAACCACCACTGCTAACTTCATCCATTAAAGAAATTATCTTGTGTTCTTTTGGAAGGTGTGGTTTGTCAGAATTGCTAGCCACACGGGGCAACCAGCCTTTGGAGTAACAGTGCAACTGCATACGACTACCGGGATTAAGAATAGAGCTACGGTATCCCCTGCCTAATCGTAAGAGCCGACTAAAAGGGGGCTTCCGGGAATGTGGGCGGTGAGAGTGGGAGCCCGACCCGTCCAGCCAGCAGCCCCAGGAAGAACGGCGGTGTGTGCGTGGCCACATGCTGCCGTAAGAATCGGAAGTTGCAGGAGAAAACTCACGGATATGAGCCCGTTCTAGGGCGCCGCGCGTGGAGGAAACCGGTGCGTTACACTGGAGATCCCGAAGTCCTCCCTAAGCGCTGAGCCTAGGCGAGGTTTTAGTGCTACATAACCCGGGTTCAAATGCTACATAACCCGGTATCCTCTCCCAAAGTGCCGGGGACTTTTGAAGGTCCGCCCCCCCCCCCCCTCCGATACCACAAAAACGCAGAAAATATCAGACTACTATCCAGAAAATAGTTAACTAAGTAAAATGTTTCATGTTTAGTAATCGTTACCTCATAAACTTTTATCTTTGCATCTTTCTTTGTAATAGTAGGGGTGATGCTAAATGTGGATTTACTCGAGAATCATGAAGACTTACTGCCGTTTAATTAGTGCATTATACAGATTGAACGGTAGGAAGAAAGAATGTCATAAGATTTTTTTTTGTTTCACCAGTGGGGGGAACGCCTACAGGTTTTCAACAATTTTATAAAAAGGGCAAGGGTCAAAATATGCTCATGGCAATTTAAGATCAAATAGAATAAATGGATGGTAGTAATATTTCAGTATCTTGACGATTTTGATGAGTATGATCTTATTCATAGTAAGCTGGGTCAAACACAAGCCGGCAAATGAAAAAAAAACATTTAAACACTCGAGTAAATCTACAAACGTTATTGTGATGTTCTAATCTGACAAGATAGACTACAAGAAGTGGGAAAAATATGCAAAAACATTAGCGTTCCTATATCTATAGATGGCTTTTTATTTTGGGAGTAATTTGCAAGGTATATCCCTTAACTTAATCTGATGCGCTCGAGAAAATGAATAAAACCCCTCTGGGGCTATGGCCGACTATTATGAGCTAACACGATTTGAAATACTCTACAATACTGAATGATTTACACAATGTAGTCTGTAGATAAATTGGCGTTAATAGAATGATGCTATCTGGGAATCGATTCGTAACGCTTACTTAGGGAAGTTGAAATTGTTCAGTTTAAAAGATAATTTATTTATTTATTTATTTATTTATTTATTTATTTCGTTAACTTATTAATATAAACATGACAGATTTTGGAAAATCCAATTTGTTTACATAATAAACGTTTCAATATAACGCCTTGCTAATCTATAAAATACAGCAGGCTTTGAATGGAATAAGTCCAGCTCGGGATTTTTTTCCAGAACACCATTGAGCAATGTCAAAGCCCGAACCAACGGTGTTTCACGCCCTGACACCAATGCACAGAGTGGCACAGCAAAAAGTTGATGTTTACGTGCTCGCCCGTAGTTATTTGGTACAAACAATGCAATTTTTTCAAGCACAGAAGGAATATGTACATTGCCTCGAATTATATTATAAAAATATGATATAAGGGACATATTGCGCCTTAATTCAAGTGAATCATATCCCAGCATTCCATTCAAAAATAAACTTGGATATATATACGGAAAGCCAACAAAATATCCATATTGCTTATAATACAGCAAACGTAAAAACTTTCTTTGGAGTTTCTCCAACATGAGTTTGTATTTATCTTCATGTGGACTCCAGATAATTGCGTTACTTTCTAATAAACTTCTAACGAAACTGTTATATAAAATTTTGAGCACAGTTACACTTTCAAGGTCTTTTGCCTGCCTTATCACAAAGCCGAGTGCTTTGTAGGCTTTAGTCGCTACCTCAGTTATATGTTCGGCAAAAGTTAGTCTACAACTTAGCGTCACACCTAAGTCTTTAACTAAGGATTGCCTTTGCAATAATTCGGTTCTATAGTGACGTACCAGGCTCGGTTATAATAAAAGGCGTCTTTACTGTTTGATGTCTGTATTAATAATGCTTACAGGCTAACATAGCATAGCATATTTAAAAGAGCCCTAGTAGCTACACACCACACCTCCCGGGGCAATTAATAAAAAAAAGAAATTTAATTTTAAGAAATTTATTTTTTTTGTCACAAAACGTATTTACTTTATTTAGTCAAAGTATGAATGCAGTTGGTGTGTTGCTGATGCTAGGACTAAGGCAGAAATATTACACTTAGGTATAGGTATATAAAATTTGAAAAAAAAAGAAAATTAGCATTAAATTGTTGGATTTAGGTAGATATTGATATTCTTAAGTAAAGTTATTTTTTTAAAATTACTATTACAATACAAATGCTTGCTTATTTTAACCTTAAATTCTAGTCTATATTAACCTTATTAAACTATAGCTACAGGTATAAGCTAATATTTGAAATGCATTTCAAAGTCAAATCCGATAAAACAAAATCATGTCCGAGTAAATTTAATAAAATGTTTATTACATTTATTTATAAGTCAAATCCTAGCTATAATTTTAACCTTTTCATAAAATAATGTATTTGCTTTATTTAACCATGTGGCCTATAGTCAAATAAAAACAAAATATCAGTCAATATCCGTAATATTCGTAGTACATAGGTAGGTACCTATAAAAGGTCCATAAAACACATAATACATTTTTTATTTTAGGCTTACAATTTGCCTTTCCTCATAATCATATAATACTTCTTTGTATACACAACACTATTTTATCACATTCATAATATTACTTTCACTTTATAATTATCTTTATTATTTTAGGGTTTATATTAATATTATGCCATTTCTTTCACGAAGTCGTCTCGCGTGCATCATGATCAAGATAACGGACATTCCATCTACCCTTTTACAATATTCCTTTTATCGTCATTTATTTATGAATACACCATACTTTAAAATATTCATTCAATCCATTTCTTTCACGTATACGACTCGCGTAACTACATGATCAAGTTAATGGAGAAAGTAATTCAATATCATATTGTTATTTCATAATACTAAGACTTATCATCAGTAATCATCACACATGCTTGTTTAATTAAAAAAAAATCCTAGCCGATCATGCAGCGTAATCAAGACAATCATTAAACCAACTTTAAAACATTAACAACATTCAAAATATTTCGTCAGTATGTTAGATATCTTCTGAACTCTTGGGGGATCAACCCAATCGTTATCAAAAATACTAACTTACAGAAGAAATCCATACAGTAATTTCAAACAACATTCTTCTCTTTTTATCATTCCTCATTATAGTTCATATTAAATACTCGTAATTTCTCAATTCATAACTCATCATCTTTCAGGTTCATTCAAACTTTAGCTGGTATTATTCATCATCCAAAGAAAAGTAAAACACAAGTACTAACAACAATACATAAAATCAAAATATGTCACTAAGTTATAAACTTTAATATAACGTTAGATTGAGTGAGCTTGTAATTAGAAACGGCATCGGCATTGCATCATTATTGCAATCCGAACCGAAGAACATTCCATTCCTATAAAGGATGGGTAGCAAGAATCGTAGCACGTTTTCGATACTCAGCGAAATTAGAACAATGGATTTCTACCTAACTACTGTTGATACAACGATTTACTTTCATAATTTCAATGATTGAATAGGTTATTACTTCTGACTACATTGTTGAACAAATCATTTAAATTTAAATGCAATATGATTTTAATGACTTACAATAGAAAAATACAATCATTTCAATTATTATCAGATCATTAATCAGTTAATTTATATTTTTAATATGAACAGAAACAAGACATTATTATATCTACATATCTTTAAAAAAAACTCAAATCTTTTTTTTTTTACTTTCAGAAAATTAAATTTGAATGACTATTTGCAATTTCACATACAAAGATTTACTTTAGATTGTACAATTTATTTATCGAGAAAAAAAATTTACTGTCTGTGCTGAACTGAACGAGACTATCGATCTATTTACCGTGACTGAACTGAGCTTGTAGTTTTCTTTTCTGCTGTCTGGTAGTGTGATGAATGAGGTACACGAAGCGCAGCGATGATGGCGCAGCGATGATGGACACAGGCGGCTGGCAACGACACATTAGATGACCGTCTTCCGTATTTTTCTTGACACAATTTTGATGACTTCGGTGGCTTCTCTTCTTATTCAGAGGGCTGAGATTTTATTTGAGATCCGAGATATTTGGATCCATGCTGATCTTTTAACTTCATCCTTTATGTTGTTTTTTATCTTTTATCTAAGTTGATATATTTTTCTTCTTTTACTTTTTTTGATTCAGGTATTTCTTATTATTATTTTATGTTTCTTCATTTTCATAAGAAAACTTATAGAGCTGTCTTCTTTGTTCTGATTTTCTTCTTTTTTGATTTTCTTCATTCAGGTTTCTTCTTATTTCCCATTTTCTTCATTTTGGCAAGATCTTTGGTCTTCTTTCTTCTCTTCTAATTCTTGTGTTCTTTACTGATTCTTGAACGCCTCCCGGTGCGCGTGCAACGTGGCAGCGCCACACGCGCACCGTCCTGGCGCGGTCGCCATATAGTGACGTACCAGGCTCGGTTATAATAAAAGGCGTCTTTACTGTTTGATGTCTGTATTAATAATGCTTACAGGCTAACATAGCATAGCATATTTAAAAGAGCCCTAGTAGCTACACACCACAGGTTCCTAGCCTATATTGGTATTCTATAGGAATCCGTGCACGAGAGAACGATATTACAGAGCATTTTGTCGCATTAAACTCAAGCTTATTCTTCTCACTCCAGTCTAATATGCTACAAATATCCTTCTGTAGTAAGTCACAATCTGATGTTGTCTTAATTCCCAAAAATAATTTCAGGTCATCTGCAAATAACAGACAACGAGCCTTACTAACCATATTTGGTAAATCGTTTATAAAAATTAAAAATTCTAATGGCCCTAAGTTTGACCCTTGGCTGACACCGGAAAACGTATAATACAAATTTGAAATGTGTCCTTTAAACTGCACATACTGCCTCCGATTACGGAGGTAGCAGGAGAAGAATTGTAATAATGTAGGAGTAAATCCGGCAGATGCGAACTTGCGAAGAAGAAGATCATTATCTATCATGTCGAATGCCTTCCTAAAGTCAAAATACGCCGTGTCAACCTGAATGCCACTATTGACTGCTTCAGCCGTGTACGAGTAGAAAGACAGCAAGTTACTCGTGGTAGATCGCCCGACCCTAAACCCGTGCTGAGAGTCAGAAAGTTGACATTCATATTGAACACTTATTTGTTGATGTATAATACTTTCAAACAATTTACCAAATACAGATAATATTGCTAACGGTCTAAAATCACTTGCCTCTGAACTGAAATTATTTTTCGGAACAGGCACCACTCGCGATACTTTCCAGACATCCGGATAGTAGCAGCTTTTTAAACAAAGGTTAAAAATATGATGTAATGGGCATCCCAACACTGAGCTACAATCTTTTACTACATATGGTGGGATACCATCCGGTCCAGCAGACTTTTTTGGCTTGAGTTTCCTCAGTGCCCTCTCTACGTCTGCTAAACTTAATGTACCGATATGAATGCGGTGGCTTGAGCTTTCCGCAAATTTCAATGCGCTCTCACTATCAAGTTTGGGTGGCGTACTTGAATATACTGAGCTAAAGTAATCAGCAAACAATTGTGCAGACTCAGAATCCGGAACTCTCATACCATTCTTAACAATTGATACATTATTTTTCCCTTTGCTACGCTTAGTAGCTACATATCCCCAAAAAGTCGATGGATCCCGCCTAATATCATTTTCCATTCTTTCCTTGTATCTGTGAAAATCAGCTTTAATGTTTAACTTGACAACTGCTCTGTAATACGAAAATTTGATTCTATACCTAAGACGCCGTGTTTTTTTGAACAGACGATGAAAGTGTGTTTTAAGTCTAATGTAGCGTCTTGTTAAAGGCGTGTACCACACAGGGTAATAATACCGAGAGTGTACAGCCACACGCATTTTCCTGGGAACGCAATTATCAATACAATTATTTAAAGTCACATAAAATGCTCTGACAGCAGCGTCAGGATCTTGAATTTTTAGTAATTCCTGCCAATTAAGATTACTAATGCTCTCGTATAAATAGCAAAAATCGGCTTTACGGAAGTCCCATTCAATATTCGCGTAATCATTTTTACTAATATTTGGAGATTTAGTGACAGTATTATAATGTCGCTCAAAGATTAGTTCCAGAGGTGGATGGTAAGCATCAGGCAATATGATCGTGTCCACCGCTTGCTGAACCGTGACAGCACCCAACGATGCACTGGTCAGGACTAAATCCAGCATGTTTCCATTGCAGTTTAAAATACTATTCACCTGCTGTAATTCACAGACCGCTACAAAATATTCAAATTCCACACAAACATTTACGTTAACAGAATTTAAATTAAAGTCACCACACACTACCACATTTTGGTGACTCTTACAAATACTTTCTATGGTATTAAATATGTAAACATAATTTTCCATGTCAGTACACGGTGGGATATAAATACCATATATCAGATAATATAAGTATGGTTAAAGAAATGATGATGACGACATTTTGGAATGGATGTCGGATCGTTTTTGTTTCAATTTTTGTGGTTGTGTGTAAGACAGAGTCCTAGTGAAGGTCTATGACTGACTGACTGCCCAGCTTAGGAGTCCGAGCGGCGGATCCTGGTCCAAAACATCGGACCAGACTTGTCTCCGGCGGCCGTCGATATTTTCATGAGGATTGAATACGACTGCAGTATTTTCTAATCTACTGTGAACATATTATGCTTTATACAATATTTCCGCTACATTAGAATTTTTGAAGTTGGTTGCGGTTCTCATTTGGAGGAATTCGAGGTTTGTCAAGGGTGAATCCGAATGGTTCTGGGGGAAGGCCCCCCCCTCCCCCCTATGCGTTAGTACTGGCGTTCTACGCCAGCAATCGAAACATGCGCGCTTCAAAATGTGTTTCATTTGGTCCTATTAAATGTTTTAAACAAATATTCAAAAAATCTAATGAAACGGAAACTAGATTAAGTAGGTAATTAAGTAATCTTATCTAAATCTACGATTTTTTACATAAACCGTTCTGCTCTATTACGCCCAACTCATCATCTAAGATAATTTGTTTCTCACGCTTTGAAGAATCTAATTACTACTTGGGTCTTAATCATTTTTGAAATTCTAATACGTGTCACTTAGCTTACTTAAGTTGGTAGCTAAAATTTATAAAGATTTTCCACTTATAAAAGTTTTGCTAAATTAGTGAATTCTAGTTTTAGACGAATTGGTGGTTCTCCTTAGAGCATCAAGGTTGACAGGTATGCCACCCGTCAGAGGAGTGGCCTTTACGGGCGAAAGCCTCGTCCCAACGTGCATGCACAATGTGCCACTAGTGAGTGTGTGTGTCGGTGTCAGTGTTGTCGATGCATAGAAGATGACGTTGTTAATTTGAAATTATTTTATTTAGTTATGATTTGAAATTAGTTTAATTAGTTTATTTAGTTTGAAATTATTATATTTAGAAATGTATGCGTCTGTACTTCTGTAGCGATGAAAGAATATTGTGTATGTGTGACAAAATAAAAATGTGTGCGTTCTTCCTCCCGCACCAGATTTGGCACAAAAATTATATATCGAAGCGAGGCGCTATGCCGTCTCTACTGAAGGGTGAGTCAGTACCTTTGATGCTCTAAGGACTTCTCTCAAAATATATTTTTAAATGCTGCTTTTAAACTGCTTTGCAACTTGTCATTCACCTATATGGTTCATTCATGGGTGGCGGCCGTATTCGTTTTGTTGCTGCTGTTTGTTGCTGAAAATTTGAAACAACGTCTGTGTGTCTAATTGTTTTGTGAGTAAATAGATGCTGGTGTTGCCTCTCTGCTCTGTTGTTGCGATCCAGTCGCGCGTAGTAGAGTACCACTCCTTAATGAAATATCAAGGGAGGATGCAGATTTGGTTATTTTTATATGTACCATAAATCAGCTACGCAAAGTTGCGACACATTACCTTGAGGGTCTCACTGCTGGCAGCAGTATTACAAGTACATAGTTTTAGTTACATTAGTTTTACTTTTAATACGCTTAGTTAATTTTGTTAAATTTATTCACTCTTGTGCTTGGGTCCTAACTGTAAGCAAGATCTTGACAGCTTGAATAATAAATAAATAAAGTAAGCAAGTTCAAAGTAGCGCGTAACTGGATCGCAAAACCAGCAATGAATAGCTGTATCGACACAGTCGCATTTTAGCATTGATATAGTCGCGCGTCTGCATCGAAACTAACGCATGTCGCATCGATGCAGACCGTATGTGTTTACCATCAATTGCGCCAATTACGTTTGGGATATTTTCGTATTTCCTAAATCCATGATGTATGCAAATGTGATTATTTATATCTTTTAACTTAAATAAACTGCTGTAAAGTGACAGCATCGTTAATGGATTGCTGCTAAAAATCGCATTGTGAAAAGGGCCTTAAAGCGAAAAGTTCTGGTTTTTACTCCAAATTAATTTGTAATGTAACTTGAATACAGGTATAGTGCAGCTCTCTTCGATAACTTACATTTAATATACCCTCTCTAAAGCATGTTATAGCGAAATCGTATACAATTATGTGCCCGTTATACAACCTTTAAGTAACCTTTTGTGAAGGATTTGAATACGTAGGGAGAAAGTCGAATTGTCTAGGATATGGCTTGCATCTTTAGCAAGGTCTAGCCTTAAACAAAAGGTATTCATAGAATTTCTTCTGCATATTAGTCAACGAATGACTAACGGTGCAGTGCGATAGAGAAGTGCTCAGGTTAGATACCTGCCAAAAAATAACAGTCATGTTTCCCTGAAGTGGCATAAGGGTTGTCTCATGTCCCACGAGTAGTACTCAATAGGTAAAATCCACCAGCACGTCTTTCGTCCTCCAAACGGCATTTGGCTAACGTAGTAGTCTATGACATACATCCCTCTCACAACCGAGAGGAGACCTATGTCCATCAGTGGGAAATAGGAGAGTAGGAGCTAGATCCGTCCAGCCAGCAACTCCAGGAAGAATGACGGTGTATGCGTGGCCGCATGCTACCATACGTGCCATGCCGGTGTGCATCGGAAGGTGCAGGAGAGCCCGAAGATGGGCCCATTATGGGCGCCGCGCGTGGAGGAGATCCCGGATTCCTCCCCAAGCGTAAAGGCTGGCCACTGAGGGGGTTTTAGTGCGGTCAAATCCCACATAAGTCGGTATCCTGTCCCAAGGTACCGGTTACCTCTTGAAGGTTTTCCCCCAGATACAAAAAAAGGGTGGTGTAAGATTAAAAAGGACTGACACAAAAATCATCATCCACGTATCCAATCCTGTAGTTATTAAAAGTGAAAATGATCGCAATCAATGTCCATTCCAGGCTGACAGTTAATTTGCACTAAATCAGAAACCAGCTCGGGGCAATCACTAAATTGTTGATGCTAGATAGTTTGAAAATCAACACGAAAATTGGATCTGATGGAACAGTAGGCCAGATCTGATACGTTCGAAACCAATATTAAATCTCATTCTATTTTTAGGGTACCCCATTCTTCTTTTAAATTTTAACTTCTTTTTTATGTTAATGAAAGTCTGACATCAGTTTTCTAAACATTTTGACCGAGATGGTAAGTTGGAGAAGTTAGAGCTGGTAGATTTAAGGCGTGTAAATTCAGGAGCTTGGTTCTGAGATCTGATATCTTATTCACAGAGTAAGCTATTATGTACTCGTCCTTACAAAATTTTAAATGAAAATGTTTTGATGGGATTCAGATTTCTAGCATTTCAGCAAATATCCTATCAATATAAAATTGAGAGTATCAGAGCTATGCAATTGAAACTTTGTTTATTTAATTATATGACTAATGACATCATTACCGGTAACTAACTGGTATATTCGAAACCAAAGATATAGGGATTCAACGACGAAGCACTTTGAGAAAAGGTAGATACTTAGTGCCTTTCCGCGTCGGTTAACTTGACTTGGCGGGGGCACTACCATGCCCCAAGATTTACGGCTATGAAGGAGAACACGCGTACAAGGGATAGAAAAGTAGAATGTATCCTTACTTCTTTTATTAGGTTTGTCCCGCGACGCCTCATATTTTAACCAAAAGTAGCCCTATTTCTTTTTATAGCATTAGCCAACTGCCAATAAAAGTTGTTACTAAAGTAAATAAAGCCGTTTCAAAGAATATCTAGAACGGAAACCAGACAGACGGAAGGAAATATAATATTTTCAAAATTAATTTTAACTCGTGTTATACAAAATCTTAAATAGCTATGCTCACTTTCTTAAAGCTCCAAGTAGGATTTCAGCAATATTTTGATACAGTATGTAATGAATTATTTTAGGATTATGATTACATCGCAACAACAGCAGAACGCAGCACTATCTATGACGCTTATTACAGACGATTACCTGCCCGCGCTTTTGCTTGGATGTGTAAATTACTACAGTCTTAGAAGGAAGTTTAGTTCCTAATTTATTTAATTATTTCGTGTATTACAAAGGGCTAGAAATAACGTTCTTCATCACATACCTACCCTTTTAGCTTCATAGTTATATATTCTGTTTTATACGCTACAAGAGGTATCTTCATGACGATGTGAGAATTTAAGGACAATTTCACGGTTCATCCGTTTTTAGTGGAACAACTTGATTGTTTTAAAAAAAAGAGTAGCACATAGCTATGTAACAACCAGTAAAAGTAACCAAAATTGAACTAGCTGTTTTAACAATAACTAGAACGGAAATCAGTCAGACGGACGGACTTATATTTACCCAATCACACTAGGTAAATAGTATTACATTGACGTAAGAAATTAACGTTGCTAACCTAAGGCTCCTCATATCTGTACCTAGTGTTGCCAGGTAGCCAAACCTAATAGCCGGACAGACCAGCCAGTTTGGCCGGACATTTGGATAGAAAGGCCGGACATCCTACATTATTGAGGATTTTGTGTCTAAGTATTAATAGGTACGACCAAAAAAATTGTATGTAAAATCAAGCTTTTTTTATTGTTCTCGTAAATTTTGTTAAATTCTAACGAATATAAATAAAATCCAATGCCATATCACTCATATCAGTCTTAAGAGGGACCGACCGACAGTCGACTCGCCTGCGCTGGACCACGCTCGGCGCTCGCTCTTTAGCGTAAAAAGCCTAACAAAAGCCGGACATGCCGGACACCGTTTATTTTGGCCGGACACGCAATCAAAAAGCCTAACTATGTCCGGCTTTATCCGGACGCCTGGCAACGCTATCTGTACCATTATTTAGAGCAAACTCAATATTTTGCTGCAGTAAGTATACAATTATTTGGGGTTGCGATATAAGAACTCAGTGCTTTCGAACCACTTGCTGCTTAATTTTTCATGGACCCATTTTAACTAATAAATCTTCATATCAATGAAATAATTTTAGTATATTTTTTCTTTATAACTGACAGGCAAAGCTTAAAGAGAGAGAGAGATAAGTATTATTTAGTTACGTTTTACATGTAGTCGTAACTACCTATGTAACAGTCCAATTGAGCGAATTCTATTACACCAAACTGCAAAACTCATTAACAAAACAGCTGATTTTAAGTGCAGTGTGATTTTAAGTGCAGTTAGCTGCAGTATACAATTATTTCAGTTCGCGATGTGAGAGTGAAGATACTTTCACTGCGCAGAATTGTTCACGAGCAGCATTGTCTTTGCTTGTATGTGTGTTTAAAGGAACTTAATGTTTGTCCTTCTGTATTAATAGTATGTTAATAGTTCGAACTGTGTTTATCTGCTGGAAGCTTTTCTTATCTGTAACCCCGGGTTAAACGGCTAGAAATGTGTTAATGCTAATGGTGTACCTATCAAATGTATAACTGTATCCTTTATTATATTTTATAGTATGTGCATGGCTACTCGTATATGCGTTAAAGAGAAAATTCTTATGAATTATTGTCATTTTTACAATTTTAATTCCTTTTTTTACAATCCCATGAAGTTTTATTTAAAACATACGTAAATAATGATGGAACATTCACTAGTCTAAACCAAATACATTGCATTTTACCACAACTGCAGGTTGAAGAAGTAGAAAAAGAAGACCTCACACATAAACTCATTCTTTACGCCTCTATGAATTCAAGCTCATGAATTCGATTTTAATATTGTCTAGGTTGTCAATAGTTTTGTTGTTGTCGTGAAACTGAAAGATTCGATTTCATAAATTACATCGATTTCATTAATCAAATCTTATGACTTAAAAAGAATTGTCTTTTTAACTTTTACTTGTAAAATATTTAAGAATAATCCACATTTTTATATTTTTTGATATAATTAATGAATACATTATAAAATTGGGAAGACAAAACCTTAAAATTTGGTAGTAAATGTGTTTCTTGCTCAGAACTAATAGGTACCTATGTCAAGCTATTGTAGTTTGATGAATTAAAACTAGAGTAACTAGGTTTAATATTAATAGATGGTGAACAAGCTCTCCACGCGTGGTTTAGCTCACGTGTACTACACGTAATTTTCCTACAGGTATGAGATATTTTCCCCTAGTAAAAAGTAGCCTATGTTACTCTCTAGTCCCCCAACTGTAATCTATCTATTCTATACATATAATAAATCTGTAACAAGTCGGTTTCTGTACATTGAAGATATTTGAAAAAAATTGTCACTAGGGCTATTTATTAGCGTAATAGAACCCAAAACAATGATTTTTAGAATTATTGTCTGTTTGTCTGTTTGTCTGTTTATCTGTTTGTCTGTTTATCTGTTCGTTTGTGCGCGCTAATCTCAGGAACGGCTTAACGTAGAAGGATACGGTTTTCACTGATGTATTGGTATTTTTTTGGATTAACATTTAGGGTTTGTTTTATTTAAATCGGTTAACAAACAAAAAAGTTACGTCAATTTCAAGAATTGAATTAAAGACTGAAGCGACCATTACCGATACAAACAAATAGCTGCATCCTTTTAACGTCTCGCTCCTCTCCTGGGCTTCCCATTATTGGGGAGGCCTGGAGATTAGTTAACCACGCTGCTCCAATGCGGGTTTTTAAATTTAAGTGTGTAACTTTTGTAAGAGAATAAATTTAATGCGAGCGGTCACACCACAAGTTTCGATAATTACTAACATCTCTTAATATTCTGATAGCAAGTTTTCAATCACTTATGCTAGATTTCATCTCTAAATATTTAAAAAAAACCATACATATCACCACATATTCAAAGAAATCCTCAATACAAAATTAATGTACAAAACCTTAACAAAACGAGGCTACTGCCGACATCTATGTTCATATTCAGAACTATTTAGTGATCTGTTGCAAATTCGGTATATCGACAATTTAGTTTACACGCTATACGATAGATGTCGTCGTTACGCAATAATAACGCTATTACAAAGTGGATTGGTGGAGATTATTTCAAATAATTAATTACGAGTATATTTACTTAATAAAATATCTAATAAAAAAATTAACAACTTAGAGACCTTTGGAACTGGCGCTGACTGACAATGAGTACAATTCATTGTGGTAGAGGATTATGGAGGCGCGGCGCGGTGGTTACATCCACATATTATTGGTATGGAACTTATTTAATAGAAAATAATAATTATCGACTCGCGCAGGCGCGGTCCCAGTGGGTGGGTCACAGGGGACATGACCCCCCCCCCCCAAAAATCCCTCACTCATGCGTAGATGGAAGGCGAAACAAGCCAATTTGAGACACCTCTTCCCTCAAATTTCTTAGTGACCCCCCACCAAAATTTCTTGGCGACCCCCCCCCCAATTGAAGGCTGCGACCGTGCCTGGACTCGCGTGGCGCAATGGTTACCATGCCGGACTGCCAATCGAAGGGTCTCGAGTTTGATTCCCGGCGAAGCAGAAATTTGAATGATGAGTTTAATTTTCTGTTCTCGGTTTAAGTGTTTGTATTTCTGTCTCTGTGTGTCTCATGGTACCCATTACACAGTGTATATTTACCCTACTCTGGGGCTATCAGTGTGAAACGTAAAAAAAATCAAAGTGTTCTACCGACTTTACTATGCTGAGTGATCTTTTCAAAATGATAGCTATGTCACCATATCATGATTACACCACCAGTCGAAGGTTAAAGTTCCACAGGCCGCTTTGCTCCTCGCTCCTTTTGATGTTTGAACGGATGTTTAAGTTATGGGACAACCTTCCAGCTGAGGCATTTCCAGTGGACTTTGACATAGGGTTCTTCAAGAAAGCTGTAAAGAAAGCTCTTCTTGAAAGCCGGCAGTGCTCGGGTGGCTCCGCTGGGGTTGCCCGTTTCCATAGGCGACAGTGATCGCTTAACCATACGGCCTTTCTGCCTCTTTGTTCGGTTTACTTATAAAAAAGTGATTTCGAATAAACGAATAACCAATTGCCGAGGCACTAATAAAAAAAATATTGACAGGAGCAGACGTTTTCAGTGGTTAATTTAATAAGAGCTATTACATACATACGCAGTACTGGCACTGGTGTTACACTAATATGATAAAGCGTCACGGCAGCAGCACGGCATGGTGGTCACGCCCAGATTAATATTAGTAATCGATATATTTATTTCTGATGCTGTGTGAAGGGTTGTTAATAGAACTAATTGACTCTTAATCGCGTAGGGCCTGATCCTCTCACGCTGCTCCAATTCAGGTTGATGACGTCTTCATTGTTAGTGGCCTAACTGCTGTCGCAAGTTTTAAATCGCTCAAAAGACCTCCATTAAGTATGAACGACAGTATGTTAACGACAATTGCAACCAACGTGTAAGCAACCAAGAATTTGACTCCCAACTACTAACCACGCCTGACATAGCGTAGACATTTCACCACCTTTTTGCAATATATTTAAGTTACTTTGATAATGAATCTATGCATTATTTGCAGCACAAATTATTTAATTATAATGATACTTTCCGCGGGCACAGCAGTACTATATAAACACTTTAAAATATTATAACACGTTTAATTTGTAAAGAGAAACTGATGATAACGACTGAAAACTCGGTATTATAAGAGGAGTACAGTAAGAATTGTAAGGACTCAGGAAGAATGTATCTACTCAACATAATAATATGAACTTTTGTATCATAAGTAATTTCATAAAAGGTAACAATAATCCAAGGGACAGTGGAGGGCAAGCGGTCACGAACGAAATTGCAACCTCATCAGCCACGACCAGGCTGTACTGCTCTGGAACGACCTACCTCTCTCCTTAAAAAAGGCTCCCACACTGTATTCCTTTAAAAAACAACTGAGAAAACACTTCTTGAATCTCAGCAACTAATTGCACACCGATATAATATGGTCACCGTATATTTATTGTATTTAGTATATTATATATGTATGTATTTATCATATGGTGTATATATATTATTATATCTATTAGTTATATTTGTATGTATGTATGTATTATTATTATTATTTATTATATGTATGTATATTCAACTTTTGTGTATTAGGTTATGTTATGTATGTTTGCTGTTTTGTTTCGCCTACCACAATTTATCGCCTTCATCAAGGGTAACTGGCAGAGAATGCCACTAGGCATTAAGTTCGCCCTTGTAAACTGTAGGTTTACAAAATGGTAAATAAATAAATAAATAAATAAGACCACTCTGTCAAGAGTGAACGACTAAGGAGGAGGAGGAACAAATAATCCAAGCCTAATCAAGCCTTTTGTACAAGTCTATCTACGCGGACGACGTCGCGGGCACAGCTAGTAAATAAATATAACCACACAAAAAATCACATTAATCTATAACACCGTTACACGTGAAACAAACAAATAAATAAACTTAGCATTTATAATAGGTAACAGTCGGGTATTATAATATTAGTATGACAGCCTCCGTGGCGTAGTGGGTGATGAGCCGACTGCGAAGCGTTAGGTCGTGGGTTCGATTCCCACCCAGGACAAATATTTGTGTGATGAACATGACTATTTGTTCTGTGTCTGGGTGTTAATTTATCTATTTAAGTATGTATTTAGAATTATTTATGTATGAAAGCTGATAAACATCAGCTTTCTGATCACCATAGCACAAGCTCTGCTTAGTTTGGAATCAGATGGTGTTGTGTGAATTGTCCAAAGATATTTATTTATTTATTTATTATTATTCTAATGCCATGCAGAGTTTCATGTTTTCTTTACTATTCCATTGTATTGTAATGGTTTTATATGGTGTAGTCGTGACTGCAAACTTTATAACTGCACCATTCGATAAAGGCTAAATCGGATTTGAAATTTAGCTGCAGCCTGCAATTATCTTAGACGATATAAGATTGAGAGAACTTTCACTGCAAACAATTATAGGTTACTAGCCGTTTTCCATGTGTGAGTAGAGGTCTTACTAAGAAGTTCACATTCTATTTTTTTCAATGATGCGTTAACAATGTGAAATGACATTTGGCTCTCTTGCCTTCAGCGGGAAGACAAAGCATATACCAAGTTTAAAAGTTGGACAGCAGACACGTTTGCAATCAACCTTATATTTGGTTCTCGCTGCATCCATAGATATCTGCACAGAATCGCAAGATAAGATCCACGGAAGTGAAGCAGCTGTGCTCTCTGAAGGCTGATGGATGGCTCTTGTAGGGCGCGGTCCTAGGAAGGGGGTCACAGGGGACATGACTCCCCCCAAAATCCATCAGTCATGCATAGATGGAAGGCGAAACAAGCCAATTTGGGACACCTCTTCCCCCAAATTTCTTAGAGACCCCCCCCCCCCCAAATTGAAAGCTGCGACTGCGCCTGGGTCTTGTGTGTCTTGCCTGTAACCGAAACCTTTACCCAAAACATACAGAGTATCCTTATGCTTTCTTTCCTAAACACTTGCAAGGAACCGTGTTTATTGAAGCTGTGGGTAGTCGTGACTAAAAGCCGACGCCCTGCGAACATAACTGCACCATTCGATAAAGGCTAAATCGAATCTGAAATTTAGCTGCAGCTTACAATTATCTAAGGCTCGCGATGTAAGAGTGAGAGTACTTTCACTGCACGCAATTACCCACCTAGCCCGACTTACAGGTTACGTGGTGTTAATTTGTCGCTGCAGCCCATGGATATTTACAACCTACACACAACCCTAAGAACACTATCTTTCTTAGGGTTGTGTGTAGGTTGTAGAGTTCTCCGAAACCAAGCAGCCGCGCTGCGACTTCCAAGGCTAATTTTTGCCTTATGTAAGTCTGGCTGACACACGGATTTTTTAACCGACTTGGTTTAAAGAAGAAAGTGCAGCGGTGGAACATTATGGGTCGGAACAAGCAAGTTCTATCTAATATATAAAATTCTCGTGTCACGGGGTGCGTAATTGAACTCCTCCGAAACGGCTCGACCGATTTTCGTGAATCTTTGCAAGGATATCGGCTAGGGTGGAGAATCGGACAACATCTATTTTTCATCCCCCTAAATGTTAAGGGTGGTCCACCCTTAATTTATTTTTTATCTTTTTGGACAAAATTTTTTGTTTTTATTTTTTTATGATACATCATACTAAAATACATACAACCCTAAATTTTCACCCCTCTATGATCAACCCTTATTTTTTATTTATTAAAAGAATTATTTATTATTTATTTATCACATCGGTTGGATCTGCGAATCGGACAACTTGATGTTGTTCATCCCCCTAAGTGATAAGGGTGGCCCACCCCAAACATTTGAACGCGGTACGGAGTTCGCGGGTCAGCTAGTAATAAATAAAAAACAACGGGTCGCACTCCGGTAGTGCCGGCAGAAGTGAAAACTTGAACATTAACGTTGCGCATTTTTGATATGTATTTTAATGGTTAGGGAATAATTTCGCACACAACGAATTGCTTTAATTATCAGTATTATTTTTCATACAGTATTTTCAGTAAGTAGATTTTCATAAAATACTCACTCATTTTTTTTCACTACTCTTCGTCAATTTTTGCATTAATAGATGCACTTTATTCAATGTCCATATTCTAAATACTTGATATAAATGACCCATCCGTCTTACGAATATTCGATCAGGCCACTTGTCCTGACGCGAGTTTAACATTTTTTACCCATCCCAAAAAATGTGCACAACGTCGCTAAAGAAGTTTTCACTTGAAAAAATGTAATTATTTATCTATTTTTTATACTATTATATATTTTGTTTTATTATTGTAATGT
The DNA here is from genome assembly GCA_911387765.1 of Pyrgus malvae. Classification (NCBI taxonomy): domain Eukaryota; kingdom Metazoa; phylum Arthropoda; class Insecta; order Lepidoptera; family Hesperiidae; genus Pyrgus; species Pyrgus malvae. Next base: position 11,060,664 of record OU426969.1, read on the forward strand.
GATATTAATGACCAACGTTTCGAATTCATACATTCATTATTTGGAATCCTTTGCTCGAAATCTAACTTAGGACCACTGGCACAGCACCGGCACTGCTTATTTTTGTTAGCGTGGTGACTAGAATTTCATATAGGTTGTAAATAAATAAATAAATAACGCTTCACACACAAAGCCTCACAGTGGGGTAGATGTACCCTGTGTCGTGGGTACCATGAACACACACAAAGACAGAAACACACACCCAGACCGATAACAGAAATTTTAAAGTCATCATTCAAATTTCTGCTTCGCCGGGAATTGAACCCGGGACGCTACGATCGGCAGTCTGGCATGGTAACCATTACGCCAAGCGGGTCGTCAATTTTCACAAAATAACTTTTCCAACAGTATTTAATGTCCTACTGCAGGGCACAGGTCTCCTCTGAGATAAGCCATAGTCCACCGCGCTGGCCCAGTGCGTTGGTGGACCAAAATTTTTACTTTTTGCATGGCTGCAACCCTTTTTGCGTCCCACTGCTGGGCTCGTGTCTCTCCCCATTCTTGGGGAGGTCTGGAGCTTACTCAACCACGCTGCTTTACTAAGGTTTGTTAAAGTGGAGTGGTGGACATTTCTGCATCCATTCATCCATCCATCAGCCTTTTACTGTCCACTGCTGGACATAGGCCTTCCCTAACGTTCGCCACTCCTTCCGGTCCTGGGCCTTCTGAATCCAGCGACTACCCGCTGTCTTCTTCAGGTCATCAGTCCACCTGGTTGGAGGGCGGCCTGAACTCCTTTTGCCGAGACGTGGTCTCCATTCAAGGACCTTTCTTCCCCATCGGTTGTCGGTCCTCCTAACTATATGGCCTGCCCATTGCCACTTCAGCTTGCAGATTTTGAGAGCTATGTCGGTAACCTTAGTTCTTCTACGGATTTCATCATTACGAATTCTGTCGCGTAGAGAAATACCAAGCATAGCCCTCTCCATCGCTCGCTTGGCGACCCTGAGCTTATGGAAAAGGCTAACTGTAAAAGACAACGTCTCAGCGCCGTAGTTCATCACTGGCAACACACACTGCTCGAAAACTTTCGACTTCAGGCACTTAGGTGTTCTGGACGAGAAGACACTTTGTAATTTCCCGAACGCTGCCCATTTCTGCATAACCATTCGTATTTCAATCTTACTGTATGTATTTAATTAAGTTAATAATATCATAGAACTCGTAATACAGTAATAAGTAAACCGGAGATATTTTATTTTATGTAGTCTAGATTATACACTGTGTAGTTAATTTAATCATGCAACTGTAGTTAATTTAATGTTGCCCATAATTGATTACGCAGATGTGTCCTACCCTGATCTCACGGAAAATCTTCTAAATAAGCTAGAGCGCCTTCTTAACAACTGCATTCGGTTTATTTTCAACTTACGCAAATACGATCATATTTCCAAATTTCGAAGCCAGCTCAAATGGCTTACCATTCGACAAAGGCGTAACTCTAGGATTTTAATGGGTCTGTACTCTGTCTTGCATGACCCATCTTCTCCTGTGTACCTCAAGGAAAATTTTCAATACCTCTGCTCTGCCCATGACAGAGGATTACGTTCCACGAAAAATCTTAGTCTCACTCTTCCGCCACATAATAGTGGATTTTTTCATCACTCCTTCACAGTTCAGGCTATACAACTATGGAACACCCTACCCGAAAATATAAGAAAGGCACCCAGCAAATTGGCATTCAAGAAGTTGGTCCGAGAGCATTTATTGAGTATCCCCACAACCATCTAATCTTTTTAATAATAAGAGTTCTATTTTTAGTTCCTATAAATATGTGTACGTTTATATGTATGTATATGTATATATGTATGTATGTATGTATGTATGCATGTATTTATTTATGTGAGTATGTATGTATCTATGTATATATATTATGTATGTGTATTATAGTGTGTATTATATTATTAGTATGTAGTTATAATATATCATTACTCTACTATAACATTTTTTCTTCTTCTTAATCATTTGTTCCTGTAGCTTGTTTATTATGAAAGCCTACCTCACATTCTCAACATCACCCAGGGTCGACCGGGAGACAATGCCAATAGGCATTAGGTTTAACCCTTTGTGAATCTTAGTTTTAAGGTGTTTCACATAAATAAATAAATAAATAAATAAATAAATAAAACAGTCAGTTTTATACGGAAATAATAATGAGGCGAAATTAAATGCTCACATCTAAGTTTTTAGGGTTCTGCAGAATAGGAGTACATGTATTCAAATAAATAAAATTGTAGTGTCTGTTTGTAAAATTAAAATAACCTTTATATTATACGGTACAAACAACATTTTTTTTAATTTTTGTCTGTCTGTTTGTTCCGGCTAATCTCTGAAATGGCTGGACCGATTTTGACGGGACTTTCACTGGAGCAACTTAGGCTACTTTTTTTAGAAAAATTCTAAAACTAAAGTCCACGCGGAGGAAGTCGCGGACGGCCGCTAGTTACTGATATATTATGTTATTCCTATATTTACGGTACGGGCACGGTCCCTATTGTTATCGTTAAATGGCAGTTGTTACACCTAACAACCCTTTTTGCATTTACGAGTCTCACCCCATTATTGGCGAGGCCTTAAACTTACTCCACCATGCTAATTCAATGGGGGTCAATGGAGATGCGGATGGCAACCTAAAAACCCAATTTCGTATGTTTTCAAACCTCCAATAACGGAGGCTCCGTTAGAGTTTACGACTAGTATCTATCGACCGATATAAAGTAACAACCCAATAACACCGACGGCTTAACGTACCCTCCAAAGCACGGGAACCACCCATCTCACAGCATGACCACGCTCGTTTGTCTTAGCTGCGTAGATTTAGGGTTCTACATCAACCGCCGAATCATCTGTGTTGTTTGTTGACTTAGGATTATAAAATTTGGTCAAAAGTCTCTCTAAATGGAATAGGATCCGAAAACTGGGTATTTGTAAAAAAAGGCACACTAGTGTTTCTTTTTCTTTTCTACAAGTAACAAAAACGTTACTTTTTCTGTGAAATTAATGTATGGCACGGAACCCTTTGTATGCTATTTAGACACGCAATTAGCCAGTTTTTATATGTACAATGTACATTGCCTATACGATATCTGTGTGTCTCGGAAATCTAGAAATTGTTGAAAGTTTGGTTAATTTAGAAAATGTTTGATACTGTAAATGCAATTGTTTGCTTTAAATGTGGTATATTTTTCAATTGGTAAATACCTATTTGTAAATTAAGGTATAATTTCAAAAACTAAAAACATGCTTTTGTGAAAATACGAACTAAAAAGTAAAAAAATAAGAAGAAAATGTATTTTACTGTAAAAAAAAGCGTAGGGTGCTTTTGACGTCATGCACTCCAACCTTTTTTTACAGTCAAATACATTTTCTTCTTATTTTTTACTTTTTAGTTCGTATTTTCACAAAAGCGTGTTTTTAGTTTTTTAAACTACATTATTTATTTTTAATTTTTAGTTGGATTTTCCTTCATATTATTGCATTGTCATCGGTCCTTGACCCCTGTGCAAATCAAGTTAATCAGACGCTTAGAAGTAGATGAAAATGAAGTTAAAAGATTCCGTTACATACAGGTCAAGCTAACATAAGCGTGTTATATAATAATGAGTCTGAATCTTGACGTAGTGGAAAAAACCTAAATGGCCTTTAACATATTTCTGTGAAAGTGATTACCGCAGTTACTGGCCATACAACATCTGTGTTATTATCTCTTCTTGATAATAATACAGATGGTATCCTCTCCCAAGGTGCCGGGTACGAGTATGACGCCCTCTCACCCATTGAAAATAAAAGGCAAAATTAGGCAGCGGTGGTAATTTTCAGAGCCTTGTGTATGTTGCGGTAGATAGAACTACGGTCAAGCGATAGATAGTACGGTCAAGCTATACAACTTACCGGACAGACCGGTGGGGAAACATTAATGAGATGATGATGAACTATGTATTCATTGTCTATAACAATAGATCGTCTTTTCATTTTCAAAAGTAATGTGACCAACAATAGAATATCAGTCGCAAAACTCCCATTACCTAAACTCATTCAACTTTGTTTCAAATAAATTAGCCTTCTTTATTAAGGTTCAATACCGTTAGGGCAAAATTGTAAGAGTACTGTGATGTGAATGAGAGAAAAGCGTTGCAAAAAATTCAAACAATATCTGAAGTTTGTTAAGACATTTGATTGGAGATATGTATACGAGTATGTTGCTTTTGTAGGTATAGCATAAAACTCAATAAATCTTACATGATCATTGATCATACACGATGCATTGCTTACAGTTAATTATAATCCTTTTTTTCTTTTTCTGAGGTAATTTTTTCTTTCAGATTTTCAAATCAATTATTTATCTATTTCATCTTAAGTCACCATTAAAGGTAAACAATAGTATACAGTTATATTAATCGACTTGTAAATCCAATAAACTATTCGTTAAGAATATATTCGTCTTAAATTAATAATTCAAAAAACATAATAAATAATGAACAAATCATTAAAGTGACAAGGTAAAAGTCCCACTTTTAAACTCACTCAAAGATTCATAAGAACAACCCACAAGAACATATGTTTACACGTGTATGAAATCGATAAAAGAGATTGAAGTAGTGTGGTCCCAATGATTGATATTATGTTATCATATATCAATCTAAACCCACAAGGCTAATTGTGGATTTACTAGAGCGTCATCAGGACTTTTGTGCATTTTATAGGTTGGGTGGTAGGAATATGAAAAGATTATATGACATTTTCCAATCTGTGGGGAGAGCGCCTATAGATTTTCAAAAAAAAAAACGAAAGGTACAGGTAAAATAACGACAAATATCGGTCAACAGTAGAATAAATTAAATGCATGGTAAGTCATATTTCAGTAATCTGATGATTTTACTATGAATGTATACAAAACAGCGAAATAAAAAAAAACAGCAATTTGGCAATCTCGGGGGAGTTCGAATTTTTATTATTCAAAAAGTCATAGTTTAATGGTAACGGGGTATTCTAATCTGACCATTTTGAAATCCGGAAGTAAGATAAAAAATAATAATTTACCATATAGAAGTTTTTATTTTTATTTTTGTCGTAGCAGTATTCATCATCATGCAAGGTGTAATATCTTAATTTGACGCGCTTGAGTAAATTCGAAAATCCCCTGTTGTGCTCCCCTACTGTACGTGAATGGATATTAAATACGAGTGGTCAGATGACATAACTACGCTGCAGTGGGTGTGGTAGTTTGAGATAAATTACTCGTTTCAATATTATTTCCGGTCCCGTACCGTTCCGATTAACTGTGCTTCGTACGGATGGCACGTTAATCCGTCCGTCCCGCTTGTTATCGATATAATATTACAGTCTTCAAGCCTGGCTGCAACCCTTTTTGCGTTCTACTGCCGGGCACGGGTCTCTCCCTATTATTGGGGAAGCCTGGAGCCACACTGCTCCAATGCGGGTTGATGGAGATGCGGGTTAGTGGCCAACCCGCCGTCGGATGTTTTCAAACCGCCCTATGGCCTTCAAAAATGTTTTAAGATTGTTATCAATCGACAACAACCAGGACCGACGGCTTTACGTGCCCTCCGAAGCACAAAAACGCGTATGATTTTTTTTGCTATTAGCGGTCACCCATCTAAATCCTTTCTCTTAATTTGGCTTAGTTGCATAGATCGCTTGCGTTCTACGCTAACTGCCGGGCCATGCACGATTCACACCTAGTCAGTTAAAGTCACTAATGCTACGAGACCACACTTCAAAGATTTCAAAGATTTATTAGTGACAAAAAACATACATTTAACACAATAAATTTTTATACAGTTCTTTTGAATACATTTATTGATTTTTCTATTCAGTTATCGGTGCCATCCTAGTAGGCATTTAAAAATGCCTGTGTCAGGTCAGGAGGCTCCGCTCTTCCATATCTCTAACAAGAGTATCAATACATACAGTGATAAATCTGAGAATATGTACTTATAAATATGTACATTAAAATATGTATATAAAAAATTAAAAGATACGATATTTTACAATGATTATTATGTTACATTTAATATGTATGTGTGTGTGACACTTGGTCTATACTATATGATTGATGTATGATACCATTGCATATACAATGTAAATGGATATTTAATAAGACTTGTGGATGCTTGTGGTTAGATGACATAACTGTTCTGCGGTGAATGTATGGTAATTTGAGATGAACTAGTTACATCTTCAACATGCTTTTATTTTTACTTACTATTGATTGAAACGGTAGTGCGTTTCTAACTATTAAGTACTACCAATCAAAATTCTAATTTATAGCACAAATTAGAACTTTCATTTACACTAGTGAGACTCCTTAGACCAATTTAATCAGGATCTGTCCCAAAATTCGTTTTTAGGGGACGTCTACTTACTATAAACTACCGTCACGCAAAATTTCATCCTTTACGTTAAGCGATTTTCGAAATTTTGTGATGAGTGAGTGAGTCACTTTTTGCTTTTATATACGAGTACTAGCCTTCCGCCAGCGGCTTCGCCCGCGTGGACTTGTTTAATGAGTCCCCGTAGAATAAACAATAGCCTATGTGCTATTCCAGGCTTCAATGCTATATTAAAATCATAGGCGTTTAGCCAGTTGCTTCAACCGCGTTGACTCTATTACCCGTTTTCACGTAGGAATGAAGCATTTTCCTGCGGTAAAAAGTAGCCTATGTTACTCAGGGTGATACAGCTTTCTAATGCTGGAACAATTTTTGAAATCGGAACAGTAGTTTTTGAGTTTATTCATTACAAACATACAAAAATACAAATTTTTCCTTTTTATAATATTAGTATAGATAAAGAAACATAATGTATGTAAGTATATAAGTGCAAAGATGATACAATTACGTTGCGGTGAATATAATGGTAATATGAGTAATTTTGGTACTTACATTTTTTTCAACCTTTTTTATGTCCCACTGCTGGATACATTGGTACAGTGGTCTTCTTCTCACAATTGACAGGGATTTAGGCCATAGTCCACTACGCTGGCCAAGTGCGGATTGGTGGACGTCATGCTGAATTTCTCTCAGGCATGCACGGCGATGGAGAACATCGTAATCAATATCACGATATTTTCTATCACAGTGGAGCAGCGATGAATGCGGACATCATAAATTTCTTTGTCAGAGGTGCGCGCCGCGGATTTGAACCCGGGATCGGTTGCGTGGAAGACTGGTTTTTTACCACTCGGCTATCGCCACTCAACATCATCATTATTACATGTTTAACAGACTTTTATTTTTATTAGCCAGTAATCGATACGGGAGCTCATGCGTGACTATTTAATTATATCTACACAGATAAAACTGTCAAGAGTGAATTGGTTTACAACTGGTTCCTGTGTTTTAATATTTTTGAAGTGAAAACTTCTTTAGCGGCGTTGAGCACTTTTGTGGGATGGGTAAAAACTGTGAAACTCGCGTCAGGTCACGTGTGCTGATCGAAAAACCGTAAGACGGTTGGAGGGTAGTATTGTAACATCGAAATCGATTAATCGAACAATCCATTGTTTATTTTTTAATCGATTGTAAGGGTTTCGATTAATAAAAAAATCTATTTAAAAAAAAAATATAGTTAAATTTTTTTTTCAAAGTATGAAAAAAATTGAACAGAATTAGAAAATGAAATATAAATTGTAATGTTTGTGTACGATAGCGCAATAAATAAATATTGTATTCTACGACATAAATAATAGTACTTTTATATTGATAATAAAAGCAATTCGTTCAAAATTATTATTCCCTAACTATTCCAATAAATCAAAAATGCACAACGTTAATAATCAAGTTTTCACTTCTGCCGGCACTCCCGGAGTGCAACCCGTAATTTTTTAAATCCTGAGTACCGGTGTCCAAGTATTTAGGTCATAGTCCACTACACTCGCAAAGTGTCTCATACGATCAGCTGTCACGCTTGCCCATTATCGACCTTTGGTTATCTCAGATATACGTATATATTATGTACTTTTTTGCTGCTGGGAGTTTTTTTCCGCCGCCTTTTTTCTCTCAGCTCAAAATCTAGCCCAAACTGACACCTAAGGGGGATGACCGGCAAAAATAACATTCATTAAGCGAATATTTTGTATTCTTAATATGAAATAAATATTTTGACTTTTTTTTGAAAGTGCGGTTTAGTTGACATCATACCTTTAAGAAATTATTAGTAGCTCTTAGGAATCCACGGTGATGGAAAGAATAATAATTTATCATATATTTTTCCCTCATCGTGGATCAGCGATACATGTAATACGCACCTTCTTAGTCCATTTGGGGTGTGTTCCGCGAGTTTGAACCCGGTATAACGTAATTGAACATATGAATAGCATATTATTATAAGTAACCGCAATTCTTGTATGACGACTTCCATGGTTTCGTTACATAAGTGATAGTAGGCTCAGCGGACGTTGACCTGCTATAAAAGTATCAAAATGTCTTAAATCTGATCGCTGTAGCACGCTTTTATATGGCCTCACGATCATAAAAACAAGAGCAAGTCGGACTCGCGCACGTAGGGTTCCGTACCATTGTCTAAAAAATCACGTTTATTGTATGGTAGCCCCCTTAAATATTTATTTTATTCTATTTTTTAGTAATTGATGTTATAGCGGCAACATAAATATATCACGTGAAAATTCCTAATGTTTAGAAATAGGTTCATGAGATACATCCTTCATGATGACACACAGACGGACAGACGGACGGACAGCGGAGGCTTAGTAATAGGGCCCCGTTCGCACTCTTGGGGTACAAACATAAATACTAAAACGAGGTAGTATACTTGAAAAATACGGTTGCCAGACTTGAATGATGTGGCTATCAGTTTTCGGATAAGCAGCGCAACGTCATGCAACCTCAGAAAAAACCAACACTAGTTTAAATTAAATAAATAAACATGTTTGGACAATTCACACAACACCATCTGATTCCAAACTAAGCAGAGCTTGTACTATGGTAATCAGAAAGTTGATAAACGTACTTATATAATTCTAAATACATACTTGAATAGATAAATTAACACCCAGACACAGAACAAATAGTCATGTTCATCACACAAATATAAAATTATGTGTATACTAGCTGTGCCCCGCTGTTTCACCCGCGTTAATTTTTTTAAATATCCCATTTTACTTCTGATAATTCCAAGAATATATGTACAAAGTTTCATGATGATCGGTTGAATAGTTCTCGCGTGAAAGAGTAACAAACAAACTTACTTTCGCATTTATAATATTAGTAGGAAGTAGGATTTTCATGGGTTGCTGCGACCATACACCGACACGTAACCGGCATACTCATAATGTACTGCTGAATTTAAATAAAACAAAAAATAATATAAATAGTTTATTTATTTATTTTACATTATACACTTTAAAAACATTACAAATACTAGCTCCAATTCGTTTTTAAAGGGACGTTATATATTTACCTGCCGTGCGGCGTAGTTCGGCTAGTGGTGTATAAAATATGTCGATGCTCTGATCCCATGCCACCAATCCATTGAGCAAGGTGAGCGCTCGTATCAGAGGAGACTCTTTTACGAGCAGGAGTCGACATTTTGGCACCGCAAGCAGCTCATGACGCCGCCGTCGAGCTTGAACATAGTTGTCCGGGACGTTTAGTGAGATAAGTTCTAGCACTGACGGGTTAAAAGTCGATCCTCTAAGTATCTGGACGAATGTTACAATTAGATAAATGTCTCGCCTGTATTCTAGAGTGTTGTATAATAAATAAGTAAGAGAACATCCTCGTTAAGTTCCAATGTATCAGACGTGCATTCATCAAATCATTTTCTCATACATATTCTATGACGATGTCACATTTTAACAGCTAAATAAAAGTATGTCAATTAATTAAGATCCACGTGGTGTAATGTTTACCATGCCGGGAAGCCGATCGGAGGATCCCGGGTTCGATTCCCGATGAAGCAGAAATTTTAATGATGACTTACTTTTAATGATTTTTGACGACCCGCGTGGCGCAATGGTTACCATGCCGGACTGCCAATCGAGGGGTCCCGGGTTCGATTCCCGGCGAAACAGAAGTTTGAATGATAAGTTTAAATTTCTGTTCTCGGTCTGGGTGTTTGTGTTCATGTCTTTGTATGTGTCCATGGTACCCACGACACAGGGTATTAATTACCTTACTGTGGGGCTATGAGTGTGTAACGTTAAAAAAAAAGATGACTATTTGTTTCTGTTCTCGGTCTGGGTGTTTGTGTTTCTGTCTTTGTGTGAGTCTATGGTACCCACGGGCCTGTATCGTGGGTATGATTGTGGATATATTTTTCTGCTCCCCCTACTGTGGGGAGAGTGAAGCGTTATTTATTTATTATTTAAAATTTGGTAGTCACTAAATTTATAATATATCAAATCTATTTTAATTGGCAAATTTAAATAAACGGAATTCGTTAACATTAATTTGAGTTGGTAAACAATCAAAATCTGTTGCTCCAAACTTCTTGTTACTAAAACAATGAATTTCTTAGTATAATCAGATAACACAAGACAATCCTTCTTGTGAGAAATGGGACCATAGAGAACAACAAGTTATAGAGCTCGTCAAAATATAATTTAAAAATAGAGAATTTTTTTTGCATTACTTTATTTATCGTAACTAAACGGTAGATCACATTTAAATTAAAAGTATGTAATTTAAATTCAAATCGTATCTATCGTTTTTAAAGTTAATTATTATTTAAAAATTAAACTTTAATTAATATTCAGTTTCACAACTATTCGATTCCACCTGTACTCACCATTAAAATAACCGCTTTATCCTTCATGCTTATCAATGTATATACGATACATAGCAAAATAAAATTTTATACAATTTTTTCTGTCTGTATATTTGTCTGTCTGTTTGTTCCGGCTCATCTCTGAAACAGCTGGACCGATTTTGACGGGACATTCACTGGCAGGCGGCTGATGTAATAAGGAATAACCTATGCTATTTTATTAAAAAAACTTTTATTTTAGAAAAAAATCTAAAACAAATCCACGCGGACGAAGTTGCGGGCGGCCACTAGTAATATATAAATCGAACAAAAAGTGCAATAACAATTTTATCATAATGATAATAAATATACTCTTGAGCACTTTTTATGAATAAAAAAAAATCAAAATTTTACTTCTTTGGTTATTGCCATTTTCTTAAGAAATAAGATAGTTATAAGATTTAGTAACAAGATGAAACTTGTGGGCTAGTAATAAGTAAATATGTAACATATTTTTATCAGATTAGTTTATAGTAAAAGCAGTTTATATCAATCTTGTATATCCGAAGTCTATCGGTACAAACAAAAAAAAAATCCTCTTGGTTATTTATAATAGTATAGGCATGTATCACGTACAAAAATAAAATAAGATATCAAATAGCACTCTACGGTCTGCTACTTTATTACTCTTCGTTCAGGATCAATGCTAATGTATTCAAATTGTACGAAATGTAGATTGTTTTGACCAAGATTATCCGAGGCTTTTGTTTTGTATTTGTATTCATTACACGATAGCAGAGCAGTGATAGCCGAGATAAGAATTTGCTATCTCTCATAATAGGGTTCGGGGTTCGTGTTCTAGCGCGAATTGTGTTTGAGGTTCCGTGGCCGTAAGAAAAAAAGAAACCCTTGTAGTGTCACTTAGCTGTACGTCTGCCTGTTCGAAAATTATTTTTAGTGTGTATCATGCGTAATGAGTAGGTAACAATTAACATTAATATCAGATTACCAAAGTCCCAAAAATAATTAAACAGAAAATAAAAATACCGCATATGACTATCATGTATTGGTTTACTATAAGGTACTCCCTTAGAGCATCAAAGTTACTGACTCACCCTTCAGTAGAGACGACATAGCGCCTCGCTTCGATACATAATTTTTGTGCCAAATCTGGTGCGGGGGGAAGAAAGCACACATTTTAATTTTGTCACCCATTCACAAATATTCTTTCAGCGCTACAGACGCATACATTTCTAAATATGTCAATTTCAATTAACAGCGTCATTTTCTATGCACCGTCAACACTGACACCGACACACACAGACACACTAGTTGTATAACTAGAAGGCACATTGTGCATGGACGTTGGGACGAGGGGTTCGCCCGTAAAGGCGACTTACTCTTACGGGTGTCATACCTGTCATACCTTGATGCTTTAAGGGTAACCCTGACCTTCGTTATTCGGGTAGGTGGAGAAAGAAAGAGGTTAGAGTTCTGGTGGTTATATAGTTATATATTGTCTCTAAATTACACTGCACACACTCGGCTACATGATTTGTGGCCCCGATACAAAAAAGGGCTTCGTGTCCCACCTTTTGGCTCCATTATTAGACCTTACTATCGGTTCCACGTTTATTGCAATAAAGTAATCTATACAAATATAATAATATAAATTTGGAGTGTCTGTTTGTAACATTAAAATAACCGCTTTTTACTACATGCATATGAATGTATATACGGTACATATACCAAAGTAACATTGTTTACAATTTTTGTGTGTCTGTTTGTTTGCCCATCTGTATGTCTGTCTGTTTGTTCCGGCTAATCTCTGAAACGGCTGGAACGTCAAAATCGTGACGGGACTTTCACTGGCAGGTGGCTGATGTAATAAGGTGTAACTTAGGCTACTCTTCTTATATATAAAATTCTCGTGTCACAATGTTCGTTCCCATACTCCTCCGAAACGGCTTGACCGATTCTCATGAAATTTTGTGAGCATATCGGGTAGGTCTGAGAATCGGCCAACATCTATTTTTCATCCCCCTAAGTAATAAGGGTGGCCCACCCCAAACATTTGAACGCGGTACGGGGTTCGCGGGGTCAGCTAGTATTCTAGAAAAATTCTAAAACTAAAGACAACGCGAACGAAGTCGCGGGCGGCCGCTAGTAATTAATAAATGGAGCAGCAGCCGAGCATGGAGAACACGTGGTTTTAAGTATTTAGTAGTAGGCAGTAGCCAATGGACATTTAAGCATAACCTAAAATGAAACCGAGCCGAACCCACATATTCATAAATATGAGTCCCACTGCTGGGCACAGGTCTCCTCTCACTAGTGAGAGGGATTTAGGCCATAGTCCACCACTGGCCAAGTGCGGATTGGTGGACGTCATGCTTTCGAGAAATTATGAACATCGTAATCAATTAAATATCACGATTTTTTCCATCACCGTGGAGCAGCGATAAATGCGCACATTAAACATTTCTTTGTCAGAGGTGCGCGCCGAGGATTTGAACCCGGGATCGATCGCGTCGAAGACCGCGGATTTATACCACTCGGCCATCGCTGCTGCTCTCCTCTCCTCTGGCTTATATAGGGTCATCTTAACGAATTCATAGACAATAGTAAAGCCTGCTAAGCGTTTGTCAAAATCGGCATGAATCGATGGCATGAGATAACGAACTCACGTCAAATAGCGCTCTTTGCATAGCGATGCTTGGGAATACGGCTGTAAGTGTCGCCTGATGTCGCTATTGCTCCTGCTGGCTCATTATCGTGTCATGTAAGATTGACCGGTTAAATTAAGTTTTATAAATTAAAATACATAGTTACAGCTCGACCAACCGCGAACTAAAAGCACAGTTAGATACTCAAAACTTAAAAAGGTGCCGAAATCATGTTACATCACAGTATCAATACCAACATTATATCATTACGAACATTGTTGTATTGTATCACTATTTCGAAAGATTGTTCAGTTCACATTGTATTGAAAATTCGATTGTATCAAGCAGATTTACTTATTACGTAACTTTACTCTGTTTTCAGTAACCTTTATAGTGGTAATCCGAAGAGCAAATTATAACGAAAACGGGTTGTGTACCTCTTTTAAGGGATTGATTAAAGCCGAATGGCTAACACACAGCAATTGACTCCGATGTCAACGGTTCAAATCCTGACGATCACATCTGACTATGATCGTCAGGATTTTTCTTAAGATTCAAACTTCTTATGTACGTTTTTATCAATTCTCAACAGAGATAATTGGTAGGTGGTAGAACTATTATGGTTCGCCCGGGGACCTACCACCGCTGCTCGCACTTCTGCCGTGAACCAATTCTATTGTGTTTCGGTGGAAAGGTGCAGTTGCCGGCCACACTTACATGAGGCGACCACCAGAGCAGCCAACGCAACTGCATGCGACCTCAAACAAGAGTTAACTATGCTTGTTTGAGGTTGTATGTAGATGTCCATGGGCTGCAGCGACTACTTAACACCACTTGGCCTGCACGCTAGTCTGCTACTTCATTCAAATAAAAAAAACTAAGCATATTTAGTTTGAACTAAATATTTTCCTTAAAACTAATCTACTGCTCTTACTACTTTCACGATCTACAATGTTTGTCAACATGATCGCAAAAACAGACTCTCTGATTGCTGATTTTGTTTAAATACATTTCTCCAAATAATACACATTGTTACCACGCGGGTCTGCCAATCGAACCCGGAACGTTTGATCCCCAGCGCGGCAGAAAATGGAATGATAAGGTTTAATTTACAATTTCTTTCTGTTCGGCGCTGCGAGTGTGTGGCGACATTTATTTATTTAAAAGTAAGAAACAGATATGTAATCAGAAAATTCGGAAAATAATTGATTATTTCACTGATACTAAGTTATCACATTAAAAAACCGGCCAAGTGCGAGTCGAACTCGCGCACCGAGGGTTCCGTAAAATATTCTTAATGTTATTCAATTCTCCAGTGTTTCGAGTGCGAGTCGAACTCGCGCACCGAGCGTTCCGTAAAATATTATTAATATATGATGTAACTAAAATTGACGGTTTTTGCAATTTTTCCTTTATCTGTGCTATAAGACGTTGCTTCGTACCAAATTTCAAGAATTTGATTTCACCGGATGTACCCTGTAGATTTTATTCCTTTGCGAGTGTCGAAAATTTGCGGCAAAACGGCTGTATATTTTGATTGCGCTGGCTTAGAAGTTTGATATTTTCACAGCTCTAAGGGACAGTAGACCTATACCTCTTGATATATCAAATACTCAGGTCATTTGATACCTCCACGCGTTCCTGAACAAAAGGGTCTTGACAGACAGACAGACGGATGGACAACAAAGTGATATAAGGGTTCGTTTTATCCTTTCGAGGTACGGAAACCTAAAAAAATAAAATATTGTCTTTCTTCTATAACAAAAATTTTAATCAAAAATATAAAAATTATAATTAAAAAAACAGCAGAGTGATAAGTTATAAGTTTATAAGGGCCTTTCTACAGAAATAAAGCTTTACTACCAATTTGTATGACGAACAGTACAATGCCATCACTGCTGCATTGGTTTCTATTGAATATTTTAAAATCTATTTTTATGGTGTTATTCAAAAATGTGTCTGTTATTCAAAACATTTAATAAAAATGTTTCGATTGAATCGGTAAAAACAATGTTATTCAACTCTCCATTTTTTCCTTGTATCACAATCACCTCAAATTTACACGTGGCTATTAAATTCTGTGATACTCTTAGATGTCAATCATGGCTGATAATGATGTCGAGTTACAAAAGGAACTGCTTATTGAACCGAGCGCAATCTTACGACGTAGAGCGTAGGCGATCTGCAAAGCAAAGCGAAGTTGGACGTGGCCGGAAGTTGGTACATCCACCTGTTGAAGAAGCTGATCGGCTCTGGATTTAGAAGTGATGTACATAGATTTTGAAGCGTTAACAAAGAAATCTGAACTTCTCTGTCATCAATAAATAAACCTTTAATAAATATTACCAGCATAAAGGAATTCCATAAAAACCTGGGAGGTTTTTTTTTTCGCCGGCTTTTCTTCCTCTCAATGTACAAAAACCCTACATGGGTACCCAAAGCCATGCCAGCTAGCCATCGGATCCGATCCGAAATATTAATAAAATAGTGGCCGCATAAGGCTATTATATAGCCTATAGGGCCCTATAGCCTTCTCCAATAAATTGACTATTCAACACAAAAATAATTTTTCAATTCGAACCAGTAGTTAATGAGATTAGCGTGTTCAAAAAAAAAAAAAAACTCTATAGATTTTCCCCGTTTTTGCAATATTTTCACTAATGCTTCGCTCCTTATTGGCCGCAGCGTAATGTTATGTAGCCTAAAGCCTTCCTCGATGAATGGATTAACGAAGACAAAAATATTTTTTCAATTCGAACCAGTAGTTCCTTAGATTAGATCGTACAAACAAACTAACTCTTCAGCTTTATATATTAGTATAGATATGGATAGATAATGAAATAAACAAACAACTAAATAAATACCAAGGGACTTAAATAAATAAAAATAAAATAATGAAAGCCACAATATGGGACCAATTAAAAATAATAATAAAATTAATTTAAACATTTTCATAAATTTTGTTATTATATTTTCCTTTTTTTATCTTTGTAATATTTGCATGCCTCATAAAGGTAAATATGGCGTACTAAATACATATGTATTAACAGCTTTTGTAAATACCCACATTTGTAAAAATAAATATCTTTGTCTTTGTCTACCTTACGTATGACGTAGAAGAGTTCTAACTTTAGTCATCATGATGACGATACTCAGAGATATGCAAGCCTCACAACCTTCATAGCCGAACGGTCTTCGTGACATAGAACATCTACATGTTAGGTTTTGTGTAGATGTCCATGGGCTGCCGCGACCACTTAACACCATCTGCATCTCATCAAGAATCACCTCAACTCTCCACCATTGACGACCCACTTGGCGCAACGGTTACCATGCCAGACGGCCAATCGAGGGGTCCCGGGTTCGATTCCCGGCGAAACAGCAATTTGATTGATCAGTTTAAATTTCTGTTCTCGGTCTGGGGATTTGTGTTCCTGTCTTTGTATGTGTACATGGTACCCACGACACAGGGTATTAATTACTTTACTGTGGGGCTTTGAGTATATAACGATCTGTGAGTGTGTAGCCTCCAAATAGTTTGTACGGAACCATTACTGCGCTAGTTGCACTCACTTTTGTCTTTTCAAGTGTGGTACATTCATAGTCAGAACGCTGATTGACTGGAAAGCCAAACAATTCAGAGACCAACTAAAATGGTCACCACCGGAACTGTAGAACGTGGGCGGAACTTTTTCAACGTTACTGTTTAGAGAAACTGATTAAAAATACTATTAAAACACTTAACTTATCCGTTTCTGGTGCAAACATTCATATTGATCGTAACACATTGAAGTGACTAAAAAAAGTCGGTCCGCTCTACCTTTCTCGTCTTACCATCACTTCCTGCTGCTATAAAAACTAAATGCATTAGCTTTGAGCTATCATTGTGTAGTTGGCCGTTGCGGGGACCAAGCAACCCGATATGAAGACCTTTGTAAGTGTTTTAAGTGTTTTTTTATTAGTGCAAGTGAATTGGATTGTGAGTGGCGGTTTTGGACGTTTTCCGCGGTTTCGATGTGGTCTGAAGTGATTGCTTTAACAGGACACCAATATAAGCGGTGTGATGTATAATCTGTCGTACTGTCACATTAACAATTTGACAGATCTGTCGTGCGTACATACGATTGGTAGAATCTGCATATTTCAATCAGGAACGTACCACGTAGCACCTTTATGCTTATTGAAAGGGTTCTGCAGACCCATCTTGAGACGACCATCAGTTTCGGGAGTAGCGGCGTAACTCTACTATGGACTGCAGCTACTCTAGTTGTTGTAAGCTACGAAGCCTTGCATTCGAACTGTCAAAACATTGGATTTGACAGTTGCGTCTTTTGCATTAATTTTGATTATTTTGGTTTGCAGACAGATCCGTCAAATGTTTTGTTTAGTGCGTGGATATAATTGAGCTGTTGGATATGGTTGTATGTTGATGGTTGGTTACAGAGTGACATCACTCAGAAGAAGCTCTCCCTAACAATTCGCATTAATCTCTTAAACAGTAAAGTCGTTACTGAACATTCAGCGCGCAGTTGTAGTTATTCAGACTTGTGATGTAGTTTTG
This sequence comes from Pyrgus malvae, assembly GCA_911387765.1. Classification (NCBI taxonomy): domain Eukaryota; kingdom Metazoa; phylum Arthropoda; class Insecta; order Lepidoptera; family Hesperiidae; genus Pyrgus; species Pyrgus malvae. Next base: position 11,078,658 of record OU426969.1, read on the forward strand.
TCGTACACATATTATGAGTACCTACAAATTTTCATACTTGCAAGTCATTTCGCACGTGTACCTACAAATTTTGATACTTGAAAGTCATTCCGCACGTGGTCTGCGTGTTGAACTATGACAACAAACTAATACTCCATTTTTTCTTTTTTTTTTTAAATATGTAATACAGAATGAAATACTGAAATATAATTTTAAATGAAAAACAGTTGTTTAACTGTAAATAGAATTGAAGCGCGCATGGCCCGGCGGTTAGCGTAGAACACAAACGATCTATGCAACTAAGCCAAACAGTCGGGTGTGAGATGGGTGACCGCTAGTGGTAAAAAATTTCATGCGCGTTTCCGTGCTTCGGACGGCACGTTAAGCCGTCGTTCCCGGTTGTTGTCGATAGATAACAGTCGTTATACCTTGTCGGAGGCCTTATGGGCGGTTAAAAAACATCCAACAACGGGTTGGCCCTTAACCGGATATACACCAACCCACATTGGAGTAGCGTGGTGGAGTAAGTTCCAGGCCTCCCCAATAATGGGGAGAGACTCGTGCCCAGCAGTGGGACGCAAAAAGGGTCGCAGCCAAATAGAAATGACTTTTGGTTGCAAATGGCTGTATCTTCACAAAAGCTCATTTTTTTTATTCTATCTTATGATGATGATCTTAAGTCAAAGATTCCAAATAACACTGCTTGTCAAAACTGTTGTGATCATGTCAAAATTATGAGAGGAACATTAATTTCTTGATAATGCAACTGAATATGTCGAGCAGCGATGGCCGAGTGGTAAAAAACCGCAGTCTTCGACGCGACCGATCCCAGGTTCAAATCCTCGGCTCGCACCTCTGACAAAAAAAAATTGTAATGTGCGATTTTATCGCTGCTCCACGGTGATGGAAAATATCGTGATATTTCATTGATTGCGATGTTCTCCATCGCCGTGCATGCCTGAGAGAAATTCACAATTTCTCGAAAGCATGACGTCCACCAATCCGCACTTGGCCAGCGTGGTGGACTATGGCCTAAATACCTCTCAATTGTGTGAGAAGGAGACCTATGCCCAGCAGTGGGACATAAAAAAAGGTCGAAATAAAAAATGTCGATTATAGATCATTTTACGGTTACTCGAAACTGCCTGAAAAATTACGTGAATTTTCGGTTATGAGTAAAAATCGGATTTGAATTATACTTTTAACACAGAAAATGTAATGGAATCAACACGGGACTATATATTTGATACTTATAGTAAATTAATTTTTTTTTTAATACTAACAGTAAATGCATCAAGATAACTCACGGTTGAAGGGATACGCCCAATTTTGAATCGACTGAACGATAGCAGCATTAACAAAAACTGTTTTGTATCCAACATAGTATATAGGAGCCAGTATCGTATCCGATCAAATTTATTTGAGTGCGAAAAGTCCATAGTGCTGTCCCCATTTGTATCGATAATATTGTCGATATTTTATTTTCAAACAAATCATTATATAATATAGATTGATGAAAGTTAAAGTTTTATTTTCAAACAACTAATTATATAATAAATATTCATAAATTAAGCGATGAATTTTTAATTAAAGAAAAAAAAACAATTAGTTTATAGCATGATATTTGCAATATTTCAGTGCGATTCAAATTAAAGAAAATTATGAAACATGAGAATTATTTGCAAAATCTTATTTGATCAGATGCTTTAATTAAAATGAAACATTATACAAAGGAAAACCTAAAAGTAAACATTATCCAAAAAGACAATCAAATTTAATATCAAAAATACACAGCACGTAATGGATAATTACAACAATATTTTTTCATTATGTTTTATCATTATTCATTACATGCATCAGAAACTTAAAAGAATTAAATACATTAGCATATCTTTTAGCAGTTCTTATTAAATTTAAGAGATTGTCGAAAGTATAATTTATAACAAAACCATTAACATAATGCATTACATAAGTTTAATACGTGATTATTGTTAAAATTATAAAAATAAGTTTGAGTGACTATTAATGTTACATAAAACTTTTAAATGGAAAATTTGCATTAAATTATATTACTTTATATAAGACGAATATTAAAAACTATTAGTAGGTAGCTGAAGACCTATTTTGGATGTTTTGATTGTCTATTGACCTTTTGTTGAAGTCTTTCGCACGTTAACCGCATATTAGCTGGCTGCAACGCTTTTTACATCCTACTTTCCGGGGTTGCAGACGGGGAGAGTGAGAGCTCGATCCGTCCAGCCAGCAGCCCCGGGAAGGACGGCGGTGTGTGCGTGGCCGCATGCCGCCGTAAGCATCGGAAAGTGCAGGAGAGCACATCTGCTCTCCGAAGATGGGCCCGTACTGGGCGACCCGCGCGTGGAGGACTCCGGGATCTCCAGTAGAACGCACCGGTGTCCTACGCAGAGGCAGGCCACCGAGGGGGTTTTAGTGAGGTCAAATCCCACATAACCCAGTATCCTCTCCCAAAGTGCCGGGTACCTTTTGAAGGTTCCCCCCCCCCTATAAAAAAAAACAAAAAGGGTAATACCACATACATACTAGATATTGACTCCCTTTTCTTAATTCAGAACAGTTGGAGCGCCACGTTGCCTTTTCCGATTTTTAAAAATTATTCTAAAGAACTCCCGCAAAATTAAGTACAGTAACTGCTTTCTATATTAAATAGTTATAATCAAGCTTACTTGCATTATCACCTTCGAAGCATTAAATTAAATTTTTATCATTAGCCGTCAATCATCAAAGGACTTACCGCACCCAACATCACAAACATAAAATTATTCCTTGTTTATAGGTATAATTCACGAAGTAATTACCGAGTTTTCATGGAACGTTTAAACCACATTTCAAGAGGTATTTTAATATTTATAAAATTATATAATTTGTTTTATGAGAACATATAAAAAATACATGACGATAATGGTAATCTAAAAATAATTCATCTACAAAATTATGTTTGCTCGTAACAAGCCGTTATGACAATTACATTGTTAGCATTCTCAGTCTGTGAATCAGTTAACGTAATGACATAGTGATGGTATTTACAGCTATTACAGTAAACTTAGTGATTAATCTTGATACTTAAATTACCATCACCGACCTGTCACTTTCATTTTGTACCTGTCTTGCCAGTCACTTTAGTTACTGCTCTTATAAATGTCACTGTCTTCGATATTATTCAATACTTTTTGATTAAGAAAGTAATGCAAATTAATATTTTATTTTCGTTTTGATTATGTAGCAGTATTTATTACAGAAAGCGGTTCATTATAAATTCAAAAACATATTGAAAAAAAACGTAATACTGTAAAACGTAATTTTGTAAAATTCAAATAGGTACCTTTTTTGAGTTTAAAAAGAAAATACTTTTGTTATAAATAAATAATACTGCTAGCATAGAACAATTAACATAATATTATAATATTAAATACGGAGTTGAATGACCGCACACAAATGTTATTCAAAACTATTCATTATGATTTAACGCAAAAGTCGAATACATTCAGAATTCTATTCTTGCCTTTTGCTGAAATTTACAAATGCAATGCAATAATTAAAGAAATTTCAGGTTGTGAATTTATACTATGTAAATTTAAATTCACCTGTTTAAAGAACTGAGATACTTCGAGATCTATTGCGTAATTTAACATTCAAATTAAGTTTTGAAAAAACTGCGAAAATTTATTTACAAGCGCGACGTCTTCTTAAAGTTTGTCTCTCTCGGGATAGCTAAAAATGTTTGTATTACTTTAAACTTTCAGGGGTTCTGCACACTGAATGCTATTTTTCGCATCAGAAAAGGCAAATCGATTTTTAAAATACTTTGAGCACAAAGTTTCCGTCTCAAATGTCGTCACAAAATGTATTGTGGAATCTGAACGAAATGATCACATTGTACTGTAAAAAAATCATAATTAAAACCCTTTACACTGACATTTTAAATTACTTTTAAAGTTTTTTTTTAAACATTTCACACTCATTTGATGGTATTATACGTATGTCAGAGACCTTGGCTTCTACATAACTCGGCGTGAACTAAGTTTTGAATAATAGAATTTGTTATGACTTTTATGTATTTAGGACTTGTTCTAAGGTTAAAAAAATATGTTGAAACTGCATTTACATTTGAGTAACTTTCTGAAAACTTAAACGTTTTTAAAGCTATAATAATTATTTAATATTGAGATAAGACCGAATATAAAGAATATCTAATCAATGATCTATGATAATAGAAAGGCCTCTTGTAAGTGTCTAAAGATATTAATTTTAGTATGACTGTTGAGTTTATCGAATAGTGACAAAAACAGAGAAATAAATTTTTTTATGTAACTGTACACAAATACATCTGGAATCATAAATAAAATAAATCACATGCATAAGTTAATACTTTAAAAATATTTGGTACATTCATAATTTGATATCTAGTAAGTTCACGTGAAGTGTAACCAATCTTTAACAACGTCAGTGAGGCAAATAGTTGGCAACTTGGGTAGTTAGAGAAAAGGAAAACGACCTTTTATTTTGTGGTTGCAAAGTAGAAATTTCGTTATTTGTTATGAGACAATGTGTACGAATTTCAAGCGAATTTTGTGCTTACAAACCTGGCACGTAGCGGTTAAAATATTCGAGTTCTAGTTTGAATCAAGAAGTGCTAGGATTCCTTTTTTACTGTCAAAATGTCTTGTTGCAGTAGTCAATTTAAATTGTACATTAAGCTTCTTAGAAAAGTAGGTGGTAGTTCGACCGGGAAAATAGTACCACTTCTGCCTTGAAGAAATTCTTTTCGGTGGAAGAATTTCGGTGGAAAGGTGCAGTTGCAGGTCAGACTTACATCAGGCGACCATTAACCTTCGGAGTAGCAGCGCAACTGCATAGTACCTTAGGCTTATTTGATAATTGGTTGGGCGTAGATGTCCATGGGCTGCAACGACCACAGACCGCTAGTAAAAAATAAAACAGTAAAATACGTAAAATATCTCATGTAAATTAAGAGAGCCGTAATACTTATGCTAAAACATGGCATAAACCTTCCTGTGCGCTTTTAATGGATATGAAAAATTCTTAAATTAAAAAGATGTCTAGTACCCATAAATATTTTCTTAGTTTCTGACCATAAAAATATATGTAGTGCAACAACAGAATTGTAAAACAAAATTTAACGTGTTTATTTTTTAAATATATTTATTTATAAAATAAGGTGCTTTTTAACATTCACAATTTAACATTTTATAGTTGCTCTTAAAAATACCATTTCACCGAATGTTGTTAAAATTACCGATAAAAAGTTTAAAAGTGTTCAGTTATCGTTTTTGGCAATTCCATCGTTACATCACTAAACATTTAGGTACGGCTGTTAATTCGTAAATTTATTTCCGGTCCTCTTCCGCCCAATAAAGCCATACTGAGATTGTTCGCAGTGCTATAACCGCTTTGATTTATAATATTTCGGTGTTACTATGTAACACTGTATTTTTATACGGTTTATTTATTTACGAAAGGCTGAAAGCTTAAAAAATGTGAGCCATCGCGTAAAACATCTATATTATTTTGCACATAGTGAACCTACACTATGAGAATAATGCACTACATGCGTATAAGCATAGTGTATGAAAGTAAATACATAAACGTGGATCGAAATAAAACGATGAAAATAAAAGTAGGAGAAATAAAAGTGGATACATTCTATATTTCTGTCCTTTGTAAGCGTGTTATCTTAAAAAAATAGTTAATAATTATATTAATACTTTAAAAGGTAATACAAATTCATGAAAGATCCACTGATTGCGTTCAAGTGGCGATGCTTCAAGATTACAGACAATAAGGCTTTTATGAGACTTAAAAAGACGTAAATCAAAAGCTTTATTTAAACGTGTACTAACATGCTAAGGGCCTCTTTCACCACCTTCAAGTAAAGTGACAAGTACGTTAATTGTCTGTTAAAGTCACTTGTAACTTCAATTTCAATTTTACGATGTTCGAGTAGCACTAATCATATGATAAACCCATACTCATAGCTTTTACTTGCCAATTAATTTTATTTGGGACATAACTAATCAATATTTTACTTGGAGATGGTGAACGAGGCCCTTAGAGTTTTTGTATTAAGCCCAATAAAAGACAATATTTCTTAATTTTACTTACATTATTCCACTTTATACTCCATTCTTGTGTTGAAGTTAAAATCAGAAAAAATCATCACGTTTCCCAAGACGCCTTTGTGGACTTGGCTGGCTGGCTGTAACCCTTTTTGCGTCTCACTGCTGAGCACGGGTCTCTCCCCATTATTGGGGAGGACTGGAGCTTATTCCACCACGCTGCTCCAGTGCGGTTTGGTGGAGATGCGGGTTAGTGGCCAACCCACTGTCGGATGTTTTCAAACAGCCCATAAGGCCTCCGACAAGGTTTAACGACTGTTAACTGATCTATCGACAACAACCGGGACCGACGGCTTAACGTGCTCTCCGAAGCACGGAAATGCGCATGTTTTTTTTTCCACTAGCGGTCATCCATCTCACACCTGACCGCGCCCGTTCTGCTTAGTTGCATAGATCGTTTGCGTTCTACGCTAACCACCAGGCCATGCGCGCTTCACTTAGTTGACTTATAACTCGTGAGATCACTCAGATCTCGTTAGTTTTGTTAAGCGTCTAGACACAAATATGATTTACAATCAAACTACAATTTCTGTTGACTTATTTCTAAATGGAGCATAACTAACAAGGCCGTTAACCAGTATCTCTACAAACGCACCCTTTCAATTTGCTAACAACGCCTATATCTCATTCACTTCAATAGCAGTTTAATTGGATTTCATTGAACACTCAAGTAACACTTAGTGATTAGAGCTTTACACTCAACACAATCAATTTTGAACCCTAATAGCAGAGATGTTAAGATCAATTTATATTTGACATGAATACAGTTTACAGCAGAATGCATTCAAATTCGCAATTTGAATCCGTAGAGTCTATTTTCAGCTCTATTCTCTTTGTAATAAAGGATATGTAACTTTTAGTGGCTGGATGCATTTATAAGTGACATTCCCTCTGCTTTCACTACGTAATACCTAGTTAATCTCTTAATCTAGATATTCAATTTTGTATAACTAATGGTTAAAGGAAAGGCGTCGTGTTTACCAGCTGTCCTTTCTAATCTTAATATATATATATATATATAAATTACGTGTACGTTGTTTGTCCGTGATGGACTCCTAAACTACTTAAACAATTTTAATAAAAGTGCAGTTTGATCCTACTTGAAAGATAGGTTAGCATTAGCAAGTATCAGACTTGAAGGCAGGACAACGTCTGCCTGGTTCGCTAGTATTTCTATAATATTTTTTAACCTTTTTTTTATGTCCCACTGCTGGGCACAGGTCTCCTTCTCACAAGTGAGAGGGATTTAGGCCATAGTCCACCACGCTGGCCAAGTGCGGATTGGTGGACATAATGCTTTCGAGAAATTATGAATTTCTCTCAGGCATGCACGGCGATGGAGAACATCGTAATAAATTTAATATCACGATATTTTCCATCACCGTGGAGCAGCGATAAATGCGCACATTACAAATTTCTTTGTCAGAGGTGCGCGCCGAGGATTTGTACCCGGGATCGGTCGCGTAGAAGACCGCGGCTTTTACCACTCGGCCATCGCTGCTCTTTATTTCCCTTTCTATAATAATTGTTAATAATTAATAATTAATTATTATAAGTTCTTACATAGGTTATTTCAATCTCAGATAGTTGTAGAAATGGCGGATGTAATTATTTCTTATACCTGGGACCCATTTATTTAATAAAATTGGGTTCCAAGGTAATGCTTAAATAAGCATCGCTTCACACATATTTCTCAGTCTAACAATTCCTATGGTGGTTACCATTAATATACATAAAGACATGAACACAAACTGTGACACTCGGGGGGGAGGGGGGAACCCTTCAAAAGGTACCGGCACCTTGGGAGAGGATACCGGGTTATCTGGGATTTGACCGCACTAAAACCCCCTCGGCGGCCTGCCTCTGCGCTTGGGGAGGACTCCAGGATCTCCACTGGAATGCACCGGTACCGTTGCACCACACACGCGCGGCGTCCTGGAACGGGTCCATCTTTGAGAGAGCAGATGAGCTCTCCTGCACCTTCCGATGCTTACGGTTGTATGCACACACCGCGGTTCTTCCCGGGGCTGCTGGCTAGAAATGAAATGAAATGAAAATACTTTATTGTTGACTGTTTACATACATACAGTTAGATGTTTAAAATTATTATAAGAGTTTAAACAGTCTACCATGCTCTGGCATACAATATTATATTACTAATTAAAATTAAATAGCTAAGTAGATGGATCGAGCTCCCACTCTCACCGCCCGCAACCCCGGAAGCCCCCTTTTAGTCGCCTCTTACGATCAGGCAGGGGATACCGTTAGCTCTATTCTCAATCCCAAAGCTACAGGGACTACCAAGTGACCCCTGTAGCCCATGCTCATCAAACCAAACCTCAAGCAAACTAGAGAATTATTTGAGTTTACATGTATTGCTGTTGATCAGGTCAATAACCTCACATTATAGTATAATTTACCAAAACCACAATTAAACCGAAACACAAAAAGTTTACATTGCTTAACAGAAACGAGATTTAACCGGGTTAATGTTTTTAGTATCACACAGTTAAATATCTTATTGATTTCGATAAAACGGCCACCTATTGTGTGTACTAGCGTTTTTCTCTAAACTATACTACGCTTAATTTCCGTTACAAAACTAGCTAGTAGTAACTAACTAGTAGCGCATAATTTGAGTGCGTGTTTGAAAGCCCAGAGCGAACTTATGTAATGTCAATCGCTGAAACATTTGATGACCCGTGTGGCGCAATGGTTACCATGCCGACCTGCCAATCGAAGGGTCCCGGGTTCGATTCCCGGCGAAACAGAAATAATGATGAGTTTAAATTCTGTTCTCGGTCTGGGTGTTTGTGTTTCTGTCTTCGTGTGTGTCTATGGTACTCACGACACAGGGTATATCTACCGTACTATGGGGCTATGAGTGTGAAACGTTAAAAAAATATGAAAACATTCATTTTTTAGCTTTATGATGCCCGATACTCAACTTCATTTTTGTTTCTATGAATAATCTCAATAAAAATAAACACTATAACAGCTACTAATACTATAATTTTTACAAAAGATATAATGCGAAATCTTGAAAGGCAATAGACGAATTAATTAGTGTGAATATAAAAACCTAGTTCAAAATCTAACGAATATTTGTATTATGTGCGATAGAAAGTGCAATAAAACCCCTTGAAATATCAATAGACCTAGATAAACTTAGAGCAACGAAGGCTGCCAGCTTGGTTTTAGGAGTGATTGACGGCCTTCGCTTCTCGGAAAATATTCATTGTAGCTACGGAATGAAACAAACAATGTATAAAATGTATTTTTTGCACCAAATTTTTCAAATGGTAACGTATCGAAGCGGGGTGTAGTAGTAATGAGAGAAAACAACTGTTATTTTTGTTTATTTATAGACCTGTGACCCGCGGTTTCACCTGCGTTATTAAATTTCAAATAGCTTGTAATGAATCATACCACGGGAAATGAGTTGTCTTTCTCCACGCACAAAAATAATTCTATAATAATATTCCATTGCGACGCGAAAGAAAGTCAAATAAACAAACAAGCAACACATTTTATTCAGCTCTTTAGTACATTCAGTATACTAAAATTAGAAATGAAATGAAATGAAAAACGTTTATTGATGACTGTTTACAAAAAAAATTGGTGTTTGCGTTTAACAATAGTATTTAAACAGTCCACCTTATTCAGGCATTCAATAATCACTAAATTAAACTTGTTATTTATTTAATAATTTATTTACAAAGATAATTTAATTTAAATTTTATTTTAAAGTTTTAAGTATCCATTAAAATAAATTTTAACATGAATAGAATGTCAATGTTTTATATTTTTTCCATCATACTGGTATCAGAAAAATAATATTTTTATGATATTCGGTTTCTTAAGCTGTGCCATGAACTCAACAGACACTCAATACCGGCGTTGCTCTAAGAGTAGAAAGGATGAAAGTAAGTTCGCTGAAACCAGTACAACATTCGCTTCCTTGGTTACGTGAAGCTTTGAGACTAATGACTCCACCTTTCTCTATGTCATCATGGCAGTTGGTCATGTGAGCCTGCGTAACTCATAGAAGGGTTTTTATCTAACGATAGATATAATTGTCGATCAAGATTAGTCAAATAGATTCTGTAGATCTCCGCGTATTTTTTATTATAAAAAGTGCCAAAATTGGGAAAATACATTGAGGCTTTCAGGTAACAAATTGTCCGCCGTTTATCCAGTAGATGCGATTTATATGTAGACATGTCATCTGTATATTTTTTTCAATATTGGCATCAAAAACTCTGAATATTGCTAGCGTCAAGTATAATTTTTGCATCACTCAGTAGACATAGAAAAAATCAATAAATCGTCACTAATCAGTCAGTTTATTCAGTCAGATGGCTACTTTACCAGAACTTGTCCGATGAAGTTTTGAAGGCAAGCCGAAAAAACATGTTTTCGTACTGTAATTTATTTCACAACTCTCGAGCACTATCATTAACCTATATCGAACAAAACACTAGTATAGTAACATTTAATATCATTGCAAAACGCCATCAACTTTATCCGATATAGCTCAAAAATACATCAAAAAAATGAAAATAAAACAAAAGCACTACATGTCCTTTCAGACTTCCCGCCAAAACTCACACCTGTATGATACTGAGTTTATTAATTGACCCACGAATGCATGAATATGGCAGCTACTGACAGCGAGAGTGCTGACAAGTTTATGATTTGCCATCTGCCAAATTTTTAGGGGCTATTTTCTAAGCGGCACCAACATACATTGGTGGTGGTACGTATGTTGGTGTATACTTTTTGTTGTTGCATGTGCATGTGTCCTATGTGGAAGGGATGGAGGTGCTATTGCATGAAAAAGGTATACACCATCATACGTTCTGGTTGCAGATTGTTGCAAAGTAGTTTTTACCTAACTTTATAACATTGGAGTTCCGCAAAGTAACGCCTGATTCTATTAATTTTATAAGATCGGCTATAACTTATTTTTCCTTCTTTAAATATCATTAATGTCATTGGTCATTGCCAATAAATGTGTGTAGAATTTTGTTGTCATAAAGTATATTCGCTGTTATATTAGCGTAACTGGTGTCTTGTGCGGTTTATGTGGAATATTTTTTATTAGGTACTAAAGTTTCTTAAAGCACCACTACTAAAAATAAATAAATCAATAAATAAACGTTACACAGTCATAGCCCCACAGTAAGGTAATTAATACACTGTATCGTGGGTACCATGGACACATATAAAGACAGGAACACAAACACCCAGACCGGTGAGAGAACCAAGAGAGAACAGAAATTTAAACTCATCATTCAAATTTCTGTTTCGCCGGGAATCGAACCCGGAACCCTTCGATCGGCAGTCCGGCATGGTAACCATTGTGCCACGCGGGTCGTCAATGAACTAAAAAATCTGTCCATTTCGATATAGGTACACAATATACTTATTTACCTTCTTAGGCAAAATAAACGGCCTCCGAATAGGTTTTCGTCATATCTGATTTCAACCATAATTTAATTTGCCTTAGGTGCTACAGATTTTAACAATCAATAATAACCACAAGTTTTCCTTATCACCCAGGGTTGGCTGGGAGAGAATGCCATTAGGCACTAAGCACACCCTTGTATCCTTAGAATAAAGTTATACTTAAAATAAATTAATTAATAACGTACTTAAAACAGTTTCGAAGACAAAATTTGCCAATTCTAGATTCGATTTCCTTAATTATGTAACTAACAAATTTGAATACTACTATTGAAACTCGCTACAAAAGAACGTGTAAAAGTAACAAAAGAAATACTTGCAGAACTCGATCGAGTAACATCAAACGCAACGAGATTTCATTACATAAATTATGTCATTGTATAAGTTCAATGGCATAAGGAAGTCCGACGAACCGTGAATGAGTTACACTAGTAGTGGTTTTTGGCTTTAGTTGCAATGCAAGATTCGATTACTATAAATTAAATATATAGGTATTTTGTTATAGTGAAACTTTGCTTTGAGTAATTATTACAAGTAATTGGGTAAAATTATAATTACAATCGTATAGTTCTTAGAATAATGGGCTACCGTTTAGAAGCTTCTTAACTAAGATGTTTAGTCGTGTACATAATATAGATTGTTTATTAATATCAAGTTTTCAATACAAAAGGCGCATCGCTACAAAGTGTTCCATTCTTTTTTTAAATTGCTTCCGAGAATCGAAAGCCAAGAGCTTTCCAAACAGGCCTATTACATTGTGATTGTAAATACATAAAAATCTTGTAGGCTTCGTTCATAATAAGCTTTCCAAAATATATGGAAAATACAGTTTAACCCTACTAACACAAATGAGGGTTCTCATCAAAAATAACCGGGTATTTTTGGATCTCAAGAAATATCCAGAAATTGTGATTTCATAAAAAATAGTATCCCTATTTGTACAGTCGGACATTCCAGTAAATTTACATAGTGAAATTTCTTTCAACAGCTGACTGCTTCAGACCCGTTTTTATGGGCATTATTCTAATATTATCTGACCATTTTTTGTTCGTTTGTCGCAAAAAGCGAACGCGACTAAAACAGGTCATTTGGAAGCATTTTGAAACGGACAAAAAAGAAGAACCGGTTAAGTGCGAGCGAAAACTGACGCAATTGGTTCTGCAAGGAAAACTTTACCAAATACTATCGGCGACCCGTGTGACGTAATGGTTACCATGCCGGACTGCCGATCGGGGGTTCCGGGTTCGATTATTTAGTAACCACCTTCAACTAAGGTCTACAGGGTAAACTTAATGCCTAATGGCATTCTCCATCAGTAAACCCTGGGTGATGGATAGAACTTAAAGTAGGCAGATAGAAAACAATGATTTGGAAATATTGGCTTATCGTCTTTATATATTGTAGAGTTGTGAGAACTATTATGGTTCGCCCGGTGAAGTAGCACCCACTTCTGCCGTGAGCAATTCTATTGTGTTTCGGTGGAAAGGTGCAGTTGCCAGCCACACTTTCATGAGGTGACCACCAGCCTCCGGAGTAGCAGCGCAACTGCATACGACCTCAGACAAGACTTACCTATGCTTGCTTGAGGTTGTATGTAGATGTCCTTGGGTTGCAGCGACCACTTAACACCACGTAGCCAGCATGCTCGTCTGCTACTCCATTAAAAAAAAAACAATTATGTATATATTAAGTAACTATACCTATTATACCTTGACAATATGAAATATAATATAATATTAAGGAAATATAAATATATACACCAAAGCAACGTTGTCTACAAAGGAATTTGTTTATTAACCAACTGAACCCTAAAATGTGTTACAAAAAGATGGAATTGGAACACTGTGTCATTGGGTCACTGAACCGGAAGTCACTGGTTTGCGTTAACTTAAATACTAACTGATTTTTAAGTCTTTTTGTTGAATATTTGTTAACTGTCTAATTGATTGTCACGAAGATTCCTTATAGTAGGGGAGTCCACGAAGTTAATCGTGGATTTACTCGGGCGTCATCAGGATCTTGTGCTTTTTATAGGTTGGGTGGTAGGAAGATTAAAAGATGATATGACATTTTCCGTTTAACCGGTAGGGAGATCGCCTATAGGTTTTCAAATTTTTTATACGAAAGGTAAAAGTAAAATAACGACAAATATCGATCAATAGTAGAATACTTAAATTAAATGCGTGGTTTGTCATATTTCAATAATTTAAATGCATGGTCAGTCATATTTCAGTAATCTGATGATTTTAGTATGAATGTGTACAAAACAGCGAAATAAAAAAAGGCATTTTAGCAATCTCGGGAGAGTTCTCGTCGAATTTATATTATTAAAAAAGTCATGGTTCAAAGGTAACGGGGTATTCTAATCTGAACATTTTGACATCCGGAAGTAAGATAAAAAAAACTGTACCTATAAAGAAGGTTTTTTTTAAATCGTGGCAGTACTCAACAGTGTGCAAGGTATACCCCATATTTTTATCTGACGCGCTCCAGTAAATCCGAAAATCCCCTCTTGGGCTACTATTAGTACTTCGAGTGGAACGGAGCGTAAAAACTTAATGATTTTCGTGGTCCAGAGGGCACATAAAGTATTCTATTGATCGATATCATAACATTTTATGCAGCAGATCACATCAATCTTATAGATAGTGACGTATCTCCCAAACAATTTATATAATCTACGCAGTTATATTAATAGCGTGATTTATAAACCGCTACGATTTTTTTAATCAACAGTGGTTTCAGAGACGGACTCCTAATCAAATCTACAACGACAAAAACAAAAACATGTGCTTATAAAAGGCATTCATATGTATTTAGTTCAGTTTCTGATATTTGTTTTAAATATTTGCGTAACTTCGTCAGATATGCGAATATCAGAAAATAATAAAATGCAAGGAAATACTTACCATTTTAATGTACCTATAGAGTATGATTTACATACTCCTAAAATTCAGTGAAATCCTCAAAAATCTCGTCGTGAAAGTGCAGTTGTTCTTTGATGTACCAACTAACAAAGAGCGCGCAGCGTTTTTAATTATGTGCATAGATAGAATATACGAATATATTTTTCCTTGACGATTTAATACCTAATTAACACATAAAAACTACATAAGTAGGTAATTGAACTCGAATTTTGATTGAACGATAGTGAATGTCCAAGTGAAAGGCACGTAGCATCTGACTGGATCTGTTTTGAAACAAAACACATTATGATAATAATTGAAATACGTTTATTTGTGGCCAGTCTGCGGTGGTATAATGGTTGATGTATTGTTGTGTTAATAGTAAAGCGTGAATAAACTACTCGTATATTGCGAACTCATTAAGTAAATTATGGGTTTTCAATGGATCGTCTCAGTAGGTAGTTGTATTATTTAACAGCTTATTATCAGTATTAAATTTTTATGAATATTTGCCTGTCTTGAAATAAAATGACCTATTCTTTACTAGAAATAAGTAGAACGCAAGCGGTCTATGCAGCTAAGCCAAACGGGCGCGGTCCGGTGTGACATGGGCGACCCCTAGTGGCAAAAAAATTCATAAACGTTTCCGTGCTTCGGAGGGCACTTTAAGCCATCTGTCCCGGCTGTTGTCGATAAATAACAGCCGTTGAACCTTGTCGGAAGCCTAATGGGCGGTTTGAAAACATCCAGCAGTGGGTTGGCCACTAACCCGCATCGGAGATATATTAATCCATTCCTATAAGTTGTAATTTAATGTTTTATAGCCTCAAACCCACTTTGATAAATGAGCTGTCGAATAATACCTACAACACAAAAAGTTATTTTTTTTAATTCGAACCAGTAGTTCTTGAGATTAGCGCTTTCAAACAAACAAACTCTTTAGCTTTATGTAATGTATAAAATTCTTCTACCACAGTTTTAATGTTTATACTCCTCCGAAACGGCTTGACTGATTTTGATGAAATTTTATGTGTATATTCAGTAGGTATAAGAATTGGTTTATAACTAATTTCTATACTCTAAGTGTTAAGGGTGGCTCACCCAATATTTTTTCATTTTTGGAAATTTTTTTGGTAATTTTTTTCGGTGTGGCAATAAAAAATAAGCCCTAAATTTTTACCCTTCTACCATCAACCCCTATTTTTTAATAGCCATATTAGTAAGCGGAGGTGGCGGGATCAGCTAGTAATCTTAATATATATATTACGTGTCACGTGTTTGTCCGCGATGGACTCCTAAACTACTTAACCGATTTTAATAAAATTTGCACACCGTGTGCAGTTTGATCCAACTTGAAAGATAGAATATCTTACATCTCAATTTATAGTCACAATATTAGGTATTTTATTACTAATACTTTAAGGCAGGACAACGTCTGCCGGGTTAGCTAGTATTATTTATTACAAGTACTATTACTTATATGTGTAGACGATAATGTTCTCACTTACTGAGATTCATCATTGAAGAAAATATGACGTAATTTTGGCTGTGGGTTGTTTTATGACGTAAGCACTAGGACGGTTTTGATTAAAATCCGTCCCAAAACAGGCGTTAAAAGTTGGAAGTAAGCTTTATGAAACTTTGTGGCTTTTTACTTGGAAGTAAAGAAAAACATTTTTAAAAATTAATTCTCAGTAGATTCAACTAAAGGTCAAAAATTTGTATTAAGAAAGTTTAATTTTTGATACCTTAAAATAAACAATAACGTAAAGTGAAGCAATTTTGAAGAAAAGAAAGTTGAGAGAAACGAGTTGAAAGAATGCTCTGTTGCTTCTAAAAATGCAGTAAACTTTAATACCAGCTACTTAGAATAATTACAATTACATTATAGAAATATAGAAACCAAGTTCGCGCGTCCAAATTGAAGCATGCTGATTGGTATCATTAATGGCTCCGTATAATGACTTAAGGTAAAATTTTATCACAACACTTTTTAAAAACAAAAGAAGTCTAATAAAATAACTTTTTACAGTGTTTTCAATATTTTGTAGTATTTTATAGTTAATTTGGTCAAAATAAAAATATTTAGTTTGCCAGATGTGACAGCTGTAGGAATCTAGTGCTTCAATTTTGACAGCGCGCTTGTATGAAGACACTCATTCTATACGTATTTATTCTAAGACCAGCTATAATGAATACTTTCTTGCTTTTATTTTATAATGGAATACTAGCATTATGACGAATGATCATTACATGATTTTTGCATAGTTGCATTGACATGCAAATGCTCCAGTTAAATTTTGAAATTTAAGTCTAATCTCCATAAAAGAGCCTCTACAGAATCTTCATAAAAAAAGGTTAATTTGTATGACCAATCAAGCACAATTTCACATTTATAATATTAGTATGGATTACTAAAAAGTTCCAATTTAAATTAAGAATGTTCTTTATTTAAATTCTAACCATAGTGTTATAGTAATTTTCCTCTGAAAATAGTACGGATATCTTAGCGTGAAATACGTTTAAACAATGGCGTTATTAAAAGCCGAAACTTCTTTTTGTGGACAATATTCAACCAACCCTTTTAAATCTTAATATATTTATATATAAAGTAAAGGGTTTTCTTTGTACGTAAAGACACGGTTTTCTCTATTATCACTAACTCCAATCAACTTCCCGTTAGGGTGGTAAATACCCCTTAGTACGTAGATGATAGTAAGGGAGTTTGATCGCGGTGGGTGGAGTGGGGAGCTGATGATGAAAGGTAATGCGACGGTTAGGAGTTGAGAGCAAATTCTTTTAATAAATGGGGTTTTGTTCGAAATCTTACATTCCTGAGATGGTCCAGCTGTCACCAAGTCAAAGTCTGATGATGGGATCCCAGAGAAATCGAAGGGAACATACAAATTTTATAGCACAATAATTGATTTTCATATTTTTACTAAAGCAAAACAGGCATTTGTGTATAAATATCATCATATCATGTTGCTGAGCTGATGACTGCGAAGGTACAACTACTCAACGGTTAGGAGCTGAGAGCAAATTCTTTCATTAATTTATACGTTCAGGTGGACTGACAGTAGTATTCTTTCAGGCTATAAGATGGCTATTAGAAAACATGATTATAAAAGGTAAATCTCTTTAAAGTTTAGATTAAACATGCGACGTATTTTAACCCGAGCAACGCCGGGTTTCGCAGCTAGTTTTGTATAAATATTACAATTACTACATACAAAGTAATTATATACAAAATAATTATTACATACAAAGCAAAATTTACTAACCTACAAAGAGGATTTTTACACACGAATATTTCACTGTCAGTTTCTCTCTAAAAAATAAAATTCTCACGCCTTCACCGTTGTGTGCCAATTAAAAAATAACGATATTATGATTGATGTAAAATTGTGAAAGTAAAATGAAAGGATAAAAAAACCTGGCGGATTTTTAACACAACCCTTTTTAAGTTTATGTTCATACTTCCCAACTCTTATGAATTTCTTTTTACCTAAATCTTGCGCTATGAAGGAATAGAATAGGTATTTAACTAACGAAGAACCTTTGTATTTAATGATGATCGATTTATATTATATCTGATGAAGCGAATACAAACTAGGTAGATTTTGGAAAACCAGATTATAGTCATATAAGGAAGTGGTCATCTTTTGAGATGACCACTTCTTTATATGACTATTTCCCAATATGACGGACTCCCGAATTTCCTGATCTTCAAGTATTTTATGATTATTTTGATCATGTGACCCTGCTGGACCATGCCGGACTGCCTATCAAGGGGTCCCGGGTTCGTTTCCCGGCGAAACAGAAATTTTAATGATGAGCTTAAATTTCCGTTCTCGGTGTGTTTTTGTTTCTGTCTTTGTATGTGTGACGACACAGGGTATATATACGCTGCTGTGGGACTATGAGTGTGAAGCATTATGTATATATTTATTTATTTTTTCCTGGAAATGTGTAAATATCAACAAAATTAAAATTTTACTTTATTGTTACAGATTTGTGTATTGGCGCTGGCAGTGGCCACCTGCAAAGCTGGATTTGAAGCCGGATATGGCAATGGAGGTGGCGGCTTCAATGGCCTGGATGGAGGAGCTGGAGGCCACGATTTTGGGGGACAAGGAGGCCACGATTTTGGGGGTCAAGGAGGCCACGACTTCACGCTAGCATTGGCCCAAGCATCCGGCCATGGCTTCTCAGGACAGCAAGGACATGGTCAACAGAGCTTTGACCTAGGCGGTCATGGTGGCGGTCACGGTCAACAGGCTTTCGACTTTGGAGGCCAAGGTGGAGGCCACGGTCAACAATCCTTCAACCTAGGAGGTCACGGAGGTGGTAATGGATTTGGCGGACAGAATTTTGGAGGCGACTCATATCTGCAAGCAGCCCATGATTTGAGCACCCATGCCGAGTTAGATGGAGGTGATGGTGGCCACGGAGATTTTGGAGTCCAAAGCTTTGGCGGCTATGGAGGACAAGGTCACACAGCTTTTGAAGGTTACCAAGAAGGAGGCCATGGAGGTGCGGGCGAAGGACACGGTGACGGTGAGGGACAAATCCTAGAAAGCCACGGACAAGAGGAGGGTGGACACGGACAGGGCAACGGAGGACATGGCCAGGGCTTTATTCTTCAAGACGGTGGCCACGACTTTGGACACGGCGAGACTTTCGCTGTAGGCGAGCACACCGACGTTGAGAGCCCAGTCGAAGTACCCCACTACAAACACGTCACTTATCCCATCCACAAGCCAATTCAAGTGAACGTTCCCAAACCTATTTTGGTGGGTGTTCCTCATCCTTACCCTGTAAAGGTCCCCGTCCACAAGCCTGTCGCCGTGCCAGTTGAGACCGAAATCTCGATCCCAGTGGAGAAGGTTGTTCCATACCCGGTCGTGAAGCACGTCCCTTACCCCGTAGAGAAGCATGTGCCAATCAAAGTGGAGAAGACCGTTACAGTCCACGTTCCCCAGCCATACCCAGTGAAGATCCCAGTCTACAAGACCATCCACCATCATAAGGGTCACCATTAAGTTTATCTGAGGTGTGTCTGTGTGTATGCCGTGCCTTGTAAATATTGTTGCCTAATTTTAAGTCATTTTCAACGGTTTGATGTTGTAGTTGATTTATTTATTGTTTGTTGATGTTTTGTATGTTGATTATTATACGCCTGTTACCTGATAGTTCTGTTTTTCTTTTTCCCTTATAATGTCTTACTACGTGGAAGATAATTTTCCTCAAAATCATAAAGAATTTGCGCTAGTCCACCAAGCTAGCCAAGTGTGGAGGATACCGTGACGGGTATGCCAATATGGGAGAAATGTTATATGCACGGCAAAAGCAAACATCCTAATGAAATACAAGTAATATAACGGAATAAATATTCATATTATAACAAACTTTCCTTGGTCGCAGATGCATGCCCGAGTCCGAGTTTGAGCCCGAGCCTCCGGTTTGGGAACACAGGATCTTAGACGCTTTACTATCTCTGTCTATCTCTCTCATAGGCAGGGAAGTATATACTTAATGTTAATAATTGAATAAAAAACATTTACCGATCAGATAGAAACAAGAAAAAAATGTTACATTTCAAGGATTCATCTTTAAGGTTCACGGCCTTAAGATACCAATTCTAAACAAGTAAAAAACCAAAAGAAATTTAATTCGTCCTGGAAGTCTCGAGATAATGTATGTACCGCTACTTCGACACCGTCATCTCTTTCTCGGTGACATGAGGTGACGGCGGCGGTTGACAAACGGCCTTAGGCTTAACTTAACTTTTGCCTGTGGTAGTATGCAGTTGTTGCTACTCCGGTCGCTAAATTCTACCACCTCTTAATCTACTTTAAGAGACTTAGACTGTCTATTAGACCTTTAGGAGAGTAGTAAGTAGATACTTACATCAATTACGTAAGGTTTATCGAGATTGATGACTTTTCCATTACGACACTAAGATGTGGGAAAGAATTACTCCTAATTTGGAAGCTAGGGAAGAATTAGAGGGTAACAATTTATGACGCTCTTTGAAGATAATAACATGATGATATTTTTGTGACAGATATTATGTTACGAAGTAAGGTTGGCTCTATGATTCTGTAACTGAAAATCACATACTTTTGTGTCCTTATGTTGTACTAGCTATGATACCCGGCTTCGCTCGGGAGTTGATATGAGATCACGTGGTAGTTGAAATAAAAAATAATATGACGTAAAAAGTAAAAAAAATATTTAGAAAACATATTCTCATTATTTACACTACTTGTTTATAAACATTTTTCATTTTATTGTCCGGGGTCTATATATATTTAAAAAAATCGAATTTCCTACTCTTGAGCAAGCTACATATAGCTGACCGTGAGAGAAGAAGGATTCTTTGAGGTTGATGCCACAATATTTTAAAGTTTGCCCTTGCGCTTTGTTAATTGTAAAACTAAATTCTCACACCTTCTAGAATGTTCTTGACAATGCTGCAATTGCTCGCAGCGCCTTTCGAAATGCAACCCAAATAATCTTTGTTCTGAATGAAGTTCAAATACTCGACAACAGATGGCGCCACTATACTTAATTTCCAAGTTGAAGGGTTGGAAAAGCCTTTATATCTTTAAAATCACGCCCTTTAGGTTAAAACGGGAACTTTCTTGTTCGAGGGGGGATAAAGGGCTATCACACTATATAAGTCACTTTATCGTGCCGGGACTCCTTTCTAAGTTTTATCGGCACGCACATTTTATCAACTTAGTTTTATTATATATAATGATAATGATAATAAGTATTTAAGGTAATTTAAGTGTTTGATAGGTTGTAACACTTATAGCGTCTTACTGCTGGATTTGGGTCTATTCCCATTATTGGGCAGACCTGGAGCTTACTTTGCCACGCTGCACCAGTGCTGCGGATGTTGCAAACTGCCCATAAGGACTCCGACAAGACAAGAACAATCCTATAAGAACAACTACCGGAAAACATGGCTTAACGTGCTTTCTAAGGCGCAAAAACGTGCGTAAAATTTGCATTATTGATCAACAATTTTACATCCGGGTTTAAACATATTTTTAGAAATAGTACCTATAGTAAAGTATTTCTTTGGATTTTGCCCTATATTTTAAGTTATAAGATATTCTTTAACTTTTTTAATTTAAAGATCTTCTGTAGCAATTATTGGAACGTGAAATAAAATTTAAATTACAACAACATTTGTTTAAAGGTGTCTTCATTTACTGCGGTTACTAAAATATTAATAAATTACTTTATTTATGAGTCCCTTATAACACATTGTATTAACAAGTTAATAATCTCTTCGCTACCTTTCCCTAATTAAGTCTCATGTTTGCTTTACTAACCAATTCACCGTTCCTTTTCTTAGGGTTCCGTATTAAAAAAACTTGAACCCCTAAAATAATAACTTGTGTGTCTGTTCATCCTTCTGTACCAGATATTTTGTATTTGAATGGAGCAGTAGATGAGCCTGCATGTTTTAAAGTTAGGCTGAAGCCCGTGGAAATAAATAAATAAATAAACGTTTCACACTCATAGCCCCACAGTACAGTACAGTAGATTTACCCTGTGTCGTGGATACCATGATACACACAGAGACAGAAACATAAACACCCAGACCAAGAACAGAAATTTTAAACTATGCAATTACTTATTACTTATTTTTTTACGTTTAACACTCATAGCCCAACAGTATAGTAGATTTACCCTGTGTCGTGGATACCATGACACAAACAGAGATAGAAACATAAACACCCAGACCAAGAACAGAACTTTTAAACTCATTATTCAAATTTCTGCTTCGCCGGGTATCGAACCCGGGACTCTCCTAACGGCAGTCCAGCATGATAACCATTGCGCCACAGGGGTTGTCAAAATTAAATCATCTACGCCCCAAACAAACGTAAGTCTTGCCTGTGGTCGTATATAGTTGCGCTGGTTTATCAAAGGCTGATGGTTGCCTTATGTAAATCTGGCCAGCAACTGCACCATTCCACCGAAACACAATAGCTTCACGGCAGAAGTGGGTGCAGTGGTGATACTGGACTAAATGAGTTAAAATTTGGGTCTCATATTATATGGGAGCACCGTAGTGCTTTCGCCAAGACGAGCATACGAAGCGCAAGGGTTCTTTACCTTTTAACGAAGCTATTTTTTTGAATCTTCATAACATGGATTTATAATTGGAAGTTACCAAAATTCTCCAGATATATCAATGGAAGACTTAATGTGTAACACCTTTGTAAACTGAATCCAGCAAATAAAATATTTCATTTCATTTCAATTCTTTAATTTTTCAGTGCATATAAGAATAAATAAATAAAATAAATAACGCTTCACACTCATAGCCCCACAGTAGGGTATATATACCCTGTGTCGTAGGTACCATGGATACACACAAAGACAAAAAACACAAACACCCAGACCGAGAACAGAAATTTAAACTCATCATTCAAATTTCGGCTTCGCCAGGAATCGAACCCGGGACCCTTCGATTGGCAGTCCGGCATAGTAAACATTGCGCCACGCAGGTCGTCTATTATAAGTATATTTATTCTTTACATTTTATTGACATCTAAAAAACCTTGATTTCGTCACTGACTCACACATAATCATAAAAATTCTTATGGTAAGTACTTCCTGAAGTGAGTTAAGGATCGGCCACAGCCAGGGTGAAATCAGCAAGTCGAGACGTCACTTATAGAATACTTTTATTAACTCGATTTGTGAGTTACATAATTAGCCTAACTTAAACATACTTTTATTATTAATATCCGCGATGGATATCAATAATTATTTAAAGCTAACCTACATCTAAAATTGGTGAGACCCATCCGATGTTAGGTACGGGAATGCACGTTCGTGGGAACGATGCGCGACACCTGCACGGCATCAGATGTCGCCAACGTCAGCACTTTTACACTTCTATACACTGAGTCATTTTGTCCGTACGTAACACGTCCCCCCTGAAGATCAGCAACTATTGGAGGATGACGACAATATTGCTGATGATAGGGCACACTGATGATGGGATGATGATGGTGACTGGTGTTTTCTTTCAACTTCTGAACAATGATGTATTCTGGCCAGCGATTTGGATGTGATGAATAGTAAATACATGGTTGGAGTAAATCTTCGGGCATTCAGCCTCCATTGTACATAAAATTTATTTCAGTGATTCTTTAAAAGGATAAAAGGGATTAGCGAGACTTTCGAGGAGGAATAGAAAAACCGTATAGTTTTGAAATATAAAAACTAAATTTATTTGAAAATAATTTAATGCGAAATAATAAAGTATTTATTTAATTATTAATAATTTGTAAAATGAGGAAGTAACAAACTAATTATTTTAATTTATTTTTATTTATTTAATTTTAATTCAATTTAACCAATTTAATTTATGTGTTAAGTTGGTATAATAATTTAATATAATTTACATTTTAATGTTGTTGCTAATGTCTAACCAGATAAATTAAATATTATTTACTTTATTTTATTAATTAAATTAAACTTTTATATATTAGATTTAATTTTGAGTGATTCAACTAAATATCGTGGACTATCGCATTACTATCAAATAATGGAAATGCGTAGCCTAGATGATACAGATATTTAAAGAATACAAAATTTTCGTATTTAATTTACATTAAATAAATTACAAACGAAAATGAAAACGGAAGAAAACCTAGTGTTAGTTAAATTTTTAGCAAATAATTATTAAATAGATTAATTACGATATTGTATAATTTCAAATATTTAAAAACGTTTATACCTATAAATTTGAAATTAGTGAAAATTCCTTGCCAGGTATATTATTTTAAGGCTGGTAACATACGAACAAGATGAAACTTGGTTACATATTATTAAATTTACTCTACATTTTAATAAAAGTATTAATTAATTAACATTTATTGAATTATATATTTTTTATTTAAATATTTTTTTTTCATTATTTATTACTTTACTTAATTAAAATTCCACGATGGAATTAGATAAAATGGGAAATAGGTAAGGCGAATCACTAGAAGGTCATTTTATGCACTTACTTATTTGTCATTATATCCCAATTTGAGTCCCGAGTCGCTGAATCGTGTCAATGTTCGGATCACTATGACACCCTGCTGCAGCACGACGTGTAGGTTCGGTAGACCGGCGGCATCCCTGAGGAGCCTGCCAGCCTATCCTCTTCGACTGCGCCAGTTAAGGATCGGCCACAGCCAGGGTGAAATCAGCAAGTCGAGACGTCACTTATAGAATACTTTTATTAACTCGATTTGTGAGTTACATAATTAGCCTAACTTAAACATACTTTTATTATTAATATCCGCGATGGATATCAATAATTATTTAAAGCTAACCTACATCTAAAATTGGTGAGACCCATCCGATGTTAGGTACGGGAATGCACGTTCGTGGGAACGATGCGCGACACCTGCACGGCATCAGATGTCGCCAACGTCAGCACTTTTACACTTCTATACACTGAGTCATTTTGTCCGTACGTAACAAGTGGATATTTTGTTTTGTAAATATGCTAATATTAATAATAAACAAACAACTAAGCAATTTTAAAACCTTTTCCGTTTAATGAATGAATAGGTGCATGCTCGACTTGGCGAAAGCACTACCTATATGTAAGAAATAAAACCATAGTGAATCCTCGGCACTCGAGTTTACATCGCACTCACCCAGTTTTTGTTAATTTACTTCACACAGTATTTTCTGTAAGTAGAAAGCTTTCCAAACATAATTAGGTACTAGACAGTAAACACAATTTGCAACTAACTATAACGCAAATAACTTTCGATGTAGGCAAAATTAAACAACTAATTGAAAATATACGCTTATAAAGTTTACTTTACAACGCAGCGTTTTATGGACATGTTATAAAAGTTCTATAAATATATTCAACCTAGTAATAAATGCGAAATATTTAATTCACACTTTCTTCATTTAAAATGCATTACTAATAATAATAAAATTTGGCTTGAAAAGTATAATACAATAATATTATGGCCATTTAAAAATGTGATAGTTTATATTTAAATAACGATTTAATATCGCTATTTCAGAAATCATGGATAAAAGATAATATGTCATTACATTATAATATTATGACGATCGCGTGGAGCAATGGTTACTATGCCGGCCTGCCAACTGAGGGGTCCCAGGTTCGATTCCTGGCGAAACAGAAATTTGAATGATGAGTTTAAATTTCTGTTCTCGGTCTGGGTGTTTGTGTTCCTGTCTTTGTATGTGTCCATGGTATTTATTATTATTATCATTCTAAATCCAGCCATCCATCCATCAACCGTTTACTGTCCACTGCTGGACATAGACCTCCCCTAACGTTTGCCACTCCTCCCGGTCCTGGGCCTTCTGAATCCAGCGACTACCCGCTGTCTTCTTCAGGTCAACCAATTTAAAGTCTAGTAACCCTCTAAAATTGAGCACTGCTCACCAAAATAAATTGCCGTATGTATCCCTAAAGGTAATTATTCGTGTAAACGTCGTCCTCCGCAGTGGCCTACAGTCCCTCAAGCCAAGTTGCCAATTAAACTTGTTCTTCCCTGACGCACTTTCCCTTCACTTTGATATATTATACTCACATTTTAAAGCAATGGTGGTATTGACAACCGTCAATGGAGCAGTCTCTGCCCTTCACATCGGAAAGAAGTTCTTTATATTGTGACTTCGATGCATTGTTATTCGGACATTAATTCAATAAAAAAAATATTTAAAAAAGGAATTATAAAAGCTATCTTCGAATTCAGATAGGAAATGAAATGAAACGAAACGAAACGAAATGAAATGAAATATTCTTTATTCACTGTACGGTTACTTTACAAACTTTTAGGTAATAAAATAAAGATGTCAATTGCAAAGAGAAAACCCATATATAAATGACTTGGGAAGCAAATTTTGATGAAAATTAATCTCTTTAATGTTGGACTTATGTCAGAAAGAATAATCTCGATATGACTTTTAGTTTGCAAGAAATTTGCAGACAGAAATACAAAATAAACATACAATTACGAAAATGACCCGTGTGGTACATAGGTAGTTACTATGCCGGACTGCCAATGAAAACCTGCGTGGCGCAATGGTTACCCTGCCGGACATGAGTTTAAATTTCTGTTCTGGTCTAGGTGTTTGTATTTCTGTCTTTGTGTGTGTCCATGGTACCCACGACACAGGGCATATTATCTAGTCCCTGTAGCTGCGGGATTAAGAATAGAGCTACGGTATCCCCTGCCTGATCGTAAGAGGCAACTAAAAGGGGGCTTCCGGGGTTGCGGGCGGTGAGAGTGGGAGCACGACCCGTCCAGCCAGCAGCCCCGGGAAGGACGGCGGTGTCAATCTCTGATGATCTTTTTTGATAATCTCACTACATATGAAGGATAATCCATACATATGAAGGCAGCACGAAGTTCGCGGGGTTAGCTAGTTTATCAATAAAAATATTGTAATGCGAGGTTTGCGTAAGTACCTATAAATATTTAAATCGCGTGACAAGCTTTTATGATCATATAAATTGGGTATTTTTTTATGTCCCACTGCTGGGCACAGGTCTCCTCTAACAAGTGAGAGGGATTTAGGCTATAGTCCACCACGCTGGCCAAGTGCGGACTGGTGGACGTCATGCTTTCGAGAAATAATGAATTTCTCTCAGGCATGCACGGCGATGGAGAACATCGTAATCAATTAAATATCACGATATTTTCCATCACCGTGGAGCAGCGATAAATGCGCACATTACAAATTTCTTTGTCAGAGGTGCGCGCCGAGGATTTGAACCCGGGATCGATCGCGTCGAAGACCGCGGTTTTTTACCACTCGGCCATCGCTGCTCAACTTTTTTCGTAAACATATTGCTTCGCAATATATTTAATAATCGCAATAAAAAAAGTCATTCTTTTATTGGGATGTCCATCAGGATATAAATAAAATCCCAATAAAGATTCAATCCCTGCCTTTAAAACCTTTTAAGAAGGCAGTCAGACAAGTCCTGTGCCGTAAGGCTTATCTGGAGCACTAAGGACTGTCTTAATGATAAAGGAGCGTGGGAATGAATCTCGCTCACACAAGGCTATTTTTTCATAGAATGTATTAGTTTTAGTAATTACTCCCATCTGTGAGCAGGTGGAAGTGGGTTGATGGTGTCTCACATGATCAGCTGTCACGTATGACCATTATCAACCCATAGCCATTCTGTTATCTCAAATATGTTATTATGTACTTTTTTTAAAAGTATGCTGAGAGTTGTTTCCGCCGCCTTTTTTATTTCAGCTCAACATTTAGCCCAAACGGGCACCTAATGGCGATGACCGGGAAAAAATGACATTCATTAAGCGAATATTTTGTATTCTTAATATGAAATAAATATTTTTTCTTTCTTTCTTTCTCAACAAGCCCTTTCATTTGATACCCATATTGTAGGAATGCATTAAAAATACTATTCCATCTTGGATGATCCATTATTGGATTTAGAATAACGTCACACAGCTTATCGTATAGCTTCAAAATTAAGTAGCAAAATTCCGTCCGAACAAACATACATTATAAATAAATACTTTTTATTTATAATGTATGTTTGTTCGGACGGAAGTAAATAAATACTTTTTTTAAAAGCTGGCCGTTTACTCTGATATAGTCCATGGGCTACAGTAACCACTTAATACCACGTGAGAATATTTAAGGTATACATAATTATATCATGATGAATGATATTCCAAAAAATTATTGTACAGAGTATAGGCAAGAATTACTGAGCGGCCACTCGTAGAGTTATGAAGATATTTCATACAGAACGTCTGCGTTATGTAACGAAACTCCGTTAGGACTAGTGCACAATGGAATTACACGAATGAAATTATATTGGACCGTCGATGGTGGAATTTAACTAAGTTTAGTTTCTCTTGGTTTGGTATAGTTTAGCAATGAAATTAAACGAGATGCAATAGTTTATTAATATCTATGGTGATAACATTCACTCAATGTTAGTTATTGGACGCTTTAGAAACGCTTAGGGTTGTAATGTGTACTTAAAGAAAAAAGGGGGTGGAAACAAACTCCAACTTTGATAAGTAAGTACGATAGGAGGATTTGTACTATTTTATATTTAATTTTTTATGACAAATTCTTTTGTAATTATTTATTTTCTGTTTGCGTTTTTGTTTTTCTGAATTTTCGTTCTAAGTCAATTGAAAAATTCTGATATTGTACGAGCTGCATACTATCTGCTATCGAAATAAAAATCTTTTATTAATTCTTTAAAAATAACATTCTTCATTTCGGACTATGCTGTATCTTTCTTCACACTATTTCTTCTCTACCACTGCAATAAGTTTTTTTAATACATACCTTTATGAGGTTTTAAAGTTAGGTGGAACACGTACAATCAACTTCTACTACCAACTCACAAAATCATTTTTAGTTATTTGAATATCTTCACATATTTTTACTTTGAGCTCATCCACAGGGCATTGCTTGCGACCGTTTTTGATTTCCACTGCTAGGTACGGATTTCTCCCTATTATTGGGGAGGCCTGGAGCTTACTCCACCACGCTGCTTCAATGCGGGTTAGTAGCCACCCCGCTGTCGAATGTTTTCAAACTGCCCAAGGGCTTAACGTGCCCTCTGAAGCATCGAAACGCGCATTAAATTTGCCACGAACTTAGCTGCGTAGATCACTTGCATTCTACGCTAGCCACTGGGCCATGCGCGCTTCCCATTAATCCCACGCAAACATTACTCCCTGTACTCGTAAATTTAAAAAACTGACTAATGTGACCTCAGCCTTAGCGAAGGATATTCTTTACGTTCTTCACATGTGTCGCTCTAATTCGAGTCTCATAAATGCTGGGAGCATTTGGGACCACTAAATTAGCTAATTAAAATTTGGAAGAAGTTCTTGTATTTTTTTCAACCCTTTTAAGTTCCACTTCTGGAGACAGGTCACCTCTCGGAAGAGAGGAATTTAGGTCATAGTGCACCACTCTGGCCGAGTAGATATTTTAGAAATGATGACAGGGATGGCGACACGATGGCACACGTGCCATTAATAGCATGCAACTGACGCAACACAATATCTCGGGCACGTCACTGATCACAATATTCATTAAGCATTAGTGGAAAAGTGTAAAGTAGGTATTATATGACGAGGGAACGATACGGATTGTTCGAGTATAATTATTATTATTTTGCCAATAATCACCATGTTAAAACTATTTGATGGCACGTCTGTGTCTAAGAAAGAAGCTTATTTGTATTGTGTCTGTGACCTCAATAAACATTACTTAGAAAAATGGCACGCTGACTGAATATTTTTATTTTTTTTTTCCCGTGGTAAAAATAGCCTATGTTACGCAAGATGAATGTAGCTCTCTAATGGTAAAAGAATTTTTGAAATCGGAACAGTAGTTTTTGAGTTTATTCATTACAAACATACAAAAATACACGGTTACTAAAAAGTACTACGGTTACTAAATACGGTTTTTAAAAAGTAGTCCAACTAGAACAATGCAGTTTAAACAAATATTATAAGTAAAATACTAAAAAGTGTCTTATTTTATTTTAAACAAATAAAGTTAAATCGTCAATGCTCATTCATAACAACAATAGGTACGCCCATGGTACGCCATTTTACTGAGGGCACGATCCCAAAATAGTTTCAAGGG
This sequence comes from Pyrgus malvae, assembly GCA_911387765.1. Classification (NCBI taxonomy): domain Eukaryota; kingdom Metazoa; phylum Arthropoda; class Insecta; order Lepidoptera; family Hesperiidae; genus Pyrgus; species Pyrgus malvae. Next base: position 11,108,872 of record OU426969.1, read on the forward strand.
TAATTTAAATTCACTAGAAAAATATCACAAAACTATTATTAGTCCTTTTAATTTTATTCTTTAAAATTAATTTCTTTATCTTATGCCAATTCTCTTAGAAGTTTTTAGGTTTCTGGCATCTGAATAATAATATTATTATGAAACCTTATGACGTCATTCATTGTCTACGTTTTTGACAAAAGTTCTTATTTTTTTCCACCTTTTTTATGTCCCACTGCTGGGTGCACCCAGACTCTATCTTTCACAAGTGAGAGGGATTTAGGCCATAGACCACCAAGCTGGCCCAGTGCGGTTTGATGGACGTCATGCTTTCCATTTACAATGGAGAACATCGTGATCAATTAAATATCACGATATTTTCCATCACCGTTGAGCAGCGAAAAATGCGCACATTATAAATTTTACGTTTAAAGTCCTGATTGGCTGCAACCCTTTCTGCCTTCCACTGCTGGGCACAAGTCTCTCCCCATTATTGGGGAGGCCTGGAGCTTACTCCACTACGCTGCTCCAATGCGGGTTGAGTCCTGAGGCAAAATGTCCTGATTATTATCCCAAAATTACGTTATACTAGATGCGAAGAATTTTCATAAATTAGTATATGAGTAGGTATAGGAATAATGAACGTACATTAGTTTTCTTTTACAAGATTTGTATTACCAGTATAATCGTAAGATAGCAAAATATTATTTTCATAATTAAATAAATGCGAGCAGCGATAGCTGAGCGACAAAACACGCGGTCTCCGACGTGGAGATACCGAGTTCAAACCTCCGGAGCGCACCTCTGACAAAGACATTTGTTAATTTCGTATTTATCACTGCCCCACGGTGAGGGAAAATATTATAAATAAGTAATTACGATGTTTTCTATCACCGTGCATGCATACCTACTATGGCCTACATTACTCTCACTTCAGAGAGGAGACCTGTACCCATCAGAGGGACATAAAAAAATGTTGAAAAAAAATTCAATAACATTCATTCGTACTTACAAATATAGGCGTCCCAAGCAGTGGCGGCTAGTGACATTTTTCGATGGGGGTTCACAAAATAAAAACAAAAAAAAATATTCAACGAAATAACTGACAAAGACGACAACACGTTTGTTTGTATACATAAGAACGGCAACATCGCATAAGCAGGCCGTCACGGCCGAACTCACGGTTTGGCAACGTCGCGCGTGAGCGGCGCTCCAGATTAGGTAAATTTCTCATACGAAATCTTTTGTTTCACGCGTCGGCCTGTGTCGAAGTTACTCTTTCGCACTCATTGAATACAGCGCTAGGAATCGTACTAAACTTCGTTTCATAGGAGCGCAATCGCTGGCGCTCCACTCGTTACATCTTGACGCTAAATGTACGCGTAGATATAGGTAATAATTAATATAATATACTATGTATAGGTATAGCAGAATAGATTGAATGTAATGTAAGGATAGTATGTATTATGACGGGACATAAAGTTACCTATGTAATTTTTTTGGGAGTGCACTGCACCAGCGCTCTTTCGGACGAGCCGCCTCTGGTCCCAAGGAATATGATGTCTTCTGGCAGTATGTGGTAACCACGCTTTATAGTGAAGCAATGATGTGTAAAAATAAAAGTGTTAAAAATGCATGGTTTGAAAATATGCGGCATGGAAATGATGAAAATTGAGTAGGTTGTGCAAAATTCCGCGGTACGTAACAACTGGCGCGTCCGGCACAATGTTATACTTGAATTTGAATAAAACGCACATTTGAACGTGGGCGCCAAAAAAATAGGGTTGTCTGCAAATTGTATCGATTAGTTAACGTCTGTGTCTCTTGGCTGCCTTTTTGTGTACCACTGCTGGGGTCTTTCCGGATTATCGGAGGTCTGGAGCTTAGTGTTGTGGAAACACTGCTCCAATGCGGGTCGGTGGAGATGAAAAATGTATTTTCCAAGTAAAAGCGTTCTCTGTGCGTAAAATCAGAAATACACAAATATGCACAAAGTTGGAGACAGCAATAAACTGTTATCAATATGTTTGGTTGTATGGCCTCATTTTGCGAGTTATTGCCGGGGAGGGTACAGACTTTGTGATTTAGGGGGCTGTTACGGAGTTTCCGAAGTTAATTTTATGAAACAACAGCATGTGTAGGAGTTTCTTGACTAACTTTCGAACCATCATAATGTTTTATGGTTATATCTGTAAAGTTACACTGGTGTAGGAAGTATTGTACCTATCGTATATTTATTTTGGCAGATTTTTAAGCAATTACTAGCGAATGCGGGGATCGGAGTAATAATAATATTAGGTAAGTATAATAATTACTTATATTGTGTATCCTAATAATTACTAATATCTATTATACACTATATATCGACAATTTATTCTATCACCACTAAGCCTAAAACCATCTGTCGTTCACTATACTCTAATGGTTTTGTGAATATTTGATAGGATTCGAATCTCACTGTTTTTTATCGTATCGATTTGATATTTTGGTGACAAAACCAGATTTTGTACGTTTTATTTAGAAACTTTCAGCTTAAATATAGTTATTCGTATAAATTAAAGTTAAGAAAAATTTAATGAAAATATTTTAATGCACTGCGCGTTTTTTTTTACAAACTCTGATTGGATGTTAGTAACACATTCTTGAGGAGCTGAATAATAATAATAAATTTGCACTGAAATATTTTAAAAACATCTTACACACGTTGCTTGTATTTCATTAATGTAAAAAAGATTTGCTGAAATCAAGTGTTTGATACACTTGACACACAAAAATGCGGTCGCGGCTTAGAGCATCAAAGGTACTCACCCTTCAGCAGAGACGGCATAGCGCCTCGCTTTGATATGTATAATTTTTGTGCCAAATCTGATGCGGGGGGAAGAACGCACCCATTTTAATTTTGTCACACATTCACACCTATTCTTTCCATCGTTACAGATTTAGAAATGTTCAAATATGTCAATTTCAATTAACATTGTCATTTTCTATGCACCGACAACACTGACACTGACACACACTAGTTGTATAACTAGAAGGCACATGGAGTTTTGGCGGGAAGTCTGAAGGAACAATTTGTGCTCTTGTTTTATTTTCATTTTCTTAGTGTATTTTTGGGTTATATCGGATAAAGATGATGAAGTTGACAGTGCACGAGTGTTGTGAAATAAAATAACAGTGCGAAAACATGTTTCTTCTGCTTGCCTCCAAATTTCCATCGGACATGTTCTGGTAAAGTAGCCATCACTTTACTTGAACATTTGACTGACTAGACTGACTGATACCTGACGACTAACTGACTTTTTTCTACGACTACAGTGATGCAAAAATTTTACTTGACGCTGGCAATATGCACAGAGCTTGCGACGCCATTATTAAAATTGAAAAAGTAGAAGGCACATTGTGCATGGACGTTGGGAAGAGGGGTTCGCCCGTAACGGCCACTCCTCTGACGGGTGTCATACCTGTCAATATCTTGATGCTCGAAGGGTCGGGGTGATATTTAGAACATTTTTTATTACCACACCTTGTCAGATCGTGCTGAACTATGTCCTGTGTCTTTCTCAATTCCGAAAAAATGAATATCGACATTAAATGGGTTGAAAAATTATTCTAGTGGTGACTTTGTTTAAGGACGGATATAATAGGATTTCAATCATTAAAAATGTAATGTGAAAACAGAAGATTACATAAACCGGCTGCTGGCATAAGTAGAAAGCATCCGATTTAAGCAGATAAGCTAAAGGTGCGCACTGTGCGCAGTCGAGTATTAGATATATGACCAAGTGGAATATATTTATATACATAATAGATAAGCCGAAAATCCCGGTTGGTATCGATAGATAATAGCCGTGTCAGACTTTGTTGGAGGCGTTATTGGAGGTTTGATAACATCCGACAGCAGATTGGGCACTGATGTTTTTATCATTGGGGGAGACCCACGCCCAGCAGTGGAAAGCAAAAATATTTGCTGCCGAAATTACGTTGAAAATTTAATACGAATAACCTCATTTTTTGAAGTAAGTAAATTAAGTCAGTAAGATTTTTTATCCTTGGTAAACTTGAAATTATTGTCTCCATCGGAAACCTATAGCGGAATAAATTCTTCTTCAGTCTTTCCACGGATCTTCATTTATTATTATCACAGTTGATATAAGGTGCTATTATCAGAAACAACTTTGATCATAGAGTCAACAAAATCTAGAATGGATGTAGCTCGTTGCATGTTATTATTATTTTTAATCCGTTTTTTAGTTTACGGCAGACTATTATGAAACTATTTTTTGTTGAAATTTCGATAAAGATAATACATAATTAACAGTAGATAAAAAAATCCTTGATGCGGCTATCAGTCCCTGAGAAAGCAGTGCAATCGAGCTAAACTAACGCTTGTTTTAAGTTGTTTGTCTGTCTCAAAGCTGTAGCGACGAATATTGCCTGCTTACTTGTCTACTTAAAAGATTACTAAAAAGATTTTATTGGAGTTCCGTAATGAAATAAAAAGGATATATAGAATAAATTCGTTACACATTCATCAGCATGTCTTCTATCCGAATCTTGTAAGTCTCGATAGACAGAAAAAAATGAGGTATATAAGTGACACTTCTGACACAGACATACTCTATATCGTCGATACATTGGAATTTATATTGTATCGTATTTTTCAGACGGTTTTCACCATAATTTGCTTTCACGTGAGCATAAAATTTTGTTACGAATAAATCCACATGAGTAATGAAATAAGAGTTTGTTTTTAGGGTATAAATTAATTATTTATGTTAGCTTTTTTATTCCGAAGTATGAAATTATCCAGTAGAAAGCAAGCCACAAAATCAATACTTACGCAGCATGGCAGAATACTTTAATGGAGGTTTTCCAAGGCCCAAGTTGCATATTGGCTACAAGATTTGAAACAACTTTTACTTACTACTGAAACACTTTAAATTGTCCTACTTAATGGCTGCAACCCTTTTGCGTCCCACTGCTGGGCACGGGTCTTTCCCCCTTATTGGGGAGGCCTGGAGCTTACTCCACCACGCTGCTCCAATGCGGGTTGGTGGAGATGCGGGTTAGTGGCCAGCCCCCTGTTGGATGTTTTCAAACCGCCCATAAGGCCCCCGACAAGGTTTAACGACTGTTATCTATCGACAACAACCGGGACCGACGGCTTAACGTGCCCTCCGAAGCACGGAAACGCGCATGAAATTTTTTGCCACTAGCGGTCACCCATCTCACAACCGACCACGCCCGTTTGGCTTAGCTGCGTAGACCGTTTGCGTTCTACGCTAGCCGCAGAGCCATGCGCGCTTCTACCTACTTACTTAATAAAGAGAGGAAAATAAAGACAGAAAAGGTTAACAAAAATTTAATAGAGAAATAGAAAATTTATATTTATATAGCTGCCCCCGCGAACTCCATACCGCGTTCAAATGTTTGGGGTGGGGTGGGGAATTTATTACTTAGGGGGATGAAAAATAGATGTTGGCCGATTCTCAGACCTACTCAATATGCTCACAAAATTTCATGAGAATCGGTCAAGCCGTTTCGGAGGAGTACGGGAACGAACATTGTGACACGAGAATTTTATATATAAGAAAATCAAGAAAGACAAAGAAAATAGAGCTCATAAATTTAGATCGAAAACTTAAGGGTCGGGAATACATTGCGTAATTAAGAATAATGAAATAATGCACATAAAATAATAATACGCGCATAAAAAAGAGAATAATCATTAACATAATTCTATCCATGGGATGACAAAATAAAAACGAACCGTTACACTACATTATATTCAAATCAGGTACAATAAAAATAGTTCCAGCTAAGATTGAACAAAGAGTTGCAAAGAGAATGCACATTTTCTTAAACTTATAATCCGAATCACGTATTACACAGATGCAGGGTATACAATGTTCGGTTCGGTTCTTACATGTATGCATGCGATATCAGAATTTATATGCAAAGCGGTGAAGGGTTACGTAAACGTTGCGATGTTATATAAATGAACATTGTACCGTAGATTTGAATAATTTAATTTAAGAAACAAATGACAATGAAGCGCGCGTGGCTCGGCGGCTAGCGTAGAGCGCAAGCGGTCTATGCAGCTAAGCCAAACGGGAGCGGTCAGGTGCCGTTATTAAGCCGTCGAACTTGGTTGTTGTCGATAGATAACAGTCTATAAACCTAGTCGGAGGCCTTATGGGCGGCTTGAAAACATCCGACAGCGGGTTGGCCACTATCCCGCACCTTCACCAACCCGCATTGGAGCAGCGTGGTGGAGTAAGATCCAGGCCTCCCCAATAATGGGGAGAGACTCGTGCCCAGCAGTGGGAGGCAAAAAGGGTTGCAGCCAAGAAATACGTTTGCTTTGAGGACTTAAAAAGAAAATGAAATACAGAAGAAGTCAATCGAAAGTGCAAAATGGGGGATGGTTTCGTATTGGACACATTAAAGACGTAGGTAATATAAATCGACGAAAAATATCTTTTATGCGATCAAATGAAAGTGTCGCGTATTTTTTTACTTCTACTAAATCCGTTTACATTTCATATGATTCTGTACGCAGCGTTTAGATCGCCGTAAAATAGTACACGGTATCTTTTTATGCCTATAGGTAACTTTTTTTTGGTTTAAGAGCTTTATTATTTCCCATAAAGAATTAACAATAATCCACTTACTGAGAAATCTATGTTAATTACAAACTTAAATAACAGCAGGCGTACAGAAAATACATACTGATTATTATTATACATAAGGGTGTGCATAAAAATAAAAGTATTTCATTTACCCTTGACTTGACTATTGTAATGATAGTGTAAAAAATTAAATTTTCAGTAATACACAGTGAAAGTACAATATAAATATGTCAAATTAATAATCTCCTTTTTTAAAGTCGGTTAATAATAAAATATATTTCTACTAAAACAGAAAAAAAAATCAACAGATCTGGAAATATTATAAAACTAGCTGTGCCTCGCGGTTTCACCCACGTTAGAAAGGATCATTAGAATGAAGTGAATATACTCCGTAGAGTTTGGAGTCCATTTGGAGCCAAAAATATTTCTTATTATCTTTGCCCACACAGATCAGTTTTTCAATTAAGAATCAATTTATTACTACCAAATGTGCATTTGAAATAAATTAAGTAGGTATCTATTTTTATTGTAGTTATAGTTCACTATTTTGGCTATAATGGCTTACACATGACATATAGATATATACTGTGACGGGCTTTTTTGTAGGACTATTTAAGATAAACATTTCCATCCTACATTACATGTGTAACTCTAGCGGTTTTGGTAGCACACACCAGAATAGCTCGCAGATGGTAGATTTGCAAACCAGAATAGCTCGCAGATGGTAGATTTTTTCCTACTTACTTGACACTTATCGTCATATTTTGGACAATTCACGCAATATCTTTATAAATTGTAGCCTTTGTGCTATTCTGATGTATAAGCTATATTAAGTTTCATTAAAATCCATTCAGTAGTTTTTACGCGAAAGAGTAACAACCATCCATACTTACAAACTTTCGCGTTTATTAGTATTAGTATGAAGTATGATATGATGATTAAATTTTCATACACAGTGAAGGTGCAATATAAATATGTAAAATTAAAAATCTACGTTTTTAAAGTCGATTAATAAAAAAAATATTTCTAGTAAAACAGCAAAAAAAAAATCAACAGTTCTGGAAATATTTTAAAATAAAATATAATGCTCGTTATAATTTGTTCAATCCACGAGTACATTTGAAATGATTTTAAATTGCGATCATATTATTTCGAATACATATTGTGTTAATTGGACAGACGGTTTTATGTACTCTCGTACATACGTAACGTACACTCGTAATGTGAGCTTTTCATTAGTTCTCACAATGGCTTTTCTGTATGAATAGAACCTGACACTCAAAAATATTCAATTGAGGAGATTCTTTATGAAAGAAAGCAAATGTAAAAAACTTTTCACATTCTAATTCAAATCTGATATTTGAATTTTTGAAATAAGAGCAGCGAAGCGTCACTGAAGCAATTCGGTGTGGAATATTAAATTCGCTTCCGACGCCGGGACAGTAATCGGGTATTCCAAATTTAAATCGCCACTGCATTTATATGGACACAGCTGTCGCTACATTCCAATTCCCTAACTACCCACTTTGAGCAACTACCGTCATTTACAATAATAAAGCGCTATTACAGTTTATTATTAATACCAATTTCATGTTGTTGTTGATGATGAGTTTATGTTTTTCGGAAGTTTGTATTGATTTTTATATCGCACGTTTGAGCGCATAGAGTTTCTGCCATAATCATTATCGGCTTGGGGAATTACTCTATCCCTCTATTTCACGCGATTTTGCGTTTTACGATTAAAATGTAATACACATACCAAGCAGAGCCGAAAATTTATGTTCCACCGGCGGTTACCGTACTTAATAAGGTACGATGTCATACTTCTTCGTATTGCATTGCTATGACGTGTTAATCGCTCACGAGGGAAATGGTTCAAATGTAGTTCATGTAGACTCTGTATTTTTAAGTGGTCACTGCAGATGGTCATCCACACAGAACCTCAAGCAAGCCTAAGTCATGCAGGTGGTCGTATGCAGTTGCGCTGCTACTCCGAAGGCTGATGGTAAGTCTGGTTTCTTATAACCAGCTACAGAACCATAATAAAATCTTTATAACTCCTATTTCTCGACAGCATAATAATAATGTACATAGTTTAAAAAACTAAAAACACGGTTTTGTGAAAATAGTAACTAAAAAGTAAAAAATAAGTAAATTTTACAGTAAAAAAGGCGTGGGGTGCATGGTGTCAATAGTATCTCAAAAAGCACCCCACGCTTTTTTTACAGTAAAATACATTTTCTTCTTTTAAGTAGAAAGTAAAAAGTAATTTAATTCGTATTTTCACAAAAGCGTGTTTTTATTTTTTTAAACTACTTACATTAATTATTTTTAATTTTTTAGTTGCATTTTTTTCGTATTATTGCATAGTCATTAGCCCTTGACCCCTGCAAATTTTCAAGTTAATCAGAAGCATAGAAGTAGGTGAAAATGAAGTTAATACATACATACAGGTAAGCGTGTTAAAAATGTCAATCACAGCACGGAATCTTAACAATTTGTATACCAACTGTAACTGTAGCTGTGTAATTGGACGACGTATTTAACGATGACCCATTAATGTATTCTCTGGGGTTCGTTCCCAGAGAACATTTATAATAGCTATGTCAATATTCGTTTTCTTGACCAAATTATAGTGTTCTCATAAATAAACCACAAATAAGGTAACAAATACATGCAAATACTTCTAATTAAGTAAGGTTCACACGAGAATTACGTCACTAACATGATGACTACAGAATAATTTTCAGCTGCACAAGATTCGTATAATTCCAGCAATTGTGAGGGACATTGGTGCTAAATCAAGTTATTTGGGGCTGCACTCTAATTTGAACCCTATATTGTTAGGCATAAAGGCGAGCAGTGTGCATTAATAATGTCATGTTCTGTGCAAACTATATGATTTACGCAACCGCACTACAGTCGAGGCGTAAAGGCATTGCAATTTTTCAGGGTTCGGTTTTCAGACAGAATAGAACCCTGCTGTAAACTTAATTGCGACCGACTACTGGGCACACATCTATTAAATTGGGGACCTGGAGCTTATTTCACAACTGCACTTTTGTTGGAGGAATGAATTAGTCGCCAACCCTCTGTCGAATATTTTCAAAGCGATAAAAACCACTGTATCCGATAAAGACAAAGACAAAGACAAAGACAAAGACAAAGACAAATACTTTTATTTGCACAAATATGGGTGTTTGCAAAAGGTGTTATTAAACATTTGGTTCGCCATATTTACCTTCATGAGGTATGCAAATATTACAATAATTAAAAAATTAACTAATTACAAATATAAAAATGTAACACTCCAACACTGAGATACTAAGATAAAACCCCCGTCGCTAAATTCTGACAAAGAATTTTTTTAAATACTTATTTATAGCTGCTCCACGGCGAGGAACGATATTGTGAAAATCAATTAATTACGATGCTTTCCATCACCTGTACATGCCTAAAAATAATTCATAAATTTTCGAAGGAACGACGTCCACCAAACCGCATTTGGCCAGCAGGATGGACTATGGCCAAAATCACTCTTACTTCCGAGACGAGCCACAGATCTCCACAGTCTGTATTATTAAACAAACACGATCATTAAAAAACGCGCATTCACACGCAAAGCATACACTCGAAATATTTGTCACGAGTCAGTCATCATATTCACCAATCTCACACCCGACCGCGCCCGTTTGGCTTAGGTGCATACATCGCATGCGTTCTACTCCAGCCTTCTGGCCATGCGCACTTTAAATACTTTTCAAGATTAAAATGCCGTTATAGGATTTTTCATTTAAAGCTTTAAAAGAAAAAGAAAAGAAAAGAAAAGGATTTATTTGCGCAAATATGGGTATTACAATAGTTGTTTTATATATTTAAAGTCCGCCATATTAGCCTCAGTAAGGTATGCAAATATTGTTAAAGTTAGAAATAAAAAATTACACTTAAATCTAATAACTTTTTGACTTAAATCTAAATAACTAATTTATTTATTAAGTTTACAAATCATGTTATTTATTTATTTATACCATATTTTGCGTTTTTTTATTTTGTTGTTAAGAATTTATTTATACGGTGTTTTTGCCACGTCGCGTCGTCGGCTTTAGGTACCCAATTTACTGGGTTTTTATACGCTGTTATATATTATATATTATTATTATATTATAAATATATACTTTGTTTGTTGGTCATAAGGAACCCTATGTTATGCATTTATTCACGCTTGACCAATTTTCTTTGCTCTTTTTACTGACATAATGACGTGCGACGCGAATGTATTGTCGTGTTCATTTTGGAGAATGCTTTATAATAACTTGATTGCGTTATGTGTTACGTTCATATTTTTCTCTTTTGTTACGTTATTTTCCGGTTTTTATAATAAAAGTGTTGTTGCATCCACTAGTAATGTGACATTTTTATAGCCTCTATTATCTCTATCCATTCGTTAGAATAGAATATTCCAGAGGACTGAGGAAAGCAACTAAACGTTTGTATGTAACATATTATATTCACGTACACAGATATCCCTTTTAGAACTGAACAATACAATTGATCGGTCTGTAAAGTTAAGTTTTTCTTAAAACTATTTGTATGGGGACGGGCTCAACTTCACACGATTGTTAACTGTATTGTGTCCTTAGACACAAATTTCACTCGACGGTCGATAGCGGAACATCTGCCGATGCTCGATATGTAGAGTTCGCTTTAGCTGGATGCAACAAGGCGTCTCTAGTATCTTATTTGCAGTGGAACATTTTAAACAGTGAAATTTATTTAAATTTTAAATATCGTCGTATACTGAACTGATCATACTATTTTGGCAAAGGGAGATCTCCCGCCGGGCGAGGTGGTCATGCCCGGGGAGCGGCCGCGCTCCGGCTGACTCAATTCGGAGCTTGTATATATTGTAGAATATTCCGAAAACTTCTATAGCGTGATTCAGGAATACCCGTGGCGCCATCTCTTGATGAGTAGCGGAAGGTCGCTACACTATAGGTGACACATTTTAAACTGAGTCGTCGAGCAATAAATATCACCGACAGTAGGAATGTGCACGCAATGCAACCCGTTATCGATACTTAGCTACCTGCGCACGCGGGGTCGATGCCTCATCGTGACTTTCATTAGCACTCTGACTCCTGATTTATTACGGGTTGTTGTTTTTCTATAAATATAATATTTTTTGTTATGACACTCATTACGTTACAATGATAAAAAACGACCCTTTTCAGGGTCACATTACGATCTACACAGTTTTTCTATTATTAGGTACGTCGAAACAAACATTTTATCTTACAAATTAAAAACTTTTATTTTCAAATAGCAAAAAATTATTCCTGTTAATGCTTAATATAATTTTATCACTACACTACTCCATAAGACCTGTAAGTGCGAGCGAGAAAGACAGATAAATAATATATAGATGTGCGTTGAATTGCAGAGATATGCTGAGCTGAGGCTTCGGATAATCGGCATAATATGATTTATGACCCGAAGCGTCAGTTCATAATACGTCGACTATAGCTACTTTTAGCATCGGCGATCGGCGATTTAGTCGCTAAACGCAGCGACCGGACGCTGCACCGCTACAAAACCCGTTGAATCCGCTACCGCGTTCGAGTTACATAATCGCGATGCAGCATCCTTAAGGGGCCGTATACGAAATTTAGCCGATTTTGCTTATTTACCCGATTTAACACATGAGATTTTGCAGATAAATTACAGTACTTCTACATGTATCATTGCACAATATAACTTTTCATTTCATTAATAATCTAATACATTAGACACTTTTATAGCTTGCGTCAAGAATTATAATGCGAGATATAGGTTACTTTAAAATATGTTTAATGCCGAATCATCATTATTAATAACATTTTTTTTTCAGGAAACGGATTAATTATAAACTGAAGAGTATTTATGTCAAATAAATTTTACGAAAGATTATTCCATTTTGCCGAAGTCAAATGCAATTTCTGGCCCATTTTCTCTCAAAATTGACTAAGTTCAATGTTTTTTTACTAATATTTTTTGTATAAGAGTGGCAAAAAGTGGCTCATACACCATGTATGTGATTTTTACAGCAATACATGGCATTTTTTTCGATCTGTTTAGACTTTAAAATGATCCAGAAATATGTGATATTCTATACCTATTACAGTAATAATTACAAAACTATCACCGGCTTCAGGTCTATTAAGCAAAATAACGAAATAAAAATTAAAAAGAGGCTCATTTAATAGTTTATTATTTAAATGATCAGTCATATTGTGCAATAAAACTTATGGTAATACTATATTTTAACAGCAAAATCTCCTGCATAAAATAAGCTAAATCAGCAAAATCGGTAAAATTTCGTATACGGCCTCTTAAAGTCGCTAAAATGCGCCATTCCGATGCCGCGATCAAGTTGCTAAAATGCGATGTAGCGTATAACAACACCCATAATTGCTGATTGCCGATGTTTAAAGTAGGTAGCTAATGTGAATTGGTCTTTAGCCACCAGCCCTGACTGGTTCCCTCGCCCTTTCATTGTTGCTAGATATAAAGTTACAACTTTGCCCTCTGACCATCCGTCCTTACATAGCCGTCTGCCCTAACTACCTACCTTCCTACATTTCTAAGAAACGGGTACTAGTAATGAGTACCATGGATACACACAGAGACAGAAACACAAAAACCCAGACTGAGAACAGAAATTTTTAACTCATCATTCAAATTTCAGCTTCGCCGGGAATCAAACCTGGAACCCTTCGATTGGTAAGGTAAAGCAATTTTAAAGCTTTTTACTTGCCACTTCTACAAAGTGGCAGCAGTGACATAAGAACTCGGTTTGAAACAAAAATATAACAATAATCTTTTGCGATTCATACCATGTATTTAACCGATCTTATGAACTGCGGAGTAATTAATTAACCAGAACAACAGAAAAGATAAAAAGCTTCCTCTTCTTACAAAGTTTTTCAATAATTTTCTGCAATTCAAGTGGATTGCACAAGAAACTTGAGATATAAATTCTATGAACTTAACTACTAATTACTCTTTTTGCTGGCTTAAAACTTGGTAATGCTTAAATGATTTTGTTACTTTAATATTTTTATACCTTTTTTTTCAGGGTTCCTTCAAAGGGTATCCAGTGGCTTAGGTACCGGGTTAGTTTGGTTTCTACCGCACCCCCTCAGGTGCCTGTCTTCGCGCTTGGGACTCCGAGATCCACACTTGGCACTTCGGTCGGGATCTCGTGGAACGCACCGGTGTCCGCAGACATTCTAATTATTGTCTCTATATAGTATACGAAATAAATTCAGTCCAGGCTTTACAATGATTTATAAATTTGACATTGATGGAATTTTGTTCGATATAGGATTGGCTGCAACCCTTTTTGCGTCCCACTGCTGGGCACGGGTCTCTCCCCCTTAGTGGGGAGGCCTGGAGCTTACTCCACCACGCTGCTCCAACGCGGGTTGGTGGAGATGCGGATTAGTGGCCAACCCGCTGCCGGATGTTCTCAACCCGCCCATAAGGCCTCCGGCAAGGTTTATCGACTGTTATCTATCGACAACAACCGGGACCGACGGCTTAAAGTGCCCTCCGAAGCACGGAAACGCGCATGAAATTTTTGCCACTACCGGTCGCCCATCTTACACCCGACCGCGCCCGATTGGCTTAGCTGTATAGACCGCTTGCGTTCTGCGCTAACCGCCGAGCCATGCGCGTTTCCGATATAGGATTATGACGTTGAAATACCAAGTTAGTAGTTAATGTAAGGCGTACGGAAAATGACTTTATTACAACTGAATTAATCTAGATCTCAGCCTTAACTTATATTTCGAACTAGCTGACTCGACAGATGTTGTCCACTCTTTACTATGAATATTGAATACGAATTGGTATACCGAAGCATATGTTTTAAACGATATTTAGTTTTTTTACATCCTCCTTTACGATATTTGCAGCACGCAAAACGCCAATAAGTACACAAACGCCATAAGGTCACATTAGAAAGTTATATTAAACTAACTGTGACCCGCGGTTTCACCCGCGTTAGAGAGTATCATTAGCATAAAGTGAAGTCCCTTCTGAAATGCCGCTGGACCGGCTTTTTTGTAGGACTATTTAAGATAAAAATTTCCATCATACATTACGAATGTGTAACTAGCGGTTCTGGCAGAGCACGCCAGAATAGCTCGCAGATGGTAGATTTTTTCCTACTTACTTGACACTTATCGTCATATTTTGTACAATTCGCATAATATCTTTATAAATTGTAGCCTATGTGTTATTCTGATGTTTAAGCTATATTTTTGTTAAGTTTCATTTAAATCCATTCAGTAGTTTTTACGTGAAAGAGTAACAAACATCCATACGTACAAAATTTAGCGTTTATTATATTTGTAGGATTTTCCGGATCATTTGAGAAATTTCTGGAACTTTCTCGAACATTCTCAATTAATTAAAACAGTTTGCAATTATTTAAAAAAATCTTCAGATCATTCGAGAATTGTCTGGAAGTTTTCTAATATTTTCAATTAATTAAAAAAATTGCAATTATTTAAAATAATCTCCAGATCATTAGAAAAAAGGTTACAATTTTTTAAATAAATCCAGATCATTTGAGAAGCTTTCTCGAATATTCTCGATTACTTAAAATTATTTAAAAAAATCCTAATGATTCGAGAAGTTTCTGGAACTTTCTCGAACATTCTCAATAAAATTAAAATTAAAATAGTTTGCTAGATAATCCCAGAAATTTTGAGATCCACCCAGAAGTCCCTATTGGTTAGAAAAGTACAGATATTTTTTTTTCAGATTTTTCCACCCACCACGATCAAACTCCATCATCTACGTACTAAGGGGTATTTACCACCCCAACGGGAAGTTGATTGGAGTTAATGATAATAGAAAAAACCGTGTCTTTACGTACAAAGAAAACCCTTTACTTTTTATATATATATATATTAAGATTTTCTATTATTCCGCGCAATTTTCTTAAGTTTTTCTTCTAGGCATTTCCGAGTCCTGTACGCCAAAGCAAAAAGTAAACAAGAATACCTACGAAAATAATAGTGTTTCCAAAAGTCGATATATCGATATCGACTCTTGGTAACACTAACACGCAAAATTGCGTTGCAAAACTCGGAAATGCCTAGAAGAAAAAATTAAGAAAATTGCGCGGAATAATAGAAAATTTAAAATGGTTGTTTTGTCCAATAAATAGGTAGATACATATTATCTGGGCTGTTTCATTGAATATTGTGGTATCTCCCTCTATTTGTATGTATGTACGTACATATATTTAGTATAATTATATAAACAAAAACCAAACATTACAATAGAATAGTAGTAAACCACAACACTTCTTTCCATAGTGATGACGTCTATTAGAAAATAAATAAAAAAGAATACTTATGTATTTATTTCCATTCCATTCATTTTAAAGCTATCAATAAATTTAACGTGACTGTTTCTGTCGGTAACAGCTTTGTGAGCGCTCAAAGTCAATATTTGTAGATAACGCTTTAGGTGGTTTTATTTCAATATATAGCTTTGAAATTAAAATTTTTACGAATGGATACAACGACGTGTAAATATGTATTTGTCGCCAGCTGTTGTCATACTCGAAAAAAATGTTAGGTACTCGTTCTAAATATTATTAAATTTTTTAAATAAAAAAATAAACCGATTTCAACAACTGTATAAAATAAAATAAAAATAGGTCAAGTGCAAGTCGGACTCGCACACGCGCGCACGTACACGTATGTAAGACGTAAGATCACTTGCGTTCTACGCCAACCGCAGGGCCAAAACCGCTAATTCTACCTTTTTTTTATTTTTTTTCAACCTTTTTTTATACCCACTGCTGGGCACAGGTCTCCTTCTCACAAGTGAGAGGGATTTAGGCATAGACCACCACGCTGGCCAAGTGCGGATTGGTGGACGTCATGCTTTCGAGAAATTATGAATTTCTCTCAGGCATGCACGGCGATGGAGAACATCGTAATCAATTTAATATTACGATATTTTCCATCACCGTGGAGCAGCGATAAATGCGCACATTACAAATTTCTTTGTCAGAGGTGCGCGCCGAGGATTTGAACCCGGGATCGGTCGCGTAGAAGACCGCGGCTTTTACCACTCGGCCATCGCTGCTCAATACACTGAAGCAATATGAACAGCTTATCATGACAGTCTGTACATTACTGCCTAACTTACCATATGTGCAGTTTATTAGAACATAACTTGCAAACCCTGGTAATATGGTGAGTATGACAGCAATAACGTATGGTTAGCTTAACTGTGAGTAAGCTACTGTTACTTGTAATCAGAGCCCTTAGTGGGAGTCAGTAAACGCGCAAACGTTAGTACTGCGTCAGAGTTAAAATTGGACAGATAGATCTTAACCTGAAAGGAATAAGGTCGATAATCAAATTCTTAACGCAAACGCGATAGTAACGTTTTCACGTGTGCACACTTACACTAAGGCCTCAGCTGTTTTTATTTTATTTCAATGAGTAGCGGACGAACATGCAGGCCACGTGGTGTCAAGTGGTCGCTGTAGCCAATGGACAGCTACACAAAATCAAGTTTTTTCTTAACATTTAAAATTAACTTCGCCTAACCTGCTTGTCCCGTCTTTATTTCACAAAAAAGGTTGAAACATAAATAAGTAAAATAATATAAAAAATACAAAATATCACACGCTAATTAAAATTAAAATATTATAAAAGTACAGATAAAAACCTTAAATTAATTATTAAGGTTAGTACCAGGTGGGACCTTACCAACGCCAACATTTGCAGCGCAACTGCATACTGCCGCTGCTACTTCGAAGGCTGGCGGTCGCCTCATGCAAGTATAGCCGGCAACCTCCTCACTGAAACTCAATAGAATTTCTTTACGGAAGAAGTGGGTGCAGCGGTGGTACTTCCTCAAGCCACTGGGCAAATGTAAGTAAACAAGTCCTGTGCCGCAAGGCTTATTACGATCTTACGGACTATTTAATTAATAAAAAAAGCTTGGGATTGAGCTGTAGTCCCACAAGGCTGTTTCTATAACTGATGTAATAGACTTAAATTAATTAAACTGCCTATGTTAGCAGATGGCTGCGGGACGACATTGACACATGCGGTAGCTGTCACGTATATTTCTTATCTGCCCATAGCTATTATGTAAGGAAGCTAATTATTGTATACCCCATATTTTTAAACAGCGCCGAAGTTTTTCTCCGTCTGCTCTTTTCTTCAGGTCAGCACCTAAGCGCACCCAGACAGAACTATTAAAGTTCATACTAATTTACAAATATCGTACTAAGTATATCGTCTTTAAATAGAATTATGAAAATGACATATTAAATTATTTTACATGTTTTATTTTTGTAAGTTTTCATTCAAATCCCAAAAACGTACCATTACATACTTACATTTCATGAAATTACGAAGAAGCCCGCCTTTTTGTTCGTATTACTTGTTTGGAGTTGTTCATTCTGCTTAAATTAAAACTCTTAAATTTTATTCTGTTTATTTATTTTTCAGATCAAATTTGCATTTTAAATATACTTAGGTACCAACATTAAAAAAAGATGGGATATTTCTAGTTCAATGCAAATATTGATAGCTTTCTTATTTTATACGTCCATCCTGTCAAAGCGGTCATTTATACTGGTAAAAGTAAGTAGCAGTTGCTTAGTAGTAAGTTGCAAGCTGAAGTGGCAATGGGCAGGCCATATAGTTAGAAGAACCGACAACCGATGGGGAAGAAAGGTTCTCAAATGGTGACCACGTCTCGGCAAAAGGAGTACAGGCCGCCCTCCAACCAGGTGGACTGATGACCTGAAGAAGACAGCGAGTAGTCGCTGGATTCAGAAGGCCCAGGACCGGGAGGAGTGGCGAACGTTAGGGGAGGCCTATGTCCAGCAGTGGATGGATGGAAAAGTAAGTACGAGTACATTATTATATAAACCACTGTTGAAAGTTTTGGCGTAGTAAAGATAACAAGACGATAAAATACCGATACTAAAACCGTTACCAACCACATAAAAATTCCGTCTTTCAGAAATTCCGTATTTTCTTAACAATTCACCCTAACCCGACCAATTTCAATATTTTAGAAACACAAACAATTCCAAAATCCACCATTTCCATATCAGTACATTTATTTTTCCGAGCCGAATATCATGTGCAGATCATAAAACTGTTCGAACGCACGTACGAGGTAAAATGTATGTACATTATGAGCCAGAAGTGTGGAGGTGATATTAGCGTGGAATATGGTACGGTTCAAAGTTATTAAACTAGAAAAGTTGTTGAGGTAAGAATCTGGGATAGGATCTTGCCGTCATACCTGATTCCTTGTACAGAGGCCTTAGTGTAAGTGTGCACACGCGAAAACGTTGCTATCGCGTTAGCGTTAAGAATTTAATTATCGACCTTATTCCTTTCAGGTTAAGATCTATCTGTCCAATTTTAACTCTGACGCAGTAGTAACGTTTGCGCGTTTACTAACTCACACTAAGGGCTCAGATCTCAGTCTCTCATTGGTTTTATTAGAGTTCTGTACCCGAAGGGTGCCAACGGGACCTTATTACTAAGCCTCCGCTGTCCGTCCGTCTGTCTGTCCGTTTGTTTGTCATCAGGCTGTATCTCAAGAACCGTGATGGCTAGTCACAGATACTAAAAATAAGACTACAAATACTAAAAATATAATAAAATAAATATTAAGGGGGCTCCCATACAATAAACCTGATTTTTACAGATAATGGTATGGAACCCTTCAAACGTGAGTCCGACTCGCACTTGGCCGGTTTTATATCCATTTTAAATCTCATAAAACTTCAATATTATAAAAATGTACATAAAGCTGCAGCTACATTCTTGCTTCTAGTTTAGACATGTGACGGCAGTGTAAGCGTGGGAAATAGAATACCAATTCGGATAGGAAGATGTACTGGAGGCACGTTGTTAAGATTACATACGGCTGACACCGATATACAATCCAATATACAATTATGTAGGTGGTAAAAGTTTTGTAGTTAGCCCGGGGAAGTGCCATCGCTGCACCCACTCATGCTGTATATTACACGCTTTTTATTAGCTTCACCTGTATGTTTGTATGTTTGTAACCGACTTCTTTGGGCGCGATTTTGACCCACTTTAAACGGCCAGATTTCGTTCAAACTTTGTAGATTTATTGAGGACCGATGACAATACACTAATTTGATAAAATTATTCCATTTTTCAATTTGCAAAATATGATTTTTGTTAATTTATATAATTTTCTGGTTAACTTGAAAATTTGCATAGGGGTTAAGGGCCGATGACAATGCAATAATATGAGAATAAAAATCCAACTAAAAAATTAAAATAAATAATGTAGTTTAAAAAACTAAAAAACACGCTTTTGAGAAAATACGAACTAAAAACTAAAAAAATAAGAAGAAAATGTATATTACTGTAAATAAAGCGTGGGGTGGTTTTTAAGATACTATTGACACCATGCACCCCACGCTTTATTTACAGTAATATACATTTTACACGGTACAAACAATCTACAATAGGGTCTTGGACACTATGCACAATTGTTTTTTTTTTTGAATTCTTTTTTGTACATGATTTATATTACCGTTTAAATCAATAATAATTAAGTCAATTGACTATATATGATAAGTGACGTCACTAATCATTTTCTCATACAAAATGTATGGGGATGTCACGTTTTGATAGCTCATTAAAAGTATCTCAATTGACTTGGTAGTCCAAGACCGGATTGAAGTACCCTGGACTGATACAGCCCGAGCCTTATTAATCAAATAAAAAATACATGAAGCGATCATCCTAAAATGACGTAATGGTTGCCATGCCGCACTGTCGATCGGAGGGTCCCGGGTTCGATTCCCAACGAAGTAGAAATTGTCTGGGTGTTTGTGATTCTGTCTTTGTATGTGTCCATGGCACCCACGAAACAGGGTAAATCTACCCTACTGTGGGGCTATGAATGTGAGTCTGAAGCGTTATCTGCCTCCGGAGTCACAGCGCAACTGCATAAGACCTCAGACAACACTTACCCATGGTTATTTGAGGTTGTGTGTCTACTACGAGATACTCATTGAGAGTTGCAACGACCACTTAACACCACATACATGGCCTACATACTCGTCTGCTTCTCTATTGAAATAAAAAAAATCCTAAAACATTTATGTAATGGAATTGAATCGACAGACTTTAATAACATTTGTTTTCTAGAAAATTTAACAGTTTATACATAAAAGTCCAGATGGTAATTAATATTATTATTACAGGCTCACTCATTCGTTCATCCAAGAACGTGCAATGATCCTTAATTTCAATTAAGGAGTAATTAGGCCAAATACAAAACCTGATAAAGTTTTGTAGAAAAAATTTGGAGTTAATCTATTTGTCGCAGAAACTCACTACCTACCTTTATGTTTAACAAATATAAAAATGTATGTGTTTTCTTCGAAATAGCTTGTTTGTGTGATATTTTTAAAAGTACGTAAAAGTGAAATATATCTTTATTACTCGCACATTTAGTACTTTTTAAGTAGTCAATATATACATGTCATTGTTAATTATATCTCGGAAAACTTTAATGTTGAAGGATCTGATTCAACCATCTATTTCAACTTTATTTTGTCTTTCGGATAATTCTAAAAGCATTTATCACAATAAGTTAAAAATGATAATACAATTAAAACTAATAAAAATAATACCTATAGGTACATATTTTACAAAATGTATATGCCATCCAAAAGACCTGATTGCGGCGTGGTGCCCAGAATCTGATAGACAAATTTTACGATACTTAAATAATACAAATCGGTCCCGCTTTATTTTTCACTAGCGGCTGCCCGCGGCTTCGTATGCGTGGATTTTGGTATTAGTCATGTCATAGCTAGATGTTATATAGCCTTCCCCAATATATGAATTATTCATACATACACAAGTAATTTTTCAATTCGAACCAGTAGTTCCTGAGATTAGTTTTGCGCGAATTCATTCGCGCGTTACCGGGGTACTTGGCGCCATTGTGTCCACAAGCATGGCGCGAATTCAAAATACGCGTGTAAATCGCGTGCACTACGCCAGAATCTCGATTCGGGCGTAAATCGCGCATAATACCTTTTTCTTTTGGTATCGGGGGGAAACCTTCAGAAGGTACCCGACACCTTGGGAGAGGATACCGGGTTATGTGGGATTTGACCGCACTAAAACCCACTCGGTGGCCTGCCTCTGCGTTTGTGAGGACTCCGGGATCTCCATAGAACACAGAACGGGCCCATCTTCGGGAGAGCAGATGTGCTCTCCTGCACCTTCAGGTGTTCACGGCGGCATGCGGCCACGCATACACCGCCGTCCCTCCCGGGGCTGCTAGCTGGACGGCTCAAGCTCCCACTCTCACCGTCCACATCCCCGGAAGCCCCTTTTTAGTAGCCTCTTACGATCAGGCAGGGGATGCCGTAGCTCTATTCTTAATCCCGAAGCTACAGGGACTTCGCGCATAATAGGTACCTACTATGAAAAGTATAATTTAAAAAGAACAATGTTAGAAATAGATATAAAAATGAAAGTAAATAAAGAAACATTATGTGTTATAATGCAAGATAAAAAACATAGAACTAAGTTTTTAAAATACTGTATTAGTATAGCCACAGACGTTATAAATAGGAATAAAACTAGATAGTATAACATAAATATATAGTAACTATATGTTTAGAATATACGAGAACTTTTTAAAAACAAAAGGAAAAATCGCAATTGTCTCCGATAAAGATAAAATGAAGTATAGATTTAAGAAAACGGTATATAAAAATATATATTGACATATATATTCAGAATATACCAATGTTATATAGATATATACAAAATATAATGCTAAGATTTAGATACATACATGAAACGTAATGAAATTAACATAGATACCACTTAAAGATACCATAATTATGTTATTATTATTAAATATGTATATAAACACTACATAATAATAAAAAAAACAAACACTGGAGATTGTATGTAAAACCTTCTCCGTGTACCATCCAACAGAGCAAGGACTGTTTAAAAAATAAAATAAAAAGTCTCGAAGTCCGTACACAGCTGAGAATTCTCCGAACCATTTTGGTGACTGAATCAGCGGTGCACACATTTAAAAAAAAAAAAAAAAAAATAGGTACCTATTAAGTTTTATATTTTTACAAACATCTCAAAATACGTAAACAGTCTGCAAAGTGAGCGTTCCGAATTGAGTAGAACCAAACATTTTTTTTGACTTTTATCTAAAGTTATCTCATTTAAGATTTGATTTGAAAACTTCTGGGAATCATTTCGTTTGGTAACAATCCGAATGGAATGGGCAAATGTGTAATGACAATTTAATGATATTACTGTCTTGGTTATTCGATCAGTAAAACGATGTTGTTTAAACTTATTTTATTAAAATATAGTATGTAAAAATGCATAAGATTCGCAACGCAGTTCTTCTTCCATGGACGTACCCAGGTTCTTGGTCAGGGGGGGCAAGTACTTGGTCAGGGGGGGGGGGAAGTTCTTAGTTGGGGTGGGAGGAGCAAATTTTTAGGTTCTAGGTTGGGGAGGGGTTGGTATGGTCATTTTTAGGGTTCCGTAGCCAAAATGGCAAAAAAACGGAACCTTTATAGATTTGGCATGTCTGTCTTTTTTTTTTTTATATGTAAACCGAACAAAAAGGCAGACGGGCCGCGTGGTGTTAAGCGATCACCGTCTGTCTGTCTGTCCATCCGTATGTCACAGCCACTTCATTCCAAACTTATTAGGACTTCAAAGTTGAAACTTGATAGCTAGATGTAATCTCTGAACCGCTTTACGATTTTTATACAAAAATAAAAAAAAAATATTAATAAGGGGGGGGCTCTCCATACATGGAACTCAAACAAAAAAAATTTTTTTTCATCAAAACTATTCGTGTAGGGTGTCTATAGATAGGTCTTTTAAAATGAATGTATGTTCCTGAGAATGAAATGTTCCTAAAATCATTTTTTCTCAAAGTTAATCGTTTGAAATATAGAAACTTCCAAAGTGGTAAAATGTGTGTTAGGGACACACATTTTACCTTTTAAAGTAAGAAAGTGAAAAATCTATCAAAAATATATAATGTAGATCTCAATAAAAACTTTCAAAGAAAATTGCTTCCAACGAGATATAGTACGCAGTTTTTGAGATATAGTAAATTTTTAAAAACCGCAAATATAACTTTGTCGTTCATACAAACACTATGAAAAACAAAGTAATTTATGTTGACAAAAAATAACAATGCTTGCTACTACGGAACCCTTCATGGGCGAGTCCGACTCGCACTTGGCCACCTTTTTACACTTTGGTTACACAAAATATTAAATACTAAATGGACTTTTTAACACAAAAAAATATTTCAAATCGAACCAGTAAGTAGTTCCTGTTCCTGAGATTAGCGCATTCAAACAAACAAACTCTTGAGCTTTATATATTAGTAAGTAGAAAGGAAACAGCAGGAGGCGGAATATCTAGTTATCTTTATAGATTTCTTTTTTCGTTTAGATCTTTTAGCATTTTTTGAATCCCTGAATCCGGTCCTTGATCCAGGGGGGGGGGGCGTGCTGCCCCCCCCTGCCCTCCCCCGGTACGCCCATGTCTTCTTCCTTAACAATTTACGAATTTGCCATAAAAGCAATATAAAGCAAGTTGGTTAATTCAGTATACAAATATTTATTATATCCCGGTCACCGGGCCCGGCCGGGCCCAAACACAAAACAATGTGTGAAGTAAATGTATGTACATACAGCATTACTGTTAATAGATAGTTTATGATGAGGAAGGAGAGAGGTTAACGTTTATTCTGCATTTAACGGTTAATCTGATTAAACGCCTCAGCTATGCAGCTTACCCAAAAGCTATGTTTTATAATTAAATCATAATCGCGCTTCGCTTCATGTCAAAGCGTGTATGCTAAGAACAAATTAAAGCTAAAATTGACGTTTACTTCAGCGCTTTCACGATATTAACGTTCTTGAATACAGTCAAGTCGCTAAAATTCTTCGTCAAACTCATAAAAGCTTACGTTAGGCCTTATTTTATACATTATGGAAAAGAATAGATAACATCCTCATTGGCTGCAACTCTTTTTGCGTGCCACTGCTGGGCACGGGTCTCTTCCCATTATTGGGGAGGCCTGGAGCTTATTCCACCACGCCGCTCCAGTGCTCAAATAAAAAGTATAGATAGAAATCTGTGAAAAACGAAGTGAAGCCAGTTTGAACTGCACCTCACCGTATACTACACATTAAAGACACACACTTAAACTTACTGGTGTTGTAAAAGGCTGCAATGAATGATAGTAGGTAATCAATAATTGTATTGCGATCATGGACGCAAAAACAAAGATTTCGATAATATTAATTATTTCACATTTTTACATCACAGTCTCCATCATCACTGAGAGTAGATAAAATTAATGATTTCTCGAAGACATGATGTCCACTAACCTGCACTTGTCCAGCTTGGTAGATTACGGTCTTAATCCCTCTCACTAGTGCCCGTGGGACTTAAGAAAGGTTGAAAAACAAAAAAAAATGTGACAGGATTTTCTCCGCCACCCATTCTCCAAACACCCACGCACACATGTTTACAAAACCGGCTGCACTTTGATATTCGCAGACTTACATCTTATAAATAAAATTCTCGTGTCACAATGTTAGTTATCATACTCCTCCGAAACGGATTAAGCGATTTTTATGAAACTTTATATGCATATTTAGTAGGTCTGAGAATCGGCTACTATCTATTTTTCATACCCCTAAGTGATAAGGGTGGCCCACCAAAACATTTAAATGCGGTACGGAGTTCGCGGGGTCAGCTAGTATTACATAGAGATACTTCTTTATTTCATCTGTGCATGTGG
The DNA here is from genome assembly GCA_911387765.1 of Pyrgus malvae. Classification (NCBI taxonomy): domain Eukaryota; kingdom Metazoa; phylum Arthropoda; class Insecta; order Lepidoptera; family Hesperiidae; genus Pyrgus; species Pyrgus malvae. Next base: position 11,134,404 of record OU426969.1, read on the forward strand.
TCAATGATTAAATAACATATAGTCAGATCGGGTTCCATTTTTGATTTGCTGAATTCTCGTCAAATTTTTATCGTTCACACCAGCGTTAGATAACAGCATCGAAATGGAAATACTCTCGCAGCTGCGTATGCAAATGTACTGGACGATTTCAGTTTGGAATTCCAAATTTTGTGGATCCCGTGTTATTCTTGTAAAGGTAAAGCGCTTTGTGACTTACCCTACTGAAACTATTCATGCATCTGTTGATTGAAAAGCTTTGTACTTCTACATTGCACTAGAGAAAGGTTAAAATACCTTCCATATTCTCTAATTATTACAATTTCGTGTCTAAAGTTACGCTGTACTATAGAGTTGTAGTCAATTCAGCATTCTAGGAAACCCTTTTTTTTTTCAATTATGGCATCGCAAACTCTGTGCATACTGCCAGCGTCAAGTATAATTTTTGCATCAATTTTTTGCCAGTTTCAATGAAACTGGACGAAGTAATAACAAAATCAGTAAGTAAGTCGTCAATAATCAGTCAGTCTAGTCAGTCCAACATTCAAGTAAAAGCGATGGCTACATTACTAGAACGTGTCCGATGGAATTTTGGAGGCAAGCAGAAAAAACATATTTTAGCACTGTTATTCTATTTCACAAACACTCGTGCACTGTAATTAACCTATATCAAACAAAATGCCATCAACTTTATCCGATATAACTCAAAAATACACAAAGAAAATTAAAATAAAACGAGAGCACAATATGTCTTTTTCGACTTCCCGCCAAAACTATAGGAAACCCTTGGCTCTATTAGATATTTAAAAACAAAAAAACCGGCCAAGTACGAGTCGGACTCGCGCACCGAGGGTCCCGGAAAATATTTTAATAACTATATGATGGTAACTAAAAATTTACGGTTTTCGCAATTTTTCCTTTATCTGTCCGAAAGAGGTTGCTTCGTACCAAATTTCAAGATTCTGAGTTCACAGGGCAATACCCTGTAGGTTTTGATTTCTTTGCGAGTGTCGAAAAATTGCGGTAATTTGCGGAAATGGCTGTATCTTTTGATTGCGCTGGCTTAGAAGTTTGATTATTTTCATAGCTCTAAGGGACAGTAGACTTGAGTATTTGATATAAATTCCAGCTTGATACCTCCACGTGTTCCTGAGAAAAAGGGTCTTGACGGACAGACAGACGGACAACAAAGTGATCCTATAAGTGTTCCGATTGAGAATCCGAGTTGCGGAACCAAAAAAAGGGGTTGGTTATGAATGATGAAGATGATGATGACAATAATACATCTTTGAAATGTAGCCATGGCAACCAATATTGTACTAACTAAGTAACTATTTAAATTAAAACATTTAACTAACTAACTTTCATTGGAACTAACTTAACGCTTGAATAAATTTTATTCAAAAAAATATTTGCGTTCAATCCGCTGTTGATTTTGGAACTTACATTTAATTTAGATATTTACTAGCTGTCACCTGAGCCCGCCGGTGAAATTGAAATTAAATTAATCAAAATTTCAACTTAATTACAATCCTTTAATATAATAATTAATTAATTTACTTGACGTTCAAAGCTATGTACCCGTAGTTTCAATTTACGCAAATATTATATACGAAAAATAGGCCGAAAAGAGAATATTATATTGACATAAAATATAAATGTTGGAAATAATTAATGTGGGTTGAAAACTCGATAGTAGATTAAGGGCCGATTTTTTCATCTCTGGATAAAAAAAGGTTAGCACTGTTACTCTTATCTACGAGTATACTTAATATATAAAGCTGAAGAATATGTTTTTTTGTTTGTTTGTTTGAACGCGCTAATCTCAGGAACTTCTGGTTCGAATTGAAAAAATATTTTTGTGTTGGATAGTCCATTTATCGAGGAAGGCATTAGGCTATATAAAATTACGCTGCGATCAATAGGAGCGAAGCATCAGTGAAAAATGTTGCGAAAACGGGAAAAATCTATAGAGTTTGTTTGAACGCGGTTATATCAGGAAATACTGGTTGAAAAATTATTTTTGTGTTGTATAGTCCATTTATTGTGGAAGATTTTAGGCTATATAACATCATGCTATGACTAATGCCAAATTCCACGCAGACGAAGTGGCGGGCGGCCGCTAGTGAAATATTAAAAAGATAGCGATAATATTATCTGACTAATAACTTTATCAAAGGATTGAAAAGTTAGGGAATAAATTTTATACTTTCATTAACGAAATAACGAACAATTTTTATTCTTTCGTTAACGACTAAAATACGTGTATACTTGGCGCATTATTGAGTACTATTTTTCTTTGTGCTATGCACGTCAAAGCAGTACATATGTGTGTATGTTGTCGAATGGAATAACATAGCTAACATGATGTACTCATAAAGTAGCTATCGCTTTGATTGAACAAATGGCTGGTTAAACTGACTACATACCGATTTATTAACAGTAACTATAAAATATTAGTACTATGTGATCAAACTAAGAATAAGAACGACATTCTACAGAATTGTGTTACCTGAAAAGTCATAACTTAACTACTATGTAACTTTATTTATTTATTCCCACAATAAATAAATAAAAATGCATATATTTTTTTCTTTCAGTACAGCGGCTATTAAGTCATAAATATTGCATAATAAGTACTTCGGTCTGTTTCAGTGAAATTTGGACTCATACGTTTTCATTGTTTTTAAGGTTTTTTAGTTTAATAATTCGTATACTAATAAAATATCGTCAACACAAAATCAAATACATTTTTACGGTCCAATTCATTGAAGGTATTTACGATGCAAAAACAATCACATTGTATTTGCTCACGGTATTGTTTTATTTGCTTGTACGGTTTGTTAGAACAGTTAACATTTCGAACATGGTTTCATATAAATACGTCATTTTATGTCTGTAAATGTAAATAATACTAATAGTAAAATTTATAAAATACCATTCTTCTACCAGCGGCTTCGCTCGCGTGGACCCGTTTTATAGGTTCCCGTAGGATAAAAACTATCCTATGTCCTTTCCCAAGGTCCATTCTTTCCATGTTCCAAATTAAATTAAAATTGGTACAGTATTTTAAGCGGGAAAGCCCAGACGTCTGTCTGACAGAGTCAGACAGAGTTACTTTCGAATTTATAATATTAGTATGGATTATTACACAAAAAATTGCGATGGCCGAGCGGTAAAACCCACAGTCTCCGACAGAGAGATACCGAGTTTAAATCTGAGGTGCAAATATAGTAACATTTAATTGATTACGATGTTTCCCATCGCCGTGCCTGCCTGAGAGAAACTCATTTCACGAATGCCTGCCGTTGGCCACATTTTTTCAGTTTCAAGAAGCGACCTGTGCCCAGCAGTGAAACGTAAAAAGGTTGAAAAGAAATACAAATCTCTGTTTAGATTTCCCCTTAGACAAAAGAAATAACTATAATAAGACTACTCTCGCGATATGAATTCTGTACTGGTGTGATATTTTCACCTTTATTTACAAACAATACGGTGAAGCAAGAACAAGGCAAACAAATGAACAGCAGCACAATATTGTGAAGAACACTTTAATAATTGCGCGTCTTACGAACGATAAAGCACGCGCGAGTCGCTAGTCAATGTTTGAGATACACTGAACGATGTAATGCAGCATGTACCCAGTTAGTATTTTTTTTTTTTTGGTTTCTTATTATGAGGTCTCTTTATACTATTGTCAAAACTGAATAAGAACTGCTATGTGGTGTTAAGTGGTCGCTGCAGACAAGAACAACCATTCCGCCAATACAAAATTGTTTTTTGAATGGCATGATTTGCTTTTTATTCAAAAGTTAGTTGTTCTTTTTTCATAACGAAGGTAAACCATTGAATAAGGTGCTTCCATAATAATTAAAACAATTTTATTTAAAAAAAATAACGCTCTATTATATATTAGTTTATTATTATATACTATCACATATTTTGTGAGCTGTAAAAGCATTTTAAAATGTCTTGTATCTACTATTTTTAATCATCAACAAACATTACTACAGGTATTGATGAATAGTAAATGATAAACTGAAAGGACATTAGCGCTCAATCGTAATTTGTAATAGTTTTTGATATCTTGCCATGCCAATAATATCAGGAGCAATAAACATGATTTATATTAGGTCCCAATAATTACTCTTTGTTCCTAAAGCCTTACTGTCCATTTTCAAATTATTTATGGTTGTCCAAACAGCGTACCAGTAGCAAAGATTAAAATATTATAATAACAAAATATTGTCGCCGTAAATTATGGTATTTAGAATTAATTACAAAACAAACTATTTGCATTAATGATTATGTTACATACACACAATTTAAATACTTGATTGAGTTGTAGCATTTATGCATATCGATCATAATTAACCTGACTGTTAAAACGTCGGTCTGTCACAGATTAGCGATTTTTATTGTTGGGTACTCAAATTTTCTTTGAGTATATGTGTACGTCTATCAAATCTTATTTCGAATCACGAAGAACGTAATATCACTGAAGAACAAATTATGTATACTATATGTGTACAATATAATATTTTTATTTCTTAAATTTTTTAGGACTCCTTGAGATTTATTCTTCCAATTGGCCTTTCCAATATACGTGGGATAAGGTGTTTCTATTCTTTTAAGATGTAAGAAAGAAGTCATTGTTTTTATTTTTCGCATAAACCCATCCAGTTCGCAGATACAGCGTGCGCCAGAATTAATTAGCAAACTAAAAACTTGGCTCATTTTGCGTAATACCATCCCTGAACAAGAAGCACAGTAAGTTTCGGGTGTTAGGTTAACGAAGTTACTTCCAAATTACTATTAATTATTTGTGAAGTACGTAGTTAAATTAAGGGCCTTCCTTTTTGTGGAACATTAAAGAGGAAAAGAACGATTATTCAAAATTGTTTTTGTTTTTATAGCTTCTTAAATGAGTCAATAGAAAACTTTGTCTTCAGCGTAATTATCGGCTCATTAATGTTCTCTTGGGCGTAATTGCGGTGAAAACTAGTTGTTATTTTCTGATACAAAACAAACGGGTTTTTAGTGATGAGATCGGTGATAACCTGTGGTGATAACCACTTCGCCGTCGGCGAAAATACTGTACGGAGAAATAAAGTGCCGTCTGCAAGGGCTCTTAAAACCCATTTCAATGTAATATAATGGTTGGTATCGCAATAGTTATTCCCTACTAATCCTTTAAAACTTGATTTATATCTTACTATTTATACGTATAGTATACATGCCTCACTTTATTCGTATGTACATACGTCTACCTACACTATGTTTTTATAACACTAACTTATGCTAATGTTACGTCTTCACTGATTTGAACCATTTGAAACATTTCCGCGAAACTCACACATAATATCGTATTTGGAATCGTCAGAAGTCGTCACGCGCAGACATCCTCTGAAAATTCCCTCCCCGTCTAAAACCGAGAGGGGAAACGAAAACACGTATCTTTAGGAATATTTTACGATGTTTCCCTTTAATATGCAAGTTTATAGACGTATCCAACTTTTATGATTATGAATTTAAAATGGACAAATACTTTTGAAAACAATATGGTGTATTAAAGTATTCCAGAGTGGTAGAATATAAAAGAAATGGTAGAAATTTCGAAAGTGACATTTCAAGGAAAGATTCCCAATTCTTGTTCTGTGCGAGTTGATGGATATACGCAATTGGTAAATCTTCTGTACGGTGTTTTCAAAGAGGCCAAAAGTACTTCGACACACTCATAGTGACTGTGAAAAAGAGTTAGAATAAAATTCTCACAGGCTCACTCCATTCTTCTCTCGGAAACGAAATACGAGTACATTAAGGTCCTTAGTCCACCACTCTGACCAAGCGCGACTTGTGGCGTACTTTAGGATATGTCATCCGTCAAAACAATCTAGATCCCTAGAATAACTCTGAATCGTGGATAAAATTTGGCATCTGCGCAGACTGCGCAATGGTTACCATACCGGACTACCAATCGAAGGGTCCCGGGTTCGATTCCTGTCGAAACAGAAATTTGAATGATGAGTTTTTTCTGTTCTTGGTCTGGGTGTTTGTGTTTCTGTCTTTGTGTGGGTCCATGGTACCCACGACACAGGGTATATCTACCCTACTGTGGAGCTATAAGTGTGAAGCGTTATTTTATTTTTTATTGGTTACCACTACTCTCGACTAGTGTGACCCTTGCCGACCAGTGTGGCGTTATAGTTACCATACCGAACTGCCGCATATATTTATATGTAGCGACCTACCGCTACTCATCAAGAGATGGCGCCACGGGTATTCCTGAATCACGCTATCGAAGTTTTCGGAATATTCTACCATATATACAAGCTCCGAATTTAGTCAGTAGGAGCGCGGCCGCTCCCCGGGCATGACCACCTAGCCCGGCGAGAGATCTCCCTTTGCCAAACTGGTGACCCTGGACAATAACGTCCCTTCTGACCTTCATCAGTTGCACTTCACTCCCTGGATGGACGGCAGCATCACTTCACCAGCTCGTCAAGGCCATCGCAGCGCATCGTAATAACGCTTTCTGGTCCTGATCCAGCTACCTCCTGCAACGTCGTGGACGGCTCGAGTACCCACTCTACTCGCCTCCACATTCCAACCTACCCTCACATCTCGACTCACCGTAGATAGAGGACATCTCCACACTTCGCTACACCCTCACATCTTGCCTCACCGCAGATAGAGGGCATTCAAGGCGCCTGTAAGCGAAGCTATATTATATTCTTATGTATATAAATATATAATGTATTAATTATGGTATATTATTGTATGTATATTATTAATATTTATATATTATTATGTATGTATTTTGCTCGAAATTTCATTTAATGTATCTTTATACTTAATTTTGTGCACCAATACACTTCTCTGCCCTAAGGCAGTTTAGAAGAGATCGCTATCAGCGATAAGGCCGCCTTTTGTATACTGGAACACTCTATTTAAATTGTATTGTATAATCTTGGTGTACAATAAAGAAAATTTGTATTTGTATAACTCTCATGTATTCAACTACAGCTACATACTACTTGTATGCCCACTTCTTATTGGGCTTTATAAACTTGCTTATGCAAGGAAGGTTAAACGGGAAAACTCCCTTTGTGATACTCTCAGGCAGAAATTATGTTTACTTGCCGTAATAAGGGAGCATAAAGATGTTTTTCCCTGTAACTAATGCAGGAAAATAAAAGGTAACTTGGCAAAATGTCTTGTTTTTGTAATTATACTCATTCGTTGCGGAACGTTTTGGCAAATTTATGCTATTGTGCCTTTAAAATGAAGATGAAAATAAATAATGTAGTACTAAAAACCCGCTTTTGTGAAAATACTTGTGCTTTTTGAGATACTATTGACACCATGCACCCCACGCTTTTTAGTTATTTTTTACTTTTTAGTTCGTATTTTCACAACGCACGCGTTGTGATGTGACACTTCTATTGGCAGTCCGGCATGGTAACCATTGCGCCACGCAGGTCGTCAAGTTAAGTCAAATTATTAGCTTTGGTATGATCTGGAGATAGCATCATATACAGCATGTAACCAAGCTTACAACACAAGCAAGAACAATTTTATTAAATAGGGACACTATTTCTACTACGAATAAGTTCTATGAATAAATTTGGCTCTCTTCATTATCCACATTTGCATAACCGAATTACTGTATGTATATCACATAGTTTTAGTCTGGAGTTACTCTCGTCCAATTATGTATGTAGATTTCAAAGACTCAAAAAGTAAAGAGTTTACACGTGAGACACGCCCTGAATTTAAAATCTTGGGACTTCAAGACGATATATTTTTCTTTTTCAAGATTCTTAACAAGATTAAACAAAAAAAAGTTTGGAGGACAAATGGTAATTTGGCTGTTATTGGGGAGGCCTAGAGCTCACTATACAACGTTGCTTCAATGCGGGTTGGTACCGACGGCTTCGGGATTAAGGAAAAAAATACTATCCCCTGCATGATCGTAAGAGGCGACTAAAAGGGAGCCTTCGGGATTGCAGGCGGTGAGAGTGGGAGCTTGGTCCATTCAGCCAGCGGCCACAAGAAGAACGGTGGTGTGTGCGTGCCACTGAAAGCAAGGATAGGTGCAGGAGAGCACATTCGAAGAAGGGCCCGCACTGAACACCACGCGAAGAGAATCTCGGAGTCCTCCCCAGCGCAGAGGCAGGCCACCGAGGGGGCTTTAGTGCGGTACAAATCCCACATAAACCGGTATCCTCTCCCAAGGTGCCGGGTACTTTTTGAAGGTCCCCCCCTCCCCGATACTATAAAAAATGGTACCGACGGCTAAACTTTCCCTCCGAAACAAGGTAACGCATATGAAAGTGCCACTAGGAGTTTTGGCGGGAAGTCGAAAAAGACATATTGTGCTCTTGTTTTATTTTCATTTTCTTGGTGTATTTTTGAGTTATATCGGATAAAGTTGATGGCATTTTGTTTGATATAAGTTAATTATGGTGCACGAGTGTTTGTGAAATGGAATAACAGTGCTATAATATGTTTTTTCTGCTTGCCTCCAAAATTCCATTGGACACATTCTAGTAATGTAGCCATCGCTTTACTTGAATGTTGGACTGACTAAACTGACTGATTACTGACGACTTACTTACTGACTTTGTTATTACTTCGTCCAGTTTCATTGAAACTGGCAAAAAATTGATGCAAAAATTATACTTGACGCTGGCAGTATGCACAGAGTTTGCGATGCCATAATTGAAAAAAAAAGTGCCTCTAGCGATCATCATCACGACCGCACCCATCACCCGCTCAGCTGCGTAGATCGTTTTCGTTCTTCCAATTTGCATTTACTCTATTCTAAGATTTATTATTCAATAAAAAGTAGCACCAATATTGATTGACCAATAACGCTTAACACTTACAGCCCCACAGTAGGGTATATATACCCTGCGTCGTGAGTACCATGGACACACACAAAGACAGAAACACAATACACCTAGACTGAGAACAGAAATTTAAATTCATCATTCAGATTTCTATTTCGCCGGGAATCAAACCCGGGACCCATCGATTGGCTGTCCGGCATGGTAACCATTGCGCCACGCAGGTCGTCAAATCCCCAATATTGCTTATTTTATATTAAGCACGGAAGCTTCATATAAAATAAGCAATATTTATTGGTCAGTCAATATTGTAGCGCGCATGAAATTCGCCACCCATTTAAAATCCGACAGCTTAGTTGCGTAGATCTCTTGCTTTCATCGCACACACACACCACCGAGCTATATGCACGTTTTAGCTATGTGTGTTATATTAAAATCTTGTAGGTATTATATTTCTTTGCCGTCAGTCTTTGAACGGTCAGCAAACAATTTTATTTTGCCCAGTTGTGTCCAACTTATTTCGTACGTCGAAATATACAAAATCGCCTTTCATATATTTTGGTATTAAGTTTCTTGGATCCCGTGAATATGAAACTTCCGGGAAGTTTTTGGGGCGTAAATAAGAAAAATCTTGTATCATGAGAGTAAGGATAAAAAAGGGTTCCGTACTGAAATATTAAGCTTAATGACCACAGAACTTAATTTAATTTATTTAATATTAGTAATTAGCGGCCGCCCGCGACTTCGTTCGCGTGGACTTTAGGTTTTTTGCCCTAATAGCCTTCCTCAATGCATAGACTATTTAACACAAAAATATTTTTTCAATTGGAACCATTAGTTCGTGAGAGTAGAGCGTTCAAACAAAGAAACAGATTCTTTAGCTTTATTTTATTAATATAGATAGCGTTTTGAATAAGCTGTGTGTCTTACACATAAATAGTTTTAAATCTGCACACTCAATGTTCCACATTAACTTGCTATGGGAGTTTTGACGGGAAGTCGAAAAATAAATATTGTGCTCTTGTTTTATTTTTAATTTCATGGTGTATTTTTGAGTTATATCGGATAAATTTGATGGCATTTTGTTCGATATAGGTTAATTATAGTGCACGAGTGTTATGAATGAAAATATCAGTGCGAAAATATGTTTTTCCGGCTTGCCTCCTAAATTCCATTGCTCATGTTCTGGTAAAGAAGCCATCGCTTTACTTGAATGTCTGACTGACTTGACTGACAGATTGCTGACGACTTACTGACTTTACTTATTATTACTCGTCCAGTTTCACCGAAACTGGCAAAAACGTGATGCAAAAATTATACTTGACGCTGGAAATATGCAGAGTTTGGTATGCCATAGTTGAAGAAAAAAAAACTTTCTATGGTCACACACAGAAAAAAATGAACACCCTTACCATGAACAAAATTGAAACGCATTGTTCTTATCTATCCCTAGGCGGGAACATACCTACCACCATCAACACCTTGTTCTGCTTAAAACGAGTATCGTCAGAGTTATAGACAATACGACGAAAGACACTCATCTAAGAAAGAAACTTCTTTCTAGAGTAGTCGTTTTAAGCAGAACAAGGTGTTGATGGTGGTAGGTATGTTCCCGTCTAGGGACAGATAAGAACAATTCGTTTCAATTTTATTCTTTGTAAGGGTGTTCATTTTTTTCTGTGTGTGTCCATAGTAAGTTTTTTTTTCTTCAACTCTGGCATCAAAAATAATACACCAGCAATAGATAAATTTGAAAGGATTTATTTACAGGCGATGTAACCATAAAAAGTCGTCACGAAAACAGGAAATAGAATGGTTGTCACTTCAAAGATCTTGCTTAAAGGAGGGTTGGCGTTGAACTTTCTAGAAAGGGACCAAGGATTCGTCTGTGACAAATTAACGACGTATGAAAAGAAACTTTCGTGTGAAGAAGGCCTTTGTTCCTTAAACGACTTCTATTTTTAGAATGATATTTAGTACGTTTGTTATAAACAATGTTGACACTGTTTTTCATTTAATTATAAATAAATAAAAATCAGGTTAACAGTAAAACGACGTTAAACGTTTCACACTCATAGCCTCACAGTAGGATAGATATACCCTGTGTCGTGGGTGCCATGGACATATACAAAGACAGAAACACAAACACCCAGACCGAGAACAATAATTTAAACTCATTATTTAAATTTCTGCTTTGCCGGTAATCGAACCCGGGACCCTCCGATCGGCAGACTGGCATGATAACCATTGCGCCAATTGGGTCGTCCAGTCCAGTCCAGTAAACTCCCGAATAAGACGCATCATAATTAATTTTATTATGCATTCTCTCGGGAGCAGTGTTAAATAGTTTGTATTTATAACTAAATTCTCGGTTAGACGTGCACGCCGGGGTTGGAACTCAGTACCTCCGCATCGGAGATCAGTGTCTTAACTTCAGCCATCGCTGTTTATACAAACAATTGGCTGCAACCCCTTTTTGCGTGTCACTGATGGCCACGGGTCTCTCCCTATTGTAGGCGAGGCCTGGAGCCTACTACATACACCACGCTGCTCCGATGCAGGTTGGTGGAGATGCTGGTGAGTGGCCGTCCCCATTGGCCACTAACCTACAAGAACCGATGGCTTAACATGCCTTCCGAAACACAGAACGCTGATGAAATTTGCCACTAGAGCGGTCACCCATCCCACGCCCGACCGCAGCCGTTTCGCATAACTGCATAGATCACTCGGGTTCTACTTCTGGGCTAGCTACTGGGATGCTTCGGTAAACAATTACAATCACTCATTTATCAAAAAAGTCAGTGACTGTAATCTTTGGTGTAAACAACACGAACTTTTGTTCTCATCGGGATCAACTTCCTCATACATTATTACCATTTGCTTAACACAGGAACTTATTCAAAATGCGCTAAATTTAGCATAATGTAGAGACGGCTTTGTTCTCGGATGGTATTACGCCAAATGAGCCAAGTTTTTAGTTGGCTAATTAATTCCGGCGCACGCTGTATCTTCGTGTCGAGGATGGGTGTATTCGAGAATGAGTAATTATCAAATACACGTAGGCTTTTTTGTCCTCTGCACTGGACATGCAGAGAAATAATTGTTTTGACTAATTATACTTTTAATAATAATTTTTAATACTTTTCTTGGGAAAGGGACCGATTATGATAATAATCGGTATTTTATTAATTTGTTTAAAAATCCGTAAAGATGAATAATTCTCAGACCTACCAAATAAATATATAAAATTTCATAAAAATCGCTGAAGTCGTGTCAGAGACGTATGGCAACTAACACTGTGTCCCGATAATTTTATATCGTTTACAGATGTACTGGTATATTCATGTTACTTCCTTCAAATCTTCAATCCTTTAAATTAAGGTGAATCATATTAACTTTGAAAAAATGTTATTTCATATAAACCTAAGTACCGCGACCGAGCATTGCTCGGATAAAAACAATTGATTTTCTTGGTTTCATTTTAAGCAAAACACTCATTGGCTTAGTGTTTCTTAATATCGCCATCTGAAACAGCTGCCAATTTCAAACAAAAATATTTTCACAAAAAATAAAATCTATTAAATATTATAATTAAAATTATTATAAAATTATTAATATTATATTAATTATAAAGCTTTTTTTTCGGGGGTAGGTGTCAAAAAAATAACAACGTTTTTAATGCTCTAAAGTTTTAATGCTCATTAAAAATTGTTTCTGCAGTTATTATTTAATAGCTTTGCAAATATTTTATTAGTTATTATTTTCCTATATAATTTGTATAAAATTGTATCTATGTAAACAATTACTGGTATTACTTACATGCACCACCCCCCACAGCATAACCTATATGTAACAGCTATTAAAAGTATTATAACTACACTTTAGAGCCCACTGTTGTTCACTTGCAATTTCACAACACAATGGCAAATCCAACTCTTGTTGATCTGGATGAACGCTGGACCAGGCAGTTAGCAGAGTTTGGTAAGCGCCTTGAAGCCATCTCTACTCCTTCTAGCCCTACACTTGAGCAGTTAGTTGAAGAATTCAGGGCCTTTAAAGATATGGTTTGTGGAATGCTCCAATTACTGCAGAGGCAACTCAACGAGTCTGCAAAAGTTCTAGATACCATGGACATGAGACAGCGAAGAAAAATCCTGTTATTCAATGGTATTGAAGAGAGCTCGGAGAGTGATGATAGGCAAGAGGTGCTACAGGTCATTCAGAAGAAACTGGGCATCTCAAGCATCAACAGTGATAGCATCAAACGGTGTCACCGGCTTGGAGCACAAAGTGAGGATCGGGTTCGAGCTGTGCTCGTTCACTTTAATGACCATGATACTAAAGCAGAGGTATGGAAGTCCAAATCCAAACTTAAGGGTTCCAATATTACTTTGTCTGAGTTCCTTACGAAGGTAAGGCAGTCTGTGCACAAGAGGGCCCGGAGTCATTTCCAGATGAAGAATGTTTGGACTCTTGATGGGGTAATATATATTAAAACCCCTGGTGGTGAGCGTGTAAAGATCGTCAGTGAGGAGGAGCTGGATAAGCTTGTGTCCAAATATCCGAAAACCCCAGATCAGCCAGCTTCTGGTGGCGATCAGACTTCTGGTGGCGAAGAAACTGCTCAACAATCTTCAGGTCGTCAACAAGAAGTGCGTCGAAAGCCCGAAACTCCCTTGAAGCAAGGCGATGAAACCAAAAGATCTAGGCGGGCGGCTCAGAAAAAATAGTTTCTTCGTATGTAAAATTCCATATTAGCCCCCATTGATTTTTATTGCATGTTACTTCTGTTGCTGTTGTAGTCTTGTGTTCACTTTAGTAGTATGTTTAACGTATATAGCATTCTTTGGCTATACATTTATGTCAATAATAATGTTACTGCAAGTCCGAAATTATAAGTACCAGCTTTACGACTTATTTAAACTTTTACAATTTGTAATTACTAATTACTTTTCGATTTTCGATATTTTCGATGACACTGACAGTCAACCTCTCAAATTCGATTTTGACAATTTGACCTGATGACTGTCACTTGACATCATGTCGTGATTTTTTATTTTGACGTGGATAACATTTGTTTGGCTTATGTACTTTACTTTAAGGCAATGGCAACAGGGTGTATACAGCCGTGTTATACATTCTTTTTGTCAGTGAACTCAGTTTGTCCTTTTTTATCTTATTTTTGTGCTGTTCCTTTTTAAAATAAATTGTAAACAGTCAACTGTTGGGTTGGTGCGAAAGCATAGACTTTATAGACTTAATATATTCTGTCCTTTATATATATATTTTTATTTGTTATTTATTATATTATATATTTTTATATTGTTATTTATTCTTACACATAATGTCAGATAACGATAATTCCTTTTATTCAGCGCCTGATTCAGATAGCTCATATTGTTCTTGTAACAGCTTGCTTGACGAAAGTACGCCTTCGCTGGGTTGTCAGCTAGACCGCTTATTTTCTTCGCAGTTAAAGTCGCTAAATATTTGTCACATCAATGCACAAAGCATTCCAAGCCATTTTGCGGAACTTGAAGCCACTTTTTCACCACACCATAATATTCATGCTATATTAATTTCTGAAAGTTGGCTTATACCATCATTGCCCTCGCCGCTTTTTCCTTTGCCGGAGTTTGTCTTAATCAGAAATGATAGAACAGAGAAAAGAGGAGGTGGAGTAGCCATATATCTGCGAGCATCGATAACCCATAAGGTTATTCTAGCATCGCCTTCTCCCTATTCTGCCTCCCCTGAGTATCTCTTCTTAGAACTTGATTTCAACGGTGTTAAGGTAGTTCTGGGGGTGGTATATTGTCCTCCCTCTGTTGCACTTGGTGCTTTAGAAACCGCCTTGGATACGATTGGGTCTGGGTACAAACATTTCATAATAATGGGTGACTTTAACACGGATCTCCTAAAAGCTTCTGCTCGTTCTCTCAAGCTTCGGTCTATCATTGAGTCGGTCAACCTATCTATTCTTCCCTTACAGGCCACTCATCACAATGTCGACTTTGATGACTCGTGGATAGACCTCTTAATAACAAGTTCGCTGGAACTTACCGAGATTTATGGGCAACTCCCTGCACCTGGGTTTTCGCGACATGATCTACTTTACCTCTCGTATAAATTAAGACCGCCTAAATATAAGCCAATGAGTTTGAACATCAGAAGTTTCTCGAAAATTGATCTTCATAGATTGAGGAACGATTTATGTAAAGTAGATCTGTCTATGGTGACTGCGGCTTCTACAGTTGATAACAAGATTCTTCAACTGAATAATGTAGTTTTAGCGCTGTATGACGCCCATGCACCAGTGCATGCAGTAAAGCTCAAACGACCCCCGGCACCCTGGATGACTGAGACTGTTCGGGCGGCAATGGCCAGACGCGATAGGGCTTTCAGAGCGTATAAACAACAACGCACTGCACAAAACTGGTCCGCTTTTAAAATTGCAAGGAATCGGTGTAATCAAACGATACGAACAGCTAAACGCCGCTTTATCCACCTCAATCTGAGTGAATCTTCTCCAGCTGAAATGTGGAAATTTCTTAAATCTTTGGGTATCTGCAAATCGCTACAAACTGATTGCGGCCCCAATTCTATTTCATTAGACAACATCAATCGTCATTTCGTTTCCATCTCTCCTATTGACCCTTTAGTTCATTCTCAAACGCTTTCTTCTCTTGCATCAAAGCAATCTCCTGATACTCCAACTTTTAATTTCTCACCAGTACATCAGGATGAAGTAAAAAAGGTTATTTCCTCAATTAAATCTAAGGCTATGGGCTGCGACTACATTAGCAGGACCATGATATACAATATCGTAGAGTATCTCCTACCAGATATTACACATATTATAAACTTCTCTCTATCGTCTGGGGAATACCCTACGATTTGGAAAAAGGCTATAGTCCACCCCTTGCCGAAAACTCCTCACCCTCTCAATCCTAGCCATTACAGACCTATCTCTATTCTTCCATTCCTCTCAAAAGTCTTAGAGGCCTGTGTGCATGCGCAAATATCTGCTCATATTTTCAAAAATAACCTACTGAGTTTTTATCAGTCGGGGTTTCGTCCTAGTCACAGCACCAGCACTGCTCTCATTAAAATAACGGATGATATTCGGCATGGAATGGATAATAAACTGTTAACAGTGTTGGTGTTGATTGACTTTTCTAATGCGTTTAACACAGTGGACCACGAAATCCTTCTTGCTATCCTATCCTCTCTTAAATTCAGTCCCACAGCATTAAACTGGTTTTCATCTTATCTTCGTGGCCGCCAGCAACTCGTTCGTTCGGGAAACGTATCCTCTGGATGGGAAAATATAGTAGCTGGTGTGCCACAAGGCGCAATCTTATCTCCGTTAATGTTTTCTGTATTTGTTAATACCCTGGTCTCTAACTTCGACTGTTCTTATCATTTGTATGCCGATGACTTGCAATTATATACCCAAGCCACTATAGAAGACTTGCCTAATGCGATGACTGTCATAAACCAAAACTTAGACAAGTTGAAAACCTGGTCATCTCGCTTTGGTTTAACAGTCAATCCCACAAAATGTCAGGCTATTCTCATTGGGAGCTCCAGACTTCTTGCCAAAATAGACGTCGACAACTTACCAGCCATTATTTTTGATGGAGACCCAATAAAATTGTCTGACTCAGTGAAAAATCTAGGACTGTTCCTGGATAACACATTGAGCTGGCATGTGCAGATCAAAGAAATAAGCCGGAAGGTCAATGCCACCTTGCAGTCTCTGTATCGGACAAAACATTTCTTACCGACAAAAACAAAATTATTATTGGTTAACGCCCTTGTTTTGCCCATTATAGATTATGCAGATGTTTGTTACCCGGATCTGAATGAAGAGCATCTCAACAAATTGGAGCGCCTCCTTAATAATTGCATTCGTTATATTTTCGGTCTACGCAAGTACGATCATGTTTCTCATTTTCGCAATCAACTTAAATGGCTCCCTATTCGTCAGAGGCGTTGCTCCAGAATTCTTTGTCTTCTCTATTCGATCTTAAATGATCCTTCTTCTCCTTCATATCTAAAGGAAAGATTTCAGTTTCTCCATGCCACGCATGTGGATGATAGAATGCTTCGCTCTTCTTCTAACTTAAAACTTGCAATTCCTTCGCATAGTAGCAGTTTCTTCCACTCATCGTATACTATACAAGCTTCACTCCTCTGGAACGCCTTACCCGAACAAATCCGCAAAGCGCCCAGTAAAATTTCTTTCAAGAGACTAGTGCGAGGACACTACCTGAATCAAGTTAATTGAATTTTAGAGCTGTAAATGTGTAAGAAATTATATATGTATATATATATATTTGTATATATATATATATATATGTATAGGTAATATATATATTTATAATTATATATAAATAAGTATATTATATGTATTTATTATATAGTATTGGTATTAGTATATTTAGTATTGGTAGATATGAATAAGGTGTATTCTATCCACTTATTTATTATTTTTATATTTAAAACTCGCTGTTTAAAATTCTTGTTTACTTTTCTTTCATTTAGCATTTGTTATTTTTATTTATGAGGCCTACCACAATTTCTCACCGTCGCCAGGGGTTGACTGGTAGAGAATGCCATCAGGCATTAAGTCCGCCTATTGTAAAAAAATACAATAAAGGGTAAATAAATAAATAAAAAATCTATCCAGAAGGTTAATTGAGTGTGCCCATGACCCACGAGCTGGCTCTTACCTCGGTCAAACAATAAGTTTAGCTATCCAGCGGGGTAATGTAGCCAGCGTCTTGGGTACACTGCCCAAGGACAGTAATTTAGATGCTGCCTTTTATATTTAGTTTGTACATTTTCTATTTTATTTAGTTTTTAATATATTATTTTCATAAAGTAAATTTAGATATAGTTTAATTTTAATTTAATAATAAGTGTCATTTGTATAGTTCTTGTCATTTCTACGTGTAAATATTTTTCTTATTATTTAATTTATATTCTTTTATAAGTTACATGTAAAAATAAAAATAAAATCAACATGCTTGCTTGAGGTTTGAACACCGATCTCTAGCTTCGCAGTTAGCCTATATACGTAACCATTCAACCAAGGAAGCTATAATTTCATCGACGAAATTTTTATAGAGCTCTATTAAATCGATAATGTCATTTTTTGAGCGGCGGATTGGCGGATGACATTTGACGGCGCTCTACGTCAAAATATTATTAATATTCTCCAATAGATGTCAGTAAAAGTAATATTTCTTAGTTTATATTTAAGTTGATTATGGCCGAAAATTCGAATAAAACGACAAATTCGGAAAATAGAAAATAGCTGGATCAATCTATCACCCCCAAAACCCTGGGCACAAAAGTTCATGAAAATCGTTGGAGCCGTTTCCGACATTCAAATTATATATATATAGTAGATATTTACAAAAATTGCTCGTTTAAAGGTATTAGATAAAAAAAAACAAATGAGGTAGCTAGGTAGGTAGGTGGTTGTGCTATTGGATACATAAAATCTATTTAAATTGTAATCTGTAATAATGACTGAAAGTTTAAATATTTACAATACTGTAAATATTATTTGCTATCTAATGTGTGTTAATTACTCTAGTGCAAAAAGAACTATAACAGCGAAAAAGCACTTTATTCTCTCTTTTTAATTAATCAGAATACGAATGACAACGCTTCCAATTTGCTCGTGCTTGATCAAAATCCTTCGCAATTTGTAAAATACGGTGAAAATCTGTTACACGACGTCATTTCATGCGCAATCGTTATTCTATTCAGTATTTATGAGTATGGTGATTTTGTTTCTAACTATTTGTTCAACTTTTGTTTATATTTGAAATACTTTATTAAAAATATCATGTCATTATTGCTCAAAATATTTTAAAACCTACACGAGTAGATTAAACTGTAAAATAACAATTCATAGATTTACCAATTTTATACCTATATAAAAAGTAAATCAAATTTTTAATAATTGTGCAAATAAAGTAAAGCTTATACCTAAATACATAATGTAACAATTGTAACGTAATACCTTCACTTTATTTAATAAAAATAATGTAATGAATTTTGCCATTGAACCAGTAAAGTGATTGTTTTGTTATTTATAAATAAATATTACATTTTAAGTTGTGTATGTATGTCAGTGGAAACAATAAACAACATTGTTTAAACAAAATGACGTTGACTGTTTTAGATGTAATTAATCGCATTACAAATTAGTTTCTGGACTTATAATTTAAATCAAAGTTACTGACATATTATATACGTGTGTGTACGTATGATATGCAATGTTCATATGATATGCAATCACCATACTTGGATAAAGATAGGATTCCTGTCTTTGTGTGAACCCATGAAACTTGAAACCAGATACCAAAAACAAAGAACAGAATCTCATCATTTAAGCTTATACCACGCTGGGAGTCAAATCTGGGACTCTCGATCGACATTAAACATCGTTAACATGGTTATCCATTAGACTAAAAAAGTTCGTAAAAAGTGGTATTAACTTTAATGAAAACTGTTACGATCTGGCTGTTAGATTAAAGACATTACAGCAGATATAAAACAATACGTTAGTGGTCTTATGGGTGGTTTGATAACATCCGACAGTGTTGGAACCACCAACCTGCATTGGAAAAATTTGGTTGAATAAGCTCCAAGCCTCCTAAATAATGGAAATAGACCTGTGCTTAGTGCAAAAAGGATAGCAGCCAGCCCACCAGCCATAAATAAAAACCAGTACTAGAGAATTGGTCAGATTATGTACAAACCGTTATTACTATAAAAATTCTTCTTACCAATAATTTAAATTTACTTACCATTTTTGCATAACACAATCCCTTTACGCCAAACAATGACGAACATCTTCGTGCATTCTAAACGATAGTAAATATTCCTCCGACGTAAGTAATTAAATTTTACACTTACCTGTAGGGTAATGTGGCTCAGATTGTTCAATTTGATAAAATTATAAAAAACGTATCAAATACTTATATATACAACCATTGATAGAAAAATTTCCACGGAGGCCACAGATTCAAATGCGGGCGTGCCTCTGACAAAAAAAAACCTGCTCGCTGGTGAAGGAAGACAATTATAGGTTTTATTATTAAAGCATGATGTTGATGAACACGCGCTTGCCATCGTGGTGGACTGTGACCTGTATAAGGTTGTACATTTCTTGGTTGCGAAAGGTGACATGTATCCAGCAGTGAGATATTATGAAGATTATAAAAAACTACATTCACGAACGACATAATTCTCAAACAATCCGCATTTTGAGCAGCGTGGTGGAGTAAGCCTTATGATTTATAGGGGGAAACGTGCCCAGCGTTATAAATAATGCGTTACAGACAATTTTTACTCCACAAACCAGTCCACCAATCAACAAAAATCCAAAACCAAGTTAGAACTAGCTTGTCTAAATAACGTTTATCGTTTCGCTCCCCCAAACAAAAAAGTAAAAATAAAAAACCCCACTCACAAATGTTTATTTTGCTGGCTCTACTTACCCCCGGGAACTGATGTTGTTTACCCTAAATAGCTCCAGTTTATTTACCCACATTTGTTCCAACACCTTTCCACGCCCCTTAATAAGATGTGCAAACATAATTTCCGTCACTTAACTCTGGCAACTCTTACATTAGGATGAGTTATGTAATAAAGAAGCAAAAACGTATGTTATTTGTGGTTGGAACGCGGAAATTCTTAAGGTAAACCCAAGTAACCCTTTATTATTTATACTACTTTGTGTGAATCCGAACTGATATTATAAATGTGGAAGTGTGTGTGTTTCCTTTACAGAACATATTAAAGAGGTGGGCGGGACGGACGCGCCAAGGATATGATCAACGCTCATATCTATACAGATACACACTCTTTAATATGTGCTTGGGTGTGATTCGTTCATTTGAAATCGCGTGATTGTGCGGCGCTGAGATTGGCTTGAAATTGTAAATATTTACGCACATATTTGCAATTTCAAATTTATTTAAGCTTCATATTTATTTAAGCACAGATTGTTTGTTTCTTTTCCTTTTGTCTTTCACTTCGCAACGGTGTAAATGATTGACCTGATTTTATGTATAGTTTGGTGATTGGAGGTTGACATAGGTCACTTTTTACCCGGGATAAATAATCTTATTCCTATGGGAAAGTGTAGTCCACGGCGGACGGAGCATCGGGTGAATAGCTACTTAATAATCTTTTTAATATAATTCGTACAAATAATTAAAAAAAAAAAAAACAATAGTACAGATACATTTCTGCTTACTGGTACAAATTTCCAAAAAACTTTGATGTTGTTATTTATTAATCAGTGATTCTTATGTTACGCGCTATCTTATCTGATCTAATAACTTTAAACAAGCAATTCTTGTATTTGCAACTCCGTGTTGTATATACCTATATACATATTATATTATAATCTGAACCTCGCAAACGGCTCCAACGATTTTCAGTGGTTTTCGGGGACAATAAATCAATCAAAATACTATTTTTAATTGGGAGCTACTTTAGTAGATGCCATTGTTAAGTTTCACGAATAAAGTGAGTCTCTGAAAAAAATCAATTGTTTTTATCCGAGCCACGCATGGTCATCCGGGTAGTAAATGCCGTTTGTAACGTAGAAGGCGCTTATTGTCTCTTTTACAAAAATCCACTTAACAGGATCCAAATCACTAAGCACAATAAATATGGTCCAATTTCTTCGCTGTAGTCGTCGAAATATTAATTTCTTCCTTGTCGCTTGGAAGAGATCGCTTCGATTTCACTTCCAAAATTAAGCTGCCCAGTCGCGGCTGGAGCGTGACTTATACTGCTACCCATGGAATACTAGAACGTTCCCGAACTACCAGGACAATAGGCCCGATACGAACCTTCTATTAACATCACTACGGATTTATACTTATGTATTTTTTTTCAACCTTTTTTTTGTCCCACTGCGGGGAACAGGTCTCCTCCTCACAAGTGAGAGGGATTTAGATCATAGTCCTAGCCAAGTGCGGATTGGTGGACGTCATGCTCTCGAGAAATTGTGAATTTCTCTCAGGCATGCACAGCAATGGAGAACATCGTAATTAATTAAATATCACGATATTTTCCATCACCGTGGAGTAGCGATACCTAAGGACCGAGGACCTAACCTATGTATGCGTTTTTGGGGTTTTGATGTACGACAATTTGTTTACGAGATAAAGGTACTCAAAGTCGTAACACTAAGTTAATCCATCCAACAAAGAATAAAGTTTTTCCTACCCTATAAAGAAACGGTGTCAATATGTGAAATAATAATATATCGAAGCGTGGTGCAAAGGTCACTCCATCGACGGATTTCAATACCCTTGCCACAATACAAAGAGCGCCTTTCATAGACCCTTGCTGAGTTTGTATCAGGACAAAGAACTATGTTAGTAATTTTTAAGGTTTCGTATGTATGTACACCAGGTTATTATGAACTGTACCGTCCTTTGTATGGATTCTTGAACAATAGAGACGTAGAGCTCGGCTATCGGTACCGGGTCGCTTAACAAGCTGTTGTTGGTACTGTTCTGAAATTTGTTTTCGACGGATGTCAATACCCTTGCCACAATATAAAGAGCGCCTTTCTTAGACCCTTGATGAGTTGTATCAGGACAAAGAACTAAGTTAGTCATTTTTAAGGTTTCGTATGTGTGTACACCAGGTTATTGTGAACTGTACCGTCCTTTGTATGGATTCTTATACAATAGAGCGGTTGTTGGTACTGTCCTGAGATTTGTTTTCTCTGTATCTGTACCATAAAGTATCCTCTTGGCTGCAACTCTTTTCGCGTCCCACCGCTGGGGACGTCTGACGACGTCATTGGGGAGGCCTGGAGCTTACTCCACCACGCTGCTCCAATACGGGTTGGTGGAGATGCGGGTTAGTGGCCAACCCGCTGTCGGATGTTTTCAAACCGCCCATAAGGCCTCCGACAAGGTCTGACGACTGTTATCTATCGACAACAACCGGGACCGACGGCTTAACGTGCCCTCCGAAGCACGGAAACGCGCATGAAATTTTTTGCCACTAGCGGTCACCCATCTCACACCCGAACGCGCCCGTTTGGCTCAGCTGCATAGATCGCTTTCGTTCTACGCTAGCCGCTAGGCCATGCGCGCTTCAGTATCCTCTTAATGAGAAAGAGAAATTATGTAAAGACCACTGCTGGGCCACAGATCACGCTGCTTCAGATTGGATTGCAAGAGATACGAGCTAGTAAATAGTCCGCTGTCTAATACTTTCAAATCGAAGCCTCTAACAATATGTACTGGCTGAATTCCGTAAGTTACTAGTACGTTTGTGAGCGATGATTAAGAGGAAACGCTTGCGCCGTATTCCCATACAAATGCATTCTCCTATTTTCTCCCTGGATAATGCTTCTAGAGGAATGATTTTTCGTCACAATATTTAAGTCTGCTAAAGCTATGCCCCTATGTTTTGTTTTTTTCAATCAACTAATTAGATAAGAAAATATGACTTTTCAAAAATCGTAGAAAATGCCTCTTTAATACAGCCCTAATCCAACAACTTCAAAACAAATTTGAAAGGTTTTACAACCAAATAAAAACATAGGGGCATAGAATTATTCTATTTCTTGATATTTGTGATTTTTTTTTCTAATAAACTCAAGTTTTGAAGGAGCAAAGAGGAGAATACGAAATCTCGATTTAATCAGAAAGTTCGTAAGTATAATCGGTCTGCGCTGCATCTGTCCCCATCGTACGCGGCGGATAACGCAGGGCGCAGCGCGATAGCAATAGAAATACCTATTTTTATAATTCGGCTGAAGCCGCGTGTAACGTTACAATGAGCGTAACGTTTCAATGAGTCATCCTTTTTCGTGCGTGCAGCCGGCGTTCACACCTGGCGTTCATTGATATATTCGACGTTATCACGTCAAAAAATATATCGTTACTCTCTGCAGTAGCAGCGTACCAACATGCTGCATCAGACTTAGCTTTTGCGTTGCTTGTTTAGAGCTTTGTATTATCAGCGAAAAATGTCGTTAACCAATCCTTTTCTTCAAAGGAGTAGGCAGCTAAAGTCCACGTATGCACCATTCGGATTATTGTAAATTGTACGACGTCCTTTGTATAGATATGCCTACAATAGACAAAGCTCGGCTATCGGTACCGGGTCACTTCACAAGCGGTCGGTTTATTGTTCTGATGTTTGCCACATCTACACAATCTCTATACTACTCGGTCAAGTTAACATGACACCTGGGGGCCTATTCTGCATCCGTTCATTAGTTCTAACATTTTCGGAATCATTTTTGGCATATTTAGATAGTTTTTTTCATGAATTTATAAGATTAGCGTTTTTGCTGATAACATTAAGCCACTGAATGAATATTGATAGAATTTCGTTATTCTTACTCAAAAATTAGGCCCAAAAATTCAGGAAATTTCGAGCATGGACGTACAAAGTAGACTCCCAGGTGTCATGTTAACTTGACAGAGTAGTATATATCCTCTAGTAAGCATATAAAAATTGTCTGAATGTTGAGCGCTGTTCATTACCCAAAGTTTTGAAAGCTTGTAGTTTTCTTTGTGTTGTGTTTCTATCTTTGTGTGTGGCCATGGCACTCACGACACAGGGTATTTATTACCTTACTTTGGGGTTATGAGTGTGTAATGTTATTTCTTCATCGCGCTGTTCAAGTTTGGATTCGAGGTGAAAAAAGTGACGAGAACGGATGGAAAGACGGTTGGGATGATATTAGTGTCATCGTTTTGACGTAACAACGTCTAATAAATTGATGAACGCCGGCTGCACACACGAAAACGGATGACTCATTGTACGTTACGCTCATAGTACGTTACGATCGGCATTTGTACGTTACGTTAGGTTTGAGTGTTCGGCTTGCGCCGTTCGTCGACTGCTTATGAAGTGAAGTGAAAAGTTAATTAGTTTTCATTCGGCACGCGGCCACGCACACACTGCCGTCCTTCCCGGGGCCGCTGGCTGGACGGATCGAGCTTCCACTGTCACCGCCCGCAACCTCGCTAGCCCCCGTTTAGTAGACTCTTACGATCAGGCAGGGGATACCGTAGCTCTATTCTTAATCCCGAAGCTACAGGGACAATGTGTCTATGCCTAACATATCGATTATATTTAGTTCCGATTTTTTAACGCATTTGAGTCTGCAGGGCACAATTGGTTTTAAAACAATATTGACACTAGTAAAATGTACTCATTTGACTGTGTCCCTAACGCGGCTCACACATAAATTGAGCCGCTATCGCTTTCCGCCCCACTTGACACAACGATTGTTCACTCAGCGCTAATGTATCTCTGTATGTTTATTGCTCTCTACACTATAGTACGTAGACTATGTTCTGTAAGTGAATAGGAAAAGAATTGGGTGCGTTGTTTGACTTTTTTTTTTCAATTTTGGCATCGCAAACTCATACTGCCAGCGTCAAGTATAATATTTGCATCAATTTTATGCGATTCGTTGAAACTGTAGGAAAAAAAAACGGCAAATTGTTTGTAAAGTAGGTTTACGATCGAGATGTTTACGTGATAACGTCCGCACGAGAAAATCTCCATTCGTTTGTATGCCGCTAGAGTGAGAGAGACGGAAGATCGGTCCACTCACTCGAACGCTATGCCAGCCTCCGCTCGTGAGGATTCCGCGTGACAAGTTTCACGGAATGACTGGCAGCGCTCGAGATGAGACGGGAGATCGGTCCGTCTCTCTCTCGTTATACCTGCGATCGCGCTCGTGAGGTTTTGGTGTGACACAAGTTTCTGAACATGTCACCCGACTAAAACGATTTTAAAGACGTTATCACGTCAAAAATCAGTAAGTCGTCAGTATTCAGTCAGTCAAGTCAGTCAGACATTCAAGTAAAGCGATGGCTTCTTTACCAGAACGTGATCAATGGGAATTTTGGAAGCAAGCTGAAAAAACATATTTTCGCACTGTTATTTTATTTCACAACACTCGTACACTATAATTAACCTCTATCGAACAAAATGTCATCAAATTTATCCGATATAACTCAAAAATACACCAAGAAAATGAAAATAAAACAAGAGTACAATATGACTTTTGCGAATTCCCGCCAAAAAACCTTGTTTGACGTTTCTCATACTATCATCTTTTGTTTTTACCCGACTGTTTCAGAAGGATGGTCCTGACTTCAAAAAGGAGGTTATCAGTTGAACCATTATGTAAATATGTACATTACACACACTACACTACAACTACACAACAGTTTTATTACTAACATTTGAAAGTAAAGGGAAACCATCAACCACCAAATATTAATAAAAACTGTAAAAAAGCGCAATCAAACGACTACCTACGGAAACAAATCTTACAGAATTTTTGTAACATTTGAAGTGTAAGTAAAACCGCTAAAAATGTGTAGTTATGACAATATTTGTCACTTTAGTCTCAAGGGCTAGCTATCAGTTGTCGTAACATAATACAAGGGTGGTCCCCACGGCGCCATCTGGTGACGTTCTAATGAATTAACTTTGCGCCGCGCGTCACAAACTTTTGATATAAAAACAAGTGTGAACATTTTTGCGCGCGGCGTTTAAGGGTTAAGTAGAAGTTTTATGACATTTATAGTGTGGAATTTATGATTCAAGTTTAAAAATTTACAAGCCACTATGGTAATAAACTTTCCAATTTATATCTATGTTTCTATTGTAATAGAACAGTTCCCTTAGTAAAGTAAATGTACGTAATATAGGTAAGAAAATAAGTAGCTTACATAATTAAAACACACATACGAATATCCCATCCATCCATCAGCCTTTTACTGTCCACTGCTGGACATAGGCCTCCCCTAACGTTCGCCACTCCTCCCGGTCCTGGGCCTTCTGAATCCAGCGACTACCCGCTGTCTTCTTCAGGTCGTCAGTACCCGCTGTCTTCTTCAGGTCGTCAGGTTGGAGGGCGGCCTGTACTCCTTTTGCCGAGACGTGGTCTCCATTCAAGGACCTTTCTTCCCCATCGGTTGTCGGTCCTCCTAACTATATGGCCTGCCCATTGCCACTTCAGCTTGCAGATTTTGAGAGCTATGTCGGTAACCTTAGTTCTTCTACGGATTTCATCATTACGAATTCTGTCGCGTAGAGAAATACCAAGCATAGCCCTCTCCATCGCTCGCTGGGCGACCCTGAGCCTATGGAAAAGGCTAACTGTAAAAGACCACGTCTCAGCGCCGTAGGTCATCACTGGCATCACACACTGCTCGAAAACTTACGAATATGCGTTTACAAAATGTATATTCTCTTAAAATAGTTTAAAGAAAAACTTTATGTGATATAAATACTCAACACTTCCGATATTATTACATTATAATATATCAGATGTATGTAATAATATTAAGCAATAGGATCCCGTTGACACCCTTCGGGTACAGAATCCTAAAAAAGGACTTCATCAGTTTAACTATTGTATTTGATATTGTTGGAATTGGAATATTTGAGTATTATGATCTATTTAGGCTTCCAAGCAGGTTGCTTTTCGTAAATGTATGTACCTATGTTTCTATGTTTTTGCAAAATAAATCGGTATTTCTCATTTATAATTATTTAAATCTATATACTAATATTTTAAAGAGGAAAGATTTGGATTTTTGTATGTTTGTAATGAATAAACTCAAAAGCTACTGTTCCGATTTCAAAAATTCTTACCGCGCTTAATTTTTGCCGCGGGAAAATGCTTCATTCCTACGTGAAAATGGGTAATAGGGTCAACGCGATTGAAGCTGGCTAAACGCCTATGATTTTAATATACTAATGAAGCCTGGAATAGCACATAGGCTATTTTTTATCCTACGGGGTATGGGTCCCCGCGGGCGAAGCCGCTGGCGGAAGGCTAGTATGTTATATTATGCAAACTTAGGGAACAGTTTAAGTTTCATAAAAATCGGTTCAGCTGTTGTCTGAAGTAATTAAATCAGGTTACTTTTTCTTACATTTTATCTCAAATTTACTTTCGGGTCGACTGAAATACAGTACACAACTCTCTCGATATCGACATCAGATGCAGTCGAACTCCGAGTAAATGCAATTTAAGTTACCGTAAAGTGAAGTTAAGCTATGACTTTAGTACCCTTGCCCAGTTTAGTTCTTAAAGTTTATTTAGTATTGATGCACCTAACCTATTTGTTTCATAATATAAATAAAAAGAAAGAAAAGAAAATAAAGAAAAATTTGCGCAAATATTCCGCCATATTGCGCTTACTGAGGTCAGTAAGGTATGCAAATATTGTTTAAAGAAATAAAAATAACTTAAATCTAAATGACTAATTTATTTTAAAATTTTACGAACCTTTTATGTATATATATATATATATATATATACTTATATAAAAGATTTTTATTAAACATATACATAACAATTTACAACAACTAAAGATTCGTAACAACTGGCTACAATAGTTGAGACTATGTCGCAGCCGCTTAAGACGTGCAGGCGTTATGTTCTTAATAATACATTTTTGATACAACTTTAACAGAAGAAAAATAAATAGTGCTAATAATGAATTTTGACATATAGAAAAATTAAGCTTGTTACAATTATTACAACGTCTTATTATTCTAGGCTTAATATTATCTAAACATCACATTATCTGAGTCTGTATAGTCGTGTGTGTACATGTGTGTGAGTGAGTAAAGTGTGTCTCTCTCTCTCTATCTCTCTCTCTCTATGTGTGTATGTGTTTGTGTGTGCATGTGTGTGTGGGAGAGAGCTCGCTTTTGTAAGTGTTCGTTATACGACTATCAAAATCTCATAATAAGTGCCTTTAGTCTCGATGTATGTAAGACTCTGCAAATATAGCGTTACTTTTATTTTACATTGTTGATACGTGAGGGGGTAAATATTGAACAATTTCTTTATTTTGTTATATACACGTGATGCTAAATATCTACATATAATGGCGTTTTGCGAGTGCAGAACGACAGCTATTAATTTCGCAAATGCGACCAGCTCTGCGTGAGTTAGTCGTACTGTTTATAAATGGTAAGCTTTTGTGTTTACGCAAAACAAGATGATTCAGAAATATCTGTCTGACTGTTAATACCTTAGTTATTTTGAAGAGATCTGTTGTTGGAAATCTATTTGCTTTGGATATCATTACTTTAAGCACGGCACGTTGAGCCCTTTCCAGGCGTAAAAAAATAACTTTACCAGCACCGCCCCATGCATAAAATGCATGCAGTATGCCAAAACTGATTGTGCTATAGATAAGTAAACTATTTTAACGTTTCCTTATTAATTTTCTAATTTTGTTGACAGTTGCATCAATCTGCTCTTTCCAAGTTAATGTTTCGTCTATATATAGAAGAGGAGCATGCAGGCCACGTGGTTGTGTTAAGTAGTCACTAAAAAAATTAAAATATAAAAAAGGGGCAATATGGATACCTCTAGAAGGTAAATATGGCGAACTAAATATATATAAACAACTTTGTAAACACTCATATTTGTGCAAATTAAAGTCTTTTTCTTTGTCACTACAGCCCATGGACATCATATTTAAGCAAGCCTCTTGGTGTATTTAGTTACGCTGCAACTCCAAAGTCTGATGGTTATCTCATGTCATAATCAGTTGTAACTCATATACGAGTATCATCAATTTCTCGATTAAGTTCTTCCCTTTTCCCCAGTCACAAGAAACAGATTCGAATCTTTCCGCTTATTTACTGCACGTTAAAAGGATATTTCATCTAGATCTGTTTGTTCCATGAAAAATGTTCCGATCCCAATCTTGACTCAAGGGCCTTGGCATTTGAATATAAAGAAAATTCGGATGAAAGCCACCATTGCTGACGATCGTTATACACATGAAGCCTTTGTTTTTGGTCCAATTTGGGAGAGAAAGACAAGAATGACAGTCGTCAAGACATTTGGAAAATGTGAAAGACCTAAATAAAGTATTCAAAATTGATATGCCTAAAAGTAGCTCAAGAAAAGAAATTAATGGATTTATCAATATTAATCAATGATAAGCGAAAACATTGTGATATTTAACCAGGATGTTTTCCATCATCGTGCATACCTGATCATTATACTTATAATTTCTTTCCTTACGGCATTATGTCCACCAATCAGTACTTGGTCAGCGTGGTTGACTATGGACTACGTCCTTGGTCACTTTCAAAAAGGGGAGAACATTTTTTGGCAAAGGGCACATCTGAACGGGGGTTTGAATTGGTATCTCCAATATCGGATATCGCTATCTTTACCACTCGACCTTCAATGTTCGATATCGATAAAAAGTTGTCGTTATAATTAGTGGAATTTTATGTACAAAATATATGATAAGCTAAATATAAGCTGACACGCATTGGAGTAACTTAGTGAATACTAATCCTGATTAAGTAGAAATGCATATTTGTGATAAAAGACCCGTGCCTATTATTACGAATTAACCGTTATAAATGGTCTTATTCATATCATATCCTTTATCAATCCCAATTTGGGATGTTGCGAAAAAAATTTTATTGGTTTGTTTTATGATGATGATCAATGATGTAGGTGATGATGCAAGATATCAACGTTTCAAACTGAACGTAAGACTGAGAGAGCTATACCGAATCTTGACGTCACTTGCCTGTATCAGAGTACAAAATATTAGTAAAGTTTCATTTTGCTAGAAAATGATAGACAATTATTTTTCAGTTTTTTTGTGTCCCAGTACTGGGTCCAGCTCTCCTCTCACAAGTAATGGACAATAATATTTAAAAACTGTTTTTTAACCAATATTCATTTTGATTTGAATTTATGCGACGCGGTAGGAAAATAAGATTCATATTTTAGTGACAAATATCACATACTAAATATCAGTGGACTACTTAATTGTAATTTTTTAAACCATTGCACATATGTACATTATCTAATTTATACCTAAACACTACGATGTATTATACGCTATCATCTCATAACTTGTTCTGCTATCTTGCAAGCAATAAGTCAACGTCAGTGACAACTTGCGTCGATGTTTCGACGATTTCAGAGCCTTCAGTTGTCTTTTGATTGCTTCCAAAATTGAAAAACAACGAATCAAACTGTCAAGCGCTTTTTAGATTTTTTGTATGCCGAATATTTAAAAAATCCAACCCTTTTTGCGACCCACTGCTTGTCACGGATCTCTCCCCAGTATTGGGAAGGCGTGGAGAGGGAAAGAGGAAGCCACCTTCCTCCACGATGCGGGTTAGTGGTCAGTCGCTATTAAATGTTTTTGAATAGGCCAATACCTCCAAAATCGTCACCGCGCCGCGTTTGCTTAGCTACATAGATCGCATGTGTCCTACCTTGTTCTTTATCAATGTGATAATTTAATCAGTGTAATATTTAAAGCCATCATGCTGTAACTGATAGTCGATCATGAGGGTAGACCTAAAAGTACCTTTATAAGCTGATGGATGGATGTACCAAAAACGCTAAACTAAAAAGTATTCTTCAAATCTAGATCAGTAAAAAATTGGACTACATGAGAAGAATCAGATTCCAAATAAAAAAATGGACTACATGAGAAGAATCAGATTCCAAATAAAAGAAGGGATTTAAAAATCGAAAATATTGTCTGTTTCGGACATAAAAAGGTAAGTTTTCACAAAATTTTGTGAAAAAATATTTTTTTTGCAAAACATAAAATAAAAGATCAAAACCTTAATTATTTGAATATTTCACATTTTAGAGGTTATGTGAAAAAAGTGTTAATACAAAAGTTGTAGATCTATTTATTACCTACAACTTTTCCATTTCACTTTTTTCCATAGGACTTATGGTTTTGACGGAAATCGACATAAACCGTTATTTACCCTTAAAAACTCACCCTTCCCGATCTCCCGTAATATTTTTTCCTTTCATTTTTGTTACGAGTAAGTATATTCTATACCTTTTCCAATTTATTTCATCCTACTATAATTTTTTTTGGTCTAAAGGTTTGGTACCATGGAGACACACAAAGACAGAAACACAAACGCCCAGACCGAGAATAGGCAGTCTGGCACGGTAACCATTGCGCCACGCGGGTCGTCTAAATATCAAACAAATATTTTTCTGTCTGTCTTTCTGTCAAAAGTTATGAGGTGTCATACTTAATAAATAATGTAGTTTATTACATTTTTTATTTTTAATTTTTTAGTTGGATTTTTATTCTCATATTAAAGCATTGTCATCGGCCCTTGACCCCTGTGCACGATGTTCGCGCGCACGCACGCGTCGCTCCTCGCGCATCTGCGCGAGCTGGCGCCTCTGCACGCGCGCCTTCCCGACCGCCGAGCCTTCCCGCGCGACCTGCTCGCAGGACTAGTCGCGGGAGGACTCCACAACTAGCAGCCCAAGGAAAAAAAAGACGCCAGGACTGTCCGGGGAAAGGTGTGGATCGGGGAATAAAAACATATATATTTAAAAAAAAATTATTATAACAAAAAAAAAACATATATATTATAAATAGAAAAAAAATGGTATTATAAAAAAAATGCCCTCCACACCGGACTCCTGATAGCCCCTCTACAATCAGTTGCCCAGGTCGGATCTGAAAATAAATAGAAGGCCAATTAATAAGAAGAAAAAGAAGACCACGACGGGGACCACCCGGTCCCCCCCCCCCAAAGACCGGGACCATATTTATGGCCCGCGCAAGAGACACATGGCAGGGGAAGTCCCGAAACATGCGCCCCGGGCCCCTTGCGGGGCTCGAGAAGAATTCCCGGAGATTGACCCCTGTGCAATTTTTTAAGTTAATCAGATGCTTAGACGTGTTAAAAATATAAAACTTTATATTTCTTTCATTAAGTACCTTAGGCTGCGAACTTATCAGCCGCCCCTCGTGTATATTTTTTTATTTTTTATTCTTAACACGCTTTTATTAGTTTATCCTGATGATCCTAGTTAGGACTTTAATATAAAGTTATGAGATAATTGTATTGTCATCGGCCCTTGACCCCTGTGCAAATTTCCAAGTGAATCCTAGAAGTAAGTGAAAATGAAGTTAAAAGATTCCGTGACATACATACATACAGGTCAAGTTAATAAAAGTGTGTTAAAAAATACAGTCGAATTAACAACCTTTTTGTTGAAGTCGGGATAAAATGTAGCAAGTTCACCTTCATTAATTAGGTTTATTTATTCCAGACGCCAACAAATGGAGGTCAAATGATAAGCAACTTAGACGACATTGTAATAAATGGAAAGTGGGAGGCACTATCTTTTTGATCAGAATTTAAAGTAACCCACGAAATTAATTACGAAACATTTCGTGAATACAAAACTGTTTGATGTGGGCTGCGTTTATTATGAGAATAGACTTTATCCTTGACAATTTTAATGTTACTTACATTGTTTTGATGCAAAGTTAAATTTTGTAGTATGTTAATAGTAAGGTTTTTGAAATTAGATTTAAATTACGAATAACATTAAATTGCCTATAATAGAATTCCCTGTGTACCAGACTTACAAACAAAACCAAAGAAAATAGCTCTTAAATAACATATTTTTATAACAATACAATATTGTTATCCCGACGTGACAACGCGGAATTTCTGCGGATTTAAGGTCATCAGGGTCATCAGAACCAAATTGACCATCTTCAAACATTATGAATAGATTTTCTTGTATCATAGTCATAATAAGTTGTCTCATAATATTATAAACGCAAATGAAAATTATCGCATTCTTTTCGTTCTACATAATTTTATTATAACCACATTATTGCATTTTTTTTAATACAGTTGCTCAAAAATTTGCGTATTGCAGGGACGTATAGCGTTCTGGATGTGGGCACACACACTTGTGCTTTTTCTTTACCTTTTCCGAACTTGTGCGTTCTCTTTCCCAACTGTCAAATTAATGTCTAATAAAAAAAACCAACCACGAAGTTTTAGAAGTTTTTATGATTCATGCAAATTTTTCTAAAAAGAAGCTACTAATTTGTTTCAATATCAGATTTAATGATTTGATTCATAAGTTAGGTTAGGTTTCATTTCATTTCATCTCATTAACATTTTCATTTCATACTTATCAATAAAAAAATTCTACAGAAAACTTGGCTGTACGGGCATAGTTCCCTTTGCCTTCCCAGAATGGGTGAAGAAAACAAAAAAAAATCTCTGCATATAGGTATTCTTTTACGGATGGCGCCATTTTTCAAAAATGTTCTTTGCGAGTTTTTATTATTTTGTTAAATTGCTTCATTTTTTCGCAACTGTATTAAAAATAGTTGTTCAGTACACGCGCGGAACCGTCATTGCTAAGAGTTCCGATTGTCAACCCTCACCTTCGGCTACACCTCGGCTCGGGTAGACATTTGTCGGATCTCATTGCAATAACAGCCTTTGCGCACTTGTAATGAAATATACTATATTTCGTTTCATTACATTTTACCTCCGACTCATCCAATTGAAAGTAAATGTTTTGTCTCTACACATTTTATTCACAGAAAAGAACATGGATACCGTCGTCTTAAAAATATAGTCCAATACCTACCTAAACCTAAAAATCTGATATAAGTTTCGGGCCCCTACTGAATACGGTGCCATATCGTCAACATTCTAGTCCAGGTTTTCATAATACTCTACGTTATATTGAATCTTGTACCTCAACAATATTATTTATGGACAAAATTACCTAAACCCTTCGTGACCAAAATATTGAGAAGCCCCAATATCTATTATCCGAGACCCGATGTTATCAATTTCATATTAGTTCCTATCGGCCCTAACATCATGTATTATGTTTATGTTAATCTCAACAATCTCTATATTGCTTTGCCAGATTTTTTGTCACATTAAGGTTAGCAACCCTTTTTACATCCCAATGGGGAGTTTACTTTACATCCCAATGGGCACGGGTCTCTCCTCATTATTGTGGAGGCCTGGAGCTTACTTCAGAACGCTGCTTCAGTGTGGGTTGGTGGAGGTGCCGCTCCTACAAGGTTTTTTTGAGTGGAGAGGCTCGGGCTGTATCATCCCAGAGTACTTCAACCGATGTAGATTGTTTGTACCCATAGTCAGGTTACAGATCGCCGTCCAATCCAATAGCCTTGTAGCAGGCTAGGATTTTGTTGACATCGATTTGTTTGGCTTCATCTTGCAGCAGTACGTGTTTCCCTAGATGAATGCTACGTTTTTGGTTTAGTGCACCACAATGAAAAAGGAGGTGGCGTGGTATCTCGCTCTTCTCCCCACTATATCTGCACAAAGTTTAACAACTACCGTCTAACAATAGGAACCGGGACCGACATGCATGCCACGTGATGTTAAGTGGTCGCTGAAGCCGATAGACACTTAAACACAAACAAGCCTAAATGCCTGAGGCATGATGCAGGGGAAATACTGCACCCTCATCTCCGTCCAACCATCCACCAGCCTTTTATTGTCCACTGCTGGACATAGGCCTCCCCTAACGTTCGCCACTCCTCCCGGTCCTGGGCCTTCTGAATTCAGCGACTACCCGATGTCTTCTTCAGGTCATCAGTCATCAGGTATCAAGTATATTTGGGCTACAGCGACCACTATCAACAACAAGGTCAGCAAGTTTATCAGCTACTCCATTTAAATAAAAAAATGCGATTTGTTTCAATAAAACGGACAAGGTATAAAAATCACGTTTATTTGTACAGGAGCCTACTTAAATATTTATTGTATTCTTTTTTGTATTTGTTGTTATAGTGGCAACAGAAATATATCATCTGTGAAAGTTTCTAATATGTAGCCATTACGGTTCTTGAGGTACAACAAGACTAACAAGAAATTTTGGGGGGTCACTAAGGGTGAAGAGGTGTCCCAAATATGCTTGTTTCGGCTTCCATCTACTTACGACTGATAAACTGATCTCTGTAGGTACACTGTTATGTAACAAAAAAATATTTTTTCTTAAAAACTCAAACTAGGCAGATAGTACGTTAGGTCAAAAGGAAACAGTTCATTTGTAACGAAAAGAATCCAATCTACTTCCTATAATGGGTTCGGATGCAAAAAAACTCTATTCCAAGTCTATTAGTACTCTTGCCAATGGATGTTCCAGTTCCGTCACAGTTTAATTTCAGTATTGGAAAAAGGAATTGGAAGCATCCTTCTCGGATACAAATAAAAAGTATACGATTTTGTTTTCGGAAAAAGATAACAAAACAAATGAACAAACTGAATAAAGGTCACTAGAAGATTGAACCCGAGTGGCCGGATTCAAATCCGGACGTGCTACTCCGACTGAGAAAATATATCCTATGGGCCTATTCATCACTGCACATTACACACAGGAAAATTATGAAGCCCGTACTGATCGTTGAATGTATTCTTTAGGATCTTATTTTTACGAGTATTATTGCCTATTTTATCGGCTTTTAAGAGAAAAATACAAAGACCAAATCGCTTAAACGTCTCGTCTTTTAGGAGAAAAAAAAACAGGGACCAAATCGCTTAACGTCTCGCAAGGGCTGACGCTGATTGTGATTATTTGTCACGGTGACTTTGTTAACCAGTCGATTGATATGAACATAAGCCATTTGTCACAACACATCACGTTACCATCATCAGCGCACTTCCATATCCTCAAAGACTCGACTTTATAACAAAATAGTAACCGGAGCAAAAAATTACAGGAGAGCACCCGGTCTAACCCGATGAAATAAAACGCAGAGTCGCCAAAACGCGATGTAGCATCTACGCATCAATAGCCGATCGCCGACGCTAAAATCAGAGTATCAGCCCACGCTTGCCTAAGGCCTTTGCTGAAATTTTCTAGCATAGGCGTGAAATACCCTTCCTTACTAATGAAATATTATTCAAAGTTGGTTCCATCAAGACGTTTATAAGCCTTGTCTAGACATTAAACCAATCCAAAATAATAATAATTAATGATGTACACATAACGAGTGATTCGGTGCGGCATGTTATATTTAGTTAGTTCGAGTATTAACAACAAGTAGAAATAACATTAATTTATCTTGACGTAGATTGATGGCGAAATTATCGAGGCTAGCTGTTCATGAACTTACTGTACTAATAAACGTATTACATTGAAGTTTTTATAAACTACTATAATAATATTGAAGGTAAGTAACTTATTCCAATATGCTGTTGCTTGGCTGGCTGTAGCCCTTTCTTTATCTCCCCAATATTAGGGAGGCCTGGAGTTATTGGCCAACCCGCTGTCAGATATTGTAAATAAGGCCTCTTTTAATTTTTTTTTAAGTTATCTGTCGATAACAACTGGGATCGGCGGCTATATATTGTGACCTCCAAAGCACGAAAATGCGCATGAAATTTTTGCTATCACCCATCTAATACGCAATCGGATCCGTTTGACTTAGATGCGATGCCGAGCCATGCATGCTTGCAATATGAGTCCACATAATAATAAATTAATAGTGTTGATCTAGCAAACGATCGCTTGAATTCAATCAAATACATTATACATAAATCGAACTATCGCGAACCAGTGGTCCGCGAATGGTCAGCCCAAAGCGGCTCAGATTAACACACTACAAATTACATTACAGCGAATTGGCTTGATGAATTATTATCTCGTATAGGAATATCTCAGTTTGTGTTTCATGTACGACTTAGGGTAATGGAAGGGCGGTAGTGGTTAGGTTAGGGCTGCCATCCGTCCGGAATTCCCCGGATTTGTCCGAGTTTGAAAGACGTCCGGGGGCCGTCCGGCAGGAGTTTTTGAAAAGTGTCCCGGTGTAACCCGGACACTTTTGTTGTCAGGGTAAATCCATTTTTTATAGATAAGCTTGAATTGAAATAAATATTAATTAAAAAATCATCCACAATAACCCGCATTCAAAAAGGCTCGACAAAATAGTCAACGATCGAATGGAATTAAAAAATTATAACTATTGTTGAAAAATCATCCGAGCAATGCTTGATCATCCGGGTACTAAATAGTTATATTGCACTTTCAAAGGCTTAATCGCGATCCACTATATTTATGACCATTACACAATCGCACAATCGCAAATCAGTGGTCCGTGAATGGCGAGCCCTTAAGCGGCTCAGATTAACACATAGTAAGTACTACAAGTTACATTACAGCGGAGTGGCTTGATGAATTATTAACTCGTTTAGGAGTATCTGAGTATGTGTTTAATGTACGACTTAGGGTAATGGACGAGCGGTACTAGTATAGGAAGCCCAATTAGAGCGATGGATAGGGAAGCCTCCCAACCAATGCGGCACTGCACTGACTGGACACAACAGTCTGCTGCGTCCCGCCATCCCAGCGACGTACATCTAAGTCTCTCGTCTTCACTTCACCACGACGGCCTCCGATATCCTGAAGGTGAAAACGAAATTCGCACAAGTGTTGAGAAGTTGGACTCACGCAACGCAGTGAACTTTAGTTCATTTCGGTGCGCGTCCCTACTGAATTTCTCAGTACCTTCCTGGACGAGAAGTTGTGGCCAAAGGGGGCCGTGTTCAGAAAATATTATAGACGCCGGCGACCGCCAGAAGTCACCGAACCCGCGCTCACATCGCCACAAAAATTGTGACGTAGTTTTTAAGTTATAATTATTACGTCTGTAAGGTATTTATTGTATGGGCCTCGATGCCTGAAATAAAGGACGTAGGTATTATTATTATGTATCTCTCCTTATAGGTCACGGGTCGAAGATGTTATTTGACCCGGTCATTTGGAAGGCTTGCGTGGGGACATAGGTCCAACACGTAGAGGCCCCTTTGAGACACTTTAATGTTGTTATGTGGTAACACGTGACGGATACCATCCTCGGTCGTATCATATAAAAGGTTATATGACCCGAAGATGGTCCCCGCCAGGTGCACAGGAACTATTGCTACAAAAGAGGATACTAATATTGGGTCTATGGGGATGAACGAACGAGGGACTGGTAGATGGGCTATGGAGAACTATGGGAAACCTGCCGTTCAGACTAATAAATAATCTAAAGTGAGGCAGGTGGTGACTCGCCACTCACTGAATGGGCCCCCAAAAATGGCGTAAATGCCTGGGAAGCAACATTGGCGTGAGCAGCTGGGGGTGTCGAGAGGAGCGGCACCGATTTCACCATCGCGGGGGGATAAATCCAACCCGGAGCGGGTTTCCTCGCTATTACGCCAATTACTTAGTTACACTTCCACCCCCGAGCATATAGCTCTAACAGCTCCACTCTGGACGGCCAATTAAGGCAAGCCAGAGGTGGGGACCTGTTCCTCTGGGTTATCACTCCGCCTGCCGGAGACGAGGAACAGGGGGACTTCCCCGGGAGCAATCGGGTCCGTGGTGTCGTTACTCACCAACAGCTCGCCACAAGCCGCCCTGCGGGGTTATTATTATTATTATGTATCTCTCCTTATAGGTCACGGGTCGAAGATGTTATTTGACCCGGTCATTTGGAAGGCTTATTATTATTATTGTTATTATGATACTAGACTTTACTGTGAATTCTAAGTATAATAAACAGGAAAATAAGTAGGATGTAATCCTCCTTTTATAATAAATTTATTATTTTTCTTTGATAATTTCAAGGGATAAACATAAAATGTATTCAAAATCTCCCAAAATAAAACGGAATTCTGCATTAAAACGCTAAGTCGTCAGGATAAACTATAACAATAAATTTCAATACACCATCCGTATATTTCACTTAGCCTTACCCGATTTGCGTAGGCCCCGCACAAGATACTAAGGAATCTGTTCTACTAAACGCAAGTAAAAATCTCGAATTAACAGCGATCGAAAATTGCTCAAGTACAAAATTCCGGATTTTTTTTATCAGACATTAAATATTTCGAATCGCG
Source organism: Pyrgus malvae (assembly GCA_911387765.1). Taxonomy (NCBI): domain Eukaryota; kingdom Metazoa; phylum Arthropoda; class Insecta; order Lepidoptera; family Hesperiidae; genus Pyrgus; species Pyrgus malvae. Next base: position 11,174,030 of record OU426969.1, read on the forward strand.
CTTTTTACCATATTTCATTAATCTTACCAACGTAAGGAACATTACACCTATTATAATTATTATAAACACACATTGATAAAAGTGTATGAAAATAGTGTTGAATACTTAAATTATATAGGGATTTCCCATGATGACACATTATAGATGAATCTTACAATTATTCAACGTTGTTTCTGACAGTCCTACAGCGTTGTAGGGTCTTATTTTGGACGGATTTAGGCAATAATCTAATAACCTAATTAAATAACCAAGCCCTAGATACAAGACATGCCTTTGAGAAATCTTGAAAACATCGTATTGAAACATTATAATGTTTGGTCCGTTGAGCAGCAATAAATACAGCTTTTTGAACTTGTGACCTTCGCGTGGCAGATCGGCATCTAAATTTTCGGTTATCGTTGCTCTATTTATTATTACAATAATAATATAGTTAATATTTGACTGCCTATCGAGGGGTCCCGGTTTCGATTCCCGGCGAGACAGAAATTTGAATGATGAGTAAATTTCTGTTCTCGGTCTGAGTGTTTGTGTTCCTGTCTTTGTGTGTGTCCATGGCACCTACGACACAGGGTATTAATTACCTTACTGTGGGGCTATGAGTGTGTAACGTTTATTTCACGTTTATTTTATGAAAAATAAAAAATCACAAGGAAATCGTATAAGTTAGTGTAATTATAATATTCGCTTTAGTTTCTCATACTCGCGGTCGCGCAAGTGTTGAACGGGAAACAATATGTATTTATCAAGACGAACCAACTCTTGTAAGAAAATAAATGGAATCACCTGCAGGCATTTGGTAATAACCATATCTTACATCTATACCTGTGTAATGGGGATTGAATGTATCAGAAATGTAAAAATGACATAAAGATGTAACAAGCGAACATAGACTGATAGTTATTACGTGAAATGAGATATTACATCCCAGATATGTATCTGTATAATACACTTTTTTAAAACGTGTCTAAATTCGATCGTGCAGTTCTGATATACCGCGATTAAAAATGAAATAAAAAAAATGTTCAATCCATATGTGCTACAAAAATGCATTTAAATTTTATATGTTGCTCAGCACTCGTACTGTCAGTTGCTGTTGTAAATAACGCCTAAGTCAGACTAGCTACCTTCAACATCGGACACTTGGTAGCTTTTCAAGATTCCGTACCCGAAGGGTGCCAACGGGACCCTATTACTAAGCCTCCGCTGTTTGTCCGTTTGTCTGTAGTCAGGCTCGTATCATATACATAACAACGCGCGATATCAAGTTCGATTTGGGTAGTCTCGAAATCGCGAGCATTCTTAAAGACGTTAAAACGTGCGCTTCTGATACCTGCGCGACTTTCCAATATCTTTGTGCGCGACCAAGCTGCCAAAACGCGATGAACGTCACACGCAACACACACACAAATACAAACACACGCAAAATCGCCGATGGATAGTATGGCTTGGCACAGTAAAGAACGTAAAGATATAAAGATGAATACTTTACCAGAAAGTGTCCAATAAACTCGCATCCCCACCGTCCGCTTCGGAATAGCGTATTGTAGTAGGCTTCAGGCCTTTCCATGAGGAGAGACCTCTGCCCAAGCAGTGCGATGCTAAAAGAGTTGAAGCCTTGAAGCCAACTTTTTTATCACCATTTGACTAAAGCTAACACTGAATATCACGCTAAGCTATTAATGCTAAGCTCAATACAATATGTAATCCAATTACGACCAACATTCAGTTCAGCCATGCACAAACATTCCATACAATGCATTTAATTGTATACTGCTCCGTACAATCATACGAGTACTTGACACAATAATACTTGATAATTTAGTTAGGTGTTATACAGTTATGCCTGGTGAAGATGGAGACGGGATCTGAAATTGATAAATGCAAATTACATTTTTTAAATATTGCTTATGGAGCCAAATTTTTTTTGTTGCATAATTTTGTACGAGCTAAAAAAAAGAATACAATTATTATTTTTCGATAGCATAGGTTCCTTATAACAGTTGCAGTTCCACTGTGATAGAACATAATTGAGTTTTGAATTGATTACGACGTTTTCCGTCGCCGTGCATGCCTGAGAGAAACTCATAATTTCTCGAAGGTATGATGTCCACCAATCCGCACTAGGCCAGCGTGGTGGACTATAACCTAAATCTCTAAATTCGTACTCCATGTTTTCTTAACTTAGTAGTTGCCATTTTTATGAATAATCGTAGAAATCAATAAATGTACTTTACTTTTAGATTATGCAATAAAATGCCACTCAGAGTATGATGTACATACCTGTGTAGCGACCTTCCGCTACTCATCAAGAGAAACCGGTAATTGGCATGTATGTAGGATATTATACTCGTACCTTGTATTTTTTGTATTGTACAATTATGTTGTGTATATTATGCTGTTGGTATGTCTTAATAAATAAGTAAATAAATCTCTCTCACTTGTTAGAGGTAACCTGTGCCCAGCAGTAGGACATAAAAAAGGTTGAATTTTTTTTCACATTTTCACATTCGCTTTTTATGAACACTCTTAGTATATTCCAGAGGTCTTTATATAATATGATTTAGAAGCATAGCATAGAATATTGTTTAGAAGTACTGCAAACTGTTGCATATGGGAATTATACTCGCAGTAACAACCAACAAAGATGTTTTCAAAAGAGAATTTTGAACTTACGATGCTTCAATAGTGCAGCTACTGAATTTACAATTGCTTTCTGCTTATGTTCATAGCTACATTCGAGTATTTAAGCATAGTCATCTTTAGAATTGGTAAATTTATAGACTCCATTATGTTACATAATGTAGGAACTACTCTATAATGAACTTTTTATCAACCATCATAAATAATATTTTACACTAGAAAATATGATATTTTGTAGACACGTAACATTGCTGGTAAGAACTGTCGAAGAAAAAAAAACTTTAAATAAAGAAAAATAAGATTTGTTACAGGTTAAAGGAGCTCAGGGTGCCCTCGAATCAGGTGGACTGACGACCTGAAGAAGACAGAATGAAAGCGCTGGATTCAGAGAACGCAGCACCAGATAAAGATGGCGGATATTAGGAGAGGCTTATGTCGAGGTTAAACGAAACCAATGCCATTAATTTCCTTACATTTCCCACGCAGTTCGTACAAACCACGTTAAACCTGATAATACCCAATTAGATACGAACGGTACAAACAACGACTGATGTTTGTACCGTTGAAATACCGTTGAATGTGGTTAATACCCTAACAAGATGATACGACAAGCCAATGAAACCAAAATGTTCTCATTAGGAAATACTTATCTACGAATATTCGAAAATCAAAGTGGAGACTTCGATTTTACGAGTGTGTTTACATTACATGTTGTCTTTATTTTTGGTAGAAAATTGGGTGGGAAGATCGGCTTAGTTTGCATCTGAGGTATGTATATATATTTATATAGGTTCATATAGTTTTGCCTCAGGTAAGATTAGCCCTAGCTTAAAGTACTAACCAACAAATAGTGCGGTGAGTCGAGATTTGAGGATGCAGACTTTGTGCTGCCCTCTGTCCGCGGTAAGTCAAGATGTGAGGGTGAAGCGAAATGTGGAGATATCCTCGGTGAGTCGAGAAGTGAGGGTAGGTTCGAATGTGAACGGTACTCGAACCGTACTCGAAGTCGCTGGAGGGAGCTGCATCAGGATCAGGAAGTGTTATTACGATGCGCTGCGATGAGCTTGACGAGCTGGTGAAGTTATGCTGCAGTCCATCCAGGGAGTGAAGGTGCGACTGATGAAGTAGGGACGTATTCTTATCCGGGGTCACTAGTTGGGCAAAGGGACATCTCCCGCTGGGCGAGATGGTCACGCCCGGGGAGCGGCTGAGCTCCAACTGTTTCGATTTGAAGCTTGTATATATAGTCGGACGCTCAGAAAACTTCGATAGCGTGATTCAGAATAGCCGGGGCGGCATCGTTTGTGGAAAGGATTGCTACACGACCACAGACAAGACTTAGGCTTGTTTGAGTTGGTGTATAGATGTCCATGGGCTGCAGAGACCACTTCACACCACATAGCTTGCAGCTCGTCTTCTACTTCTCCAATTAAACTAACTGTTTTTTTTAAATTATTTTGTTACATCGATTACCTGGCGTCCAAACTTTATTGTTACATTTTATGTAACACCTAAAATTCTATATAGCAAGCGATTCATATCATCCCTCGAGGGTTTCGTGTTAACTTGTTTATCCATCATTTCAAAACAAAGTTGGGCTACAAATTTTATCGCCTTTCATAAATTACATTTCCTATATACAGTGTTACAAATATTATCAACAAGCTTCCGCCCGTGAAGCGGCTATACCATCTCACATACGACCGACACAGCTAAGCAGGCGCAGTCGGAAGTGTGATGGGTAAGCGTTAGTAGCAAATTGCGCGTTTCTGTGCTTTTAAGGGCACGTCACCCGTTGGTCCCAGTTGTTATCAATAGCAGTCGTTAACCTTTGTTCTAGGCCTTATGGACTTAAGAAAAGAAAAGAAAAGAAAATAAATGAAAAGAAAAGAAAATACTTTATTGTTGACTGTTTACATACATACAGTTAGATGTTTAAAATTATTATAAGAGTTTGAACAGTCTACCATGCTCTGGCATACAATATTATATTACTAATTAAAATTAAATTAGCTAAAATGGTTTTATTTTAAGATCCGCTAAGAATATTCTTAACGGATCATCGGCTTTTGATGCCTATCCACCGCTGGGTCAATGAGAGAGAAAAAACCGAAGGAAAAAAACTCTCAGGCATTGTTTAGAGTTAATATTTTACGCGGTTTAGAGTACATATATATAGAGTACATATAATATTAGTATTGATATTTTTAAATTGATTGAGTGACATAGAGAATCATTCATCCAATAGTTTGATGTAGAGGGAATATTGTTCCAAGAATTCGGTGACCACAAACACATTTCACTGGACACGTAATTTGCGTCCAATTTCAGTGAAATTTACATAATATTAGTATTGATATTTGTAAATTGATTGAGTGACATAGAGAATCATTTCATCCAATAGTTTGATTTAGAGGGAATATTGTTCCAAGAATTCGGTGACCACAAACACATTTCACTGAACACGTAATTTGCGTCCAATTTCAGTGAAATTTACAAGTTTGCAATTACTTAGGTCCTCAATATGGTTAGAATACTATTGTTATATGTATTCCTATTATTATTAACTTTTTACAAAAAAAAACGCGCATGGTCTTGCGCAAATGAGATCAATTTATTCATACCGTATTTATATCGTAGTAGTTATCAATATACTCATAAACTTGTTCTTATTGCGTTCTCTGCGGTAAAGATAATCATTGTATTACGATAATATTTCATTACGATAGTTCATTTACATTCCCAGCAGAGTCTAAAAAATTATACAAAATTCGTTTACTTACCCGAAAACTTGGAGTGTCGGTTTATAATACTAAAATAATCGCTTTTTAATGTTTATACGGTACATATACCAAAATAACATTTAATACAAGTTCTGTCCGTCTGTCGACAGACAGATTCAAAAGAGATTAGCTGGAACAAACAGACAGACAGACATGTATGTCTGTTTGTTCCGGCTTATCTCTAAAACGGCTAGACCAATTTCGACGGGACTTTCACTGGTAGGTAGCTGATATAATAAGGAGTAACTTAGGCTACTTTTATTTAAAAAAAACCTTAAACCAAAGACCAAAAGGCGGATGAAGTCGCGGGCGGCCCCTGTCCTCCATACAAAATTTACAAAAACTTTACAAAACGAGACTACTGCAGACATTTAAGGTGACGAATAGTTAAGCTTTTAGTTTAATAACCCATATAGCATCTTAAATATCTATATAATTTGAATTAATTTGTAATCAGTTTGACATTCGACTGTGATAGATGGCGTTTGAAATCGGTTTCCGTTATTCTCTACGTCTTATATGGACCTTTGTATGGCGTAAGTCCTGATTCGAATCTCAGCGACGGAGATATTCAATAGACGTAGATATAAAAACGGTTGCAACCGGTTGTCTCGTATAACAGACGGAGGATATCGTACCTCCATTTGTAGCTTTGAGTTAAGTACAAGGACTTTCTTCATGATATCGAATATATCGGGTTAATATGATATGAAATAATCTACAAACTGTTTTCGACGTTATATTACTTCGTCGCTAAAAATAGGATGTTTTCAGCTCCGAAGATTGATGAATCCGTTTTAGCCTCGAAGTAATAAAGCTTATGTTTAATGTACCATAGGTCATAAATAACTTATAACAGCTTTGCTTCTAGCGTTTATTTGGAAAATATTTTGTGTTCAGGAAGCATCAAAGAAGATCTATTTTAACCTGAGTTGACCTTTCGTAAGCTTAAGCACTTTAGGCGGATTAAACTGTCATGAACGCTTTTACCTTTTACCTTAAACAGTTTGAGAAACTTAGGCAAGATTTAATCGAAACAAACAAGTTACCTACTTACTTTTGGTTTGTGATAGAATTTGCGTGGTTTGATAATATATTTAAAATAGCAGCACCCATTTTTATAATGATGCAACGGGGTATTATTTATATCCATTTATTGAAAGTTTTTCAATTCAACTATGCAGTGCTAATATAACATTAAAAAAATATTCAAAAGACAAGTGACCTAAAACTGCATTTTATACATTTTCAAATTTTTCGCGTAATTACACGAAAACGCTGAATATCATTTTTGCTCTGTGATGACGTTACAAACAAATGAACTTATATTGATATTTATATTGACTTTACAAAATTATAAAATAAAGTAGTTATATTATATCCGCTTAAAAATTCAGTATATTAGATCCATCTAATAGCTGTAAATGTCCACTCTCCTTATATTGGCCAGTGCTTCATCCGGCTCTGCACCATTCTGAATCCTTCTGAATCCGACAGCTTCCAGTGGGATAAAAGGTAGCGGTCTTCTTCAGGTCGTCAGTCGAGTCAAGGGCGGCCACAGTTTCTTTTGCCGAGACGTGCTCGCCATTCGAGGACCTTTCTTTCTCATCGATGTCAGTTCTCCTAACTATATAACAAACCCTTTTAAAACTTTGAAAATTACAATGAACGCTATCACTTCAATTTATCTTGTTACTCATCTCTCATACAAATAGGCGCTGAGTTTACAAATCTCTCGAGAACTTTCGTCAGCCGAAAGATACCAAATTGAACTTGAATATTGTAACCAAATTAAATTGAAACCTACATCATACAGATACCTGATTACGAACTTTAATTCATTCTTATAAGGTTCATAATTTAAGTCTTCTAGCTTTGTCGGTGGCATCGTAAGTTTGTTTCGCCAATTCTCCTTTAGTTTTAGTTACAAACTTATCTGTTTTGTAATATTGGATACATGTAACCAACTTTAGCTTTTACGGCTTTATTTGGTAAATTCCAATTGAAATGTTTGAAGTAAACCTACTTCGGTAACGTTAATTGAAATTGATGTACCTTTTTTTAGTGTCAAACGATAAATTTGTGGAAGTAAGCAGAAGCACGCATGGTTTTGCGACGCAAGTGTAATGCAAGCGATTTAAATAAGACTGCATAGAATAGAATAGAATAGAATGGAGTAGAGTGGAGTGGAGTGGAGTGGAGTGGAGTGGAGTGGGGTGGGTGGAGTGGAGTGGGGTGGAGTGGAGTGAGTGAGGTGGAGTGAGAATGGAATAGAATAGAATAGAATAGAAGTTTATTGTGTACCTACCGTGTGCAGTTGGGTGTAAAATATTTGGCTAGTTTGGCTTTTGCCTTTGGTTCTTATCGAAATACAGCAGCGGTTAAAAATCGCACCAAGCCGCTTAGGAGAATCTTAGTTGAGTAAGCCCAGTCGTCTCCAATAATGAGGAGCAACCCGTGCTCAACAGCAGGACGCAGAAATAGTTACATCCAAACTTATTCGGAGGCCTTATGGGCGGTTTGTCCTAACCCACATTAGAGCCGCATAGTGGAGTGAGATCCCTGGATAAACTGCAACAGGCTCTGAACTCAATCATTACCAATATTAATGTTTTACATTCACCGTCTAATAAAGTGACGCACATTATTACGCACATTTTATAAAATTTTCTTAGCCAGTGGTGCGACCGTAATCAATGTAGTTTCGGGATTAAGAATAGAGCTACGGTATCCCCTGCCTGATCGGAAGAAGCGACAAAAAGGGGGTTTCCGGGGTTGTGGGCGATGAGAGTGGGACCTCGATCCGTCCAGCCAGCAGCTCCGAGAAGGGCGGCGGTGTATGCGTGGGCGCATGCTGCCGTAAGCATCGGAAGGTGCAGGAGAGCACATCTGCTCTCCCGAAGATGGACCCGTTCTGGGGCGTCGCGCGTGGAGGACACCGGTGCGTTCCACTGGAGATCCCGGAGTCCTCCCCAAGCGTCGAGGCAGCCACCGAGGGGGTTTAAGTGCGGTCAAATCCGGTATTCTCTACCAAGGTGCCGTATACCTTTTGAAGGTCCCCCCCTCCCCCGATACAAAAAAATGGTGCGTCCGCGATGCGTAGATGATATATTATGTATCTATCGCATATTGTAGATTACTTACTTTTATACATTGTAACCATCTACGTATTACGTTTCATATACGTATTATGTGTTTGCAGAACAATGTTAAGTGTGCTTAGGTCGGTGTAATTTGCTGCGTGAAAGTTTTTTACTTTTGTAGTGAATCGATTAAAAAAAACTTGTATAAAACTTGTATAAACCTTTGAATTTTTATAGGTAATAAGAACGTTTCACACACTTAACCCACAGTACGCTAGATATACTCTGTGTCGTGAACCATGAACTCACTTAAAGACAGAAACACAAATACCCAGACCGAGATCAGAAGTTTTGAACTTATTATTGACTCATCATAAATGACGACCCGCATGCCGTACTGCCAATCGAGGGGTCCTGGGTTCGATTCCCCGCGATACAGAAATTTGAATGATGAGTTTAAATTTTTGTTCTCGGTCTGGGTATTTGTGTTCCTATTTTGGTACCCACGACACAGGGTATTAATTATCTTACCGTGGGGCTATGAGCGTGTAACGTTTATTTATTTAATTATTATTCATTCAAATTTCAGCTTCCCCTGAAATCGAACCCGGGATGGTTAGGTTGTAAAGCATTACGGAGCTTTACGTAATACGTCGGGCTTTTCTGAGAAAATGTGACTGCCAAAAAATCTGAAAATTTCCTACGGAATTCACGTACTTTCCAACGCAGCATAACTCAAATTTGACACACTTTATACGGAAGAGAATTCCAGAATTATGAACTCTCAAATTGTGGCGTAGTACGTAGTTTTGGGTAGCGAATTTGTAATTCTAATTTTGAGGGCTTCGCAGATATTAATGCTGTAACTATATTGCTAGCTATATTTTACTTCAGTTGTTATAGTATTTCCTGGAATTTCATATTTATTTCACTCTTCTCTTCATAGCATAGATAATAGTTGGCATTACATCGTTTTGACGTGATAACGTCTTTAAAATCGTTTTAGTCGGGTGACATGTTCAGAAACTTGTGTCACACCAAAACCTCACGAGCGCGATCGCAGGTATAACGAGAGAGAGACGGACCGATCTCCCGTCTCATCTCGAGCGCTGCCAGTCATTCCGTGAAACTTGTCACGCGGAATCCTCACGAGCGGAGGCTGGCATAGCGTTCGAGTGAGTGGACCGATCTTCCGTCTCTCTCACTCTAGCGGCATACAAACGAATGGAGATTTTCTCGTGCGGACGTTATCACGTAAACATCTCGATCGTAAACCTACTTTACAAACAATTTGCCGTTTTTTTTTAAATTATTTATCGCTGCTCCACGGTGATGGAAAATATCGTAATATTTAATTGATTACGATGTTCTTCATCACCGTGCATGCCTGAGAGAAATTCATAATTTCTCGAAAGCATGACGTCCACCAATCCGCACTTGGCCAGCGTGGTGGACTATGGCCTAAATTCCTCTCACTTGTGAGAAGGAGACCTGTGCCCAGCAGTGGGACATAAAAAAACGTTGGAAAAAAATGTAGATTTTCGAACCCTTTTTAATGCCGGGGCGCGGGTGGGCTCATCTTAAGATCATCTTACAAGTGAGATTTAGGCCATAGTCCACAATTCTGACCAAGTACTTGTTAATGAACCTTCGATAAATTCGTATTATCGACGAATAGTTTCAGAGAAATTCGTAAACCAACATACACAAGCACGTAAGTACCTACTCCTTTTTCGTAAAAAATGTAAATTAGTTTGTAATTGGAATCCTCTTCTTCTTTTTTACGAATGGCGTCTCAGTCATTTGACCATTTTGCCAATGTCAAATGTTATTATGTATCCAGGTTTTGCCCGTTTCCTTGAACCCAGGTGATACATATTATCTTAATAGTTCAAATCAAATCAGGCCTCAATACGTTAAGTCCGTCAGGATATCTCAATAAAGCGATGGTTACTTTACCAGAACGTGTCCGATGGAGTTTTGGAAGTAAGCTGAAAAAACGTTTTAAAAAACAAACATCACGTCAAATTCAAATATCTCGCACTATTATTTTATCGTCTTACACTCATAGTCCCACAGTAGGGTACATATAACCTGTGTTATGGGTACCATGGACATACATAAGACAGAAACACAAACACCCAAATCGAGATCAGAAATTTTAAACTAATCAGTCAAATTTATGCTTCGCCAGGAATCGAACCCTGGACCCTCTAATCGGCAGTCCGGTATTCTATCTACTTAGTCTGGTATCACTGAACTCACTATACGGTATCACTTAACCACGAAACTGAAAATAGTACAAGAACACCACACGTATTTTTTCAACTTCCGCCGATAACCTTAGGAATCCTGAGAATGGCTGCAACCCTTTTTGCGTCCCACTGCTGGGCACGGGTCTCTCCCCCTTATTGGGGAGGTCTGGAGCTTACTCCACCACGCTGCTCCAATGCGGGTTAGTGGAGATGCGGGTTAGTGGCCAACCCGCTGTCGGATGTTTTCAAATCGCCCATAAGGCCCCCACAAGGTTTAACGACTGTTATCTATGGACAACAATCGGAACCAACGGCTTAACGTGCCCTCCGAATTACGAAAACGCGCATGAAATTTTTGTCTCTAGCGTTCACCCATCTCACACACGACCGCGCCCTGGCGCGCTTGGCTTAGCTGCGTAGATCGCTTACGTTCTACACTCGACGCCGGGCCATGCGCGCTTCATCCTGAGAATATATTTAGTGAAAACAAATATCACCAACATAGGTACTTGACATATTGATCCTCCTATCTTGAAGTCACACAATTTGTGACAAAATTCATGAAAATTATTATTTTATAGCTCGCATCTACGAAACTATCCATAACTTTTACAGCGGTATTTATATACATGGCTTTTATGAGGGTTCGTTTTATTACAAGGACTGATGGTGCAGAGGAAATACATTATTTGTAGTTGCCAAATTACTCATACTTAATTATTGGATCATTTATAAACATTTGTACCAAGAAACTTTTATTCCTAATGTCATATCATTATTATTTACGATAGCGGCCGCCCGCGACTTCGTGCGAGGACTTTAGTATTAATTTTTTTCTAAAATAAAAGTGGCTTCAGTTACTCCTTATTACATCAGCTACCTGCCAATGAAAGTCCCGTTAAAATCGGTCCAGCCGTTTCAAAGATTAGCCGGAACAAACAGACAGATAGACAGACAAAAATTGTAAAAATGTTATTTTGATATGTACCGTATATAAATTCATATCCATGTACTAAGAAGCAGTTATTTTAAAATTACAAACAGACACTCCAATTTTATTTATTTGTATAGATGATGATAACGAAACAAAATGTTCAGTATTAATTCTGTTAAACTATCTATCGACGACCCGCGTAGTGTAATGGTTACCATGCTGGACTGCCGACCGGAGAGTCCCGGGTTCGATTACCGTCGAAGCAAAAATTTGAATGATGAGTTTAAAATTTTTGTTTTCGGTCTGCGTGTTTGTGTTTCGGTCTTTGTGTGTGTCCATGGCACCCACGACCCAGGGTATCTACTCTACTGTGGGGCTATGAGAGTGAAGCGTTATTTATTTATTAATTATCTATTACTAGAATTAGCCTTATTTAATAATAATGAGTGTAAAATATCGTAACAGTACCTAATATTTTTCCTTGCATTATTTCTGAGAAAAATTTGAATATAAAAGTGTTTCGCTTTCGCTATTTGAAGTTTACTTCTTACAGCTGAATCTAATTGCTTCCTACTGTTTTGTAAACGTTATAACTGTTTTATAAAATTTTATAAAATTACTAGTGGTCCCGCCCAGCTCCGCCCGGGTGCAGACGTTGTTCAAAGAGGATTTGTTTTTTATTATCTTAAAGAGACTTCATGTTACTATCAAACAAAAATATAAAACAAATAATGACATACGAACTGTCCTGTTATTCTGAATGTGTCAAAGTTTAGAAAGGCACGGCACGAAATACAAACGTGTGACAGATACGAACAATTTATAGGGGAAAACTACTTATAAATAAGAAAAATAATTAAAAAACATTTCCAGTGGCCCAAATTGTAAATCTAAACCATCCTCGAATCCATTTGAATACACACAAAAAAAATCATTAAAATCTGTCCAGCCGTTAAGGAGGAGTTCAGTGACATACACACTCACAGCAGAATTATATATATTAAGATTCGTGATATTATTCTGAATCTAAATAAATAACACTACACACCCATAGCCTCATGCTATTATCCTCTGTGTCATGGAACAGAAATTCCAATTTCTGTCTTTCCGGATTTCGAACCCGGGACCCTTGACTGGCACTTCTGTATAGTAACCATTGCGCCTGACGCCTAAAACCCTAGAACTCTTTTTTGCAGGCATTTTTTGACTGACTTGGAGTAATTTGTACAAAATTTAATTTATTTATGTCACAAAAGTTTAAGTACTAATACTGGAGTAGGTACTCATTTCAGCTTTCAGCGAATGAGTATTTGAAAAGTTTGTTGACTTGTATGGCAGCTGTTTTAATATCATATTCTAAGTAATTTTCCATAAGTCGAAAGACTTGGGTAAAATGTTATTTGTAGCGATAAAATCTGTCATGTTTGATCATTATTTATTAATATTCGGGAAAATAATTAAAAAGTTAAGAACTAGGTCCTGAGCGCAAGCGCTGTTACCGCTAGAGTTGCCAGATACACGCTTATCATTTCCTGGGCATTTCTTGGGTTACAAACGGAGTTGGAGTTAGAGTCCAAATCCAACTACAAATGTTTGCTGTTGGGGACGAGCCGAGTCGGGCGCTCTCCTCCTCCTCCTCTCTGCCCTCTGCCCCTCGCGCAACCGCAGTGTGGACGTTCCACACATATTGTGTTGCCAAGCGACTTCGGAGCTAGAATCGCGCCGCCTCGTGGTGGCGTACTTACCTAACTTTATGAAAAAAAACTAGTGTTCATGAATTTCGGGACAGTAAAGTGTAATTACTGGACACGGGACCACACGTGAAATTCCGGGACTTTCCCGGAGTTCCCGGCCGTCTGGCAACCATAGTTACCGCCCACGCTCGCTACTATTATTTGAAGAAGGATAAGAAATAATAAGTATAGAAGTATATAAAACATCCGCGTTTATTCAACAGATATTTTTAACAACTTAGTCATTGGCAAAATGTCAAAACACCGAGACGCCATTTGAAAAAAATGTAATGATAGACGCCACGCAGACGTTATAAAAAAATTTTTTTGAGGAAGTAAATCTAGATGGCGCTGTACTAATTTATGAATAACACTTGCGATGTCACCGCGTAGGATGTTGTTTGACAAGACACGTCGCCATGTCGCTGTGAGGCTCACACTGTGAGCTGCCGAATGAAATGATACTTGTACTATATTATACTATTTAGTATTTACACTAATAACAAATCTGACTTTGAAAGTGCTGATTTCTGGAACAGGAATAATGACTTTTGTACTAGAAAGCCCATTTTATCGAGACAGGCTTTGGCTATAATATAAAATAATGCTATAATGCGAGTAAAGCCACGAGGCACATCTATTACGAAAATATACAACATGAACTCCGATGATACAAGGTTCATAAAGATGTCATTTTGGCGACGAAATTGCAAGCCAGATATGACGCAAACTTAATGACATAACTCATTTGGTTCTGGCGAGCACAAAAATACTGTCGTCAATTCGTCACGAGCGACATATGCTCGTAAAGTTCCGTGGATCGACACACCATTATGAGAACTTTCCGATTTTTAGTTCCAAATGTAATATTACCTTACATTGTATGTGTGAACAGCAGACGCGGTCGCAGCCTTCAATTTTGGGAGGGGGGGGGAGGCCAAGAAATTTTGGTGGGGGGTTACTAAGAAATTTGGGGAAAGAGGAGGAGGTACGCATGACTGAGGTATTTGGGGGGGGGGGGGGGGGTCATGTCCCCTGGGACCGCGCTTCCTATCTATATAACGCAGTGGTCACCACTCTGGTGTGCCGTGCAAGAGTTCCTGGGTTGTATATCGCTCATAAGTATGATGAATTTAGAAGTCTTTTCTTGGTCTGAGTATTAGTGACCTTGTCTTTGTGTGTGTCCATAGCATCAGATCCAGACTGATAATCAATACGAACACGAGATCTTCGAGAACATCGAGAGTATAAGAGTAAGACGTGAAAATTCATAAAATATACATACAGCCGAACACAGTACCTCCTCCTTGTGGTGGTGTATTATTTTGAATGATCAATATATTTTTAACAATTTGAAAAGAAAAGTTAATTTCAAGGACTTCAAAAATTATAAATAATAATTCTTGGTGAGTATAGTGCCGTTGCAGCTCAGTCCATATGATTATTAGGCGCCAATACTTGAAGTTCTTTTGAAAATATATCAAAAACGTAAAATGTATCTATATTATTTGAGGATTGTTCTAAATTTTCCTGCGCATTATCAGATCCAAACTTGGTGACAAAAGGACCTTGGAAATACGCTCTATGAAATAAAAAAATCCATCCACAATCAGCGGAGAAATCGGTGAACATTCGAAACAAAATACTTAAGGCCGAACATAGCACCTCCACCTTTTTGAAGCCTGTAAAAACTTTAAGAAGTGCTGTAATAATTTTAAACGGCTTCAAAAAAAAGAGGTTCTTAATTCAACTATATTTTTTATGTTTGCTACCTCAAACAATTCGACTGGGTGTACATATTTTGATGATTCTTCTTTTATTTGAAAGCTGATACTTTCCGTGTGGTTCCATTTCAATTTGCTCCAGTTCTGACAGTGGCATCCGTGAGAAAACCATATTGGCTGCAACCCTTTTTGCGTCCCACTGCGGGGCACGGGTCTCTTCCCATTATTGGGGAGGCCTGGAGCTTACTCCACCACGCTGCTCCAATGCGGGTTGGTGGAGATGCGGGTTAGTGGCCAACCCGCTGTCGGATGTTTTCAAACCGCCCATAAGGCCTCCGATAAGGTTTAACGACTGATATCTGTCGACAACAACCGGGACCGACGGCTTAACGTGCCCTCCGAAGCACGGAAACGCACATGGATTTTTTTGCCACTAGCGGTCACCCATCTCACACCCGACCGCGCCCGTTTAGCTTAGTTGCATAGATCGTTTGCGTTCTACGTTAACCGCCGGGCCATGCGCGCTTCTGAAAACCATATATAAAGCATAAATTCGCATTAAGTAGTAGATTATATTATTATGGTAAAAACAGATCGTACCTACTACGTATTGATGAGTAGAAAATGTAAGTTGATTATTAAATTGTAGAAGAACATGCAATTATTTTTTTATTATTTAGTGCATATTAATT
This sequence comes from Pyrgus malvae, assembly GCA_911387765.1. Classification (NCBI taxonomy): domain Eukaryota; kingdom Metazoa; phylum Arthropoda; class Insecta; order Lepidoptera; family Hesperiidae; genus Pyrgus; species Pyrgus malvae. Next base: position 11,189,874 of record OU426969.1, read on the forward strand.
TGCTTTGGGATAGTTTTTTTTTTAATCCGGTTTTTTGTTAAAGTTTTATATCTACCAAAAATATAACATAACTTCTTGTTAAAGAAAACCAAAATCAAAGTACCAGACAGTGCAATACAAAAATCATCCTCCCAAGAAAATGTCGATATATCACATACGCCATTACGAAAATTTTCCGCTTTATAAACGGGAAATACATCTCTCGTAGGCTGGGTGTCGAGGGTAATTTATTATACGCACAAGCTTGAAAAGACTTTATTATTTGGTTCATACTGATTTTATATGGTTTTGAGTACACATACTCTGCTTGCAGCGCCCGCACATATATAGTTTAATAACGGCTGTATCTAACCGTCGGTTACAGATGTTTTTAAGACACGTACATAACTTAAATCACTGCAGAAACTGATAGTCACTTCATAGACATAGCCATAACCAGCATAGGTTGCCAACAATGCACATAAAGAACAGCATTGTTATGAAATATAAAAATTACAATTTTGTAGATGATAGAACTATAAGGGTTCGACCATCGTAACATCGTTGCACCCACTTCTGCCGTGAAGCAATTCTATTATTTTTTGGTTGAACGATGCAGTTGTCGGCCAAAATTATGCACGCCCCACACGTAACGAGAAGTCGTTCAATTTTAGACTGTACAGGTAAACGAACTTAATGCCACACGAACACGCCACCGATATCTGCGTCGATCGTCAGGTTTCCGCAGATGTTCCCACAATAAACATGTCATCCACGAATGAAAATGATGATTTATGTCTGTCTGTTTTATTATGTACCTAATTGATATGATTTTTAAATTTTAAATGTATTAATTAACAAAAAATTGCACGCCCAATGGGTATTTACAGAAGTACTAGAATAATTATTATGTAACACCACCTGTAAATCCACCTGTAAAACGCAATTAAATATGAATAAATAAATAAAAATGATGAGGCACTTGCGTTGTTGGGCATGATTGCGCGTTGTTGGGCCTAAAATTCGAGGAGTATACATATTATTCGGTCCGAAACGAATTTTCGAACTGAGCGATCACAACAGCTGACGAACGATTGCTACTGCCGCCGACGAACGATTAATTGCAACGATTTACCATCCACACGTTTGCGATACGTTACGTGTGGGATGGGCCTTAAATAGGGTGGCCTTCGGAGTAGCAGTGCAACTTCATAGGACTATAAGCAAGACTTACCCTTACTTGAGGTTGTGTTTACATGTTTGTCATGCTCTCTTCAAATAAAAAACATTTTTTTAAATTACGTTTCAACCCCATAGCCCCTCATTAAGGAAGATATACCCTGTGTCGAGGGTACCATGGACACACATAAAGGCAGAAACACCCAGACCGCGTGGGATACTGTTTACCATATCGGACTGCCGATCGGAGGGTCCCGGGTTCGTATCCTGGCGAAGCAGAAATTTCAATGATGAGTTCTCTAAATTTTTTGTTATCAGTCTGCATTTGTGTTTCTGTCTTTGTGTGTATCCATGGTACCCACGACACAGGGTATGTACCCTACTGTGGGGTCTGTGAGTGTTAAACGTTAATATTATTATTTATTATTATTATACCTATAAGTAGCAAATATCTTAATGGGATGCGCGCGCTGTTCCGACAGAAAGAAACCACCGTGCCTGTGACCGTTTTTTTTAAATTTAATCACCTTTTATTCAGATTAGAAAAGATATAAAATATGCCTTCATATGAATACAGATGTTAAGAATTATCTTAACACCTGTATTCAGCATCTAATATGTATCCAGGTCACACCTAAACAGGAAGTAATCAAACCTGGCGTTGCAATTTATCCCCGTCATCGCGGACGTCACGGGAAGAATTATTTAGGATTCCCGTGGGATAGCGTTGTTGGGGAAAGACGGTGTTGTTGCCAGGATTTAGTATTTTCTATGAAAATCGGGTCCATTAACTTAACGTAACCGAAAAAGGAAACGCGCTTAAACATTTTTCCCTCAATATTTCACTGACCAAACTTTTCTAGGCCAGTATATTCCATAAGAATGAAATACAATTCTCGACCAAAATTAGCATAAGACACTTTCAAATTCTCGAACTATCTTCATACAAAATATCATGTCAATCGGTAGCATCGTACTGTTACGCGCTATGGGTAATAAAAATGCCGTTTGACACGTAGAAGACGTTTATTGTCAGCTTCCACAAAAATCCACTTAGCAGAGTCCAAATCACAATGCACAATCACTATAGTCCAATATCTTCGCTTGAGTCGTCGAATTAATTCTTCCTTGTCGCTTGGTAGAGATCGCTTCAGTTTCACTTCCGGAAATAAACTGCCCAGTCGCGGCTCGGCGCGTGCCTTATATACGGCTACCCATGGTTGTCTAGAAATTTCCCGAACCACCAAATACAATAGACCCGTCCCGAACCTTCCTTTAAATTATTACGCACCTATGTACAGCTTATGTAGTCATAAACAATAGCCGCGACCCGCGATGTAAACAACCTATACATGTACGCTATATATAGGTACGTACTCGCCGCGGACCCCGCATTTGTTTACTGGTAGAAATCGAAGTTTTTCTTATGACCGATTTTTCGAGAACTTTCTTCACTGTTCGATAGTAGACCTAATACCTGTTTATGCGTTTTTGGGGTTTTGCTGTACGACGCTTTGTTCTCGAGATATAGGTACTCAAAGTCGTAACATTACCCCCTCCTTAGTCATGCTCGTCCCGAGCATGATTCTTTCCATGGTATTTTGCTAGTCGGTCTACATGTACTACTTTTAGCTTGCCGCGGGGACCCTTCTTAATCCGGTACGTGATATCGTTAATCTTTGTGACAACAGTGTAAGGTCCTTCCCAGCGAGGTTGTAATTTCGGGGACTTCCCCTTTTTCCTCTGCGGATTGTGAAACCACACTAGAGCTCCTTTTTCAAATCCCTTGGAATTGGCTTTCCTGTCGTATCGGGTTTTCATGCTTGTACTGGTTTTCAAGCTGTTCTCCCGAACCATCTTGTGTACCTCATTTAGCTGGTATTGAAGATCACTCACGTACTCCGTCACAATCTTGGGACCATCCGGTGGAGTTCCAGTTATGGCGTCTATCGGAAGCCTGATTTCTCTGCCGAAGTTCACCTTTGCTGGAGTAAATCCTGTACTGTCGTGGAGTGCCTAACGATACGACATAAGGAACAGAGGTATGTATTGGTCCCAATCTTTTTGATGTTCATCCACTACCTTAGCCAAGTGATTTTCCAACGTTTGGTTGAATCTCTCGACCATACCGTCTGACTGTGGATGAGCAGGAGTCGTGCGCGTCTTATGCATGCCCAGCAAACTACACATTTCTTGGAATAGCCCCGACTCGAAATTACGTCCTTGGTCCGAATGGATTTCCATAGGTACACCATATCGGCACACTACTTCTTGCACGAGCTTTTTAGCCACGGTGTGTGCTTCTTGATTGGGAGTGGCAAATACTTCAGGCCACTTGGTGAAATAGTCCTGCACAACTACGATGTATCGGTTTCCATCTTCGGTTACTGGAAATGGCCCAGCTACGTCAATAGCTATACGCTCCCAAGGTGCTCCAACGTTATACAACTTTAATTTGCCTTTACTTCTTGTTTGGGGACCTCTGACTGAAGCGCAAGCTGTACATTTTCGGCACCAGTCTTCCACATCTTCGCGACAATATACCCAATAGAATCTTTTTCGCAGCTTTACTAGTGTTTTCTTCACGCCAAGGTGCCCACCAGAAGTTCCATCATGAATGTGCCTTAGGACGGACGACACCATACTTCTTGGTACTACGATCTGTAGGGTTACTTCCTTTCCGGTGTTAGACTCCCATCTTCTATGTAAGACATCATTTTCCAAGACTAAGCTGTCCCATTGAGCCCAATAGCTTTTAGAGACTGGACTACATGCTGACACATCATTCCAGCTGGGTTTGTTCTCACTTCGTTTCCAGTCCAGTATTAACCGTAGATCATCATCTTCTTCTTGCGCTTTCTTCATGTTTTCGTTGGTCCATTCATCGTCTAAGCCTTGCGTCCTTATTAATTTAACATGTCCTATGGTTTCCTGTTTCTGACAGTGTTTGCAATCTTCAGGACAAGGTTTTCGTGATAAGGCATCAGCGTTGCTGTGTCCTTTTCCACTCCGGTGTTCCGTAACAAAATGAAACTCTTGTAGTTGCTCGAGCCATCGTGCCACTTGACCTTCAGGATTTTTAAACTGCAGGAGCCATTGTAACGCTGCGTGGTCTGTCCGTAGTGTAAACTGGCGACCAATAAGGTACTTCGAAAAATGTTGCAAGACCTTGACCACGGCAAGTAACTCTCTACGAGTAACGCAGTAATTTCTTTCTGGTTTCGAGAGTGATTTGAAGTATGCTATCACTACCGTGTGCTCGCCTTGTATCTGTGATAAAACGCCGCCGATTCCAGTATTACTCGCGTCCGTATCCACGACGAACCTCCCGTCGCGACTTGGATATCCTAATATAGGCGTTTCACACAAACAACGTTTTAGCTCTCTGAAAGCATCTTCACAAGTCGAATCCCAGACAAAATCTCGTTTTTCTTCCGTAAGACGATGTAATGGCCTGGCTATATCTGAAAATTTCTTTACAAAACGTCTGTAATACGTACACAGACCCAGAAATGAACGTACTTCAGATTTGTTCCTCGGAGTAGGCCAGTCCTGCACAGCCTTAATCTTCTCTGGGTCGGTTTTAACTCCTTCCGGGGAAATTATGTGCCCAAGATAGCTCACTTCTTTCTTGAAGAGGGCACATTTCTTCGGGCTTAGCTTAAGGTTGGCGTTCCTAAGCCGTGTAAAGACACTTTCCATATTCCGCAGGTGTTCCTTAAAAGTACGCCCCATGATGATAATGTCATCAAGGTATACCAAACATACGTCTCCAAGAATGCCCACCATTACCCTTTCCATGAGACGTTCGAGAAGTGGCGGGTGCATTACACAAGCCGAATGGCATAACTTTGAATTGCCATAGACCGTTTCCTATTCCTGTACTGAATGCTGTCTTCTCCTTATCTTTCGGGTCTATCTCCACCTGCCAGTATCCACTCTTGAGATCAATGGTTGAGAACCACTTCATACCACTGAGCATGTCCAGCGTGTCATCTATTCGAGGCAGGGGATAACTATCCCTTTTGGTAACGTTATTCAGCATCCGGTAATCTCCACAGAACCTTGTGCTTCCGTCCTTTTTCTTTACCAAGACAACTGGTGAAGACCATGGACTTGTAGAAGGTTCGATAATTCCGTTACTAGCCATGTCTTTGACGAGTTCAGTGACTTCTTTTTCTTTCGCCCATGGTATCCTTCGAGGTCTTTGTTTAATGGGCCTAGCGTCGCCGGTGTCGATTTGGTGCTTGACGAGTCCCGTTCGTCCGAAATCACAGTCCTTTGCAAAAATGTCTTTAAATTTTGATAGGAGTTCCCATGCCTGCTGTCGCTCGGAAGTAGATAAATTCTCCTTAGAAGCTTCAAGAAGTTGACAGACAATATCAGCGCTATTTTGTTTCTCTGGCTGTACTGCTTTGATATTTCCCATTTGTCTAAGAAGTTTCACTTCCTCGCATCTTCCCATTAAGCTGTTCTTCTTTAAATGAACTTCCTCGTTACTCATATTGAGAACCCGAACCGTAGATACTCCTTTGGACATGAGTAGAGTTCTTGCAGTAATCAAGTTATGGTTGCTTCCGGTGTCCTCAACAATCACGCATCTTCTTACTTTAACCCTCGAGGGGAATTTCACTTTCACTGGAGACTCCGATCTGGGTGCTAGTACAGTGTCCTTCAAGCAGTAAAGATTGCATGGTTCAGATCCATTAAGACATACTTCTTGATCAGGGAACCTCAAAACCCCTTTCCGTACGTCAACAACGCACTGTTCTTTCCTTAAGAAGTCCAGTCCCAATATGCAATCATCGGTGATACTGGCAATTAATACTGGATGTCGATATATACGGTCACCAATCTTCAAATCAACGTCTATATTGCCGAGGACGGAAACTGGTTGGCCGGTTGCTGTTTGAAGACGGTATGCTGGCGATTGGTCCACTGAATGGTTCGTGGAAGTAGCTCAGGCTTCACAATTGAACAAGAGGCTCCAGTATCCACAGTGAATTGGCAAGTCCGGTTATTCACAATACCCTCAATTGTTAAGCTGTTTCCGTTGCAAACTTGGTTAATTGTAACACAGGGGGCATTAATTTGACCAACCAGCGCCCGCCCCGCGGCCCTGGCGACATCTAGTTTAACGGTAAGTCGTCCACTTGGGTTTCCGAGTCAGAAACCCATCTTCTTTTCTTCTTGGGACACTCCAACCGAATATGCCCCTTTTCGCCGCAACCGTAGCATGTGGGGCCATAACGTGGTTTCTTTTCCCCCGTTACCACTTCCCTTACTTTATGGTACCTTGTATCTTGTCTCACGGCTTCGACTTCCAGGGCATGGGCCAAAGCACTCTTCAGAGTCTGGTGATGGCCCAGACGCACAGCAGCCCTGACCTCTAGGTCTCGTATCCCGTCGACAAATGCCTGCAGTAAGTACACTTCTATATTCCCTGGTGTCGAAGAGTAGGCACGCCTTACAAGTCTTTCAACCTCTGTTGCCCACTGCTGGAGGCTCTCATTGGGCTTCTGTGTTCTCTTTCGAAGCTGAGCTCGGTACACATACTCCAGGTGTTTCTCGCCATAGCGAGTTTCTAACGCTTCCATTAGAGTTTCCAGTGTCCTGCCTTCCTTCGGTAGGTTTTCGATTGTCATTAAGGCGTCTCCTCTTAAGGCCAGGGTTAAAGCGGTAAAGGAGTAATCCTGTTCCCAAGCATTTGCTTTCGCAAGCGTCTCGAACTGGTACCGGAAAGCTGCCCAGGAAGAGCTTCCGTCAAAGTGTGGTAGATCGAGCCTCGCGGGTGACGCAGAAGGTACTGAAATCGGTTCACGGATCTTCAGTTTTACGACCTCCTTGCTTACTCTTCCACCCGCTCTTCCAATTGGTCGGTTCTTAGGGTGACTCCCTTAACCTCATGCTCCACTTCCTTAACTTTCTCGCCAAGGCCAGTAAGTCCACTGTCGATTTTCTCTATGATCTCTCGACGGCTGGCCTCTTGACTGGTCTGGATTTGATCCTAGATTTGTCGAACGCTGGCTTCCTGTTCGCGGCGGCTGGCTTCTAGACTGGCCTGGATCTGTTCCTGGATCTCGCGGCGGCTGGCTTCCTGTTCCCGGCGGCTGTCTTCTCGACTGGCCTGAATCTGTATCTGGATCCCCTGTATGGCGGACAGTAGCGCTGCCATATCCATTTCAGGAGCCGGTGCTGCGGTTGCCCCTGACGACGACCCCGGCGCAGTGGTCTCGTCCACCCCTTCAGCCGCAAGTTGTCGCGCAGCATCCATACCGACCTGTCTCCTGGTCCTCGGAGTGCGCCCCTCTTCTTCTCGTTGTACTAACGGCATTCCGCTTCTGACACCAATTGTTACGCGCTATGGGTAATAAAAATGCCGTTTGACACGTAGAAGACGTTTATTGTCAGCTTCCACAAAAATCCACTTAGCAGAGTCCAAATCACAATGCACAATCACTATAGTCCAATATCTTAGCTTGAGTCGTCGAATTAATTCTTCCTTGTCGCTTGGTAGAGATCGCTTCAGTTTCACTTCCGGAAATAAACTGCCCAGTCGCGGCTCGGCGCGTGCCTTATATACGGCTACCCATGGTTGTCTAGAAATTTCCCGAACCACCAAATACAATAGACCCGTCCCGAACCTTCCTTTAAATTATTACGCACCTATGTACAGCTTATGTAGTCATAAACAATAGCCGCGACCCGCGATGTAAACAACCTATACATGTACGCTATATATAGGTACGTACTCGCCGCGGACCCCGAATTTGTTTACTGGTAGAAATCGATGTTTTTCTTATGACCGATTTTTCGAGAACTTTCTTCACTGTTCGATAGTAGACCTAATACCTGTTTATGCGTTTTTGGGGTTTTGCTGTACGACGCTTTGTTCTCGAGATATAGGTACTCAAAATCGTAACAGTACAAACACATTTTCATGTTTATAATATTAATATGGATGTCCATGAACTGCAGTGATCACTGAATACTCATCTGCTACGTCTTTAAAAAATATTAAATTAAAATTCATTACAGGCAACTGAATGAAAATATAATGAATTTAATTTGAATAAGCGGATACAAGTATTCCATTATTTATTAATTAGGTATTCTGGTCACGCACAAAACAGGAAGTAATTTTACCTGGCGTTGAAAACCAACAATCACGGTCGTCAAAGAATTTATGAGAGATCCCCACGGGATTGCTTTACAGGGAATCGATGTTACTGCCAGAGTTTAATTTATTCATTAAAATAATTAGAAATCTGGCAATTTATGTTTATGCCCTCCAACCAGGTGGACTGACGACCTGAAGAAGACAGCAGGAAGCTATTGGATTCAGAGTGTCGAAGACAATCATCAATATCAGTGCATCAAGTGTTATTAATACACGGAATATTAATCAATGTATTTATCGTTAAATCTTTCTTTCTTTCTTTACAAACAGTTTCTTTTATCGATCTGAATTCTTTCTTAGTAGTACTAACGTTCACAAGTTTAGTAAGATAACAAGTATTTCTGGGTAATACAAGAGTACATATCGTACCTCATAAAAACTCTTTGTAAGGTGTCGATCCAGATAGATTTTATTTTTAGAAATTTGAAACTATAAAAAAAATTTTCAGCAATAATCAACTAAATATAAACTGAAAAATACGACTCTTCCTGACATCTATTGGCGAGTATTAATAATACCTATTGTGCCGCAGAATGCCGTCAAACGACATCCGTCAATCCGACGTTCAAAGAGATGACAATGTCGAATAGAAAAAGCACTATAAAAATTTCGTTCATTGAATTAAAGCTTGGGCTGACCGTGGAACTAGAAACCCGGGTTCAAACCTCAATGAAAAGCATATTGCGTTTATTTTTTATTTTTTTAAGATACAGCATTACAGCTATACAGCTACGATACTCCATTTGTAGAGGCATATACTGTAGCGATTGTAAGGTCTATAAATAGGTAAAAAATGTAGTCTCCCAATGTCAAACAACCAAACAAGCCCAAATAAACTTGGGCAAATGATTGCCTCAAAAAATTATGGCACACATATAAAACAAAGGAAAGTCTGAAAAAGTCGAGTAAGTGTATGAAAATCAGTATTCTTTCCATGCGTCAGTCAAAGGAAAAATTGGTCAATATATGAAAATGATGAAACGATGAAAATTGGGACAGATACGAATTCTCCAAACCCATTTGCAGGGACCCAGTCGTCAATCTTTCGAGAACATTTGACTTTATGACAGTTTGGATCATTTTTGAAGAACGCTAACAAGATGGCAAGGTTTCTCTGAATAGTTTTGACTTTATATACATTTAGTGCATACTAATCACCTATAGGTACTCCAATTTATTCAAAAAGTTGTAATGAACAAGACATAATAGCTACTTAGAGCATCAGCAATCGGTGATTAAGTCGCTTTTCAAAAACTACATGCAGCGACCGAACGTTGTTCAATTTGCAAACCGTGCAACTCTGCTAACTTGAAATCAATAAATCGCGCGATTTCACTACCGCGTTTGAGTTAAGGTACCTAGTCGAAAAATTGCGATGCAGTATTCTGAGGCTACGTTCCCACCAGAGATGTGCTCGAAAAGTAATCTTAACATTACTGAAACGCCTGATCCGGATACCACGGATAAGTTGCCAAAATGCGATACAGCCTTAACGCACACGCAGAATCTCCGATCGCTGATGCTTAAGGAGGCTTGACCGTAACATCGTAAAAATTGGCCAAAAGTAATTTGCAATGAATAAAATTCATAATATTTAACCATATAATTTACATTCCTTAAAACTTTATTTTCAAAGAAGAGATGATTTCAGGAAATGTTGAAGCAAACTTCATAAATGTTCCAAAATAACTTCGGGAATATATAAAATTGATGAGGTCGGGATCCGGAGATGGAAGTTGGAATTTTGTTTTCAAATTTATAGGAAACATGCATTTTCAATGTTAACCTACGTAGAAAGATCTAAACAAAGTCATCTGACTAGAATTCAACGTGATATTGACATGTCTTTTGTAATCTGTATCTGCAGTAGTCTTATGTTTTATCATAATACAGGGTGTATAAAATATGAGTGAAAAATGGGTGTCTACGACAAAACGACGAAACCAAAGCAAAACTAATAAACTACTAACTCATTTTCAAGCATAATTTTTTTAACCTTTTTATTCTCACATCTAGTCACAGGTCATCTCTCGGAAGTGACAGGAAAATGGGCTTCATTATGCTGGCGAATTACGGTTGGGTAGACATCATCATTGTCCACCAATCCGGACTTGGCCAGCGTGGTGGACTATGGCCTAAAACCCTTCATTGTGAGAAGGAGACCTGTGCCCAGTAGTGGGACATAAAAAAGGTTGAAAAAAAAAGACATCATAACTTCAAGAAATTATAAGAAACTCTTAGAGCGGTCTAAACCAACGCATTTTTCGGCTCGTTCACGAGTCTTGTTTGCTTTTTGATGTAGTGTCGCGTGTAGCAGCGAATCGTCAAGATTTGACATTTTCCGGTACATAAAGTAGCGCGTAATGCGCGTTTCCCGAAACGAATATAGAGTTCGTACCAATCATTTAACCAATCATTGGTTTCCAAGGTACATTTTCGTACCTTGGAAACCACTGAATGTACATTTTTCGTTCCGAGTTACCTTCAGAAAAAAGGGACTAAAAAATCAAAGGCTTTATAAACTTTCGTTTGCAATAGTTACAAAAGAAACTTCAAGATTACGACAGAGAAATCTCGTTAGTATCACTTTCCGATCTACAACTAAGGTACAGAATCGGATGAAAGTTTGCCGTTGCGGAAGTATAGTGGGTAGCAGCCATTTAGAAACCATTCAAGCGATTGTGATTCTTGTTGTGCTCAGTTCAGTGCCTGATTAATTTTGAAAATGTTCTTGGACAAAATAATTTCTATCAGGGATAGATTAATGGGAAACTTTATAAATCGAGTTAATAGTGTGGATACGATAGTAGTTTGAATGTTTGGTTTTTAGTCAATATGAAGGGAAAACTTGATCTATATAACAAAAACCGGCCAAGCGCGAGTCGGACTCACGTACGAAGGGTTCCGTACCATTATCTATAAAAAATCACGTATATTATTGTATGGGAGCCCCCTTAAATATTTATTTTATTATATTTTTAGTATTTGTATAACAATAGCAGCAACAGAAATATATCATTGCCTTTGATATCCATAGAAATCATTGCATTAAGATTGAATGAAAGGTAAATTGTGATTTACGATTTATGACGTATTAAAAAAACTACTTACTAGATCTCGTTCAAACCAATTTTTGGTGGAAGTTTGCATCGTAATGTACATCATATATTTTTTTTAGTTTTATTATTCTTTTATTTTAGAAGTTACAGGGGGGGATACACATTTTACCACTTTGGAAGTGTCTCTCGCGCAAACTATTCAGTTTAGAAAAAAAAACGGCAAATTGTTTGTAAAGTAGGTTTACGATCGAGATGTTTACGTGATAACGTCCGCACGAGAAAATCTCCATTCGTTTGTATGCCGCTAGAGTGAGAGAGACGGAAGATCGGTCCACTCACTCGAACGCTATGCCAGCCTCCGCTCGTGAGGATTCCGCGTGACAAGTTTCACGGAATGACTGGCAGCGCTCGAGATGAGACGGGAGATCGGTCCGTCTCTCTCTCGTTATACCTGCGATCGCGCTCGTGAGGTTTTGGTGTGACACAAGTTTCTGAACATGTCACCCGACTAAAACGATTTTAAAGACGTTATCACGTCAAAATTATATTAGAAACCTCAATATTATTATTGAAGACCTATCCATAGATACCCGTATGCGTTTGATGAAAAAAATTTTCAGTTTCAGTTCTAAGTATGGGGAACCCTCAAAATTTATTGCTTTTTTCTATTTTTGTGTGAAAATCTTAATGCGGTTCACATAATACATCTACGTACCGAGTTTCAAAAGTATAGTTCTTATAGTTTCGGAAAAAAGTGGCTGTGACATATGGACAGACAGACAGACAGACATCACGAATCTATAAGGGTTCCGTTTTTTGCCATTTGGCTACGGAACCCTAAAAAGGATATGATAGATAAGATTTACTGTGTTCAGCTGTATGTACTTTTTATATAATAATAATATATTATGTTCACTGATTGCTTCGCTAATTGTGGACCGATTTTCAAAATTCTTTTGTTCGAAAGCTTTACTTCTGAGGTAGTCCCATTGTAACTAAGTAAAAAACTATAATAATTAGAACTAATGTAATTAGAACCCAGGGATATTGAGAACTGAGACATTTTAGAAGCGTATCCATTGATTTTCAACGGAGTTTTGTCTCTAGTCATCATCATCTCATATTGTTGAGCTGATGATGGAAGGTACTACGTTGATTCGGACTTGACAAATAAAAGTTGTTATTGGATACCAATATAATATAATAAAATATTATTGTTTTAATGTGTTCTTTTATTAATTTTTTTTTCAACTTTTTTTATGTCCCACCGCTGGGCACAGGTCTCCTCTCATAAGTCAAGTGATTTAGGCCATAGTCCACCACGCTGTCCAAGTGCGGATTGGTGGACGTCGTGCTTTCGAGAAATTATGAATTTCTCTCAGGCATGCACGGCGATCGAGAATCACGATATTTTCCATCACCATGGAGCAACGATAAATGCGCATTAAAAATTTCTTTGTCAGAGGTGCGCGCCGAGGAAAACCCGGGATCGGTCGCGTCGAAGACCGCGGCTTTTTACCACTTGGCCATCACTGCTCATTATTTTATTCATTAAGTCGTTTTATATCTGTTTGTACAATTTTTTGTCACATGTAATGCTATAGGGTTCACCTTTTAATCACATCTACTTTTCTGAATAAATAACTTAATAAATTTACTTTACTGTTTTGGTATATTTTCCCATGTATTTCTTACATATTCGTCTTTTTCCCTTCTACTTTCTTCGGGTATTAGCTTCTATTTTCCTGTTATATAAGAGAACCCTTTAAAGGATAAAGTTATACGACGACATTTGATATTAATAAATTCATCCCGAAAGAGCCCCAGTGAAGTTAGAGTGAGTTGGCGATTTGGCATCGACCGCAAGTATTATACGGTCCTATCTGCTCTAACTAATGGTGTTGAAATGAATTTGAGTGATCTACTGAAAAACCGTTCTTAAAAACTTAGACTGTGATAGATTTATTTAATGAAAATACATCCCATGCGGAGAGGCAGGCCACCGAGGGGGTTTTAAAGCGGTACAAATCCCACATAACCCGGTATCCTCCAAGGTGTTGGGTACCTTTTGAAGGTTTCTCCCCCGAAACCAAAAAAAGATACAGTACTAAAAAGTATTTGTACAGTACTAAAAGCCTTGGCTCGGTCACAAGTTTCTCCCCGTAACAAAGTTTTGAACCGTCTCTATTGCCTCTAACAAGTTTTGAAGACTACTATCTGTCTATAACAACCGGTCCCATAGCAAAAGTGGCCCCCAAAACAAGTAAACGCGCCTGTTATCAAAGAGAAACAAAGGAGTTATCACTAGCGGTCACTCATAATAATATCATAAACGACCGCGCCTGAATTGCTTAGCAACGTAGATTGCTTGTGCAGTACACCAGCCGCAGGGCCATACACGATTTAGTATAAAATAAAATAATGCCGTAAAATAAAACACTTGTAAACATAATAAGGACAGAGGCTGAACGGTATAATGGCGGCCGCGGATCCGACCACTCGCCGCACTTGTGCCCTTTTGTCTGAATTTCATGAATATCTAATGTGAGTTGGAAACTTTTAGTATTTTTTGCGGGAAAATGTAAAAGGGTTAATCTGATTACGCAACTTAAAAACTGGTTTTATTTGGGCGGTCACACCAGCGGTTTTGAAGTTTTAACATTGTCAAGAAAATGAAAACAACTTTTTTGCTTTACACACACACACACACAATCATAGCTCATTTAAATATCTAAGAGAACAATAGTTCACCCTTTTTTCCCCACGTTTAGGGTTGTAAATTGTTATCAATTTTTTGTGGACCCTGATTTGAGATGTAACCTTTAAAAAAAGATCAATATCGGAATACTCCCCTTCCCCCGCGGATTCCGTTCTGAGTGGACGTGTTTAATTACGCACTGTTAATTTATTAAAATAAATTTACGCTAATTTACTAAATACAAAGTTTAATTTACCTAACAAAGTACCAGGAGTGAATAACAGTGAGTTTATCATCAAGTGTACGCATAACCGAGACGCACGTGTTAGTGACTGAGACAACGATATTACGCGTGAGTCCGTCCGCTAATAGATAACGATTAACCTATCAGATGTGTGCATCGCCCTAACTGCAAGCAAGTGTATGTGTGCGTGTTCGCTACTATTCTCAGTGGTGCATTAATATTAGTGAACGCTTGCCGACGGCACCTCGATCATTTAGGCCTAAACACTTAGAAAAGTTATGTCTGTGCAACGTTCTCCGACCAGTACACAAAAATCGCATTTGCGGCCGCCCAATACTTCAACAAGCGGACAACAATATAATTCCGATTCTGCATTAAATAAAACTAATAGCACCCCGATGGATGAATTATATTTTAATATTACAAAACGTCAGAAGCGAAGCTACGAGGACATAACGGGTCAGGAATCAATACCGCTACTTGACTTTAAGTCTTTACTTTCGGAATTAAAAGAACAGCAGGATAATAAATTTGAACAGCTCAGCTCTGCACTTAAAACCATTATATCTCAAAATCAGGATATTCAGCAATCGATCACAACATTAACACAGCAAAATGTTACCCTTCAAGCTGAATTACAACAACTAAAACAAGAAAATAACGTCTCTAAGCAACGGATTGATTCTTTGGAGGGAAAAGTTGACCAACTGGAATCTAAATTATACCTAACTACAATTGAAATCCGAAATTTACCCAGTATGGATGGAGTAGATAAAAATTATTATACTTTGCTTCGTCCTCGAAATTAGATTACTTGTAGTAGACGTACTGTACTAGCCATTCATACACTAAAGTTGAGAAATACAACCTAAAAAATAAAAAGGTTGTAATAAAAAAACATAAAATCACTCAAAAGTCTGTACACTGACAACACCTGTCATTCGTCGCTATCTTCATTCGCGTTTTAGTGCCTAGCCGTTCAACACGTGAAAGTATTTTCTTATAAAGTGAAGTTGTTAAACAGGAAAAATAAAGATGTGAATTACTGATTAATGTGTTACGAAAAATAAGAAAGCAGGAAAAAATGTTAGAAACAAAATCAATAATGGATATCGAGTGAATCTTCTGAAAATAAAATTCTATTATGAAATTGTTACCACAGAAAGGTATGTATAGTATACAATAACTATTGCGCGACATGGTTGCAACACCACTATTTCCGTCCCACTGCTGGGCACGGTTCCCTCCCCATTGTGGAGGCCTGCAGCTTTTTCCACCACGTATACAACTATTGTAAAAGATGGCTGCAACCCTATTTCCGTCCCACAGCTGGGCACGGGTGCCAATGCTGGTTGGGTGAGACATACAAGCGTTTTTTAACGCGCTGTGTAAAGTATGTAGTAACAATATAAATATGCGTTGGGTACATTTCCTTTTGAGAATGTTACGTTCGCAAGAAATTACATGAGGGTAGTTCATGGGACTATCGCCTTGTAATAAAAATCGTTAATATGAAATAACGAAAAATGTAATGAATGTATTAATCTACGAATCAAGTAGTATTCAAAATCTTTTGTGAAACATTTTTACAAGCAAATAAATATGCGTTGGGTACATTTCCTTTTGAGAATGTTACGTTCGCAAGAAATTACATGAGGGTAGTTCATGGGACTATCGCCTTGTAATAAAAATCGTTAATATGAAATAACGAAAAATGTAATGAATGTATTAATCTACGAATTAAGTAGTATTATTCAATTTCTTTTGTGAAACATTCTTACAAGCAAATAAATATGCGTTGGGTACATTTCCTTTTGAGAATGTTACGTTCGCAAGAAATTACTTGAGTGTAGTTCATGGGACTATCGCCTTGTAAAATCGTTAATATGAAATAACGAAAATTGGAATTGATGTATTTATCTACGAATTAAGTAGTATTCAAAGTCTTTTGTGAAACATTCCTACAAGCAAATACATATGCGTTGGGTACATTTCCTTTTGAGAATGTTACGTTCGCAAGAAATTACTTGAGTTCAAGGGAGTGTTGCCTTGTAAAACATTTTTGATATAATGAAAATTAAATGATAAGTGATGTGATGAATAAATTCATCTACGATTTAAGGATGAGATTCATCTATTACGGATGATTCCTTCATTGCATGAATGCATGAGTATAGGTTATTTGCTATATGAGTATAGGCTTGTATCTATATGCAAAAAATTCATGCTTTCATAAGTATACCTACTGCAAAACTTATATTTTGTACATTCTATCATTTCAGGCAATCAGATGTGTGAGTTGGCAGATTCAACAAACACTGACGAGATTAATTAATTTTATACACTTTAAATGTCGCCAACCGAATACCGAACCTTTTAATTCGGAATTACCTCATATTCCGACCCATTGACCCCACTATAGGTCTTTGGATTCGGCCTCACTGGCACCATCGACACCATCAGAACCTAGCGTCAAGCATTGGTGTTTCTCTTTCTAAAAATAAGAGAAAGACTTCACCTTTTCAGGATGAACTGGCTGTTCGTTGGGAACATATTACTATACCTACTTCTGGTCTTTCGAAAGAAATGAGTTTAAGATAATATTTAATTTTACAGAACTGTCCCGTCGTCCCGTCTATCGAACGACCATTGAAGCCGATGATAGATGAAACTAAAATTTTGTATGATTCACATTATGTAGAATCTTTGTCGCAACGAATTTTCAGTCGTCTACAATCAAATAAAGATACTTACCTAAGTATAAAATATCAGTTAATTTCTACCAAAACTAACAGTTATGCATTTGGGGAAAAATTGGCTGAAGGGTTAATCAGCAAAAGCTATAAAAGCTCCAGATTTATTCAGGATCAAGGTAAAAAATAATAATATAGGTACCTAATAATAAAGACGCTATAAAAAATATCAACAGCAGAAACTTCTACCACTCTCAAGACTTTAAATTCGAGAGCCCGCTCATGTTAGCGAGACAAGCACGAGCGGGGAGAAGTCTACCATTTTTTGGTGCAGCAACCACGTTGCCACAACAAGCCACGGCTGCTGCGCACCCAATGCTTCCGACGCCGCTGCACCAGTGCGCACACAGACTCGCCGATAACAGAGGTACACCACGTTCCTGGAAGATTAGCGCTCTTTCACACCAGATGGAAGTACATCACTAATAATAGTGTCGTGTCATACTAAAAATATCTTTCAAAACCATAGCAATACAAAATTTTGTACCGCCTCTAAAAATTATTTGTATATTATCGTATATCCGTCGAAACAAATAAATTTCAGGCGATATTAACATCATAGTTGAGTTTTTATACTCTAGTGCAATATCTAAATGCTATTCATTTGATTAACAGTATCAATGAATAAAGCATATTCGTTAATCAAACTCATTATTACAAATTATTTTAAAATTGATATTTATAAACCATTTTAAATTTAATTTCAAAAAATATTGGCTTAAAAGATTGTTGCGATCTTTTATTGTCAATTAATAATGAATTCAAAAATATTTACGCTTCACATTCAACAACAATTTACATAATATGAATTTAACATTTTTCTTTTTGGATTCAATACAGCATCCCTAGTTTTTTGTTTATTAATACCTACAAATAAGGCTATTTAACATCATCAATTTGCTTAGATGATTAGTTTATCGCTCTTACTCATATAAAACAAATTAGAATATAACAAGTAAACATTTTTTTTAAATACTAAAGCGTATTTACGATACGCCAGTTCGCTCATTTAGTTGGTCTCCTCGCCTCCTGTCCTGCCTGGCTGGTTGTATAATACTAGTATTGAGAGTTGTGCATATCTTGCTATAGAAACTGATGATTATGATGGTTTCATAATGATCTTAATAACCGACACATATTAGCTCGATAAGAGACGATAGCTTTTGCCTGAATATTTATTCCAATGCAAGTAAAACTGGACAGGGGGGGGGGGGAAGGCTGCATGCGGTGAGAATATGGAACGAGATCTTGACTGCATATTTCCGTTTAAAATTATTTGCCCGGCACATAATGAAGTGTTAAATTCTTCTTCGCAATCATTAGTTGTGTATCTGTAACATAACTTCCATTTCGTATATTAAGAAGGCTGGTATGCGTTTCCCATATGCCCACATCATATAAGAATCACCAAGATGACTTGGGAATGATGTGACAATAAAAATATTTATGTTTTTTGCCTCTTATTAGTTTCCAAGACAGTGAGTGGCATATATGAATCGCGATGTACATACCTATATGTCCTGATATAGAATGTGAACCAACCGACCATTGTGTTCATTAAAATAGTCAAGCTTTTAGAAATGGCTGACATAGACTTGTTTGCCACAAGATTCGAAATGTAAAAAGTTGCTATCTTGGTATAGCATAGCTTGATATTTCATGGAGACCCAGTTTCATTAGCTATCAATTTATTTACTTTTAATTAGAATAATCTATATATTTACGCCTTTCCAACGATTTTAGATACTTTAAAAATAAGATTTGAATCATACTATAAGATTTGAACTATTTTAACTGATTATAACTTGAGTTATGTTACAGACAAAGCTGAAGGTTCAATGGTTGAGAATACCAAAGGCACTCTCAACCTTTGTTTTCTATTTTTGAAAGTCTAATTATTATGCCCGGAAAAAAAAAAATGAATATTATATTCTGTTCCTAAGAGGAACCTCTGAAACAAGGTTATCAAAAGTTAAGTTAAAATAGTTGCCACGAAGCCTTAGATATTTTGTGTACCTCCTTATCTGATAACTCGGTAAAACGATATGGTGTTGCTTTCAAAAAATAGTTTTATTTTTTGCAACTTTCTTTAAATTAATAGTATGAAGCATTTTTTTTCTCAGGGGTATATCCTTGCTAACACTATGCTTCTATGATAGATAATGCTCACTTAAGTTCATTAAATAGTTACAGGTTTGCATTGTCTCGGAGTGATTACACGTAAAAATTGTTCTGATATTAGAATTAGCCGTAGTAGTTAAAGTTTTTATTACCGGCTTTACGTTTTTGTCTTTATCAAAATTAAAGTTACCTGAAATCCAACAACTGGGCTATTTTTTTAGAAAATTGGTTCCCAGATTCAGCTTAGAATAATTATTGAGTATTAAAGCTGTCATTTTATTAGAACTAGTCACTGTTTATAGAGTTCAAACTACTACTTAAAGTAGTAGACTTGCGAGTACTAATAATATTGAGGTCATAAATGGAGGTAATAAAAATAATTACTAAATACCAGATTTAACTAAAACATATAGATAGTGACTATATCCAACCCACATTCATTCTCTCATTTTTTAAATAAAAAATTCAAATTAGCCCAGTAACTGTTTTATTGGATTTTCTTATTGAACGAATCGGGAGTGTACACTAACATTGTAGTTATATATATGACACGGCTGTATTCACGTAAATTTTATCGGATTTGCCGACATGTTTTGACGAGGACCTTCTTCAGGAGCTCCTGCCGGTCGCGGTGGCATCGCGGCGGAGATGGATATTGGATTACAAAAATAGAAACAGAAAATATAAGGTATACTGTAAAACTTTAGTGCTGTCTAAATATTTACAGTATTATATAATTGTTTTTTACAGTATTATATATTTAGCGGTATAGATACAAATATTTACTGCTCATTCCACCAGACTATACTTCCACGTCTTCTGCACGTAACAAGTACATAGTCAGTTTGGAACTTACACGAAAAGCCGCCGTAACCGTCTATTATTGCAGACGAACGATATAATTATCTTCACGATATTTTACAATGCGTTTTTGTTTTTACAATCAAATTACATTTTACAATCAAATGCGTCATAAGTCATATCATAAGTGACAGTGACTGTATATAACTGTTTAAGGAAAAAGTATATATTTACTTTTGTTGATATGTATATTTTATATAACAACTGGAGATTTTGTTTTAGAAAAATACCAAGTTGTGTTAAAAATGCATCCTATATTCTTTTGCTTGTTTTTACTACAAAAAAAAAACATTTTTAATATAAAGATATTAATATAATTATATAGTGAATAATTTATTTACTAATAAATAAAATTATTTAATAATTGAATTTAAGAAGTAAATAAAATTACTTATTTACTATTTAAATTAATTTTTATTTACAAATTTTTCGACTCTCAAGATCTACAAGTAATCTAATTTCGAGGACGAAGCAAAGTATAATTAATGATTAAACGAACTTACCTTAAGTGAAGTTCTATCATAATTATACGATGGCTTCGTCTGAGAAATTAGGTCCCTCCCACCCTACCCCAGGGAAAAATTTGTCATAAAAATAAAATTCGTGCATTGCTCTCTAAACTAAATGAAGATAGCGACGAATGACAGGTGTTGTCAGTGTACAGACTTTTGAGTGATTTTATGTTTTTTTATTACAACCTTTTTATTTTTTAGGTTGTATTTCTCAACTTTAGTGTATGAATGGCTAGTACAGTACGTCTACTACAAGTAATCTAATTTCTCAGACGAAGCCATCGTATAATTATGATAGAACTTCACTTAAGGTAAGTTCGTTTAATCATTAATTATATCTCATTAGTTAAAAACATAGGCATGACAATTGGCATAACTGTACCGTTACTTGATACTGAAATAAGAGACATTTACCGAAGAAAATCTGATACCTTGGCTATAGACTTTACTTCTGCCCTTCGCAAGGAATCCTTCATATCCCACTATAAAACATTTATCAAATCAAAACGAGAAAAAGGAGAACCCCCTCTACAGTCGGATCAGATCCAACTTCAGGGTCCCCCACGTCGAATTTACATATCTGAGTCTCTCACTAGTAGATCAAGACATCTATTCCACCTGGCACGAGAGCAAGTTAAAAATAAGAATCTAAGCGCCTGTTGGACCGCGTACGGGAAAATATACGCGAAGAAGGACGAAAATGCAAAGCCAATCCGTATTAAATCCGAATTAGAGCTCAATGAACTTTCTTTGTGACTAATAACATTAAAACCTTTAATTGTTACTATTCTAACCTTGTTATAGTCCAGCAGCCCCCGAACATTTTTTTTAGTGATTAATAACAGGCTGAATCTTCGTGAGTTCGTTCAGTTCGACGAGACGCCCAAGTTTTTCCTGTTCCCAAATTCTGAAACAGGTATGTAATGAACTGCGCAGCTGTAAAACATGTCGATTTGGTAGGGTGTTAAAATTGTCTGACTAACAGTAAATTTTGGATTGAAATTTTGAGATAATATGATAATAAACTCGGAAAAACAGTTGTCCTACAAAATCGATGGTTTTAGTTGGAGCGTCCTCCACGCCGAATATGTCGAAATAACGAGATCATAAAACTTATTAATAACCAGCAGATTTTTTGTATGCAGCTTAGTAAATATTAGTATAATTGAATGGCCACAAAGTCCTACAAATATAGTGGTAGGTTTTCCTAGTCCTACGCTTGGAGTTTGTTGATTCCACGGTAACACTTTTTTCATTAATAACCGTAGGACAAAAAGACACATGCTCAGTTAGTGCATTCTTTGCCTAAATCAAACAGTGTCCTACCCAAAAATGGGTATGTATCGCTAGTCCTACAGAAATATTGAAAACAAAATTTTTTCGTAGTTGTAGATTTGGTAACTTGGGTTGGGACACATATATTTGTAAGCATAATCAATATTTTAGGGTTCCGTAGCCAAATGGCAAAAAAACGGAACCCTTACAGATTCGTGATGTCTGTCTGTCTGTCCATCCGTATGTCACAGCCACTTTTTTCCGAAACTATAAGAACTAAAGTGTTGAAACTCGGTACGTAGATGTATTCTGTGAACCACATTAAGATTTTCACACAAAAATAGAAAAGAGCAATAAATTTTGAGGGTTCCCCATACTAAGAACTGAAACTCAAAAATTTTTTTTTCATCAAACCCAAACGTGTATCTATGGTCTTCAAAAATGGTATTGAGGTTTCTAATATCATTTTTTTCTAAACTGAATTGTTTGCGCGAGAGACACTACCAAAGTGGCAAAACGTGTCCCCCCTGTAACTTCTAAAATAAGAGAATGATGAAACTTAAAAAAATATATGATGTACATTATGATGCAAACTTCCACCAAAAATTGGTTTAAATGAGATCTGGCAAGTAGTTTTTTTAATACGTCATAAATCGTAAACTACAATTTACCTTTCATTCAATCTTAATTCAATGATTTCTATGGATAATTAATTCACTAGTTTACAGTACATCTGTTGCCGAAGAAATTTCAGCTGTTGCTGACTACATATTATGATATGCTATTTAAAAAATATAATTAGATTTTTTTTTATCAGCTCTAGTTTCTGAGCTTCAGGTGTGTAGTTATAAAACAGAAAAAAACACGCATTTACTACGAAAAAATTTACTTAAAAAAATAATTAATAATTGAGTTGAAACTTCTTTTTAAAGCTCTTCTCTGATGTGTAGACTTTGGAAAATAACATATCAGAGACCTCTATTGTAGGTCTGACATCATATTCGTGTCCCAGAAACCCTGATAGCGGCTTTCCATGACGCGTAAGTCTTATGCATACGCTCCCTGCTCTTCGCTCATATCTCCTAAATTTTCCGGAAAACTGTCCAGGTGAATATGGAGGAAGTGGAGTTTTATGGTCATATTGCACCTCATATTTTTTATTGTACCGTTTTCTTCGGAAAAATAACGCCGTAATTCTTTATCTTTTTCACGATAAAATTTCTAATTGAGGAAACCATTTTTTTTTTCAATTTTGATGCTAACAATTCTGAAGCTTGTTTAGAAAGATTTAAATCTCTTAAAAGATCATATCAACTTATTTTGGGAAAAGCATTTTGGCTCATTTGACATACCTTCCAAATCACAGCATAATTTTGTGATGAGTTTGGTCCTTCAATGTCTTGTTCTAAGGGTTCAGATATATTTTAGGCACTGAAGAGTCAGATGAACGCTGCACTGGACGTTGAACACAACTAATACTTGGTTACTGCCATTTATTTGCTCGATTTTTAGTATTTAAACCGTTTACGTTCACGGTATAAAAAACAGTCTTCGAGATGATTTCGTGGTGTTTATTTGTGGTTATTAAATAGTCGGTGTTTCAAATTAAAGCCATTTCTTTTACCGCTTTTTCATAATCTTAAATATTCCACACAGACTTTACAAACACAATTGGGAGCCCAAGACTTCTCATTTTTATCCAAGCGCATCCCAAAATACTCAAAATAGGTATTTTTTACCAACTCTAATATAACTTTTCTACAATCGTTAAGCACATATTGTCAGCATATGTAGGAAAAATGATCTGAATTATTCAAACAACGTCTCCTTGAACTACTCATGACTCAAAAACTGCAGATACTAATCTTAACACAGTAAAATACGCCTGTTATCGATTAATATATACGCTTAAATGATAAAAATCAAAAACAAAGTAACTAGAGCTGCTCAAAAAAAATTGATGTTAGATTTGACAAAAACAAGTCATAAGTGAACATTATCAACCACCGAATTCGCGGCAACAGACAAAAAGTTAAATTTTGTAAACTAATAGAATCAAAGGCAATGATGTATTTCTGTTGCCGCTATTGTTATAAAAATACTAAAAATAGAATAAAATAAATATTTAAGGGTTTTACAAAGGGTTTTACAAAATTTTACAATAAACGTGATTTTTTATAGATCCATCCATTCACCTACCAGCCTTTTAGAGTCCACTGCTGGACATAGGCCTCCCCTAATGTTCGCCACTCCGTCTGGTCCTGCGCCCTCTGAATCCAGTGGTTTCCCGCTATCTTCTTCAGGTCGTCGGTCCACCTGGTTGGAGGGCGGCCTGTACTCCTTTTGCCGAGGGCCGAGACGTGGTGGCCATTCGAGGACCTTTCTTCCCCACCGGTTGTCAGTCCTCTTAACTATGTGGCCTGTCCATTGCCACTTCAGCTTGCAGATTTTGAGAGCTATGTCGACCTTCGTTCGTCTACGGATTTCATCGTTACGGATTCTGTCGCGTAGAGAAATACCAAGCATAGCCCTCTCCATCGCTCGCTGAGCGACCTTGAGCCTCTGGAAAAGGCTAACTGTACCTGTGACCTACGGCGCTGAGACATGGTCTTCTACCATGTCTCAGCGCCGTAGGTCATCACTGGCAATACACACTGCTCGAAAACTTTCGACTTCAGGCACTGCGGTATTCTGGACGAGAAGACACTTTGTAATTTTCTCGAACGCTGCCCAGCCGAGTTGGATTCTACGAGTTACCTCTCTTTCGAAGTTGGACTTACCCTGCTTACCCATACGGATCGCTTGACCCAGGTAAATATACTCGTCGACAACTTCGAGAGTAGCGCCATCAACAACGACCGGTATGGGTGTGACATGGACATTAGACATGATCTTCGTCTTGTCCATGTTAAGACTCACCCGTTGGGAGGCGCTATGGAGGTCACCTAGCATTGTGTTGAGTTCTTCCAGGGACTCCGCCAAGATGACTATATCATCGGCAAATCGGAGGTGTGTGAGGTGTTCGCCGTTGATGTTAATACCAAGCCCTTTCCACTCCATCAGCTTAAACACGTCTTCCAGTGCAGCGGTAAACAGTTTCGGGGATATAACATCCCCATGTCGTACTCCGTGCTACAAAGGAATAGGTTTAGTGCTTCCGTCGTGTACTGTCATGGTTGCGGCTTTGTATAAACACTTCAACACCTCGATGTACCGATAGTCTATCTGGCTTTCTCATAGTCCACATACGCAACACATAGCGGCAGATTATACTCCTCGGTCTTTTGTATAACCTGTCGCAGGGTATGTATGTGGTCTATGGTACTGTAGACTTTTCGTAATCTGGCTTGTTCGGGAGGCTGGAAGTCGTCGAGCCTGCGCGCAATACGATTAGTAAGGACCCTTGAGAACAGCTTATAGACGTGGTTCAGAAGCGCGATGGGTCTATAGTTCTTCAAAAGGGCTCTGTCACCCTTCTTGAAGAACAGAACCACCACGCTGCACGCCTCCGGGATAGTTCCGTTTCTGATGACGGTATCGAACAGTCTTTGGAGCGCCACTAGGAGGGGTTTGCCTCCAGCCTTTAGTAGCTTTGATGTGATACCGTCATCTCCCGGTGCTTTGTTGTTTTTTAGCTGACTTAGGGCCCCTCTAATTTCGTACAGGTTGACGTCCGGGATATCTTCGGTATAGTGTCGGGTTAATTTGGCTCTTTTGTCGTTCGCCATATTGGGTACGGGAGCCTGTGAGGAGGTGTACAACCATCCGTAGTAACTCTCAATTTCTCTCTGAACTTCAGGCTTAGACGTAACCATAGCGCCAGACTCCGTCTTCAATCTCGTCAACTGGCTTCGCCCAACAATCAGATCCCTTGCGAACACTTTGGAGCCTTGGTTCCGCTCAATTGTGTTCTTGACGCGCTTTGTGTTGTGAGCACGCAGATCGCGTCGTCTACTGCAAGAGATCTGTTTATTTAGCTGCCTGTATTTCGAAATTGAAGCCGGGGACCGGACACATAGTTCACGCCTTTCCTTCATGAGACCGAGGGTATGTTCAGAGAGCACTTGAGGTTTACTACTGGAGGGGGTCTTAAAGAACTTTGACCCTACCTCGTGGACGGTTTGTACCAACCTGGTGTTAATTTCGTCCACAGATTTGCATTCTTCTAGATTTGGACAGGTGTTGATCGGAGCGTAGACTTCATTAGGCGTGACCTTTCCAGCTTAATGTTGATATTTAATGTGCCTCGTACCATTCGGTGACCATCGTTGATCACGGAGACATCATTAAATATGTGCCGTTTGTCTGCCAAAATGAAGTCTATCTCGCTTTTCGTGGAACCATCCAAGTCCACTTGCGCTGTGGCTTCTTCTTGAAGAAGGAGTTCATCATGAAGAAGTTCTCCTTCTCCAAGAAGTTAGCGAGCAAGCGGCCTCGGTGGTTCCGTTGTCCAAACCCAAAGGGCCCTACTTTCTGCTCGTCGCCGTCTCGCGTGCCCAGTCTAGCGTTGAAATCCCCCATCACCACCATGAAATGAGTCTTAGAGGCATGTATGGCTCTACTGATGTCCTCATACATTGCCTCAACCTCATCGTCTGGGTGTGTCGCGGTCGGTGCGTATACCTGTGTAACCTTCAGCGAATACCGTTTAGATATTCTGAGTATAAGGTACGCTACCCTTGCTGACACACTTTCGACTTGTGTCACGTTGTTGACGAGAGACCTGTGTACGAGAAACCCGACACCACCTTGGGACAGATGTTCGCCCTCCCGGTGATAGAACAAGTTACCGGATTTGAGGATTACCGTGTCCTCTCCCTGTCTTCGGACTTCGGATAATCCTATGATGCTCCAGTTTAACTTGTCTATCTCTTCTCCAGCTCCTGTATCATCTTGTCCAGCTTCTGTATCTTCTCGTCGGTTCGCAGTGTCCTGGTGTTATATGTTGCCAGGTGCAGAGGTCGTCGTTTGCGACAGCCGAATCTCTGCCGGAGATTCCTAGCACCCCCTGCCCCGCCGTGACCGTGGCCGCTGTCATAGCCAGCAATAGCGGGGCCGCCGGGGACTGGGGGCCGGGGTATATGTGTACTTGTCATGAGGGGGTTTTTGCCATAGTCACCGCGCTTGGCACTGCGTGTTGGTGACCGCAGTATATGGTATGTTCCTCAGGAAGACGCTGCTGCCCATCTCCTGGTATTTTTCCCTCGGTCGCCTCCTACGACCTCCCGGGACTGGGAAGAGTGGGAGTGGTGCTATTCTAACGCCAGACACCACACGGTAAGATTTTTATAGATAACGATACGGAACCCTTCGTGCGTTAGTCCGACTCGCACTTGGCCGGTTTTTTTAAACATAACTAACTAACTGTAACATAAATAACTGTAGTTGTACGAATTGTATTAAGTATATAATTGGCAAAAGTGAAACTAAAAAATACAATTATAGGTAAATACAATCTTAATCATCGTCGGATTCCAACGTCGACGTTTTATCAGTTTAGCGTTGAATATCAACAACTTTTTTGAGAAGATTGAATCGAGTCAATTATGCACATATTATTGACTTCATTAAAAAATATTTAAAAAATGAGCAATTAATAATAATTATTAGTTAAAAGTATTCAATCTCTTTAATAATTTCATATTATCAACTATTCGTTTAATATTGTTGATTTTTAACCCCCGACGCAAAAAGAGGGTTATAAGTTTGACGTCGATGTCTGTCTGTCTGTGTGTGCGTCTGTCTGTGGCATCGTAACTCTCAAATGGACCGATGGACTCAAATGGACCGATTTCCCTGCGGTTTTTTTTTATTTGAAAGCCAGTTTCCGCCCGGTGGTTCTTAGCCATGTTTGGTTAATATCGGTCCAGCAGTTTAAGAGTATCAGCGTTTTTTCAAAATGTTGGAAGGCATTTTTGGCGTACGATTACTCGATGTGCTTTTTGTGGCCAGTATCATCATTAAATGACAATTAATTGATAACTTCGACCTGATGCTGCAACCATCAGAGTCCTGGTCACCTGGCCTCTAGAGAACCCAACTATTCTAAAACTCACAGCAGACTTATCGTATTTGGGTTCAATATATTAGTTTCAATGAGTTGCAGAGATATTGCAGTTTAAGATCTTGCGATACGGTCACGTTGACCTAGTAACAAGCTGGATGGTCTTGAGAGAATCCAACTCCTCGAAAACTTACAGCAGACATATCGTGTTTGGATTCAGTGTATTACTTTTAAAGAGTAATTTTCTTGCAGTTTATGATCTTGCAACACGGTCACGTTGACCTGATGCTGCAGCCAGCCGCTGGAAGTACCTCCCAGCTTATGTCATCGTTATTTATCATACTGGCTTACGTTTCTATATTTATGTATTGCCTTATAGGTTAGTTCCGTTTAAAAAGCTTAAAATAAAAATTAAATAAAAATAAAAAAAACCCCGACCCAAAAAATAAACTCTAAAAACTAACAAATAATATTTTAATCCTATCATAATTATCATCGTCACATACAACATATATTATGTAAGTTCAAGTATTTTTATTTTCCAAGCGTCGTCGCGTTGGGGGACCGCTAAGTGAGAAAAAAGGTGTAGATTCCCGACGCGACGCCGCTTGGAAAATAAAAATACTTGAACTAACATAATATAATTATGGGACGATGATAATTATAATAGGTTTAATATATTATTTGTTAGTTTTTAGAGTTCATTTTTAGGGTCGGGGGTTTTTTTTTTTAATTTTAAATTTAATTTTTATTTAAACAATTTACTGGACACATTAAACGTAATGATTGGCTGCAACCCTTTTTGCGTTCCACTGGTGGACACGGGTCTCTCCCCATTATAGGGAGGCCTGGAGCTTACTCCACCACTTAATTTATTCAATACTTAAATAATATCAATTGTTCAAACATTATTAACAATTTATTTTCACCAGATGAAAAAACATATACTACATATATATACATATACTACAGTTTTAGGGAGTAGAGAATTGTATTTGGGCCTCTTTTTTAATGTGTAACGACAATGTGATTTACTCGGGATTGTTTTTAGAATTTAACCCTGTATCGAAATGTAAAGTTGAATATGTGGACAAAATATATCAATTCCTGGAAATACATACCACTTTTGGTGTAGGACAGTGGTAAAATTGTGTTCTACCCTTTATTCCCGATAGGATAAACACAAATCTAGGTTGTTATTAATGAAAAAAGTGTTACCGTGGAATCAACAAACTCCAAGCGTAGGACTAGGAAAACCTACCACTATATTTGTAGGACTTTGTGGCCATTCAATTATACTAATATTTACTAAGCTGCATACAAAAAATCTGCTGGTTATTAATAAGTTTTATGATCTCGTTATTTCGACATATTCGGCGTGGAGGACGCTCCAACTAAAACCATCGATTTTGTAGGACAACTATTTTTCCGAGTTTATTATCATATTATCTCAAAATTTCAATCCAAAATTTACTGTTAGTCAGACAATTTTAACACCCTACCAAATCGACATGTTTTACAGCTGCGCAGTTCATTACATACCTCTTTCAGAATTTGGGCACATGAAAAACTTGGGCGTCTCGTCGAACTGAACGAACTCACGAAGATTCAGCTTGTTATTAATCACTAAAAAAAATGTTCGGGGGCTGCTGGACTATTATATTTGTTAATGCATGTTATAAAAATAGATAATAGCCAATGTTCAAACTGTTATTATACTAACGAATGCTTAATACTTACGGCTTGCAGTTTTACACATACAACACTACACAGTCTACTTATATTTACACCCTTTATTATACACACAACCAGATACACACCTTACACTCTAATACGCAACATATTATATACAATAAAAATTGTTACACCCAAAGCACCCATGATAGACAGGCGAATGAACAAGTGCTTTTTAAATACTTATCAGACACGTCACAGTGAGATTCACTTTCCACATCTACCATATCCAGATTTTACAGTAATAATTATTAAAAACAGTTCGTCACGTGAGGATCTCCGTGACGTCCATTATATAGCAATATTTGTTTTATAATGCCCGTTAGCCCAAATGATATTGAATCTATTAATCTGGATTTGGATGCTATTCAAGTAGCAAATTTTGCACACTGTAACGTGGACGATGTGAAACAACATATAAAATTTACAAAGGGTTCTCGTTCTATCAATCTACTATCACAGAATATACGCAGTATAACTTGTAATATGAACAATTTTGAGACACTTCTTTACCGTACTCAGATACTTTGGGACATAATTGTCCTCTCAGAATGTTGGCTACCTTCTGCCAAATACATACCCCACCTTGATGATTATAACTATGCTACAACTACGGTACATGCGACGCAAAACGAGGGTGTCGTAGTATATTACAAAAACAATCTACAAGTAACGTTTGAGGAGGCACCTCTATCGGGAGCCAATTGTATTTTGTTAAAAATAAATGATGAAATATGTATTTTTTGTATATATCGCCCTCCCAGCCATAAGAACATAAGTGACTTTTTTATTTCTCTTGACAATCACCTATCAAAGTTAACCACTTTCAAAAATATAATACTTTGTGGCGACATAAACATTGACATCTCTTCTGGCACTACAGATAAACGCTCCTACGAATATCTAAATCTCTTGGCTAGCCACTCTATCTTACCTGGTCACACTCTGCCTACTCACGGTAGAACATGCTTAGACCACATAATGCTTAAAACAAAACTACTGGCTACATGTCTGACATTCGAAACTTCTATCACCGACCATGAATGCGTTGCGGTCAGCATCGCCCTAAACACACCCATTGAAGCCTATAAAGAAACCAGCATCTTATCACGTCGCATCAACTATAACCTTTTAGATCTAGCCATAAAAAATATAAAGTTTGACGAAATATTACAAAGTAAAGACGCCAATACAGCAACTGATATTCTAGTGACTTCCCTATCGACTGCAATACAATCTAGCTCAAATACTTTTATGACACCTAACAGGAAAAAAATAATAAAACCCTGGATAACGAAAGGCTTACTACGTTGTATGAGGCACCGCGACAACCTATATAAAAAGGTAAAAAAAGATCCTGGTAACGATGAATTAAAACTTATCTATAAGCGCTATCGGAATTACTGCAATGCTATGTTAAAAAAAGCGAAAAGAAACTATGACCGACAAGACATAGAAAGTTCTAAAGGTGACAAAAAGAAACTATGGGAGGTTATCAAAAGAATGAGTGGTACAAATAAAAAATATGATTACTCACCTTGCTTATTGACATCAGAAATGGGTCAGACACAAAAATTAAACGAAATAATTAACTTCTTCGTCAATGTAGGCAAAAACCTGTCCAATGATATTCAAAATACAGCTTCATGTCAAGTTATCGAACTCCCTACTTCGGTGAGTCCAATAAACTCTTTCGCGTTGTTGCCAACTGATGAGAAGGAAATTAGTAACATTATTAAGTCCCTCAAAGAAAACTCCGCAGTAGGCATAGATCTAATACCATCTAAGATCATCAAAAGATACGATAACATTCTATCTCGACCGATCTCACACATTTGTAATCTGGCAATGTCCTCTGGACACTTTCCTCAGGCTTTCAAAACTGCTCTCATTAAGCCTATTCATAAAGGCGGTAGTAGGGATTGTGTCAATAACTACAGACCCATCTCCATCCTAACGTCCTTATCAAAGATTCTAGAACGCTTAATGAATAGCAGACTAGTTGACTACCTGGAATCAAGACATTTCTTCTCACCTGCTCAGTATGGCTTTCGAAGAGGTAAGTCAACTAATGATTCTGTACTGGATTTAGTAAATTCTATAGTGACGTGTCTTGATAATAGGATGAAATGCCTGACTATCTACCTAGATCTTGCTAAGGCTTTTGACACAGTACCTATACCTCGACTTATTGAAAAGCTTGAGCTCACTGGTGTAA
This sequence comes from Pyrgus malvae, assembly GCA_911387765.1. NCBI lineage: Eukaryota > Metazoa > Arthropoda > Insecta > Lepidoptera > Hesperiidae > Pyrgus > Pyrgus malvae. Next base: position 11,221,691 of record OU426969.1, read on the forward strand.
GAGGACGGCCCCTTAACCTCTTCAAAGACTACCTAACAAACAGAAAGCAAAGAGTAAAGATTCAAAACTGGCTTAGTGATGAAGCAATCGTTGAATGCGGTATACCACAAGGCAGCATAGTCGGCCCAACGCTTTTTCTGATCTATATAAACGATCTATGCAACCTCACCCTAAACCAGGGGAAAATATTCACCTTTGCTGACGATACCGCCATTTTTTTCAGCGACAAGACCTGGAATGAGGTATTCATCACCGCACAGACTGGTTTCAATACTGTTAGGCACTGGCTCCAGAAGAACTTGCTTTCGCTGAATGTTACTAAAACCAAATTTATGACGTACGCTCCCAGATCCAACTTACTTGCACCCGTATCGCTTACAATTAAAGCGCATGATTGTAGGTTAAATACTAACTCTCCACACAATGACCTGCCTTCTTGCTCCTGTCCAACCCTAGAAAATACAAACACAATAAATTATCTCGGAGTATTATTAGACCAAACACTAACTTTCAAACCTCACCTAGAAGCACTTGTAAATAGATTACGGAAATTAATTTATGTTTTTAGAACCCTAAGACACGTTACTGACCGACAAACCATAAAAATAGTATACTATGCCTTATGCCAATCACTGATACAATATTGCATAACTTCATGGAGCGGAGCGGCAAAAACACACTTAATAGAAGTTGAGAGAGCCCAAAGAGCTATACTGAAGGTTGGATCAGGACTACCTCGTCGCCATCCTACAGCCGAGCTGTACAAGACATGGGAAGTGCTAACAGTACGTCAAATTTTTATAATGCAGGTAGTAGTCAAAAAACATTCAGAGCTAACCTATCAACCAGAAACTGTAAGAAACAAACGCAATAAAGGAAAGATATGTCTCCAGCACAAATTCAATACAGCCCTGTCCCACAAATTTTACTGTTATTTAGGCGCCTACCTCTATAACCTAATCAATAAAAAACTCACAATATATTCGCTGAACACTCAAGCATGCAAACTTACGCTCATTAATTATCTCAAAAAATCAACTTACCAGGAAACAGAAGACCTTCTACATCCGATAAAATAAACTTAATATAAACGTGACTTAGTAAATAAAAACCTATATAATAATAATTCAATAAATACAAAATTAGCAATTAAATCCGAATGAATTTGAAAAGAATATTTCAACTATTTTAACCCTTTCGTAAATTCACATCAGCACATTCTTACTTCCTGTCTCATGCTAAAGTAACAACCATATATACACAAAAACAAACACAGATACTCACACACATACTCAAACACACACTCACTTAATCACGTACACTCATCTTTACTTTTCAAACTGCACTTGTGAATTTGGCTCATAATATACCTACTATAGGACCAATTAGGATCCACTACATTTTAATTAATCTCTTCACTTATTAGTTATTACAGTATTAGTTTATTAGTTAAATACACTCAAAAATGTTTTAATAATGTATGTTGAAACTATTTCCGCGGGAGGGCACTGGTGACCTGTAACACAGGATTTTCAATCCTATTTCAGGCACCAGGCTCTCACAAAGAATTATTTTAACTGTTAATTGTAACAACATCAGTGTATTAACCTCGTAATTGTAAACAGTTGTTTTTTTCTTCTTTTGCATTACCTAATTGTGAGAGCAAAATAAACGAATTTATTATTATTATTATTATTACTCTGTACAATGTTATGCGTGTTCATACATTACAATCACTGAGTGAACAATCAATTTTCCTACTCTTAGCGTTAGATTTGTTTTTAAATGTATATGAGATCAATTTCGAAAATACCCTTTCCAATAAAATAAAAATATAAATAGGATTACTCTCTAAAAAGGTCGAATAGAGAACCTGCTCCGTTTTTTTTTCGTTGATTAAAAAGGAGAAGCATACGCATCAACTGGTACGAAAATTCCGCTCACACACAATTGGGAAATCCCAAAGCAACTAAAAATATAAACAAACGATGCAACGAATTCCAAAGTAATTTAAAACCAAACCGGGCCTAATTAATCCGAGAACGGGCTACCGGAAATAAAAAAAAATCTCTCAAAAGCTTTAAACCAGGCAACAAAAGCAAGAAAGGTCATCAAAGCGTCGCAAGCTAACAAGATTTTGCGACAATTACAGAGGCAATTTCCCCGCAAATTTTCTGTGGCTGTCCTCCTGATTAATGTTCGAGAAAATTCTACAGAGGAATGAGGAGTAATTGAAAATTATTACCCTCAACGTTCAAGGCTTTCAAAGAACTCAAGAATTCAGAAACAAGATGAAAATTTGCATCTTGGAGAAATTATAATAAAGTTGGAAATGATTCTACAGTTATCAAGCCTCCCGCATATCCGGTTTTGATTAATAACAGAATCGTCAAATGATAAATGATAATTTTTAATATAAGTAAATAATACTCGTAAATATATTATTATACGTAACCATAAAGCAAATAAGGATTCCATTCTGAGTAACTCAGTATTTATATAAGAAAGATCGTTTATGTAAGGTACAGTGTTCGATTTTTTTGTCTCTATAACCAGAACAAAACAGTTTTCTCCAAACTTATAGATAGAAAACAATGAACTTGTAGATGGGAAAGATTTTAAAAATGATAAATATTAAATTTCTGATTAGAATAACAGCGTCCGTATTTACAGCCAAGAAATCTTTGGTTATACACAAACTATTTCGATTTTGGAAATCATAAGCCAACTACAAAGATTAACGAACGAAGCTCAAAGTAATTTGAAACCAACCTGCGCGTAATTAATCCGAGAACGAGGTACCAGAAACAAGAAAAATCTGTACAAGCTTTAAGCCGGGCAACAAAAGTAAAGGGTCATCAAAGCGTCGCAAGTTAACAAGATTTTGCGACAATTACGGAGGCAATTTCCCTGCAAATTTTCTGTGGCCGTCCCCTTGATTAATGTTCAAGAAAATTCTACAGCGGAATGAGGAGTAATTGAAAAATATTACCCTCAATGTTCAAGGCTTTCAAAGAACTCTAGAATTCAGAAACAAAACGCAAATTTGTGTCTTATAGAAATGACAATAAAGTTGGAAAATGTTTTAGGTTTAATGATTCCCCATATCTGGTATTGCTTAATGAAAAAGTCTTCAAAGTGAGACGTAATTTTATTAGATAAGTAGACAATAAGTATAACCGTTACTAGATTCGTAGATACTGAATGCCTCAGTCTTTGTACTCAGACTAGAAATGTCTTTTACATGGAATATTTAGCGTTGTTTATTTTTTGTAGCGCCATAAACAAAGGTTTAAAGGGTAAAACTCCCTGAAGCAACAGCTTGACTGGGTACAGGACTTCACAAAACATCAAGTTTTTCGCCCTATTAAAGCAAATAAACAAAAAAATCTGATTTGGATCCAAAATATTAGTATTGACAATAGTTGGTGCGACAACATCTAGATAAGATTTTGTAGCAAGGTCCCTTAGTTTTTTTTCCTAAGTTTAATAAACAAATAGGTTTATCTTCAAACCTTTAAAGGCTGAAATAATCGTATATTTTTCTCAATACGGCTCAAGGAAAATTGTATGCGTATTCAAATCTTCTACCAAATTTATTTGCGTATAAGGGATATTATATAAAAGTATTAAATATAGATATGGCTTAACCATTTTGTAATAAATTTTTATATGAATTAAATATAAAAATAAATATAAAAAATAATTATTTAATTTATTTTTGAAACCCGTTAGTTATATGGGTGATCTACCCTAAACACTTTTCTATTTTTAAAATAAAATAAAAAACCTTGAAAAAGTGCAAAGTTTGCCAAGCCAGCCAGTGTCCTATAAATATTACCCTATCCTATCAAAACGCATAAAGTATATTCGCTGTCTCGTATATAGGGACGTGCTGTATATCCCACTGCAAACGAAACACGGAAACTGCATTACAAGCTGACGCGTGAGCCGAGTTTATACAAACACTAAACTTTATTAGGTATTTTACTCGCTGTGTTGAGTTTCGGAATAAATTTATTGGATTTTGAGATAAAACACTCAGCTAAACAAATTTATTTAATTATAGTATCTCAAAATGTTCTATTTTCACTTCCTCCCTTTGCCCTCAAGGAGTTTGATACGGTTAAAGTAATGTAGGTATAAGGGATCTCCCACACTCCCTGCCAAGGGAAATGAAAAATGTTCGAAATGCAAAATAGTATATTTCATTACAAGTGCGGAAAGGCTGTCATTGCAAGGAGTTCCGACAAATGTCTAGTCCGAGCCGAGGCGCAGCCGACGTTGAGGGTTGACAGTCGGAACTCCTTCCAATGACGGTTCCGCACGTGTACTGAACAACTATTTTTAATACAGTTGCGAAAAAATGAAGCACTTTAATAAAATAATAAAAAAATTGTAAAGAACATTTTTGAAAAATGGCGCCAACCGTAAAAGAATACCTATATGCAGAGATTTTTTTTTTGTTTTTTTCACCCATTCTGGGTAGGCAAAGGGAACTATGCCCATACAGCCAAGTCTTCAGTAGATTTCTTTTTATTGATATGAAATGAAAATGTTAATGAGATGAAATTAAATGAAACCTAACTCATTGAATCAAATCATTAAATCTGATATTAAAACAAATTAGTAACTTCTTTTTATAATTTTTTAATAGACATTATTTTGACAGTTGGGAAAGAGAACGCACGAGTTCGGAAAAGGTAAAGAAAAAGCACGAGTGTGTAATAGCCCACTTCCCGAACGCTACACGTCCCTGCAATACGCCACTTTTTGAGCAACTGTATTAAAAATCATTTTTGGAATTCGATTCCAAATTCTCCAAATTCTCTTAATGAACGTCGCGGTTATTGCAGTCATCGGCTCAGGGTGCCCTATGGACGAGGAGTTGAGCTGACAGAAAACAGTCGAAGGAGAAAAATTCTCAGCAGATTTAAAAACAATGCAAGTTGTCACATAAAATGTCATAGACAGTATGGTATACCGAATTCAAACCCGGGGCGTGCACCTCTGATACTTTGACACTTGACAGAAAATTGTTAAGTTAATTATAGCTTATCAAGTATTTAAAATATGGACATTGAACAAAGTGCATCTATTAATGAAAAAGTGACGAAGAAATAGTGAAAGAAAATGAGTGAGTACTTTATAAAAATACCACATGAAAACCTTCTGAAAATACTAGATGGAAAATAGTACTGATAATAAAAGCAATTCGTGCGAAATTATTCCCTAACCATTCCAAAATATCAAAAATGCACAACGTTAATGTTCAAGTTTTCACTTCTGCCGGCAATACCGCAGTGCAACCCGTTGTTTTTGTTACTAATTTCATTTAGTAACTGTGTTTGTTGTTGTATTACAATGTAATAAATTAGAATGCAAATAAAAAAATATGAAATTCTAAATTGCTATAATAAATTATGCGAACTTTTTATGGTATTTAAACCAGAAAATCTATTCATACTTACTTAAGTATTTCCTATGACCGTTTTCGATGACTTGTCAATTTCATCTCTTAAAATCTTCTTGATTTGATTTCTGCTGATGTTCTCCTGGATTTCTCTAAGTCTACTGGGATTTAAAGCTTTCGATAAAGCGCAATCTATTGATGAAGTCTTTATCCAGATTGGGTAAAATCTGTCGTAATTAACTGTAATACCTTTAGAAAGCTGTAATATTTTTTTCTTGTAATAATGTAATAAAAAATTGATTTATGATAGCAGGACGTCCATCTATACGCACTTGGCCAGCGTGGTTGACTATGCCCTAAATCCCTCTCACTTGTTAGATATCATCATTTCAGACTTTCGTAGTCCTCTGGACGTAAGCCTTCTTTAAAGTTTGCCACTTCCCGGTCATGCGCCTTCTGAATCCAGCGGCTTCCTGCTGTCTTCTTTAGGTCATCATTCCACCTGGTTGGAGGGCGGCCACGTCTCGGCAAAAGGAGTAGCCGAGACGTGGTCGCAATTCGAGGACCTTTCTTCCGTTCCGCAAATGTTACCAACTTACGAAAAAATCATTAATACCTACTGGCAATCAAAGTTATAGTATAAGAGAGATTCTTGTAGGTACTAGTACACGTACGTAGGAGTATATTTAATGAACAGTACCCGGATGACTGAGCGTTGCTCGGATAAGAACAATTGATTTTCTTCAGAGACTAACTGGCATAGTGTTACTTAGCATAGCCACCTTCTTCGGCTCCCAATTAAAAAAATATTGAATTACATATACTCGCCGATAGGTGTCAGGAAGACTAATATTTTTCAGTTCATGTATATGTTGATTATCGCTGAACACGCGGATAACACGATTTTTTTTAAAATAAAACCGATCTAAACCTATTTATTGCCCCCGATAACATACTAAATTTCATGAAAATCATTTGAGCCTTTTCCGAGATTCAGATTACATAATAATATATATGTACATAGGTATATACAAGAATTGCTCGTTTAAAGGTTTAGATTGTAATTCACACTAGCTTTTCGGCTGCGGATCCTTGGGTTCACTTTCTTTTCCATAGAAATGAGATATTTTCCCGGGTAAAGAGCAGCCTATGTAAACTATCCCCATAAAAAACCTCAAGACAATCCGTAGCACCGTAACAACGTGAAGGAAGGACAAACAAACAATCAAATAAAATTTATAATAAGAATAATATAAGGATAAACTTAACGTTAATAACGGAGATGTTTAAATTTTAGATTTCCTACTTGTCTTATGAAATTAGTAAAATGTTACAGAAGATGAAAAACATTTAAAGTCAGGCGTCAATTACATTTCGGGATAAAATTAGGGTAAAATAGCATTACCACCGTTAAATTATCACAGGGCTAATTTAACTCAAGTGGAATTTCGACGGAGATTCTGGCGTAATCGTACGCTAAAGGTTAAAATAAAATGATAACGTTAGTAACATTTTTTGGCTTGTTGATGTGAGCAGCAGGTTAGACATATTTAGAGACGCATGTTTATTGCGTATATCTATATCTATTTGGTCGCAACCCTTTATGCGTCCCACTGCTGGGCACGGGTCTCTCCCCATTATTGGGGAGGCCTGGAGCTTACTCCACCACGCTGCTCCAATGCGGGTTGGTGGAGATGCGGGTTAGTGGCCAACCCGCTGTCGGATGTTTTCAAACCGCCCATAAGGCCTCCGACAAGGCTTAACGACTGTTATCTATCGACAACAACCGGGACCGACGGCTTAACGTGCCCTCCGAAGCACGGAAACGTGCATGAAATTTTTTTGCCACTAGCGGTCACCCATCTCACACCTGACCGCGCCCGTTTGGCTTAGTTGCATAGATCGTTTGCGTTCTACGCTAACCGCCGGGCCATGCGCGCTTCTATCTATCTATATCTATTTAGCTCCACCCAAATATCAATTTGGGAGGAACTAAAATTTTTTTTTGTCTTGAAGTTCCTGTATTATAAATCAATGACCCATAGCTGTTTAAGCCGCCTTTTGTGTTTATTTTTGAAGTATCTTTGTATTGTACCTATGTATTCTTTATATTCGTGTGCAATAAAGAGTTTGTATTGTATTTATATTGTATTTAAGAAGTATTTGTGTAGAATATCAGCAAACATAATAGTTATCTTGAGGTGGCGCATTGAGTTTTGAGTTTAAAAAAAAAGCAAATCTACTTTGGCAAAGGGAGATCGACAGAGAGAGGCGAGGTGGTCATGCCCGGGGAGCGGCCACACTCCAACTGACTCATTTTGTAACTTGTATTATATGTTTGGATATTCAGAAAACTTCGATAGCGTGATTCAGTAATACCCATGGCGCCATCTCTTGATGAGTAGCGGAAGGTCACTACACTACTATAGGTACATATTATGGTTTCCCAAACTGCTTATACAAACTTTGAAAATTTTAAATAAATAAATAAATAAAATCTTAGTGTTAGGAAACCTATGTTTAGTGCCATCCAGCTCATCTTATTCAAGACAATAAAAATAAAACCTAGTATACGATAGTTTCTTTTCTTTTCTGTCTTGGCACTTGTCTTTGTATAGATACTTAATATCCATCTTAAATACTTTCTTTATATGATTCACATCTATTCTAGGCGTCCCTTGACGACTTAAATTTTGAAATACTTTATATCTACCTCAATTTATATAAATATCTAGGTATATTAATTCATAATGCTTTTGTATATGCTATCAAGAGAAGGGTACCACAGATTCAATAGGTAATGGGGCACCAATATTTTACGAATGGGACTTTAAAACAGCGAAACGCCGCGAAATATGCCGCTACCAAATGTTGGAACAATCTGCCGCCGCCTCTCCGTGACTTGCAATCGGTAAGTAGTTTTAGATATAAATTTAAAATTTATTTACTGAATACCCAAAATAAATTATAAAATACAAACCTAAAAGCAATAAAAAAATCCTGTACCCCCATAGCTAAACTGCCCTGTTTGTTTGTTTCTGTTATATATAAAATAATAAATACATATCTGGTTAGGCGATTTGTTATTATCATGTTACTTTCATTTTTCATAGGTTTAATAACCCAACAGTGGGCTTGGGTCATAATTACGCGCCCGCCCATCCAATATCTTTTATTTAGTCTAATAAGATATTAACTTTAAGCACATAGTAAACTGCAAATGATTTTGTATAGGTACTTAAGATAATTATTTATCACTCGCTGTTTGAACTATGCGAATACCGACAGGCTGCACTGAAAATCAGAAATCATCCTTTTTCTCAAATATACTACAACAATGCCACTTTTATATTTGTGACTCTATTTGATATTTTTAATTGTAAGCATTTTGTAGTTTTAAGAAGAAATAAAAAAAAAATCTATTCTATTCTATTCTATTCTATTCTAAACGCCTGTCTTGTCCGGTATCCGAAATACCCGTATCGCATTTACTAGCGGTTGGCAATACGCCAGGGATATCGTATTTTTTTCTTTGATTGATTGTGGCCAGCGAAAATATAAAACTAACAAACTGTAAGCTAAGAAATTCAGAAAACTTTACATAAACTAACTTTGAAACTTTACAGTTCGATCTAACACCTTTCGAAATGCTAAGCAAACTTTCTGGTACTTTGAAGGGTAAGAATTTTAGGGTTCTGTACGAAAAACAATATAGTGAAACTGCTATAGAATAACTATTATCATAAGTCCGTCTCTCATAGTCAATTTGCGATAAAATTACTTGGCCGAATGAGATGAAATTTGGTACTATTAAATTTACGTAGGCTCTCGTATCAATTCGTTTCATACATAACAGATAGTAAAATTAAATATAAAATACTTTTTTTTAAATATGTCTTGAAAGTTTCACTCGAATTTATTCAAGAAGTGGCTGTGTCAATGTAACATTCAGCAAATGCCTTAGTTCATGTTGAAATTATGATTCTTAAATAATTTAGGCTTTATTTTAAACCATTATTTGTATTTTATCTATAAAAAAATTCGATAAAATAATTTTTTGTAACCCATTTTTTTATTAAAAGCTGTTCGCTTATAAACGTGCTGTGTCGTTAAGTTACAGCGCTGATATTCAGCAAACGCTTTTAGCGGCTCTCTGGAAATCATATTACAATCGTTGTTACAATTTCTTCTTGTAATATCAGTTGAGTGTACAAACACCCTATGATATGGGTACCCAAAGCTGACGATCGGAACCAATCCAAAATATAAGTAAATAAATATTTTAATTTATAAAAGGCGCAATATGCACATAAAAATGTACAAAAGGCAATAATAAAAATAATAATAAAATAGATGTTAATGTACATTTCGTAATTGTGTTCTAGTAAGCTTTTTTCCTTTTATAAAAAAAACATTTTTTTTTGTAAACACCCATATTGTGCAAATAAAAGTCTTTGTCTTTGTAATATGTTAAGCACTTATGTTATTTCACACTGTAGGAACAGAGGATTTTGGTTGGCATTCCGCCAGAGGCTGCATTTTTCTTTCCTACAATGGCCGTGAGATACCCCAGAGGCCAAACAAACGTATAACTCAGACACTTCGTGTAATTAGTGTTTAGGGAAATTGTTCTTTACGTGCTTTGTAAAAAAAACGTTCGTGTTCGTAAGGGAGACTTTTCATATTTCAAGTATTTTACTCTAAGTAAACATATTAAATATTTATAGTGAAACCTACCTATTGTACTTCTAAGGGCCTTGTTCACCATCTCCAAGTAAAGTGTTGATTAGTTACGTCCCAAGTAAAGTTAATTGGAAAGTAAAAGTTATGAGTATGGGTCAGTCTATCATGTGATTGCTACTCTAAGTGCGTGCTACTCTAACATCGTAAAATTGAAATTGAAATTGAAATTGAAGTTACGGGTGACTTTAACCGACAATTAGCGTACTTGTCACTTTACTCGAAGGTGGTGAAAGAGGCTCTTAATGTTAATACGAGAGGCTGATTTACATTGGTCCAGTAACTAGATCCAGCGCGACTGGAATCCAGCACCACAATATGCTTTTCCTTTAACCGTTCTTCCTCAAATAATTAATTCGTAACGTGAAGCGAAACATTTAGATTTTTTGCATGAAGCAGTAGGACACAAAAATTTTCTTGACAGTATTTTAATTGGCGGCGCTTTCCAAGACGCGGAACACTCATTTTTGCTGCAAACTTGTTGTCACCCTAACAAAGTAAGAGTGTCAGAAGACACTGAATGTAAGCTGCCTGTATCGGCATGTAATTCTAATCTAGCGCTGGAGCCAGCGACTGGATCATTGTAAATCAGCCTAGTTTAAACATTTTAGTTTTTACTAGCAAATTAGGAAATGTCAAGGCTTTTCATGTGTTTACAGCGTACATCATTTTAAAATTTTCTATGAAAATTATAAAATTATGTAATTTTAGGCAAATTAATTCTTTATTTAATATCATAACAATTGTATTGAAATCAAGAAGACCTTTAATAATTAAAAATAAAATAATGCTCAAGACTAAGCCGCGTCAATAGGCACTCACCATGCTGATCTTCTATAAACTCTTCTTCGAGCGCTACTTAATTATTAAAATCATAAAGCGTTGCTACAATTTCTTATAGGTACCAATAATATTATGTTAAGCTCTTATGTGTGTGAGGGTTCCGGAACAGAGGGTTATATTTGGCACTACGCCAGAGGCTGCGAATTTTTTCCTCCCTCTAATGACCGTAAGATGTCCTAGTCTCTTGGCTATCTCACGGCTATGGTTGGTAAGTCTCTAAAGCCTAGGGCTTAGACGCTTACAAATAAATGTATAGCCGAGACACCTCGTGTAATAAGCGTTCGCAAAAGGGAAATGTGAAAAAATGTCGAAACTGACAATTAAATTGGTTAAATGGAATAAATAAACCGAGTTTTGTTTTTTTAGGGTTCCGTAGCCAAATGGCAAAAAACGGAACCCTTATGGATTCGTGATGTCTGTCTGTCTGTCTGTCCGTCAGTATGTCACAGCCACTTTTTTCCGGAACTATAAGAACTATACTGTTGAAACTCGGTACGTAGATGTATTCTGTGAACCACATTAAGATTTTCACACAAAAATAGAAAAAAGCAATAAATTTTGAGGGTTCCCCATACCTAGAACTGAAACTCATATTTTTTTCATCAAACCCTTACGTGTGGGGTATCTGTGGATAGGTCTTCAAAAATGATATTAAGGTTTTTAATATCATTTTTTTCTAAACTGAATAGTTTGCGCGAGAAACACTTCCAAAGTGGTAAAATGTGTTTGACTTCTAAAATAAGAGAATGATAAAACTAAAAAAAATATATATGACGTAAATTACGATGCAAACTTCCATCAAAAATTGGTTTGAACGAGATCTAGTAAGTAGTTTTTTTAATACGTCATAAATCGTAAACTATAATTTACCTTTCATTCAATCTTAATGCAATGATTTCTATGGATAATCAAAGGCAATGATGTATTTCTGTTGCCGCTATTGTTATACAAATACTAAAAATAGAATAAAATAAATATTTAAGGGGGCTCCCATACAATAAACGTGATTTTTTTATCGATAATGGTACGGAACCCTTCGTGCGTGAGTCCGATTCGCACTTGGCCGGTTTTTTTTACTTTAAAATTTAAAATCAAAATAAAAAAATCAAAATAAAATAAACGTTACACACTCATAGCCCCACAGTAAGGTAATTAATACCCTGTGTCGTGGGTGTTATGGACACACACAAAGACAGGAACACAAACACCCAGACCAAGAACAGAAATTTAAACTCATCATTCAAATTTCTGTTTCGCCGGGAATCGAACCCGGTCGGCGTAGAATGCGATCTACGCAGCAAAGCCTAACGGGCGCAATCGCATGTGACCATTAGTGGCAACCATTAAAGCGCGTTTTCGCGCTTCGGAGACCAGATTTAGCTGTCGGTACCGGTTGTTGTCGATAGATCACTGTCGATAAATAAACCTTGTTGGGGATCTCACGTGCGCTAATCCACATCTCCAGTAATCCGCATTGGAGCAGCGTGGTGGAGATCCGAGTTAGTTGTCAACTCACTGTCGGATGTTTTCGATCCACCCATAATGCCTCCGGCAAGGTTTAACGACTATTACCTATCGATAACAACCGTAACAGATGGCTTAATGATCCAAAGTACTAAAAAAAGGCATGAAATATTTTCCACTAGCGGTCACCGAGCCGCCGGGCCATGCGCGCTTCAAGTGATGAAATAGATCAACAGAAAAAAAAAACTATTGTCTATTCCTAAAAGAAAAGTAAGCCATACATTGGCTCTATGCCGAAGCTAGAAGGAAGGGTTTTATCCATTGATTTTTCTCGTTTTTATGTCGTAAATTTTAAATTTCAGTTAGGCCATCCAACCGTATCGTAAATAATAGATAACACTCCAAACTGAACGCATGTCTTCTCCCATATTGAAGGACTGGTTCTGGGGAGCTGCCAGCGCTGCGATAAACGAAGTTTGCCTTGTTTTATGCTTTTGATCGGGGATTTTCTGGTTCACCTTCACGAAAATAAAGGCAACTTCGTTTTTGACCATAGTTCCATAGGCCATCTAAATGGATGGCTGCAATTCTTTTTGCATTCCACTGCTGGGCCCGGGTCTCTCCCAATTATTGGGGAGGCTTAAAATTTAATCCACTGTCATATATTTGCAGCCGAACGTGAGGTCTCCGACAAGGTTTCATGACTGTTATCTGTCGATAACAATTGGGAATGATGACTTAACACAGTATGCATATGAAATTTGCCACTACCACCCATCACACACCCGATCGTGTCCTTTTGGCTTAGCTACTCAGATTGCTTGTGTTTAACGCTAGCTGCCGGCAATACACGCTTCAGTAACTGAGGCCTTAGTGTTAGTCTGCACACGCGAAAACGTTACTATCGCGTTTGCGTTAAGAATTTTACTATCGACCTTATTCCTTTCAGGTTAAGATCTATCTGTCCAATTTTAACTCGGACGCAGTAGTAACGTTTACGCGTTTACAAACTTACACTAAGGGCTCTGGATTCAAATACCGATCCTCTGACTAAGTGTTATGTTGATGTTTATAACTGCTTGGAAAACATGATATGTTTTGAAATATAACTTATTTCAATCAATCGTTGTTTTACATCATCATGCATACCAGGGGGTTATAAAAAACTCAAAATCATGTTATGTCCACTAATTTGAACTTGGATAGCATTTCGAAATATGGCCTAAATCCATTCCGCTGAGACAAGCGGAAGCGCGCACTAAGAAGCGCGTAGGGCTCGGCAGCTAGCGTAGAATGCAAGCGGTCTATGCAGCTAAGCCAGACGGGCGCGGTCTGATGTGAGATGGGCGACCGCTAGTGACAAAAAAAATCATGCGCGTTTCTGTGCTTCGATAACGTTAAGCCGTCGGTTGTTGTCGATAGATAACAGTCATTAAACCTTGTCGGAGGCCTAATGGGCGGTTTGAAAACATCCGACAGCGGGTTGGCCACTAACCCGCATCTCCACCAACCCGCATTGGAGCAGCGTGGTGGAATAAGCTGCCCAACGGGAGAGACCCATGCCCAGCAGTGGGACGCAAAAAGGGTTGCAGTCAATACACTAATAAAGCTGTATAAACGAAAAAAACATTCCTCGGGAGCATTTCAAAATAAATGCTGCCTGTTCAAACTCTTTCGCTATGTGCCGGAAAATTCACATTTTTTCCGGAAAAGTGTTTTGACGTGTGCTGAAAATTTTAGTTTTACTGGTGCTTTTTGTTACAGTATTCCATAAAACTGGCATTTTTTTATCCTGTATGTAATCCGGTCTTGGAATACCAAGTCAAATGAGATACTTTTAATGAGCTGTCAAAACGTGACATCCCCATACATTTTGTATGAGAAAATGATAAGTGACGTCACTTATCATATAGTCAATTGACTTCATTATTATCGATTTAAGCGGTAATAAAAATCAGGTACGAAAAAGAATTAACAATTATATTGCTTTCCAAGCGTGATTTAGTGCAACCTTTTTAAGGTAAGGATTTTGATTTTTTTGTGCATAGTGTCTGTTCGCGCCAACTTCATTCATGTGAATCAGTTCATCTGTTTGTCTGTCCGCATTTTTTAAAAATAAATGCACAGGACAGGTACAATTTTGTAAAACGAAATAAATGTTGCACTAATTGTTTAAGTAATAAACACGCCACTCCTTTTTGTAAGTCACAGCGTAGATGTAGGTATTGTTCCCGCTCGCACCATACGCTACTTCATTTTGTTAGTAGTAGGAATAAGGTCGATCAGCCTTCGGTACAAGGTCCAGGAGAACAAAATGCATCCACGTCATGTAACGTATCACGCGATTGCGGTAATGCGCCGCACTGCACTACATTACTGGGGACTGCGAAGATTAAAGTTTCTACAAAATACGGTCACCAATATTTGCTGCGTTGTTTAGTGGACCCTGGCTCGCAATGCGATTACATTACCAAACAGTGTTGCAAACGGTTATACCTACCGATCTCAAATAAAACACCAGTTCCCGGGCAAGAGAAGCGTTTAATTTGGACACTTGACTTTTAATACGACTATATAGATCATGAAAAGATTTCCACGATCCGAAATCTACTTGCGCGTTTGGATTTAATTTTAAATTTGTAACATTATAAGATTCTAACGTGTCCTTGAACTCAGTACGCAAGTATTCAAGGTCAGATGCCGTGTCAAGAAACGTGTCCTGTTCGTCTGACGAACTTAATGCACTTATAGATAAATATAAATACAGACGATTTAAAAATCTCTTGACAAAAAAAAACGAAGTGAAAACTTGAACATTAACGTTGTGCGTTTTTGATATTTTGAAATGGTTAGGAAATAATTTCGCACTAATTGCTTTTATTATCAGTATTATTTTTCATCTAGTATTTTCAGTAGGTTTTCATCTAGTAGTTTTATAAAGTACTCACTCATTTTCTTTCACTATTTCTTCGTCACTTTTTTCATTAATAGATGCACTTTGTTCAATTTCCATATTTTAAATACTTGATATAAACGAATTTTACAAGTATAGACAGTCGAGTCGACTAAGCTGTCACCCCTCCGTCTTGGTCTAAGACCCGGTGAAGATCGACCTTCACCGATCTGATAACTCGATGAGACATAATATTTTTTATCAAATATAATTTATAAACATACACGCCTATATAACTTATATCATAAAATTAAGCCTTACTTAACAACAAAACGTAATTTCATCTGTGACCGTGTACGTTCAACACTCATCCATCTAAACTCGACACCCGTCGCTCTAACGTGAATAAAGATCCCAGATTGAAGTTCGTAGGTCACTCCGTAAAATATGGTCCCTATGTCCTTACATCTCAATTACCGACCCTCTTAAAGTATACGTCCATAATTTATTATAATCTTGGCAAATGCTACTTTAGGGACCCTTTTGTATAATGTATTATGAAGGATGACATAAAGCGCAATGGTTACCATGCTTGATGCCAATCGACGGTCGACTCGACTCCAGTAAAGAAGAGTGTAAATTTCTATCCTTGGTCTTGGTTTTTGTGTACCTTGGTTATATAAGCATTAATTAATTGTTTATTTAATTAATTTGTATGCAAAATGGCCAAGCCACGAATTTTGAATAATGTGAAGAATTTGTGAAGTTAGGGAGTGCAGAGTCTGAGAGCTTGGCTCTGATAACTGATAACTTTTGACAGACGACCCGTGTGGCGTAATGTTTTCATGCCGGACTGCCAATTGTAGAGTCCCGGGTTCGATTCTCGGTCTGAGTGTTTGTGTTTCTGTCTTTTTATTTGTCCATGATACCCACGACACAGGGTATTTTCACCATACTGTGGGGCTATGAGTGTGAAACCTTTATTTTAGTGGAGGTACGAGGCTAGACCACATTCTCGTCTTTGCAATATTTGACTTTTTGACTTTTTATTTTTCTTAACGCAAGAATATTGCATAACAATGTTGTTTATATAATCGACACCTACCTTACTGACAGAAATGTTGCTGTAAATAAACTGTACTTATTTTAATTAGGCATTTTTGTATCCCATTGCTGGGCGCTGGGCACGGGGTATTACATTACTGTGGAAGCCTGAAATTTCTTATTTTCGGGAGTGTTTTTTACTTACTTTTTTCTCTTAGCTCAACATCTAGCCTTAAAGCATCAAAGGTACTGACTCACCCGTCAGTGGAGAGGGCATTGCGCCTCGCTTCAATACATCATTTTTGTGCCAAATCTGGGGCGGGGGGAAGAACGCACACATTTTAATTTTGTCATACATTCACAAATATTCTTTCATCGCTACAGACGCATACATTTCTAAATATGTCAATTTAAATTTTCAACACCGATACACACACACACTAGTTGTATATAACTAGAAGGCATATTGTGCATGCACGTTGGGACCAGGGATTCGCCCGTAAAGGCCACTCCTCTGACGGGTGTCATACTTGTCAGTACCTGTGATGCTCTAAGCATATAGCCCAAACGAGTAAGTTGCGATGACCGGAAAAAATGACATTCATTAAGCGAATATTTTATAACTATTCTTAATATAACATAAATATTTTGACTTTTTGACTTTACTCCAGCACGCTACTCCAATACGGGTTATTGGAATAAATAACGTTCTATCCTAATAGACTTAAAAACAATAAAAGGTCCCTTGGCTGCAATCCTTTTTCCCATTCCCATTGCTGGGCACGGGTCTCTCCCCATTATTGGGGAGGCCTGAAGCTTACTCCACAATGGTGCTCCAATGCGGGTTGGTGGAAATGCGGGTTAGTGGCCAACCCGCTGTCGGATGTTTTCAAACCGCTCATAAGGCCTCCGACAAGGTTTAACGACTGTTATCTATCGACAACAATCGGGACCGACGGCTTAACGTGCCCTCCGAAGTATGGAAACGGGCATGAACTTTTTTACCACTAGCGGTCACCCATTTCACACCCGACCGCACCCGTTTGGCTTAGTTGCATAGATCATTTGCGTTTTACGCTAATCGCCGTGCCATGCGCGCTTCAGATCCCTTAAAACATTACAAGCCACAGAAATATTTTTTGTCTCATATGTTTCCCAGAGAATAAAAGAAACGTTCGGAATACGTTTGTAATGCTGAACAATTTAAATTTCTTAGTATATTTTAAAGCTACAAAATAAGCTGCCGCTTAATACATTTGCAAGATAAAAGTAAAAAGTGAATTTACTTGCACATTTTATAAATGTAGTACTTTACTACATGGCAACATTATTTTTATTATTTTGGAGCAGACAAGGGGATGATTTTTGAAGTAAAAACTTCTTTAGCGGCGTTGTGCTCTTTTTTTAGGATGGGTAAAAAAATGTTAAACTCGCGTCCGCCCTTTGTACTTTTCGTTTTGAGTGCAATAAAGTATAAATAAATAAATAAATACTGTACTGTGAATTCTCCGCCAGAGTCATTGCTGTTCTCGGCAATCAACAATAGTTCAAGACTTAACAAAAACAGCAAGAGTTTCTATTATGTTAAAAAAAACAACGGGTTGCACTCCGGTAGTGCCGGCAGAACTGAAGAGTGAAAACTTGAACATTAACGTTGTGCATTTTTGATATTTTGTAATGGTTAGGGAATAATTTCGCACGAATTGCTTTTATTATCAGTAGTATTTTTCATCTTGTATTTTCAGTAGGTTTTCTTCTTGTATTTTTATACAGTACTCACTCATTTTCTTTCACTATTTCTTCATCACTTTTTTCATTAATAGATGCACTTTGTTCAATGTCCATATTTTAAATACTTGATATAAACGAATTTTGCAAGTAAGTATAGACAGTCGAGCCGTCATCAGCTGTCACCCCTCCGTCTTACGAATATTCGATCAGGCCACGTGTCCTGACGCGAGTTTAATATTTTTTAACCATCCCAAAAAAAGTGCACAACGCCGCTAAAGAAGTTTTCACTTCAAAAATCCGTTAATAAAACCTACTCGACATTTTTGCTGCGTAAAATAGAATTTGTAATACAAAGCGCAGAGTACAAACATTTGCTAGTGTCTCGGTGTGAACGGAATTGCACTCTAGTGAAAAGCGTACACTTGTTGGATTATTTCAGAGAAAGCTACATGATAATAAACTACGTTGTGTGGAAACGCACTTTCCAAATTAGGTTTCTGCTTCCCTGATGTCAATGTATATAAGTTCTTCTTTTTATAATTTCTACTTCAATAAATTTGTACTACTGTCACTTCTAAATTAATCTTTTTATAATTTTGTACTACTGTCACTTCGCGGAAAACATCTGATTTTTCAAACTTAAAATGTATCTATGTATCAAATTGCACTTGTAAGATAATATATACACACACATATCAAGAAAAAACACTATTTTTAACACTTATGATATTTTTTGATATATTGGAATGGTTTGGAATACTTTCGCACGAATGGATTTTATTATCAGTATTATTTTTCATCTATTATTTTCATTAGGTTTTCATCTAGTATTTTCAATAGGTTTTCATCTATATATCTTCTTAATCTATCTATCTATCTTTTAATAAAGTACCTACTCACTCATTTTTTTTTCACTATTTCTTCGTCACTTTTTTCATTAATAGATGCACTTTGTTCAATGTCCATATTTTAAATACTTAATTTAAACGAATTTTACAAGTATAGACAGACGAGCCGTCATCAGCTGTCACCCCTCCGTCTTATGAATATTCGATCAGGCCACGTGTCCTGACGCGAGTTTAACATTTTTTACCCATCCCAAAAAAGCGCACAACGCCGCTAAAGAAGTTTCACTTCAAAAACCTATTTTGCGAACTAGTCCCTTATCCCTTGAAGGCTGTAACCCTTTATACGTCCCACTGCTGGGCACGGGTCTCTCCCCTTTATTGGGGAGGCTTTGAGCTCCACCATGCTGCTCCAATGCGGGTTGGTGGATACGTCCCTTGAAGGTACATAATCTATATATACATATAATAAATCTGTAACAAGTCGGTTTCTGTACATTGAAGATATTTGAAAAAAACTGTCACTAGGGCTATTTATTAGCGTAATAGAACCCAAAACAATGATTTTTAGAATTATTGTCTGTTTGTCTGTTTGTCTGTTTATCTGTTTGTCTGTTTATCTGTTTGTCTGTTTATCTGTTCGTTTGTGCGCGCTAATCTCAGGAACGGCTTAACGTAGAAGGATGCGGTTTTCACTGAAGTATTGGTATTTTTTTGGATTAATATTTAGGGTTTGTTTTATTTAAATCGGTTCACAAACAAAAAAGTTACGTCAATTTCAAGAATGATGAAATGGATGAACACCTGCACGCTATAATAAAGTTAATGCGAGCGGTCACACCACAAGTTTCGATAACTACTAACATCTCTTAATATTCTGATAGCAAGTTTTCAAACACTTATGCTAGATTTCATCTCTAAATATTTAAAAAAACCATACATATCATATCACCACATATTCAAAGAAATCCTCAATACAAAATGTACAAAACCTTAACAAAACGAGGCTACTGCCGACATCTATGTTCACATTCAGAACTATTTAGTGATCTGTTGCAAATTCGGTATATCGACAATTTAGTTTACACGCTATACGATAGATGTCGTTGTTATTCATTTATTCATATTTAATTGCTTTTTACAGGTGCGTCACAGGGGACATGACCCCCCCCCCCCCCAAAATCCCTCACTCATGCGTAGATGGAAGGCGAATCAAGCCAATTTGAGACACCTCTTCCCCAAAATTTCTTAGTGACCCCCCACCAAAATTTCTTGGCGACCCCCCCCCCCCAAATTGAAGGCTGCGACCGCACCTGGACTCGCGTGGCGCAATGGTTACCATGCCGGACTGCCAATCGAAGGGTCTCGAGTTTGATTCCCGGCGAAGCAGAAATTTGAATGATGAGTTTAATTTTCTGTTCTCGGTTTAAGTGTTTGTATTTCTGCCTCTGTGTGTCGCATGGTACCCATTACACAGTGTATATTTTCCCCTACTGTGGCGCTATCAGTGTGAAACGTAAAAAAATCAAAGTGTTCTACCGACTTTACTATGCTGAGTGTTCTTTTCAAAATGATAGCTACGTCTCCATATCATGATTACACCACCAGTCGAAGGTTAAAGTTCCACAGGCCGCTTTGCACGCTCCTTTTGATGTTTGAACGGATGTGTAAGTTATGGGACAACCTTCCAGCTGAGGCATTTCCAGTGGACTTTGACATAGGGTTCTTCAAGAAAGCTGTAAAGAAAGCTCTTCTTGAAAGCCGGCAGTGCTCGGGTGGCTTCGCTGGGGTTGCCCGTTTTCATAGGCGACAGTGATCGCTTAACCACGCGGCCTTTCTGCCTCTTTGTTCGGCTTATTTATAAAAAAAGTGATTTCGAATAAACGAATAAGAAATTGCCGAGGGTCTAATAAAAAAATGTTATAGAAATGAGCAGACGTTTTCAGTGGTTAATTTAATAAGAGCTATTACATACATGCGCAGTACTGGCACTGGTGTTATACTAATATGCTAAAGCGTCACGGCAGCAGCACGGCATGGTGTTCACGCCCAGAATAATATTAGTAATCGATATATTTATTTCTGATGCTGTGTGAAGGGTTGTTAATAGGACCAATTGACTCTTAATCGCGTAGGGCCTGATCCTCTCACGCGGCTCCAATTCAGGTTGATGACGTCTTCATTGTTAGTGGCCTAACTGCTGTAAATCGCTCAAAAGACCTCCATTAAGTATGAACGACAGTATGTTAACGACAATTGCAACCAACGTGTAAGCAACCAAGAATTTGACTAACCAACTACTAACCACGCCTAACATAGCGTAGACATTTCACCACCTTTCTGCAATATATTTAAGTTACATAATGATAATGAATCTATGCATTATTTGCAGCACAAATTATTTAATTATAATGATCCTTTCCGCGGGCACAGCAGTACTATCTAAACACTTTAAAAACAGGCTATTATAGTACGTTTAATTTGTAAAGAGAAACTGATGATAACGACTGAAAAGTCGATTATAAGAGGAGTACAGTAAGATTGTAAGGACTCAGGAAGAATGTATCTACTCAACATAATAATATGAACTTTTGTATCATAAGTAATTTCATAAAAGGTAACAATAATCCAAGGGACAGTGGAGGGCAAGCGGTCACGAACGAAATTGCAACCTCATCAGCAACGACCACGCTGACAAGAGTGAACGACTAAGGAGGAGGAGGAACAAATAATCCAACTCTAATCAAGCCTTTTGTACAAGTCTTTATCTACGCGGACGACGTCGCGGGCACAGCTAGTGTTACATATGTACATAACTACGAATTGTGTACCTTATCATTTGTATACATAAAATTTGTAGTAACTAGGTACATATAAAAAAACCACAAGAGTTACGTAACTGTTAATTAGTTCACAATGACCGGTTTATGTAAAAAAATGTAGTACCTACATTTTGTAAATGTAGTACCTACCTAAAAATGTAGTACCTACATTTTTTAGTTTTTAAACTACATTAAGTATTTATTTTTAATTTTTTAGTTGGAAAAAAAATAAAAATAAAAAAATTATAAAATTGACAGTGGCGGGTATTTGTGGAAATTATTCAATCCAAATACGGGATTGAATAGAGATGAAACTAGAATCATAATATTATTCCTTATCCCATTAGTTTCATTATTAAGGTTGAATAGATTTATGTAAATGACCCATTAAATAATATCGAATGGGACCTTTCATTTTAAAGTTGGGTCAGTGTAAACATTGCTAAAGTTCAGAAAAACATCACTTTGTTAGCTTTACATATAGCTATTTGAAGAGCTACAAGTCCAATTAAAAAATAAAATTAGTGCGTAATAACTAATAATCCAGTTTTATATAGTACAAACTGATGACAAATGTTTTCACCTTTTTTTAGAAAATAATCCTTTAATCGGGGAATTTTAGAAAAAACATAAACACAAAAACATAATTATATATAACTTATTTGCTCCTTCTCTGTAGCTTCGGGATTCAGAATAGAGCTACGGTATCCCCTGTCTGATCGTAAGAGGCGACTAAAAGGGGGCTTCCGGGGATGCCGACGGTGAGAGTGGGGCTTGACCCGTCCAGCTAGCAGCCCCGGGAGGGACGGCGGTTTATGCGTGGCCGCATGCCGCCGTGAACACCTGAAGGTGCAAGATGCACATCTGCTCTCCCGAAGATGGGCCCGTTCTGGTGCTCCCCGCGTGGAGGACACCGGTGCGCTCCTATGGAGATCCCGGAGTCCTCACAAATGCAGAGGCAGGCCACCGAGGGAGTTTTAGTGCGGTCAAATCCCACATAACCCAGTATCCTCTCCCAAGGTGTCGGGTACCTTTTGAAGGTTTCCCCCGATACCAAAAAAAAGGTGTATAAAGAAGCCTGGTGTTTTTTTAAACCTTTTTATTTCCTATTGCTGCGCAGGGGTCTCCTTCTCTCGAAATTCAGAGGGATTTAGGCCGTAGTCCTCCACGCTGGCTAAATGCGGATTGGTAAAGATCATGCTTTCGAGCTTAAAGCTTTGAACTTAGTATTTCCGTGTCAGAGACCGCGGGTCATACAACTCGGCCATCGCTGCTATAAGTACTCGTATACAGATAGCTTCTGATACATCAACTTTACTCACAATTAGACATAAATATAAATTAATAACCTTCGTATTTAATAATAGGTTCCTACTTACTTTCAAAAGTGAGAATAGAATGTTCATATATTTTAAAATAGTACTTACACCTTAACACATATAAATGTACCTACTCGTAGTGCCTTTGTATGAATACAGTGCAAGCTAAAAGAGCTTCATACAAAGGGCCTTTATTATATGAAATCTCATATCGAGGTAGACTTTTGCCATTACGGCATCGTTTTGACTGTATTAGAAAGTAAACTCCACATACCTAATAATTTCAAAATATTTTTAAAATGTTAAATATAATTTCCCTTAGGTACTCCTTCGACTAATTTGAGGAGTTACAAAGACAAAGACAAAGAAAACATGATGATGTAGAAGATAATTAATTCAAATATTGCTCGACAAGAAATAATTTTTTTTACTAAAGGACCTTTTTTGGTATCGGGGGAAACCTTCAAAAGGTACCTGGCACCTTGGGAGATACCGGGTTATGTGGGATTTGTACCGCATAAAAACCCCCTCAGTGGTCTGCTTCTGCGCTTGGGGAGGACTCCGGGATCTCCAGTGGAACGCACCGGTGTCCTTTACGCGCGGCGCCCTAGAACGGGTCCATCTTCGGGAGAGCAGATGTGCTCTCCTGCACCTTCCGATGCTTACCGCAACATACGGCCACGCACACATCGCCGTCCTTCGCGGAGCTGCTGGCTAGATGGATCGAGATCCCACTCTCACCGCCCAGTTTTATTCGCCTCTTACAGTCCGGCAGGAGATACCGTAGCTGTATTCTTAATACCAAAAATACAGGGACTAACGATACCTACCTACTTATCAAATCGTTACTTTTTTTTAGAGTTTTATAGTAAGTGGTAGAACGTTCAAGGGCTTACAAGGTAATACTAGAGAATCCCTGAATTTTTAAAATTTTGATGGAAGGGTTTGTTTGCCGGTCATAATAGCACGAAATGACCATGTACCTCTGGAGTAGTTAATGTTTCTACTTCCTGGGATTTCAGACAAGAATGGCACTTATTTGAGGCTTAATTCACGGTCTTCAGCACCCACATAATACCATACAATTCATGCTACTCCAGTTTTTAATAATTTAAATTTTTAGTTCAAAATATGAGAAAGAAACAAAGATTGTATTACGAAAGATAAAATTGTATTTCCTTAAACAGTTCTTACAATATTATGATCAAAATGCAAAAGTTGTCCAAAAAATTATACCACGTAAATGATTAAAAAACAATCTTCTCAAATTAAAATACGAGTATATAGAGCAGCGATGGCCGAGTAGAGCAGCGATGGCCGAATGGTAAATCCGAGCGCGGTCTTCAACGCGACCGATTCCGGGTTCAAATCCTCGGCGGGCACCTCTGACAAAGAAATTTGTAATGTGCGAATTTATCGCTGCTCCACGGTGATGGAAAATATCGTGATATTTAAATGATTACGATGTTCTCCATCGCCGTGCATGCCTGAGAGAAATTCATAATTTCTCGAAAGCATGACGTCCACCAATCCGCACTTGGCCAGCGTGGTGGACTATGGCCTAAATCACTCTCACTTGTGAGAGGAGACCTGTGCCCAGCAGTAAGTCATAAAAAAAAGGTTGAAAAAAATAATACTGACATAATATCTCAGCAATGACAAAACAAGCCTCCATATTTTATCTCATTGCCCATCTCTTTCTACCTGCAGACAAATAACAATAATTCCTCCAATTTAATCTCGCAGGTTAGAACAGTTTGCAACTCGGCAGACTGAACATCTGAACCTCTAGCAACGGCCTGTCTAACTAGAAATGCCCACGTAGATAATCTCAGAGTAGTTCACCTCTCGACCCTTACTATTGGCACCATAAATAAGTGTTTTCAGTATAAATATGTATTTTTATGTTAATTTTATTTTGTTTCACTGATGGAAACAAGTTACCACAGGAATGAAAATTATTTGAGCTACAGTCATTTACCATGTCGTTACGCTTCAGTACCTGGATTCAAATACCGATCCTCTAAGTGTTATGTTGATGTTTATAACTGCTTGGAAAACATAATGTTTTGAAATATTGAGGACCCGCGTGGCACAATGGTTACCACGCCGGAATGCCAATCGAGGGGTCCCGGGTTCGATTCCCGGCGAAACAGTAATTTTAATGATTAGTTTAAATTTCTGTTCTTGATCTGAGTGTTTGTATTTCTGTCTGTGTGTGTGTGTCCATGGTACCCACAACACAGGGTGTATCTACCCTACTGTTGGGCTATGAGTGTGAAAATATTGGTGCAACAATTGTAACTGCATTTGATCTCAAATTTGACACTAACTTGCCTGAAAATGCAAATGGCGGGTCTTAACACCATACGGTCTACACATATGGTGATACATTGAATTCACAAAGAAAAAAAATCGTATATAACCTACATAAAACACGATGAAAACCATAGTACGGGGTCCGTAACTTGAACACTACTCTGTAATTACTCATAATAGTCCAAAAGTTCCTCTTGTAACAATAGCAGTCCAAAGTGAAAGATTATTTAGGCCAACTTCGCGCATTATGCAAAACTTTGCCACTTTGCATAATTATGTCATAAAAATTTAATACCTTAAGACGATGGGGTCAGTGAAACGTTCTCCTGTAAATTTAAACGCCTCCGTTAAAGTAATTGTTGGTAGTTGTTCTTGTTAATTTGTTAAGGGCGGATGCAAAAGGTGTTACGTGTAAAATATTATTCATGGAATCCATGTTGACTCTAATTTTAATGATTTGAATCATCTTTTATTTTGTAATGTTCATGAAGACTACATATTTCTGCCCTTTGGTGTTGAAACGGTAGGACCATGGGGCTCAGTATAGAGCTACGGTATCCCCTGCCTGATCGTAAGAGGCGACTAAAAGGGGGCTTCCGGGGTTGTGGACGGTGTAAGTGGGAGCTAGATCCGCCCAGCCAGCAGCTCCGGGAAGGACGGTAGTATGTGCGTGGCCGCATGCTGCCGTAAGCTTCGGAAGGTGCAGGAGAGCATAGGTATCTGCTCTCCCGAAGATGGGCCCATTCTGGGCGCCGCGCGTGGAGGACACCGGTGCGTTCCACTGGAGATCCCGGAGTCCTCCCCAAGCTCAGAGGCAGGCCACCGAGGGGTTTTTAGTGCGGTCAAATCCCACATAACCCGGTATCCTCTTCCAAGGTGTCGGGTACATTTTGAAGGTTTCTCCCCGATACCAAAAAAGGACCATGGGGCTCAGATTCTAAAGTTTTCATTAAGCATTTATCCTGACGATTGATCCAGGCGACAGGTGACCAGAGGGCTGGCACTTATCTCGGTCAAATAATAGCTTTGGCTGTTCAACGAGGTAATGTTTCCAGCATTCTGGGCCCTCAGGGCAGTAATTTGGATGCCGTTTTTTACATTGATTAGTGTACATTTTTATTTTTAGTGTTGGTTTATTTAAATTTTTTAAATGTTCACCTTTTTAGGGTTCCGTAGCCAGATGGAAAAAAACGGAATCCTTATGGATTCGTCATGTCTGTCGTTCTGTCTGTCTGTCCGTCCGTATGTCTGTGACATTTTTCCGAAACTATAAGAACTATATTTTTGAAACTTGGTAAGTATAATAATATGTATTCTGTGAACCAGATTAAGATTATCACACAAAAATAGAAAAAAAAAAACAATTTTTTTTTCATCAAACCCATACGTGTGGGGTATGTATGGATAGGTCTTCAAAAAAAATATTGAGGATTCTAATATCATTTTTTTCTAGACTGAATAGTTTTCGCGAGAGACACTTCAGAAAGTGGTAAAATGTGTGTCCCTGTAACTTCTAAAATAAGAGAATGATAAAACTAAAAAAATATATGATGCAAATTACCACGCAAACTTCCACCGAAAAGTGCTTTGAACGAGATCTAGTAGTAGTTTTTTTACGTCATAACTACAAGAACTTTTATATTATGTTACTTCTACGGAACCCTTTATGAGCGAGTCCAACTCGCACTTGGCCGCTTTTTATTTTTATTGTTGAATTATAAAATAAATAATACATGAATCGAATAATATACAAGGTATGTTCAAATCTCTATATAGGTCTATCTTCTTTGTCGGTGATAGAACTTTTATGGTTCAACTGGGGAAGCACCCCAGCTGCACACACTTCTGTGGTAAATTAATAATATTGTTTTACGGAAGAAAGGTGCACTTGCCCACCACATTTTTGCCACCACACGTTGCGTGGCGCAATGGTTACCATGCCGGACTGCCAATCGAGGGGTCCTGGGTTCGATTCCCGGCGAAACAGAAATTTGAATGATGAGTTTAAATTTCTGTTCTCGGTTTGGGTGTTCGTGTTCTTGTCTTTGTATGTGTTAATGGTACACACAGTACACAGGGTATTAATGACCTTACTGTGGGGTTATGAGTGTGTAATGTTTTTAATGAGTGTTTAATACTTATTTAGCAGTACATTTTCGTGGTCTGAGTTTGATCGTGGCCCGGTTAAGGGGTTAGAGGGGAGATATATTATACGTTGTAATTGATATTGGAACTAGCGGCCGCCCGCGACCTCGTCCACGTGGACTTTAGTATTAGTCATAGCCTAATTTTTATTGTATAATCTTGGTGTACAATAAAGAATATTTGTATTTGTAATGTTATATAGCCTATAGCTTGCTTAATAAATGGACTATTCAACGCAAAAATATTTTTTTCAATTCGAACCAGTTCAACCAGTAGTTCCTGTGATAAGCGCGTTCAAACAAACAGACCAAGAAAGTAACTCTTAAGCTATATATATTAGTATAGATTATAGTGAAAACGTTTGATTTTGGTGATATCTACCTTTATTAATTGGGTTGGTTTCCGGATCCAGATCCATTGCTTTCACCTTCTTTGTTCTCCTCATTCTGATGATTTTAACAGCGTGCGGTATCGCACTTCATTATTCTCAGGGCATCTGGCTGGATGGTTTGAGGTTCCACTCTAGCCGACCGCAACCGCAGATGACCTTTTAGTGGCATTTTACGTTAAGACAGGCAATACCGTAGCTCTTTGTCTTGATGCCGGGGAAAGGACCAGAATATAAATACATATGGAAAACATAGTTTTTACTGGACAAGCTCCGGCAGAATAAACCGGTAATGGCGACACGAACTCGTTTTGTATGAGTTATGATGTCACAAGCGAGTTTGTGGTCATTTTATGGATTTGCCAACTACCGCCATTGTGTTAAGCCTTAATGGGCTATTCTGTGCCGTAAATAGTTGCAGCGATATTGTTAAAAGCCGAAAAATGCAAGATTAAACTATCCTATCCCATACATTTGACTTGATCGGAGGGTCCTGGTTTCCATTTCCGGCGAAGCGGAAATTTGAATGATGAGTTTATAATTTCTGCTCTCGGTCTGTTACGGACGAGAAAACCACATCATAATAGGTTAATTTTTTGCGTCGAGAATTAAAAAAACACGACATTTAAATTAATATAAAATTTATTTGTAGGAAGATTTATGTCACAAATATTGAGAAGGTTACAACCGTTAAAGCGACATGAGATCGTTTGCTCTGAGTAACGGCTGGAAATGTCCTATACCAATACAGATTTATGAGGTCCCTTACACTGCGTTACCCTGTTAGTGGTTCTTGTATAGTTCATTGAATTTATTGGTATATTTTGAAATATTTTTGCTAGTTGGTAGAACTATTAGTCTCTGTAGCTTTGGGATTAAAAATAGAGCTACGGATCGTAAAAGGCGACTAAAAGGGGGCTCCCGGGGATGCGGACGGTGAGAGTGGGAGCTTGACCCGTCCAGCTGGCAGCCCCGGGAGGGACGGCGGTGTATGCGTGGCCCCATGCCGCTGTGAACACCTTAAGGTGCAGGAGAGCACATCAGCTCTCCCGAAGATGGGCCCGTTCTGGGATGCAGCGCGTGGGGGACACCGGTGCGTTCCTTTGTAGATCCCGAAGTCCTCACAAACGCAGAGGCAGGCCACCGAGGGGGTTTTAGTGGGGTCAAATACCACATAACCCGGTATCCTCTCCCAAGGTGTCGGTTACCTTTTGAAGGTTTCCCCCCCCCGATACCAAAAAAAAGGTGGTAGAACTATTATGGTTCACCCGAGGAAGTAACACCGCTGCACCCACTTCTGCCGTGAGCAATTCTATTGTGTTTCGGTGGAAAGGTGCAGTTGCCGGCCACACTTACATGAGGCGACCACCAGCCTCCGGAGTAGCAGCGCAACTGCATACGACCTCAGACAAGACTAACCTATGCTTGATTGAGGTTGTATGTAGATGGCTCGTCTGCTACTCCATTAAAAAAATCTTTGTTCTGTAGATCTTTAGGAAACTATAAGAAATGACATGTACTTTTGTTTTATCAGAAAGTGTTTATTAGAGCTAAATTACCGCTTGTATTCCTGAGATAACCGTTCTGAAAACTATTGGAGTCCTTATGGGCTATTGTACAAATTTAATCGGAGCTAACAAAAGTAAGAAAAAGTCCCAATTTCTACAGTGCCCGCTAAGAACTAGCTCTAATCCCGACTGGATCATCTAAGTGAAACTCAGATAACCATGAGATGAAGCCTCATTCTCGTAGCATCCTGTGGTTTGCTTGCTTGTTTGCTACTCTACTGGCTGCAATCATTTTTGCGTCCCATTGCTGGGCACGGGTCTCTCCCCATTATTGGGGAGGCTGGAGGCATTATTGAGGAATTGGAGCTTGCTCCATCACGTTGCTCCAATGCGGGTTGAGGAAGATGCGGATTAGTGGCCAACCCGCTGTCGAATGTTTTCAAACCGCCCATAATGCCTCCGAACAGGTTTAACGAATGTTTTATCTATCGACAACAACCGGAATCGACGGCTTAACGTGCTCTCCAAGGCACGGAAACGCGCATGAAATTTTTGCCACTAGCGGTCACCCGTCTCACACCCGACCGCGCCGGTTGACTTAGCTACATAGATCGCTTGCGTTCTACGCTAGCCATCGGGCC
The DNA here is from genome assembly GCA_911387765.1 of Pyrgus malvae. NCBI lineage: Eukaryota > Metazoa > Arthropoda > Insecta > Lepidoptera > Hesperiidae > Pyrgus > Pyrgus malvae. The sequence continues at coordinate 11,251,806 of OU426969.1, forward strand.
ATGCGTGCTTTCATGGCCATGCTACCCTATTAAAAAAAACCTCAAGTCGGGTTGTATTTAAAAGACATCAATCATTAAATTTAGTCGTAAGCTTAGATCATCAAAGGTACTGACTCACCCGTCAGGTGTCAATACCTGTGATGCTCTAAGGTCGCAGGTCTCTTTGAAAGGACACAACACAGTCCCTCATGTCACAAATTATCCATATTTATGTCCAGTATGGTTACGGCTATTAAGGCGACGTGCAGTCGTTCGGTCTGAGTAACGGCAGGGAACTGCCTGTACGGATACGGATTTATGAGGTGTCTTGCGCTATGTTACCATGCTGGTGGATCTTGTATTAGTTTATTGAGGTTATATTTTGGGACATTAAAAAGTACTTAACTTCTGCGGTAGGGCTCAAAACTCAATAGTGTACAACTAACTAAGATTAGTATTTGTAAGACAACAGTCTTTAAACTTAGAAAGAGGTCTTATACTCTGTTTAAAATTATCTTAGGGCAGAAGCGTCAAAAGAAAAAAAATATATAAATAAAAAAATAGACGAACCGCGTTGTGTAATGCTTACCATGCCGGACTGCCGATCAGAGGGTCTCGGGTTCGATTCTCGGCGAAGTAGAAATTTGAATGATGAGTTTAAAATTTCTTAACTTAATTTTTAAGTGTTGCATATGCACAGGTGCAATGTTTACTGTGGTTATTTGTGCTTGGTTGTAATTCTATCACTAGAGCAACCAAAGCGAAACTCATACGCACCGTTGTCTTCTCTATCTTCCTTTATGCTTCCGAAACCTGGATGCTAAACGCTCGAATAAGATACAGAATTGACGCATTTGAAATGTGGTATTGGAGAAAAATGTTGAATAATCTTGGATGGCGCGACGCACAATTCTGAAGGAGCCAAACATTCAAACTCGCCTCTCAACTACATGAGAGCTTATGAGTACTGAGCTTTTTGGTCACGTAGAAGACGAAAACCTGATAACCTCGAAAAGCTTATAGTTGTAGGCCACCTGAATGAAAATCGAAGTAGAGGAAGATCTTCTACTCGGTGGACAGACATTGTCTAAGACTGTGCCAAGCCGACGTACACGAATCCTTGCGTCTGTCGCAAAGTAGATCAAAATGGAGGACTTATGTAGGTAGATTGGATCTTGGTGGTCACGACCCTCAGACATGAGGAATCGACGAAGAAGAAGGTTGTAATTAGCGTAATGAATGGAGCGTAACTCACGAAAATGCACTCGTCCCACACTCGCACGTTTCTTATCGCTTGCACTTAAAGCGGGTCCGCGTAGCTGCTTGTGTGCGCTCCTAATATATTAAATGATTTATTTGAATTGTAGTAATTAGTTTTATGACTGATTTTAATTACCAAAGAGTCACACAGAGACACGACTGCACTGTTTGGCGTCCGCAGGGGAACGCCAATATAATGATTAGTAGTAGATGAGTAGCAGACGCGTATGCAGGTCATGTTGTGTTAAGTGGTCGCTGCAGCGCATATATATTTACACACAATCTCAAGCAAGCATAGGTAAGTCTTGTCCGTGTTTATATTATGATGTAGTTGCGCTACTTTCCGGAGGCTGATGGTCGCCTCACGTAAGTCTAACTAGCTTCTGCACCTTTCCACTGGTAAACAATAAAATTGATTCACGGCAGAAGTGTGTGCAGTGGTGGTGGAAAAGTACCCTAAGGCTGACCGCATACATTCGTTTCCCGTATTCGATTTCCTGATACGTAGTTTTAATATCGAATTACAGTGGAACCTTAATATTACGTACCTCAATATAACGACTACGACAGCAAAATGTTTGTAGTCCCTTTGAATTGTCCATAAAATTCAATGTAAAATATTAGACCAGGGTCGATAATTTAGAAAATTTAAAAAAGTAAAAAAATATCACGAAGTTTTGAACGGATGCATACAGAGTAGTCAAATATAGTCTCACAAACGACACTTCGATATTGTTTATTTAAAATTATTTCAATTTTTTTTTATATTATAAATGTAAATTTTAAAATTTAGCTCAAAATTGAACATAATTTGATTATTTACTTCCGGTAATACTCACGTAGCATAATTGATGATGTTCAACTAGTTTCACATAATTATTAAAAAAAATCGGATTCGAGATTTTACTATTTGCATTTTCTGAGAACATTTGGGATATTAATTTATATTTTTTATGTTATTAATTATCATCCCATCAGAAAGTAGAGATTTCAACGAACAAAAAGCATACCAACATTTTAAAAAAGCAGATATTTTGACATGAGAATTTTCCATTGAAAACCAGGATGATTTTTCGATATAAAGTCAAAATGAGGTGAAAAAATCTATATTTTAAACAGAAAAAAATACTGTTGTTTAAAGACATAAAAAGGTAAGTTATCACCAAATTTTAAATATATTTTTTAGCAAAAGACAAAAATAAAAAACCAAAAACTTTGTTATTTGAATATTTCACATAAATTTTGAGGTTATGTGAAATAAGTGTAAATTCAAAAGTTATAGATCTTTTTATTACCTACATTTTTGCCATTTCACTTTTTTCATAGGACTTGCATAATTGATGATGTTCAACTAGTTTCACATTATTATTTAAAAAAATCGGATTCGAGATTTTACTATTTGCATTTTCTGAGAACATTTAGGATAGTAATGTATATTTTTTATATTATTAATTATAATCCCATCAGAAAGTAGAGATTTCAACGAACAAAAAGCATACCAACATTTAAAAAAGCAGATATTTTGACGTGAGAATTTTCCATTGAAAACCAGGATGATTTTTCGATATAAAGTCAAAATGAGGTGAAAAAATCTATATTTTAAACAGAAAAAAATACTGTTGTTTAGGACATAAAAAGGTAAGTTATCACCAAATTTTAAATATATTTTTTAGCAAAAGAAAAAATAAAAAACCAAAAACTTTGTTATTTGAATATTTCACATAAATTTTGAGTTATGTGAAATAAGTGTAAATTCAAAAGTTATAGTAATATATATTATCTTTTTACTACCTACATTTTTGCCATTTCACTTTTTTTCATAAGACTTGTAGTGTAGTTTTGCCGGAAATCGACATAAACCGTTATTTACCCTTTAAAACTCACCCCCTCCCGATCTCAGATCGCCCGTAAATTTTCTTCCTATCATTTTTGTTACGAATATATTCTCTTCCTTTTCCAATGAGCTTCATTCTCCTATAGTTATTTTGGTCTCAAAAATTATCGACGCTTGTCTATATACTTTTACATTGCCATTTTTTTTCGAATAACCTCTGTATAACAAATTTTCAACTATCAAAAAGGTGTTAATTTTATATGTATAATTAACGAATTTTATCAACCCAAAACTTTAAAATTATGCGCGTAAAAGCGTTAGACGTTGGTATTCTCCAGAGTATTCTGGCGGAGCCAGCTTCAGAACAAGCTAAGCGCGTATATGCTTTTGTCAATGCATCCCTTCAAAATAGAACGTAACAATAAAATTTATAAAACTGTATTTTTTATATATTTTAGCTGCATTTTTTTTCTTTTGTTGTAAGTAGCGTAAGGTCCAATGGAGTTGTCATATACTTATGTATAAAAACTCCCAAATAAATAAGATTATAAAAAAAACTTTAAAATAACTTTCCCACCAATATAACTGAATAAAATTATTTTTTACTTCTTAATAATAAATTTTAGATTAACCGAATTACTAATATATTCGAGTCATTTTGTGTACAAAGCCAAATTGGCATCAAAAAAGCTTGGTGTCCTCAACAGAGCAAGGCAGTCTTCACTGCGGGGTAACTCCTGACGCTGTATAAGGCCCAGGTCAGACCCCACATGGAGTACTGCTCCCATCTCTGGGCAGGAACACCAAAGTACCAGCTACACCCATTTGACTCCGTTGAAAAGCGCGCAGTCCGAATCGTTAACGACCCAAGATTGACTGACAGGCTAGAACCGCTTAGCTTGCGAAGAGACATAGGCTCGCTCTGCGTGTTCTACCGACTTTACTATGGTGAGTGCTCCGAGGAACTCTTCAAATTGATGCCTACATCACCATGCCATGATTATACCACCAGACGAAGATTAAAGTTCCACCGGCACCATCTGGACTCCTGGCGGTCTTCTACAGTCCGCTTTGCACGCTCCTTTTTACCACGGACGTGTAGTTTATGGGACAACCTTCCAGCTGAGGCATTCTCAGTAGACTATAATATGGGGTTCTTCAAGAAAGCTGTAAAAAAAGCTCTCCTCCAAAGCCGGCAATGCTCGGGCGGCTCCCCTAGGGTTGCCCGTGTCCATAGGCGACGGTGATCGCTTAACATCACGCGGCCCGTCTGCCTTATTGTTCGGTTTATTTATAAAAAAAATGTTATAATAACAATTACATTACAGAGCGACATTGCCTATAAAAGGGTAAAGCTCTCTAAATAAAGAAAAAAAAACATCAACATAACAAACTTAAAGTTATAGAATTATTTGATATTACGAATATTTATTTGTTCCCTTCCAATTTATATCGAGGTTGCACTGTATTTGTGACTTGCGGAGTCTTTTGTTTCAGTTATAGTATGGATTGTGACAGCGTAACGTCGCAAGTTATGGCGCAACTACTGCGGTTTCGCAGCGGCTGAGGTGTGCTAAGGGCGTTAACCTGTAACCCTGTAATATAATACCTATATGGCTGCAACCCTTTTTGCGTCCCACTGCTGGGCACGGGTCTCTCCTCCTTATTGGGGAGGCCTGGAGCTTACTCCACCACGCTGCTCCAATGCGGGTTGGTGGAGATGCGGGTTAGTGGCCAACCCGCTGTCGGATGTTTTCAAACCGCCCATAAGGCCTCCGACAAGGTTTGACGACTGTTATCTATCGACAACAACCGGGACCGACGGCTTAACGTGCCCTCCGAAGCACGGAAACGCGCATGAATTTTTTTGCCACTAGCGGTCACCCATCTCACACCCGACCGCGCCCGTTTGGCTCAGCTGCATAGATCGCTTGCGTTCTACGCTAGCCGCCAGGCCATGCGCGCTTCTAATACCTATATATTATAAAATATATTATTAGTATAATATAATATATTCTTATATCTACCTATTTAGATAACAGACGACCCGCGAGGCGTAATGGTTACCATGGCGGACTGCCGATCGGAGGGTCCCGGGTTCGATGCCCGCCGAAGCAGAAATTTGAATGATGAGTCTAAAATTTCTGTTACAGGTGTTTGTGTTTCTGTCTTTGTGTGTGTCATGGCAACCACGACACAGGTTATGTCTACCTTACTGTGGGGCTATGAGTGTGTAGCGTTATGTATGCTGCGCGGCGCGGACGCATGCATATAAATTTCCAAATGTGTGGCATCGGTACAAACAAAGAAACTTAAAAAAAGCTTAAACTTCCGAAAAAAACGAAAAGCAAAAATAATCAACCCTTGACTGCATCCCTTTTTACAACCCACTGCTGGACACGGGTCTCTCCCCAATATTGAGAAGGCCTGGAGCTTACTCCACCACGCTGCTCCAATGCGGGTTGGTGGAACCTTTTTTTATTCAACCTTGAATAATAAAACCGACTTCTAACGATTATAAATACAATTGTTAAGTACTTGCATAGTCATATTATTATGTAGCTGATAGTGTTTTACCATCAAAGAGTCGCATGAATCAAAAGTCCAATCATATCATCAGAAACATCCAATCCTATGTTGCAAATCTGTCACTTATGTTTTGCTCGTCATAAGGTTCTAAATCACTGAACGATTTTGGCTGCAACCCTTTAAGCGTCCCACTGCTGGGCACGGGTCTCTCCCCATTGTTGGGGAGGCCTGAAGCTTACTCCACCACGCTGCTCCAATGCGGGTTGGTGGACATGCGGGTTAGTGGCCAACCCGCTGTCTGATGTTTTCAAACCGCCCATAAGGCCTCCGATAAGGTTTAATGACTGTCATCTATCGACAACAACCGGGACCGTCGGCTTAACGTGCCTTCCGAAGCACGAAAACGCGCATGAAATTTTTTGCCACTAGCGGTAACCCATCTCACACCCGACCGCGCCGGTTTGGCTTAGTTGCATAGATCGTTTGCGTTCTACGCTAACCGCCGGGCAATACGCGCTTCCAAAGAACGATTTTAGGTCTGACTAATTTTTATCCAAAAATTTTCCGTTATAGTTTAATTAAGATTACCAAAAATGCCACACTTCCTCATTCCACAATTACAGTTAAAGGTTTTGACAATTATACTTTTAAACAAAGCTGTAAGTACCTACATCCTGTTGTTGATAAATAAGTTGCCCTTTTATATTTGCAATATAATAATAGCATATTATTTTATAAACTGTAAATGAAGCATTGCATAACATTTATGCAATTCTATTCTTTGTAAATATATAAAATTGAAGCATCGGTTTCTATTTTCAAAGTAATACAGTAAATTATATTAATTACATATTACTAATACTACTTAATACATCTAATACCTTTTAGCAATTCTTGTATATAGCTAAATATATTTTTTGAATCTCGGAAACGGCTCCAAAGATTTTGATGAAATTTAGTACCCTGGTTTCGGGGATGATAAATCGATCCAGCTAGGTTTTATTTTTAGAAATATTAAATTATAAAAAAATATTTTCAGTGATAATCAAATTAAAAATAAATTGAAAATTACGACTCTTCCTGACATCTATCAATCCGACGTTCAAAGAGATGACAATGGCGATTTGAAAGAGCTCTATAAAAATTTCGTTCATTGAATTAAAGCTTCCTTGGCCGATTGATTACGTGGGCTGATTGCGGAACTAGAGACCCGGGTTCAAACACCATATTGTGTATATTTTTTATTTTTTGTGTTTTTTTTATTGGGAGCTATTTTAGATGGCGTTATTAAGTAACACTTAAGTAACACATTGAGTGTTCGTTTGAAATTAAATCAAGAAAATAAATTGATTTTTTTATCCGAGCCACGCTCGGTCATTCAGGTACTACATAATTATTTGAATGTATAAGTACTATTAAAATATTTATCTATACTAATTTTATAAAGAGGAAAGATTTGTATTATTGTATGTTTGTAATAAATAAACTCAAAAACTACTGTTTCAATTTCAAAAATGCTTTCACCACTAAAAAGCGTTACCCTGAGTAACACAGGCTACTTTTTACCGCGGGAAAATGCTTCATTCCTACGTGAAAACAGGTAACACATCAGTCGCACCTTCACTCCCTGGATGGACTGCAGCATCACTTCACCAGCTCGTCAGGGTCATCGCAGCGCACTATTTACACGCTTCCTGATCTTGATAAAGCTGCCTCCTGCGACGCCGTGGACGGCTCGAGTATAACTTACTCGCCTCCAAATTCCAACCTACCCTCACATCTCGACTCACCGAAGATGGAGGGCATCTCCACACTTCGCTACACCCTCACACCCCGACTCACCGTGGACAGAGGGCGACATAAGGTCTGCACCCTCACATCTCGACTCACCGCAGATAGAGGGCATTCAAGGCGCTTGTAAGCGAAGATTACTCAAGGCGCTTGTAAGCGAAGATTACTCAAGCATGGAAAGAAGTTATCGACCTCCGGTCTGAGCAGGGAGTGATGTAGCGACCTTCCGCTACTCATCACGAGAAGGTGCTACGGGTATTCCTGAATCACGCTATCGAAGTTTTCTGAATATGCAAGCATATATACAAGCTGCGAATTGAGTCAGTTGGAGCGCGGCCGCTCCCCGGGCATGACCACCTCGCCCGGCGGGAGATCTCCCTTTTCCAAAGGGAGAGATTGTCATTAGGCATTAAGTCCGCCCATTGTTATCCTAGTTTTTAGATAATAACAAAAAATAATAAATAAAAAATATCCCTGATGAACAGTTTTAACATTTTGAACACTGAAAACTTCGATACCTAATGTAAATCAACGTTTTCTCACACTGCTTTAGAAGCGATTGAGCATAATTTACTATTATGCCTTTTTAAGGGTTTCATATTTAGCTTTTTCAGTTTTGATCAGTGACAACGTAAATGTACATTCAGTCAAGAAAGTATCGGATGATTTGTTTATAGTTCCAAATTCAATTTTTTTGTTGTTAGATTGGCACAACTGTTTTATATTTTGGCGCAGAGCTGTTTTTAGTTATATCTATCTAGTGTGTATTGCGAATTTCATAATAGACAAAAACGTCGACCAAGACTTTGCCTTAAATTTTGCATTGCCAATGGAATTTCGTGTTCGGAGTCACTGAAAATGTTACAATAGACTTACGGTGAATCATCTTTATCAAAACACGTGCTTATGAACGGTACAAAGCGTTCAAAAGCGGTCGAGATGTGATGGAAGATTTGCCTCGTTCTGGTAGGCCATCAACCTCTGCAACTGAAGTTAACATCGCAAAAGTGAAGGAAACAGTGACTGAAAATTCTCATTCAACTTTGAGAGACGCCGAATTTTCTTTATCTCACGAGTTGATTCGTACCATTTTAACTAATTATTTGGGTATGAAACATGTTACCGCTCGGCTAGTCCCAAAAGACCTGAATTTTCTCCAAAAACTCAATCAAACGAGAGTCGCTGAGGACATGCTAGAACGAGTCAATTCCGACCCAACGTTCATGAAATGCATTGGTGACGAGACGTGGGTTTACGAGTTTGATATGCAAACTAGTCAACAAGCTCGGAGTGGAGCCTTCCAACTGAGCCAAAACCGAAAAAAACATGTCAAAGTCAAAGTCATGTCAAAAGTCAAAGTCATGTTGACTGTTTTCTTTGACTAACGCGGTGTTACGCACTCGAAATTTTTCGACCCGGTAGGTCAAACGGTAAATAAAGAAAATTATTTGAGCGATATGCGGCATTTAAGAGAGCAAATTCGACGAAAAAGGCTGTATTTGTGGAAAGAAAATTCTTAGATTTTGCACCACGATAATGCGCCTTCGCACAAGGTCATAATTGTGAACGAACTTTTGACCAAACACTCAACAAATACCATCGAGCAACCACCATATTCAACAGATATGGCTCCAGCCGACTTTTTTCTTTTTCTTAAATTCAAATTAACACTTCATGGCACCCGTTTTCTATCGATAAAAGATATAAAGGAGAATTCGCGGCAACAACTGTACTCAATTCCGGAAACAGCGTTTAAAAAATGTTTTGATGATTGGATTATTTGTTAAGTGTATTATTTCTAAAGGAGCATACTTTAAAGGTGATAAAATAAAGGATGAATAACAAACATTTTGTGTATTATTGATATTTGACAATATGGGTACAAACAAAGATAAATGTAGTATACATAATAGTATAATAAAATAAATGACACTATTTCAATGTACATTTTTATGTTTGTAATTTGTAATTAGTTAAGTTTTAATTATTGTAATATTTGCATACCTCATGAAGGTAAATATGGCGAACCAAATGTATAAAAACACCTTTTGTAAACACCCATATTTGCGCAAATAAAAGTCTTTGTCTTTGTCTTTTCCCGGTACTTTCTTGACAGCTACTCTGAACTGTACGTATAAACAAGGAAGAGTCATAATTTTTAAGTTTTGAAAGTGTGGCCTACAAGTATCCGTCACTACCAAGGATAAAATAACAATTGAATTTTCGTTATTATTTCAGTGAATTCGTTGCAATCATAACGTGTGTATTATATATAACAAATAGAATAATATTACAAGTAATATTATGTTTCAAAAGGATCTTTAAGGACAAATAGTGATATTTTAAGTATAAAAGATTTCAAAAACAGAAAAATTTAAAATGAAATATTTCAGTTATATTTTAGTTTTTGTTTTATCATTCGGTAAGATTTTTCTTTATTGTGTTTGATTATACATTATATTTATTTATACACGTATAGTATAATTATAATCAAATAACACACATGACTAAAACATCATAATCGAAATAAAAATATGGCCAATTTAATCGAACAGTGGTATTTATACCAGTATTTGTTACTATAAGTATTTTTTTTTAGAATGAAGAGACATTTGAGAATGTTAGATGTAAAGATTTAGTATTGTTTTCTTTCGTGTTTAGAATTTACATTTTTTAAACTTATATTAATGAGAAAGTTTTAAGCTAAATATAACATATATAAATATCGTAGAACTATTTGACAGTATTTAACAGTATTTAGTAGTATTTGACAGCCTCCGTGGCGTAGTGGGTGATGAGCCGACTGCGAAGCGTGAGGTCGTGGGTTCGATTCCCACCCAGGACAAATATTTGTGTGACGAACATGACTATTTGTTCTGTGTCTGGGTGTTAATTTATCTATTTAAGTACACATTTAGAATTATATAAGTATGTTTATCAGCTCTCTGATTACCATAGTACAAGCTCTGCTTAGTTTGGAATCAGATGGTGTTGTGTGAATTGTCCAAAGATAGGTATTTATTTATTTATTTATTTATTTTTACTATTTTTTTAATTTTGCTAATATTTCAGATTTAACAATAGCGAACAAATTAAAACATGAAACAAATTTGGTAGCAATAAAAACATTAAAAGAAGAATTAAACAACCAAGGTGTATTAAAAACTACTTGCTTCAGAAAAATACTTAACATTACAGAAAATGTTGAAAATGGATTACTTTGGGCGACATGGGGTGAGTTCAGTCTTTATATAATATTTCTATTTTTAATTTTGTAATTTTATTCAATGAGTTTTATAATTTAATCGCCACCCGGTAAGAAAAGTGTCAAATTGCATGCTCGTTTAAAATTACATCTAAATGCGGTTTCACACCAGCGCGGCATCGCAGCGTATTTTTCGGCCCATATACGGTCGTTTCGGAAAACGCGCTCGCACGAGCGTTAATTTTTAACACGCTTTTATTAACTTGACCTGTATGTATGTATGTAACGGAATCTTTTATCTTCATTTTCACTCACTTCTAGGAGTCTGATTAACTTGAAAATTTGCACAGGGGTCAAGGGCCGATGACAATACAATAATCTCATAACTTTATATTGAAGTCCTAACTAGGATCATCAGGATAAAAAAAATATACGAGGGACGGCTGATAAGTTCGCGGTCTAAGGTACTTAATGAAACAAATATAAGGTTTTATATTTTTAACACGTCTAAGCGTCTGTTTAACTTGAAAATTTGCACAGTGGTCAAGAGCTGTTGACAGTGCAATACTATGAGAATAAAAATCCAACTAAAAATTAAAATAAATAATGTAGTTTAAAAAAACTAAAAAATACGCTTTTGTGAAAATACGAACTAAAAAGTAAAAAATAAGAAAAAATGTATTTTACTGTAAAAAAAAGCGTGGAGTGGTTTTTAAGATACTATTGACACCATGCACGCCACGCTTTTTTAAGTAAAATACATTTTCTTCCAATTTTTTTACTTTTTAGTTCTTATTTTCACAAAAGCATGTTTTTTAGTTTTTTTAAACTACATAATTTATTGTACAAGATAATGTCAAATCTTGACGTACCTATCGCGGCTGCACACACTTCAAAAAACAAACATAAGATGCGCGAACGCGCCAATGAATACGCTGGTGTGAAACCGCACTTAATTTGAAAAAAATATATATGAAATATATTTGGTAGATATGAGAATCGATCGTGATCTATTTTTAAATCTGCTAATTATTATTTTTAAAATTTTTGGGATCAATTTCTTCTATTTTATTATGATGTCGCATTAAAAATACATGAAAAGCCTGAATTTTTATCGTTCTATCACCAACCCCTATTTTCTAATAGCCTCTGTACCGGAGGCCGATTGGCCACAAAACTGTACCGTTCACTACGTTATAGGAACTAATTATACAGTTTAAGACAGTTTTAAGTAGGGGTAAGGCAGCGTAAAGAAAACCAAACCCGATGAGTGCCGGTTTAACACTGATTTATTTTCATAGAAAGAGTAAAAATGATTATTGTGAAATTATGCGAGTATGAATGATGTATATGTGTGCAAGTAACCTACATACGAAAAACCCCATTAAGCATTATTGGAGTCACATGTACGTGAAGTAGCTCGTACAGCCTCAATAAAAGGTGGTACAGAGTTCGCCGAGTCAGCTAGTAACATATAAAAGAAAGTTGTGTTAGTTAAACCATTTCTAGCTCAAGAAAAGCTGGACCAGTTTTCTTTTTGATTAACATACAATACAATACAAAAATTCCTAATTCACACTAAATCATATACTAAGAAGTACTATTCAATTTGTACAATATTTGAAAGTATGCAGTAGGCGGCCTTATTGCTTAGGCAGCGATCTCTTCCAGGCAACCTATACTCGAATAAATGGGATAAAGGGGAAGAAAAAAGAAAAAAAGAATTTAAAAAAAAACAAAACACAAAACAACGTCACACAGTTAAACAAAGAGAAGAAAAGGTATAGTTCGTGAGGAGGAGGGACGGGAAACTCAGTTTTTTTAAATAATAAGTTTTTAAATGACTTTTGAAAGTGTCAATGGATTTTGTACGCCTAATATCCACTGGAATATTCTATCACAGGCGAATAGCTGAGGCTGTAAAGGATTTGCTGTAGAAGAAGTAGAGTAAGCAGGTGTTTTGAGTATGAGATTATCAGTAGAACGAAGGTGAAAGTTATGAGTAAGATGGAGAAACTGAAAGCGGTTTTTAAGATAAATGGGCGTGACCGGGTTGAACAGCACACAGTTCGGTGAAGAGAGAATATGCATATTCCGACGAATTCGGATTGGGAACCACTTAAGCTTTGTAAGATATTCGGATATATATGATCATATTTGCGAAGGCCAAATATGAATCTTATTTACAAACAGAGTATGAATTTGTGGCCTGAATCAATGATAAAGGCTCTTAAAACTATTTTGGAGTCGGTGCTCGGTCGATTAGTAGTTAAAACATAATAGGCGATTTTTCCACAAAATTATTAGCTATCACGAATTCCCCTAAATAAGCCCAAGCAAGATCGGATATCCAAAGGTGTCAATGGGCAAGCATGTTTCGTGATAGAGAATGTACCTTTTAGTGATGCAAAACTTCAATTAATTATAAAGGAGACGGATGACGATTTCGATTGCAAGCAATTAATTAGGTTAGGTTCTTGCCCTGCCTCGGAGACGGTTTTTTATTTTTCAAATTGTGTAGCGGGATACCGGCCGAGTTAGTGACAGATAACGGACCTGTTTACAGTACGGTGGAATTTAAAAAGTTTATGCCAAACTGGGAAGTTCGTCATGTGACGTAGTCGCCGCACAATCACCGATCGAACGAAGAAAGGGGAAGGAAAATTCAATCCAAACAATTATATATATATTTTTTAATTTATAGAATCGGGTGAAGATTAAATGAGTCTATTAAACTTTAGATCTGAGCAGCGTTGCACTCAGTTATATTTTCTCGAAACAGCTATTTTTGCTTTATGACACTTTTCTTGCACACCTATTGACGTATTTTTTTATTATTTAGATATTTTGCTATCGTAGCATCAATCATTTTCACACCCAGTCGAGTTATTTGTAGCTTTTTTAAAATATTTTTGTTAATGACTGACGACCTGCGTGGCGTAATGGTTACCATGCCGAACTGCCAATCGAAGAGTCCCGGGTTCGATTCCCGGTGAAATAGAAATTTGAATGATGAGTTTAAATTTCTGTTCTCGGTCTGGGTGTTTGTGTTTCTGTCTTTGTGTGTGTCCATGGTACCCACGACACAGGGTATATCTACCCTACTGTGGGGCTATGTGTGTGAAGCGTTATTTATTATTTATTTATTAAGTTAATATTCATTTATCTAGTTACATATTCTCGAAATTTGTCATCAATTTTTTTGGTAATGTGTCATCAAATTTAAACTTAAGCATATTTATGAAGTGTAAACGAAATTCGGCGGAAGACCCCGATAAGAGCTATCTAAACATTAATTTATACACTACCTTTATCTGTCAATAACCGGGTATTTCCTTTCCTTTTTTGTACCTGTTTTTGGGCTACCTGTATAACCGGTTAATTTATCACATTTTTTAATACAGTTTGGGATTCAATGCAGTCACCACATGGGCAGTTCTTTGGCTCAAGATATCATCTGGGAAATTTCGACGAGTGTTTGTCTACGCCTTGGTCACAAAGCTATCCTGAGCTACGGACACAATACTGTTTGGCTGATGTCACGTTGTATCAACAGCCACGTTTATTTAAGTTAGAACCTTTTATGTCTGCCAAATCTCAACTCAAGGTAAATCTGTATTCAAATACATATAATAGGCATTATGACACTATTAAAGAATCAGAGAGTAAATGGTTTTATAGAAAAATATATGTTTAAAAAGTTCTAAAATATGATCCCATTTTAATATAAACATTAAGATTAATAAGATTTTCAATAAAATAAAAGTATTAAATACAGCAATCGGCCATGTTATCTGAAACGCCAATCAAAAGGAATGACGTCAAGTCTCAGTAAAACTCATCGTGTTGCTTGAAGTTTGACGAGCAAGCCGACGCCATAACACCTACGAGCGTTTTCGCGCTTAATTCAGATTACATAGCAGAAAATACATTAATTTACGTTAAAACTTAAGTTTATTGCTGAAATAAACTTTTTTTCGAAACTAGGTGACGTGTCCCTACAACAAGGAAAGGTATTTAAAAATCTGTCATCATGCCTATTAATTGAATCAGGCGTTTGCAGAACTCTACTGTTATAAAGTTTCGTTTAAAACTACTTTGCAACAATCCGCAATCAAAACTTTTGATGGTATTCATTTTTCATGAAGTAGTAAACATAGGAAACATGCACCGTGTTTCGCCTAAAACCAGAGCATCAGGGTTGTAGACTTTACGACGGTTACTCGCAAAGTGAATATAAAATAATTTCTGAAACTTTAAATAATTTTTGTAATCATCTGTGCAGGCCATTTAACTTCGTGATCTTTGTCAATATTTTCTTAATGAGAAAAAGCCTAATATCAATCAGAAATCTAAGTAATTATTAACAACATCTTCCTTTTACGTCACAATCTTGAAAATTGGGTTGGTGGACTTTACCATTGTAAAATTTTTGGTAACTCGTAAGAAGAATGGAAATAAATCCCAGTCGAAGGTTATAGTTCCACCGACACCATCTGGACTCGTGGCAGTCCTGCAAAACCCGCTTTGCACGCTCCTTTTTACCACGGACGTGTAAGTTATGGGACAACTTCCAACTGAGGCTTTTCCAGTAGACTATGACATGAGGTTCTTCAAGAAAGCTGTAAAAAGCTCTCATTCAAAGCCGGCAATGATCGTGATCGCTTAAAAAAAGTAAAATATAAAAGTATATTCCTGGATCAAGCCCAACTTCAATAATCCATCCAATATATTTTTAACCGACTTCAATCAAAAAAAGAGGAGGTTATCAATTCGACTGTATGTTTTTTATGTTTGTTACCTCAGAACTTTCGACTGTGTGAACAGATTTTGATGATTCATGAGGAGTCGGTGTCAGCGTGTTCACTAGACAGCCCGCCGCGGTCCCTCACGCCTTACACCTCGTCAAGTCGCGCGTGCGACACAAGCATAATAATATTTTACCCTGTAACTACCTATGTATGTTGTTAAAAACCTACCTTGGCTGACACCGACTCCAAAAATAACAATAATTGTACCTAGATTACATGTTAAACACAGATCGTACCTACATATTGATGAGTAGAAAATGTAAGTAACTTTAAATTGTAGAAGAATACGCAATTCTTTTTTTTTTACTTTTTAGTGCATATTAATTTGTTTGGAATAGTTTTCTTTTGAAGTTAGTTTTTAATTATGTAAAAAATTTTGTTTTAGTCATAAGATCAACTGCTTGTAGAGAAAAATATACCTACAACCATGATACTTCAGAATGAGATTAGTATAAAGTGGCCCAAATCCCTAATGAAATCTTCGAAAAAAATCTAAATAAAAATCAAAATAAAATTTGCAGGGTATAACAAGAAATGGCTTGAAATTCAACACAATGACTATGGGAGTTTGTGTGCCTGTTGAATGTAATGCTGAAGAAATTCAAGTATTTGTGAAAGGATATCTCAAGAGCACTCTTGTGGGATCCCTTCCGCCTAACTCAAGTATTGCAATCAATGATTGTCAGAATGCAGAGAAAATTCCATTCACTGTTCGTTTTTATATCGTCTTGTAAGTATACATTTCATCCATGTAAGATGGCTTCAATTTTTTGCGTCCCACCGCTGGGCACTGGGTTTCTTCCCATTATTGTAGAATCGGTTGACCTACAAAATAACAAAATTGCAACACCCTCTTAGGGTTATTGTTATGTGTGCAACTTATGATTGTAACTACATAATAATGTGCAATAAAGTATTGAGTATTGGGGACGCCTAAAGCTTACTCCACCACGCTGGTCTAATGCGGTTGGTGGAATAGCGGGCTAGTGGCCAACCCGCTGTCGGATGTTTACAAATCGGCCATAAGGCAGGGCCGGATTTAGGGGTGGGCAACCGGGGCTACAGCCCCGAGGCCTCCACAAAAGAGGGGCCCCACAATAGATACTTCGGAAATAAAATAAATACAGACTAGTATACACTAAAGAACAACTTTTCCTTTCACATTTTTTCATTAAATATCAACAGAAATCATCGATCTATATTTTTCCACTCCAATCATGCAATCCGGTCTTGGACTACCAAGTCAATTGAGATACTTTTAATGAGCTGGCAAAACGTGACATCCCCATACATTTTGTATGAGAAAATGATTAGTGACGTCACTTACCATACATAGTCAATTGACTTAATTATTATTGATTTAAACGGTAATATAAATCATGTAAAAAAAGGATTAACAATTATATTGCTTTCAAAGCGTGATTTAAATTTTAAATTCAAAATCCTCATCTTAAAAAGGTTGCAATTTTGAATTTTTTTGTGCATAGTGTCCACGACCCTATTAGTAAAATATCACTGACTAAAAAACATTGACCATTTCATTTGGAAAATATTTTGAGGCCAAGGGGCCTCCACTCCTTGGTTGCCCCGAGGTCTCCAGATCTCTAAATCCAGCCCTGCCATAAGGAAGGTTTAGCCACCTATCGATAACATTCGAGACCGATGGCTTAATGTGCACTAATTTGTTTCCGTTAAACTATTTTTTTGTTTCAGAGCAATTTGCTTGATCTTTATATTGTTTGTTTTTGTTTCTACTGTATATCTTTATACTAAAACAAAATTCAACATTGAATCAACTGGTAAGTAATCAATTTCAATAATTTAATAAATAATTATTAATAGCAATTAAATTAGGTAAAAATCTATTTCGTATCTATTGAAATACAATTATGAAGAAATTTTGAAAACCTTTTTTTATTACATAATTTTTAATGTGTAATTATCTAAATCAGATATAGAATAAAATCATTTATATTTAAAAATTAAAAAAATCTATTCAAAAATGAAATGTGCACAGAAGAAAGGATTTTTTTGTATGTTTGTGATGAATAAACTCAAAAACTACTATTCCGATTTCAAAAATTCTTTCACCATTAGAAAGCTACATTCACCCTGAGTAACATAGGCTACATTTTACCGCGGGAAAATGCTTCATTCCTACGTGAAAACGGGTAATAGGGTCAACGCGGTTGAGGCAACTGGCTAAACGCCTATGATTTTAATATAGCAATGAAGCCTGGAATAGCACATAGGCTATTTTTTATCCTACGGGGACCCATTAAACGGTTCCACGCGGGCGAAGAATCTAGCGGAAGGCCATTTTAATAAAATAAAAACTCACTTTCATAACGAATTATTGTTAAATTATCTCAATTTAACAATAATTGTCATTTGCAGCGTATATATTGGCAAACTGTTTTTGTGTCAGAAGAAACACACAGAGTTTACTGTCAACAAATAAGAACGATATACAAGTATTACACGGCATTCGGTTTCTCTCGGCTTGTATGATAATCGTATTTCATATGTGGTATACGATGACGAGTTTGGGATACAGCAACTTCATAGAATATGACGCTGTAAGTATTTAAACGTGATTTTTTTCTAGCTTTTTTTCTGCCACTGCTGGGAGGTCTCTCTGAAGTCAGAGATATTTTTTAGATCATAGTACACCGCACTGGCCAAGTGCGGATTGGTGGACACATTGCTTGCCTTTGACAGATTATGAGTTTCTCTCATTCACGCACAGTGATGAAAAACATCGTAAAAACGTCGATCAGCGATAAATACCAACTTAACAAAATTTGTAATAGGCGCTCTTTGGCGCCTCTTATGCACCAAGGTCTGATCACTGATCACGAGGGTCTGATCTCATTATCTCTCTCTCTGATCACAATTAATAATAAAATAACAATGCGAATGAAAAAAATTACACTTCGAAGTCGGTTAGTTTTTTTTGTTTAAAATTTATTCAATTAAATTTTAATAATATTTTCAGATGTACGAGAAATTATTATTTTATGTCTACCATACTGAAATAGCAGTTGATACTTTCTTTATGATGTCTGGTTTGCTAATTATGAAAAGCCTCTTGTCTAGTCGCCCGGGATTTGTAAACGCTATAAAGATTTTCATTAAACGTTATATAAGGTCAGTATTATTTATTTTTTTCAACCTTTTTTATGTTCCACTGCTAAGCACAGGTCTCTTCTCACAAGTAAGAGGGATTTAGGCCATAATCCACCACGCTGGACAAGTGCGGATTGGTGGACGTCAGGCTTGCACAGCGATGGAGAACATCGTAATCAATTAAATATCCCTGAAAATCAGCAGCCGTAACGGTCTTCTGTTATGGCACAGGCTGAGGGTGACCTTTTTCACCTTTGGTTTATATAAATTAATATTATCTCTACATAGTTTATTGCCAATTATTTGTTGTTTCTAAATCATTTTGTATCTTCTTGCTTGCTTTTGTTACTGGCTAATTGTGTTTATTTATTTATTGTATTTTTTTCTTTTCAAGGTGAAATAAATAAATTCTATTCTATATTTTCCATCACCGTGGAGCAGCAATAAATGCGCACATTATAAATTTATTTGTCAGAGGTGCGCACCGAGACTTTGAACGGTCCGTCGGTTAGTGATCGCGTCGGAGTTTTTCTCGAAATGTCGTACCAAAATATTCCTGAATAATGAATAATTCAGTCGCAGTTATATTTATTCTTTCAAAAACGGTTTTATAAGAATCGAATTTGAAAATCGAAATTAGAAATTTTTGAGCAGCAGCTAAGTCACACCAGCTTTATAAAATCCAGCACCGTACTAAATAAAGACACAAAGCGATAGCTACTTTGTTGGAACTTTACAGAATTTTGAAAGCAACCCGAAAAAATGAGGCATGTTATTACTTTGCAGTATCCGCGAAAAAGTTTCAAAATGATTCACAAATAGATTTAATCTAAATATCGAAAACATTAAGGCTCCAATAGGATCCAAGTGGCCTGATAAAAGAAGACTGTTATAATAGTATAGACTTAGATAGTTTGCAACAGTGTGAATTCGTTATTAATTAAGGAACACTGTCCATTTTCAGCAGTGCATTTTTATTACGACTAGACGATTCCATTTTAAAAGATACTGGATGCTTTTGGCTGTGTTTAAGAATTAATTTTTAAATTTTCAGATTTATGTTTAGTTTTTTCTTCATAGTTCTCATTTTGAGCGCATTTTCTAAACACTTTATTATTGGACCCCTAGTACCACGACTAATTAATTCTGATACTGAAATATGCTCAAAGAACATTTGGTTAAACGTATTAACATTGTCAAATTACATGGATACGTCGAATATGGTAAGTTATTGACCTACTTATTGACGGTTTTTTAGGCTAGAACCATGAAATGCGTCTACACCAATGTTATCTTAAATACGTTATGGAAAAAATTTAAAAACTTGAACTTGAACATGTTTGCCTGTGACACGAAAACTTCTGATTGCTATTTCAGTTTTTACTTGCGCTACCCCGAATTTTATTGTTTTTTTTTAAGGAGTAACGTATTAAACGAGATCTAGAACGGGATTGAGGTTGAATATTGTTGCAACAACGCAACTCCTGAAGCTTGGTTGCCTTATGTAAATGATGTCCAAACAAAAACATTTTCATAATATAAAATGTTGCCAAGACGAGTGCATAACTTACCTTGTAAAAAAATACGAGACCTCGTGTAGAGCCATGCTCCTGAATATACACGCCTTAACTCCACCAAACCTAACTTTACCAACTACGTTGACGACCCGCGTGTCGTAATGTTTAGCATGCCGGACTGCCAATCGGGGGGTCCCGGGTTCGATTCCCGGCGAAACAGAAATTTGAATGATGAGTTTAAATTTCTGTTCTCGGTCTGGATGTTTTGGTTTCTGTACGCAGGGTATCTACCTTACTGTGGGGCTATGAGTGTGAAACGTTATTTATTTATTTACGTCCCGATCATAAGGTGTAATTTCGCAGTTTCGCTACCGTCACAAAGGCGTTTGTTACTTTTGTGTTATGAAAATATCTAGTTTCTGAATTAACAAAATTGCCAAGCCACATGTTATTTTGACTGCGATGTAGAGTGGGTAAAGTTATGACTGGTAGAGTTAGGGCTTGTAGATTTAGTGACGAATGCGGCATATTTTAGACTAACTGTGCCTCGCGGTTTCGTAAGTGTTTTTTTTATTTATTTATTTCTGTGAAACACCTTAAAATAAGAGTCACAAAGAGTAAAACTTAATGCCAATTGGCATTGTTTACCAGTCCACCCTGGGTGATGTTGAGAATGCGAGGTAGGCTTTAGTAGTCAACAGGTTCCAAAAAATAGCTCCAAGAATATATTGACAAAGTTTCATGATGATCGGTTGAGTAGTTTTCGCGTGAAAGAGTAACAAACAAACTTACTTTCGCATTTATAATATATTAAGTAGGATAGGATGTCACTAAAATTTAAATTATCAGAGCTATGCAATTGAAACTTTGTATGTTTAAATACAAAATTTAATAACATCATATTCCGAGAATTTCAACTATATGGTATATTTCAATCTGAAGTTATTTGGGTTCACTTCGAGAAAAAGTAGGTAGTGCCTTTGCACTTCGCTTGGCTCGTCTTGGGCCTTGGCGACAGCACTACCTTGTTACCAAATCCCGTCTACATTCTCTACCTTATTACCTTTCTAATTCTTCTTCTTTCTTCCAGTGTTACCCAACATCATGGTATATAAGCAGTGATCTTCATATGTGTATAGTTGCCATATTTATTTTCTTGATCTACCGAAGAATGCCCCGATTTGGTCTGATCCTATTCTCCGTAACGGCCATAACTTCTTTAGTCCTGCCAGGTTTGACTACCTACCAGATGCATCTGTTTCCAAAACCGAGATATGATATTGAGTAAGTTTTCCACTTATTTTTACTTGAAAAGTTCATATGGTTGAACTCTCTTTGAACTTAACAAAAAAACCAAGAAAATTCGAAGGGGGCTGCCCTAATATTTTATATTTCAACAGAAATATTAATAAGTGTAGGAATAAAATATCTTCAAATTATTCACTTTACTATAAACTACAAAACTAGCTCATTTAATAGCAGCCCTGGATGGATTGTCTTGGGTTTTTTGTTCATAGGGAGTTTATTATATTATTGACAAATATACATACATATTTGAGACCCAAATAGCTACGAAGGGAACTACTATGAAAACTGATAGTCTTTTGTTTTTATATCCGACTTTGCGAGAGATCAAGTCTACTTATAAAATAATATAAATAATAATAATAAATAAATATCTTTGGACAATTCACACAACACCATCTGATTCCAAACTAAATGAAAATGAAAATACTTTATTGTTGACTGTTTACATACATACAGTTAGATGTTTAAAATTATTATAAGAGTTTAAATAGTCTACCCTGGCATACAATATTATATTACTAATTAAACTAAGCAGAGCTTGTACTATGGTAATCAGAAAGCTGATAAACATACTTATATAATTCTAAATACATACTTAAATAGATAAATTAACACCCAGACACCAAACAAATAGTCGTGTTCATCACACAAATATTTGACCTGGGTGTGAATCGAAATCTAGAAGCTTCGAAGTCGGCTCATCACCCACTACGCCACGGAAGCTGTCAATTATTATTTATTAATCAAAGCATTTTACGTTTATAATCTCTGTTACATAAATGCTTTAAGTCGGAGGTTTTTAAATTATTTTATCCTTTTTCAATTACATTTAAACCGTCGTGGGTTTTTCAATTTTTTTTATTATTCTAAAGATCCTTACAGATGTACCGTCAAGCTATTCTAACCACACCTACGTATATATGGAGTCATCTGCGAGCTGCACCGTTCTTTGTTGGTGTTATATTTGGCTACATAATGACGAAGTATAATCCGAAACAATACAGGAATACTATTTCCAAGGTAAGAACATTTTTTGCAAATTGAATTCACGCAACTCAACTTCGCTATTAAAATATGTCATCATCATCAAAATATAATTTATATAATTATAAAAAATAATCTATTAATATACTACAATTTATTTATAAACTACAAAATTAAATTCAAAATTTATTTTATATTAAACATTATTTTTTATGAGTGCATGTAGCACGCATTCTAGTGTCTAATTATGGGGCAATCAGCTCGTTCTAGAACGGTCTTCAGGAGATTGTTGGTGCTGTCCTTCAGCCGCTGCATCAGAGAGGCCATGCGCTTGCTTAAATTAGAATGAAAACTGTCCACACCCGCCTCTGCTAGGATTCTTGATGCGCTGCAATATTTGGGCAGCCCCAACAACATCCTAAAACCGTTGATGAACTGGACACGCAGAGAGTCCAGTGACCTGCAAGTATATTGGTCCACAGGCTGCACGTGTAGAACGTTTGATAGAAAGATTTAAATAACTTATCTCCTATCTTAACGTCTAAATAACGTTGTTATATAAAACGGTTGTACTCACTTGATTTATAGGGACTGCCCGACTAGTTTCGGACCAGTCCGTGGTCCTTAATCATGAGCTCCCGCCGCTCGCCGCGAACTGATGCCGGAGACTTCGGGCCGCCGCGCCTGTCGCCCGAATGCTGGGTTCGGGGAGGTTCGAGGCCGCTTCGTCTTCTGTAGCAATCGCTCGTCATCGGGGTCCGCATGTGCGCATAGATAAGGTTTAGGCCCGCCACCGTGTTTAGGCTGTAATTTGTGTTTAGGCTGAACGCATACAATATTTTGTACCAATGTTACGTCAGTAAAGATTTATTATTATTACACGATACCAGGTCGAATGCCTTTGACAAGTCCAGGAAACATGCGTAGTATACGCATGCCCCGTTCCCCGAGTCCTTTCCAGGCGTTCTCCATGTAGCATTATACTGAACGGTGTGCTTGAGTCTCAAGACTGCCGTCTCGGTTGACAGCCCAGGCCTAAACACGAATTGCACTTCGTGCTAATGAATATCTTTTTCATATATACGTTCATGGTTCAAGCAGACTGTCCAACACCTTGGCTATAATAGTAGCGAGCGAAATTGGTCGATAGTTGTTCTTGTCCGAAGCATCCTCTGTTTTGTTTTTAGGTATTAGCACAACTATGGTTTGCATGAGTTTCCTAGGCAAGGACATATTATGAGTCAAACAGAGATTGGAAAATAAGGCCAGAACACTAGGAAGGTGTGTACCAGTAGGTATACCGCAGGTGCTCTATGATCGTCGTCGTGGCCAGGCCGTTTTATGGTGGCTCCACATTATCGCCGTGAATTCATGGTGTGGAGTCTGTGGCAACATATAAGTAAATGTACTTTCAAAATAAGAAAAACAGGAAGCCTCGTAGAAGAAGAATATTCTGATGGTTGATGATTGAAATACATTGTAACCGAAAATAATATGCAAAATACAGGCATGCCGTGAAATGCCGTACATGTGGATGTGACGCGTGAATATCGCGTGAACTCATTGTCTCGTGACAAAATACCAATTTTGATCGGGGAAAAGGGAATCGTAAACGCGCGTGAAGCCCGTGAAAACCATCAATATTTCCATTCCGGCCAGTTCACAGAACTACACGGCGATAATGTGGAGCCGCCATCAGATAGCAACAAATTAAATTAACATGTATGATATTGCTTTTGTTTCTTTTCATTAAGTTTCATATATCGAAAAATTTATAAGCAAAAAAAAAAATTAAGCGCACATAGCCCGGTGGCTAGCATAGAAGGTAAGCGATCTACGCAGCTAAAGGAAACTGGTACAGTCAGGTGTAAGATGGGTGACTGCTAGTGTTAAAAGTCTGTCCCGGCTACCGTTGTTTTCGATGGATAGCAGTCGTTAAATAGGCAGTTTGACAGGAGGTTGGCCACTAACCCGCATCTCCACCGACCCACACTGGAGCCGCGTGGTGAAGTAAGCTCCAGGCCGTCTCAAAAATGAATAGAGACCCATGCCTAGTAGTTGGACGCAAAAAGAATTGCAACCAATCAAGTTTTAAAAATGACAGTTCTCTTTAATTTACAGACTTCATCACAAGGGATTCTAGCAGCGGCATTTACTACATTTCTTCTCATTATCTACATAGGAGGGTACTTACAACATCGTGATTTCAGCAGATTAAGCGCGGCAGTATTCAGTTCCTTACATAGACCTTTGTGGGCTGTGGCTGTTGGATCTCTCGTATGCGTATGCGAATATGGGTCTGTGCGTGAGTTCTCATAATTATTTACTAGTAAACACCATAAGCTTATTATAACTTCTGGGGTTGTGGGCGGCGAGAGTGAGAACCGTCCATTCAGCGGCCCCGAGAAAGTCGGCGGTGTGTGCGTGGCTGCACGCCGTCGTAGCTATGTAGCTCTCTTACAGCCTCAGTTAAGGGAGCTACATAGCTCTCCCAAGATGGGCTCGCTAAGGGGACCGCTCTTGGAGGACACTAGTGAGCTCCACTGGAGATCTCAGAGTCCTCCACAAGTGCTGAGGCAGGCCACCAAAGGGGTTTTAGTGCGGTACAAATTCCACATAACGCGGTATCTTCCTTAATCTGCCAGGTAACTTTTGAAGATTTCCACCAGATAACTAATGTCTTCAAAAAAGTATTGAACTAAACTTAGACATTTTATACATTTTGTCACGATTTTTTCAATAGCAAGTGATATTATATAAGTACGTACTAAATTTCCTCAGTGAGGTCTGGTGTCTTCAGTAAATACTATCACTGTCTTAAACTTTTTAGCCATCGATGATATTGTGTTCCTTTATGACAGACAAGCATTACAACTTTAAAATGTCCACTCATCATGTAATTATTGGTAATAGTGGTAACTATGAAAGCGTATGTGCCGTTTGGTGGACGAATGTAGCCCGTTTAGTATTTTCCTTATTTATTCAGTCATTGTCGCAATAAGAATTTTTTCAGCTTGTGTGATTGGCTTTATTTTCATTATCCTTTATGTTTCAGCTCCCATCACCATGTTCCTCAGTTGGTCAGCTTTCGACCCTTTAAGCAAGCTGTGTTATGGCATCTACATTATTCATCCGGCCGTTATTATAAGAATCATAGCTTCAACTAGAAACCAAATTCAGTACGATAGTTATAACATGGTGAGAATACTCATATTGCTGTTTATATTTTGCTCAAATTCGCAAAACAATGAATAGGACATGGTTTTTAAATCAGTAAAATAATGCGTAAATAATTATTTTCAGATTTTAGAATATTGCGGAGTCTTACTGGAATCTTGTTTCTTTAGTTACATTCAATGGCTGTTTTTTGAGGCTCCTTCAATCAATGTCGTCGGATTTCTATTAGGTAAAATATTAGTTCTTATTTTTTTTTATTTAAGCCAAAAAATGTAAGTCGTCGCAGGATACCTGACATGTATGAAATATTTAAATTATTCTGCATATACAATATATTATGCACCGTAAGTGTGCACACTTCAGCTCTGTAGGGTATAACGGACAGGACGCACAGGTCGACGGCTTTTGTCTTGAGGTTTTGTCGATGACAAGAATATAACGATGGAGCTGAATGTTGACCAGCTCAGCTGAATCCTGTTATCACTTTCCTAATCGAAGCAATTTCTACGAAGTTGATGGGCTGCCTAAGGTAAACACAATCTAGAACAGCTTCGAGTTTCGTATCTTCAATGTTGATTCAAGTACCGGTGCGTTCCAATGGAGATACCGGAGTCCTCGCAAACGCAGAGACAGGCCACCGAGGGGGTTTTAACCCGGTATCCTCTCCCAAGGTGTCGGGTAGCTTTTGAAGGTTTCCCCCTCGATACCAAAAAAAGGTACAACATGTGCGTTGAATATTACAAGGTTATTAATTCATTCAGACAAGTTCATTTCTTGTCCCACACGTCAGGAGGCTTAATTTATGCCGGACAATATTTCCTAAAACTCCTGTAATAATTCTACCATATCAACTGTACAAAACGAAAATACGAGAGCTATTCAGCATCTCTCATATTTGCTCGAAAAAAAGGGGAACTAAATTAGGAGCTCATTTAGCTGTTTCTCGTGCTCATTGATTATTTTTAGAATTATAATAATAATTATGTATTTTTCATTATACATTCACATAATGGCCATATCTTTAACTTTTTCGTAAATACTCTTAACTTATAACTAAAATAATAAAGCATTTAATTTCTTGATTATTTTATTTTTATTTATTTAAATAATTCCGGTATAATTTTAATAAAATTTTCATTATTTTATACTTTCAGCGGAAAAGAAAAAAAGAAATTGTGAAGTTGGAGTTCCCACAGAGTGAAAGAGTTACAATTAGTGAAATTTTAAAACTATTGGAGAAATATTTAGTAAAGATTATTTTTATTTTAAACCTTTGTTTTATTTCATCACATTAGGCGAAGCATCGGGTTGGATGAGATCGACCCATCAGTTGGATGGGTCGATCTCAACTAAGTCCATCCAGACTAAGTATCATTTCTGACCACAATTTACAAATTGTTGTAAAATAACGCTGAAGATAAAATCGCTATGCAGAGAGTATAACGGAAATGAGTTTCAAACTTGCCACTAGCGGTCACCCATTTGTCTTTCAACGGCGTATGACATCGCTTAGCTAACTATTCTATAACAACCTTAGAGTTGTTACCAATGCCATTTCTCACGATGCTAACAGAATACCACCCATCCAACTTTCAACCGCGCCTAGGGCTGCCATCACCTAAATTGCCGACGCCGGATAAATACGGCAAAAATCCCGGACATTGGGCGAAATATTTTTTACCCGGACATCTCTGAAAAATTATTTTTTGCAACAAAAATAAAAACTTCATTTATAATTTTTTAATTCCATTCGATCGTTGACTATGCCAAGCCTTCTTGAATACGGGTTAAAAGTAAAATTTTGCGAAAATAGGAACTAAAAAGTAAAAAATAAGTAGAAAATGTTTTTTACTGTAAAAAAATCGTGGGGTGCATGGTGTCAATAGTATCTCAAAAAGGACCCCACGCTTTTTTTTACAGTAAAATACATTTTCTTCTTATTTTTTACTTTTTGGTTCCTAGTTTCAAAAAAGCGTGTTTTTTAGTTTTTTAAAACACATTAATTATTTTTAATTTTTTAGATGTTTTTTTTCATATTATTGCATTGTCATCGGCCCTTGACCTCTGTGCAAATTTTCAAGTTAATCAGACGCTTAGAAGTAGGTGAAACTGAAGTTAAAAGATTATGTTACATACATACATACATGTCAAGCTAATATAAACGTGTTAAAAATACTGAAAATCGTACATTTTTCCGGTAGTGATCATCTATATTTCTTCAAAGTAGCTATGTTTTTGTGTGTGTAGATTGTTTGCGCTCTACAATAACTCTTGGGGTACTCGCTTTAAACATGATGACATGTGTGGCGCAATGGTTACCATGCCGGACTGCCGATCGAAGGGTCCGGGTTCGATTCCCGGCGAAACAAATTTGTATGATGAGTTTAAATTTCTGTTCTCGGTCTGGGTGTTTGTGTTTCTGTCTTTGTATGTGTCCATGGTACCCACGACACTACCCTACTGAGGGGCTATGAGTGTAAACGTTATTATTATTTATTAATATTTCAGACATGCAAAAAAATTGCCACTAACTGTGACCAAGTTTCGACAGCGCTTGACATCGCTTAGCTAAAAAGATTGCATGCTCTCCCCTATATGTATTTTTTTTTACCTTTTTTTATGTCTCACTGCTGGGCACAGGTCTCCTCTCACAAGTGAGAGGGATTTGGGCCATAGTCCACCACGCTGGCCAAGTGCGGATTGGTGGACGTCATGCTTTCGAGAAATTATGAATTTCTCTCAGGCATGCACGGCGATGAAGAACATCGTAATCAATTAAATATCACGATATTTTCCATCACCGTGGAGCAGCGATAAATGCGCACATTACAAATTTCTTTGTCAGAGGTGCGCGCCGAGGATTTGAACCCGGGATCGGTCGCGTAGAAGACCGCGGATTGATTTTGCCAAGCCTTCTTGAATACGGGTTATTTTGGATGCATTTTTTATTAAGATTTATTTCAATTTATCGCTTATCTATAAAAAAATGGATTTCCCCTGACAGCAAAAGTGTCCGGGTTCCACCAACCAACTAAGAGGCAATATGAAATGATCTTTCGAGTTCTTAACTCATGAATTCTACATAAGGCGCAGGGCTATACACCATTAATGGCACCAAACGCCTGGCCGCTCCGTAAGACTTAAGGTTAAATATCACAACACTTTCTAAAAACAAAAAAGAAATTTAATAAAATAACTTTTCGCAGTGTTTTCAATATTTTGTAGTATTTTATAGTTAATTTGGTCAAAATAAAAATATTTTGTTTGTCAGATATGACAGCTGTAGGAATCTATTTAGTGCTTCAAGTTTGACAGCGCGCTTGTATGAAGACTGACGTTCTTAACGTTATTATTCTAAGGTTGAGTGTGTATAACCAATTGAAATGTAGTAACGGTCATAAAAAGCCAGCATTGTGAGTTTAAAAGGTTTATAGCTG
This sequence comes from Pyrgus malvae, assembly GCA_911387765.1. Classification (NCBI taxonomy): domain Eukaryota; kingdom Metazoa; phylum Arthropoda; class Insecta; order Lepidoptera; family Hesperiidae; genus Pyrgus; species Pyrgus malvae. Next base: position 11,280,767 of record OU426969.1, read on the forward strand.
AATTTGAAGCGCGTCTAAGTCATATTATTTGTACTGGTGTGTACAGCCTGTAACTAGCCGTAGTATAGAGATTATATTTAGTAGCGAGTATACATATACGAGCAGCGATGGCCGAGTGGTAAAAGCCGCGGTCTTCTACGCGACCGATCCCGGGTTCAAATCCTCGGCGCGCACCTCTGACAAAAAAGTCGTGGGTACCATGGACACATACAAAGACAGAAACACAAACACCCAGACCGAGAACAGAAATTTAAACTCATCATACAAATTTGTTTCGCCGGGAATCGAACCCGGACCCTTCGATCGGCAGTCCGGCATGGTAACCATTGCGCCACACATGTCATCATGTTTAAAGCGAGTACCCCAAGAGTTATTGTAGAGCGCAAACAATCTACACACACAAAAACATAGCTACTTTGAAGAAATATAGATGATCACTACCGGAAAATTTTGTACGATTTTCAGTATTTTTAACACGTTTATATTAGCTTGACATGTATGTATGTATGTAACATAATCTTTTAACTTCATTTTCACCTACTTCTAAGCGTCTGATTAACTTGAAAATTTGCACAGGGGTCAAGGGCCGATGACAATGCAATAATATGAAAAAAAACATCTAAAAAATTAAAAATAATTAATGTGTTTTAAAAAAACTAAAAAACACGCTTTTTTGAAACTAGGAACCAAAAAGTAAAAAATAAGAAGAAAATGTATTTTACTGTAAAAAAAAGCGTGGGGTCCTTTTTGAGATACTATTGACATCATGCACCCCACGCTTTTTTTTACAGTAAAAAACATTTTCTACTTATTTTTTACTTTTAGTTCCTATTTTCACAAAAGCGTGTTTTTTAGTTTTTTTAACTACACTATTTATTTTATTTCAAAGCTAAGTAATGTAATCTACTTTGCTGCTGGAATAGCATTTATGCATACCCATCCAACTCATGGACCTACCTGACGTTACTTAGTTATACCAGCCTTTATTTACTAAATTAATTAATCAGTCACTACTTACTAAATGACTATAATTGATCAAAGCCAATGTATACAAGACGCAAGCATTAGTCACATTATTGTCTAATGACAATAAAATCAATCCTGCAAGCAGCACTAATGTGCGTTGCTGATTGCAGGATTATAATAGTGTTAGTAATAATGAAGCGCGCATGGCTCGGCGGCTAGCATAGAATGCAAGCGATCTATGCAGATAAGCAATACGGGCGCAGTCGGGTGTGAGATGGGTGACCGCTAGAGGCAAAAAAAATTCATCCGCGTTTCCGTGCTTTGGGGGGCAGGTTAACCTGTCGGTCTCGGTTATTGTCGTTAAACCTTGTAGGAGGCCTTGTGGGCGGTTTGAAAACATCCGACATCGGGTTAGCCACTAACTTATCTCCACTAACCTGCACTGCAGCGTGGTGGAATAAGCTCCAGGCTTCCCCAGTAATGGAGAGACACTCATGCCCAGTAGTGGGAAGCAAAAAGGATTGCAGCCATAGAGAATGTGATGTAGAACCATAAAGAAAAATGTTTGTTTATTGACAATCATTTTGACTGTCAAATTTCTTCCTTCCATTTTAACAACGTCAACTTAAATCACACTAAACATAGGTATAGTAGGAATAAATTTACACAGAAATAGTCATGAAAGGGAAAATTGCGAGATGTTCTTATATTTATTCGTTTCTTCGATAATTTTAGATGTTATAAAAAGTTCATGTGAGTATTGACCATTGAATAAAATTAAAAGCAAATTTTTAGCGAAGTGACGGAGGCCTAATATGTGGTTTGAAAACATCCGACAGTGGGTTGGCCACTAAGTAGTATTTTCACCCCTAACGTATAACAGCTAAAGTCTAATACTACATTAATTGGTTTTAATCTGAATAAAATAATAATCATTTCATCGTATCTTATAACACAGCTGCCATAAACTTGGTATTAATTTTACGTATTTTGTGAGTTATCACTTTTTTATCTAATCTTCCAATCATCCACAAACTTATCGAATTGGATCCAGTCGTTCTAAGGATTACTCATAATGTATTTCAACATCATTCAATATCGCTTCATACAACGACTTAGAATATTAACGAGCTTTTTTTCAGATATTAACGAGTACGAAGAAATCACACATAAAAATTATATGCCACTCGATGAAATTGAATTCGAACCGGTTACCGTTTTGACTAAGGAGAAGGAAAAACACGTGTCATCGACCAATATAAACTGCGATGATTTTCCGAAATTTAATCTCAACTGTACTATAGAAGCTGCTCTCTTATATAACAGTACAAGAATTTCACCACCCTTGCCGGAGAAAATTGGCGATTGGTGCAAGTATGTTAATATTTTTATTAATTTAATTGGAATAGCAGACGAGCATTGCTGTGACGTGGTGTTAGTCACTATAGCTTCAGGATTAAGGAAAGTGCTACGGTATCCGCTGCCTGATCATACGAGGCGACTAAAAGGGGGCTTCCAGGTTTGCGGGCGGTGAGAGTGGGAGCTCGATCCGTCCAGCCAGCAGCCCCGGGAAGGGCGGAGGTGTGTGCGTGGCCGCATGCTGCCGTAAGCATTGGAAGGCCCAATTTGGGCGCCGCGCGTGGACGACAACGACTCCGGTATCTCCAGTGCGTTTCACTGGATATACCTTTTTGTATCGGGGGGAAACCTTCAAAAGGTACCCGGCACTTTAGGAGAGGATATCGGGCTATGTGGGATTTGTACCACACTAAAACCCCCTCGGTGGTCTGCCTCTGCGCATGGGGAGGACTTCGGAGATCTCGGGATCTCCAGTGGAACGCACCGGTGACCTCCACGCGCGGCGCCCAGTGCGGGTCCATCTTCGAATGTCCTCCCCTGCAGCTTTCGATGTTTACGGCGGCATGACCACGCACACAACGCCGTCCTTCTCTGGGCTGCGGGCTGGACAGATCAAGCTCCTACATTCACCGCCCGTAACCTCGGAAGCCCACTTTTAGTCGCCTGTTACGGTCAGACTCGGTCAGTCATTTTTTTATTTATTACCTTAAACTAAGGATAGAAGGGAGTGCTTTGCCTAATGGCATTCTCTACCAGCTAACCCTGGGTGATGATATATTCTTAATTAGAATTGATTCAAACAGAGACATATTAAAATACTAAGTGACTAAAGTAACTATAATGAATTATACGTACCTACTCATGAAATGTAAAACAATTTAACGGTTCATGTAAATACCTTTCTTTTTTACTCGGGGATTCAAATTGGGTTGTCAACCCCCGTTTGATCCCTTTCCAGCCCGTCTCTGCTATATAAACAGAACGACCTTAAAATTGTATTTACCTAAAATATTCACTTACCATATTTTCTGATATTTGGATAAAAAAGAGCCTAGTGTTAGATTTGGCTACAACCCTTTTTTGCGTCCCACTGCTGGGTACGGGTCTCTCCCCATTATTGGGAAGGCCTGGAGCTTACTCCACCACGCTGCTCCAATGCGGGTTGGTGGAGATGCGGGTTAGTGGCCAACCGCTGTCGGATGTTTTCAAACCGCCTATAAGGCCTCCGACAAGGTTTAACGACTGTCATCTATCGACAACAACTGGGACCGACGACTTAACGTGCCCCCCGAAACACGGAAACGCGCATGAATTTTTTTGCCACTAGCGGTCACCCATCTCCCACCCGACCGCGCCCGTTTGGCTTAGTTGCATAGATCATAATAATATCTTTGAACAATTCACACAACGCCATCTGATTCCAAACTAAGCAGAGCTTGTACTATGGTAATCAGAAAGCTGTTAAACATACTTATATAATTCTAAATACATATTTAAATAGATAAATTAACACCCAGACACAGAACAAATAGTCATGTTCATCACACAAATATTTATCCTGGGTGGGACTCGAACCCACGACCTCACGTTTCGCAGTCGGCTCATCACCCACTACGCCATGGAGGCCGTCATCGTTTGCGTTTTACGCTAACCGCCGGGCCATGCGCGCTTCAAGTGTTAGATTTACTAAATCCAAAATGATTAGTATATTTTTGGTTAAAATTTTACAAAAAATATGTGAAATTGCTAGTTTACCTACCGGCCGTGGATCCGCACGCCTATGTTTTTTTTCCCCATAAGAATGAGGTATGAATTTCCCCGAAGTAAAAGTAGCCTATATTACTATCCAACTCCCAAACTTTCTCCAACACAAAAAACAATAATATGTACCAATCTGGCCTATTGTCTGTTACTGTTATATCTGTTTGGACTGACATCTCCCACATAATTTTGGCCTCATCATAATCTATGATTTGTTAATATACTGGTATACATAATACAATGCTTCCGTATTTATATTCCGTATTTTTGTGAGAATCGGATCGTAGAAAGTCCTTCAATAAAAATTATTTGTAAACCGATGAAAATCTTAGGTCTTACTCTAATTATTCTGCCATTCAGATAAAGACACGTCTCCGGACTATTCGAATGGAAATTTCTATTTGGGTCTTTTTGATCGTTTCCAGGATTACTTGGAATCTTTACCGATCTTCTAAAGATACGAGCGATTGCACTGGTACTATGCTATTTACCTTTGTCTACATGAATTATACCCCTTTTAAGATCCTGGAGATCCGTTACATTTTTGCGAATTTTACTATATAATACTTTAAAATACAATGATAATTAACGATGAAATGAATAATGAATGAAAATAAAATTATTTGATTGCTAAAATGCTTAGAGCGTCAAAGTTACTGACTCACCCTTCAGTAGAGACGGCGCCACGGTTCGATACATAATTTTTGTGCCAAATCTGGTGCGGGAGTAGAACGCACACATTTTAATTTTGTCACACAATCACAAATATTCTTTCATGGCTACAGACGCATACATTTCTAAATATGTCAATTTCAATTAACAACGTCATTTTCTATGCACCGTCAACACTGACACCGACACACACAGTCACACTAGTTGTATGTATTGTAGTAACTAGAAGGCACATTGTGCATGGACGTTGGGACGAGGGGTTCGCCCGTATAGGCCACTCCTCTCTGACGGGTGTCATACCTCGATGCTCTATGCTTAAATGTGATATACACTGTTAAGGTAAACCTTTTTAGGGTTCCGTAGCCAAATGGCAAAAAACGGAACTATGTTAGTTATGGATTCGTGATGTCTGTCTGTCTGTCTGTATGTCCGTCCGTATGTCACAGCCACTTTTTTCCGAAACTATAAGAACTATACTGTTGAATCTCGGTACGTAGATGTATTCTGTGAACCACATTAAGATTTTCACACAAAAATAGAAAAAAAGCAATAAATTTTGAGGGTTCCCATACTTAGAACTGAAACTCAAAAAAATGTTTTTCATAAAATCCATACCTGTGGGGTATCTATGGATAGGTCTTCAAAAATGATATTGAGGTTTTTAATATCATATAATTTGCGCTAGAGACACTTCCAAAGTGGTAAAATCAGGCAATGATGTATTTTTGTTGCCGCTATTGTTATACAAACACTAAAAATAGAATAAAATAAGTATTTAAAGGGGCTCCCATACAAAACGTGATTTTTTATAGATAATGGTACGGAACCCTTCGTGCGTGAGTCCGACTCGCACTTGGCCGGTTTTTATTTAGTTTGGAGTAGGTTAGAATATAGCGGTGGCAATGCATTATAAAAGGTTTAAAAGGTATTCCTGTCTCGCTTTAAATCCCTGGTGCTACTCTAATAAATTTATTCCCTCATTCAGATACGTTTCTTGACCGACTATTTGAAAGGAAATTTTCATTAGGTCTTTGTAAAAGTTTTCCGGGAAACTTGGAATCTTTACCGACCTCTTGAAGATAAGGACTTTTGTTTATGGCATTTTGTTTGAATACTAGAATTTAAGTAGTTTTATATGTAGTAGCAGATGAGTACTCGTATACAGGTCACGTGGTGTTAAGTGATCTTTGCGACCCATGAATATCCGTATACACCTAATGTACCTAGGTACACCTAACCTCAAGTTAGTATGATGAAGCAATCGTACTGCCACTATGGAGGCTGATGGACGCCATGTCCTTTTATATCTATACTTCTATATTAATCTATATCTATATTAATATTATAAAGAGGAAGTATTTGTATTTTTGTGTGTATGTTTGTAATGAAAAAACTACTGTTCCGATTTCTAAAATTCTTTCACCATTAGAAAGCTACATATACCTTGAGTAACATAGGCTACATTTTACTGCGGGAAAATGCTTCATTCCTACTTGAAAACGGGTAATAGGATCAACGCGGTTGAAGCGACTGGCTAAACGCCTATGATTTTAATATAGTAATATTATATCGTCTTACGTCAATTTTCAAATGGGTGGAAGAAAGTTACAGATATATCCTGGAATAGCACATAGGCTAGTAGTTCATAAAAGAATGTGGTCACAACGTGGAGGATCAGTTCCATCCAAATTTATTATAACTCAATCAGCCAAATATAAAATTGTAAATCATTTAAAGACCGCTGCACCCACTTCTGCTGTGTACCAATTCTGTTGTTTCGGTGGAAAGGTGCAGTTGCCGGTATACTTACATGAGGCGACCATCAGCCTCCGGAGTAGCAGCGCAACTGCATATGACCTCCGACAAGACTTACCTATGCTTGCTTGAGGTTGTATGTAGATGTCCATGGGCTTCAGCGACCACTTAACACCACGTGGCCTGCATGCTCGTCTGCTACTCCATTCAAATAAAAAAAGATACATATTTAATTTCTGGCATATTTAATTTAAACCTAAGTGTGAATGCGATGTATTTTTTTTCTTATGACAAGCCGAAAAAAATGGACTATAGGTATTATTTGCTATCGTGCTCTATTTAACTTATGGAATGAAATGAAGCATGTTTACAATTTAAAAAAAAAACATTTTGTTAAATCGAATATCTACGAAATACGAAATAAAACTTTTTAAATTTATTTTTTAATTACATTTGGAACTGCTAATGGAAAGCAACTTTATAACAGCTGCAGCACCTTGTTTTCAACAACAAAAGCACTTAGTATCTATCTAGTATCTAGTGACGACCCGCGTGGCGCAATGGTTACCATGCCGGACTGCCAATCGAGGGGTCCCGGGTTCGATTCCCGGCGAAACAGAAATTTGAATGATGAGTTTAAATTTCTGTTCTCGGTCTGGGTGTTTGTATTTCTGTCTTTGTATGTGTCCATGGTACCCACGACACAGGATATTAATTATCCTACTGTGGGGATATGAGTGTAACGTTTATTACGTTTATTATTATCTATATATCTACCCAGCCATCCAACACGTTAGAAACACATAACGAGTACACAGTTGCCTCAGAACACACACATTTTAGATTTAACAAGCGTTTTAAAGCAGATGTTCAAAGATTGTAGTTTAGTATGCTACCTTGGCTCACACTTGAATTGCTGAAACTAAGATAACTTTTTGTCAATACCAAATGATTTTATAGTAAGACTCTAGACTAGACGTGTTTTTTGTTTTCATCTGCGTTTGAAAGGATCATTACCATAAGTATTTCATACAGTTTTTTGCAGTTGATTTATGATCTGTATTAGCAAACGGTACATTTTGTATTAGAATTTCATATAAAAATACTAAAACAGATTAATTGAAATATCTAACACACAATAACTCATGTTTTTCATAAAGCGTACAAATAAACAGAATAGTTTTCCGGCTTGGATTTCTCAATTAAATTTATATAAATCAATATCAACAAAGTACAGTCATAGCTTGTAATTTTATTGTATGTATTTGTACATACATAATAATATAGTATTATTTTACTATGCATGCCCAATCTCAATAATAATATTGATAATTTAAACGCTACTTAGAGATATTTAAACGTTGTGAATTTCAAACGTGAATGAATAAACCACAGGTACCCAAAATTGTAAAAATATTGTGTATAATAATATATGATTCAGCATAAAATGAAAAAAAAAAATCAACCTTTTTTTATGTCCCACTGCTGGGCACAGGTCTCCTTCTCACAAGTGAGAGGGTTTTAGGCCATAGTCCACCACGGTGGCCAAGTGCGGATTGGTGGACGTCATGCTTTCGAGAAATTATGAATTTCTCTCAGGCATGCACGTCGAAGGGGAACATCGTAATCAATTAAATATCACGATATTTTCCATCACCGTGGAGCAGCGATAAATGCGCACATTACAAATTTCTTTCAGAGGTGCGCGCCGAGGATTCGAACCGGAGATCGGTCGCGTCGAAGACCGCGGTTTTTTACCACTCGGCCATCACTAAAACTGTGAAAAATGTGTAAATAATGAAATATTAATGTTAAATTATTATCTACTATTTTTTTAAAGAAAGTTTTATTGAGGAAGTTTTTATTGAACAATATTTATTAAATTGACAATGTGAAACAAATTTTAGTCTCCTTCTAAAAATTTTCTACTCTGCAGCAACTCAACGTGAACAGAAATTCGGTGGAATTTTATTAGGGAGTTCCGCAAGTTCGTCACAATGTAATTTAAACTTTATTTCCAGAGCGTTAAAGCACCTTGTTAACTGCGCGATAGACTGGAACGCTGACTGCAAGGATGTCACACAGGAGCACTACAACGAAGAGGGAATTAAGGGCCACATCCACGTTGTAAGGAGCATTTGTGATGATGAGTGGTTTCTGACTCGTAAGTTAACATTTAACTAGCTGTTATAAAGCATCGGTGGTATGTTGGTGAAATCTTTTGGATAATTTAATGAGTCGTGTAATCCATCCATCCATCAGCCTTTTAGAGTCCAGTTGGTCGGAGCGTAGACTTCATTAGGCGTGACCTTTCCAGCTTAATGTTGATATTTAATGTGCCTCGTACATCGATGGCCTCGTACCATTCGGTGATCACTTCCGGTTTTCACCCTGTTGATCACGGAGACATCATTAAATATGTGCCGTTTGTCTGCCAAAATGAAGTCTATCTCGCTTTTCGTGGAACCATTTGGACTTATCCAAGTCCACTTGTGCTGTGGCTTCTTCTTGAAGAAGTTCGTCGTCGACATCGAGAGTCTTGTAATATACTTGTATAAGTACAAATACAAAATACATTTTTTTAAAATTATGACGACCGCGTGGCGCAATGGTTACCATGCCGGACTGCCAATCGAGGGGTCCCGGGTACGATTCCTGGCGAAACAGAATTTTGAATGATGAGTTTAAATTCCTGTTCTCGGTCTGAGTGTTTGTGCTCCAGTCTTTGTATGTGTCCATGGTACCCACGACACAGGGTATTAATTACCTTACTGTGGGGCTATGAGTGTATAACCTTTTTTATTTTTTATTTATTTGTCTCATAAATAACAATACAAGTTAATCCGTGGCTGGGTCCGCCTATTAAATTTAAGCAAGATTCATGACATATACAGAACTAGCCTATCGCCAGAGGCTTCGCTCGCGTTTTATAGGATGCCGTAGGATAAAAACCATCCTTAGTCCTTTCCCAAGGTCCACTCTATCTGTGTTCCAAACATTAAAATTAGTTCAATAGTTTAAGTGGGAGAGCGTAGCAGACAGACAGACCGACAGAGTTACTTTCGAATTTATAATATTAGTAGGGATAAGTGAGATCAGGTGTTAAGTGGTAAGCCTATCTGCAAACTTTCTATGCGCCTTTACGTTCGGAAGTTTAGACAATATTTGTTGTCAGAGCTTAAATTACTTGGAAGGTAGGATTATCTCATTTCAGTCTGGCCGACAACCTTGGCTTCCCACCGAAACACAACGGAAAATTTTGATAAAACCCGTTTTAGACATACTTTTCAATAATACTGATATTGTTGTTGTTAATTGTTGCCACCTATTAAAAGAATCTTACCTTCAACCAGAGTTGACCTTCAAGCATTGAGTCCGCCTTTTGTTCAAGATAGTTTTGTTGTAACAATAAAGTCTAAATGAACAAAATATAATAAAATAAAGTTAGGTATGTTTTTTTATTTCATTTAAAGACACTATTTATAAGTATTTTATTATTATTCTAATTATATTGTATCTAATCCCATTATGAATTTATATATCATTTATAAGTAATTATCTATACTAATATTATAAAGAGGAAAGATTTGTATTTTTCTATGTTTGTAATGAATAAACTCAAAAAATACTGTTCCGATTTCATAAATTCTTTCACCATTAGTAAGCTACATTCACCCTGAGTAACATAGTCTACTTACCGCGGGAAAATGTTTCATTCCTACGTGAAAACGGGTAATATGGTCAACGCGGTTGCAGCAACTGGCTTAACGCCTATGATTTTAATATAGCAATGAAGCCTGGAATAGCACATAGGCTATTTTTTATCCTACGGGGACCCATTAAACGGGTCCACGCGGGCAAAGCGGCGGAAGGCTAGTGTATTTATTTAAATAGGTAGGTATCTTTTCTTTTTGCGATATAGTTAATGTACTATTCTTTATTTATATATTTTTTTCCTTCTTCTTTCATAATACAGTTCTGTTTTATGCACCTACGAAAGCTTCACACCAACGCCACGGGTTGACTGGCAGAGAATGCTATTAGGTATTAAGTCCGCCCATTGTACTTTTATTGAATGAGTGCAATAAAGTCCAAATAAATAAAATACATGAAAAAATATTGCATTATAGGCATAGATATATTATAATCAGGTATCGTTCCTTTAATCAACAGGTTACTTGGACTTATCCAGCTGCATTGAAAATAAGGCCGCCTATTGGGAAGGATGTTTCTCAGTCTTCAAAGACTTAGTAGATCACGAGAAGAACAAGACACACGAGTGGACGCATTACGAAACACATTTCAACCTGTGCTGGTAAAGCGACATACTTTAATGTTATTTTCAAAACGTCATTAAAAGATGACGCTTAGGTAGCTGACGCGTAGTCAAGGCGCTGCGCGTGTCTTTTAAATTTTTCATCGTATTTTATACTGATATTGTAAATGTGAGTGAATTTCTACAGCAAATCCTTCACAGCCTCTGCTGTGAATATTGCCTTTGGAACAATCTTCCAGTGGATATTGGCTGCAACCCTTTTGCGTCCCACTGCTGGGCACGGGTCTCTCCCCTTATTGGGGAGACCTGGAGCTTACTCCACCATGCTGTCCAATGCGGGTTAGTGGAGATGCGGGTTAGTGGCCAACCCGCTGTCGGATGTTTTCAAACCGCCCATAAGGCCTCCGACAAGGTTTAACGACTGTTATCTATCGACAACAACCGGGACCGACGGCTTAACGTGCCCTCCGAAGCATGGAAACGCGCATGAAATTTTTTGCCACTAGCGGTCACCCATCTTACCACCGACCGCGCCCGTTTGGCTAAGCTGCGTAGACCGTTTGCGTTCTACGCTAGCCGCCGAGCCATGAGCGCTTCTCTTCTCTCCAGTGGATATTAGACGTGCAAAATCCATTGACTCCTTCAAAAGTCAATCAAAATCTTAATATTTAAACCACTGAGTTTTCTGTCCCTCCTCACCACGATCTACCTCTACTTCACTTTGTTTAGCTGTGTGACATTGTTTTGTGTTTTGTTCTTTTTTGTTAATTTAGTTGTTTATTTATTTTATGTTAAGTTTACGCACCCTACCCTTTTTCTCTTCTTCCGCTCTATCCTATTCTACCGAGTATAGGTTGCCTGGAAGAGATCGCTGCCTGAGCGATAAGGCCGCCTATTGCATACTCTCAAATACTGTAAATTAAAATTCTTTGTATATGATTTGGTGTGCAATAAAGAATTATTGTATTATATTGTATTGTGTATGTATTTTTTTCACGTCGCAGCAGGGCTACAGATTGGCCTGATTTTTTGTATGGAGATAGTTGGGGGCTAGAGAGTGACGTAGACTATTTTTTATACGAGAAAAATATTTCACTCTTATGGGGAACACGTGTAGCCCACGCGGCGAGCGGAAAGCTAGTGAGAAATATGTGAGAAATATACTAGTAAGGTTGACGTTTTTCTTTTATTTTATGGGGTATTATGAATAGGGTTAGGTTAGGTTAGGTTAGACTCTTATGAAAAGCAGAGACATCATATGTCTCCTGCTTTTCATAAGAGGTCATTAAAAGGGAGCTTCCGGGGTTGCGATCAGCTAGAGTGGGAGCTTAAGCCATTCTATCTAAGCTAGCTGCCCCGGGAAGGATGGAGGCCTGCGTGACCACTCGCCATTTTAAGCAAGGCAGTGTGTAGGAGCCCCATGTTTTTATTATTATTATTAAACTCTTTATTGTACACCATAATACAAAAATGGAACATTAACAAAAATACAAGCAAATAGCGTACAAGTGGCGGCCTTATCGCTAAACAGCGATTTCTTCCAGGCAACCACATGCAAGGAGTTAAAGATAGAAAAAAGATGTAGAAGAGGCAGGTGTACAATTTAGGGCCAGAAAAAGTAATATATTTGAAGTCGGATACGAACAATGATAATTAATATACAAATTAAAAAGTAAAGGCAAAAAAAAATGGATGTAAAATTGTAATAATTGGATGTTTGAATGTTTTTGAGGAATATTCGCCAAGTTTTTATCGCTGCTCAAATATTTGTATTGCCAACCTTTACAGTTTTAGATTAGTCTTAACATTTCGTCATCAGTGCAAGGGCCCAGTTCCGTCGGTGTACGCTGGAGTCACTCTTCCGACTACCCTCCAACTGTTCGTACGACAACGCCGTTACGCTGCAGAAGTTCTCCGTCATCGTCTCAGAGGGCACTGTTTACCAAGTATGTATTCAAACGTAAGTAATTTATATAGGTAGTAGAACTATCGTGGCTTGGCTGCAACCCTTTGTACTTTCCACTGCTGGGCACGGGTCTCTCCCCATTATTGGGGAGGCCTGGAGTTTACTCCACCACCCTGCTTCAATGCGGGTCGGTGGAGTGGCTGGCCTGGAATATATCACCGATGTACTTATTCATCCCGTGAAGTTTCGGTGGAATTTAGGCTCAGTTGCCCGTCAGACATACAAATACAAATACAAATCTGCTTTATTGTACACCACAAATTCAAAATACAGCATTAAACATATTGAACAATACAGTGTAGACAAAAGGCGGCCTTATCGCTGATAGCGATTTCTTCCAGACTGCCTTAGGGTAGTGAATGGTTGAGTAATGTTAAACGTAGGGCATCAGTGCACAAAAGTAAATGTAAATATGGTAAATAAAATTTGAGCTGCAATACTTACATATGAATTATTGTCTACATATATACATATACATACATAATATATTGATACATAGATATATAAATAAATATATACATACATACATACATGGCTGCAACCCTTTTTGCGTCCCACTGCTGGGCACGGGTCTCTCCCCATAATGGGGGAGGCCTGGAGCTTGCTCCACCACGCTGCTCCAATGCGGGTTGGTGGAGATGAGGGTTAGTGGCCAACCCGCTGTCGGATGTTTTCAAACCGCCCATAAGGCCTCCGACTAGGTTTAACGACTGTTATCTATCGACAACAACCGGGACCGACGGCTTAACGTGCCCTCCGAAGCACGGAAACGCGCATGAAATTTTTTGCCACTAGCGGTCACCATCCCACACCCGACCGCTCCCGTTTGGCTTAGCTGCATAGACCGCTTGCGTTCTACGCTAGCCGCCGAGCCACGCGCGCTTCGCGCGCTTTACGTCCTCGGACAAGACTAAGGCTTAGGTACTTAAGATTAGCTATGCACCTAGATGTCGAATTGTAACCAATGGGCTGCAGCGGCCACATAAAATTACGTAGCCAGCGGTCCAAAACCCAAGTCCAATTTCCAATTTTCACTGAGCAAAGTTATCTCAATAACAATTTACCTGGAAAGCAGTGAACTGAGCATACATCGGTCATCTACCTCTGACTAAATCCTGAACAAAGTGCGAACATTGTTCTGAGTTGCCAACTCGTTCGCAATATTACAGGAAGCTGTGATAAGTTTTGCGAATTTAATAATGAAAAAGTGGTGAAACTATTTCACCATTAAATTAACAACATTAACAATAGACTGAGTACAGTCTTAGGTTTTCGATACGACCACATAAAAGGCCTCTGATTTTAATTGCTTTCAAAGCGTTAAAGGAGCTTTTCGAGGCAGGATTGCGCATTAAATTAAGTTATTTTTTTTAAACAAGCTTTATAATTTGTATTAAAATTAGGTATTATTATAAACGTTACGCTGATGTTAGCCCCACAGTAATGTAATTAATACCCTGTGTCGTGGGTACCATGGACATACAAAGACAGGAACACAAACACCCAGACCGAGAACAGAAATTAAAACTCATCATTCAAATTTCTGTTTCGCCGGGAATCGAACCCGTGACCCCTTGATTGGCAAACGTTTTGTTCCACTATAATACGTTTTAAAACTCACCCACAGTTAGCAAGGCATGAATCATACTTTACAGCGGTCATATTATGCAGATTGAATGTAAAATGAAGCTTATATTCAAAACCAAACGCTATAAAACTAAATTTGAATTGAGTTCAGAATGTCCGTAATTTTCAAAACATTATTTTTTATTACGCGGGCGAAGCCGCTGGCGGAAGGCTATGCTAAATAAAGCTAAAGCAAGAGAAATAGCTATAAAACCTAATTTGAATTTGGTCCTGAATGCACGTAGTTTTAAAAATATTTCCACTGCTGTTATCCAGTAGCAACGCAAATTACCGACTTTTGACGGTTTAGCCCGTCTTCCATAGTACAAGAATTCCTTTTCACTTTCGGCAGTTTAATAATTTGTTAAAAGTTTTTATTATCTGTATAGATGTGCTTGCTTCAAATGGCATAAATTAAGTTATTACTTTTCCAGCTAAAAACTTATTTTGAAATCCAATATTAAATAAATAGCAATTTAATTTAATATTAGATTTAGAAAAAAGGAATTTCTTAAAATAGAATTTCTTGGAAATTGTTTTCAAATTTTTTGACAATAGTCATCTTTACAGATTTAAGTAATATAGAGGTAATGTTCAATGCGATGATCCGCGTGGCGTAATGGTTATCATGCCGGACTACCGATCGGAGGGTCCAAGGTTCGATTCCCGGCGAAGCAGAAATTTGAATGATGAGTTTAAATTCCTGTTCTCGTTCTGGGTGTTTGTGTTTCTGTCTTTGTATGTGTCCATGGCACCCACGACACACGGTATATCTACCCTAATGTGGGGTTTTGAGTGTGAAGCGTTATTTATTATTATTATTAAAACTTAGCCAAATAGAAAGTGCTATAAAACTCAATTTGAATTGTGTTCAGAACCTCCGAAATTTTCAAAATATTTTCACTGCATTTCTCCAGCAGCAATGTAATTTTGCCGAGTCGCCCTATCAGGCAGTCTCTTAGAGTACAATAAAACAAAGCTGAACAATTTGGAGTCTCGAGTTTCCATCTCCAAATGATATAATAACTTCTTAATGTTACCAAAAGGGGAATTTTTGGAATTAGTTTTATGAATTGAATAACCGATGTGGAATTCAAACGTGGTTGCTATATTATTTTAAAAGTTTTCCTTTAATTAATTAAAATGATTCCATCCATCCATCCATCCATCAGCCTTTTATTGTACATTGCTGGACATAGGCCTACCCTAACGGTCGCCACTCCTCCCGGTCCTGGGCCTTCTGAATCCAGCGACTACCCGCTGTCTTCTTCAGGTCGTCAGTCCACCTGATTGGAGGGCGGCCTGTACTCCTTTTGCCGAGACGTGGTCTCAATTCAAGGACCTTTCTTCCTCATCGGTTGTCGGTCCTCCTAACTATATGGCCTCCTTCTGCTTTAATTAATTTAAATGATTAAAGGGTCTATAGTGATGTAAATATTCTTTGGAGATTTCATGGAATCCTATTTCTACTCATATTTCATTCCACGAAAAATGAAACAACAGAATACGTGTACAAGAGAAAAAACAAATATAAAAAAATGTATAAAATATGTACTTTTAATACATTATTATATTTATTTTCTTTTACTTTTTATTTATTCAGATGTCTTACACCTTTCACCTGCTGGTATGGTAATTTTTATTTTATTTCCAGGATTGCGATCGAAACATGATGTACAGCAACTGCCCTGGAGGTGACCCACGGCCTTCCAGAAAGATGCTAGGGAAGCTGATGAGTTCTGATGCGATTAGCAATGCCGTTTTGGTGACAACAGATCTATGGATTCTAGTAATGATGATGTGCTTGGAATTACTTGTGAATAAATATTGAGCTGTATTTGTTTTGTTTTTTTATAATTATATAGAACAAGAAAACAACAAATTGTAATCCCAATTTTACCCCTTATTTTGCATTTTATTTTACCTCGTACTAGAGAAAAAATTTCCACTAAGATAGTTAGCAAAATATTGGTTTCTCAAATTTTTATAGGTAATTAATTTGAAAAGTGATTTTATTGCTTAGAAACTTTCGTTATATTGTGGAAATAAAGTACGTCGGTCGAAGAGGTTCTGTTCACATTGTACTTTTTAACATGATAATTACAATGTTAATATTTGAAATTGACCGGTTTTACAATATAAGTTTTCAACAATTTTTTTATCTTAGAAGCTACGACCTCCCTACAGATTCGATAAAATTTATAATATACGTACATATGTATGTAAACATTAATTTATTAAAATATTTCTTCGACTATAATATTATGTACTATAAAATTGTTATTTAATATTTGTTATTTAATTTTAATTTTATTTTATCAGTAGCAATACAATTGAACTGCAATTAGATTTTCATTTCTTGACATAATATTTCACATTTTTATCCTGAAAATTAATGTAATATTAATATAAAATTTGATTTGATAAATTAATAATATATGTTCCTGATGTGGCATAATTTTTTTGTATCCAGTAAAGTATGTCGGTTAACCTTGTTTATAACACCAAATATGTACGCATGCTTAAACAAATAAATAATTTCATTCATTCATTCATTTACTCATTCATTCATTCATTCATTCATTCTTGTGTTCATCCTACTTGTAAAGGCGTCTCTTGTAGGTAAGGCGTGGGTTCGACTCCCACTCATTGTAGAACTTCTGTGTTAATTTTTTACCTTATGAAACTAACAGTCAAATTCATAAATTTGCTATTCTCTGAACCATATCGTAAAACGGAAATCAAGATGTTCAATTCAGAACGACAGTTCTGCACAAAATCTTGTACAAATTGACATTTGTAGGTCATTCAATTATAATAAAATTTATGGCCCATAAAAGATGAAGATAAGGTTATAAAAATGGAAGCGACGGAATATTCTACAGTAGCAGTGTAACGAAATTAGAATTTTCCGTATTTCTTCGAGAGGCCTGGAACTTGGTAAATCACGCTGCTCCAATGCAAAACGTCGTAGATAGCCAAGCTAGGGAAGGTTTGATGACGGCTATGTATGTGCGAAGCGCGCATGGCCCCGCGGTTAGCGTAGAACGCAAGCGATCTGTGCGACTAAGCCAAACGGGCGCTGTCGAGTATGAGGTGGGTGACCGCTAGTGGCAAAAAAATTCATGCGCGTTTCCGTGCTTCGGAGGGCACGTTAAGCCGTCGGTCCCGGTTGTTGTCGATGGATAACAGTCGTCAAAACTTATCTGAGGCCTTATGGGCGGTTTAAAAACATCCGACAGCGGGTTGGCCACTAACCCGCATCTCCACCAACCCGCATTGGAGTAGCGTGGTGGAGTAAGCTCCAGGCCTCCCCAATAATGGGTAGAGACCCGTGCCCAGCAGTGGGAGGTAAAACCGGTTACAGCCTAGGATTATATGTACCTACCTATACATAAAAATTTGATTCGCTAGTCTTTAGATTCACATGCCTTTGTGAAGCTTTTAAGCCTTTTCTAATTGCGAACTTGAAAGCTGATTAGGTTTATATTAAAATCATTTACAGTACGGAGATACGTGTATAACTTTTGTAACTTGTGAAACCCTTACTAATTGAACGCTTGAAAATTCACGAAACTTCGGATAGACGCTGTTAAAGCGGGCCCTTAGGCCTAGGCGGTTACAGTACGCATAAAGCACTTATTTCTTTCCTAACTTCACCCAACATCGCTAAGCTTTTTATAATCTGTATATCGCTTATGTTGTACACCAGTCACAGCGGTGGCGGTCCCAGGGGGGGTGTCACAGGGGACATGACCCCCCCTCCCCAAAATACTTCAGTCGTGTGTAGATGGAAGGCGAAACAAGCCAATTTGGGACACCTCTTCCCCCAAATTTCTTAGTGACCCCCCCCCCAATTTCTTGGCGACCCCCCCCCTCAAATTGAAGGCTGCGACCGCGCCTGAGCTATCCACGCTTCAAACAAAATCTTTCGCACCAGAATTAATTTTCATTTAGGCAGTACAGATGCCGACATCAACTATTCTGAAATGAAACGCAAATATTAGCATACATTAGAAGCGAGTTTAAACTAACGACGTACGAATCAAATGCGAATAATACTTGTTTGATAAGTGAGGGCTCTAGAAGATAACAATACCATGTAACAATTCCAAATAAATTTGTCAAGTACGTATTTCTCGCAGCTCCACAGTGATGAAGAATATTGTAATATTTAATGAATTACGATTTTTTCCGTTCCGTTTGCTTGGATGCTTGTGAAACTCATGGTTTCTCGAATACATGATGTCCAGTAATGCAAACATGACCAGCGTTGGGCTATAGCCCAAATTCTTTGGAGAGGAGACCTGTACCTAGCTGTGGGACAGGCAAATAAATCTTGTTGGAGGCCTTATGGGCGGTTTGAATGCAGCCGACAGTAGGTTGGCTAATCGCATGTAAGCAGCAAGATTATGGTCTCTTCAGTTGAAAGGAAATACCCGTGCTCAGGAATGGCACGCAATAAAGTTTGCAGCCAAATAATAATTCTACCAAATTGGATTGCATCAGCGTAGTGGCGTAAGTTCCAAGTTGCCTTGGTTATGGATAGATCTTTAAGATAAAATGATTCGACTCAAATAATGTAATGAACTATATATTGAATCGTGAGTGTAACTTATCGTGACTATTTACTACCGGCACTACTCACGGTGCATATGATGCTCAACTAGTTTCGGACCTGAACGAGATCCTTCCTCGTGAGCCGTCGTCGCGGCGCTCGCTAGGAGGCGCGCACGGAGACTAGAACCAGTCAAGATGAGGAAGGACCTCATTTAGGAAAGAAAGAACACCCCTTGGGCTAAATCTGACGGGTGTCATACCTATCAGTTCCTGTGATGCTCTAAGCATTTGACAGAGTAATTTTGTCATTCTCTTTTTTGTAAGAACAAAAAGCGCAGTATTTACGTTTTTAGGCTTCTGTAATATAAATAATAATATAAAAATAATAATTTTCTGTAATATAACTATTTTCATCTTCGCTTTGAATGTCTTCAATAACCTGAACATCCTTAATTTCAGAAGCTGAATCTTCCGGAGAGACTCTATCTTCCTCGTTTTAAATTGTCAAAATATTGTCACTGTCTAATCTTTCATACTGCGACATATTTTAACAGCAATGACAACAATAAACATAAAAATATGAAAAATAAACAAATGTAAAATCGCATAGAGTTAGTTAAAAGACTTAAGAGTCACACAAATTATTAGGTTGAAACTGCTTTGTAAAAGTTGCAATCGGAGCCAGGATTTCATAGCGTCCTATTTTTTCCAGTGACTGGATAAGTTTTAAAGACCTAGATAGACATAATTTCCGTTAAGGCAACAGACCCTTAGAATTTCTCAGCAGACATTGTTCGTTTGATAAAGGAGATCTGAAGCTAACCAGCTCATTAGCGGTTGACCTGAATAACTGATGCGCCATTTCTAGATTCCTTTTTAACATTTTTCGAGAAAAAAATCTTATTGAGGTACTGAGGTAAGGTTGTAAGTATTTGTACTCCACGGTTACGCGGTACGTCTGTCCGTGGGTCCAGACGTTGTCTTGCCTAAAAGTATTGAAAGAGGGTTTGTTTTTTATTATCTTAAAGTGATTCTGATTGTGTCAAAGTTTTGAACGACATGGCACAAAATACATACGTTTGAAAACTACTTATAAATAAAATAAAAAACTTAAAAAAACATTTTCCAGTGGACCAAATTGTGAATCTAAGCCATTCTCAAATCCATGGCATTTGAGAACATGAAAAATTCGCCCGGGAAAGTACCACCGCTGCGCCCACTTCTGCCGTGAGCCAATTCTGTTGTGTTTCGGTGGAAAGGTGCAGTTGCCGGCCACACTTACATGAGGTGACCACTAGCCTCCGGAGTAGCAGCGCAACTACATACGATCTCAGACAAGACTTACCTGTGCTTGCTTGAGGTTGTATGTAGATGTCCATGGGCTGCAGCGACCACTTAACACCACGTGGCCTGCATGCTCGTCTGCTACACCATTCAAATAAAAAGAAAACATATATATATATATATGACAGCCTCCGTGGCGTAGTGGGTGATGAGCCGACTGCAAAGCGCGAGGTCGTGGGTTCGATTCCCACCCAGAACAAATATTTGTGTGATGAACATGACTATTTGTTCTGTGTCTGGGTGTTAATTTATCTATTTAAGTATGTATTTAGAATTATCTAAGTATGTTTATCAACTTTCTGATTACCATAGCACAAGGCTCTGCTTAGTTTGGAATCAGATGGTGTTGTGTGAATTGTCCAAGGATATTTATTTTATTTATTTTATTATATATATATATATATATATATATATATATATATATATATATATATACGTACGACGAAGTAGGGTAGCAACGCGCGCAGGGTACAGCTAGTATTATTATATTCTTTACAACATTATCGTAATAATTTAAAGTCCCACTATCATTACCTTAATTAATTTATGCTATCGTAGTTTTTTAAAGAAAAAAAAATTAAGTAAGTGCTTATCTACATTTTAACAAAATACTATTTAACAACACATACTGTCTGTATCAGTAAAGTAATTCGACGTGTTTTAAATATTTTAAAACTAGCGACCCGGTCCGGCTTCGCTCGGGCGATTAAGTCATATAAATTAAAATCTACTACCTATACTAATACCCATTAAAGTACTAAAGGCAATAAATAGATGCGCGGTGAGAATGTGAGAATGAGAGTGAATGAGAGAATGTGAGAATGCTGGGTTGGGGGAGGGGGGGGGGGGATGTGATGATTTTTTTTAGATCTACTTAAGAGAAACAGCTCTTCAAAAGCTCCCGTTACCAATGTGGTAAACGACAAGAGAGCCAAACTGACCCGACACTATACTGAAAATATCCCGGACGTCAGCCTGTATGAAATTAGAAGGGCCCTTAATCAGTTTAAAAAGAAAAAACCGGACAAGTGCGAGTTGGACTCACGCACGAAGGATTCCGTACCATTATCTATAAAAAATCACGTTTATAAGGGAGCCACCTTAAATATTTATTTTATTCTATTTTTAGTGTTTGTAAAACGATAGCGGCAACAGAAATACATCATTGCCTTTGATTTTCCATAGAAATCATTGCATTAATATTGAATGAAAGGTAAATTGTGGTTTACGATTTATGACGTATTAAAAAAAACTACTAGATCTCGTTCAAACCAATTTTCGGTGGAAGTTTGCATCGTAATGTACATCATATATTTTTTTAGCTTTATCATTCCCTTATTTTAGATGTTACAGGGGGACACACACGTTTTACCACTTTGGAAGTTCTCTCGCGCAAACTCTTCAGTTTAGAAAAAAATGATATAAAAAACCTCAATATCATTTTTGAAGATCTATCCATAGATTCCCCACACGTATAGGTTAGATGAAAACATTTTTTGAGTTTCAGTTCTAAGTATCCTCTAAATTTATCTAACCCTCATTTTTCTATTTTTGTATAAAACTCTTAATGTTGTTCATAGAATACATTTACGTACCGAGTTTCAACCGTATAGTTCTTATAGTTTCGGAAAAAGTGGCTGTGACATACGGACGGACAGACAGACAGACAGACATCACGAATCTATAAGGGTTCCGTTTTTTGCCATTTGGCTACGGAACCCTAAAAAGCACCGGGAGATGACGGTATCACATCAGAGCTGCTGAAGGCTGGAGGGAAACCCCTCCTCGTGGCGCTCCAAAAACTGTTCGATACCATCATCAGTAGCGGAACTGTCCCGGAGGCGTGGAGCAGAAGTGTGGTGGTTTTGTTCTTTAAAAAGGATAACAGAGCCCTTTTGAAGAACTATAGATCCATCGCGCTTCCGAGCCACGTCTATAAGCTGTTTTCAAGGGTTCACTAATCGTATTGCGCGCAGGCTAGACGACTTCCAGCCTCCCGAACAAGCCGGATTCCGAAAAGGCTATGGTACCATGGACCACATACACACGCTGCGACACACATACGAGGAGTATAATCTGCCGCTATGTATTGCGTATGTGGACTATGAGAAAGCCTTCGATTCTATCGAGACCTGGGCGGTGTTACAGTCTCTCCAGCGATACGAGATTGACTATCGGTACATCGAGGTGTAGAAGTGTTTGTACAAAGCCGCAACCATGACATTCCGAGTCCACGACGGAAGCACTGGACCTATTCCACTGCAGCGCGGAGTACGACAAGGGGATGTCATATCCCTGAAGCTGTTTACCGCTGCACTGGAAGACGTGTTCAAGCTGATGGAGTGGAACGGGCTGGGTATTAACATCAATGGCGAACACCTCACCCACCTTCGATTTGCCGATGATATAGTAATCTTGGCGGAGAACCTGGAAGAGCTCAGCACCATGCTAGGTGACCTCCATAGCGCCTCACAAAGGGTGGGTCTTAAGATGAACATGAACAAGACGAAGATCATGTCTAACGTCCATTTCACACCTATACCGGTCGTTGTTGATGGCGCTACTCTCGAAGTTGTCGACGAGTACATATACCTGGGACAAGCGCTCCGTATGGGTAAGTCCAGCTTCGAGAGAGAGGTCTACGAGTTACCTCTCTCTCGAAACATTGTGGGGCATTATGTTCTCATATACACAAAATATCAGTCCGAATCGTCAACGACCCAAGATTGACTGACAGGCTAGAACCGCTTAGCTTGCGAAGAGACATAGGCTCGCTCTGCGTGTTCTACCGACTTTACTATGGTGAGTGCTCCGAGGAACTCTTCAAATTGATGCCTACATCGCCATTCCATGATTATACCACCAGACGAAGGTTACAGTTCCACCGGCACCATCTGGACTCGTGGCGGTCCTCCACAGTCCGCTTTGCACGCTCCTTTTTACCACGGACGTGTAGGTTATGGGACAACCTTCCAGCTGAGGCATTCCCGGTGGACTATAACATGGGGTTCTTCAAGAAAGCTGTAAAAAAAGCTCTCCTTCAAAGCCGGCAATGCTCGGGCGGCTCCCCTAGGGTTGCCCGTGTCCATAGGCGACGGTGATCGCTTAACATCACGCGGCCCGTCTGCCTTATTGTTAGGTTTATTTATAAAAAAAAAAAAAAAAAAATATATAATACTGTTTTTTACATCAAAAACAATCTCTCCTAAAAACTGTAAATCATTCAGTGATTCAGTGAAAGTCGCCCACTTTAGGGATACATAAAAGTAGACAAAAATTATATGATCTCTATGAAGATAGATCGTATAATCGAGACGAGTCCTTTTGTGCACACGTTAGAAATTATTCAAAATTGTTTAAGCAAGTATGTATCGCGGCCAAGTCATTGCATATTGGTAACCAAATTAAGTCTAGTAAAAATAAAATTAAAACGACTTGGAACATTATTAACGCCGAGACTGGAAGAGTCAATGACCGTTATCGTGTCTATAAACTTATTATGGACGGTACCGTCATTGAATCAGACGAACTTGTAGCAAAAACATTTGAAAAATACTTTGCTGACATTCCAGTCTCGACGACTAAATCGCTTAGGTCTTCCCCTGAAGCCGCCGAATCATTGCTTGAGAAAAATTTAAGCGAATGCAAATGTAAGTTTACATTCAGGCCCGTAGACGCTAAACACATTGTAAAGATATTTAAGACTTTAGAAATTAAGAACACTACTGATCTTTGGGGTATCTCTGTAAAAATACTTAGTTCAATAATTGACTTAATAGCACCCCACTTAGCTATAATATTCAATAACTGTATTAAGAGTGGTGACTTTCCTGATCTAATGAAACATAGTAAAGTGATACCTTTATTTAGGTCGGGCAATACTTCAGATCCCTCCAACTTTAGACCAATTTCAATTCTGCCCTCAATTAGTAAAATCTTTGAGAAAATAATTTTAGAACAACTTCTAAAACACTTTACAAATAATAGACTTATCCATAAAAATCAATTCGGTTTTACGAGGGGTCGCTCAACCACAGATGCCGGAGTAGAGCTTTTTAAGACCATAGTGGATGCTTGGGAGAAGTCACGGGATGCTTTAGGTATCTTTTGTGACCTATCTAAGGCATTTGACTGTGTGCACCATGAAACATTAATCAAAGAAACCGCGCTCAGGCTTCTGGAGTCTTATTTGAGTGATAGGATCCAGAGGGTTGAAGTGAACGGTAAAATGTCAAACGGGTCTGTAGTTCATTTGGGGGTCCCACAGGGCTCAATACTCGGTCCGTTCCTATTTTTAATATATATTAACGATCTGCCATATATGGTGGAGAATAATCACGAGATAGTACTACTGATACTTCCTTAATTTTTAAAACTAATAGACAAACTGATGATTATGACCACGTGAACAATGCTCTCTCTGAGGTGGTAAATTGGTTCAATATAAATAACCTACTACTCAACAACAAAAATACCAATTGTATTAAGTTTTCACCACCTAATGTTAAAGAAAATATTGTAAAACCACAATTGAATGGCAAGGAAATGAGCTTTGTTGATGAAGCTGTATTTCTTGGATTAACTGTTGATTCTAGGCTTCAATGGGGACCCCATATCTCTCG
This sequence comes from Pyrgus malvae, assembly GCA_911387765.1. Taxonomy (NCBI): domain Eukaryota; kingdom Metazoa; phylum Arthropoda; class Insecta; order Lepidoptera; family Hesperiidae; genus Pyrgus; species Pyrgus malvae. The sequence continues at coordinate 11,305,674 of OU426969.1, forward strand.
GTTAGCGAATAGACTAAGTTCTGCCGTTTTTGCAATTAAAAAAATAAGATCACTTACAGATGTCAATACAGCCAGACTGGTCTATTTTAGTTATTTCCATAGTATAATGTCGTATGGTATTTTACTGTGGGGAAATGCAGCTAATGTCGACACAATATTTATTTTGCAGAAGAGGGCTATTCGCGCAATATATAAATTAAATTCTAGAGAATCACTGAGAGAAAAATTTAAGGAGACTAATATACTAACATTTGCATTGCAATATATTTATGAAAATGTAATGTATGTTCGTAAAAACAAACACGAATTTATGACCTTTTTGGATCTACATAGTTCGAACTGTGTTTCGACAAGGAATGGCCACAAACTTGCATTCCCCAAGTGTAGGCTCCGCAAAAAGAGCCACTCTTTTATCGGGATGTCGATCAGAATATACAATACAATCCCGAAAAATGTTCAATCCCTTCCTTTTCACAGATTTAAAAAAAAGTCAAACAAGTCCTGTGCCGCAACGCTTATTACGATCTTAAGGACTATTTAATGGATAAAAAAGCTTGGGATTGAGCTGTAGTCTCACAAGGCTGTTTCTGTAGCTGATGTAATAGACTTAAATGAATTAAACTGCCTATGTTAGCAGGTGGCTTTGGGACGACATTGACACATGCGGTAGCTGTCACGTATGTTCCTTATCGGCCCATAGCTACTCTGTAAGAAAAACAAAAACAACAGAACAAAAAAAAAATAACGTTCACTAAGAGTTTGTAAAGGAACCGTACAGTGAATAAAGAATATTTCATTTCATTTCAATACCTCAGTGCCTGAAGTCGAAAGTTTTCGAGCAGTGTGTGTTGCCAGTGATGACTTACGGCGCTGAGACGTGGTCTTTTACAGTTGGCCTTTTCCATAGGCTCAAGGTCGCTCAAGGTGGCTCAACGCGCGATGGAGAGGGCTATGCTTGGTATTTTTCTACGCGATAAAATTCGTAACGATGAAATCCGTAGAGGAACGAAAGTTACCGACATTGCTTTCAAAATTTGCAAGTTGAAGTGGCAATGGGCAGGCCATTATAGTTAAAATAACCGACAACCGATGGGGAAGAAAGGTTCTCGAATGGCGACCACGTCTTGGCAAAAGGAGTACCTACAGGCCCCCCTCCAACTAGGTGGACTGATGACCTATAGAAGACAGCGGGAAACCGCTGGATTCAGAAGGAGCAGGACCGGGAGGAGTGGCGTCCAGCAGTGGACTACAAAAGGCTGAAAAGAAGAAGAAGAATATTAGTTAAATCTTAAAATTAAAAATATTACAATACTTTTTGGAGGCCATTACTTAAAGTCGGCATCGGGTTCTTGATTAATTGTCTAAAAGTATTTTTTTTTTTAAATTATGTTAAGTTATTATAAAATTATGTTTACTTTATATATATTTTATTCGTAAATGCTATTGTTGTTAATAAGAGTCCACTAGCAGATGATTCATGTAACACACTATAATTATGTACCCACTTATAAATACTGTGTAATAAAATAAGAGCGTTTAATCCCCGCCTACAAACTACTCGATAGTTTGGCGGGATGTTTGTATTAAGTATCTATATGTAAAGGAGATTAAAAAAAAAAAAAAGTATGGATGTTTTATTAAGTAAAGTACTTAAAAAAAATTACATCGTGACGACCCGTGTGGCGCAATGATTACCATGCCGGAATGCCGATCGGAGGGTCCCGGGTTCGATTCCCGGCGAGGCAGAAATAGACATGATGAGTTTTAATTTCTGTGCTTGGTCTGCGTGTTTGTATTTTTGTCTTTGTGTGTGTCCAGGTACCCACGACACAGGGAATCCTAGTGTGGGGCTATGAGTGAGTAGCATTATTTTTAATTTAATTTTATATAAGTAAGAACTATTGCTACTAGGCGCTAGTTAGCTCGTGGTAACTATTCCGTATTAATTATTCCGTAGTAATTAATGAGATAAAGATACATTCATTTTGTATTAAGAATCGTTACAAACATGTTGCGCTATTGTGTTATGTTTCTAGTATCATACATACTAACTGTTGAAACCGCAAATATTTTAGTAGTGGTACCTACACCTTCTATAAGTCATCAAGTGGTATTTCGACCACTAGTGCAACAATTAGTTAAGCGTGGCCATGAGGTTATACTGATTACTACGGATCCTATGTACCCCGAAGGAAATGGCCCTAAAGGACTCATAGAAATCGATCTTCATGAACTCTCCTACGAGTTGTGGGAGAAAATGCTAAATAAAATTATAGATGACAAGCCAAGTGATATGCTGACGATGAATACAGTTGCATTTCGGGTGTTATCAGAAGTTTTTACAAAACAAATAAAACAGGAAGCGGTAAAAAATCTAATAAGAAATAGATCAGTGAAGTTTGATCTGTTAATTTTGGAAGCTTGCGTCACTCCAGCGTTGAGTTTCACCCACATTTTTAAAGCACCAGTTATACAGATGAGTTCATTAGGAGCTATTCCTGGAAATATGCATACGATGGGCTCCGTAACACATCCTCTTTTATTCCCAACACATTTTCATGAAAAACTCTACAACTTAACAATAAGAGACAAAATTGTTGAATTAAATAACCATGTTAGTTTTGACTGGATGTTGGATAAGCGAGAGTACGAAGACCATGAAATGATTCAACATATTCACGGAATTTATATGCCTTCGCTAAATGAATTGAAGACAAACGTTGACATGTTATTTTTAAACGTTCATCCAATTTGGGTGGGTAATCAACCTGTTCCGCCTAATGTTATAAGTATCTGGGGGATTTATAAGACACCTGAGAAATCGTTGCCCAAGGTTAAGGAAGTTTCATCTACTTACTTTAATTTATTTTTTACACACAAGCTTCATTAGTAACTTTTTATCCTTCAAATATCCTATCTTAGTAGATGATAAATTTGTATCAGAACTTATTGTCTACGTACTAGTTTGTTCAAAAACACAATAGAAATAAATTTCCCACCAGTATTTTTTTTGTATTTTAAGAAACTTAATCTGCCATTAGCATTATTATTTTTCTTATAGCCTTTTGCATCTTTGCGGCAAACATAAGGATAAAATAAAAATATTTATATTCCTATTATGCTTTAAAAATAATAACATAAATTTTGAAACTTGACTAAAATTTCGTTCTATTATGCAGGATCTACAATCATTTTTAGATAATTCTGTAAATGGTGTGATTTACTTCAGTTTTGGGACAAATATAAAGACTTCTGTAATTCCTTTAGAAAAACTGCAGATATTTGTGAGAGTATTATCGCGATTACCATACGATGTTTTGTGGAAATGGGATACAGATGAGTTACCTGGAAGGTCACATAATATCAAAATATCCAAATGGTTTCCACAATCTGACCTGTTGAGTAAGTAAAATTTTGCAGCTGGATTCAGACTTTTTCTATAAAGTTTATGTTTATTTTTGTTAGAAAGAAATTTAAAAAATCAAAACAGTTTTATTGTGTAAAACAACGTTCTATAAAATAATAAAACAATAAAATTTCGTTTAATGTTCATAGTACCTATTAAATGAAAAATATATAAGTCTGTTTTGATATTCTTCTAATTAAAAATTCTAAATATTTTATCTGTGAACAATACTTTATTTATGAATTTTACCTTATTAATTGCACAACATTTTTTAAAGGACATCCTAATATCAAGCTGTTCATCACACAAGGGGGCCTGCAGTCTACTGAAGAAGCAATTAATGGCGGCGTCCCCCTTATAGGTATTCCAATGTTAGCAGATCAAGCATATAATACCGAAAAATATGTGCACTTTAAAATTGGCAAAAGATTGGACTTTTATTCTATAACCGAAGAAAATTTTGAAAATGCCATTATTTCGGTCATCGCAGATGAAAGGTTAGCTTAATAATTTAGTAATTATAAAAAATGGAGTAACAAAAATGTTTATGTCCGCAACACAAGCACTTAGAACGCAAGCGATCTACGTAGCTAAGCAAAATAGGCGCGGACGGGTATGTGATATATGACCGCCAGTGACAAATATTTCATACGTGTTTCCATGATTTGAATGTCATGTGTTGACATGAATTGGAAGGCACGTTAATCCGGATAGGTTGGCGGTTTGAAAGCATCCAACAGCGAGTTGGCTACTAACAATAAGTATTGGGAAGCAACCAATATAAACGTTACAATATCTAATAGCTTTAAACGAGCGATGTTAATAATCGATAAGCGATGATAATAATAATCTGAATCTCGGAAACGACTGCAACGATTATGTATGCATTGGTTTTCGGAGGCAATAAAGCGATCTAATTAGCTTTAATTTTTTGAAAATATCGCTTTATTCGTGCTTTCAGCGATATTCAACTTAAACATAAACTGAAAAATATAGCTCTTCCTGACATGTATCGGCGAATATATGTAATTCTATTTTTATTTTTATTTTATTTGGGAGCTCAATATATATAATAACAACGCCATGTTACAGAACACTAAGCCAATGTAGTTTCTGAAGAACATCATTTTTTTTGTTTTCGGGGGGAAACCTTCAAAAGGTACCCGGCACCTTGGGAGAGGGTGCCGGGTTATGTGGGATTTGACCGCACTAAAACCCCCTCGGTGGCTGCCATTCACACCATCCACAGCCCCGGAAGCCCCCTTTTAGTGGCCTCTTACGATCAGGCAGGGGATACCGTAGCTCTATTCTTAATTCCGAAGCTACAGGGACTTCTGAAGAACATCCTAGCAACGCTCGGTCATTCGGGTACTTTGGTTATTCGGGTACTTTGGTCATTCGGGTACTTTATCTTAAATGTTAAATTATATTAATATAAATGTCTAAAACATACCATAAAGAACATTATTTATTTTGTTAATGTTTTTACAATGGTATGCGTTTTATACTTTTCTCGTATTTAAATTTAAACCTGATAGTCTGCATCCTGTGATGCATTTTAATGGTTGAATTCAAGTTTAATGTTATCAATAGTATTGTAGAATTATTCGCTTACTTTAATTTATTTAATTAACTCGAATGATCAGCTTCAATGTAATTTTCCTTCATTTTGTTTATTGTTTAAAACTTCTCAAGTAATCGTACTATTTTTGCACACAAACAGTCTTCGAGTTAGTATGAGTTTAAGATATCATTAGCTACTGTATAGTTGATAATTGATTTACCATCCTTTCTATTAGAAGTGCTGGTTAAAAAAAATATAATTGTGAGCGATGCTATAGTATATAGGTAAAGGAGATGTTTCAATCTTGGCTAGGTATTGTACACCATCTCAAAAATTCGAGACAAAACTCAAGACTCCGAAAAAAATACTTAAAATTTGTTAAAACATGTACTTTTTTGGTATAAAACCAATTTAAATCAACTATTTTCAACAATTTTCAATATGGCGGAACAACTGATTTCACTGTTAACTGTTTGTCACAGATTAATAATTTCAATTGTCAAAATGACATATTACCGCCATTATGTTTTTCTAGTATATTGTGTTGCAATTCTGACTTGAAATTCTTGTTTTGTACCAAAAATCCCAGTCGTTTATTACAAAACGCTTAATAAAAAACAGCTCTATACTATATTTGCAATTTATTAATACGGTGTACAAATACCTGGCCAAAGGTCCATACATTTTGAAACATCTCCTTTCTGGTCTAGTTGTAAATATATCCCTTGCCTATCTTTAACACGCTTTCATTAGCTTGACCTGTATGTATGTATGTATGTAATGGAATCTTTTAACTTCATTTTTACTTACTTCTAGGAGTCTGATGAACTTGAAAATTTGCACAGGGGTCAAAGACCGATGACAATACAATAATCTCATAACTTTATATTAAAGTTCTTACAAGGGTCATCAGGATAAAGAAAAATATACGAGGGACGGCTGATGAGTTCGCGGCCTAACGTACATAGTGAAACAAATGTATAGTTTTATATTTTCAACACGCTTATATTATTAGCTTGAACTGTATGTACATATGCAATGGAATCTTTTAACTTCATTTTCACCTACTTCTAATATTAGCATCTGATTAACTTGAAAATTTGCACAAGAGTCAAGGGCTGATGACAATGCAATAATATGAAAAAAAAATCCAACTAAAAAATTTAAAATAATTAATGTAGTTTAAAAAACTAAAAAAGCATGCTTTTGTGAAAATATGAATACAATAAAAATTTAAAAATAAGAAGAAAATGTACTTTACGGTAAAAAAAACTGTTGGGTGGTTTTTAGGACACTATTAACACAATGTACCCCACGCTTTTTTACAGTAAAATATATTTTCTTCTTATTTTTTACTTTTTAGTTTGTGTTTTCACAAAACCGTGTTCTTTAGTTTTTTAAACTACATTATTTATTTTAATTGAAAGTGAAGTAGCTGGATGAGCTTATTTTTTGCAAAACATGGCCAAAAGATAAAAACAATTAATTTTCTTGATAAGATTTAACCTCAAAAGATAAACTCTGGTCAGTGTTGCCTAACAATGCCTCCTACTGAAGTGTATAGGTCCCAATTAAACTATAATAGTACTAGTGGATCCCGCAGACGTTGTTCTGCCTTAAAAGTTTTGTAAGAGGATTAGTTTCTTTATCATCTCAAGGGGTTTTTATGTTACTGTCAAATAAAAAATTAAAAACGAACAGTGACAGATGAACTGTTATTCAGACTATGTCAAACTTTTGGACGATGGCGCGAAGAACCAATGGACTTCTACTAATATTTGATTTGACGACCCGTGTGGCCCAATGGTTACCATGCCGAACTGCTAATTGAAGGGTCGATTCCCGGCGAAACAGAAATTTGAATGATGAGTTTAAATTTCTGTTCTCGGTCTGGGTGTTTGTGTATCTGTCTTTGTATGTGTTCATGGTACCGACGACACAGAGTATATACACCCTACTGTGGGGCTATGAGTGTGAAACGTTTAAACGTTTATTTCAAGACCAAAAGTATAAGAATAAAACAATAGAATATAAGTTATAAAATATGATAATGGACGTCAATGAAGTAAGTAATAACATGTAGTGTATTTATAACAGTACACGGCGCATTTCATTCATTCCATTTATTCCCGTGGGAATGAGATATTTTCACGCGGCAAAAAGTAGCCTATGTTCTTTCTCAACGTCCTTTCTATGTTTATGCCAAATTTCATCAAAATCGGTTCAGTGGTTTAAGCGTGAAAGAGTAGCAGACAGACAGACAGACTTTCGAATTTATAATATTAGTATGGATTACTACTCGACAATAGATGTCAGAAAGAGAAATATTTTTCAGTTTATGATTAAGTTGGTTGGTTGGTTGGTTTATGGTAAGCTGAAATCACGGATAAAACAAAATTTTCTATAAAATAAACCTAGCCTAACTAGACCTTTTTTTTTTGGGTATCCGGGGGGGGGGGGGAACTTTAAAAAAGTACCCGAAACCTTTTGAGAGGATACCGGGTTATTTGGGATTTGACCGCACTAAAGCCCCCTCGGTGGCCTGCCTCTGCGCGGCGCCCCAGAATGGGCCCATCTTCGGGAGAGCAGATATGCTCTCCTGCACCTTCAGGTGCTCACGGCGGCATGCGGCCACGCATACTCAGCCGTCCCTCCCGGGGCTGCTGGCTGGACGGGTCAAGCTCCCACTCTCACAGTCCGCATCACCGAAAGCCCCCTTTTAGTCGCCTCTTACGATCAGGCAGGGGTTACTGTAGCTCTATTCTTAATCCCGAATCTACAGGGACAGCCAATTTATCGCCCCTGAAACCTCTTGCAAATCAAATTTCATGAAAATCGTTGCGAGCCGTTTGCAAGAATCAGATTATATATAAATATAGTGGACCCCGCAGACGTTGTCCTGCCTTAAATGTAATAAAAGAGGATTTGTTTTCTTATTATCTTAAAGAGACTTCATGTTACTATCAAACAAAAATATAAAACAAATAATGACATACGAACTGTCCTGTTATTCTGAATGTGTCAAAGTTTAGAACGGCACGGCACGAAATACAAACGTTTGACAGATAGGAACAATTTATATGGGAAAACTACTTATAAATAAAAAAAATAATTAAAAAACATTTTCAGTGGCCCAAATTGTGAATCTAAACCATCCTCGAATCCATTTGAATACACACAAAAAAATCATTAAAATCTGTCCAGCCGTTAAGGAGGAGTTCAGTGACATACACACTCACAGAAGATTTATATATATTAGGATGTAGGTGTATACTTATAAGAATTGTTCGTTTAAAGGTATTAGATTCTGATGAAGCTGCAACCCTTTTTGCGTCCCACTGCTGGGCACGGGTCTATCCGCATTGTTGGGGAGGCCAGAAGGTTACCCGACCACGCTACTCCAATGCGGGTTGGTGGGTTGTGATGTAATGATTATTATTAACTTATTTTAATTTAATAACTGCCCCCCATTGCCGACCAATAATAAATGACGAACTGCGTGGCGCAATGGCTACCATGCCGGACTGCCAGATACCCGGTGAAATAGAAATTTGAATAATCAGTTTAAATTTCTGTTCTCGGTCTGGGTGTATCTGTTTCTGTCTTTGTGTGCGTGTATATATACCCACGACACAGGGTATATATACCCTACTGTGGGGCTATGAGTGTGAAGCGTTATTATTATTATTAATAACGTTAGTTTAGTTGCATTTGTCCAACCGGGAACACTTTTTTATGGTATTCATGACATTACTATTTTCACGGGTATCAAACAGTCCTTTATCATCTTTCAAAGTTACTATAACATTCAGTTTAAAAAATACTTAGAGTAATAATTTCTATTTCAGTTACCGACATAATATTATTAAGCTTCGACAGCTTATGAGCGACCAATCTCAAACTCCTTTGGAGCGCGCCATCTGGTGGACGGAGTACGTACTACGCCACGGAGGAGCTAAACATCTTCGAGCACCTGCCGCCAATATGTCTTGGAGAAAATATTATGAATTAGACCTTTTACTTATAATTATAGCTGGTTTAATAGTTACAATCCTTACTATGGTATTTATGTTACGTGTTTCTATTAATTTCCAATCGGACTACTTGAAAAAACTAAATAAAAAGAAAGTTTATTAGTTTGTGGATTTATGAATACCTATTTAGATATTAATTATATTCTTTAATCTCAGTTGATTTTTATTTTTATCATGCGATAGTGTTGAAGCGCGCACGGCCCGGCGGTTAGCGTAGAACACAAACGATATATGCAACTAAGCCAAACGGGCGCGCTCAGGTATAGATGGGTGGCCGCTAGTAGCTAAAAAAAATCATTCGCGTTTCCGTGGTTTGGAGGGACGTGAAGCCGTCGGTTCCGGTTGTTGTCGATAGATAACAGTCGTTAAACCTTGTCGGAGGCCTTATGGGCGGTTTGAAAACATTGGACAGCGGATTGGCCACTAACTCGCATCTGCACCAACCCGCATTGGAGCAGCGTGGTGAAGAAAGCTCCAGGCTTCCCCGATAATGGGTAGATACCCGTGCCCAGCAGTGGGAAGCAAAAAGGGTTGCAGCCAACCGTCCCATTCACACACGTTTTCGTGAAAAAAACTAACTAAATAGTTTCACACTTGACGGCCCGTGTGGCGTAATGGTTACCATGTCGGACTGGCGATCGGGTCCCGGGTTCGATTCCTGGCGAAACATATATTTGAATGATGAGTTTAAATAGAAATTTCAATATCATAAATATAATAATTCTTAATTAAAATACAAAAGGAATTTATTTTTACATTTAACTTATCATTTTCACAAAAGCTTGTTTTCGTTTTCTTACTACTTTTTAATTTTCATTTTTTATATGATTTTTTTCCATATTTTTGCATTGCCTTTGGTCAGTGAAAATTATGACAAATAACAATTTAATCTGACATCCGAATGTACGTCAAAATCGTGTTCAAATCTTCCGTTACAAACATAGGTACGTACAAACGCTAATAAAAGCGTGTAAATAAAATTATTTTTTTCAAATGATTCAAAATAAATATCTACTTTGTATATTACCATTCTTTACAATTTTATATTGTAGTAATCATTTACTGCCATACTGCCATTACCTTAAATAATTCATGTTATTGTTATATAAAACGGTTTTTACTCACTTGATTTATCGGGATTGCCCGACTAGTTTCGGACCAATCCGTGGTCCTTAATCATGAGCTCCCGCCGCTCGCCGCGAAGTGACGACGGAGACTACGGGCCGCCGCGCGTGTCGCCCGGCTGCTGGGTTCGGGGGGGTTCGGGGCCGCTTCGTCTTCTGTAGCACTCGTGTCGTCTCGCTCGTCGTCGGGGTCCGCGTGTGCGCACAGATAAGGTTTAGGCTGAGCGCATACAATGCTAACTGTGTCGCACTCCAGGCGATCCGATACACCCGGACTCGACGCAGTGTGAAGAACTGGTCTCCAGGCTGAAGGTACAGTCCATCCACTATCACGGTTGTAGTTCGGATGACGACTAATTTCAATAGCTTCGCGCACTTTCCGGGGTACTGAGAACTTTTCCCTCGCCAGAACAGACACCTTGTCAAAGCGTATGAAATGAGTCGTCTCCGGGTTGTGGGCATGTTCAGCGACTGCAGACCCTCTGCTGTCCATATTCTTCACACTGCGAATGTGTTCGGACACCCTGGTCGCGATGTTGCGTCGAGTTTCACCAATGTAACTCTTGCCACAGTCGCATGGTATCATGTACACTCCCGGTACGTTCAGTGGATCACTGTCTTTCGGTGAGCGTAGGAACTCCCTAACCTGCGCCGGTGAACGGTAAATCGTCTTTATGCCGAATCTAGAGCGTAATAAATGGCCGATTTTATCCGTAACACCTTTAATGTAGGGTAAATAAGCTGGTAAACGTTCTACGCCCACCGGTCGTCGCTTTGCACTCCCCCCCACCAACCGCAGGCTCTGCCTCCATGTGTAGCCGTTCGACTCCAGTACGTTTCTCACATGGTGTAACTCGGAGTTTACGTACTGGAAGTCACATAAACTTAGGGCTCGGTTGATTAGCGTTCTGGGTACCGAAGAGAGATGGGACGGGTGGTGATGCGAGTCTGCGTGTAAATAACGGTCCGTGTGTGTCGGCTTCCGGTAGACTGTGTGTGACAGTTTACCGTCAGGCTCACGGCAGACTAACACGTCCAGGAACGGTAGTGATCCCTCATTTTCTTCTTCCACTGTAAATTTTATTTTTGTGTGTACAGTGTTGAGGTGACCCAAGAACTTAGGAAGCGCGTCCTTTCTTATGATAGCGAAGACGTCATCCACGTACCGCCACCAATAGCGTGGCCTTACTGTGGCACTATTCAACGCCTCATCCTCAAACCACTCCATAAATATATTAGCTACCACTGGAGCAATCGGAGAACCCATAGCCACCCCATCGATCTGCAAGAAATACTCGTGCCGCCAGACAAAATAGCCACTCTTCAGACATAGTTCTACCAGTTCAGTTGTCCCAGTGGGTACATCAGAGTTTTCTAGAAGCCTAGATATGATGTTTATTGAGTCCTCCACTGGAACGTTGGTGAACAGCGAAGCTACGTCGAAGCTGACCATTATCTCTGTGTCTTGCATACGAACATCCGCCAACAAATCGACGAAGTGGGCCGCATCCTTCACGTAGCTGGATGTTCTGCCAGTGAAAGGCTGCAGCACTGTTGCTAGGTGTCTTGACAGCTTGTAAGTCGGCGAGTCGATTTGACTTACTATGGGTCTCAACGGCCAGTCCGGTTTGTGCACTTTCGGTAAGCCATATATCTTGGGTGGTGTGGGGTTATGTGGTCGGAGGCGGAATATAAGGTTGTCGTCATAGTGCTTTTGCATAACTTTGATAACTTTCGTGGTCACCCTAGCTGTCGGATTATGAGCCACTTTTTTGTATATCGTTGGGTCGCTCACTAGTTGCGTTATTCTATATTCATATGCAGACGTGTCAACCACAACCGTGGCATTTCCCTTATCCGCGGGTAGAATAAGTCTGGTTTCATCCCTGCGCAGGTCCCGAAGGGCTGTCATTTCTTCTGGCGTGATGTTGCGTTTCGGGGGTTTTGACCGGCGCAATAGTGTCGACACATCTTGTCTAAGACATTCCGCATCCACGTGAGGAATTTTATTCCGCACTATGCTGTCTTCCAAATTCGTAATTATTGTCTCCACCGGGATTTTACGAGGGGATGGTGCAAAGTTAAGACCACGAGATAACACTTTCTCAGAAACCGGATCAAGCACTTTTGAGGATAAGTTGATGACGGGTGTTTTCTCATCTGCGTGTGCGGCCCGCCTTAGAGGTTTGTTATTATGCGGGTAGGTTGAGCGGCTACCATTACGATCATTATTTAAATTAATCAACTTATTTTTGTGCCGCGTTTCAATGCTGTTTCCGGTTGCTTCTGTTCTGCTGTACGTCATTGCATCAAGCACCAACCATAGATCTTCTTGTAATACCACCGCAAGTTGTAAATGAAGGTCGTAAAGTACTTTGTTTATATGTGTCAATTTACGGTGGTAATCCGCGATGACCCGAGACAATAGCTTGATGTTCGCGACTCGAAAAAACTTATCGTAATCCCGAATCAAGCTATTGTCTCGGGTCATCGCGGATTACCACCGTAAATTGACACATATAAACAAAGTACTTTACGACCTTCATTTACAACTTGCGGTGGTATTACAAGAAGATCTATGGTTGGTGCTTGATGCAATGACGTACAGCAGAACAGAAGCAACCGGAAACAGCATTGAAACGCGGCACAAAAATAAGTTGATTAATTTAAATAATGATCGTAATGGTAGCCGCTCAACCTACCCGCATAATAACAAACCTCTAAGGCGGGCCGCACACGCAGATGAGAAAACACCCGTCATCAACTTATCCTCAAAAGTGCTTGATCCGGTTTCTGAGAAAGTGTTATCTCGTGGTCTTAACTTTGCACCATCCCCTCGTAAAATCCCGGTGGAGACAATAATTACGAATTTGGAAGACAGCATAGTGCGGAATAAAATTCCTCACGTGGATGCGGAATGTCTTAGACAAGATGTGTCGACACTATTGCGCCGGTCAAAACCCCCGAAACGCAACATCACGCCAGAAGAAATGACAGCCCTTCGGGACCTGCGCAGGGATGAAACCAGACTTATTCTACCCGCGGATAAGGGAAATGCCACGGTTGTGGTTGACACGTCTGCATATGAATATAGAATAACGCAACTAGTGAGCGACCCAACGATATACAAAAAAGTGGCTCATAATCCGACAGCTAGGGTGACCACGAAAGTTATCAAAGTTATGCAAAAGCACTATGACGACAACCTTATATTCCGCCTCCGACCACATAACCCCACACCACCCAAGATATATGGCTTACCGAAAGTGCACAAACCGGACTGGCCGTTGAGACCCATAGTAAGTCAAATCGACTCGCCGACTTACAAGCTGTCAAGACACCTAGCAACAGTGCTGCAGCCTTTCACTGGCAGAACATCCAGCTACGTGAAGGATGCGGCCCACTTCGTCGATTTGTTGGCGGATGTTCGTATGCAAGACACAGAGATAATGGTCAGCTTCGACGTAGCTTCGCTGTTCACCAACGTTCCAGTGGAGGACTCAATAAACATCATATCTAGGCTTCTAGAAAACTCTGATGTACCCACTGGGACAACTGAACTGGTAGAACTATGTCTGAAGAGTGGCTATTTTGTCTGGCGGCACGAGTATTTCTTGCAGATCGATGGGGTGGCTATGGGTTCTCCGATTGCTCCAGTGGTAGCTAATATATTTATGGAGTGGTTTGAGGATGAGGCGTTGAATAGTGCCACAGTAAGGCCACGCTATTGGTGGCGGTACGTGGATGACGTCTTCGCTATCATAAGAAAGGACGCGCTTCCTAAGTTCTTGGGTCACCTCAACACTGTACACACAAAAATAAAATTTACAGTGGAAGAAGAAAATGAGGGATCACTACCGTTCCTGGACGTGTTAGTCTGCCGTGAGCCTGACGGTAAACTGTCACACACAGTCTACCGGAAGCCGACACACACGGACCGTTATTTACACGCAGACTCGCATCACCACCCGTCCCATCTCTCTTCGGTACCCAGAACGCTAATCAACCGAGCCCTAAGTTTATGTGACTTCCAGTACGTAAACTCCGAGTTACACCATGTGAGAAACGTACTGGAGTCGAACGGCTACACATGGAGGCAGAGCCTGCGGTTGGTGGGGGGGAGTGCAAAGCGACGACCGGTGGGCGTAGAACGTTTACCAGCTTATTTACCCTACATTAAAGGTGTTACGGATAAAATCGGCCATTTATTACGCTCTAGATTCGGCATAAAGACGATTTACCGTTCACCGGCGCAGGTTAGGGAGTTCCTACGCTCACCGAAAGACAGTGATCCACTGAACGTACCGGGAGTGTACATGATACCATGCGACTGTGGCAAGAGTTACATTGGTGAAACTCGACGCAACATCGCGACCAGGGTGTCCGAACACATTCGCAGTGTGAAGAATATGGACAGCAGAGGGTCTGCAGTCGCTGAACATGCCCACAACCCGGAGACGACTCATTTCATACGCTTTGACAAGGTGTCTGTTCTGGCGAGGGAAAAGTTCTCAGTACCCCGGAAAGTGCGCGAAGCTATTGAAATTAGTCGTCATCCGAACTACAACCGTGATAGTGGATGGACTGTACCTTCAGCCTGGAGACCAGTTCTTCACACTGCGTCGAGTCCGGGTGTATCGGATCGCCTGGAGTGCGACACAGTTAGCATTGTATGCGCTCAGCCTAAACCTTATCTGTGCGCACACGCGGACCCCGACGACGAGCGAGACGACACGAGTGCTACAGAAGACGAAGCGGCCCCGAACCCCCCCGAACCCAGCAGCCGGGCGACACGCGCGGCGGCCCGTAGTCTCCGTCGTCACTTCGCGGCGAGCGGCGGGAGCTCATGATTAAGGACCACGGATTGGTCCGAAACTAGTCGGGCAATCCCGATAAATCAAGTGAGTAAAAACCGTTTTATATAACAATGAATAAAGACACTCACAATACATTTAAGGACAAAATTCATGTTATCTTAGTTTTTCAAAGATAATAATATAATATGAGTACCTAACTGCCTATCTTCTATTTTAAAACATATCTCAATTATAGATTTATTATGACTTTGACTACGTCAAGATAGATTAAAATTAAAATAAAATACCGCTTCACACTCATAGCGCCACAGTAGGGTAGATATACCCTGTGTCCTGGGTACCATGGACACACACAGAGACAGAAACACAAACACCCAGACCTTCGATTGGCAGTCCGGCATGGTAAATTTGTAACCATTACACCAGGCAGGTAGTCAAAAGATTGGCAGTACAAAAGAGAAAGAATATAGTTATGCGTGCGTTAGAGCGAGATAGATATGAGAAATCATTCACGCACACTAAATATATAGTATTTTATTGTACTATCGTAATTTATGAACGAAATAAATTCAGCTTATTTTTTCCTACAATCACAGCTTTTAAAGCTTAAAGTGGTGTTTATTGGACACAACTAAATATGGTTACGTTTGCAGTTCCTGAATGTAACTCATCTAAGAAAGAAAACCCAAATAATTATACATTTCACATGTAAGTACGAATGAAATCTTTAGCAGTTTAAAAGCAATATTTTGGATTATGTTATGATATAAAAATGTTCTTTAAGAACAGATGGGAAAAATTTGCCATCTGTTCATATAGAATGCCATTTATCAATAATGCTTTAAATGCAAAATTATTATATTTAAGATAATTATAAATACGTGAATACCTCATGTTAGGTAACCATAATTTTGTAGAGATTGACTAACATCTGACGTCATCGATAAGTTTATCGATATGTCTCTTGCCGTCCAAGATATAAATTTTCTTTTCAAATTAACATTTTTTTTTAAATATACTTAATTAAATTTTGGAATCCCATAACCAAAATATAATTTAAACTTGACATTGTTTCAGATTTTCACAAAATATTAATGATTGTGATTAATGATAAATAGAGAAAACGGTTTCCAAAAAAATATTAAACTAAATATATGCGCTTGCTGCATTGACGAAAATTGTTTTTCTAATAATATATAATTATTTTCATCAATAAATTAATAATTTTTGGAGGAAAAAAAATATTGTTTTGTGTGTGTGTAGTTTTATTTTAGTTACTTTACTGTTAGATCTGAGTCTAATCAACACAGATAGGTACAACTATCGATAAGCTTTAATGTATATCGACAACTAAATTCGAAGTAGTCACGCGCAACACTATTTGTCAAGCACGCATGCGCTTTGCACGCATACTGAGGTATTCTGTTTTTAGTCTCTCCTTGTTACGCTTGTGCCAATCTATACGTAGTATATTAAATAAAAAAATCTATGATATCAATGAAGTGATTCAACGTCTTTCAAATACCTTAAAATTTGTGAAAGGGTATATCGTGATATAAGTAAATGTAGTGCTAGTTAGCTTATATCAGCAATTCCGTAGTAGTTATATCATGAAATAATAATAATTATAGTAATAAATGACATAAAGATACATTCATTTTGTAACAGGAATGCTGAAAATGTTGCGTCCGTGTAATATTGTGCTTCTAGTTTCACACATGCTGATTGTTGAAACAGCAAATATTTTAGTGGTGGTACCTACACCTTCTTTAAGTCATCAAGTGGTATTTCGACCTCTAGTGCAACGATTAGTTGAGCGTGGCCATGAGGTTACACTGATCACTACAGATCCTATCTACCCCAAAGGAAATGGCCCTAAAGGACTCACAGAAATTGATCTTCATGAACTCTCCTACGCTTTGTGGGAGAAAATACTAAATACAATTATAGATGATAAGCTAAGTGATACGCTGTCGTTGATGACTGTAATATTTCGGGTGTTATCAGATATTTTTACAGAACAAATAAGACTGGATGCGGTACAAAATCTAATAAGAAATAGATCAGTGACGTTTGATCTGTTAATTTTAGAAGCTTGCATCACTCCAGCATTGATTTTCACCCACATTTTTAAAGCACCAGTTATACAGATGAGTTCGTTTGGTGCAATCCCCGGGAATATGCAGACGATGGGCTCAGTAACACATCCTCTTTTATACCCGACACATTATCATGAAAAACTCTACAACTTAACAATTAGAGACAAAATTGTTGAATTGATTAACCATGTTAGTTTTGATTGGATGTTGGATAAGCGAGAGTACGAAGACCATGAAATAATTCAATATATTCTCGGGATTGATATGCCTTCGCTAAATGAATTGAAGAAAAACGTTGATATGTTATTTTTAAATGTTCATCCAATTTGGTTGGATAATCAACCTGTTTCACCTAATGTTATAAGCATCTGGGGTACTCATAAGACTCCAGAGAAATCGTTGCCCAAGGTTAATGAAGTTTTCTCTACTTTTATTTATTTTTTACACACAAGGTCTGTTACTTACTATTTATACTTCAAATATATATTCTAGTGCATTAGAACTCATTGTCTACTAGGAAGTTTGTTCTAAAACATATTAGAAATAAATTTCCAACAGTTTGTAGTACTTTGAGAAATTTAATCTACCATTAATTATTAAATTATTATTAAAATAAAAATTATTATTTTTCTTATAGCCTTTTGCATCTTTCAATTTTGTATAAATATGTATATGTTAAATTTAATTTCATAATAATTGTTTTAATTTTGTTTTTAAAGACCTATCTTTATAGGAAGATGACAATATTTATAGGTTTTCCATTCTTTTATGCAGGATCTACAATCATTTTTAGACAGTTCTGTAAATGGTGTGATTTACTTCAGTTTTGGGACAAATTTAAAGACTTCTGTAATTCCTTTAGAAAAACTGCAGATATTTGTGAGAGTATTATCGCGATTACCATACGATGTTTTGTGGAAATGGGATACAGATGAGTTACCTGGAAGGTCACATAATATCAAAATATCCAAATGGTTTCCCCAATCTGACCTGTTGAGTAAGTTATATGTGTTATTTTCAATGGCGTTATGATTAAATTTCTCTACTTTTATTTTAGTTTTATGCTGGTGCTCCAACTAGGTGGATTGACGATTTAAAGAAGACAGTGGGAAGCCGCTGGATTCAGAGGGCGCAGATCCGGACGGAGTATCAAATTTTTGGGGAGGGAGGAGATAGAGTGCTTTTTAAAGGAAATAATTTAAAGATTCAGTGTTTATTTTTGTTAGGAATCTACCTTTTTAAAGCACGCACAAATCAAACAAAAAAAAAATGAAAAATTATCCTTAATATAAGCAGTAAACAAAAATGAACAGAAAAAATACTACTATTATTGTGAAAAATGTGTGAGTTGATCGATATACGAAAAAATATGGCTCAGAGCGCCTCGCGCTTTTTATATTAGTAGCTAGTGTTTTTTGTTCATTGAATAGTTATTTTTCTCTTTTTTTTTGATTGATTTGCTTCAAAAGTATGTTTTAGGGTACCGTACCCGAAGGGTGCCAACGGGACCCTATTAATAAGCCACCGCTATCCGTCCGTCTGTCTGTCTGATGTATTTCTGTTACGGCTATTACAAAAAAAAAATCTAAAAATAAAGTAAAATAAATATTTAAAGCCATACAATAAACGTAATTTATATATAATGGTACGGAACTCTTCGTGCGTGAGTGCAACTCGCACTTACCCGCTTTTTAGTTTTTTTTAACTATATTTATTTTTCATTTTTTCAAGTTATCGGAATTAGATAAACTCATGAATTATATCTTTACTTGTAGTTATCTATCCGTTGAAAGTGGGTTAAGAACGAGTCCAAAGGAGAGTTACAAACATACATACAGGTGAAGCTAATATAAGCGTGTTAAAAAATTAAAAATGTTTAATTGTTTTCTGTAAATGAACCTATAAACTTTTGAATTATGTTGATGGTATTAGATATGAAGCAGAATAAAAATATCTGTTTTGATATTATTCCAATGAAAAATGAAAAATGTTCTATCTGAGAGAACCTTGCCGTTTCTTCATTTATACATTTATTGTTTTATAATTTCAATCGTATTTTTTCAAGGACATCCTAAAATGAAGCTGTTCATTACACAAGGGGGTCTACAATCTACTGAAGAAGCAATTAATGGCGGTGTCCCCCTGATTGGTATTCCAATGTATGCAGATCAACCATATAATACCGAAAAATATGTGCATTTGAAAATTGGCAAAAGATTGGACTTTGAACCTATAACCGAAGAAATTTTTGAAAATGCTATTATTTCGGTGATCACAGATGAAAGGTAAGTTTCACTAAAAAAAAATTTCACGCGCGTTTCCGTACTTTGAAAGGCACGCTAAAGGGGCGATTATATTGGCCAACATGTAGGAGCCGATTTGGCATACATTGCTTGTTATCTGAGTACATTGTAATAAAATACTCAAGATAACCAGCAATGTATGCCAAATCGGACTCTGCATGTTGGCCAATGTAATCGGCCCTTTAGCCGTCAGTCCCTGTTGTTATTGATAGATAACCTTGTCAGAGGTTTCATGACTTATTACATTCTAAGTTACTATAACATTTAGTTTTTTCAAGAAAACAGTAATAATTTCTATTTCAGTTACCGACATAATATTATTAAGCTTCGACAGCTTATGAGCGACCAACCTCAAACTCCTTTGGAGCGCGCCATCTGGTGGACGGAGTACGTACTACGCCACGGAGGAGCTAAACATCTCCGAGCACCTGCCGCCAATATGTCTTGGAGAAAATATTATGAATTAGACCTTTTGCTCATAATTATAGCTGGTTTAGTAGTTACTATCCTTACTATGGTATTTATGTTCCGTTTTTCCATTAATTTCCTATCGGACTATTTGAAAAATCGAAATAAAAAGAAAGCTTCGTAGTTTGTGGATTTACGAACATTTAAATATTAATTATATTCTTTAATCTCAGTCGATTTTTATTTTCAATAGGTCACCTTTTTATGATCCAACAGAGTGTAATTGTTTGATTCATCATGCGATAATTAGTGTAATAACACTAAAAACGGATTCCTACTTAATAGTATAAATTCGAAAGTAACTCCGTCTGTCCGTCTGCTACGTTTTCCCGCTTAAACAACTGAGCCAATTTTAATGAAGTTTGAAACACTGATAGAGTAGACCTTGAGAAAGGACGTAGGATGGTTTTTATACTACAGGAACCTATAAAACGTCCGCTCGGGTGAAGCCGCTGGCGGAAGGCTAGTACATAATAAATTAAATGTGATGGAATACTGTGTGAGAGTTTCGCTTATTTTTCTAACAGAAATCTGAAATTTGCTATACATAATATATCTTGAAAATAAAAATAAAAAATACATGTGGCAGGGTTTTCGCAATATCTCTCTCTAATCCCATAAAAAGGTGGTGGATAGTTGTTCGTTCGATACCTTTGCGTTATACAAATAAATAAAAATAAATAAACGTTTCACACACATAGCCCCACAGTATTGTGTATAATGCCAATCGGGTCCCGGGTTCGATTCCTGGCGAAGCATAAATTTGAATGATGAGTTTAAATTTCTATTCTCGGTCTGGGTGTTTGTGTTTCTGTCTTTGTGTGTGTGCATGGTACCCACGACACAGGGTATATCTACCCTACTGTGGGGCTATGAGTCTAAACCTTATTTGTTTACCCGTTTCATAGATTTATTATGACTTTAACTACCTCAAGATAGATTGGCAATACAAAAGAGAAAGAACATAGTTATGCGAGAGAGAGATGAGAAATCATTCACGTACACTATATTATTGTATTTTATTGTCCTAGCGTAATTCATGAACGAAATAAATTCAGCTTATTTTTTACTACATTACCAGCTTTTAAAGCTTAAAGTGGTGTTTATTGGACATAATTTATTTATTTATTTATACTTTATTGTTGCAACATAAAAGTTGTACAAGGGGCGGACTTAATGCCTGGAGGCATTCTCTACAAGTCAACCCTTGCTGATGGTGACAATTTTTACTAGGTGGCAACAATATTATATTTACGTAACAAATTTTAACGCGAACTATATCTAAAGCGTGCGTAAACTTTTAAAGAAATTCTTAACAACTATGACTACTGTACATATGAATATAATAAGATATACATAATACACACATAAAATATATTGTAAACTACAAAAATACAATATTTTACATAATTATAAATATAATAAAAATATCAGAATATTTATGTATAATAATATATACATACAAATATAATACATAAAATACACTTATTATGTTGAGAGGTAATAGACAGAAGCGAAATTAGTTGATAACTGACTTCATAATATTCTCTGACCAATCTTTTGAAGACGTTTTTAGAAGGCGCTTTTTTAATTTCAAGTGGCAGGGCGTTCCAGAGTGATATTGCCTGACATGTAAAAGAATTTTGATAGAAACAGGATTTGATAGATGGAATATCCATGTTTAAGTTTTCAGAAGAACGAAGTACTCTATTCAGTGATGTGTAGCGATAGTGAAAATTATGTTTTAGATAAGTTGTACATAACCAAAAATGGTTATGTATTCAGTGCCTGGATGTAACTCATCTAAGAAAGAAAATCTAAATAATTATACATTTCACATGTAAGTACGAATGAAATGTTTAGCAGTCTACACGCAATGTTTTGGATCTGATATAAAAATGTTCTATATGAACAGATGGGAAAAATTTGCCATCTGTTCATATAGAGTGCCATCTATCATATTAACCTGACATCATCGATAAGCTTATCGATATGTCTCTTACCGTCCAAGATATATTATTTTTACAAATAAAACTTAATTTGAAAAAAAAATTGGGGTTCCATAACAAAACACTATTATAATAAATATCCTTGAAAATAATTAAAACTTGACATTGTTTCAGATTTTCACAAAATATTAATGATGGCCATGAATGATAAATGCAGAAAAATGGTTTCCCAAAAAATATTCGACTATAGTATATTTCATTACAAGTGCGGAAAGGCTGTCATTGCAAGGAGTTCCGACAAATGTCTACCCGAGCCGAGGCGCAGCCGAAGGTGAGGGTTGACAGTCGGAACTCCTTCCAATGACGGTTCCGCACGTGTACTGAACAACTATTTTTAATACAGTTGCGAAAAAATGAAGCAATTTAATAAAATAATAAAAAGTCGCAAAGAAAATTTTTGAAAAATGGCGCCAGCCGTAAAAGAATAGCTATATGCAGAGATTGTTTTCTTCACCCATTCTGGGTAGGCAAAAGGAACTATGCCCATACAGCCAAGTCTTCAGTAGATTTTTTTTATTGATATGAAATGAAAATGTTAATGAGATGAAATGAAATGAAACCTAACCTAACTCATTGAATCAAATCATTAAATTTGATATTGAAACAAATTAGTAGCTTCTTTTTAGAAATATTTGCATGAATCATAAAAATTTCTAAGACTTCGTGGTTGGTTTTTTTCTTTTTAATAGACATTATTTTGACAGTTGGGAAAGAGAACGCACGAGTGCGGAAAAGGTAAAGAAAAAGCACGAGTGTGTAATAGCCCACTTCCCGCACGCTAAACGTCCCTGCAATACGTCACTTTTTGAGCAACTGTATTAAAAATATTATTATATGCGGTTCCTGCATCGACGAAAATTGTTTTTCTAATAATATATATATATATATATATATATATTATTAGTGGAGATGAAAAAAACAAATTAAAAAAAACAATTCTCTATTGAAACAATTAATTATTTTAATTTTAAAGA
The DNA here is from genome assembly GCA_911387765.1 of Pyrgus malvae. Lineage (NCBI taxonomy): Eukaryota > Metazoa > Arthropoda > Insecta > Lepidoptera > Hesperiidae > Pyrgus > Pyrgus malvae. The sequence goes on from OU426969.1 coordinate 11,328,472, forward strand.
TTTAACAAAATTGGTACAGAAATTATTCACCGAATTTACACATTAATTATCAAAATATAGAAACTACTATAGAAACTAGCTCACGTGTACCCCGTTGGACAGCGTTTCCCCTCAAGAGTTGGCCAAGAAGTGAACCGTTTTGTTTGACCACTCGCCTTTTTATATGGTTTTGTGCCAACATTGTGGGGGTACACCTAACACGGCCTCTCCTGACATATGGGCGTCCACGCCCATCGTATGAAGGACCTGCGTTTTATACCAAGTCCAACTCCTAGTCTTCATCGAGCAAAGGCATTGAGGGGTCTGCTTGAGGTGGACGACTCATCCTAGCTGAGGGTCCTGTGAACGTATTTGAGGGACCTGCCGTTGACTGTTCGTTTGTCTCTTCGGTATCATTATTTTCATCTGAAATTTAAAGCACTATTAAAAACGTTCCTGTATGTACAAACGTCATGATTTATAATTTTTCAACATCTATCGTTTTTGTTCAGGCTTATGAGTGAAAACAAAAATTATAAAAATGTTATTTGGGCATTGAAACTAACTGTTAAATAAGGATTACATCGATTTTTGATGTTTTTTTTTTTTTTTTTTTTTTTTACAAAAAGTAAGTAAAATAAGTAAATAGAGGTGTCCTGTTAAAATACTTCCAAATGCGAGCTCCACATCTTCGTGCTCACTGTAGGCAGGCTTGATGACATTACTTCTTAAGCTGAAATTGGTTATATGCACTGCGCATAAGCACAATTAATAATGCAAAGCATTAAGTCGTACATGGGGGACCTTTATCTCATCTGTATAGAAATACAGGGACCGTTTTCCTCATCCATGATAATATGTCACACATGGGGGACCTTTGTCTCATCCGTATATGTACGGGGACCGTTTTCCTCATCCATGATATGTAAAGCAATTATTGCTAGGTCAATTTATGTGTTATGAGTATAGTAGGTAAGTGTAATGTTGTAGAGAGTAATGATGTAATGTACTTGTGGGGGCCGTTGCCTCGTCCATGAAAAGTTCACGGGGGCCCTTTGCCTCATCCACTGTTCGTAGCGTCGTTATTTTTGATAACATGCTATTTACCAATAACGCAATTCAGACTACACATGAAAATTTGTAATTTATCGAGACACCACTAACAACTATGGTGGTACTCACAACGTCGGTGGTGTTACCTACCGGGACCTCCGGAGAGCTGTCAACGCTCTTAAAACACTGAAATGGATGTAATGTACCTGACATACCTGCCATTTCGAAGAAAGCTGTACAAGACTCCGGGCACCACTCGCCTTGCCACGGCACCATATGTTGTGCAGCGGCTTGCGTGACCTTTCCACGCCCTCCACTGAGAAGCCTCAATTCATATCGACCATTAGGTAGAATCTGCGTAACCTTGTATGGTCCACGCATGCCGGGGTCTAGTTTACCTGTGGATTGAGAAATCTTAACGACAAATGCAAGATCGTTAATGTTGAATTCCCGTGGTGGGCGCCTTCGTCGGTTCACATACTCGTCCTGCTTGTTTTGATTTTCTTTGAGCAATTGTTGAGCCCTGCTTCTAGATATCTCTCGTAGTGCTTCGCGATTGGGGCTTGTCCCCTCAACGGCTATGTCCCGCACTAGGGATCGAATAATAGGTGTGGTGGCGACATTACCAATTAGAAGATTCATAGGTGAAGTCTGTGTAGATTTTTGCTTAGTGATATTTAACACTAACTGAAGTCTCCACAGTGTTTTTGACCAGCATTCATTACGGTGGTTAACTTCGATGCGCAACATATTAAGCACGGTTCTGATATACCTTTCTACCTGCCCATTGGCGTGATGCATTTCTGGGGTTATGAAATGTATATCACACCCTAGGTCGTTGATCCAAGTTACGAATTCAATAGATTCGAACATGCGTCCTTTGTCTGTGACCATAAGTTTCGGCGTTCCAAAGAGTGCTACGGCTTGAGTAACTACTCGCTTTAGTTCTTCAGTGTCTTGTCGGTAGATAGGAAACAATAAGCAATATTTTGTGAATGCGTCCACCAATAAAAGAATAAATTTGTAACCCTCAGACGTTGGTAGAGGTCCTAGCACGTCCATATGCACTGTATGAAATGGCGAATTCGGTTTCTCCCACGAAGCGATGGTTTGTAACGGTGCTCTGGGGACCCGTTTCTTAGAGATACAGATCAGGCAGTGGGTGATGTATTTAGTCACGAAGTGCTTCATCCCCGGAAACCAAAAGTGTTTGAGGATTAGATCAAGTGTCTTTTCTGGCCCAATGTGCTCATGCTCGTCGTGAAATATTCTGAGTAAGCTCAGCCGGTGACCCTTAGGGATGTAGCATAACAGCCTAGGCTCTTCTCCTACCGGTGTGTATTTATAATAAAGAAGATCATTGCGAACCATATAGCGGTTGCCATCTAAATTACCATCCCTAAGCTTCTCAAGTAACATTTGTGTCTCGCTGTCTGCTTGTTGTGCAATCTGCGCCCAATTGCGAGGTCTAGATATTTGATTGACACTTACCGTTGTTGTAGGGTTCCGACTGAGGTAATCAGCATGTGGTATCATTACGCCTTTTCGATATTCGATGGAAAAGTCAAAATCTTGGAGATATATCCACCAACGAGCAACTCGCGGTAGCAGGTCTTTCTTCCGTTCCGTTGACTTCAGAGCGTTACAATCGGTGACGACTTTGAAGTGTAGTCCGATCAAATAGTGGCGGAAGTGTTGGAGTGCTTTTACTACCGCAAGCGTCTCCAACTCGTAGGAATGGTAATTCTTCTCCGCTCCCTGAGTGACCTTACTAAAATAGGCGATTACACGTTTCTTACCGTCGGAGTGTAATTGAAGAAGAACCGCACCATAACCAGCTGCACTTGCGTCGGTGTGAACTTCCGTGGGCAACTTTGGGCTGAAAATCGTTAGAATGGGTTCATTGGTCAAAATTTTTATCAATTCCTGTCGGATTTCTTCACACTCAGAACTCCACTTGAAGGCGACTCCTTTCTTCGTGAGGTAAGCAATAGGCGCCGTTTTTCTGGCATAATCCTTGATATAACGGCGGAAGTACCCAGCTAAACCAAGAAGCTGACGAACCTGCTTGACAGTTTCTGGGGGCGATGTACCCACAAGAGCCTCTATCTTTCGCGGGCTCGGTCTTACCTGACTATTGCTAACTACTCTCCCTAGGTATTCAACTTCGGAAACCAAAAAGGAACACTTCTTTAAATTGACTGAAAATCCAGCCGTCGTAAGGATGTCAAGAGTCTTGTCTAGGAGATTAATACCGTCATCTACGGTGTCGCTTAAGAGAAGTACATCATCAACATATACTAGGACGTTACCATCATCAATAAGTTTACGAAGTGTATCATTGATGATCCGCTGGTACACAATGGGTGAATTGGCTAACCCGTAAGGCATCTTAATGTATTCAAAATGATCCTCTGGAGTCACAAAACCTGTCAGGTGAATACAGTCCTCCTTAATGGGAATCTGGTGAAAACCAGTAGCCATGTCAAGACTAGAAAATAATTTGTAGGAACCTAATCGATCAATGTGATCGTCTATCAACGGAAGTGGATATCGTTCCTTGACGGTTATACGGTTAAGGGCCCTAAAATCTACACACAGTCTGTCGGATCCGTCGCGCTTTTTCACCAAAATGATAGGGCTTGCGTACTCTGAACGAGATCGCCTAATTATGCCATTATCTAAGAGGTCTTTAGTAATTTCTCTCACCTTAAGCTTTTCTTGGTAAGAGAGTTTGTACGGACGATAAACCACCGGTGTCGAGCTTGTCAACCTAATGTCCATTTCACCCGTCTTGACAGTAGTGGCTGCTGTTCCGGATATTAGAAACTTGGAGAACTTTTTGATAACCGACATTAGACTCTCAAGTTCGAGGCCTTGTAGAGGGCTATTGACATTAACGCTGTCATTGGCTTGTACTGAATTCACTTTCCTACTAATTTCGTGAGAGTGAGTGAGATATTGACTATCTTTAGTGCGAACATAAATAACTCCCTCACGATTGAGAACATCTGTGCCAATAATTATTGGGGCGTTCATGTACACGGATGGAACTACTACTAAGTCAGTTTCTATTGCGATGTCTCTGAATTCAATTGTGACCGTAACATATGAAGTGGCTACAATCTCTCGATCACTAAGGCCCTTCAGTACACATCTATTAAATTTGGGTTGGCACGACAAATATTTAAGTACATCGGACGAAATGAGAGAAACATTAAGGGCACCACTATCAATAAGGACGTCAACTGGAATTCCGTCTATTATAGCGCTGGAAATATCGTTGTTCAGCCGCGTGTCCGTAGGTTGCGTGCACAAATTAACATTACGTGGATTACGTTGTTCCGAACGAGCCTTCATAAAACACGTGTTCTCATTGTGTCCCCGTTTCTTACAAAAAGCACACGCGTCACTGGAAGACGGTACATTTGTTAGTACTGGATTGGGTGTTTCTTTTGTTAATTTGTTGCGACAGGCCCGACTAAGATGTCCTCTCTGACCGCAGTTAAAACATTTACTACCCGACCGATCCTGTTTATGATGGAATTGTTTTTTCGGAACGAAAGAAGATGACCGGTTATCTGATTTTGATGGTCTATTATTAGGTTTGGTGTAGATCGAAAGAAATGACACTATTTGTTCGATCGTCAAGTTGGCATTCGCAGCAGCGGCACGAACCTGAGCGTTATCAATACCACGGATAACGATCATCGTTCTTAATTCGTCACTTAAGCCCTGGACGACTTTTAAGCGTAATAATGTTCTTCGTGCATATTCCGCATACGTCGGGTATTTATCCGATGTTGTATTCATAGCGTCGAAAAGAATGTTCGCATAGTCAAGCCGGCGGGGACACAGCGGCTTGAATTCCCGTTTAAAGTTTGTCCAGGTTCTATCGTTTGTTACCCATTCACTAAGCCATACTTTCGCATCCCCTTTTAGACAGTTAGCCACTCGCGATAAGCATTCGTGATCACTCCACCCGTTAGCTATACACGCGCGATCAACTTCCTCGCACCATGCTTCAATGTTGTTTATGGACGGGTCGAAGTTCGAAACAAAGTAGCTTTGCGACCTCACCGGCTGTACCGTTTTTATGGCTGCAATCAAAGCTTGGGCGAGTGAAGAGGCATCAGAGCGACGAGAACGTTCGCGACTGTGCGAGCGAGCAGCGATATCGGGAGAACGGCGTCGCGGCGGCGATGAACTAGGCGTGTATCGTGAGCGACGATCACCGGAACACCGTGCGCGAGAGCTAGACCGCGAACGCGTATGAGAACGAACGTGACAACGATAACGTCGATAATGTTTACTCCGTGAACGACACCTATCGCGCGCTGGGCCTCGAGAACGCGATCGAGAACGCGCCTGACCGCGAACGCGATCCCGTACACGTGAGCTATTCCGTTCGCGCGACACACTCCGCATTATTGACAACAAACACTTTCACTCAAAGTTATCACGCTCCGTTGTTGCTCCGTTGCGTGCAAATAACAAAAACAGTGCAAAAGTAAAAAGAAGGAACACGAGGGTATGTGAATAATTTCTGTGCGCTTATTGAAATCTTGTGGCTCTACACCAATTGTGGACTTGTGTTCTCCATCCCACTTCTGATATTAGTGGAGATGAAAAAAACAAATTAAAAAAAACAATTCTCTATTGAAACAATTAATTATTTTAATTTTAAAGATTTAACAAAATTGGTACAGAAATTATTCACCGAATTTACACATTAATTATCAAAATATAGAAACTACTATAGAAACTAGCTCACGTGTACCCCGTTGGACAGCGTTTCCCCTCAAGAGTTGGCCAAGAAGTGAACCGTTTTGTTTGACCACTCGCCTTTTTATATGGTTTTGTGCCAACATTGTGGGGGTACACCTAACAATATATATATATATATATATAGTTATTTTCATCAATAAATAAATTATTTTTGGAGTAAAATAAATATTGTTTTTTGTGTGTGTAGTTTTATTTTAGTAACTTTACTGTTAGATTTGTGTCTAATTAAGACAGATACAACTATCGATAAGCTTTAATGTATATTGACAACTAAATTCGAAGTAGTCAGGCGCAACACTATTTGTCAAGCACGCGCTTTCCACGCATACTGAGGTATTCTGTTTTTGGTCTCGCCTAGTTTCGCTTGTGCCAATCTATACGTAGTATATTATATAAAAAAATCTATGATATCAATGAAGTCATTCAACGTGTTTCATATACCTTAAAATGTAAAACTGAACATGGTGCTAGTTACTATGCGAGCCAAATAAGAATAGGATCGGACTTGCTGCCAACTTCAGACGACAGCTATCAAATCAGTCGAAATTAGTACTGCCAGCAAAAAAAAAAAAAAGAAAAAGTGAACAGAAAATATTTCTCCAATTTCATTGCTAAACAAAAATGTTATTCTTAAATGTTATTTAGAATGTTCCATTTAGGTGTTATGATAGAAATAAACAATATAATTAAAAAAGTACCGCAAATCATCTTCTCGCAATGTTATAACTGTTCACTTAGAAACAAACTCTGCTTAAAAGGGCTTGAATACAGAGCCGTAAAACATATTATTACTTACTTTTTTTTGCATACCTTACACATCAAAAACTAACAAGAATTTGATAAGAAATACCGAAAAGGTCACAAAAATAAAAAATAAAATCTAGATTTTTTTGCACACCTTACACATCACTAATGAAGTTAATGAGAATTGCGAAACAAAATGGCGTCTTGACAGTACTATTCTTAGTTGGCTCGCATAGTAGCTTATATTAGCAATTCTGTAGTAGTTATATCTTGAAATAATAATAATAATAATAGTTATAAATCACATAAAGATACATTCATTTTGTAACAGGAATGCTGAAAATGTTGCGTCTGTGTAATATTGTGCTTCTAGTTTCACACTCGCTGATTGTTGAAACCGCAAATATTTTAGTGGTGGTACCTTCACCTTCTATAAGTCATCAAGTGGTATTTCGACCTCTAGTGCAACGATTGGTTGAGCGAGGCCATGAGGTTACACTTATCACTACAGATCCTATCTACCCCAAAGGAAATGGCCCTAAAGGACTCACAGAAATCGATCTTCATGAACTCTCTTACGCGTTGTGGGAGAAAATGCTAAATACAATTAAAGAAGGTAAGCTAAGTGATATTCTGTCATCGATGACTGCAATATTTCGGGTGTTATCAGAAGTTTTTACAGAACAAATAAGACTGGAAGCGGTACAAAATCTAATAAGAAATAGATCAGTGACGTTTGATCTGTTAATTTTGGAAGCTTGCACCACACCAGCGTTGATTTTCACCCACATTTTTAAGGCACCAGTTATACAGATGAGTTCCTTTGGAGCAATTCCCGGGAATATGCATACGATGGGCTCAGTAACACATCCTCTTTTATACCCGACACAATATCACGAAAAACTCTACAACTTAACAATTAGAGACAAAATTGTTGAATTGATTAACCATGTAAGTTTTGACTGGATGTTGGATAACGGAGAGTACGAAGACCATGAAATGATTCAATATATTCTCGGAATTGATATCCCTTCGCTAAATGAATTGAAGAAAAACGTTGACATGTTATTTTTAAACGTTCATCCAATTTGGGTGGATAATCAACCTTTTCCACCTAATGTTATAAGCATCTGGGGTATTCATAAGACTCCAGAGAAATCATTGCCCAAGGTTAAGGAAATTTTCTCTACTTTTATTTATTTTTTTACACACAAGGTTCATTACTTACTATTTATACTTCAAATATCTACTCAAGTGCATCAGAACTTATTGTCTACTAGGTAGTTTGTTTTAAAATATATTAGAAATAAATTTCCAAACAGTTTTAAGTATTTTGAGAAAATTAACCTACCATTAGTTATTATTATTTTTCTTATAGCCTTTTGCATCGTTATGGAAAAAATAAGGATAAAATAAAACAGTTATTAAAAAAATAAATTTTGCATAAAAATATTTATTATGTAAGTTAGTATGAAATTCAATTTTGCAAATAAATATTTTTATGCAAAATTTAATTTCATAATAACTGTTAAAATTTTGTTTTTAAAGATTTTTAAAGTATTTATAGGAAGATAACAATATTTATAAGGTATTACGTTCTTTTATGCAGGATCTACAATCATTTTTAGACAGTTCTGTAAATGGTGTGATTTACTTCAGTTTTGGGACAAATATAAAAACTTCTGTAATTCCTTTAGAGAAACTGCAGATATTTGTGAGAGTATTATCGCGATTACCATACGATGTTTTGTGGAAATGGGATACAGATGAGTTACCTGGAAGGTCACATAATATCAAAATATCCAAATGGTTTCCCCAATCTGACCTGTTGAGTAAGTTATATGAGTTATTTTCAATGGTTTTATGATTAAATTTCTCTACTTTCATTTTAGTATTATGCTGGTGCTCCAACTAGGTGGATTGACGATCTAAATAAAACAGTGGGAAGCCGCTGGTTGCAGAGGGCGCAGATCCGGACGGATTATGAAATTTTAGGGGAGGGAGGAGATAGGGTGCTTTTTAAAGGAAATAATTTAAAACTTCTGTGTTAATTTTTGTTAGGAAAAAAGTTAATTAAATTAATATAAATAAATAAAAACTAAAAATTACGCTTTTGAAGCACATCAAACAAAAAAGTGAAAAATAATCCTTAATATAAGCAGCAAACAATAATGAACAAAAAATACTAGTATTATTGTAAACAAAGTGTGGGTTGATCGATATACGAAAAGATATGGCCCCGCGCTTTTTTCATCAGTAGCTAGTGTGTGTTTTTTTTTCATTATTATTTTCTGCTCATATTAAGGATTCTTTTTCACTTTTTTGGCTTGATTTGCTTCAAAGTGTGTGTTTTTGGTACTGTACCTTAAGGGTGCCAACGGGACCCTATTAATAAGCCTCCGGTGTCCGTCCGTCTGTCGTTCGATGGCTAGACTTTAGAAATTTTCACAGATGATGTATTTCTGTTATGGCTATAAAGTATATATTATAATAAATATAAGTGTGTTAAAAAATAAAAAAAGTTTAATTGTTTTCCATTAACAAAACTATAAACTTTCGTTATATTTATGGTATGAATCAGAAAAAATGATATCCTTTTTGATACTCTTCCAAAGAAAAAGGAAAAACATTCTATCTTAGAGAATGTTACCATTTTTACATTTATAAATATTGTTTAATAGTTTCAACCGTGTTTTTTCAAGGACATCCTAAAATCATGCTGTTCATTACACAAGGGGGTCTACAGTCAACTGAAGAAGCAATTAATGGCGGTGTCCCCCTGATTGGTATTCCAATGATTGCAGATCAATCATATAATTCCGAAAAATATGTGCATTGGAAAATTGGCAAAAGATTGGACTTTGAATCTATAACCGAAGAAATTTTTGAAAATGCCATTATTTCGGTGATCACAGATGAAAGGTTAGTTTCGCTAAATTATAAAAAACAAGAATATCAAAAAAGCTGAGATTGGTAACCGCTAGTGAAAAATATTTCACGCGCGTTTCCGTGCTTTGAAAGGCACGCTACGCCGTTGGTCCCGGTTGTTATTGATAGATAACCTTGTCAGAGGTTTCATGACTTATTACTTTCTATGTTACTATAACATTTAATTTTTGAAGTGAAAACTTCTTTAGCGGCGTTGAGCACTTTTGTGGGATGGGTAAAAACTGTGAAACTCGCGTGAGGTCACGTGTGCTGATCGAAAAACCGTAAGACGGTTGGAGAGTAGTGTTGTAACATCGAAATCGATTAATCGAACAATCGATTGTAAGGGTTTCGGCTTATTTAAAAAATCGATTTTTTTAAATTCCGCACCATGGAACTTTGAACTAAGGAATCTCCTGCTTCGCTGCTAGCCTCTAGTACACTAGTACACAGAACCTAGGACGGCTCACAAGACTTAGTCGGATAGTCGGATCTACTGCATCCGACAACGAAGGACCATGAACACCCCTACAGTAGCTCCAGGCGGGAGGTCACTTCATCAAAAAAACACCGGTATAGTGCGTAATACTTGTAATGCATCAATATCAAATGTCAATAGATGCCAATTCAATGGAAAAATTACAATACAATTTCGTCTTATAGAAATCACAGAGTAAAAACGCTAGCGTGATTCAGCCAACTGGTCAGCGCCATCTGTTGAGCAGCGGAGGAATCACGCGAACGTACACAGCTGAAGACGGCTCGACCACAATACAAAGAGCGCTTTCGACTGTATAAACTTGTACCACAGCTTGTACTACTTGTAAAATTCGTTTATATCAAGTATTCAAAATATGGACATTGAACAAAGTGCATCTATTAATGAAAAAAGTGACAAAGAAATAGTGAAAGAAAATGAGTGAGTACTTTATAAAAATACTAGATGAAAACCTACTGAAAATATTAGATGAAAAATAATACTGATAATAAAAGCAATTCGTGCGAAATTATTCCCTAACCATTCCAAAATATTAATAATGCACAACGTTAATGTTCAAGTTTTCACTTCTGGCGGCACTACCGGAGTGCAAGTTACTTTTTTTTTTAAAGAAAACTTTTAGTAATAATTTCTTTTTCAGTTACCGACATAATATTATTAAGCTTCGACAGCTTATGTGCGACCAACCTCAAACTCCTTTAGAGCGCGCCATCTGGTGGACGGAGTACGTACTACGTCACGGAGGAGCTAAACATCTCCGAGCACCTGCCGCCAATATGTCTTGGAGAAAATATTATGAATTAGACCTTTTGCTTATAATTATAGCTGGTTTAATAGTTACTATTCTTACTATGGTATTTATGTTACGTTTTTCCATAATTTTTTTATTGGGTTACTTGAGACATCTTAATAAAAAGAAAATTTTTTAGTTTGTGGATTTATGAATGTTTTAATATTAATTATATTCTTTTAATTCAATCCACTTTCATTTTATTAGTAAATAACGCCGCGCTTTAGCCAGCCGGGCCCGAGCGACACAAAACAATAGACGACGGCCAGCCGACGCACTTTCTCCTGGCGTCGCGTCCACCGCACGCCTCGTTTGTCCTTGCTACCCATCCTTACACAGTTTTATTTTGCAAAGCGCACGCGCCTGTCATTATTTTATACGTGCTTAGGCACTCGATTGCGTGGTGTTATTTCAATAGGTCATTTTCTAATGACGAATAGTAGGAGATGGTTCGTGCATGCTCGTATTGCTCGTACGAATGACAGTGTCCGAGATGCTATACGTTTGTAGCGCGAATCCTTCCCCAATAGAAGAATCCAACGCCCTATGTGATACCATGTGTGATGTGATACTCAGTGTAAAGCAACAGTGCAAAAACGTGCTAACTGTGTACATATTACACGAGGACGTGAGCATTTTGAACAATTATTACGATATGTGTAATTTTGATAAAATTGTCGATCACTGTAAATAGATAATTCAATCAATTGTTTTAAATAGGTAATATTCAATTTTTAAGTACGCCAAAAGTACTTCGGTAGGTACATTTAAGGAGTCAGTTTTCATCTTGTGTCGATGTTGTGACGTAACGTTCAAAATCACTTTAATACAAAGATTTCAAAAAGACTTTTATTACATTACTTATCTTAAATTATATATTCTTGTCAGTCCAAAGCCAGGTAAAGTACGAAGTTAAAATGGATCATACATTCTCTACAAAATATCAAAACTTTCGATGTACATAGTACAATTATGTAGTAGTGCGTAGTGTAGTAGTAGTAGTATAGGTAGTAGCCAGGCGGTCGAGATTAAACGCCCGCATAAACCTACGTACAATATGTCCGCACTTTCAGGATATTTTCGGATTAATTCAATTCAAGTTTTCTTAGAAAATAATTCGTATATTTTCTTAAAACTTCTTTTAAAAGTTTAGTTTGGTCGTATATAATTGTGTCCTCGAGTATCTCAAGTGTTCAAACAGTCACCCTGTATAGACATACTTGAGGCAACCAAAGCGCATGAAATTTTTGCCGCTAGCGGTCACCCACCTCACACATGACCACGCCCGTTTGGCTTAGCCTGGTGTCTGACATAGATCGCTTGTATTCTACGCCAGCCGCCGTTCTATACACGCATCTGCCTAGGCTACTTCATTGAATGTCAATACTGTCTAATATGTCTAAACTTGGTGCATCGAAATATCCAAGGTATGCTATCTAAAGAACTAGAATTAGAATTATTTTTAAAGGAATACAATATTAACATTATGTGTATTACAGAACATTGGTTGAAAGATTACCAACTTGTTTTTAACTTTGATAAGCACCAAGTCGCAAGTTCGTTCAGTAGGCAGACAGCCTTATGTGGTGGCTCGTTAATTTTTGTAAGTAAGGACCTAAAGTTTAAGGTTCGTCAAGACATCGTGAGCCTTTCTATTGAACGAACTATAGGAATAGCCTGTGTGGAGTTATTAAATAACTAGTGGATCCCGCAGACGTTGTCCTGCCTTAAAAGTTTTGTAAGAGGATTAGTTTATTTATCATCTCAAAGGGTTTTAATGTTACTGTCAAATTAAAAATTAAAAACGAACAGTGACAGATGAACTGTTATTCAGACTATGTCAAACTTTTGGACGATGGCGCGAAGAACCAATGTTTGACAATTACTGTTTCTAACTGTTTATATAGGAAAATAAAATAAGTTATTTTACTATTAATTTCACAATGCTTCCAAATTTTCTCACCGTTTAAACCTTCCCTGGACTTCTACTAATATTTCAAGACCGAAATTAGCCATATCGGTTCAGACGTTCTTGAGTTTTAGCGAGACTAACGAACAGCAATTCATTTATAGGTATATATAAAGATTCGAAGAACATTATATTCATTTATTATTTAAAAATAATAATTTATAATAATAATAATATAAAAAACATGAATAAGCCAAAGACAATACTATACTTTATTAATCTATGAAATGAAATAAGAAACATAAAAATTTAATATTGAATGGCTAAAAGGATTTTTATAAAATGCCTTAAAATGAATTAAAAAAATAAGTATCATAAAAGTCAGACGTGACAATTTTGATAGCTGCGTGAAAATATAAATAAACAAACACCGAAATTAAATAATTTTGTAAAGAAATAATAAAGGAAAAGTAAAGTATAACAATAAAACAATAGAATATTAAGTTATAAAATATGATAATGGACGTCAATGAAGTAAGTAATAACATGTAGTGTATTTATAACAGTACACGGCGCATTTCATTCATTCCATTTATTCCCGTGGGAATGAGATATTTTCACGCGGCAAAAAGTAGCCTATGTTCTTTCTCAACGTCCTTTCTATGTTTATGCCAAATTTCATCAAAATCGGTTCAGTGGTTTAAGCGTGAAAGAGTAGCAGATAGACAGACAGAGTTACTTTCGAATTTATAATATTAATATAGTATGGAAGTATGGATTGTATTATTGTTTGTATTTATAGACCTTCAAACTCTTTGTATGATACTTATGAGTCAATTTTAGAACAATTATTGGATAAATTGTGCAATAATACTAAAAAGAAGAAGGACATAGTTGTTTGTGGTGATTTTAATTTAAATATATTGGAGGATTCAGCCATACGCAAAAAGGTTTTGTCCGTCTTATAATGCTACTTACTAACTTACTAACGTGTTTTTACAACCAACTAGGATTACATAATCCACAGCAACTTGTATAGATAATATTTTTACAGATGGGTCACCAGCGCAATCTATGATAATAAACAACTTAGGCTCTGATCATTGTAGCCAGTTTGCTTTAATTACAGGATGGACAGACAGGTTATTAAGAGCAAGGTGGTCGTTCTAGTCACTAAAAATGATGGAGAGATTTGAATGTGCTATTGAAAATGGGTTTCGCATTCCAGTCCATAAAAATGTAAATCTACAATTGAATGGCGAGGAAATGAGATTTGTTGATGAAGCTGTATTTCTTGGATTAACTGATGATTCTAGGCTTCAATGGGGACCCCATAGCTCTCGGTTAGCGAATAGACTAAGTTCTGCCGTCTTTGCAATTAAAAAATAAGATCACTTACAGATGTTGATACAGCCAGACTGGTCTATTTTAGTTATTTCCATAGTATAATGTCGTCTGGTATTTTACTGTAGGGAAATGCAGCTAATATCGACACAATATTTATTTTGCAAAAGAGGGCTATTCGCACAGTTTATAAATTAAATTCTAGAGAATCTCTGAGAGAAAAATTTAAGGAGACTAATATACTAACTCTTGCATCGCAATATATTTATGAAAATATAATATATGTTCGTAAAAACAAACACGAATTTATGACATTTTCGGATCTACATAGTTCGAACTGTGTTTCGACAAGGAATGGTCACAAACTTGCATTCCCCAAGTCTTAAATGAATTAAACTACCTATGTTAGCAGATGGCTGTGGGGCGACATTGACACATGCGGTAGCTGTCACGTATGTTCCTTATCGGCCCATAGCTACTCTGTAAGAAAGCTAGCTATTGTATACCCCATATTTTAAAACAGGGCTGAGTATTTTTTCGTCTGCTCTTTTCTTCAGCTCAGCATTGACTAAGCGCACCCAGAGCAGAACAGAACAATAAAATAATGTTCACTAAGAGTTTGTAAAGGAACCGTACAGTGAATAAAGAATATTAGAAGAATATTTCATTTCATTTCGTCTTTGCCCTGAGTTACTTGCCTTATCTTTCTCGGACGAAACAATGGTGAAAAGAAAGTACCTTACTTTACTGATTAGGACTTTTTGGTACTAATTGGGAAATTAAGGCTGATAAAAAACATGTAAAATTCATTGAAACTAATTGTCTTATCGGTTAATGCAGGTTGCGAATTTTTGACTTATTTATAAAGGCTTTTACGTGGTCTTTGCGGGTACAATTTGGAAATTGACTAATATTTTTAAAGTGTAATCGTAGCATTTTTTGAGATGTAAATACATTTTTACCCGACTGCGCCAGGAGGAGGGTAATGTTTTTTGAGAGTATGTATGTATGTATAATTGTTTGGCACGCCCTGCAGCCTGAACGACTTGATGGATTTTAGCTTCAAAAGTTCTTTAGATCTAGACACGCAACAGCGTGTCAAGCCAAGTTCAAGCAAAGGAACTGGCTAGCCAGCGCCGAATGCAATATTACTCGAACCACTTGGTGCCAATTTTGACACTTTTATAACCCAAAACTTATTTAACGTAAACACGTAAAACTACGCGTGTTTAATTATATCCATAAGGATATCAAGAAGCGTAAATTTCATGAAGCTAGCTCAAACGGTTTTAAAGATATGAAGGTCAAAAAGTCGTCAATTTTAGCACTGACTGACTGACATAATTTAGGCACTATATTAACCTAACCTACATCCAAATGACCTAGAAGGATGAAATTTGGAATCCAGTTCGGCAATTGTGTGTATACGTGGGAAAAAATCTAAAAATAAAAAAAGTTAAAAAAGAGGAGTCCCCATACAATTATTTTTTTAATTGTAGCGTTAGGACCGTTAGGACCGTTACAAGAAGATCTTTGACAGTATCCCAATATAATATGTATAACAGATCTCCATTCTATTCGCGGCGAAGCCTTCAGCCGAGCATAATTTTTGTATTGAACTTGGCTCTGCTTTTTTACATTTATATTTTTGGTGGGATTCGTATGTACTGTAAGAGTGACACTGGGTATAAAAAAAATGGCGCATTTTCGACGCCAAATTTAATTATTATTGTTTGGCACGCTCTGCGGCCTGAACAGCTTGATGGATTTTAGCTTGAGAGGTGTCTTTAGATTCGTATTTACTGTGTGACACTGGGTATATCAAAATAAAAATAAAATAAAAAACGGTAATTAAAAAAGCTAAAAATCCCGACTGCGTATGAGTCTGTGTAATTGTAAAAACGCTAAAACAAGAAAGGCGTCATACCCGATTGCACTTATGACAATTTTTCTTGCTTGTGGTAATAACTTTTTAAACTATTTAAAAGTCGGTGCCACTTGATTCAGAACGAAAGGTACACCATTTTACTAAAGGCCCTTAAAAGTATTCAGTGTTAATACTTTAAAATAAATTCAGTCGATAACAGAAGTGTTACAATTTAATTACGAACATTATTTAAGGCAATTTCACATTGTATTGTAATAATAAATTTTGCATTGATGCATGCACGATACCTATATTGTATATCAAAAATATTTGATTAAGTATATCGGACATTTTAGTAATTTCATGTTAAAACTTATTGACCTATATTTTTTTCTTCAATTATGGCATCGCACTCTGCAGCAAAAAGTATATTTTTTGCATTACCTATATTTTTGCTGCCAGTTTCGGTGAAAGTTGACGAGTTATATTAGGTAACGTCAGTAAGTCGTCAGTAATCAGTTAGTCAAGTCAGTCAGACATTCAAGTAAAAAAATGCCATCAAATTTCAAAAATACACCAAGAAAATGAAAATAAAACAAGAGCACAATACGTCTTTTTCGACTTCCCGCCAAAACTCTTCGACCTACGAGTATAATTGATAAATAAAATTTAATATTTTTTCACTGTAACTTTGTTAACTTGATCTACAACAATTATTAACTACACAAAGATGGATAACATTAAACCTTCTTGAATGTAAAGAATTACATCTTTACTCGCAACTGTGAAATCTTGCTTATAAAGTCAGGTCGAATACCGTGCTTGTTAGTCAACGCATGACTTCACGATGGCCGATGTCACTTTCTTGTGCCTTGTGTTCAGTTTAATAACCAAATTGGATGCGGCTAAAATACTAGTTGTGGTCCCGACTCCGTCCATCAGTCACCAATTCGTTTTCCGAGTTCTTACCCAAGAATTGGTAAGAATTGGCCATGAAGTAACAATAATTACTACCGATCCAGCCTTCAAAAAGAACCAGGCACCACCAAATTTAACTGAAATTGATACTCACGACATATCTTATAGGACATGGGAAATTGAATTACGAAAAATAAAAGTAGGTGACAACGATATGATTAAACAAATCGAAATATTTAATCATTTGTTCGTTTCATTAATTGGCAAGCAATTGAAGATGAAGGAAATTCAAGATTTGATACAACGGAAGCCGCATTTTGATCTGATCATCGCTGAACTCTACACACGTCCTGCAATAATATTTTCACACATTTTCAATGCACCCATAATATTAATGTGTTCTTTCGGACCAATGATAGGGACAAACGGAGTGGTAGGCGCACCAAATCATCCTCTGCTGCAACCTGTAGTAGGTCGTCAAAGACTGTACAATCTGACGATGTGGGAGAAAATTCGCGAAATCTATTACCAAATACGTTTCGAGCACTTATATAGTACGAACGAGGATAAGGAGAACGCCATGCTAAAGGAAATACTTGGTGACGATATACCTACGTTGAGTGAGCTATATAATAAAGTAAATGTGGTTTTCCTGAACGTGCATCCAATATGGAATGATAACCAACCAGTGCCTCCAGGTGTTGTTTACATCGGAGGTATTCATCAGAACCCAGCAAAAAAATTGCCTCAGGTAAGATATGAGTATCCTGGAATAGAAAAAAAACCGACCAAGTGCAAGTCGGACTCACGCACGAAGGGTTCCGTACCATTATCCATAAATAATCACGTTTATTGTATGGGAGCCCCCTTAAATATTTATTTTATTCTAATTTTAGTATTTGTATAACAATAGCGGCAACAGAAATACATCATTGCCTTTGATTATCCATAGAAATCATTGCATTAAGATTGAATGAAAGGTAAATTGTGGTTTACAATTTATGACGTATTAAATAAACTACTTACTAGATCTCGTTCAAACCAATTTTCTGTGGAAGTTTGCATCGTAGTGTATAATAATATATTTTTTTAGTTTTATCATTTTCTTATTTTAGAAGTTACAGGGGGGCATTTTATCACTTTGGATATGGATGGATTTGTATCTCTCACGCAAACTATTCAGTTTAGAAAAAAAACGATAGTAGAAACCTCAATATAATTTTTAAAGACTTATCTATAGATACCCCACACGTGTATGAGGGATTGATGAAAAAAAAATTGAGTTTTAGTTCAAAGTATGGGGAACCCTCAAAATATATTTGTTTTTTCTATTTTTGCGTCAAAATCTTAATGAGGTTCACAGAATACATCTACGTACCGAGTTTTAACAGTATAGTTCTTATAGTTTCGGAAAAAGTGGCTGTGACATAAGGACGGACAGACAGACAGACACACATCACGAATCCATAAGGGTTCCGTTTTTTGCCATTTGGCTTTGGAACCCTAAAAATACATTTTAAAGAACCGTGTTGCGTAATGCTTACCATGCCGGACTGCCGATCGGAGGGTCCCGGGTTCGATTCCCGGCGAAGCAGAAATTTGAATGATGAGTTTAAATTTCTGTTCTCGGTCTGGGTGTTTGTGTTTCTGTCTTTGTGTGTGTGCATGGCACCCATGACACAGGATATATCTACCCTACTGTGGGGCTATGAGTGTGAAACGTTATTATTTATTAACTTTTTTTAATCCAATAAAATGGCATATAGGTAATAAGTGTTACATATTTTTGGTACAACCCACTTATTTTTGTTCAAATCTTTTATGCTCCACTGCTGGGCACAGTCTCTTCACAAAATTTAATGGGATGTAGACCATAGTGCGCATTTGTCCACGCTGGCCAATTAATATTAAAATACAACACCATGATAAATTTTATTATTTATAGCACAAAATATTTTTTATGAATATTTTTTGATTCTATAGTTTAATTTCGTCAACTGTTATGTCTATTTTAAAGAAGGCTGTCGTATTATTAATAGCTTATATTAGGTATTTCATCCACCAACCCGCATTGGAGCAGCGTGTTGGAGTAAGGTCCAGGCCTCCCAAATAATGGGGAGAGACCCGTGTCCAGTAGGGGGACGTAAAAAGGGTTGTAACCATTAGGTATTTATATTTCTCAATAAATTTTCATAAAAATATTGTTATGACTATATAGTCAAGATATACGTAGCAATCATACGTTAATACATATAAATATACATACATATAAATTGAAAACATTAACACTTAAGAATATAAACCCCTTTATGAACAGTTGTAAAATAACATACATTTTAATTTAATTGTACGAAATACGCCCAAGGTTACGTTCAATGTCCTTCGACATTAATTTGTCTAGTTTATTAGCTATTACTAGTGGCCGCCCGCGACTTCGTCTGCGTGGACTTCGGTATTAGTCATAGCATGATGTTAAATAGCCTAAAGCCCTCGGGTGGCTCCCCTGGGGTTGCCCGTGTCCATAGGTGACGGTGACGGTGATTTTGTTCGGTTTATTTATAAAAAAAGCCTTTCCCGATAAATGGACTATTTATTTATTTATTTATTTATTCTTCATGTACCAAAATACAAAGATAATGTACATAGGCGGACTTAATGCTAAAAGCATTCTCTACCAGTCGACCTGGGGTAGTGTGAGAAGCAACGAATGGTGGCATTGAAGAATAACATTAATTAAAGTAAATCAACAAAAATTTTACATTGGTACTAAAATTACATACTACGCTATATAACTATATACACTTAAATGAACGAAATAGATATTCTTATCATACATACATACATTGTGTACATACATAATTATATGAAAATAAGCATAAACATACATAAATACATGACTATATAATACCAAAAATAAATATATAACTTACAATTACATATATACTTAAATATATACATATACATATATATATATACATATACATAGATATATATACATATCTATCCAACACAAAAATGATTTTTTCAATTGGAACCAGTAGTTTCTGAGATTAGTGCGTTCAAACAAACTTACAAACGAACAAACTCTTCAGCTTTATGTATAGATTAATAAAATATTGATTACTTATTGTCGACTTGTAGGAACTGTACGAAAAAGTGTGAACCCTATTTCGTACAGTTTACCATATTATTGCCAGCTCATCTTATGTTGTTTTTTATTTCTGTGTATTATCTATTTTTATTTTCATTTATAAGTTTCATGTTATCAATAAAGGGACTGTAAATTATAACTTCAATATATTAACTGACATTTTCGATAAATCAACAACGATACTTTCAAACTCTGATCGATAAATTCTTGAAATGGATGTAACTTTTTTATTTGTGAACCGATTTAAATAAAACAAACACTAAATGTTAATCCAAGAAAATACCAATACATCAATGAAAACTGTATCCTTCTACGTTAAGCCGTTCCTTAGATTAGCGCGCACAAACGAACAAACAAACAGACAAACAGACAAACAGACAATAATTCAAAAAATCATTGTTTTGGGTTCTATTACGCTAATGGAAAGCCCTAGTGACAGTTTTTCTCAAATATCTTCAATGTACAGAAACCGACTTGTTACAGATTTATTATATGTATGTATAGATTTACCATATGAAATGTTATTTTGTTTTTGCGTTGATGAGCCTAAAATAAATAAATAAATAGATATCAGAGTGGTAATGATTACGTTGAATTTTAATTTGTTTTTCAAACATTTTAAATTATTTATTCTTACTTAAATTACGCTACTTTTAGAAGTTTATTGTAGGTGGTCGAACTATTATGGTTTGCCCTGGGAAGTACCACCACTGCACCCACTTCTGCCGTGAACCAATTCTGTTATTTTTCAGTGGAAAGGTGCAGATGCCGGCCACACTTTCATGAGGCGACCACCAGCCTCCGGAGTAGCAGCGCAACTGCATACGACCTCAGACAATGCTTGCTTGAGGTTGTATGTAGATGTCCATGACCTGCAGTGACCACCTAACACCACTTGGCCTGCATGCTAGTCTGCTACTCCATTCAAATTAAAAAAAAAAATAGTCTAAGATATTTTGCAGGAACCTAATAGGAAAGTTAAAGAAGTAGCTTACAGGAAGCGAAAATCTACTTTTTTCTTAAAAAACATTTTCCCTAATAACTTTATTAATTTTCTGACATAAATATTTTTCAGGACCTTGAATCATACTTGAACTCTTCAAAACATGGAGCAATATATTTAAGTTTTGGCACAAACGTACAACCTTCAGTCATTCCACCTGACAAAATAAAGATGATGATAAAGGTGTTCTCGGAGTTGCCATACAACGTGATATGGAAATGGGATGTAGAGTTGCCAGATAAGCCAAATAATATCAAAGTATTCAAATGGTTACCCCAGACTGATATTTTAAGTGAGTATGAGCACAAAATTTACGAAATAGCAATAGCGAAATTGTATCAATGTTATGTAGTATAGTCCCTGTAGCTTTGAGATTAAGAATAGAGGTACGGTACCTGATCATGAGGCGACTAAAAGGGGGCTTCCGGAGTTGCGGATGGTGTGGAGTGGGAGCTTGACCCATCCATCCAGCAGCCCCGGGAAGGACGGTGGTGTGGCCGTGGCCGCATGCCGCTTTGAGTGCCTGAGGGTGCAGGAGAGCGCATCTGCTCTCCCAAAGATGAGCCCGTTCTGATGCGCCGCGCGTGGAGGACACCGGTGCGTTCCAATGGAGATCCCGGAGTCCTCCCCAAGCGTAGAGGCAGGCCACCGAGGGGGTTTTAGTGCCGTATAAATCCCACATAACCCGGTATCCTTTCCCAAGGTGCTGGGTACCTTTTGAAGGTTTCCCACCGATACAAAACAAAAATTGCATCAAAGTATATGCTGCAACCTTTTTTGCGTCCCACTGCTGGTTACAGATCTACCCCCATTATAGGGGGAGCCTGAAGCTCACCATGCTGCTCCAGTGGGGTTGGTGTAGATGCGGCTTAGTGGGTAACCTTTTGTTGAATGTTTTCAAATCGCCCATAACATGTGGATTTACAGGACACCCAAACATCAAATTATTCATAACACAAGGCGGTCTACAATCAACTGACGAAGCCATTACCGGCGGGGTACCTCTGATTGGTATTCCTATTATTGGTGATCAATGGCATAATGTCGAAAAGTACATTAAACATGGCATTGGAAAGAAACTTGAGATGGGAGAATTCACAGAAGAAGAATTTAAGAATACTATTATTGAAGTCATTGAAGATCACAGGTTGGTTGTTTTTATTCTCAATGCTTTAAATTAAATATTAATCATTAGATTAGATAAAAAATAAGTTATAAAATTATACAAAGTAGAAAACTGCACGACCCCTTGCCAAGTTCGGCTTTTTGCAAGCAAATAATATTTTTAAGAAATTTAGAGTTTTTATCTGGTCAAAATCTTTCTAAACCTAGAACTATTTGTTTCAGTTATAAAAACAACATAATCCGACTTCGTACACTGATGCGAGACGAGCCATTGACACCACTACAACGCGCCATCTGGTGGACGGAGCACGTAATACGTCACCGTGGAGCCAGACATGTTCGATCGCCTGCCGCTAACATGCCCTGGGCAGAGTACTACGAACTGAACTTAGTTCTCTTACTTCTTGCAGTATCGCTTGCTATTGTTACTATTACTTGTGTTACTTTGTGCTACTTAAAACGGTACATTGTCACAAATATCTTGCCTAGCATCAAATTAAAAGTTTTATAACATAGCTCTGATATCGTTACTTTCGGCAATTGTTACTTAATCATATTCTATCTTTATGTAAAGATAATTATTAACAAAGAAATTTTATTTCATTAATTGGAGATGACAGCTGTTAAATTGATGATGCTACGTAGATGATGCAATGCGATAATTTCTTAGGATAACTAGGACTATCAAAAGTGTACGTACGAATGGCTCACATGGCTCTGTGGCTAAAGTGAAATGCAAGCGATTGGATTTGGAATTGCATAAAATTAAGCAAAATACATAGGTGCGGTCGGATGTGAGATAGAGAACTCCTAGTGGCAGATTTCATGGGTTCTTCGAAGCATGTTCCAAGCGCACGTTAAGACGTCGATCCCAAATTTTTAAACATGACAAAATTTGTATACCATAAGTCTTGAATAAATAAAGTGCAACAGCAGCTTACAAACAAGCTGCAGCCCTTTATTTCGTCCCACTGCTGGGCACGGGTCTCTCCCCTTTTATTATTGGGGAGGCCTGGAGCTTACTCCACTACGCTGCTTCAATGCTGCTTTGTGGAGTTGCGAGTTAGTGGCATCCCCGCTTCGGATGTTTTCAAACTGAAAGATTTGTTTTCTTATTATCTTAAAGAGATTTCATGTTAGTCAAACAAAAATATAAAACAAATAATGACATACGAACTGTCCTGTTATTCTGACAAAGTTTAGAACGGCACGGCACAAAATACAAACGTTTATTGAAGGAGGAAGTAGGATGAATTTATATGGGAAAACTACTTATATATTTTTTGCTTGCATAATTTATACAATACATTCGTAAAAAGAGTTTTTTTCTGCAATGTTAAATAGTGTGTAATTAAATTCTGCAATGTTAAATAGTGTGTAATCAGTCTCGTTCGATGCACGACGCGCGACGCACGCACGACGAGTGACGAAGCGTTATCGGACAAAGTGAGAGGGCAATGGCCTCTAGTATTGTGAAATGTGCAAGCTGTAACATTGTTATAAACGAGTTGTTAGCCTTTTTGCAACATGTGATGGACTATATGGACGAAGAAAGTATACACCAAATATGCCTGTCAGCTTTCTCTGAGGAAGACATAACAAAAGCTAAGATATTATTAAGAGATTCCTTACCAACTTGTAAGAAGGTACCCTTACGTAGGAAGGATGGAAAGAAAAGAATGTCACGAGATCTTGACGACATCATAGGCATTATGAAAGGCACAGACCAGGAGAATTTTCCTATTTTTGTGGCAAAAGAACTCCATAAGCTACCACCAGTGTCTTTTGACCACATCGATGTGACCAGATTACTAAAGGATATAGTAAAGTTACAGACGCAAGTACAAATAATGGAAGAAAAGTTTGTAACAATAGACAATTTTAACGGCCTTAAACAAGAGGTCAATTTCATTAAGAACGCTTCAATCCTGGATAACTATCCGAACAACTATGTGAACAACAAAAGAGGGGCATGCTTGAGAAGCAGTCCGCCAGATAGTGGGCCAATTGGTTTATATTATGTGCCGGCGACATCACCGCATAATAAGAACATCACAGCTGATATTGAGTTCAATGACCGCCCGGCAATAGCAAATAACATGACATTGAACCCGAGCGGCGAGAGTGAGTCTATCTCTTTTGTTCATGCTACTAATGATGAAACAGATGATAGTTGTCACGTGGAGCGCATCCCCGCCGCGGTATCAAAAGGTGCAAGCGCATACAGTTGCAAAAGTGATAGACGATTCTATGACAGCGAAGGAGTGAGCGTGACAGCAGAACAGAGCGCAGCTAGAGAGGCCACCGCGGTTTCGAACAAACCTATTACTGAGGCCACTGATAGTGTATTAGCGTTAAAAGAAATCGCGTCAAATACGTCGGAACAAACTGATGCTGTTTCTAAAGTAAAAACAAAATCAGGTAAAATGAATGAAAAGGAATCGGGTTACAAAATAAGTTGTCAGGAGGCTGAGATTACGAGTGCCGCAACTAATACTAGGAGTAGTAGTAACGTTAAGGAGAACTTAATGGTCCCCGTGCCTGCAAGTTCAGTTCAAATGTCGGAGACTGTAAATAATAAACTATCTGCTGATGTTAATAGTCAAGGTTTACTGGCTCCCGCGCTTCAGACGAAAAATCAAAAATCGTTTGCAGAAGTATTGCACACAAAGGGGGAATGGAAAAAAGTAGTCCCTAAGGAGGAGTGGGTACAGATGCAAAAAAGAAGATTACGGAATCGTTTTGTGGGAGAGAAGGGGAAGGCCCAAACTAGTGAGTACAGTAGTTTCAAAGCTGCTGAGGTTAAGGTACCACTGTTTATTAATAATGTGGATAAAGGTGCAACTTTAAGTGATATTTCAGACTATATATTCAGTAAAACTCAGGTTACTGTGATTTTAGAAAAGTTAAGCATGAAAAGAGAAAGAGATTATAACTCTTATAAGGTGCTCGTACCGAGACATAAGTTATCTGTATTTCTAGATAGAAACCTGTGGCCAGAAGGAGTATCTTTTAGGCGATATATTAATTTCAATTCCGCCAATAAAGGTACAGATAGAGGGATATTAAATAATTAACATATATAGTAAATTTTAAGAAATTAAATTTTATTAAATAGATCAATACATAATCTCAATTACAGTAGAAATAATTTTTTTTTTATCAAATCAATTGTAATTAACTCATATTAAATCATATTGCTTGGACATTTTAATTTAATTTAATTTTTATCATAATTATAATTAAACAGTGTATTTCATTTTAAATCAAATATAATTCATTTATATTAAATAACATATTTTGTAGATTTTAATTTATTTTCAAAAGTTTTATAATAATTTTAATAGTATTGACTTTCATTTTAAATTATTAAATATAATTCATATACATATACTAAATATTAATTTGTAATTTTGATTTACACGATCAATTGTAAATGGATCATAATAAATTAAGTAAGATTGTTAGTTTTAATTGTAAGTCGATGGTGAGATCAATTGACTGCATTCGCCAATTATGTAGGACCGCGGATTTAATTGCTCTCCAGGAGACATGGCTTTTGACTCATGACATACCGCTATTAGGAACGATAAGCCATGACTTTGGGTATACTGGAAACTCAGCAGTGGATACAACGATAGGTGTGCTGCGCGGTAGACCTTACGGCGGAGTAGCAATACTTTGGCGTAAAAGTGTATTCACCTCTGTATCCATAGTCCATTGTTGCAGTGTACGACTTACGGCGATTAGGGTAACAATCTCAAATCGTAACTACCTGTTCTTTTCTGTATACATGCCGACCAACTCATTTGATAATTTGACGGAATTTACGCAATGCTTAGGTGAGGTGTATGCTATAGTTGAGAGTCAGGAGGTTGAAGGTGTTTACATACTGGGCGATTTTAATGCGCATCCAGGAGAACTTTTTGGCAATGAGCTGCTAGAATTCTGTGCTGAACACGGTTGGATCTGTGCAGACTTTAATGTGTTAGGCATTGGCTCTTCTACGTACACATACAGCAGTGACTCCCATCAAAATTGCCACCGTTGGCTCGATCATTGCGTGGTAACGAAGGCAGCTTTTGCAACCATAGTCGATATAAACATAAAAAATGATGTTTTTTGGTCTGACCACTTCCCTATTGAAATTGTAATTAAGTTAGAGGAAATTAAACCAAAAATAACTGTAAATCAAACTAGCCCTAATAAGGTGCTATGGGGTTATAGACATCCGGAACAGATAGCTAGATACTCGGACCTTTGTAGTGAAAAATTAGAAAAAATAGTGCTAGATGAGACGCTTAACAAATGTAATGATTTTTGTTACCATGAAGAACATAAATTACTCATAGATACACTATATATGAAAGTCGTAAAAATACTTACTGACAGCTCAGTGTCGACGTGCAGTGAAGGAGGGTGTCGTCGTCGCAGTCGGTACATTGCGGGTTGGAACAGGTATGTGAGGGAGGCTCACCGGAAGGCTCGGCTTTGCTTTCAGGAGTGGATAGAATTTGGTAAGCCCGGTAGTGGGCCGCTGTATGGAAAAATGAGTGAAACAAGAAAAATATTTAAAGAAAAACTTAAATGGTGTCAAAATAATAAAGACCAAATTAAGATGAACATAATTGCCGCACACCATTCGTCTAAAAGGTTTAGTAAGTTTTGGAAGGAAACCAACAAAATGAATCCAAAGTCGAGCCTTCCTGTGAGTGTAGAGGGTGTATGTGATCCTAAGGAGATCGCTGACCTGTTCCGACTGCATTTCAGGGTGCAGTCACCCTTAGGTAAATCGGAGCAGGGGCTCGGCACTGGCTTGAGTGGCCTGACTGTACTTTTCACCGACGCGGAGGTCGCGAACGTAATAAAAACCATGACCAGAGGCAAATCTCCGGGTCACGATGGACTCAGTGTCGAGCATTTGCAGAATGCAGGCGTTCACCTTCCGAGAGTGTTGGCTATGCTGTTTAATCTATGTATCAGACATACCTACCTACCTAAAGACCTTATGCGAACAATAGTGGTTCCAATACCTAAAAACAAAACAGGTATGTTATCGGAGGTCAACAACTATAGGCCTATATCCTTGGCTACAATAATTGCAAAGGTACTGGATAGTCTCTTACAACAACACCTAAGTAAGCACCTGCATTTCCATGATGGGCAGTTCGGTTTTAGACCAAATCTGTCCACGGAGGCAGCGATCTTCTGTCTAAAGAGTACTGTTCAGTATTATACCGGAAGGAGGACGCCTGTATATGCGTGTTTCCTGGATCTGACCAAAGCGTTTGATCTCGTATCGTACGACGTCTTGTGGCGTAAGCTGTCGTGTGAGACGAGCCTGCCGGTGGAGCTCATTGAGATATTTAAATTTTGGTACGGAAATCAGACCAACTGTGTCAAGTGGGCTGGAAAGTTTTCAGATGAGTATAGGTTGGAGTGTGGTGTGAGGCAAGGTGGCTTAACCTCCCCAACGCTGTTCAACCTGTACATCAATAGCCTGATTGGTGAGCTCAGCAGCACTGGTGTAGGATGTTCAATAGACGGAACACCATTAAATAATATCAGTTATGCGGACGACATGGTGCTGCTGAGCCCGTCAATTAGAGGAATAAACAAAATGATATCGGTCTGTGAAAGGTACGCGGAGGCCCATGGGTTGAGGTACAATGCTAAGAAAAGCGAGCTGCTCGTCTTTAGAGCAGGCAAACAACTCTCCTCTATACCACCTGTTTTTCTTAGCGGAACCGAACTGAACAGAGTTCCCAAATTTAAATATCTCGGGCACTGGGTCACTGAAGATGGAAGGGATGATGTGGACTTGGAGAGGGAGCGCAGGGCGCTGGCTGTTAGATGCAATATGCTGGCTCGCAGGTTTGCACGCTGCGAAAAGAGTGTAAAAATCACTCTTTTCCGCGCCTACTGCCAGTCATTTTACACCTGCAGCCTGTGGACCGAATATTCGCGGAAAGCATACAGCGCCCTGAGGGTCCAATATAATGACGCTTTTAGGGTGCTTTTGAGGCTGCCTAGGCACTGCAGTGCATCAGGCATGTTTGCTGAGACAAGGACGGCTGATTTTTACGCAATAATGCGCCAAAGAACTGCCTCACTAATGCGCCGACTTAGAGACAGCACCAATGGCCTCATTAACGTCGTTATATATAAACTCCACAGTCCTATCATGCGGCGGTGGCACCACCTTCATGCTAAACCTCATTAGCTTAATTCAGGTCTGAATATTGTTATTATGGCTAGTTTGGTTAGATAGAGACAGCTGATGACAGTATATGTGAATGAATTTTGTTATTTATATTTTCTATTATTATGCTTTTATTTTTTGGTATTTTACTAACATAGATATAAGAGACTAAACTAACAAAGATAATATGGACATTGTCTGAAATAAATTGAATAAATAAAAAAAATAAAAAAAATAAAAAATTAAAAACTGCATTAGTATTCTAATGGAAAATTTCTTGTTTATCGTAATGAAAAAAAAAACAGTTGGTGTAGTCCTACAAAAGTAATATAAGTCCTGTTAAATATAAAATTGAAATAAATTATAAATAAACCGGGTATTTTCAAAACTATGCTGTTATTTGTATGTACTAATGTGTAAATATTTAATATAATTTATTATATCTTTGATTATTAACAATAAGTTAATATAATCATAGTAATTTGTAAAATGTTTATAAAATTGAATTTTACCAATCAGTTCATATATCCAGCTTTTTCACTAAAATGTGGTTTTCTTAATTTATAAGTTACTGTTTTTACCAATGGCCCTCCTTGCAATAACTCTACTGTGTTTTTACCAACGTCAAAGAAGAAGATAATATTTTTGAAGTGAAAACTTTTTTAGCGGCGTTGTAGTTTTTTTTTTTTGGAATGGGTAAAAAATGTTAAACTCGCGTCACCACACGTGGCCTGATCGTCGAAATTCGTAAGATAGTAGAGGAGACGTGGAAGATCGACCTTCACCGATCTGATAACGCGATGAGACATATTTTTTATCAAATTAATTTATAAACATATAAATATTATTGTATATATAATATTATTATTATTATATTTATTTATATACAAGAGCGAGGTGATGGAAGAAAATTGATTAAAATTAATTATGTTAAAAGAACACTTGTCGATAGGATATCATAGGCATGTATGTTTATTTATTATTTGATAAAAAAATATGTCTCATGAAATTATCAGATCGGTGAAAGTCGATCTTCACCGGCTCTTAGACCAAGACGGAGGGGTGACAGCTGCTATACTTGTAAAATTCGTTTACATCAAGTATTTAAAATATGGACATTGAGCAAAGGTGCATCTATTAATGAAAAAAGTGACGAAGAAATATTGAAAGAAAATGAGTGAGTACTTTATAAAAATACTAGATGAAAATCTACTGAAAATACTAGATGAAAAATAATACTGATATTAAAAGCAATTCGTGCGAAATTATTCTCTAACCATTCAAAAATATCAAAAATGCACAACGTTAATGTTCAATATTATTCAAGTTTTCACTTCTGCCGGCACTACCGGAGTGCAACCCGTTGTTTTTTTTTTCACATATTTATGATTACCTGTAGAAGACTCGAAACGAATATACAAAATTTTGGAGTGGTTGGGAAGTCAACTTGGGGAACAGTTCAAGATAAGTGAAAATATTATTTTGAAGTCATAAACTCTAGATAAAACTGAAAAAATTACAATATATAAATTATTGTATATTTCAATAAAATTAAAATCCACCTTAAATTCATTCCTTAAAAAGGTTAGAAAAACAATTGTATTTCGAATAAAATTTGTTTTGAGACTACCTACTAAGACTGACTGAGACTTCACATAAATGGAGTTTACAAATATATTTTTTTTTCCGTTCATAAGAATGTTTTTCCTGTAATGTCGTGTTTTTCCCTAGACTTCAACATTTCTGTTACGTATGTTGTATTTTGAATCGACCAACAAATTCCCTAATGTAAGCTTTCTTTAGATATTAAATAAAAAACCGATATATTTTTAATTTACATGGTAGAGCCTTTATTGTATATTTATGTGTGCTAAACACCTCCTGTCTCCTAGTCACCCAAGTCCTCCTTGAATGAGAGTCGCTCATCTATTTAAAGGCTACATTTGTCAAACTAGTACTCGGAATTATTTCCCGTGTCCTGTGGTAAAATTATTTAGCCTTATACATTAAACGCATTCAATTAATTAATTAATCTCTCATTAGCTTAACAACAAACTACGTATCAAACTAAAAACAAAAATGAAAAAACTTCAAATTTCAAATTCTTCATTGCATAACTTAGCAAGGCACCACTCTAATTTTCATTAGAACTTGCAAATAAAGGATATTACATTCTGCATAATTCATTTCGAAGTAATTTAGGTATATATAAATTCAAATACGACTTGAAATTACATTTAACGCTGCAACGTTCATGTAAATGTCAGGCTTTACAATGAATCAAATCATTATAATATATATTATTTTTGTATTCAGTGCAATAATGAAAGTGGAAGCGGCTAATATACTAGCAGTTTTTCCAACTCCATCAATAAGTCATCAAATAGTTTTTCGTCCATTGACACAAGAGCTTGCAAGGCGTGGCCATAAAGTCGTTATTATTACTACCGACCCCGCATTCCCTAAGAATGAAACGCCAAGAAATCTGACGGAAATTGACGTGCACAATATATCTTACAGTTTTTGGCGTAAGGAGATAAAGAAACTAGCTGTTTTTAGACAAAACGACGCAGAAGTTTCGATGAATATCTTACATGGTTTAAATGATGTATTTGAGCACCAATTAAAAAGTGAGGTCATTAAAAACTTCATTCGTAATAACAATCTGCACTTTGATCTAGTTTTTGCTGAAGCTTGTATTCCATCTTCGTTAATATTCTCATACATTTTCAAAGCACCCGCAATACAAATCAGCACTTTGGGCCGTATGATGGCAACAAATGCGATAGTGGGTGCACCAGACCATCCTTTGTATCAACCAATAGTTTTTCGTCACAAAATATATAATCTGTCATTTTGGGAAAAAGTTTATGAGATTTACCAGCAATTTAAATTCCTATATATAAATTCACAACACGAACATGAATACTCTGTGATGTTCAAAAATATATTTGGTAAAGGAACACCAACTTTAAAAGATCTATATAACAATGTTAATTTTGTGTTTCTTTATTCGAACGCTATATGGAATGACAATCAACCACTACCTCCCAATGTTATATACATTGGTGGACTACATTTAAATCCTGCAAAGGAACTTCCTACGGTAAGAAATTCAATGTTTAACTATCATAAACTTTTTAATGTAGGTATATTCTATATAATTTTGTTTTTTATTAATTTTGATTTGGTTTTGTTTATCCTGTGGTTTGTAATTTCGATTTAATTTTGTTTTTATATTGATTTTTTAGATTTTATTTATTATTAATTGACATTTTATATCTTATATCAACTTTAATTTCTTTTATAATAAATAATAATGATATACAATAAATAATGATTAAGGTTATGAATAAGATATCTTTAATTTTCAACTAACAACATTTTCTTCATAATTTACAAAATTTTATTTTTCTTATATTTTTATTTTTTTCTTATATTTTTTTATTTTTTGTTCAAAATATATGTATATGATATAGTAATATGTATGTTAAAAATATTAGTATCAATGATTTAGAAATGAATATTATTATTTTAAGTCACTAAGCTGCAAATGAAACTAAATAGATCAAAACTGTACAATTCCAGGACCTTAAAACATATTTGGATAACTCTGAAGTAGGTGTAATATACGTCAGCTTTGGTACCAATGTGCAACCCTCAGTATTGCCGCCTGACACAGTTAAAATGATGACGAAAGTTCTGTCTGAGTTACCCTATTATGTTATTTGGAGATGGAATACTGAACTGCCAGAAAAGCATAAAAATATCAAAGTGGTAGATTGGGTACCACAGTCGGATATTTTACGTGAGTAATCCATACTAATATTATAGAAGTAAAAGTGTGCTGTTTGATTGTCCTTCTTTCACGCCGCAACGTTGCTGAGGAGCTCCCCAAGAACTAAAGAGTGAGAATGACAGTATGCGCCTGCCACATGTTTTCTCTTATCACCTAGGGTTGGCTGGGAGAGAATGCTATTAGGTATTGAGCACACACTTGTATCCTTAGGTTAAGGTTATACTATAAGTTTTAAATAAATAAATCAATCGCAACTTTTTGCCAGGGAAAAATATTTAGTAGGTGGTAGAACTATTATGGTTCGCCCGGGGAAGTACCACCGCTGCACTTCTGCCGTGAATCAATTCTGTTGTGTTTCGGTGGAGAGGTGCAGTTGCCGGCCACACTTAAATAAGGCGACCACCAGCCTCCGCTGTAGCAGCGCCACTGCATACGACCTCAGACAAGACTTCCTATTCTTGTTTGAGGTTGTATGTAGATGTCCATGGGCTGCAGCGACCACTTAACACCACGTGGCCTGCACTCTAGAGTGCTCGTCTGCTACTCTACTCAAATAAAAAAAATCCTGAGGGAAGAAACTTTCAGTCCACGTGGCCGAGTTGTGGTAGTAGATTAAATAGATAAGTAAATAGTAAAATAAGCATTTTTAGTGCGTATGTTTAAAAATTTCTGTATTTTTAAATCTCAGCGCTTAAGAAGCTAAGTTGGATAGACACTTTTTTACTTTATTACATTTTTATTTATATTTTCCATAAATTTCTACTTAACGTATTTAATTGCTATTTAAACTTTAATAGCACATAAAGCCGAAGTAATTTTGATATTTTCTGCGACGAATAAATAAAACAACAACTCTTTTGCAAGTTCACCCTATATTTTTAACACGTTTATATTATTAGCTTGACCTATATGGTATGTATACATCTTTTAATTTCAACGGAATATTTTAACTTCATTTTCACCTACTTCTAAGCGTCTGATTAAATTGAAAATTTGCACAGGGGTCAAGGGACGACGACAATGCAATAATATTAAAAAAGTCCAACTAAAAAAATGCAATAATTTGAAAAAAAATCCTACTATAAATTAAAAATAAATAATGTAGTTCAAATAACTAAAAAACACGCTTTTGTGCAATTACGAACTAAAAAGTAAAAATAATAATAATAAGAAAATGTATTTTACTGTAAAAAAGCGTGGAGTGCTTTTTGAGATATTATTGACACCATGCACCCCACGCTTCTTCGTATTATTTACTTTTTAGTTCGTATTTTCACAAAAGTGTGTTTTTTAGTTTTTTAAACTACATTATTTATTTACCAGTTAGCTCATGATATAGATTTTTATCGTTAAAAACAAGCTCAAACAAAATAGCAGGGCAATATCTCATGTTTGAGTAATGTTTATCTTAATATCAACACATGTCATTAAAAAGTACAAAATAATAAGAAAATGCATTTTACTGTAAAAAAGCGTGGAGTGCTTTTTGAAATACTATTGACACCATGCACCCTACGCTTCTTCGTATTTTTTTACTTTTTAGTTCGTATTTTCACAAAAGTGTGTTTTTTTAGTTTTTTAAACTACATTATTTACCAGTTAGCTCATAATCTACATTTTTATCGTTAAAAACAAGCTCAAACAAACAAAAATAACACGGCAGTATCGCATTTTTGAGTAATATTTGTCTTAATTTCAACACAGGTCATAAAAATTTAAAACTTTTTATAACCCAAGGAGGGCTACAATCAACGGAT
Organism: Pyrgus malvae; assembly: GCA_911387765.1. Lineage (NCBI taxonomy): Eukaryota > Metazoa > Arthropoda > Insecta > Lepidoptera > Hesperiidae > Pyrgus > Pyrgus malvae. The sequence continues at coordinate 11,362,328 of OU426969.1, forward strand.
GAAGCAATTGCTGCTGGAGTGCCACTTATTGGTATGCCTGTCATAGCAGACCAATTTTATAATGCGCAGAAATATGTTCATCATGGAATTGGAAAGCAACTTGATGTAGATACGGTAACCGAACAGGAATTCAAAAGCGCTGTTACAACTATCATTGAAGACGATAGGTTTGTGTTTTTAACCTAATATGTACTTATGTTTTCTTTTTTTAGGATTCCGTGTTCTTATTAATTACTGCTTCAGAAAAGGTTAAAGGTCAAAATAATTAATGAATTGTTTAATAAAAAAGAAAAAAAAACTTATAGCTTAGATACAATTTTGTGCGAATTTAATTACAATATTAAAAAAATTTAAGTGATATAACTGCGTACGTATATATAACGCATTGTACCAGATCTAAGATCGGTGATATATATCTATTACGAGTATATCATATATATAGGTATTATTATATCAATAAGATGTTTGTTGCCCATCCAATAAAACTATGAAGGAAGAAAGATACAAAACAAGAACAATGCTTTACCCAATTGGGCTACGGACAAAAAATGTATCTGGGGTACAAATAAAAAGAATAAAGCTAACTTCAAACGATAAAATAGTATATTTCATTTCAAGTGCGAAAAGGCTATCATTGCAAGGAGTTCCGACAAATGTCTACCCGAGCCGTGGCGCAGCCGAAGGTGAGGGTTGACAGTCGGAACTCCTTCCAATGACGGTTCCGCACGTGTACTGAACAACTATTTTTAATATAGTTGCGAAAAAATGAAGCAATTTAATAAAATAATAAAAACTCGCAAAGAACATTTTTGAAAAATGGCACCAACCGTAAAAGATTACCTATATGCAGATTTTTTTTGTTTTCTTCACCCATTCTGGGTAGGCAAAGGGAACTATGCCCATACAGCCAAGTCTTCAGTAGAATTTTTTTATTCATATGAAATGAAAATGTTAATGAGATGAAATGAAATAAAACCTAACCTAACTCATTGAATCAAATCATTAAATCTGATATTGAAACAAATTAGTAGCTTCTTTTTAGAAATATTTGCATGAATCATAAAAGCTTCTAAAACGTCGTGGTTGGTTTTTTTCTTTTTAATAGACATTATTTTGACAGTTGGGAAAGAGAACGCACGAGTGCGGGAAAGGTAACGAAAAAGCACGAGTGTGTAATAGTCCACTTATCGCACGTTATACGTCCCTGCAATATGCCACTTTTTGAGCAACTGTATTAAAAAATAAATTTTTGAGTGCTCTGCATGTGATACTTTTCTTGCTTATCACACAAACAACTCGGCATTAAAATCTTTGAGTAAAATAAATGACCCCTATTTTCACAAGCTTAGTGTAATATATTTTTAATAGAACTCAATTATAATGTGATCAATTTCAAGATATTTCCTGTCTAGTAAAAAGGAGTTATTAAGATCGGACTACTGTCGTCATACTCGTATACTCGTATTTTGCTATCAGCGAGTGAACAATGAATCATCCCCTGTTTTCCTACCTTTAGGGTTGAAACTTTTTCCAAATTTATGTGGAACTAATTTCGAGGTATATAATTTCCAATAAAAAAGAATTAACATAATCAGACTACTCAGTAAAATGTTACGCGCTTACGCGTGGTCAAAGAAGAAAATTCACGCGATTTGAGAACCGACCTATTTAATTCGGTTAAAAATGAGTTTTTTTTTTAATTTGTTGTTATTATTTACAGATACCGCCATAATATACGAAGACTTAGAATGATTATGACAGACACACCAGAAGCGCCATTGGAACGTGCCATCTGGTGGACGGAGTACGTACTACGTCACGGCGGAGCGCAACATCTCCGATCACCTGTCGCAAATATGTCATGGGCAGAGTATTATGAGATAAACTTGGTTTTAATTATTTTCCTAATACTTTTAGCTGTTGCTTGTGGTCTTTATATAAGTGTGTTTTATGTAACTCGATCAGTGATAAGAATAGTCCAGCCAAAACTTAAATTAAAAGTTACATAACGTACTTAAATCATTACAAAAGCTCGCACATTATAAGTGAAAAAGTTTATTGTTGTTTGTTTTTATAATTGTTAAAAGTTGTATTGAATGTTCACTGAAAATAAATTGTAATAAGAATAGCATTAAATATAAATTAAATATGAAATATTTATTATGTTATTATACTTTGTTATTCAACTGATTACAAAAGAATTTAAAATTAATTGAGTACATTTGTGTTTGTAAGTAATGATATCGGAATTGCTGTTTGACAAATTATTTTAAAATATTAAAAGAAAATACAGAGTTCTTTTTTATTTTATTATTTATTATACATTGTTTCAATAAAATTTGACTACTTATACCTTAGATTCCTACATTGTCATTTAATACCTAAACCTATCTAAGTCGGTCTCCGACAAGATTGACATGCTTCAAATAAAATTACATAAAATTGCCCAAGATCTTAGAGCATCAAAGTTACTAACTCACCCTTCAGGAGAGACGACATAGCGCCTCGCTTCGATACATAATTTTTGTGCCAAATCTGGTGCGGGGAAAGTACGCACACATTTTAATTTTGTCACACATTCACAAATATTATTTCATCGCTACGGACGCATACATTTCTAAATATGTCAATTTCAATTAATAACGTCATTTTCTATGCATCGTCAACACTGACACCGACACATACAGACACACTAGTTGTATAACTAGAAGGCACATTGTGCATGCATGTTGGGACGAGGGGTTCACCCGTAAAGGCCACTCCTTTGACGGGTGTCATACCTGTCATACCTTGATGATTTAAGCCCAAGATATAATAATAGGTGGTTATTTAAATAATGGAATGGCTTCAACACCAAATCCTTCAAAACTTGGTGCAAACATGAGTGTTGATCGTTATACCTTATAATAAGGTACCATGGCAGCGTGGTGGTCGCATTCAGAAATATTTGGTTACATATTTTACTATGTTATGCAGTAGACAGTAATGTTGCTCAATCTATTTTTTTTTCCAAATTAAAGGCGTGTAAACTGTAAGTAAGATACGTAGCTAGGGTTGGTTTGGTAGAGCGTCACGGCCGCTGTCCATGGCAGTCACATTCAGCTTGTTGGTAATCGATCAAGGACTTACTTCACACTGGATGTTATAGATGACGTTGTTGCCCAATAATTCTACCTCAAAACGGTTCCATGGAGATTAATAAGAGAATTAGCGGAACTGGAGTTGGTTCAGCACAGCATGGTGAACACGTCAAGTATATATGGAAATTGATATATCGAGGACCTAGTTTAATTCTTAAAATGACGACCTGCGTGACGAAATGGTTACCATGCCGGATTGCTAATCGAAGGGTCCCGGGTTCGATTCCCGGCGAAACAGAAAATTGAAAGATGAGTTTAAATTTCTGTTCTCGGTCTGGGTGTTTGTGTTTCTGTCTTTGTGTGTGTCCATGGTACCCACGACACAGGGTATATCTACCCTACTGTGGAGCTATGAGTGTGAAGCGTTTATTATTATTATTTTATTATTCTGTTAGCGAAGATAGCGTTGCGCGTTGTTAACAGGACCAAATAATTAATGATATCCGAACACAATTTTTATCCGCTCACGCTGTTCCAATGTAGGTTAATATGAGTTATTGATTAAATCGCTAATGCAAGTTTTAAACCGCTCATAAGATCTCCTTTAAATATGGACGACAGTAAATTTACACCATTTGGAACCAACGAAGAGATAAGGATCGATCAATCGATAAAAGTGTAAGAAATTTATCTCCTAACTAGTGGACCCCGCAGACGTTGTCCTGCCTTAAAAGTATTGAAAGACGATTAGTTTCTTTATCATCTCAAAGAGTTATGTTACTGTCAAATGAAAAATATAAAACAAATAGTGACAGATGAATTGTTATTCAGACTATATCAAACTTTTGGACGATGGCGTCACAGGCACGAAGAAACAATGTTTGACAGTCACTAACAGTTTATAAAGGAAAATAAAATAAGTTGTTTTACTACCAATTTTGCTATTTTTCTATATTTTCTCACCGTTTAAACCTTTCCTCGACTTTTACTAATATATCAAGACCAAAACAAGCCACATCGGTTCAGCCGTTCTCGAGTTTTAGCGAGACTAACGAACAGCAATTCATTTTTATATAGAGATCGAGATTACTAATCACGCCTGAAATTACATAGTTGTACCTAAATAGTTCACTTCTTTTCTAAAACCGATTACAGCTATATGGAATGAACCTATGCAATCTTCGCAATGTAAATTCACGTAATTATAAATATACTTCCTTAAACGCGGGTAAAACCGCGAGCACTGCTGTAATATCTAAATAATAAAAGGACTATACCAAAAAAGGTTATTCTAATAGGTTTAATTTGTTAAGAGAAACTGATGATGACGAGAAAAAAGTAGATAGTAAGTCTTGGTAAGAAAAAAAATTCATATTATTGTGTCTTTAAAAAATAATTATTTAAACATTGTATTATATGCGATTTAAAATAGGTAGCAATAATCCATCCTTCTTTTGCATCCTCCACATTCACGCGGACGATGTCGCGGGCACAGCTAGTTCTAAATTTTAAAAAATCTCAGTCACTATGTAGTGTGTTTTAATTTACTTTATTTGTCTGCAATTCTTTTTGCGTCCCACTGCTGGGCACGGGTCTCTCCCCAATATTGGGGATGCCTGGAGCTCACTGCACTCTGCTCCAATGCGGGTTGGTGGAGATGCGGGTTAGTGGCCAACCCGCTGTCTGGTGTTATCAAACCACCCATAAGCCCTCGGACTAGGTTAAATGACTGTTATCTATCGATAACAACCGGAACCGACGGCTTAACGTGCCCTCCGAAGCACGAAAAGGCGTATGAATTTTTTTGCCACTAGCTGTCACCCATCTCACACTTAACCGCGCATGTTTGGCTTCGCTACGTTGATCGCTTGCTTTTTACGCTCGCCACCGAGCTATCAGCTCTCATTATTTTATTTGGCTGCAACCCTTTTTGCGTTCCACTGCTGGGCACGGGTCTCTCCCCATTATTGGGGAGGCCTGAAGCTTACTCCACCACGCTGCTCCAATGCGGGTTAGTGAACAACCCGCTGTAGGATGTTTTCAAACCGCCCATAAGGCCTCCGACAAGGTTTAATGACTGTTATTTATCGACAACAACCGGGACCGAGGGCTTAACGTGCCCTCCGAAGCACGGAAACGCGCATGAAAATGTTTTTTTGCTACTAGCGTTCACCCATCTCACACCCGACCGCGCCCGTTTGGCTTAGTTGCATAGATCGTTTGCATTTTATGCTTACCGTCGGGCCATGCGCGCTTCAATCGCTTGCTTATTTTATTTAAAAATATAATTATTTGAGTTTAAGTTACTTCTCATTATCTATGTTAATATAATAATATATTATAGACATTCAAGGTAATATCACTAAATGCAAGATAATTATTATAATATCGTGGGTATTGGTGATGTAAAATATACATACATACTTAAATTTGCACAATTATTGTTGATACCCATGTCAAATTAAGCCAAGTTCGTTATTTATGTACCCTTCTCCACGTTATTATTAGAAACATGCTCATGTGCATATTAAGAAATCCCATCGTATTTAAATGTGACAGCTCTTTTTGTTTTTGTAATGCTCACAGCACGCAATGTGATGGAAAACATAGCATAAAACCTACTGCTATTTTCTAATAGTCTTTCCTTAGCTGCTTCACAATATATTTTTGAAACAATCAAATCGACTTCTTTATTTTATTTGATAAACATTACACTCACAGACGTAACAAGATATTCAAACCAACATAGAAAAATTGCCATAAAGTCGGAGTAGTTTTTTTGGGACAAATTAATACGAGTAGCTATAATTAAAGCCCTGACAGTAATATAATCGTCACTCTGTTACGAGATTACTATATTGGACAAGAAAAAATACAAAACATGTAAAGTAAAAATATCCATCTCTGTGTTAAGACTTTTCCGGTTCTCCATATAATATTTATTGTTTTGCATAACTTGGCTACGACACTGCAGAGCTCCCAAGATATTAGCTAAGCAAGATTAGCAGTATGCCACAATGCGATATATATTTTCTTCGTCCGTTGATATAGTTTAGTTGTGTGTTCAGTTGCGTGTTTTCTTTTTCGTTATGGATAAAATATGATTTCTTTACGTAATATCAGGTTTCATACTGAAAATCGACACAGCAAATATATTAGCAGTATTTCCAGTACCATCAATAAGTCACCAAATTGTGTTTCGACCTTTGACACAAGCATTAGCAAGGCGTGGTCATAATGTCACCGTAATAACCACTGATCCAGCTTTTCATAAAGGGAAATCACCTATTAATCTAAGATAAATTGACGTCCACAATATATCTTATACAATGTGGAGAAATGAAGTAAACAATTTTGTACTTGACAAGAAAAGCGGAATTCTGGCTACGATAAAAATTAGTATATTTATTAACAAAATATTTGGACATCAGTTACGGAGTCCAGAAATTCAAAAATTGATCAAAGAAGATAATATGCACTTTGACTTAATATTTTCTGAGGCGTGTATTCCATCATCATTGATTTTCTCCTATATTTATAAATCACCAGTTATACAAATAAGCTCCTTTGTGCAGATGATGCAAACATATATGATAGTGGGAGCACCAAGTCACCCTATTCTACAACCTATCGCATCACGTCGAAAATTATATAATCTGAGTTTATGGGAGAAATTCTACGAGATTTATCAACAATTAAGATATCACTGGTTAGATTTTGAATGTGATAAAGAGTATTCTATAATGTTGAAAAATATATTAGGCCCGGACACACCAACAATCGAAGATTTATATAATAATATTGACATGGTCTTTCTAAACATATACCCAATATGGAGTGATAATACAGCAGTCCCATCCGGAATCATTAACCTAGGAGGTCTTCATTTAAATCCCGAAAAGGACTTAACTCCGGTATCTCGATCCTTCTGTTTCTTACTATTGCAAGATTTTTAATTTATTTCAATAATATAAAATTAATTATCTGATAAGAAAATTTAATTAATTATCATTGTATGAAGTTTTAATTAACTATTGTATTAGTAATTAGGTCATTATTTTACAGGAATTACAAAATATCTTAGAGAACTCCAAATTTGGAGTGATATACGTAAGTTTTGGGACAAATGTACAGCCATCAGCATTGCCACCGCATAAAATAGAAATGATGGCCAAAACTTTGTCTGAACTACCCTATGACGTAATATGGAAGTGGGACATAGATTTTCCAGGCAACTATTGTAATATCAAAACACTAAAGTGGGTTCAACAATCAGATATTTTAAGTAAGTTAAGATTTTATCTAATGTTGTAAGATGCCTTTTTACGTCTTATTTCTGAATACAAGTCTCTCTAATGCGGGTTGGTGAAGATGTGAGATAGTGACCAAATTGCCGTTGGCTGTCTTAAAATCCTTATGATTATTTTATCGACTGTTATCTATCGCCAAGAACCAGTATCGGCGCCTTACTAGCCCACCGTAGCACGGAAACGTGCATAATATTTTTAACCGATTACTTACCTGACTGCGCTCGTTTCGCTTAGCTTCTTAGATCGATTTCGTTCTCCGCCATGCCGTAGTATTATGCGCGCATTCTAATAATACGCTTATATTTGCTTTATTTTTAATACCTATGTTAATCATTCATCAACAGGACATAAAAAATTAAAACTTTTTATAACACAAGGAGGTCTACAATCAACAGATGAGGCTATTAACGGAGGTGTTCCATTAATTGGTATGCCAATAATGGCAGATCAGTTCTACAATGCACAAAAGTACATACGACATGGGATTGGGAAACAACTTGACATAGATACAGTAACTAAAGAAGAGTTCAAAGATGCAGTTGTCACAGTCATAACTGATCAAAGGTATATTCTTTTGTTTATTAAACCTAAGTAGTGTTTTGACAGGAGGTCTGAAAAGACATGTTGGGCTATTGTTATGTTTTCATTTTTTTTGGTCTATTTTTGAGTTATGAAGCATAAAGTTGATGGCATTTTGTTCGATATAGGTTAATGACAGTGCACGAGTGTTGTGAAATAAAATAACAGTGCCAAAACATGTTTTTTTGGCTTGTCTCCAACACTCCATTAGACTCATTCCGGTAAAGTAACCATCGCTTTACTTAAGCATCTGACTGACTAGATAACTAACGACTTACTGATTTTTTTTAACTTCTAAGTGATGCAAAAATTATACTTGACGCAAGCAATATTCACAGAGTTTGCGATGTAATTATTGGATCACGAATAAAATTAAGTAGCAGATGAGCCACGTGGTAGTTGCTACAGCCCACACATATCTACACGCCACCTGAAGCAACCCTGAGCATTGTCTGAGGTTATATTAAGTTGCATTGCTATTCCAGAGGCTGATAGTGGCTTCTTCACTGAAACACAAAATAATCCCTTCACGGCAGAAATAGTTGCAGACTGCAGTGGTGGTGATTCCCCTTTCGAACAATAAACGTTCTATTTTCTACCTATAGCATGTTATACATACAAGAATCTGAATCTAGGAAATGGTTGCAACGATTTTCATGAAAACGAAAAGTTTTCAGCAACGATCAACTTAAACATAATCTGAAAAATATGACTCCCTGATATCTATTTGCAAATAACATAGTTCTAATTTAAAAATATAATAATATTATTTTTTAATTAGAAGCTACTTCCGTAGATGGCATTGTTAAGTAACACTAATACAATGGTCGAACGAACGAATGAAATGAACTGAACAAGATTAGTTGTTTTTATGCGAGCAACGCTCGGTCGTTATAAATGTCGTTGTATAGTATATTTCATAACAAGTGCGGAAAGGCTGTCATTGCAAGGAGTTCCAACAAATGGACAGTCTTGATTGATTGACAGTCGGAACTCCTTCCAATGACGGTTCCGCGCGTGTACTGAACAACTATTTTTAATTCAGTTGCGAAAAAAATAAGCAATTTAATAAAATAATAAAAACTCGCAAAGAGCATTTTTTGAAAAATGGCGCCAACTGTAAAAGAATACCTGTAATGTAATGAAATTACAGATTTTCTTTACAGACTACTTGTATTTTACTTTCACAGTGGCACAAATTTTTACTGAAATTCCGTTTCTTTAAATTTCAGGAAATTAAAAATAAAGCCAAAATTTTCATCGTTATTTTCAGTTTCTGTATTATGAATTGTAAATTCGTTTCTATCAATGCAATTTAAATTAAATAATTGAAAATTGAAATTAAATAATTTGAATATAATGAAGTAATTAAAAAGTTGACAGCACATGTTATCAAATTTTAATTATTTAGTTATTTAATCGCAATGTAGTAAGGTCGATTGTCACTGGACCAATCTAAACATGTTTCAATCAAAACCAATATATTGTAGCTGGTAGAACTATTATAGTTCGCCCGGGGAAGTACCACCACTTCACCCACTTCTATTGTGTTTCGGTGGAAAGGTGCAGTTGCCGGCCACACTTACATGAGGCGACCACCAGCCTCCGGTGTAGCAGCGCAACTGCAAACTACCTCAGACAAGACTTACCTCTGCTTGTTCGGGGTTGTATGTAGATTTCCACGGGCTGCAGCGACCACTTCACACCATGTGGCCTGCATGCTAGTCTGCTACTCCATTCAAATAAAAAAGTAATAATAAATTTCGCATTTTTGCAGTTACCGAAACAACATTGTTAAACTTAGAAGTATCGTAAAGGACCAGCCCCAAACTGCATTAGAGCGCGCCATCTGGTGGACGGAGTATGTACTACGTCACGGCGGAGCAAAACATCTGCGTTCATCGGCAGCCAACATGTCCTGGACGGAATACTATGATCTAAAGCTAGTTTTGATTTTACTCATATGCTTAACAGCAGTTTTTTGTTTTCTTTATATCATATTGTGTTATTTATGGCGATTAATTTTAAAAATCAAGCCTATGTCACTTAAGTTAAAAAAAATGTGATGAGCTTTTTTCTTGCACTGTATTTTCCGGAATATTCTATTGTTGGGCAACAGCGAATTGTATCGTCGTCCGTCCCTATAAAAGGAGCGTGGCGAATAGCGCTCGCACAGTCAACGTTCGGTTTTCTTGCAGGGCGAAGCTCTGTCGGTTTGACACTAGACGCTTATTATTTCTTTAAAAATAAATGATTTAGTGGTTGTCGTAGTTTCATAATTAATTAGTGGTGAAAGTGGAATTATTTCTGTCATTAGTTATAAATCACTTTGTATTATAGGAAATTCTATTTGCGTGAATAAATAATTTTGTTTTTTAAGCGTTTCCATTTCTGATTCCTAACACTATTATCTTATTATATATTATTATTACTTATTTATTAGAAAGGAACTGAATGAATGGTCTATAACATCATTATAACAAAGAAAATGGTAACACATTTAGATGATTATGAATCTTAAAACTTACTATGCTATATGTTTAATCATTATAATAAATGAGAACAGACAAACAAACAACATTATATTAAGAATAAATAGCACTTTACAATCTGAATGAAAATAAAATATCTTACCATGCTGACAAGAAACTTGAACTAGACGTTTTGGATTTGTAAACTTGGCCAGCGTGGTGAACTATGGCCTAAATCCCTTTCACTTGTGAGAGGAGACCTGTGCCCAGCAGTGGGACATAAAAAGGTTGAAAAAAACATTGTCTTTCATTTAAACTTTTATTTAATTTAAAGTTTATTATTTGATTGAATTTTTTATAAGCTGACATTTAATAATTCAATTCTATTTTAATACTCGTAATTTACATAATTTGTATTTCTTTAATCAGTTGCGTACCCAATTGGTAAAAACAGAGTAGGTACTGAAGTATTATATTTGTATTTATATACTGTATTGATTAAAATGCTTCTTCGATTTTTCTTGATTCCTTTATTTCTTCGTATTTGCTTCTTTAGGAGAGAGCCGGGCTGGAACTGATGACAAGCGGCGACAGGCCCCATCTTTATATGAAAAATTTTCCGGACGCTGATTGGTCGACCAATCACGTGCGAGCATGCCGACCAATCAGCGCCCACTCCAGAAAGTTCCTCAAGGCTGAGCGTCTTCGTGAGATAGCCGCTTATCGCCAGTATCCCTATCTCGCTCATAGTCTGTCTTATATATTACAATTTACGTACTTAAAGTATTATTACAACAACTCGACATAAAATTAAAAAGCATCTAGAATGAACGATAAAATAATATGATATCTAAATAAAAACACACATTATTCTACAAAACTAAGTACAAACTTGAACTTATATCTAATCATAGTAAACATAGGATAAAAACAAACTGATATCGTATGAATCTATGTACACATACTTAAACTAATTAGTTGAGCTCGTCGTCCACAACAGGTACTTTTATGTAATTACCTGTCATCATTATTACCTGTTTTGTAAGCAATAAATAAATAAACTGTAAGTCACTCATCTACATGTAATTTTGATGCCAAAATAATGAAACAGTTTTTAATTCGGAAAATAAAAATAAATAAAAATCTATACATATAATATAATCGTAGACTAGCTGATTGTGTATATTACATATTTTTACAAAAAACCATTTGCAATATGTGGTACTTATGTTACCAAGGTCAGTAAAATGTTTTTGAAGTGAAAACTTTTTTAGCGGCGTGCACTTTTTTTGGGATGGGTAAAAAATGTTAAGCTCGCGCCAAATGCACGTGGCCTGATCGTCGAAATTTGTAAGATAGTAGAGGAGATGTGGAAGATCGACCTTCACCGATCTGGTAAGTCGATAAAACATATTTTTTAACAAATATAATTTATAAATATATAAATATTATTATAAGTATAATATTATTATTATTACATTTATTTATATACAATAGTGAGGTGATGAAATAATTTTATTTTAAAATTATTTTAAAATTAATTATATTAAAAGAACATACATACATCTCCACCAACCCGCATTGGAGCAGCGTGGTGGAGTAAGCTCCAGGCCTTCCCAATAATGGGAAGAGACCCGTGCCCAGCAGTGGGACGCAAAAAGGGTTGCGGCCATATTAAAAGAACACTTTTCGATAGGCAAGTTATCATAGACATGTTTGTTTATAAATAAAATTATATTTGATAAAAAATATGTCTCATCGAATTATCAGACCCCTTCGTGTTGGTCTAAGAGCCGGTGAAGGTCGATCTTCACAGCTGATGACGGATTGACTGTCTATACTTGTAAAATTCGTTTATAATACAAGAATTTTAAAATATTTGAAAATTTCGTGCGAAATTATTCCCTAACCATTCCAAAATATCAAAAATGCACAACGTTAATGTTCAAGTTTTCACTTCTGCCGGCACTACCGGAGTGCAACCCGTTGTTTTTTCTTTTCTTCACCCATTCTGGGTAGGCAAAGGGAACTATATTCATACAGCCCAGCCTTCAGTAGAATTTTTGTATTGATATGAAATGAAAATTAAATTTAATGAGATCAGATGAAATGAAACCTAACCTGACTCATTGAAACAAATCATTAAATCTAATATTGAAACAAATTAGTAGCTTCGTTTTAGAAATATTTGCATGAATCATAAAAAACTTCTATGAAGTTTTTAGAATGAATGAATGAAGTAAAAACTTCGTGGTTGGTCTTTTCTTTTTAATAGACATTATTTTGACAGTTGGGAAAGAGAACGCACGAGTTCAGAATTGGTAAATAAAAAGCTCGAGTATGTAAAAGCCCACATCCCTAACGCTATACGTCCCTGCAATACGCCACTTTTTGAGCAACTGTATTAAAAATATTTTTCAAGTTTATATTTCATTTCGTTAGTTAATTTAATACACCTCATTCCCTATAGTACAGAGAACATTATTCTTCAATTCAAGACCTTTCATTCGATATCCATATTGAGGGAGTTGTTAAAAATATATATTCCGCCATTTGGTGGCGGTGGCCATCTTGGACCGATTTTCATCAAACATAGCTAAGAATACTCCCGACTAATTCACCTTTCAAAAAAAAAAAAATAACAAAATCAAAATCGGTTCATCCGTTCGGGAGCTACGATGCCACAAACAGCCACAGTCACACACACACAGAGAGAGAGAGAGAGACACACACGTCAAATCAAGTTGATAACATCATCAAATGTGACCTTTTCATAAAATGCTTGATTATTTCATGTTGTGGGCAACAACAATTCTATGTATGTGTATGTGGTCTACAACATAGCCCTGACATTTATTTAAACACTTTTCTAATGCGCAGTCTATAATAATGTATCAGCTGTATAAACAATGCTCAATGCTATGTCATATTGTGTATTATTGTCATATCGATTTCGAGAAAGAGAACTCATTAGGGCGAGATATTATTTAATTTTAAATGATTTAATTTTTAGAAGTAAAATGTACAACAATTTTGATTTAGGTGCATTATCGCGTCATGTCATAAACATTAATCGACGGACTACTTTTTATCCATGTTAATTATAATAAAAATAAAGTGTTACGTTTGAAGTATATAGGATTGAAATCAATAGTTTAGTGCTAAATATTCGAAAATGGAAACATATTTATTTTTGTCTCTAGTTTTTGCGATTGTTGGAAAAAGTGAAACGTCAAGAATTTTAGCAATCTTACCAACACCATCAATAAGTCATCAAATAGTTTTTCGTCCACTAATACAAGAGTTAGTGAAACGAGGACATGAAGTCGTAGTTATTACTCCGGATCCAGCATTTCCACCAGGTGAAGCTCCTCCAAATCTTACAGAGATCAATGTTCATAATGAATCTTACCACCATTGGAGAAACGATTTCATACCAGCGGAAGTTGGAAAAGAAAATGATATAATCAAGCAATTTAAGGTGTTTATGAAGACATTTTTGAAAATATTTGAAAGCCAACTTCAAAATGGACTAGTAAAAGAGATAATTGAAAATAAAAGCAGTAATGATTTTGATTTGTTGCTTTATGAAACTTGTATAAGACCTGCGTTAGCATTTTCTCATATTTATAAAGCTCCAGTGATTTCAATCAGTTCATGTGGTCCTGCATTTGAAACATACGCAATTATGGGCGTTCCAAACCATCCCCTTTTATACCCAGTTCTTCCGCATCAAAGACTATATAATCTTATTTATTGGGAAAAAATAAAAGAACTGTATCGCCGCATTTATACAGAATACCAGTATAATGAATTTAAGAGAGAAGAAATTAAAACACTAAAAAAATATTTTGGTCCAGATTTGCCATCATATGATGAGTTGAATGATAACATTCACATGTATTTTCAAAATGTTCACTCTTATTTTATGGATAACATTCCGGTACCCCCTAGTGTTGTTTATATGGGAGGATTACACCAGAAAGAAGCAAAATCTTTACCAAGGGTACAAAATTAAATTTAATCTTATATATAAAATTCTCGTGTCACAATGTTAGTTACCATACCCCTCCGAAACGGCTTGACCGATTCTCATGAAATTTTGTGTGCATATCGGGTAGGTCTGAGAATCGGTCAACATCTATTTTTCATACCTCTAAATTTTAAGTATGGTCCACCCCAAACATTTAAACGCAGTACGGAGTTCGCGGGGTCAACTAGTATACTGTATAATCAATATTATTATGACGGTTTATTACAATTATTCGATTTCTGATTGATCTGTTGTTGTATTGGCGTTATATACACATTTATAATATACTATCTGTGCCCCGCGGTTTCACCCCCGTTATTTTTTTTAAGTATCCTATTTTATTTCTGATAAATCCAAGAATATAGTACAAAGTTTCATGATGATCGGTTGAGTACTTTTCGCGTGAAAAAGTGACAAATAAACTTACTTTCGCATTTATAATATTAGCAGGATAATTATTTTTTATTATAATTAAATACTAGCGGCCGCCCGCGACTTCGTCCGCGTGGACTTTAGTTTTAGATTTTTTCTCAAATAAAAGTAGCCTAAGTTACTACTAATTAAATCAGCTACCTGTCGCTGAAAGTCCCGTCGAAATCGGTTAAGCCGATTTAGGGATTAGCTGGAACAAACAGACAGACAAAAATTGTAAAAAAATGTTATTTTGGTATATGTACCGTATATAAATTCATATAGACGTAGTAATGAGCGGTTATTTTAATATTACAAACAGACACTCCAATTTTATTTATTTGTATAGATAAGTAAATTGACATTACGTCAATTAAATGTTTGCGGATTCTGAGCAATGTTAGGTATAGGTATATTTTTTTATTATTATTTCAGGACCTGCAAGTATACGTGAACAATTCTAAAAATGGTGTTATTTATGTTAGTTTTGGTACAAATGTTAAAAAATCACTACTACAACAGGAGAAGATTCAGATGATGTTCAATACTTTTTCTAAACTACCATATGACATTTTGTGGAAAATGGATACCAATGAACTTCCAGGAATAGCCAATAACATTAAAGTTTCTACGTGGTTACCTCAAGCAGATTTACTCAGTAAGTTTCTACTATTACTAACAAATATTGTTCAAAGACACAATTTTGCACACAAAATAATAATAATACAAAATATATTGTTCAAAGGCACTATATTTATATACTACGACTTTTATTACTATATAGACGAATGCGTGGCGTAATGGTTAATATCCGGACTGCCGATCGAGGAGGAGTTCGATTCCCGGCGAAACAAAAATTTGAATGATGAGTTTAAATTTCTGTTCTCGGTTTGGGTGTTTGTGTTCCTGACTTTGTATATGTCCATGGTACCCACGACACAGGGTATTAATTACCTTACTGTGGGACTATGAGTGTGTAACGTTTATTTATTTATTTAATTCTCTATAAATAAAAAGTGTAAAAGGTAATTGAAAACCATTATTATTTTGTCTATCTTATCACGTAAGCTCTTTCAAATTCACATTATAGCCATAAACTTCTTTTAACTGTCACCATTTTATTCAGTGATGATAATAATTTATATGAAACCATTTGCTTCATATAAAATTTATTTATTAGTACACCTGATTGACTTTTTAGAAGTAATAGTTTTACTAAAGAACACAGAACATATTAAAACAGGTTAGAATGGAAATGTGGGCGGGGCAGACGCGCCAAGGACGCGATCGTGATGCGATATGCGTGCTTGGGTGTGATTCGTTCACTTAAAATCGCGTGATTGTGCGGCTCTAAGATTGGCTAGATTTGAAATTGCAAATATGTGCGTAAGCTTCATATTTATTTAAATACAGATGTAATGGAGATAAAAGGTAGGGCTTGATCGGCGACACCAGTTTTCATACGAAAGGCGCATTATTGCCGTTCTACCTCTTTTAATATGTTCTGTGCTAAAGAACATCGCTCCGAAAAGTTTCTCGGTCGTCTTAATATCGATTTTAGAATTACGTTAGTAATTCGAAATTAAAGGTTTCCTTCTTCTATCCGACTGTCCGATTCCCTTGCTTCCTTCAAGACTCGTCTTTACAATCACTATCAAGAAGCAGAATGAGGATCACGAAAAAATAACACTTGAAATCCTAAGTACTTATTGGAATCATAGGATACTTGCAACATTTGTATCTATGTATGTATTTATATATGTATATATGTAAAGTAATTTGTGTAAGTATATGTGTATTTATCAATATAAATATTTATGTATATTTAAATTTTTATCTATGTGCACCTCACCCACACGCCATCTTACCGACTTTTCCTCTACCCTAAGGTAGTCTGGAAGAGATCGCTAGAAGCGATAAGAACGCCTTTGTCCACTAGAAACAAAAATGTATAAATTGGTAAGTGTTGATTTTACAGTTATGTATGGTGTACAATAAAGCATATTTGTATTTGTAAGGTTTGTCTTTTCTTAATTTTTTTATGTTTTTATTCAGGACATCCCAAAATTAGGTCTTTCGTGACACAAGCTGGTCTACAATCTACAGACGAAGCTATTAATGCGGGAGTACCGTTGATTGGCATACCATTTTTTATCGATCAATGGTATAACGCTGAAAAATACGTCAAACATAAAATTGGGTTAAATCTAAACTGGGAAACACTAACTGAGAAGGACCTCAGTGAAGCTATCATTACCGTAACTGAAGATCCAAGGTAATTAAATTAATATTTAATTTTTAAATTTAATCGACGACCTGCGTGGCGCAATGGCGGAAGAGAAATTTGAATGATGAGTTTAAATTTCTGTTCTCGGTCTGGGTGTTTGTATTTCTGTCCATGGTGCCCACGACACACCCTACTGTGGGGCTATGAGTGTGAAGCGTTATTTATTTTTATTTATTTATTATTATTTATTTAAGTAGCAGTGAGCGGCGATGGCCGAGAGGTAAGGACCGCGGCGCAGTCTGACGTGGGAGATGCCGGGTTCAAATCCTCCGTGCGCACCTCTGACAATAGAAATTTGTAACGTGCGCATTTCATCAACGCTCCACTGTTATAGAAAATATTGCGATATTTAATTGTATACGATGTTTTCTATCGCCGTGCATACCTGAGAGAAACTCATAATTTCTCGAAGGTATGATGTCCACCAATCCGCACTAGGCCAGCGTGGCCTTAAATCCCTCTCACTGTGCCCAGCAGTGGAAAATAAAATGGTTGAAAAAAAGTTGTATTTACATAATCTATACTTAACGAAATTTTGATCAGTAGAGTTTTTACTAAGGTTGCATTAAGTAAAATGCTCTGGTTATCACCTACCTATATGTATAGACCTGTGTGAATGTTTAAAATTTGCTATGTATTAATAATTACTGTACCATTTGACAGTAACTTTTGGGACGCCTTAAACGGCAAAAATTTTTTTTGGAGCTCATATTCAATTATACTTACTTAAAAATGTAATCTTTGTAACACAAAAAAAAATCCAAATAAATACTTATGATTTATAATAAAAGAATGACATGCTTTATAACTTCTTCTTTTATTTCAGTTATCGAGAAAATATACTACAATATCAAGCAATCATAATAGATCAGCGTCAAATACCGTTGGAGCGCGCCACCTGGTGGATTGAATATGTTCTACGTCACGGCGGAGCGCGACATCTGCGGGCACCTGCCGCTAACATCTCCTGGTCAGAGAACTATGAACTGAATCTTGTATTTGTTGTTATATTCACATTTATAATAATATTAATGTCATTGCTCTATTTCATAAAAATATGGTTCAAAAAGACTGTGAACAAATTAATTACCAGAATTAGTAAGATAAAAATGTCATGACATATTGTAACGTATTTATGTGTGTTATTCATCTTAAAATAAATGTAATGTAAAATTCAAAATGTATCAAATACTTTTTTCTCATAAGACGTGACTGGACTAACTAACTAAAAATAACTTTTTTTTTTTTTTCATTTTTTAATAACGGTATCGCAAACTCTGTGCATATTGCCAGCGTCATGTATAATTTTTGCATCACTTAATGGTCATAGAAAAAATCAGTAAGTCGTCAGTATCAGTACAATAATTCTAGTCAGTCAGATGTTCAAGTAAAGTGATGGCTACTTTACCAGAACGTGTCCGATGGAGTTTTGGAGGCAAGCCGAAAAAACATGTTTTCGCACTGTCCCTATATCGAACAAAATGCCATCAACTTTATCCGATATATCTCAAAAATACACCAAGAAAATGAAAATAAAACAAGAGCACAACTTGTCCCTTCAGACTTCCAGCCAAAACTCAAAATAAATATCTTATGCTTTTTTCTTTCTTCAATTATGGCATCGCATACTCTGCATATTGCCAGCGTCAAGTATAATTTTTGCAATATTTTGCATCATGTTTTTGCCAGTTTCGGTGAAACTAGACGAGTAATAATAGGTAAAGTCAGTAAGTCGTCTGTAATCAGACAGTCAAGTCAGTCAGACATTCAAGTAAAGCGATGGCTTCTTTACCAGAACGTGACCAATGGAATTTTGGAGGCAAGCCGAAAAAACATATTTTCGCACTGTTATTTTAATTGACAACACTCGTGCACCTTAATTAACCTACATCAATCAAAATTCCATCAACTTTGTCAAATATAACTCAAAAATACACCAAGAAAATAAAAATAAAACAAGAGCACAATATGTCTTTTTCGACTTCCCGCCAAAAACCTATCTTATGCTTGCATAAGATAAGTTTTGACATTATGTACCTATCAAAGTAATTGCCAGGATTTTTAATATACTATAAGTCTATGGATAGTACCTACTGCTAAGAAAAAGGATTTTTTTAAATATTTATGGCGAACTCATGTTTGATGAAATAATGCTAATGCTAATAATGATAAGGTTTTTAGCCCAATAAAAATACTCGATTTATAATTTTGAATGGCTAAAATGTAAGAAGCATTAACAATTGTTCATTATTCTTGTCAGTGTAACAATGTAATCGTAATTTTTAAATACCTAACTGAATACTTAATTCGTGTTAATACTTTTACGTAGGGAAACGAGAAACGTTCCTCATTGTTAAAATAAACATTGATTGTGGCATTGACTTTAATAATAAATAAGTGTTTCAAAAGAATACAAGGTCGATTATTGAATATTGTCTTGATGGCATTACAGAGATTATAAATACTTTTAAATTGAAATGACTGTGTAATTACACTACCTACATGGCCTGCATTCACGTCTGAAGGTCGTCTATCCTTCAGAAGGTATTTTTCCGAAGTTGTCGGTGGTTCTTTATTAACTTAGATGATGAATGAATGAGATTCTCTATTAACTTAATTGTCTACAAATTTTATCATTTCAAACATTTTTTCATCTGTTTTAAATGCAAGATAATGTTATTATTTCAATTTATTTCTTCAGGACACCCTAAAATTGTGGATTTTTTTACACAAGCTTGCCTACAATCTACGAACGGAACTATAGCTGTGGGAGTCCCTTTAATTGGCATACCGTTTATTTTTGATCAATGTTGTCTTTTATCTAAACTGGGATACTTTTACCTAGATAGACCTGACAAAAGCTATCACAACGATAACTGAGGAAATTTTGGCAGATACAAAGTTGATGTTTTGCATTAAAGGCCAAAAAAGTTTTATTGTAATTACGAGTGTTATCGCAAATTTGAATTCATTGCTGAAAGAAGAAAATTTCATCGGACTTCATATTTTCATTATTTTTGTTAATAAGTTATTTGATGTGGGATGTTTACAATGTTAGCGTGTCAGCCATAAGATTTAAAAAAAATTTAAACTAGAGATCTAGTTTAAAAATTAATCTTGGATTCATTATTTCCTGAAAATAACATACTTTTACCTAGGTGTAGTGTCCACTCGCGTTCGGTTGTGGAATCTAACTTTGACACAATATGTAAGTTACTACATACAAAGACATCCTATGACTCTGAAGGCTCACCAAGGATTTTCAAAGCTCGTAGGTTCTGTTAATACTGTATCAATTAACTTTCTTAACAAATTATGATGATTCTTTATTAAGTGTAGACAAGTTAATGACTTTAAGTGATTATGAATTAAATTTATTAATTACTGTTATCGTATCCAATGTTCAGAAGATCCCACGATTTCGTAAGTACTACTTGAAAGGACTAACAAGTATACAGATTTTAATTAATGTTAATGGTGTTAATTTATCTATTTAATCTAATATCTAAAGGGTGTTAATTTATCTATCTAAGTATGTATTTAGAATTATATATGTATGTTTATCAGCTTTCTGATTACCATAGTACAAGCTCTGCTTAGTTTGGAATCAGATAGTGTTGTGTGAACTGTCCAAAGATATTTATTTATTTAATTTATTTATTTAGAATTGATTTCGAATAATAATATTTCTGTATATTGTTAATTTCTTTAGACTTGAGTACTAAAGAGTAGAAAGTGTTACGAAACTCGAGGTAGTTTGTATGAACGGTCAAAGAGAAATTCAAACCAACATGCCTATGTTTGGTGTTTGTTGGTAACTAAACTGAACTCAGAAACTGAACTACCTCGTTCAAGGTGATGCCTGACGGTACTCTACTGCAAACACAGCACACTTGAGTTAATACTACATAATATTCAACTTATTATCTTGGTATGCGCTGTTTACCGAAACTACGGTTCAAATGTTTTATTGAGTCTTAATATTATTAAATTAAAAAATAGATTCGTAACGTCTTGAATGCGATATACGGATGAAGGTGTACGACTTGTTTCAACGTTTAATATTTACTTTTAGATAGTTGCTTATAAATATATTTTTTACGTGGCAATATGTTTTTAAAAGCTTAAACCCATTGTGTAACCTGTCAAAGAAAAAAAGTTAGTTGGTTTTACCTGATAACATTTATTAAGGGTTTAGAAAATA
The DNA here is from genome assembly GCA_911387765.1 of Pyrgus malvae. Lineage (NCBI taxonomy): Eukaryota > Metazoa > Arthropoda > Insecta > Lepidoptera > Hesperiidae > Pyrgus > Pyrgus malvae. Next base: position 11,383,703 of record OU426969.1, read on the forward strand.
ACAAAAATGTTAAATGCACAATAATTTTTCTTAATTACTAGAAATCAGTTTTCTTTATTAAATTCTCCTTCTTCCTCTCCACTTTTCACAACATCTGGTTTATGTAATTTATCTGTAAAATACTGGTCTGTTTTAAAATTTTCAAACCAGCTTTGAATTTCTTCTGGAATAGTCCTTTTTTGCACAGATTTACAAGATCTTTTTTTTAGCTTCAATTATTTTCAGCTGCTCTTGATAGGGAGGTTTTAGTGTGTCCGGAAATTGACGATTGATTGTTGAAATATTTTTAGTATATCGCTTCTTCTTTCGCGTTGAATAGGCGTGATTTAACTCAAAAAGGGATTGACAAGTCAATGAATTTTCCCCAATCTGTATAACATTGAAATTGTCACTCATATTAAAGTTAAAAAATATCTTCCTGTACTCTCCTTTCACATACTTTATTCGCTTTATCTTCAGCCATTGCACTTGTTGTCCCTTGTCATCTTACGGTCTGTTTTTCATGATCGTATTGGCAAGGTGCTTCAAATCAAGAAAGTCGTTATATTTAAAATCTTTTACGATGTATGGTTCTTTTGTGATTTTTTCCCTATCTACTTTAATAATTTTCCTACTTCTAGCACGTTTGAATATTGATATACATGCCATCATGGAAAAAACAGAGGTATTTTTTAGCAGATTCTATGATGCTAAGCATAGAATCTACTTCCATTTGGGTATGCCCTAATTATAAAAACTTTTGTTCAATCACTTTGAGGTGATCAATTTTTTGAACTACCCAGAGGAGCAAGGAAGCCACAAATTGGTTTCGATTTTGACCACCACAAGTATCTGAAAATAAGCTTATTTCTGTACACAATTAAAAAGATAGTGTAATAGTATAAATCCAATATCAGAGCTACTTTTCTCCCATTTATCTCTAAAGTTTAACTAATGATCAACATTTAAAAATAAATAAATTGTAGTTTAGCATTAATTAATTAATGTTGCAACTCGATAATATCCACTTTGTTACTGGATGTAGACGCAATCTCATGAATATCAATAGGGCTTCCATTTAAAGTTGACACCTTTTCTAAAAAATAAACAACATGATAAGTGCAAAGTTTTAGAAATTGTATTTAAAGTTTATTATAAAACATTAACTCTAAACGAAACTTTATCATTTTTGATCACTAAAGAAACTAGTCTTTTTCCTCTTGACATCATTTTCACAAATATATTGACGACCCGCGTGGCGTAATGGTCACTATGCTGGACGGCCGATCGAAGGGTCCCGGGTTCAATTCCCGGCGAAGCAGAAGTTTGATTAGAAGTTTAAATTTCTGTTCTCAGTTTGGGTATTGTGTGTCTGTCTCTGTGTGTGTCCATGGTACCCACGACACAGGGTGTATCTATCCTACTGTGGGGCTATGAGTGTAAAATGTTATAATATATTATTTAGCACAAATAATACAGTAAAAAACCATTAAAAAGTACACCGAAATAGTTCGCTGTTGACAGCGCTTATTAGTTTTTTCCACTAAATCATGACCACAAATAGTCCACATTTATTGCTAGTTTACTAGCTAAAAGCGTGTAATCGGTTTTACAGGATATCAAATCGCAGTAATTCTTATAATTATGTTCATGTATTTTGGATAATAGTCATTTGGATAATAGGTTTTGCCTGTAAATTAATAAGGACAAAATGAACGAAGCAATTCTGCTAAATAGGTCTAAACAATTTTAGTTTTCTTTAGCTGAATGTGTGTAAGATCATTTAATATAATAATATTTAAAGTAAAAGTTGTAAGAATGCATACAACTTTTTTCGTGCATATTTAGGAAATTTATTAGTAAAGGCGTGTAAGTTATTATTGCATTAAATTTTTGGCCACTTTGCGTTATTTATATATGGTTTTAGCATGAAATATCTTCGAAACGGCTAAACTTAGCGCTTAACCTGTTTTACCAGCATAAAGATCTAAAAAAAATAAGTTAATAGAGGTGTTTATCCAATTTTTTCAGAAAATATTATTTTGCAGGTTTTCGCAGTAGACCCTCGATATAAGCATTTAATGCCTGAGTTACTGTTCAAGACAACGAAAAATTGGAATTATTTAGAAAATTAATTGTTTCGTATGTTTTTTTTTTTCAACCTTTTTTTTTATTTTTTATTTATATTTATAAGAAAAACCTAAAACTAAGGTTCACAAAGGGTTAAACCTAATGCCTATTGGCATTATCTACCAGTCGACCCTGGGTGAAGTTGAGAATGCGAGGTAGGCTTCTAAAATAAACAAGCTAAAAGACACAAGATTAAAAATAATAATGATAACTGGAACATAATAAAATACGTACACCAATATATATTCATATTCATAAATACACACATACATACATACACATAAGCATATTGAAAGGATGTAATGACGATAAAATGTACAATAAATAGGACTCTCGTTGATAAAAATACTAGATGGTGCTAAGGGATACTCCAGAAGTGCTCTCGGACTAATTTTTTAAGTCCCTCTGCTGGGCACAGGTCTCCTCTCACAAGTAAGAGCCATAGTCAACCATGCTGGCCAAGTGCGGATTGGTGGACGTCATGATTTCGACAAATTATGAATTTATCTCAGGCAGGCACGGCAATAGAGAACACCGTAATCAATTAAATATTATAATATTTTCCATCACCGTGGAGCAGCGATAAACGCGCATATTACAAATTCCTTTTTCAGAGGTGCGCGCCGAGGATTGGAACCCAGGATCAGTAGCGTCGAAAACCACGGTTTTTAACCACTCGGCCATCGCTGCTCGTGTTTGGTATGTTAGCCACAGAAAAATCAACATGGCTGTACGCGGGCGGCCCTCTTAGAGAAGTAGTGGGAGGCGATGCCCTGATTAGTCGGTTCCTCGTATGGCGTCATTGTCAGCCAATGAGTAGCTGGCCTGATGATGCATTATAGTACTGGGGATGGTGTTAGCCATCTACGATGTAAGTGTTGAGTGGGATAAGAACAGCCTTTAGTCTTTATTATTTTAATAAAAGTTGAACTAGTTTTTATCGAATTAAAGTGAAATAAACAGCAAAATTATAAAGGATAATTTCAAGAATTACAAATTCAGTTCACTCAAAGTCGAAATACAAAATGGATAAGTACTTAATTGCGACTCTAATTTTTACAATTATCGCAAAGATTGATGCGTCAAAAATTTTAGCAATATTACCATTTCCGTCAATAAGTCATCATATAGTATTTCGTCCTGTTGTAAATGAGTTAGTGAAACGAGGACATGAAGTAGTTGTAATTACTCCAGACCCAGCATATTCAGCAGATGAAGCTCCACCGAAACTTACAGAAATAGATGTTCATAATGAATCATACCACCAATTTATTATGAAAATAAGAGCTATAGTAGAGAATCAGAATGATTTGGCTACCCAATTAAGGATCACTATGGAGGCAATTTTAGGTAGTTTTGAAAGCCAGCTTCAAAATAAATTTGTAAAGGAGCTAATTGAGAATAAGAATAATAATTCTTTTGATTTACTGCTTACCGAAACATATGTTAGAGCTGCTTTAGCTTTTTCCCATGTTTATAAAGCACCAGTGATTTCCATAAGTTCCAGTAGCCCAATGTCTGAAATTAATGCAATAATGGGAGTTCCTTATCATCCTTTTTTATACCCAAATATTCCACATCAAAGGATTTACAATCTTACTTATTGGGAAAAAATTAAACAACTCTACCTACGTTATTATTTGATATACAATTACAATACATTGAAAACAGAAGAAATGAAAATGCTGAAAAAATATTTTGGACCAGAGTTACCATCGTACGATGAGCTGTTTAATAATGTTCACATGTATTTGCAAAATGTTAATTCTTATTTTATGGACAACATTCCGGTACCACCTAGTGTTATTTATACGGGAGGATTACACCTAAAACCAGCAAAATCGTTACCAAAGGTATAAAATATTTTATATTCATTATCTATTAATTTCTTTCTTTTTTTACAAGGTACATAAAAATGTTAATTTTTTGAAGTGAAAACTTCTTTAGCGGCGTTGTGCACTTTTTTTTGGGATGGGTAAAAAATAAAATGTTAAAATCGCGTCAGGACACGTGGCCTGATCGAATATTCGTAAGATGGAGGGGTGATAGCTGATAACGGCTCGACTGTCTATACCTATATAATTCGTTTATATCGAGTATTTAAAAAATGGACATTGCATAAAGTGCATCTATTAATGAAAAAAGTGACGAAGAAATAGTGAAAGAAAATGAGTGAGAACTCTATTAATATACTAGATGAAAATAAAAGCCTAATACTGAAAATAAAAGTAATTCGTTTAAAATTATTTCCTACCCATTCCAAAATATCAAAAAATAAGTTTTTAACAAAAAAATAGAACCGACTTCAAACGGTAAAAAATAAAATTGTTCAGTACCTACTTCTTCTTGCTTATGATAATGACTCTTAAAACTATTTTTGGAGTCGGGCCCTTACTAAATTGTCATACCATTCGTGCTAAATGGGCACCGACAGTAAAGACAGTGGGACAGTACCTACTTCTTCTTGCTTATGGTAATGACTGTTAAAACTATATTGGAGTCGGTGCCCATTCAGAACGAAAGGTACACTATATTTACTAAGACAGGATATTTTTGATTTTACTAAGGGCCCGACTCCAAAAATAGTTTTAAGAGTCATTATCATAAGCAAGAAGAAGTAGGTACTGAACAATTTTATTTTTTACCGTTTGAAGTCAGTTCTATTTTTTTTAAAACTTAATTTATTTCACTCTTTTTAGTAATTTTAGTAATTCTGCACATATGTATAAGCATAATTGTATTTTTTTTTCACTTAACTTCTAAACGTTAAAGAGATACCTTTTTTATACATGTTTATCTAATAGCCACCTTATAGGCTGAAAGAATACTACTGTCCACCTGAACGTATAAATTAATGAAAGAATTTGCTCTCAGCTCCTAACCGTTAAGGAGTTGTACCTTCAATCATCAGCTTAGCAACATGAGATGATAATTAGATAATTAACGGACATAAATATTTGTATTATGTTAAAAAATATGACTAAAAAATGTGTGTGCCTAATAAGTTTCAGTGTTTCCCTCTATTTCCCTAGTATCAAATCATCAGATTTTGACATGGTGACAGTTGGACCACCTCAGGAATGTAAGATTTCCAACAAAAAACCATTTATCGAAAGAATTTGCTCTCAACTCCTAACCGTCATAGTACCTTCCATCATCAGCTCAGCAACATGATATGATGATAATTATACACAAATACCTGTTTTGCTGTAGTAAAAATATGAAAATCATTTAAATGTTCCCTTCGATTTCTTTGGGATACCATCATCAGACTTTGATTTGGTGACAGTTGGACCACCTCAGGAATGTAAGATATCGAACAATAAACCATTTATTGAAAGAATTTGCTCTCAACTCCTAACCTTCGTAGTAACTTACATCATCAGCTCAGCAACATGACATGATGATAATTATATAAAAATGCCTGTTTTGTTTTAGTAAAAATATGAAAATCATTTGCTGTGCTATAAAATTTGAATTTTCCCTTCGATTTCTCTGGGATCCCCTCATCAAACTTTGACTTGGTGACAGTTGGACCACCTCAGGAATGTAAGATTTGGAATAAAGAACTATTTATTGAAAGAATTTGCTTTCAACTCCTCACTGTTGCAGTACCTTCCATCATCAGCTCAGCAACATGAGATGATGATTACTATGCACAAATATCTCTTATGCTTCAGAAAGTATAAGAAAATTAATGTGTGTGCCTATAAAATTTGAGAGTTCCCCTCGATTTCCCTGGGATCCCATCATCATATCCTGATTTGGTGACAATGGGACCACCTCGGGAGTATAAGCATACGAACAAAACAATAATTTTGAAAATCGGTCCAGAAACGGCGGAGTAATCGGTGAACATATACAGTCGTGGTCAACTAATTAGGGACATTCAAGATAGTGAAGAACAATAACCGGTTATGTACATATAAATATAAAACCCTGTTGATTTCTCAGTAAATAATTATTTGCATGATTTGGTCCGATTATTATGCTATAAATGGCTGTAAATAAAATATTAAATAAATAGAAAAAAGTGTTTAATATCAAAGGTTAACCATGTATTCAATTTAAGGTACAAATCTATAGCTGGACATTTAATTAAGAACAGTAAATCAAAATAAAAAATAGTGTTAAAGAAAACTAATAATCTGCAATATTTTAATTTCTTTAACAACTCCATTTTATTACGGGTAAAATCAGTACCCAGTAGCAAAACCTTTGTTAGTAATTACCGCTTGACACCGATGTGGCATAGACATTATCAGTTTCTGACATATTTCGGCAGGAATGTTTACCCATGCCTCACAAAAAGCTTCATTAAGTTCATCTAAAGTTGTGGTACGATAAGTAGCAACTTTTTTCTTGATATGGTGCCAAAGGTGCTCGATTGGGTTGAGGTCCGGGCTATTTGCTGGCCAATCTAGCACTGATACCGACTGACTGTTAAGAAACGACTTGACTGAACGGGCGGTATGTTTCGGGTCGTTATCATGCTGAAAAGTCCATATAATAGGGAGATGTTCCTCAGCATAGGGAAGCATAGTTTCCTCTAATATTGCCTTGTATTGATGTTGGTCTAAGTTACCCTCAACTTTCCTCACAGGTCCCACTCCACGTCCAGAAAATGAACCCCACATTTTAATGTTTCCTCCGCCATGTTTAATCTGCTTTTTTGTGAATCTTGGATTCATTTCCGCTTTTACAGGACGCCGTACATATTGCCTTCCATCTGAAGAAATCAAATTAACCTTGGTCTCGTCAGAGAATAATACATATTGCCATTGGGCGTAGGTCCAATGTCCATATTTACGTGCAAACGCCAAACGTGCATTTCTATCTTCTTTCTTCAACAACGGTACCTTGCGAGCCACTCTTCCAAACAACCCTGCTTCTACCAGACGTCGTCGAACGGTCCTCGCTGATATACTGGCTCTTTTTTTTTTTTTGGCTCTTTCGTCTACCCCAAACACTTCGTGTTTAATTAAAACAGAGCCTAGAAACGGATCTTTCTTAGCTAACCTGGTTATCATTCCATCTTCTTGCGGAGTTGTTTTTCTCGATCTTTTTTTTCTGGGCACATTTAAAGCTGTGTTGTTGCTCCTGAAATGTTGCACTGCATTGCATACCATAGTTTTTGAACAATTTAAATATTCTGCTATCCTTCGGTATGACCAACCACGCTCAACAAACTTCATGATAATTTTTCGTAGTGTTGCATCGCAACTTTAATTTTTGCCCATTGTTCTTCAATCTCAACACTTAAAATTAAAAATCAAGATTGCCGCCAAAACTACCACGAAACAGTAGGTGAAGAAATAAATAAATATTGAATTTCAGATTTTGAAAATAGAACGCAATATCTCAGTGTCCCTAATTAAATGGCCAGCCAGCATTCTTTGAACAAATAGCACTGTGATATTCTATCAGCTATACTGTAAAGAGGTTTAATGTTTAAGAAGTTGTTATTGTTTGTATAATCGGGCACATAAATGAATAATTATACTTACATGTAAGAGATATGGAATATTGTTTAGACTGGTTGGAAAATAAAAAATAAATTCATAATTTGGTTTAACTAGAGAGTGTCCCTAATTAGTTGGCCACGACTTATATAAAAAAAAAATACATACAGCCGAATACAGTACCTCCTCCTTTTGGAAGTCGGTAAAAATGCACAACGTAGATGTTCAAGTCTTCACTTCTGCCGGCACTACCAGAGTGCAACCCGTTTTTACATAAGCCAACATGGCTGCAACACTTTTCGCGTCCCACTGTTGCGCACGGGTGTCTCTTTAATACGAGTATTATTAGGGAGGCCTGGAGCTTACCCCACCATGCTGCTCCAATACGGGTTGGAAGATATGCGAATTAGTGGCGAACTTGCTGTCGGATGTTTTCAAATCACCCATAAGGCCTCGGACAAGGCTTAACAACTGTTATCTGTCGATAAAAAACCGGGAAATACGGCTTTACGTGCCTTCCAAAGCACGGAAACGCGCATAAAACTTTTGCCACTAGCGGTCACCCATCTCACACCTGCTCGTTTGGCTTAACTGGATAGATAGCTTACGTTCTGCGCTGGCTGCCGTGCCATGCGCACTTCCCATAAGCCAACATATAAGTTGTTTTGTCAAAAAAAATGTTTCAAGTTCTGAATACCCATAAAGTTCTAACTTTTATTTTGTTATCATTTCAGGATCTTCAATTATATTTGAACAATTCTATAAACGGTGTGATTTATGTCAGTTTTGGTACAAATGTGAAAACATCACTACTACCTCCCAAAAAGATTCAAATGATGTTAAATGTTTTTTCTAACGTATCTTACGATATCTTATGGAAAATGGACACACACGAACTTCGAGGAATAGCCGATAACATTAAAATTTCGTCGTGGTTGCCTCAAGCAGATTTACTCAGTAAGTTTCATAAAATATTTTAAATAAATCTATTTCTAATGAATAAAAAGTTATAAGAGAACTACCTAACTATCCATACTCATGTCATAAATGTAAAAGTACTTGTATGTTTGAACTTTTTTTACGTCGCATCAGTGCTACGGATTGTATAGAGATACTTGGGAGCCGAGAGATATAGAATACTTTTTTCCCAGCCAAAATATATAATTCCAACAGGACATATAGTCAATGTGGGCATATCCTCGGACCGACAGTTTTGATTAACTAATCCATCAAATAGTATCGTGAGCCCTCTGAAATTTACTTTTGTTCACATATCTAATATTTCTTTCACCATTTCATCCAATTTACCAACACCTTATTAAAGTCTTCATTCCATTTGTCAGTTCATCTGCTCACTAAGCCATAGTTCTCACGATTGAAATCATACGTTTTAGCATTTACTTAATACTTGATAACTTTAAAATAAGTAGGTATCTGGTTCAAATTCAAGATAATATCATTTTTTATTCGATTTATTTTTTAGAACATCCTAAAGTTAAGGCTTTTGTGACACAAGCTGGTCTACAATCTACGGACGAAGCTATAGATGCGGGAGTCCCGTTAATTGGCATACCATTTATTATTGATCAATGGTTTAATGCTGAAAAATACGTCAAACACAAAATCGGCTTATATCTTAACTGGGATACTCTAACCGAGACAGACCTGATGGAAGCTATTACAACTGTAACTGAGAATCCAAGGTAATTAATCACTATCTGATAGTATGAACATGTTCTAAGAAATTATGATGACAACCTCATCATATTTAAATTTAATCGTTAAATATGAGTATGATGTAAGCTATGTCAAAAATCCTGATAATTAACCGAACTGATACATTAACTAAAATGTATTGAATGTGAAATAAATAATAATACAGTATACTAGCTAACCCGGTAGACGTTGTTCTGCCTTAAAGTATCAGAAATAAAATACCTAATATTGCGAGTATAAATTGAGATGTAAGCTATCCTTTCTTTCAAGTTGGATCAAACTGCACACGGTGTGCAAATTTTATTAAAATCGGTTAAGTAGTTTAGGAGTCCATCGCGCACAAACACGTGACACGTAATTTATATATTTAAGATATAGAAAAAGTTTAACGTACTTGTAACGGGCAGCACTTGGTTCTTCGAAAGAAAACACTAGTTTTATAGTGGAACTTTATTACGGATAAATCTTGAATCGAAAATAGAAAAGACATGAAAGCTACGACAACCAACGAAAGACAAAGACAACGTGACCAAAGAAAAAATTTAAAAACATAGAAAAGTTTATACATAATTTAATGTTTCGCCTACAATACTGTATAATCGCTGCTTCGCATTTCATTTCAGTTATCGAGAAAATATAATGCGATATCGAGCAATCATAAATGATCAACCTCAAACGTCGTTGGAGCGCGCCACCTGGTGGATTGAGTATGTACTTCGTCACGGCGGAGCGCGACATCTGAGGGCGCCTGCCGCTAACATGTCCTGGGCAGAGTACTATGAACTAAATCTTGTTTTAACTGTTGTATTCATTTTTATAGTAATATTGGTGTCCTTGTTATCATTACTTTACTTCGTAATAATATGGCTCGGAAAGACCGTAAGTAAAGTCTTTACAAGAAGTATAAAGACAAAAATGTTAATAAAAAAGAAAATATAAATTAAAAGAAAGAAAAGATTCAATGAATATTACATTAAATATTTTTATTTGATGTTAGTAATGTAAAATATTTTTATTTAATGTAATATTTATATACTAGCTTTCCACTCGTAGCTTCGCTCGGGCGGTGGTCGTGTTAATCCATTAGAATTTTTATTCCCATGTAGGTTAAAATTTCAAAAATTCTAGTACTTTCAAATATTAATTTCTGTGTACCAAATTTAAGTAAAAAATTCAGTACCTAGTTCAGAGCCCTAAGTGTAAGTTTGTTAACGCGCACTGCGTCCGAGTTCAAATTGGACAGATAGATTTTAACCTGAAAGGAATAAGGTCTAAATTAAATTGTTAAAGCAAACGCGTTAGTAACGTTTTCGCGTGTGCAGACTTACACTAAGGCGTCAGTAGATTAGGCGTGAAAACGTAACAGAAAAACACACACAAACACACACATACACACAGAGACAAAGTTACTATCTAATTCATAAGTATGGATTACTATATCACATTTCTTACAAAAACTTTTATACCTCGATACTATACACCCGTATAATAAATTTTTCAACAAAAAAATCTGTAGTGTTTTTTCTTCAGAAATACCCTATATTCAAAATAAATGAAGAGATAAAAAAAATTGAAATATTTGTCTTTCGTTTTGCCTGTCATTAGATTTTCACGAGAATCTTAAGCGTAACTTCAGGAGCTATCCTACGGGGCTATGAGTGTGAAACTACGTTCAGAAGCTACGTAGGTACAAATATACAAAATAATTATCCTAACAGTGACTCTGGCGAGAACTACTAGTTGTTAAAGTTTGTGAATAATTTGAGTCTCTGATTTACATATGACATAGGAGACACTTAAGAATTATTACAGACAATTAAGCAGAAATATCTAAAAATAAAACTGATTATTGATTTACAACCCAATAACATATTGATTATTATATTGGTTAATATTGCCCATATCAGGTGCGGCTGTTATCCGTTTGAGGTCTTAGACTATTTAAAAATAATACTGTGCGAAAAACAAAGCGAGGCCTTACTTCTTTGATCTGAGGTCCATATTGAGGTAAAACAATTCTACCTATATTTCAATACAAAAGGCAGGCGAATTACGAAAGAAAATTAAATTTCAGCGACAGTTCGGTTGACATCCTCGTCGCGCGTGAACTGAATAGAGAGTTGTTCATATGCTACGTAGGTCTGCAGTTTTGTCGATTTTTGACATGGATTGCCATGGCTATCTTATTGTAACTTTTTTACCTTTTATCAGAGCGGCGATAGCCGAGTGGTAAAAGACCGCGGTCTCCAACGCGACCGATACCGGGTTCAAAATCTCGGCGCGCACCTCTGACAAAGAAATTTCTAATGTGCGCATTTATTGTTGCTCCACGGCGATGGAAAATATTGTGATGTTCAATTGATTACGAGATTTTCTCCATCGCTGTGCATGCCTGAGAGAAACTGATAATTTCTCGAAAGCATGACGTCCATCAATCCGCACTTCACAAGTGATAGGAGACCTGTGTCCAGCAGTGGGACATAAAAAAGCTTGAGAAAAAATTGTGATCCTTTCTACCACAGGGCCAGCCTTGGCCTTCTGGCCAAGTGCGGATTGGTGGACATCATGCCTTTGAAAAATTATGAACTTCTTCCAGACATGCACGGAAGAAAAACATCTTTGTGTTGGAGACCGCGCTCTTTACCACTTGGCCATCGCTGCTTACTTATAATGATTATTAATAACGGATTTTACCAGTAGATAGCGTGATTCTTGAGGTGTAAGTCCTTGTAGCTTTGGAATTAAGAATAGAGCTACGGTATCGCCTGCCTAATCGTAAGAGGCGACTAAAAGGGGACTTTCGGGGTTATGGGCGGTGTGATTGGAAGGTCAATCCATCCAGCCAGCAGCCCCGGGAAGGACGGCGGTGTGTGCGTGGTCCCATGCTGCCGTAAGCATCGAGAGGTACAGGAGAGCATATCTGCTCTCCCAAAGATGGGCCCATTCTGGGCGCCGCGCGTGGAGTTCACCGGTGTGTTCCACTGGAGATCCCGGAGTCCGCCCCAAGCGTAGAGGCAGGCTACCGGGGTTGAAAGGGGTCCATAGGGGGTTTTAGTGCGGTCAAGTCCCACATAACCCGGTATCCTCTCCCAAGGTACCGGGTTACTTTTGAAGGTTTCCCCTTATACAAAAAAATGGCGTAGCAAGTGAAAACTATTATCTAAGATGTGCTCATATTTTGATTTTATTTATTGATGTATTTTGAGTTGTATTTGATAAAGTTGCACAGTTAATGACAGTGTACGAGTGATGTGAAATAAAATACCAGTGCGTAAACGTCAAAGTCTTCAAAAATCCATCGGACACGTTCTGGTTTTTGTAGCAATCGTTGTACTTGAACATCTGACTGACTAAACTGACTGATAACCGACGACTTATTCTTTTTTTTCTGTTTTTTTCTGTTACTACTAACTGATGCAAAATTTATATTTGACGCTGGCAATATGCACAGAGTTTGCTATACCTTTTTTTTTTGGTATCGGGGGGAAACCTTCAAAAGTTACCCGACACCTTGGGAGAGGATACCGGGTTATGTGGGATTTGACCGCACTAAAACCCCCTCGGTGGCCTGCCTCTGCGTTTGTGAGGACTCCGGGATCTCCATAGGAACGCACCGGTGTCCTCCACGCGCGGCGCCCTAGAACGGGCCCATCTTCGGGTGAGCATATGTGCACTCCTGCACCTTCAGGTGTTCACGGCGGCATGCGGCCACGCATACACCGCCGTCCCTCCCGGGGCTGCTAGCTGGACGGGTCAAGCTCCCAATCTTACCGTCCGCATCCCTGGAAGCCCCCTTTTAGTCGCCTCTTACGATCAGGCAGGGGATACCGTAGCTCTATTCTTAATCCCGAAGCTACAGGGACAGAGTTTGCTATACCTACCATTCTTGAAAAACTATCGACCAGACAGTCAATAGTCAGTTTTATTCGCATCGCTTAAAAAAAGCGCAAACTTCACCACTTTACTTCCGGTTCCTCAGAGGTGAAAAGACCTGTAAAAATCCGACGTCGCTGAACAAAATCTAGGCGCCATGATTACACGGAGATAGCAAATTACGCGAAGGAAGCGAGCAAATGAAGCGAGAATACGATTATTTTGCTCGGGGACTTTCGAAAATTTATACGAAATGTTCGCTTTTACTTAACGGTGGATGGTGCGTTGACAGGAACGGGAAAGGCGGAAGCGGGAATTCGCTGCGCAGAATGTGAGAAAAAACAGCATTTCTTTTAAAATTTTATGAAGCATTTACTTCTTTATGGATTCACTTGCGATGGAAAGTGGCTATTACTGGTATTTTTAAGAATAAAAGTAAAACACACTTTTAGGAATCACAGACATTTTTTCATATATAATAAACACGTGGTCTAGTGGGACAATATAAAGGTTAAGCAGTACAGAAATTTCGTAATACCAACTTAAAAATTCGGGCGATATTACGAAGTACCGTACTGCATTTTCTTCTTTGTCACCCCTTTAATGCCTCCTAAAAGTTTTAGGAACGCGATTTTGTGTGTGGCCGGCCACTGCACCTTTCCAGAGTTGGTTCACGGCAGAAGTGGGTGCAGCGGTGGTACTTCCCCGGACAAACCATAATAGTTCTACCACTTACATTCTAGGATATCCAAATTATGGAGTTAGACATGCATGCATGCCTGCATTATTTTAAGTGAATGGCACTGAATTAATGGTTTCTTTTACTAGAATAAATACTAGTTCTAAATTACTCTTTTTCTTAAAAGCTTTCAAGAAGAAACGAATAAGGCATTTGTAAAAGTAAAAAGAAAACAAAATACACACTATAGATACTTCTTATTAAATAATGTAAAACATCTTGTGGTCCCATTTTGGAAAAGGAAACATGCGAAAGTGGAGACGCACTATTATTTTAAGATATTCAATATTGGCTGTAGCTGCTTGTAAAGCATATAATAGAATGGCAGTTCTCCCTACTAAGAGTAACTTGCTAAAAATCTTGTAATCCGCACATTCTTAAATTAACGCAAAAACCCATACTAACAGCGGTTTCTGAAGCATTTTATATCTGTTTTAGAGAAGCCGAACATAATAATTCATAACTCGCTCCGTTCCCCACTGTATCATCACCCAGAATCGCCAAATGATGCAAATTAGCATATCTGTGATTCAGGTCGGTCTGCATTTGTTTATTTGTCGCATAATTTGCCACTTTCTTGTTTCAACGAATTTCATTATATTGTTTATGATTTGAGTTGCTTCAGTATTTTGCATTTGCCACTTGAATATTCAGTGGTCTGGTTATATTACGGTTATAAGCCTTATTTGCTTCTTGTACAAGTTTATTTTTGAGGGCACTGTTAGCGATGTTTGCCAAGAGGCCGAATTCTGATGAGGTTTCAGGGTGTTAGTCGTTAAGCTGTCTTATGGAAATTGTCGTTATAAGACCTTTTTCTTACATTTTGCTTCTGTTTAGAAGTTAATGTACTGTTAACAGCATTTTTTTTGAAAGAGCTTAAAAAAAGAATTAAATGAAATAAATAAGAAACTCACTGAAATGTAGGTATTACAATCTTAATTATATTTACTTAATAAAACTTTTATTTTTGTTAGCAATGATAAAAAAATTAAAATTATCAAATACAAATGTGGAGAACAGCGTAATGAGTAATTAAACCCTGTAATATGTACATTTATTTTCACATTTCCAACCCTTTTTAGGTGTCCATTCACAAGTGAGAGAAATATAGTCTATAGACCACAACACTGGGCAAGTGCGAATTGATGATCATGCACATGTACTTTATACTTATAAATCCGTACTCCGTACTAATATTATAAATTCAAAAGTAACTCTGTCTGTATCTTTCTATCTGTCTGTCTGCTACGCTTTCCCGCTTAAACTACTGAACCAATTTTAATGAAATATGGAACACAGATAGAGTGGACCTTGGGAAAGGACATAGGATGGTTTTTATCCTACGGGAACCTTTAAAATGAGTCCACGCGGGCGAAGCCGCAACGGAAGGCTAGTTACATTATAATCTTTTTTTTTAATACAAACTGATTTTGTATTAGGTATAAATATTTTTTCGTTGTATTTTTATTACTATTACTTTCATGTTTTTCTTACTCCCTTCGAAATTGTTACCTTGTAGCTTATCCGAAAATACTTCGCACTTCACCTTCTTGATACGATTACTGCGAAAGCTTTGTCAGCGAACTCACCCCTAAGCCTGAATGGGGGATGATGATGCGTGATTTTTTTGGCGAGTAAAATATTTTGTAAGAAATCTCTTGTTCATGACGTAAACACAATCGAGATTTTTTTTCCGAAATTTTATTTTGGTTTATGGATAAAAAATAAAAAAGGTGAATATTTAAAAATGATTAATAAAGTAAATAATAAAAATCTACAACTAAAAATAAAAGTACTTATATACCAATTAATGTAAAAAACTGCATCCAAATTACTGTCCTGAGGGTGTGTGCCCAGAATGCTGGCAACATTACCGTGATGAATAGCCAAAGCTATTCTTTGACTGAGGTAAGTGCCAGACCTTTGGTCACCTGTTGCTTGGATCAATCGTCTCGCTAAATGCTTAATAAAAACTTTAGCATCTGAAAAGTTTAGTCTAGTCTTTAGCATTTTATGGAATTTTTGTTATACAAATTTTAATCTTGTGTACGTGAGGCAGTTCCAATTTTTTTTAAGCTTACACCCTTGGCATTTGTATAGGCGACCTCTTAGTTACTTAAGGTTGATCATTGGAATTTTAAGTCTGCGAAGGTGATATATTGTGAATATCCTTTTCAGGTATATTTTGACTACGACCCCAAGTAGCTTTGCTTTGGCTTATAAGCAAATATAAATGGACTGTAAAGAAAAATTTGGAGCATTTTATTTATTACTGAGGTGTAAGTAGGTTACATGAGCTAGATAGCACAAATGCAATTAAAGCTACATAAAATAGAAAAAACATTTATTTAAATTACAAAATGTTTCCAATAGACCTGATTACGGCATGGCATATTAGCCATTATATTATATTTAGAAATTATTTTGTGTATTCGCTTAAGCCAGCTTACGTAATTATAAAGCGATTCACATAATATAATTAATATTAAACATAAACATAGTCCACGCACGATTTCCAACGTCGTGGACCATAGTCACTATACACTGACAATACCATGACAAACCAAAGATTTCTATCATTTTTCAGGCGCTGACGACTACGACATTTACTTATGTTTTCATTAAATATTATTTAACAGATAGGTCAAACAATATAACACCGTTTTCCTTATAAATGTACCTAACAAAAAAAATTAAAAGAAGAATAGCAAAGCAACAAGTTAGAAAGGATAACCAAAGTTACGAAGAAAAACATCAGACTTTCAGGAAACGTTCAGGAAATAATAAGTAAAACATGCAGAAAACACTTTGCTATTGAGAAAAGAAAGGCGCTTCTATCAGTATGAAAATAGGTAAATTTTAATGTAAAGACTCTAAAACTTACACAAATTCATTTTTATGTTCTGACATAAAAACTGCATCCATCTGCCACGGGGAAACAATAATATATTATTTTCATAAATAATTAGGACTGCCATCATTATCATCATTAATATCATTACAGCACCATTGCTCTCCGAATGACGGCCTCGTTGGGCGCCTCCATTGGGCGCCGCGCCTGGACTTACCGGAATTTTCCCAAGGAATTTTTAGAGCAGTATAAATGTGACATTACCCGGTATCTCTGCCAAATATTATTTTCATAAGTTATTAGGACCTCAAATCTTACTGTCATCATTATAGCACCATTGCTCTCCGGATGACGGCCTCGTTGGGCACCTCCATTGGGTGCTGCGCGTGGATTTACCGGAGTTTTCCCAAAGAGTTTTTGGAGCAGTATCAATGTGACACTATCCTGTATCTCTGCCAAATATTATTTTCATAATTTATTAGGACCTCAAATCTTATTGTCATCATTATAGCACCATTGCTCTCCGGATGATGGCCTCGTTGGGCGTCTCCAAGGGCGTCGCGCGTGGACTTATCGGAGTTTACCCGAGGAGGTTTTAGAGCAGTATAAGTGTGACATTACTTGGTATCTCTGCCAAAAATCCTCAACGTACATCCCTGGTCAAACATAATGCCTCGGATATTTATGATAATGCCTGTGGCATGTGTATAAAACGCTATAATAATCTTCAAGACGAAATGAAAAAAATACCATACAAATTATTTAAAATAAGGCTAAAACTACAGTTAAATTTTTATAACGTAAAGGAATATTTTGACCATAAATTTATATAATGTATAGCTAAATCTATAGTGTTAGTAGTAAGTATTCAATTTATAAAATGTTTAAAATCAGCAATATATTTAATATTATGTAATTCATTTCAAATTATTAGAAACTAGCTGTGCCCGCGACGTCGTCCGCGTGAATAAAGATTTGTATAAAAGGGATTGATAAAAGATTAAAGATTATTTATTTGCAATGAATAAGTAGTAGGTAGAAGCGCGCATGGCCCGGCGGCTAGCGTAGAACGCAAGCGATCTATGCAGCTGAGCCAAACGGGCGCGGTCGGGTGTGGGATGGGTGACCGCTAGTAGCAAAAAATATCATGCGCGTTTCCGTGCTTCGGAGGACACGTTAAGCCGTCGGTCCCGGTGGTTATCGATAGATAACAGTCGTCAAACCTTGTCGGAGGCCTTTGGGCGGTTTGAAAACATTCGATAGCGGGTGGGCCACTAACCCGCATCTCCACCAATCCGAATTGGAGCAGCGTGGTGGAGTAAGCTCCAGGCCTCCCCAATAAGGGGGAGACACCCGTGCCCAGCAGTGGGACGCAAAAAGGGTTGCAGCCAAATAGTAGGTAGATTATTCTTACATATAGTAAAATCACTTACAATACAATGTTTTTTTCTAAATTTATTTTTTCTAAATCCTTCAAACCTAAAACAGTAAGGACTGCTTACTGTACGCAGTTTTTACTATCCACTTTTCGCACGCTTCGCTTTTCTCGCGCAATCAGATACATATATGATATACAAATATATAGCTCGGTTATTAAAGTTAAGAGATACATACGTAGTACTGCTGTGCCCGTGGCTTCATCTATGTTAAAAATAGTATCCTTAGTAAATTGGGTGAATTTATACCTACTGCAAAGAATGCATAGACTCATTCTATATACAAAGCTTTAACCTACTGCAGAAAAGAGGTGCACTATACAACTACTTGTAGTTGGGAGATATTTCTAAACATACGCGTGTTTAGGATTAAACAATCGGAAAAATTGTAAGGCCAATTAATAGACTGTAGGTTTAAAGCTTGCGGACAGCAGTTTGGTCATAAGTCATAACTCATATAACATTGTGAAAACTAAAGCAGGCAGGGTCTCTACACAGTGTGCTATCTGTATTTGGAAATAAATAATCTTTAAAGAATATTTAATATCTCCATCAACCAACGTGCGTGGATAAGCCCGTACGCAATAAAGAGATGCAAAAAATGAGTTATCATTGGTCCAATTAACAATGTTCAGCATCATACGTATACCCAACGGGACAACCCGCGTAGCGCAATGTTTACCATGTTGGACTGCTAATCGAAGGGTCAAGAGTTCGAATCCCGGCGAAGCAGAAATTTCAATGATGACTTTAAATTTCTTTTCTCGGTCTGGGTGTTTGTGTTTCTGTCTCTGTGTGTGTTCATGGCACCCACGACATAGGTTATATCTACCCTACTGTGAGGCGTTATTTTTTATTTTATTTTTTACACAATGTACCTATTTTTATTAGACTTTAGGCTTTTATTTGAAATTATCTCCATCGATTAACTTTGGAGAAGAAATGAATATTGCTCAATAACACCATCTACCGTATAACTTTTAAACTTCGTTGTTGGTAAATTGAATGTCAAATTACCAAATACCTAGGTAGATATTGAGATTAACAGTTGGTTCAGTAAAAATTTAACTATTCGTCACCTAGATGTCTGCAGTAATCTCGTTTTGTTACGGCTTTGTACAATCTGTATGAAAGTTTAGATTCTATATCTTACAACCTTAATGCTGGATGCATTGAGGTTTTAATATTTGGATTTCGGTTCGTCGGAGCTTGAGGCCTCCTCAATATTGGGAGAGCTCCATGCCCAGCAGTGGAACGCTAAAAAAGGTTGCAGCCTGATAAAATGCAACGATAACAGTCGTTTCAGCTGCAGCCTGTTCATAATCTTCCAACCCAAAAGAAGACTAATAAGCTGAGCAAGTAACTCAATAGAGCCTGTGATGTAAAGTTCGGCGGCGGTAAGGCTCGCGATGCGCTTATTAGGTACCTATAGTCTAGCCATACTTGGCCAACGAAAGAAAATACAGTAAGCTGATCTAAGTATATTTAATAAAGTCGACAATATTAGTGAGAGTTCAACATAATTCTACTTAAATTTAAACTTTTATTTATGGTTTTGAATGGGCTGTTACCGAAACTTTCATACAAAATCCCCAAAGTGCCTTTTAAGTTTATGTCGCGTATTGTGTAAATGAACATAACTTTTTTGTTTATCACCCGATTGATATGAAATACACACTCATGTTATGGAAATTCATTCAACAATATATCATTAAACACATCATTCAAAGAAGGGAAAAGAATTTGAGAATGAAATATTAAGTTAAGGTTAATTATTGTACGCTTGAGATACCAACTTTCGAATCCATTTTATTTGCTATTGAGGGGTAGTTTTGAAAAAAGCTTAAATAGAATTCTTACTATGTTAGTAAAGATTACAAATACAAAATTATAAGTAAAATACTCTGCACAAAAATATTCTGTACATCAAGTTTCGACACTCAATTTTCAAAGAGTTTCAAAGAAAATTGACATTTAAAGGGTGAATTTCGGGAAATGCTGAAACACGTATTCTTTTATTTTGGTTAGAAAATATTTATACCAAATTTCAAGAAAATCTATTGAAAAAATCCAAGTTTTCCATCATTTCACACCCTTAAAGGGTGATTTTTAAAATTATCTATAGCCTAAATGTTAGCGAGGACTAATATATATAAAACAAAAAAAGTTTCATCAAAATCCGTTCAGTAGTTTTTGCGTGAAAAGCTAACAACAGACAGACAGACAGACAGACAGACAGACAGACAGACAGACAGACAGACAGACAGACAATAATTTCAAAACTTATATTTTTAGCTTCTGTTACTTATAAAAAGACCCCTAGAAGTATTTTTTTTAATTTATATGCAATGTACAGAATTGACCCTGCTTACAGTTTTATTATATGTATAGATTAGTTAATGTTAATTATATTGTTATGAAATTAGCTAATGTTAAAATATTGTTAATTAAGCTCTAGACTACTGGCCAAAGTCAACTATAGTAACTTACCTCCCATATCGTTCAACAACAGTGAGATACCACTGAGTGAATCAGTAAGAAACCTCGGATTATACATTGATAAGACCTTGAGCTGGAGAACACACATTGCCGAAATTAGCCGTAAAGTTGTTGCAGCGCTCCGATCTCTCGGTCGTCTAAAACATTTTCTTCCGTTGAATACGAAGCGTATGCTTATCCAGTCCCTTGTGCTGCCCATAATCGATTATGCAGATGTGTGTTACCCTGATCTATCAGAAGAACTTCTTAACAAACTAGAACGCCTCCTTAACAATTGCATCCGGTACATCTTCGGTTTACGTAAGTTTGACCATATATCCAATTACAGAGACCAGCTTAAATGGCTACCAATTCGACAAAGGCGTCATTCTAGGATATTATCCCTTCTGTACTCTATTTTGAATGATCCATACTCTCCAACTTACCTAAAGCAAAATTTTCATTATCGTTACACATCACTGAATAGAGTACTTCGTTCTTCTGAAAACTTAAACATGGAAATTCCACCTATCAAATCCTGTTTCTATCAAAATTCTTTTACATGTCAGGCAATATCACTCTGGAACGCCCTGCCAGTCGAAATTAAAAAAGCGCCTTCCAAAAATGTATTCAAAAGATTGGTCCGAGAATTGTATTTGAAGTCAGTTACCAACAGTAACTAATCTCGTCTCTGTCTATCACCTTTCATCATTTATAAGTGTATTTTTTATGTATTATATTTGTATGTATATATTATTATATGTGAATATATATTATTTTCTTATATTTATAATTATAATGTAAGATATCCTATTTTTGTAGTTTATAATATAATTTATGTGTGTATTATGTATCTATTATTATGTTTATATGTTCAGTAGACATAGTTATTTAAGAATAATTTAAATGTTGATAAGCACACTTTAGATATAGTTCGCGGTAAAATTTTGTTACGTTAATATGATATTGTTGCCACCTACTAAAAATTCTCACCATCAGCCAGGGTTGACTGGTAGAGAATGCCTCCAGGCATTAAGTCCGCCCTTTGTACAACCTTTTTGCTGTTGTAACAATAAAGTATAAATAAAAAAAAAATGTTATATTAATATATAATATAATATATAATAAATTTGCATGCTATTGACTAGCTGAATATGTAGTCCTAAAATTTGTAACTTTACCTGTTACTAAGAAGAATTTTGATATAAGTAACATATTCATGCAAAATGAAATATTCTATTCTAAAATGTCCCAATACCAAAAATAAGGGTCGACGCGCCAGTGCGAGTTTATAGCGAGAAATGTTATTCGATTATCGAATAAAAAAGACCTGATAAAATCTACTAATAATATATTTGATTAGGAAACAAACCACTCAGCAAATTGGAGGATTCCAAATAAGATCCGAAAATTTCCCATATTGTGAAACGTAAAAATCTATTTGTAACGTTCGTAAGACGTGGAAAAGAGAAATTTTGCTTTGCACAGATTGCCATCTGGGGCCGCAAATAAAAAGAACAAGACAAGGCAAGATTTTTAAGTAAATTTATTTTTAATATGTTTCATTTCGATTAAATAATTTAGGGCACTGATAGCCGAGCAGTCTCCGACACGGGTCATACTCCGGCGCTATCGTAAAGTCGTTAAAACTTATCGAAAGCCTTTTGAGTGTCGATGAAGGGACTCGTGACATAGCTATTGCGTACGTAGTAACTAACTAAAAGATTCGACGACTTACGAGCGTTCTCATAAAAATTTATAAATATAAAACTAAAATAATATAAGTTTCTCAAAGGATTATCACAAAAAACGATGACTTTTAATGATGTAATTTACATGAAGTTTCAGCGAGAGATTCCAGTTTATATCGTTATCGGGTCCCCTTCACAAGTTATCCGTACGAATGACAAGAAAAGTAACAATGAAAGCGTCGTATACTGGATTTAATATTGGCTCCCACCGTATCGTTTCTTGAAGCTATGAAAGTCGCGAATGAAATGAACGACTTACATAAAATCGTTTTATGTAAGTCATTCATTTCATTTAAAAACAATTTGGTGTGTATATAACTTGTGCTTTAATAGCCGTCCGTCAAAGCACGTATGGCCCTGGGGCTAGTGTAGAACGCTAACGTTCTTCTTTATTTTTTACTAGTGACCGCCCGCGACTTCGTCAGCGTAGACTTTAATTTTAGATTTTTCTCCGTATCACATCAGCTATCTGCCAGTGAAAGTCCCGTAAAAATCGGTCCAGCCGATTCATAGAGTAGCCGGAACAAACAGACAGATAGACAGACAAACAAAAATTGTAAAAAATGTTATTTTGGTATATGTACCGTTTACACATTCATATGAAGGTAGTAAAAAGCGGTTATGTTAATATTACAAACAGACACTCCAATTTTCTTTATTTATATAAGTATAATAATAATATTATATTATTATTAAAATAGTGTTCCCCAGCCAAACTATATAAGCTTAACCACGTGCCTTTGGTGACTATACTACTTTTTAGCCACGTGCGTTTTTTACCTTGGGGCCATGATAAATTATATTTTCGTCTAGCTTATAGCCTTGTTTCTCGTGTATTGACATTTAAAATACTAAGTGTTCCCCAGCCAAACTATAAAGCTTAACTACTTGTTAGTTTAAAAAACAAACTCTGTATTTTTTCTACGAAAATAAGTAAAAAACCAACTAAAAAACATAAACATTCAAGATATATATTTCTTAAGGTCAGACTCAAAACTGCCACATTTTAAAGAAGGGTTAGTCAACATTTGACATTATGATGGAGTTTAGAATGAATTCTCCAATATGTTGACAATAGCGACACTCTTCGACGGGGCTAGACATTTTATTAAAACTTAAGATGTTTGCGCAAACTTCAATATGATATTGAGATATCTACGTCCGAGTTTGAACTTGCCTGTCCTTATGTTCAGAGCTTCTGGTTTTTACCGACTTCCAAAAGAAGGAGGTACTGTATTCGGCTGTATGTTTTTTTTTTTTTTATATATGTTCACCGATTACTCCGCCGTTTGTGGACCGATTTTCAAAATTCTTTTTTTGTTCGTATGCTTATACTCCCGAGGTAGTCCCATTGTCACCAAATCAGGATCTGATGATGGGATCCCAGGGAAATCGAGGGGAACTCTCAAATTTTATAGGCACATACATTGATTTTCTTATAGTTTCTGAAGCATAAGAGATATTTACGTATAGAAATCATCATCTCATGTTGCTGAGCTGATGATGGAAGGTACTGCGACAGTGAGGAGTTGAGAGCAAATTCTTTCAATAAATAGTTTTTTATTCGAAATCTTACATTCCCCAGGTGGTCCAACTGTCACCAAGTCAAAGTCTGATGAGGGGATCCCAGAGAAATCGAAGGGAACATTAAAATTTTAAAGCACAACAAATGATTTTCATATTTTTACAAAGCAAAACAGACATTTGTGTATAATTATCGTCATATCATGTTGCTGAACTGATGATGGAAGGTACTACGACGGTTAGGAGTTGAGAGCAAATTCTTTCAATAAATGGTTTTTTGTTCGAAATCTTACATTCCTGAGGTGGTCCAACTGTCACCATGTCAAAATCTAATGATGTGATATTAGGGAAATCGAGGGAAACACTGAAACGTAATAGGCACACACATTCTTTTAGTCATATTTTTAACATAATACAAATATTTATGTCTGGTAATTATCACCTGCTGTTGCTTAACTGATGATTGAAGGTACAACTCCTCAACGGTTAGGAGCTGAGAGCAAATTCTTTCTTTAATTTATACGTTCAGGTGGACTGATAGTAGTTTTCTTTCAGACTTTTAGATGGCTATTAGATAAATCTGTTTAAAGTTTAGAAGTTAAGTGAATTTTTTTTCCAATTATGCTAATACATACAGAATTATTAAAATTACTAAAAAGAGTGAAATAAATTAAGTTTTTAACAAAAAAATAGAACCGACTTCAAACGGTAAAAAATAAAATTGTTCAGTACCTACTTCTTCTTGCTTATGGTAATGACTCTTAAAACTATTTTTGAAGTCGGGCCCTTAGTGAAATGTCCTGTCTTAGTAAATATAGTGTACCTTTCGTTCTGAATGGGCACCGACTCCAATATAGTTTTAACAGTCATTACCATAAGCAAGAAGAAGTAGGTACTGTCCCACTGTCTGTACTGTCGGTGCCAATTTAGAACGAATGGTACGACATTTACTAAGGGCCCGACTCCAGAAATAGTTTTAAGAGTCATTACCATAAGCAAGAAGAAGTAGGTACTGAACAATTTTATTTTTTACCGTTTGAAGTCGGTTCTATTTTTTTGTTAAAAACTTAATTTTCTTACACGAAATACAATAGTCGTGTAGTTTAAACACTGATTTCCGATATCCCCGATTCTAACCCCGGAGCAAATCTCCTATTGAAAGTGAGAGGTATTTAGGACATAGTCCATCAACCTGGCCAAGTTCGGATTGGTTAACATAATGCCTTCGAGAATAATTTCTCGAATTTCATTAGTTACCGCATACATGCACGATGATAACCGTCGTAAGTAATAAAAAATCATAATATTTTTTTAATGCGAGTATCAATCACCGTGGAGCAGTGACAAATACACACTTAGCAATTTATTTGTCAGAGGTGGGAGCCCGGCAGCGTTGCCAGACGTCCTGATTTTGGCGGGACGTCCCTATTTTTAAATTACAATTAAATATCTCGCGCGGGACTATCGCTTTTCGGTGATAACTCGACCATCATGCACCAGCAAGTTCAACAGTTTACAAAAAAGATACCAGGAATATGTTTGAACTAGTGTATTTTCATTTTACATATCCCAACATCAAACTGCTGTTTTGCTGTATTTCATAAAAATATGGTTCAAAAAGGCTGTGAACAAATAAATTACCAGAATTAGCAAGACAAAAATGTCATGACGTATTGTAACGAACTCATGTGTGTTATTCATCTTGAAATAAATGTAATGTAAAATTCAAAAAATATCAAATACTTTTTTCTTATAATACGTGACTGGAGTAACTAACTAAAAATAACTTTTAATTTTTTTTTTTCATTTTTTTATAATGGCATCGCAAACTCTGTGCATATTGCCAGCGTCATGTATAATTTTTGCATCACTTAATGGTCATAGAAAAAAATAGTAAGTCGTCAGTGTCAGTACAATAACTCTAGTCAGTCAGATGTTCAAGTAAAGTGATGGCTACTTTACCCTGAACGTGTCCGATGGAGTTTTGGAGGCAAGCCGATAAAACATGTTTTCGCACTGTTATTTTATTTCACAACACTCGCGCACTGTCATTAACCTATATCGAACAAAATGCCATCAACTTTATCCGATATATCCCAAAAATACACCAAAAAAATGAAAATAAAACAAGAGCACAACTTGTCCCTTCAGACTTCCCGCCAAAACTCAAAATAAATATCTTATGCTTTTTTTTCTTTCTTCAATTATGGCATCGCACACTCTGCATATTGCCATCGTCAAGTATAATTTTTGCAATATTTTGCATCATGTTTTTGCCAGTTTCGGTGAAACTAGACGACAATAATAGGTAAAGTCAGTAAGTCGTCAGTAATCAGTCAGTGAAGTCAGTCAAGTATTCAAGTAAAGCGATGGCTTCTTTACCAGAACGTGACCAATGGAATTTTGGAGGCAAGCCGAAAAAACATATTTTCGCACTGTTATTTTAATTCACCACACTCGTGCACCTTAATTAACCTACATCAATTAAAATTCCATCAACTTTATCAGATATAACTCAAAAATACACCAAGAAAGGAAAAATAAAACAAGAGCACAATATGTATTTTTCGACTTCCCGCCAAAAACTTGCATAAGATAAGTTTTGACATTATGTACCTATCAAAGTAATTGCCAGGATTTTTAATATACTATAAGTCTATGGATAGTACCTACTGCTAAGAAAAAGGATTTTTTTAAGATTTATGTCAAACTCATGTTTGACAAACAAAAATAATGCTAATGCTAATAATGATAAGATTTTTAACCCAATAAAAATACTCGATGTATAATTTTCAATGACTAAAATAAAAGAAGCATAAACAATGGTTCATTATTCTTATCAGTATAACAATGTAATCGTAAATTTTAAATAATTGAATACTTAATTCGTGATAATACTTTTACGTTGGGAAACGAGAAACGTTTCTCATTGATAAAATAAACATCGATTGTGACATTGACTTTAAGTATAAATAAGTGTTTCAAAAGAATACAAGGTCGATTACTGAATATTGTCGTGATGGCATTACAGACATTACAAATACTTTTACATTGAAATGACTGTGTAATTACATAATGAATATAATCAAGCGTTACTTTGCGGAGCTATATTGATATAAAGTACTTTGCAACAATCTGCAATCAGATCGTATGATGGTGTATACTTTTTTCATGCAATAGCACCTCCCTCCCTCCCACATAGGATACATGCACATGCAACAATAAAAAACATACACCAACACCATTATGGCCTACCACGTTTGGTGTTTGTTGGTAACTAAACTGAACTCAGAAGCACTACCTCGTTCAAGGTTATGCCTGACGGTACTCTTCTGCAAACACAGTACTATTGAGTTAATACGACATAAATAATATTCAACTTATTATCTTGGTATGAACTGTTTACCGAAACTACGGTACACATTGTTTTATTTTAGTCTGAATATTATTAAATTTAGAAAAAAGATTCGTAACATCTTGAATGCGATGTACGGATTAAGGTGTACGATTTGTTGGTTATTTAAATCAGCGCTTTAGAACTTCAAAGAATTAGCAAATTTATTAAATCGCCGTTTGATTATTTTACTCTTTTAAATCGCGATAGGTACATCGCGAAATTTGATATCATCGCATACTCTATAAGATGATTTGTCACGAAATTTTCCGTCAATCTCTAAATTATGGTTAGAACCCATTTTAGTAGCCATTAAAACACGTAGTACCTACTTATTATTATTTGATATTGGAAGCATTTACTAGATAAAAGCCACGCGCTATTTAATCGCTTGATTGCTTCGACCACATAACTAAAGAAGTACAGGCTTTTAACAAAATTAAATAGAGGTATGATTTGGTAAGAAGGATCAGCATGTGATACGAGTAGCTCTTGTGGTAGCTCCCACGGCACAGAAAATAATGAGATTACGTAAATGTTCTTCCATTTTAGTCATTTATATTCTGAGAATGCATGTAATCCATGAGAATATATTGAGAATAATCACAAATATAAACTTGTAATGCTTGAGTTACTTTTCAAGACAACGAAGAATTGGATTTGGAGGAAAATTTACTTGTTTCGTATGTTTTTTTTTCAACCTTTTTTATGTCCCTCTGCAGGGCACAGGTCACAAGTAAGAGGGATTAAGGCCATAGTACTCCAAGCTGGCCAAGTGCGGATTGGTCGACGTCATGCTTTCGAGAAATTATGAATTTATCTCAGGCAGGCAAGGCACCGTAATCAATTAGGTAAATATTACAATATTTTCCATCACCGTGGAGCAGCGATAAATGCGCACATTACAAATTCCTTTGTCAGAGGAGCCCGCCGAGGACTTGAAACCGGAATAAGTCGCGACGAAGACCGCGGTTTTTACTACTTGGCCATTGCTACTCGTGTTTGGTATGTTAGCCGCATAAAAATCAACATGGCTGTACGCGGGCGGATCTTTTAGAGAAGTAGTAGGAGACGATGCCCTGATTGGACGGTTCCTCGTATGACGTCATTGTCAGCCAATGACAAGCTGGCCTGATGATGCGTTACACTACTGGGAATGGTGTTAGCCTGCATCTGCGATGTAAGTGTTGACTGGAACAAGAACAGCCATTAGTCTTTATTGTTTTAATAAAAGTTGAAACAAGTTTTAATCTAATTAAAGTGTAATAAATAGTAATAAAGTGCATTATGCAAAATTGTAATGGATAATTTAAAGAATTACAAATTCAGTTCACTCAAAGTCGAAATACAAAATGGATAAGTACTTAATTGCGACTCTAATTTTCACAATTATAGCAAAAAGTGATGCGTCAAAAATTTTAGCGATATTCCCAACTCCGTCAATAAGTCATCATATAGTATTTCGTCCTCTTGTAAATGAGTTAGTGAAACGAGGACATGAAGTAGTTTTAATTACTCCAGACCCAGCATATTCAGCAGATGAAGCTCCACCGAAACTTACAAAAATAGATGTTCATAATGAATCATACCACCATATTATTATGAACAATAGAGCTGTAGTAGAGAATCAGAATGATTTGGTCACCCAATTAAGGATTATTATGAAGGCAGTTTTTGATATCCATGAAAGCCAGCTTCAAAATAAACTTGTAAAGGAGCTAATTGAGAATAAGAATAATAATACTTTTGATTTACTGCTTACTGAAACATATGTTAGAGCTGCTTTAGCTTTTTCCCATGTTTATAAAGCACCAGTGATTTCCATAAGTTCCTGTAGCCCAATGTCTGAAATTAATGCAATAATGGGAATTCCTTATCATCCTTTTTTATACCCAAATATTCCACATCAAAGGCTTTACAATCTTACTTATTGGGAAAAAATTAAACAACTGTACATACGTTATTATTGGGAATACAATTACGATACATTTAAAATAGAAGAAATGAAAATGCTGAAAAAATATTTTGGACCAGAGTTACCATCATACGATGAGCTGTTTAATAATGTTCATATGTATTTGCAAAATGTTAATTCTTATTTTATGGACAACATTCCGGTACCACCTAGTGTTATTTATACGGGAGGATTACACCTAAAAACAGCAAAATCGTTACCAAAGGTATAAAAGATTTTATATTCATAATCTATTAATTTCTTTCTTTATTTACAAAGTACATAAAAATGTAAATTTTTTGAAGTGAAAACTTCTTTAGCGGCGTTGTGCACTTTTTTGGGATGGGTAAAAAATAAAATGTTAAACTCGCGTCAGGATACGTGGCCTAATCGAATATACGTAAGATGGAGGGGTGACAGCTGATAACGGCTCGACTGTCTATACCTGTAAAATTCGTTTATATCGAGTATTTAAAATGTGGACATTGCACAAAGTGCATCTATTAATGAAAAAAGTGAAAGAAAATGAGTGAGTACTATATTAAAATACTAGATGAAAAATAATACTGAAAATAAAAGCAATTCGTGCGAAATTATTCCCTAACCATTCCAAAATATCAAAAATGCACAACGTAGATGTTCAAGTTTTCACTTCTGCCGGCACTACCGGAGTGCAACCCGTTTTTACATAAGTCAACATGGCTGCAACACTTTTCGCGTCCCACTGCTGCGCTCGGGTGTCTCTTTAATACGACTATTATTAGGGAGGCCTGGAGCTTACCCTACCATGCTGCTCCAATACGGGTTGGTGGAGATGCGAATTAGTGGCGAACTCGCTGTCGGATGTTTTCAAACCGCCCATAAGGCCTCCGACAAGGCTTAACAACTGGTATCTATCGATAAAAAATCGGGAAATACTGCTTTATGTGCCTTCCGAAGCACGGAAACGCGCATAAAATTTTTGCCACTAGCGGTCACATATCTCACACCTGCTCGTTTGGATTAACTGGATAGATATATAGGACTGGATAGATAGCTTACGTTCTACGCTGGCTGCCGTGCCATGCGCACTTCCCATAAGCCAACATATAAGTTGTTTTGTCAAGAAAAATGTTTCAAGTTCTGAGTACCCATTAAGTTCTAACTTTTATTTTGTTATCATTTCAGGATCTTGAATTATATTTGAACAATTCTATAAACGGTGTGATTTATGTCAGTTTTGGTACAAATGTGAAAACATCAGTACTACCTCCCAAAAAGATTCAATTGATGTCAAATGTTTTTTCTAACGTATCTTACGATATCTTATGGAAAATGGACACACACGAACTTCGAGGAATACCCGATAACATTAAAATTTCTACGTGGTTACCTCAAGCAGATTTACTCAGTAAGTTTCATAAAAGATTTTAAATAAATCTATTTCTAATGAACAAAAAGTTATAAGAGAACTATCTAACTATCCATACTCATGTCATAAATGTAAAAGTACTTGTATGTTTGAACTTTTTAAACGTCGCATCTGTGCTATGGATTGTATAGAGATACTTGGGAGCCGAGTGATATAGAATACTTTTTTCCCAGCCAAAATATATAATTCCAACGAGACGTATAGTCAATGTGGGCATATCCTCGGACCGACAGTTTTGATTAATTAATCCATCAAATAGTATCGTGAGCCCTCTGAAATTTACTTTTGTTCACAGATCTACTATTTCTTTCACCATTTCATCCAATTTATCCATACCTTATTAAAGTCTTCTTTTCATTTATCAGTTCATCTACTCACTAAGCCATAGTTCTCACGATTGAAATCATGCGTTTTAGCATTTACTTATAGCTTTAAAATTATTAGGGAATTATCTGGTTCAAATTCAAGATAATATAATTTTTTTATTCGATTTATTTTTTAGAACATCCTAAAGTTAAGGCTTTTGTGACACAAGCTGGTCTACAATCTACGGACGAAGCTATAGATGCGGGAGTCCCGTTAATTGGCATACCATTTATTATTGATCAATGGTTTAATGCTGAAAAATACGTCAAACACAAAATCGGCTTATATCTTAACTGGGATACTCTTACCGAGACAGACCTGATGGCAGCTATTACAACTGTAACTGAGAATCCAAGGTAATTAATCAATATCTGATAGTTTGAACATGTTCTAAGAAATTATGATGATAACCTCATGATAATTTAATTTAATCGTTAAATATGAGTATGATGTAAGCTATGTCAAAAATCCTGATATGAACCGAACTGATACATTAACTCAAATGTATTGAAACTGAAATAAATTATAATACCGTATACTAGCTAACCCGGTAGACGTTGTTCTGCCTTAAAGTATCAGAAATAAAATACCTAATATTGCGAGTATAAATTGAGATGTAAGCTATCCTTTCTTTCAAGTTGGATCAAACTGCACACGGTGTGCAAATTTTATTAAAATCGGTTAAGTAGTTTAGGAGTCCATCGCGCACAAACACGTGACACGTAATTTATATATTTAAGATATAGAAAAAGTTTAACGTACTTGTAACGGTCAGCACTTGGTTCTTCGAAAGAAAACACTAGTTTTATAGTGGAACTTTATTACGGATAAATCTTGAATCGAAAATAGAAAAGACATGAAAGCTACGACAACCAACGAAAGACAAAGACAACGTGACCAAAGAAAAAATTTAAAAACATAGAAAAGTTTATACATAATTTAATGTTTCGCCTACAATACTGTATAATCGCTGCTTCGCATTTCATTTCAGTTATCGAGAAAATATAATGCGATATCGAGCAATCATAAATGATCAACCTCAAACGTCGTTGGAGCGCGCCACCTGGTGGATTGAGTATGTACTTCGTCACGGCGGAGCGCGACATCTGAGGGCGCCTGCCGCTAATATGTCCTGGGCAGAGTACTATGAACTAAATCTTGTTTTAACTGTTGTATTCATTTTTATAGTAATATTGGTGTCCTTGTTATCATTACTTTACTTCGTAATAATATGGCTCGGAAAGACCGTAAGTAAAGTCTTTACAAGAAGTATAAAGACAAAAATGTTAATAAAAAAGAAAATATAAAATAAAAGAAAGAAAAGATTCAATGAATATTACATTAAATATTTTTATTTGATGTAAGTAATGTAAAATATTTTTATTTAATGTAATATTTATATACTAGCTTTCCACTCGTGGCTTCGCTCGGGCGGTGGTCGTGTTAATCCATTAGAATTTTTATTCCCATGTAGGTTAAAATTTCAAATTTTCTTCAGAAATACCCTATATTCAAAATCAATAAAGAGATAAAAAAAAATTGAAATATTTGTCTTTCGTTTTGCCTGTCATTAGATTTTCACGAGAATCTTAAGCGTAACTTCAGGAGCTATCCTACGGGGCTATGAGTGTGAAACTACGTTCAGAAGCTACGTAGGTACAAATATACAAAATAATTATCCTAACAGTGACTCTGGCGAGAACTACTAGTTGTTAAAGTTTGTGAATAATTTGAGTCTCTGATTTACATATGACATAGAAGACACGTATGAATTATTACAGAAAATTATGCAGAAATATCTAAAAATAAAACTGATTATTGATTTACAACCCAATAACATATTGATTATTATATTGGTTAATATTGCCCATATCAGGTGCGGCTGTTATCCGTTTGAGGTCTTAGACTATTTAAAAATAATACTGTGCGAAAAACAAAGCGAGGCCTTACTTCTTTGATCTGAGGTCCATATTGAGGTAAAACAATTCTATTTCAATACAAAAGGCAGGCGAATTACGAAAGAAAATAAAATTTCAGCGACAGTTCGGTTGACATCCTCGTCGCGCGTGAACTGAATAGAGAGTTGTTCATATGCTACGTAGGTCTGCAGTTTTGTCGATTTTTGACATGGATTGCCATGGCTATCTTATTGTAACTTTTTTACCTTTTATCAGAGCGGCGATAGCCGAGTGGTAAAAGACCGCGGTCTCCAACACGACCGATACCGGGTTCAAAATCTCGGCGCGCACCTCTGACAAAGAAATTTCTAATGTGCGCATTTATTGTTGCTCCACGGCGATGGAAAATATTGTGATGTTCAATTGATTACGAGATTTTCTCCATCGCTGTGCATGCCTGAGAGAAACTGATAATTTCTCGAAAGCATGACGTCCATCAATCCGCACTTCACAAGTGATAGGAGACCTGTGTCCAGCAGTGGGACATAAAAAAGCTTGAGAAAAAATTGTGATCCTTTCTACCACAGGGCCAGCCTTGGCCTTCTGGCCAAGTGCGGATTGGTGGACATCATGCCTTTGAAAAATTATGAACTTCTTCCAGACATGCACGGAAGAAAAACATCTTTGTGTTGGAGACCGCGCTCTTTACCACTTGGCCATCGCTGCTTACTTATAATGATTATTAATAACGGATTTTACCAGTAGATAGCGTGATTCTTGAGGTGTAAGTCCTTGTAGCTTTGGAATTAAGAATAGAGCTACGGTATCGCCTGCCTAATCGTAAGAGGCGACTAAAAGGGGACTTTCGGGGTTATGGGCGGTGTGAGTGGAAGCTCAATCCGTCCAGCCAGCAGCCCCGGGAAGGACGGCGGTGTGTGCGTGGTCCCATGCTGCCGTAAGCATCGAGAGGTACAGGAGAGCATATCTGCTCTCCCAAAGATGGGCCCATTCTGGGCGCCGCGCGTGGAGTTCACCGGTGTGTTCCACTGGAGATCCCGGAGTCCGCCCCAAGCGTAGAGGCAGGCTACCGGGGTTGAAAGGGGTCCATAGGGGGTTTTAGTGCGGTCAAGTCCCACATAACCCGGTATCCTCTCCCAAGGTACCGGGTAACTTTTGAAGGTTTCCCCTTATACAAAAAATGGCGTAGCAAGTGAAAACTATTATCTAAGATGTGCTCATATTTTGATTTTATTTATTGATGTATTTGAGTTGTATTTGATAAAGTTGCACAGTTAATGACAGTGTACGAGTGATGTGAAATAAAATACCAGTGCGTAAACGTCAAAGTCTTCAAAAATCCATCGGACACGTTCTGGTTTTTGTAGCAATCGTTGTACTTGAACATCTGACTGACTAAACTGACTGATAACCGACGACTTATTCTTTTTTTCTGTTTTTTTCTGTTACTACTAACTGATGCAAAATTTATATTTGACGCTGGCAATATGCACAGAGTTTGCTATACCTTTTTTTTTGGTATCGGGGGGAAACCTTCAAAAGTTACCCGACACCTTGGGAGAGGATACCGGGTTATGTGGGATTTGACCGCACTAAAACCCCCTCAGTGGCCTGCCTCTGCGTTTGTGAGGACTCCGGGATCTCCATAGGAACGCACCGGTGTCCTCCACGCGCGGCGCCCTAGAACGGGCCCATCTTCGGGTGAGCATATGTGCTCTCCTGCACCTTCAGGTGTTCACGGCGGCATGCGGCCACGCATACACCGCCGTCCCTCCCGGGGCTGCTAGCTGGACGGGTCAAGCTCCCAATCTTACCGTCCGCATCCCTGGAAGCCCCCTTTTAGTCGCCTCTTACGATCAGGCAGGGGATACCGTAGCTCTATTCTTAATCCCGAAGCTACAGGGACAGAGTTTGCTATACCTACCATTCTTGAAAAACTATCGACCAGACAGTCAATAGTCAGTTTTATTCGCATCGCTTAAAAAAAGCGCAAACTTCACCACTTTACTTCCGGTTCCTCAGAGGTGAAAAGACCCGTACAAAAATCCGACGTCGCTGAACAAAATCTAGGCGCCATGATTACACGGAGATAGCAAATTACGCGAAGGAAGCGAGCAAATGAAGCGAGAATACGATTATTTTGCTCGGGGACTTTCGAAAATTTATACGAAATGTTCGCTTTTACTTAACGGTGGATGGTGCGTTGACAGGAACGGGAAAGGCGGAAGCGGGAATTCGCTGCGCAGAATGTGAGAAAAAACAGCATTTCTTTTAAAATTTTATGAAGCATTTACTTCTTTATGGATTCACTTGCGATGGAAAGTGGCTATTACTGGTATTTTTAAGAATAAAAGTAAAACACACTTTTAGGAATCACAGACATTTTTTCATATATAATAAACACGTGGTCTAGTGGGACAATATAAAGGTTAAGCAGTACAGAAATTTCGTAATACCAACTTAAAAATTCGGGCGATATTACGAAGTACCGTACTGCATTTTCTTCTTTGTCACCCCTTTAATGCCTCCTAAAAGTTTTAGGAACGCGATTTTGTGTGTGGCCGGCCACTGCACCTTTCCAGAGTTGGTTCACGGCAGAAGTGGGTGCAGCGGTGGTACTTCCCCGGACAAACCATAATAGTTCTACCACTTACATTCTAGGATATCCAAATTATGGAGTTAGACATGCATGCATGCCTGCATTATTTTAAGTGAATGGCACTAAATTAATGGTTTCTTTTACTAGAATAAATACTAGTTCTAAATTACTCTTTTTCTTAAAAGCTTTCAAGAAGAAACGAATAAGGCATTTGTAAAAGTAAAAAGAAAACAAAATACACACTATAGATACTTCTTATTAAATAATGTAAAACATCTTGTGGTCCCATTTTGGAAAAGGAAACATGCGAAAGTGGAGACGCACTATTATTTTAAGATATTCAATATTGGCTGTAGCTGCTTGTAAAGCATATAATAGAATGGCAGTTCTCCCTACTAACTAGTAACTAACTAAAAATCTTGTAATCCGCACATTCTTAAATTAACGCAAAAACCCATACTAACAGCGGTTTCTGAAGCATTTTATATCTATTTTAGAGAAGCCGAACATAATAATTCATAACTCGCTCCGTTCCCCACTGTATCATCACCCAGAATCGCCAAATGATGCAAATTAGCATATCTGTGATTCAGGTCGGTCTGCATTTGTTTATTTGTCGCATAATTTGCCACTTTCTTGTTTCAACGAATTTCATTATATTGTTTATGATTTGAGTTGCTTCAGTATTTTGCATTTGCCACTTGAATATTCAGTGGTCTGCTTATATTACGGTTATAAGCCTTATTTGCTTCTTGTACAAGTTTATTTTTGAGGGCACTGTTAGCGATGTTTGCCAAGAGGCCGAATTCTGATGAGGTTTCAGGGTGTTAGTCGTTAAGCTGTCTTATGGAAATTGTCGTTATAAGACCTTTTTCTTACATTTTGCTTCTGTTTAGAAGTTAATGTACTGTTAACAGCATTTTTTTTAAAGAGCTTAAAAAAAGAATTAAATGAAATAAATAAGAAACTCACTGAAATGTAGGTATTACAATCTTAATTATATTTACTTAATAAAACTTTTATTTTTGTTAGCAATGATAAAAAAATTAAAATTATCAAATACAAATGTGGAGAAAAGCGTAATGAGTAATTAA
The DNA here is from genome assembly GCA_911387765.1 of Pyrgus malvae. Classification (NCBI taxonomy): domain Eukaryota; kingdom Metazoa; phylum Arthropoda; class Insecta; order Lepidoptera; family Hesperiidae; genus Pyrgus; species Pyrgus malvae. Next base: position 11,420,376 of record OU426969.1, read on the forward strand.
ACCCTGTAATATGTACATTTATTTTCACATTTCCAACCCTTTTTAGGTGTCCATTCACAAGTGAGAGAAATATAGTCTATAGACCACAACACTGGCCAAGTGCGAATTGATGATCATGCACATTTAAACTTATAAATCCGTACTCCGTATTAATATTATAAATTCAAAAGTAACTCTGTCTGTATCTTTCTGTCTGTCTGTCTGCTACGCTTTCCCGCTTAAACTACTGAACCAATTTTAATGAAATATGGAACACAGATAGAGTGGACCTTGGGAAAGGACATAGGATGGTTTTTATCCTACGGGAACCTTTAAAATGAGTCCACGCGGGCGAAGCCGCAACGGAAGGCTAGTTACATAAGGTATAATCTTTTTTTTTAATACAAACTGATTTTGTATTAGGTATAAATATTTTTTCGTTGTATTTTTATTACTATTACTTTCATGTTTTTCTTACTCCTATGCTTCGAAATTGTTACCTTGTAGCATATCCGAAAATACTTCGCACTTCACCTTCTTGATACGATTACTGCGAAAGCTTTGTCAGCGAACTCACCCCTAAGCCTGAATGGGGGATGATTTCATAATGCGTGATTTTTTTGTCGAGTAAAATATTTTGTAAGAAATCTCTTGTTCATGACGTAAACACAATTGAGATTTTTTTTCCGAAATTTTATTTTGGTTTATGGATAAAAAATAAAAAAGGTGAACATTTAAAAATGATTTATAAAGTAAATAATAATAATAATCTACAACTAAAAATAAAAGTACTTATATACCAATTAATGTAAAAAACTGCATCCAAATTACTGTCCTGAGGGTGTGTGCCCAGAATGCTGGCAACATTACCGTGTTGAATAGCCAAAGCTATTCTTTGACTGAGGTAAGTGCCAGACCTTTGGTCACCTTTTGCCTGGATCAATAGTCTGGATAAATGCTTAATAAAAACTTTAGCATCTGAAAAGTTTAGTATGGCCTTTAGCGTTTTATGGAATTATGGTTATACAAATTTTAATCTTGTGTACGTGAGGCAGTTCCAATTTTATTTAAGCTTACACCCTTGGAATTTGTATAGGCGACCTCTTAGTTACTTAAGGTTGATCATTGGAATTTAAAGTCTGCAAAGGTGATATATTGTGAATATCCTTTTCAGGTATATTTTGACTACGACCCCAAGTAGCTTTGCTTTGGCTTATAAGCAAATATAAATGGACTGTAAAGAAAAATTTAGAGCATTTTATTTATTACTGAGGTGTAAGTAGGTTACATGAGCTAGCTAGCACAAATGCAATTAAAGCTACATAAAATGGAAAAAACATTTATTTAAATTACAAAATGTTTCCAATAGACCTGATTACGGCATGACATATTAGCCATTATATTATATTTAGAAATTATTTTGTGTATTCGCTTAAGCCAGCTTACGTAATTATAAAGCGATTCACATAATATAATTAATATTAAACATAAACATAGTCCACGCACGATTTCCAACGTCGTGGACCATAGTCACTATACACTGACAATACCATGACAAACCAAAGATTTCTATCATTTTTCAGGCGCTGACGACTACGACATTTACTTATGTTTTCATTAAATATTATTTAACAGATAGGTCAAACAATATAACACCGTTTTCCTTATAAATGTACCTAACAAAAAAAATTAAAAGAAGAATAGCAAAGCAACAAGTTAGAAAGGATAACCAAAGTTACGAAGAAAAACATCAGACTTTCAGGAAACGTTCAGGAAATAATAAGTAAAACATGCAGAAAACACTTTGCTATTGAGAAAAGAAAGGCGCTTCTATCAGTATGAAAATAGGTAAATTTTAATGTAAAGACTCTAAAACTTACACAAATTCATTTTTATGTTCTGACATAAAAACTGCATCCATCTGCCACGGGGAAACAATAATATATTATTTTCATAAATAATTAGGACTGCCATCATTATCATCATTAATATCATTACAGCACCATTGCTCTCCGAATGACGGCCTCGTTGGGCGCCTCCATTGGGCGCCGCGCCTGGACTTACCGGAATTTTCCCAAGGAATTTTTAGAGCAGTATAAATGTGACATTACCCGGTATCTCTGCCAAATATTATTTTCATAAGTTATTAGGACCTCAAATCTTACTGTCATCATTATAGCACCATTGCTCTCCGGATGACGGCCTCGTTGGGCACCTCCATTGGGTGCTGCGCGTGGATTTACCGGAGTTTTCCCAAAGAGTTTTTGGAGCAGTATCAATGTGACACTATCCTGTATCTCTGCCAAATATTATTTTCATAATTTATTAGGACCTCAAATCTTATTGTCATCATTATAGCACCATTGCTCTCCGGATGATGGCCTCGTTGGGCGTCTCCAAGGGCGTCGCGCGTGGACTTATCGGAGTTTACCCGAGGAGGTTTTAGAGCAGTATAAGTGTGACATTACTTGGTATCTCTGCCAAAAATCCTCAACGTACATCCCTGGTCAAACATAATGCCTCGGATATTTATGATAATGCCTGTGGCATGTGTATAAAACGCTATAATAATCTTCAAGACGAAATGAAAAAAATACCATACAAATTATTTAAAATAAGGCTAAAACTACAGTTAAATTTTTATAACGTAAAGGAATATTTTGACCATAAATTTATATAATGTATAGCTAAATCTATAGTGTTAGTAGTAAGTATTCAATTTATAAAATGTTTAAAATCAGCAATATATTTAATATTATGTAATTCATTTCAAATTATTAGAAACTAGCTGTGCCCGCGACGTCGTCCGCGTGAATAAAGATTTGTATAAAAGGGATTGATAAAAGATTAAAGATTATTTATTTGCAATGAATAAGTAGTAGGTAGAAGCGCGCATGGCCCGGCGGCTAGCGTAGAACGCAAGCGATCTATGCAGCTGAGCCAAACGGGCGCGGTCGGGTGTGGGATGGGTGACCGCTAGTAGCAAAAAATATCATGCGCGTTTCCGTGCTTCGGAGGACACGTTAAGCCGTCGGTCCCGGTGGTTATCGATAGATAACAGTCGTCAAACCTTGTCGGAGGCCTTTGGGCGGTTTGAAAACATTCGATAGCGGGTGGGCCACTAACCCGCATCTCCACCAATCCGAATTGGAGCAGCGTGGTGGAGTAAGCTCCAGGCCTCCCCAATAAGGGGGAGACACCCGTGCCCAGCAGTGGGACGCAAAAAGGGTTGCAGCCAAATAGTAGGTAGATTATTCTTACATATAGTAAAATCACTTACAATACAATGTTTTTTTCTAAATTTATTTTTTCTAAATCCTTCAAACCTAAAACAGTAAGGACTGCTTACTGTACGCAGTTTTTACTATCCACTTTTCGCACGCTTCGCTTTTCTCGCGCAATCAGATACATATATGATATACAAATATATAGCTCGGTTATTAAAGTTAAGAGATACATACGTAGTACTGCTGTGCCCGTGGCTTCATCTATGTTAAAAATAGTATCCTTAGTAAATTGGGTGAATTTATACCTACTGCAAAGAATGCATAGACTCATTCTATATACAAAGCTTTAACCTACTGCAGAAAAGAGGTGCACTATACAACTACTTGTAGTTGGGAGATATTTCTAAACATACGCGTGTTTAGGATTAAACAATCGGAAAAATTGTAAGGCCAATTAATAGACTGTAGGTTTAAAGCTTGCGGACAGCAGTTTGGTCATAAGTCATAACTCATATAACATTGTGAAAACTAAAGCAGGCAGGGTCTCTACACAGTGTGCTATCTGTATTTGGAAATAAATAATCTTTAAAGAATATTTAATATCTCCATCAACCAACGTGCGTGGATAAGCCCGTACGCAATAAAGAGATGCAAAAAATGAGTTATCATTGGTCCAATTAACAATGTTCAGCATCATACGTATACCCAACGGGACAACCCGCGTAGCGCAATGTTTACCATGTTGGACTGCTAATCGAAGGGTCAAGAGTTCGAATCCCGGCGAAGCAGAAATTTCAATGATGACTTTAAATTTCTTTTCTCGGTCTGGGTGTTTGTGTTTCTGTCTCTGTGTGTGTTCATGGCACCCACGACATAGGTTATATCTACCCTACTGTGAGGCGTTATTTTTTATTTTATTTTTTACACAATGTACCTATTTTTATTAGACTTTAGGCTTTTATTTGAAATTATCTCCATCGATTAACTTTGGAGAAGAAATGAATATTGCTCAATAACACCATCTACCGTATAACTTTTAAACTTCGTTGTTGGTAAATTGAATGTCAAATTACCAAATACCTAGGTAGATATTGAGATTAACAGTTGGTTCAGTAAAAATTTAACTATTCGTCACCTAGATGTCTGCAGTAATCTCGTTTTGTTACGGCTTTGTACAATCTGTATGAAAGTTTAGATTCTATATCTTACAACCTTAATGCTGGATGCATTGAGGTTTTAATATTTGGATTTCGGTTCGTCGGAGCTTGAGGCCTCCTCAATATTGGGAGAGCTCCATGCCCAGCAGTGGAACGCTAAAAAAGGTTGCAGCCTGATAAAATGCAACGATAACAGTCGTTTCAGCTGCAGCCTGTTCATAATCTTCCAACCCAAAAGAAGACTAATAAGCTGAGCAAGTAACTCAATAGAGCCTGTGATGTAAAGTTCGGCGGCGGTAAGGCTCGCGATGCGCTTATTAGGTACCTATAGTCTAGCCATACTTGGCCAACGAAAGAAAATACAGTAAGCTGATCTAAGTATATTTAATAAAGTCGACAATATTAGTGAGAGTTCAACATAATTCTACTTAAATTTAAACTTTTATTTATGGTTTTGAATGGGCTGTTACCGAAACTTTCATACAAAATCCCCAAAGTGCCTTTTAAGTTTATGTCGCGTATTGTGTAAATGAACATAACTTTTTTGTTTATCACCCGATTGATATGAAATACACACTCATGTTATGGAAATTCATTCAACAATATATCATTAAACACATCATTCAAAGAAGGGAAAAGAATTTGAGAATGAAATATTAAGTTAAGGTTAATTATTGTACGCTTGAGATACCAACTTTCGAATCCATTTTATTTGCTATTGAGGGGTAGTTTTGAAAAAAGCTTAAATAGAATTCTTACTATGTTAGTAAAGATTACAAATACAAAATTATAAGTAAAATACTCTGCACAAAAATATTCTGTACATCAAGTTTCGACACTCAATTTTCAAAGAGTTTCAAAGAAAATTGACATTTAAAGGGTGAATTTCGGGAAATGCTGAAACACGTATTCTTTTATTTTGGTTAGAAAATATTTATACCAAATTTCAAGAAAATCTATTGAAAAAATCCAAGTTTTCCATCATTTCACACCCTTAAAGGGTGATTTTTAAAATTATCTATAGCCTAAATGTTAGCGAGGACTAATATATATAAAACAAAAAAAGTTTCATCAAAATCCGTTCAGTAGTTTTTGCGTGAAAAGCTAACAACAGACAGACAGACAGACAGACAGACAGACAGACAGACAGACAGACAGACAGACAGACAATAATTTCAAAACTTATATTTTTAGCTTCTGTTACTTATAAAAAGACCCCTAGAAGTATTTTTTTTAATTTATATGCAATGTACAGAATTGACCCTGCTTACAGTTTTATTATATGTATAGATTAGTTAATGTTAATTATATTGTTATGAAATTAGCTAATGTTAAAATATTGTTAATTAAGCTCTAGACTACTGGCCAAAGTCAACTATAGTAACTTACCTCCCATATCGTTCAACAACAGTGAGATACCACTGAGTGAATCAGTAAGAAACCTCGGATTATACATTGATAAGACCTTGAGCTGGAGAACACACATTGCCGAAATTAGCCGTAAAGTTGTTGCAGCGCTCCGATCTCTCGGTCGTCTAAAACATTTTCTTCCGTTGAATACGAAGCGTATGCTTATCCAGTCCCTTGTGCTGCCCATAATCGATTATGCAGATGTGTGTTACCCTGATCTATCAGAAGAACTTCTTAACAAACTAGAACGCCTCCTTAACAATTGCATCCGGTACATCTTCGGTTTACGTAAGTTTGACCATATATCCAATTACAGAGACCAGCTTAAATGGCTACCAATTCGACAAAGGCGTCATTCTAGGATATTATCCCTTCTGTACTCTATTTTGAATGATCCATACTCTCCAACTTACCTAAAGCAAAATTTTCATTATCGTTACACATCACTGAATAGAGTACTTCGTTCTTCTGAAAACTTAAACATGGAAATTCCACCTATCAAATCCTGTTTCTATCAAAATTCTTTTACATGTCAGGCAATATCACTCTGGAACGCCCTGCCAGTCGAAATTAAAAAAGCGCCTTCCAAAAATGTATTCAAAAGATTGGTCCGAGAATTGTATTTGAAGTCAGTTACCAACAGTAACTAATCTCGTCTCTGTCTATCACCTTTCATCATTTATAAGTGTATTTTTTATGTATTATATTTGTATGTATATATTATTATATGTGAATATATATTATTTTCTTATATTTATAATTATAATGTAAGATATCCTATTTTTGTAGTTTATAATATAATTTATGTGTGTATTATGTATCTATTATTATGTTTATATGTTCAGTAGACATAGTTATTTAAGAATAATTTAAATGTTGATAAGCACACTTTAGATATAGTTCGCGGTAAAATTTTGTTACGTTAATATGATATTGTTGCCACCTACTAAAAATTCTCACCATCAGCCAGGGTTGACTGGTAGAGAATGCCTCCAGGCATTAAGTCCGCCCTTTGTACAACCTTTTTGCTGTTGTAACAATAAAGTATAAATAAAAAAAAAATGTTATATTAATATATAATATAATATATAATAAATTTGCATGCTATTGACTAGCTGAATATGTAGTCCTAAAATTTGTAACTTTACCTGTTACTAAGAAGAATTTTGATATAAGTAACATATTCATGCAAAATGAAATATTCTATTCTAAAATGTCCCAATACCAAAAATAAGGGTCGACGCGCCAGTGCGAGTTTATAGCGAGAAATGTTATTCGATTATCGAATAAAAAAGACCTGATAAAATCTACTAATAATATATTTGATTAGGAAACAAACCACTCAGCAAATTGGAGGATTCCAAATAAGATCCGAAAATTTCCCATATTGTGAAACGTAAAAATCTATTTGTAACGTTCGTAAGACGTGGAAAAGAGAAATTTTGCTTTGCACAGATTGCCATCTGGGGCCGCAAATAAAAAGAACAAGACAAGGCAAGATTTTTAAGTAAATTTATTTTTAATATGTTTCATTTCGATTAAATAATTTAGGGCACTGATAGCCGAGCAGTCTCCGACACGGGTCATACTCCGGCGCTATCGTAAAGTCGTTAAAACTTATCGAAAGCCTTTTGAGTGTCGATGAAGGGACTCGTGACATAGCTATTGCGTACGTAGTAACTAACTAAAAGATTCGACGACTTACGAGCGTTCTCATAAAAATTTATAAATATAAAACTAAAATAATATAAGTTTCTCAAAGGATTATCACAAAAAACGATGACTTTTAATGATGTAATTTACATGAAGTTTCAGCGAGAGATTCCAGTTTATATCGTTATCGGGTCCCCTTCACAAGTTATCCGTACGAATGACAAGAAAAGTAACAATGAAAGCGTCGTATACTGGATTTAATATTGGCTCCCACCGTATCGTTTCTTGAAGCTATGAAAGTCGCGAATGAAATGAACGACTTACATAAAATCGTTTTATGTAAGTCATTCATTTCATTTAAAAACAATTTGGTGTGTATATAACTTGTGCTTTAATAGCCGTCCGTCAAAGCACGTATGGCCCTGGGGCTAGTGTAGAACGCTAACGTTCTTCTTTATTTTTTACTAGTGACCGCCCGCGACTTCGTCAGCGTAGACTTTAATTTTAGATTTTTCTCCGTATCACATCAGCTATCTGCCAGTGAAAGTCCCGTAAAAATCGGTCCAGCCGATTCATAGAGTAGCCGGAACAAACAGACAGATAGACAGACAAACAAAAATTGTAAAAAATGTTATTTTGGTATATGTACCGTTTACACATTCATATGAAGGTAGTAAAAAGCGGTTATGTTAATATTACAAACAGACACTCCAATTTTCTTTATTTATATAAGTATAATAATAATATTATATTATTATTAAAATAGTGTTCCCCAGCCAAACTATATAAGCTTAACCACGTGCCTTTGGTGACTATACTACTTTTTAGCCACGTGCGTTTTTTACCTTGGGGCCATGATAAATTATATTTTCGTCTAGCTTATAGCCTTGTTTCTCGTGTATTGACATTTAAAATACTAAGTGTTCCCCAGCCAAACTATAAAGCTTAACTACTTGTTAGTTTAAAAAACAAACTCTGTATTTTTTCTACGAAAATAAGTAAAAAACCAACTAAAAAACATAAACATTCAAGATATATATTTCTTAAGGTCAGACTCAAAACTGCCACATTTTAAAGAAGGGTTAGTCAACATTTGACATTATGATGGAGTTTAGAATGAATTCTCCAATATGTTGACAATAGCGACACTCTTCGACGGGGCTAGACATTTTATTAAAACTTAAGATGTTTGCGCAAACTTCAATATGATATTGAGATATCTACGTCCGAGTTTGAACTTGCCTGTCCTTATGTTCAGAGCTTCTGGTTTTTACCGACTTCCAAAAGAAGGAGGTACTGTATTCGGCTGTATGTTTTTTTTTTTTTTATATATGTTCACCGATTACTCCGCCGTTTGTGGACCGATTTTCAAAATTCTTTTTTTGTTCGTATGCTTATACTCCCGAGGTAGTCCCATTGTCACCAAATCAGGATCTGATGATGGGATCCCAGGGAAATCGAGGGGAACTCTCAAATTTTATAGGCACATACATTGATTTTCTTATAGTTTCTGAAGCATAAGAGATATTTACGTATAGAAATCATCATCTCATGTTGCTGAGCTGATGATGGAAGGTACTGCGACAGTGAGGAGTTGAGAGCAAATTCTTTCAATAAATAGTTTTTTATTCGAAATCTTACATTCCCCAGGTGGTCCAACTGTCACCAAGTCAAAGTCTGATGAGGGGATCCCAGAGAAATCGAAGGGAACATTAAAATTTTAAAGCACAACAAATGATTTTCATATTTTTACAAAGCAAAACAGACATTTGTGTATAATTATCGTCATATCATGTTGCTGAACTGATGATGGAAGGTACTACGACGGTTAGGAGTTGAGAGCAAATTCTTTCAATAAATGGTTTTTTGTTCGAAATCTTACATTCCTGAGGTGGTCCAACTGTCACCATGTCAAAATCTAATGATGTGATATTAGGGAAATCGAGGGAAACACTGAAACGTAATAGGCACACACATTCTTTTAGTCATATTTTTAACATAATACAAATATTTATGTCTGGTAATTATCACCTGCTGTTGCTTAACTGATGATTGAAGGTACAACTCCTCAACGGTTAGGAGCTGAGAGCAAATTCTTTCTTTAATTTATACGTTCAGGTGGACTGATAGTAGTTTTCTTTCAGACTTTTAGATGGCTATTAGATAAATCTGTTTAAAGTTTAGAAGTTAAGTGAATTTTTTTTCCAATTATGCTAATACATACAGAATTATTAAAATTACTAAAAAGAGTGAAATAAATTAAGTTTTTAACAAAAAAATAGAACCGACTTCAAACGGTAAAAAATAAAATTGTTCAGTACCTACTTCTTCTTGCTTATGGTAATGACTCTTAAAACTATTTTTGAAGTCGGGCCCTTAGTGAAATGTCCTGTCTTAGTAAATATAGTGTACCTTTCGTTCTGAATGGGCACCGACTCCAATATAGTTTTAACAGTCATTACCATAAGCAAGAAGAAGTAGGTACTGTCCCACTGTCTGTACTGTCGGTGCCAATTTAGAACGAATGGTACGACATTTACTAAGGGCCCGACTCCAGAAATAGTTTTAAGAGTCATTACCATAAGCAAGAAGAAGTAGGTACTGAACAATTTTATTTTTTACCGTTTGAAGTCGGTTCTATTTTTTTGTTAAAAACTTAATTTTCTTACACGAAATACAATAGTCGTGTAGTTTAAACACTGATTTCCGATATCCCCGATTCTAACCCCGGAGCAAATCTCCTATTGAAAGTGAGAGGTATTTAGGACATAGTCCATCAACCTGGCCAAGTTCGGATTGGTTAACATAATGCCTTCGAGAATAATTTCTCGAATTTCATTAGTTACCGCATACATGCACGATGATAACCGTCGTAAGTAATAAAAAATCATAATATTTTTTTAATGCGAGTATCAATCACCGTGGAGCAGTGACAAATACACACTTAGCAATTTATTTGTCAGAGGTGGGAGCCCGGCAGCGTTGCCAGACGTCCTGATTTTGGCGGGACGTCCCTATTTTTAAATTACAATTAAATATCTCGCGCGGGACTATCGCTTTTCGGTGATAACTCGACCATCATGCACCAGCAAGTTCAACAGTTTACAAAAAAGATACCAGGAATATGTTTGAACTAGTGTATTTTCATTTTACATATCCCAACATCAAACTGCTGTTTTGCTGTATTTCATAAAAATATGGTTCAAAAAGGCTGTGAACAAATAAATTACCAGAATTAGCAAGACAAAAATGTCATGACGTATTGTAACGAACTCATGTGTGTTATTCATCTTGAAATAAATGTAATGTAAAATTCAAAAAATATCAAATACTTTTTTCTTATAATACGTGACTGGAGTAACTAACTAAAAATAACTTTTAATTTTTTTTTTTCATTTTTTTATAATGGCATCGCAAACTCTGTGCATATTGCCAGCGTCATGTATAATTTTTGCATCACTTAATGGTCATAGAAAAAAATAGTAAGTCGTCAGTGTCAGTACAATAACTCTAGTCAGTCAGATGTTCAAGTAAAGTGATGGCTACTTTACCCTGAACGTGTCCGATGGAGTTTTGGAGGCAAGCCGATAAAACATGTTTTCGCACTGTTATTTTATTTCACAACACTCGCGCACTGTCATTAACCTATATCGAACAAAATGCCATCAACTTTATCCGATATATCCCAAAAATACACCAAAAAAATGAAAATAAAACAAGAGCACAACTTGTCCCTTCAGACTTCCCGCCAAAACTCAAAATAAATATCTTATGCTTTTTTTTCTTTCTTCAATTATGGCATCGCACACTCTGCATATTGCCATCGTCAAGTATAATTTTTGCAATATTTTGCATCATGTTTTTGCCAGTTTCGGTGAAACTAGACGACAATAATAGGTAAAGTCAGTAAGTCGTCAGTAATCAGTCAGTGAAGTCAGTCAAGTATTCAAGTAAAGCGATGGCTTCTTTACCAGAACGTGACCAATGGAATTTTGGAGGCAAGCCGAAAAAACATATTTTCGCACTGTTATTTTAATTCACCACACTCGTGCACCTTAATTAACCTACATCAATTAAAATTCCATCAACTTTATCAGATATAACTCAAAAATACACCAAGAAAGGAAAAATAAAACAAGAGCACAATATGTATTTTTCGACTTCCCGCCAAAAACTTGCATAAGATAAGTTTTGACATTATGTACCTATCAAAGTAATTGCCAGGATTTTTAATATACTATAAGTCTATGGATAGTACCTACTGCTAAGAAAAAGGATTTTTTTAAGATTTATGTCAAACTCATGTTTGACAAACAAAAATAATGCTAATGCTAATAATGATAAGATTTTTAACCCAATAAAAATACTCGATGTATAATTTTCAATGACTAAAATAAAAGAAGCATAAACAATGGTTCATTATTCTTATCAGTATAACAATGTAATCGTAAATTTTAAATAATTGAATACTTAATTCGTGATAATACTTTTACGTTGGGAAACGAGAAACGTTTCTCATTGATAAAATAAACATCGATTGTGACATTGACTTTAAGTATAAATAAGTGTTTCAAAAGAATACAAGGTCGATTACTGAATATTGTCGTGATGGCATTACAGACATTACAAATACTTTTACATTGAAATGACTGTGTAATTACATAATGAATATAATCAAGCGTTACTTTGCGGAGCTATATTGATATAAAGTACTTTGCAACAATCTGCAATCAGATCGTATGATGGTGTATACTTTTTTCATGCAATAGCACCTCCCTCCCTCCCACATAGGATACATGCACATGCAACAATAAAAAACATACACCAACACCATTATGGCCTACCACGTTTGGTGTTTGTTGGTAACTAAACTGAACTCAGAAGCACTACCTCGTTCAAGGTTATGCCTGACGGTACTCTTCTGCAAACACAGTACTATTGAGTTAATACGACATAAATAATATTCAACTTATTATCTTGGTATGAACTGTTTACCGAAACTACGGTACACATTGTTTTATTTTAGTCTGAATATTATTAAATTTAGAAAAAAGATTCGTAACATCTTGAATGCGATGTACGGATTAAGGTGTACGATTTGTTGGTTATTTAAATCAGCGCTTTAGAACTTCAAAGAATTAGCAAATTTATTAAATCGCCGTTTGATTATTTTACTCTTTTAAATCGCGATAGGTACATCGCGAAATTTGATATCATCGCATACTCTATAAGATGATTTGTCACGAAATTTTCCGTCAATCTCTAAATTATGGTTAGAACCCATTTTAGTAGCCATTAAAACACGTAGTACCTACTTATTATTATTTGATATTGGAAGCATTTACTAGATAAAAGCCACGCGCTATTTAATCGCTTGATTGCTTCGACCACATAACTAAAGAAGTACAGGCTTTTAACAAAATTAAATAGAGGTATGATTTGGTAAGAAGGATCAGCATGTGATACGAGTAGCTCTTGTGGTAGCTCCCACGGCACAGAAAATAATGAGATTACGTAAATGTTCTTCCATTTTAGTCATTTATATTCTGAGAATGCATGTAATCCATGAGAATATATTGAGAATAATCACAAATATAAACTTGTAATGCTTGAGTTACTTTTCAAGACAACGAAGAATTGGATTTGGAGGAAAATTTACTTGTTTCGTATGTTTTTTTTTCAACCTTTTTTATGTCCCTCTGCAGGGCACAGGTCACAAGTAAGAGGGATTAAGGCCATAGTACTCCAAGCTGGCCAAGTGCGGATTGGTCGACGTCATGCTTTCGAGAAATTATGAATTTATCTCAGGCAGGCAAGGCACCGTAATCAATTAGGTAAATATTACAATATTTTCCATCACCGTGGAGCAGCGATAAATGCGCACATTACAAATTCCTTTGTCAGAGGAGCCCGCCGAGGACTTGAAACCGGAATAAGTCGCGACGAAGACCGCGGTTTTTACTACTTGGCCATTGCTACTCGTGTTTGGTATGTTAGCCGCATAAAAATCAACATGGCTGTACGCGGGCGGATCTTTTAGAGAAGTAGTAGGAGACGATGCCCTGATTGGACGGTTCCTCGTATGACGTCATTGTCAGCCAATGACAAGCTGGCCTGATGATGCGTTACACTACTGGGAATGGTGTTAGCCTGCATCTGCGATGTAAGTGTTGACTGGAACAAGAACAGCCATTAGTCTTTATTGTTTTAATAAAAGTTGAAACAAGTTTTAATCTAATTAAAGTGTAATAAATAGTAATAAAGTGCATTATGCAAAATTGTAATGGATAATTTAAAGAATTACAAATTCAGTTCACTCAAAGTCGAAATACAAAATGGATAAGTACTTAATTGCGACTCTAATTTTCACAATTATAGCAAAAAGTGATGCGTCAAAAATTTTAGCGATATTCCCAACTCCGTCAATAAGTCATCATATAGTATTTCGTCCTCTTGTAAATGAGTTAGTGAAACGAGGACATGAAGTAGTTTTAATTACTCCAGACCCAGCATATTCAGCAGATGAAGCTCCACCGAAACTTACAAAAATAGATGTTCATAATGAATCATACCACCATATTATTATGAACAATAGAGCTGTAGTAGAGAATCAGAATGATTTGGTCACCCAATTAAGGATTATTATGAAGGCAGTTTTTGATATCCATGAAAGCCAGCTTCAAAATAAACTTGTAAAGGAGCTAATTGAGAATAAGAATAATAATACTTTTGATTTACTGCTTACTGAAACATATGTTAGAGCTGCTTTAGCTTTTTCCCATGTTTATAAAGCACCAGTGATTTCCATAAGTTCCTGTAGCCCAATGTCTGAAATTAATGCAATAATGGGAATTCCTTATCATCCTTTTTTATACCCAAATATTCCACATCAAAGGCTTTACAATCTTACTTATTGGGAAAAAATTAAACAACTGTACATACGTTATTATTGGGAATACAATTACGATACATTTAAAATAGAAGAAATGAAAATGCTGAAAAAATATTTTGGACCAGAGTTACCATCATACGATGAGCTGTTTAATAATGTTCATATGTATTTGCAAAATGTTAATTCTTATTTTATGGACAACATTCCGGTACCACCTAGTGTTATTTATACGGGAGGATTACACCTAAAAACAGCAAAATCGTTACCAAAGGTATAAAAGATTTTATATTCATAATCTATTAATTTCTTTCTTTATTTACAAAGTACATAAAAATGTAAATTTTTTGAAGTGAAAACTTCTTTAGCGGCGTTGTGCACTTTTTTGGGATGGGTAAAAAATAAAATGTTAAACTCGCGTCAGGATACGTGGCCTAATCGAATATACGTAAGATGGAGGGGTGACAGCTGATAACGGCTCGACTGTCTATACCTGTAAAATTCGTTTATATCGAGTATTTAAAATGTGGACATTGCACAAAGTGCATCTATTAATGAAAAAAGTGAAAGAAAATGAGTGAGTACTATATTAAAATACTAGATGAAAAATAATACTGAAAATAAAAGCAATTCGTGCGAAATTATTCCCTAACCATTCCAAAATATCAAAAATGCACAACGTAGATGTTCAAGTTTTCACTTCTGCCGGCACTACCGGAGTGCAACCCGTTTTTACATAAGTCAACATGGCTGCAACACTTTTCGCGTCCCACTGCTGCGCTCGGGTGTCTCTTTAATACGACTATTATTAGGGAGGCCTGGAGCTTACCCTACCATGCTGCTCCAATACGGGTTGGTGGAGATGCGAATTAGTGGCGAACTCGCTGTCGGATGTTTTCAAACCGCCCATAAGGCCTCCGACAAGGCTTAACAACTGGTATCTATCGATAAAAAATCGGGAAATACTGCTTTATGTGCCTTCCGAAGCACGGAAACGCGCATAAAATTTTTGCCACTAGCGGTCACATATCTCACACCTGCTCGTTTGGATTAACTGGATAGATATATAGGACTGGATAGATAGCTTACGTTCTACGCTGGCTGCCGTGCCATGCGCACTTCCCATAAGCCAACATATAAGTTGTTTTGTCAAGAAAAATGTTTCAAGTTCTGAGTACCCATTAAGTTCTAACTTTTATTTTGTTATCATTTCAGGATCTTGAATTATATTTGAACAATTCTATAAACGGTGTGATTTATGTCAGTTTTGGTACAAATGTGAAAACATCAGTACTACCTCCCAAAAAGATTCAATTGATGTCAAATGTTTTTTCTAACGTATCTTACGATATCTTATGGAAAATGGACACACACGAACTTCGAGGAATACCCGATAACATTAAAATTTCTACGTGGTTACCTCAAGCAGATTTACTCAGTAAGTTTCATAAAAGATTTTAAATAAATCTATTTCTAATGAACAAAAAGTTATAAGAGAACTATCTAACTATCCATACTCATGTCATAAATGTAAAAGTACTTGTATGTTTGAACTTTTTAAACGTCGCATCTGTGCTATGGATTGTATAGAGATACTTGGGAGCCGAGTGATATAGAATACTTTTTTCCCAGCCAAAATATATAATTCCAACGAGACGTATAGTCAATGTGGGCATATCCTCGGACCGACAGTTTTGATTAATTAATCCATCAAATAGTATCGTGAGCCCTCTGAAATTTACTTTTGTTCACAGATCTACTATTTCTTTCACCATTTCATCCAATTTATCCATACCTTATTAAAGTCTTCTTTTCATTTATCAGTTCATCTACTCACTAAGCCATAGTTCTCACGATTGAAATCATGCGTTTTAGCATTTACTTATAGCTTTAAAATTATTAGGGAATTATCTGGTTCAAATTCAAGATAATATAATTTTTTTATTCGATTTATTTTTTAGAACATCCTAAAGTTAAGGCTTTTGTGACACAAGCTGGTCTACAATCTACGGACGAAGCTATAGATGCGGGAGTCCCGTTAATTGGCATACCATTTATTATTGATCAATGGTTTAATGCTGAAAAATACGTCAAACACAAAATCGGCTTATATCTTAACTGGGATACTCTTACCGAGACAGACCTGATGGCAGCTATTACAACTGTAACTGAGAATCCAAGGTAATTAATCAATATCTGATAGTTTGAACATGTTCTAAGAAATTATGATGATAACCTCATGATAATTTAATTTAATCGTTAAATATGAGTATGATGTAAGCTATGTCAAAAATCCTGATATGAACCGAACTGATACATTAACTCAAATGTATTGAAACTGAAATAAATTATAATACCGTATACTAGCTAACCCGGTAGACGTTGTTCTGCCTTAAAGTATCAGAAATAAAATACCTAATATTGCGAGTATAAATTGAGATGTAAGCTATCCTTTCTTTCAAGTTGGATCAAACTGCACACGGTGTGCAAATTTTATTAAAATCGGTTAAGTAGTTTAGGAGTCCATCGCGCACAAACACGTGACACGTAATTTATATATTTAAGATATAGAAAAAGTTTAACGTACTTGTAACGGTCAGCACTTGGTTCTTCGAAAGAAAACACTAGTTTTATAGTGGAACTTTATTACGGATAAATCTTGAATCGAAAATAGAAAAGACATGAAAGCTACGACAACCAACGAAAGACAAAGACAACGTGACCAAAGAAAAAATTTAAAAACATAGAAAAGTTTATACATAATTTAATGTTTCGCCTACAATACTGTATAATCGCTGCTTCGCATTTCATTTCAGTTATCGAGAAAATATAATGCGATATCGAGCAATCATAAATGATCAACCTCAAACGTCGTTGGAGCGCGCCACCTGGTGGATTGAGTATGTACTTCGTCACGGCGGAGCGCGACATCTGAGGGCGCCTGCCGCTAATATGTCCTGGGCAGAGTACTATGAACTAAATCTTGTTTTAACTGTTGTATTCATTTTTATAGTAATATTGGTGTCCTTGTTATCATTACTTTACTTCGTAATAATATGGCTCGGAAAGACCGTAAGTAAAGTCTTTACAAGAAGTATAAAGACAAAAATGTTAATAAAAAAGAAAATATAAAATAAAAGAAAGAAAAGATTCAATGAATATTACATTAAATATTTTTATTTGATGTAAGTAATGTAAAATATTTTTATTTAATGTAATATTTATATACTAGCTTTCCACTCGTGGCTTCGCTCGGGCGGTGGTCGTGTTAATCCATTAGAATTTTTATTCCCATGTAGGTTAAAATTTCAAATTTTCTTCAGAAATACCCTATATTCAAAATCAATAAAGAGATAAAAAAAAATTGAAATATTTGTCTTTCGTTTTGCCTGTCATTAGATTTTCACGAGAATCTTAAGCGTAACTTCAGGAGCTATCCTACGGGGCTATGAGTGTGAAACTACGTTCAGAAGCTACGTAGGTACAAATATACAAAATAATTATCCTAACAGTGACTCTGGCGAGAACTACTAGTTGTTAAAGTTTGTGAATAATTTGAGTCTCTGATTTACATATGACATAGAAGACACGTATGAATTATTACAGAAAATTATGCAGAAATATCTAAAAATAAAACTGATTATTGATTTACAACCCAATAACATATTGATTATTATATTGGTTAATATTGCCCATATCAGGTGCGGCTGTTATCCGTTTGAGGTCTTAGACTATTTAAAAATAATACTGTGCGAAAAACAAAGCGAGGCCTTACTTCTTTGATCTGAGGTCCATATTGAGGTAAAACAATTCTATTTCAATACAAAAGGCAGGCGAATTACGAAAGAAAATAAAATTTCAGCGACAGTTCGGTTGACATCCTCGTCGCGCGTGAACTGAATAGAGAGTTGTTCATATGCTACGTAGGTCTGCAGTTTTGTCGATTTTTGACATGGATTGCCATGGCTATCTTATTGTAACTTTTTTACCTTTTATCAGAGCGGCGATAGCCGAGTGGTAAAAGACCGCGGTCTCCAACACGACCGATACCGGGTTCAAAATCTCGGCGCGCACCTCTGACAAAGAAATTTCTAATGTGCGCATTTATTGTTGCTCCACGGCGATGGAAAATATTGTGATGTTCAATTGATTACGAGATTTTCTCCATCGCTGTGCATGCCTGAGAGAAACTGATAATTTCTCGAAAGCATGACGTCCATCAATCCGCACTTCACAAGTGATAGGAGACCTGTGTCCAGCAGTGGGACATAAAAAAGCTTGAGAAAAAATTGTGATCCTTTCTACCACAGGGCCAGCCTTGGCCTTCTGGCCAAGTGCGGATTGGTGGACATCATGCCTTTGAAAAATTATGAACTTCTTCCAGACATGCACGGAAGAAAAACATCTTTGTGTTGGAGACCGCGCTCTTTACCACTTGGCCATCGCTGCTTACTTATAATGATTATTAATAACGGATTTTACCAGTAGATAGCGTGATTCTTGAGGTGTAAGTCCTTGTAGCTTTGGAATTAAGAATAGAGCTACGGTATCGCCTGCCTAATCGTAAGAGGCGACTAAAAGGGGACTTTCGGGGTTATGGGCGGTGTGATTGGAAGGTCAATCCATCCAGCCAGCAGCCCCGGGAAGGACGGCGGTGTGTGCGTGGTCCCATGCTGCCGTAAGCATCGAGAGGTACAGGAGAGCATATCTGCTCTCCCAAAGATGGGCCCATTCTGGGCGCCGCGCGTGGAGTTCACCGGTGTGTTCCACTGGAGATCCCGGAGTCCGCCCCAAGCGTAGAGGCAGGCTACCGGGGTTGAAAGGGGTCCATAGGGGGTTTTAGTGCGGTCAAGTCCCACATAACCCGGTATCCTCTCCCAAGGTACCGGGTTACTTTTGAAGGTTTCCCCTTATACAAAAAAATGGCGTAGCAAGTGAAAACTATTATCTAAGATGTGCTCATATTTTGATTTTATTTATTGATGTATTTTGAGTTGTATTTGATAAAGTTGCACAGTTAATGACAGTGTACGAGTGATGTGAAATAAAATACCAGTGCGTAAACGTCAAAGTCTTCAAAAATCCATCGGACACGTTCTGGTTTTTGTAGCAATCGTTGTACTTGAACATCTGACTGACTAAACTGACTGATAACCGACGACTTATTCTTTTTTTTCTGTTTTTTTCTGTTACTACTAACTGATGCAAAATTTATATTTGACGCTGGCAATATGCACAGAGTTTGCTATACCTTTTTTTTTTGGTATCGGGGGGAAACCTTCAAAAGTTACCCGACACCTTGGGAGAGGATACCGGGTTATGTGGGATTTGACCGCACTAAAACCCCCTCGGTGGCCTGCCTCTGCGTTTGTGAGGACTCCGGGATCTCCATAGGAACGCACCGGTGTCCTCCACGCGCGGCGCCCTAGAACGGGCCCATCTTCGGGTGAGCATATGTGCACTCCTGCACCTTCAGGTGTTCACGGCGGCATGCGGCCACGCATACACCGCCGTCCCTCCCGGGGCTGCTAGCTGGACGGGTCAAGCTCCCAATCTTACCGTCCGCATCCCTGGAAGCCCCCTTTTAGTCGCCTCTTACGATCAGGCAGGGGATACCGTAGCTCTATTCTTAATCCCGAAGCTACAGGGACAGAGTTTGCTATACCTACCATTCTTGAAAAACTATCGACCAGACAGTCAATAGTCAGTTTTATTCGCATCGCTTAAAAAAAGCGCAAACTTCACCACTTTACTTCCGGTTCCTCAGAGGTGAAAAGACCTGTAAAAATCCGACGTCGCTGAACAAAATCTAGGCGCCATGATTACACGGAGATAGCAAATTACGCGAAGGAAGCGAGCAAATGAAGCGAGAATACGATTATTTTGCTCGGGGACTTTCGAAAATTTATACGAAATGTTCGCTTTTACTTAACGGTGGATGGTGCGTTGACAGGAACGGGAAAGGCGGAAGCGGGAATTCGCTGCGCAGAATGTGAGAAAAAACAGCATTTCTTTTAAAATTTTATGAAGCATTTACTTCTTTATGGATTCACTTGCGATGGAAAGTGGCTATTACTGGTATTTTTAAGAATAAAAGTAAAACACACTTTTAGGAATCACAGACATTTTTTCATATATAATAAACACGTGGTCTAGTGGGACAATATAAAGGTTAAGCAGTACAGAAATTTCGTAATACCAACTTAAAAATTCGGGCGATATTACGAAGTACCGTACTGCATTTTCTTCTTTGTCACCCCTTTAATGCCTCCTAAAAGTTTTAGGAACGCGATTTTGTGTGTGGCCGGCCACTGCACCTTTCCAGAGTTGGTTCACGGCAGAAGTGGGTGCAGCGGTGGTACTTCCCCGGACAAACCATAATAGTTCTACCACTTACATTCTAGGATATCCAAATTATGGAGTTAGACATGCATGCATGCCTGCATTATTTTAAGTGAATGGCACTGAATTAATGGTTTCTTTTACTAGAATAAATACTAGTTCTAAATTACTCTTTTTCTTAAAAGCTTTCAAGAAGAAACGAATAAGGCATTTGTAAAAGTAAAAAGAAAACAAAATACACACTATAGATACTTCTTATTAAATAATGTAAAACATCTTGTGGTCCCATTTTGGAAAAGGAAACATGCGAAAGTGGAGACGCACTATTATTTTAAGATATTCAATATTGGCTGTAGCTGCTTGTAAAGCATATAATAGAATGGCAGTTCTCCCTACTAAGAGTAACTTGCTAAAAATCTTGTAATCCGCACATTCTTAAATTAACGCAAAAACCCATACTAACAGCGGTTTCTGAAGCATTTTATATCTGTTTTAGAGAAGCCGAACATAATAATTCATAACTCGCTCCGTTCCCCACTGTATCATCACCCAGAATCGCCAAATGATGCAAATTAGCATATCTGTGATTCAGGTCGGTCTGCATTTGTTTATTTGTCGCATAATTTGCCACTTTCTTGTTTCAACGAATTTCATTATATTGTTTATGATTTGAGTTGCTTCAGTATTTTGCATTTGCCACTTGAATATTCAGTGGTCTGGTTATATTACGGTTATAAGCCTTATTTGCTTCTTGTACAAGTTTATTTTTGAGGGCACTGTTAGCGATGTTTGCCAAGAGGCCGAATTCTGATGAGGTTTCAGGGTGTTAGTCGTTAAGCTGTCTTATGGAAATTGTCGTTATAAGACCTTTTTCTTACATTTTGCTTCTGTTTAGAAGTTAATGTACTGTTAACAGCATTTTTTTTGAAAGAGCTTAAAAAAAGAATTAAATGAAATAAATAAGAAACTCACTGAAATGTAGGTATTACAATCTTAATTATATTTACTTAATAAAACTTTTATTTTTGTTAGCAATGATAAAAAAATTAAAATTATCAAATACAAATGTGGAGAACAGCGTAATGAGTAATTAAACCCTGTAATATGTACATTTATTTTCACATTTCCAACCCTTTTTAGGTGTCCATTCACAAGTGAGAGAAATATAGTCTATAGACCACAACACTGGGCAAGTGCGAATTGATGATCATGCACATGTACTTTATACTTATAAATCCGTACTCCGTACTAATATTATAAATTCAAAAGTAACTCTGTCTGTATCTTTCTATCTGTCTGTCTGCTACGCTTTCCCGCTTAAACTACTGAACCAATTTTAATGAAATATGGAACACAGATAGAGTGGACCTTGGGAAAGGACATAGGATGGTTTTTATCCTACGGGAACCTTTAAAATGAGTCCACGCGGGCGAAGCCGCAACGGAAGGCTAGTTACATTATAATCTTTTTTTTTAATACAAACTGATTTTGTATTAGGTATAAATATTTTTTCGTTGTATTTTTATTACTATTACTTTCATGTTTTTCTTACTCCCTTCGAAATTGTTACCTTGTAGCTTATCCGAAAATACTTCGCACTTCACCTTCTTGATACGATTACTGCGAAAGCTTTGTCAGCGAACTCACCCCTAAGCCTGAATGGGGGATG
The DNA here is from genome assembly GCA_911387765.1 of Pyrgus malvae. Lineage (NCBI taxonomy): Eukaryota > Metazoa > Arthropoda > Insecta > Lepidoptera > Hesperiidae > Pyrgus > Pyrgus malvae. Next base: position 11,442,702 of record OU426969.1, read on the forward strand.
ATGATGCGTGATTTTTTTGGCGAGTAAAATATTTTGTAAGAAATCTCTTGTTCATGACGTAAACACAATCGAGATTTTTTTTCCGAAATTTTATTTTGGTTTATGGATAAAAAATAAAAAAGGTGAATATTTAAAAATGATTAATAAAGTAAATAATAAAAATCTACAACTAAAAATAAAAGTACTTATATACCAATTAATGTAAAAAACTGCATCCAAATTACTGTCCTGAGGGTGTGTGCCCAGAATGCTGGCAACATTACCGTGATGAATAGCCAAAGCTATTCTTTGACTGAGGTAAGTGCCAGACCTTTGGTCACCTGTTGCTTGGATCAATCGTCTCGCTAAATGCTTAATAAAAACTTTAGCATCTGAAAAGTTTAGTCTAGTCTTTAGCATTTTATGGAATTTTTGTTATACAAATTTTAATCTTGTGTACGTGAGGCAGTTCCAATTTTTTTTAAGCTTACACCCTTGGCATTTGTATAGGCGACCTCTTAGTTACTTAAGGTTGATCATTGGAATTTTAAGTCTGCGAAGGTGATATATTGTGAATATCCTTTTCAGGTATATTTTGACTACGACCCCAAGTAGCTTTGCTTTGGCTTATAAGCAAATATAAATGGACTGTAAAGAAAAATTTGGAGCATTTTATTTATTACTGAGGTGTAAGTAGGTTACATGAGCTAGATAGCACAAATGCAATTAAAGCTACATAAAATAGAAAAAACATTTATTTAAATTACAAAATGTTTCCAATAGACCTGATTACGGCATGGCATATTAGCCATTATATTATATTTAGAAATTATTTTGTGTATTCGCTTAAGCCAGCTTACGTAATTATAAATAATTAATATTAAACATAAACATAGTCCACGCACGATTTCCAACGTCGTGGACCATAGTCACTATACACTGAAAATACCATGACAAACCAAAGATTTCTATCATTTTTCAGGCGCTGACGACTACGACATTTACTTATGTTTTCATTAAATATTATTTAACAGATAGGTCAAACAATATAACACCGTTTTCCTTATAAATGTACCTAACAAAAAAAATTAAAAGAAGAATAGCAAAGCAACAAGTTAGAAAGGATAACCAAAGTTACGAAGAAAAACATCAGACTTTCAGGAAACGTTCAGGAAATAATAAGTAAAACATGCAGAAAACACTTTGCTATTGAGAAAAGAAAGGCGCTTCTATCAGTATGAAAATAGGTAAATTTTAATGTAAAGACTCTAAAACTTACACAAATTCATTTTTATGTTCTGACATAAAAACTGCATCCATCTGCCACGGGGAAACAATAATATATTATTTTCATAAATAATTAGGACTGCCATCATTATCATCATTAATATCATTACAGCACCATTGCTCTCCGAATGACGGCCTCGTTGGGCGCCTCCATTGGGCGCCGCGCCTGGACTTACCGGAATTTTCCCAAGGAATTTTTAGAGCAGTATAAATGTGACATTACCCGGTATCTCTGCCAAATATTATTTTCATAAGTTATTAGGACCTCAAATCTTACTGTCATCATTATAGCACCATTGCTCTCCGGATGACGGCCTCGTTGGGCACCTCCATTGGGTGCTGCGCGTGGATTTACCGGAGTTTTCCCAAAGAGTTTTTGGAGCAGTATCAATGTGACACTATCCTGTATCTCTGCCAAATATTATTTTCATAATTTATTAGGACCTCAAATCTTATTGTCATCATTATAGCACCATTGCTCTCCGGATGATGGCCTCGTTGGGCGTCTCCAAGGGCGTCGCGCGTGGACTTATCGGAGTTTACCCGAGGAGGTTTTAGAGCAGTATAAGTGTGACATTACTTGGTATCTCTGCCAAAAATCCTCAACGTACATCCCTGGTCAAACATAATGCCTCGGATATTTATGATAATGCCTGTGGCATGTGTATAAAACGCTATAATAATCTTCAAGACGAAATGAAAAAAATACCATACAAATTATTTAAAATAAGGCTAAAACTACAGTTATATTTTTATAACGTAAAGGAATATTTTGACCATAAATTTATATAATGTATAGCTAAATCTATAGTGTTAGTAGTAAGTATTCAATTTATAAAATGTTTAAAATCAGCAATATATTTAATATTATGTAATTCATTTCAAAGAAAAAGTTAGTAGAAATTAGTTAATGTTATATTAATATATAATATAATATATAATATAAATATATAATAAATTTGCATGCTATTGACTAGCTGAATATGTAGTCCTAAAATTTGTAACTTTACCTGTTAATAAGAAGAATTTTGATATAAGTAACATATTCATGCAAAATGAAATATTCTATTCTAAAATGTCCCAATACCAAAAATAAGGGTCGACGCGCCAGTGCGAGTTTATAGCGAGAAATGTTATTCGATTATCGAATAAAAAAGACCTGATAAAATCTACTAATAATATATTTGATTAGGAAACAAACCACTCAGCAAATTGGAGGATTCCAAATAAGATCCGAAAATTTCCCATATTGTGAAACGTAAAAATCTATTTGTAACATTCGTAACATGTGGAATTTAATCAGAGAAAATTGAAGAGATTGCCATCTGGGGCCGCAAATAAAAAGAGCAAGACAAGGCAAGATTTTTAAGTTTTATCTATACTAATATTATAAAGAAGAAAGACTTATTTTTGTATGTTTGTATTTTTGTATGTTTGTGATGAATAAACTAAAAAAAAAACGACTGTTCTGATTTCAAAAATTCTTTCACCATTAGTAAGCTACATTCACCAAGAGTTACATAGGCTTTTTACCGCGGGAAAATGCTTCATTCCTACGTGAAAACGGGTAATAGGGTCAACGTGGTTGAAGCAACTGGCTAAACGCCTATGATTTTAATATAGCAATGAAGCCTGGAATAGCACATAGGCTATTTTTTATCCTACGGGGACCCATTAAACGGGTCCGCGCGGGCGAAGCCGCTGGCGGAAGGCTAGTTTTAAATATGTTTAATTTCGATTAAATAATTTAGGGCAGTGATATCCGAGCAGTCTCCGACACGGGTCACACTCCGGCGCTATCGTAAAGTCGTCAAAACTTATCGAAAGCCTTTTGAGTGTCGATGAAGGGACTCGTGACATAGCTAGTGCGTAGTAACTAACTAAAAGATTCGACGACTTACGAGTGTTCTCATAAAAATCTATAAATATAAAACTAAAATAATATAAGTTCTTGTTTTCTCAAAGGATTATCACAAAAAACGATGACTTTTAACTTTTAATAATGTAATTTACATTAAGTTTCGGCGAGAGATTCCAGTTTATATCGTTATCGGGTCCCCTTCACACGTTATCCGTACGAATGACAAGAAAAGTAACAATAAAAGCGTCGTATACTGGATTTAATATTGGCTCCCACCGTATCGTTTCTTGAAGTTATGAAAGTCGCGAATGAAATGAACGACTTACATAAAATAAAATCGTTTTATGTCATTCATGTCATTTAGAAACAATTTGGTATGTATATAACTTGTGCTTTAATAGCTGTCCGTCGAAGCACGTGTGGCCCTGGGGCTAGTGTAGAAGGCTAACGTTCTTCTTTATTTTTTACTAGCGACCGACCGCGACTTAGTCTGCGTGGACTTTAGTTTTAGATTTTTCTCCATATTACATCATCTGTCTGTCAGTGAAAGTCCCGTAAAAATCGGTCCAGGCGATTCATAGAGTAGCCGAAACAAACAGACAGATAGACAAACAGACAAAAATTGTAAAAATTTTTATTTTGGTATATGTACCGTATACACATTCATATGAATGTAGTAAAAAGCGGTTATGTTAATATTACAAACAGATACTCCAATTTTCTTTATTTATATAAGTATAATAATAATATATTATTATTATTATTATTAAAATTCTTAGTGTTCCCCAGCTAAACTATATAAGCTTAACCACGTGCATTTGGTGACTATACTAGTTTTTTACCTTGAGGCCACGATAAATTATATTTTCGTCAAGCTTATAGCCTCGTGTATTGGCATTTAAAATACTTAGTGTTCCCCAGCCAAACTATAAAGCTTAACTACTTGTTAGATTAAAAAACAAACTCTGTATTTTCTCTACAAAAATAAGTAAAAAACCAACTAACATAAACATTCAAGATAGTTCTTAAGGTCAGACTCAAAACTGCCACATTTTAAAGAAGGGTTAGTCAACATTTGCCATTATGATGGAGTTTAGAATGAATTCTCCAATATGTTGACAATAGCGAGACTCTTAGACGGGGCTAGACGTTTTATTAAAACTTAAGATGTTTGCGAAAACTTCAATATGATATTGTGATATCTACGCCCGAGTTTGAACTTGCCTGTCCTTATGTTCAGAGTTTCTGGTTTTCTTACACGCAATACAATAGTCGTGTAGTTTAAACACAGATTTCCGATAGCCCCGATTCTAACCCCGGAGCACAACACTGTACATTTTTTTTCCAAATTTTTCTCACTCTTTGGTTCAAATCTCCTATTGAAAGTGAGAAGTATTTAGGACATAGTCCATCGTCCTGGCCAAGTTTGAATTGGTTAACATAATGCCTTCGAGAATAATTTCTCGAATTTAATGAGTTACCGCATACATGCACGATGATGTAAACCGTCGTAAGTAATAATAAAAAATTATAATATTTTTTTAATGCGAGTATCAATCACCGTGGAGCAGTGACAAATACACACTTAGCAATTTATTTGTCAGAGGTGGGAGCCCGGTAGCGTTGCCAGACGTCCCGATTTTGGCGGGACGTCCCTATTTTTAAATCACAATTAAATGTCTCGCGCGGGACTATCGCTTTTCGGGGATAACTCGACCATGGGAATGGCACCAGCAAGTTCAACAGTTTGCAAAAAAGATACCAGGAATATGTTTGAACTAGTGTATTTTCATTTTACGTATCCCAACATCAAACTGCTGTCTGTTTTTTTTACTCAGGAGACGAATAAGACTCATCTATTTAACTTTTTGCTGTATTTCATAAAAATATGGTTCAAAAAGACTGTGAACAAATTAATTACCAGAATTAGCAAGACAAAAATGTCATGACGTATTGTAACGAACTCATGTGTGTTATTCATCTTGAAATAAATGTAATGTAAAATTCAAAAAATATCAAATACTTTTTTCTTATAATACGTGACTGGAGTAACTAACTAAAAATAACTTTTAATCTTTTTTTTTCATTTTTTTATAATGGCATCGCAAACTCTGTGCATATTGCCAGCGTCATGTATAATTTTTGCATCACTTAATGGTCATAGAAAAAAATAGTAAGTCGTCAGTATCAGTACAATAGAGTTATTGTCAGTCAGATGTTCAAGTAAAGTGATGGCTACTTTACCCTGAACGTGTCCGATGGAGTTTTGGAGGCAAGCCGATAAAACATGTTTTCCCACTGTTATTTTATTTCACAACACTCGCGCACTGTCATTAACCTATATCGAACAAAATGCCATCAACTTTATCCGATATATCTCAAAAATACACCTTAAAAATGAAAATAAAACAAGAGCACAACTTGTCCCTTCAGACTTCCCGCCAAAACTCAAAATAAATATCTTATGCTTTTTTTTCTTTCTTCAATTATGGCATCGCACACTCTGCATATTGCAAGCGTCAAGTATAATTTTTGCAATATTTTGCATCATGTTTTTGCCAGTTTCGGTGAAACTAGACGAGTAATAATAGGTAAAGTCAGTAAGTCGTCAGTAATCAGTCAGTCAAGTCAGTCAAGTATTCAAGTAAAGCGATGGCTTCTTTACCAGAACGTGACCAATGGAATTTTGGAGGCAAGCCGAAAAAACATATTTTCGCACTGTTATTTTAATTCACCACACTCGTGCACCTTAATTAACCTACATCAATCAAAATTCCATCAACTTTATCAGATATAACTCAAAAATACACCAAGAAAGGAAAAATAAAACAAGAGCACAATATGTATTTTTCGACTTCCCGCCAAAAACCTATCTTATGCTTGCATAAGATAAGTTTTGACAATGTACCTATCAAAGTAATTGCCAGGATTTTTAATATACTATAAGTCTATGGATAGTACCTACTGCTAAGAAAAAGGATTTTTTTAAGATTTATGGCAAACTCATGTTTGACAAACAAAAATAATGCTAATGCTAATAATGATAAGATTTTTAACCCAATAAAAATACTCGATGTATAATTTTCAATGACTAAAATAAAAGAAGCATAAACAATGGTTCATTATTCTTATCAGTATAACAATGTAATCGTAAATTTTAAATAATTGAATACTTAATTCGTGATAATACTTTTACGTTGGGAAACGAGAAACGTTCCTCATTGATAAAATAAACATCGATTGTGGCATTGACTTTAAGTATAAATAAGTGTTTCAAATGAATACAAGGTCGATTATTGAATATTGTCGTGATGGCATTACAGACATTACAAATACTTTTACATTGAAATGACTGTGTAATTACATAATGAATATAATCAAGCGTTACTTTGCGGAGCTATATTGATATAAAGTACTTTGCAACAATCTGCAATCAGATCGTATGATGGTGTATACTTTTTTCATGCAATAGCACCTCCCTCCCTCCCACAAAGGATACATGCACATGCAACAATAAAAAACATACACCAACACCATCATGGCCTACCACGTTTGGTGTTTGTTGGTAACTAAACTGAACTCAGTTAAGCACTACCTCGTTCAAGGTTATGCCTGACGGTACTCTTCTGCAAACACAGTACCCTTGAGTTAATACGACATAAATAATATTCAACTTATTATCTTGGTATGAACTGTTTACCGAAACTACGGTACACATTGTTTTATTTTAGTCCGAATATTATTAAATTTAGAAAAAAGATTCGTAACATCTTGAATGCGATGTACGGATTAAGGTGTACGATTTGTTGGTTATTTAAATCAGCGCTTTAGAACTTCAAAGAATTAGCAAATTTATTAAATCGCCGTTTGATTATTTTACTCTTTTAAATCGCGATAGGTACATCGCGAAATTTGATATCATTGCATACTCTATAAGATGATTTGTCACGAAATTTTCCGTCAATCTCTAAATTAATGTTAGAACCCATTTTAGTAGCCATTGAAACACGTAGTACCTACTTATTATTATTTGATATTGGAAGCATTTACTAGATAAAAGCCACGCGCTATTTAATCGCTTGATTGCTTCGACCACATAACTAAAGAAGTACAGGCTTTTAACAAAATTAAATAGAGGTATGATTTGGTAAGAAGGATCAGCATGTGATACGAGTAGCTCTTGTGGTAGCTCCCACGGCACAGAAAATAATGAGATTACGTAAATGTTCTTCCATTTTAGTCATTTATATTCTGAGAATGCATGTAATCCATGAGAATATATTGAGAATAATCACAAATATAAACTTGTAATGCTTGAGTTACTTTTCAAGACAACGAAAAATTGGATTTGGAGGAAAATTTACTTGATTCGTATGTTTTTTTTTCAACCTTTTTTATGTCCCTCTGCAGGGCACAGGTCACAAGTAAGAGGGATTACTCCAAGCTGGCCAAGTGCGGATTGGTCGACGTCATGCTTTCGAGAAATTATGAATTTATCTCAGGCAGGCAAGGCACCGTAATCAATTAAATATTACAATATTTTCCATCACCGTGGAGCAGCGATAAATGCGCACATTACAAATTCCTTTGTCAGAGGAGCCCGCCAAAGACTTGAACCTGGAATAAGTCGCGACGAAGACCGCGGTTTTTACTACTTGGCCATTGCTGCTCGTGTTTGGTATGTTAGCCGCATAAAAATCAACATGGCTGTACGCGGGCGGATCTTTTAGAGAAGTAGTAGGAGGCGATGCGCTGATTGGACGGTTCCTCGTATGACGTCATTTTCAGCCAATGACAAGCTGGACTGATGATGCGTTACACTACTGGGAATGGTGTTAGCCATCTGCGATGTAAGTGTTGAGTGGGACAATAACAGCCATTAGTCTTTATTGTTTTAATAAAAGTTGAAACAAGTTTTTATCTAATTAAAGTGTAATAAATAGTAATAAAGTGCATTATGCAAAATTGTAAAGGATAATTTAAAGAATTACAAATTCAGTTCACTCAAAGTCGAAATACAAAATGGATAAGTACTTAATTGCGACTCTAATTTTTACAATTATAGCAAAGAGTGATGGGTCAAAAATTTTAGCGATATTCCCAACTCCGTCAATAAGTCATCATATAGTATTTCGTCCTCTTGTAAATGAGTTAGTGAAACGAGGACATGAAGTAGTTTTAATTACTCCAGACCCAGCATATTCAGCAGATGAAGCTCCACCGAAACTTACAGAAATAGATGTTCATAATGAATCATACCACCATATTATTATGAACAATAGAGCTGTAGTAGAGAATCAGAATGATTTGGTCACCCAATTAAGGATTATTATGAAGGCAGTTTTTGATATTCATGAAAGCCAGCTTCAAAATAAACTTGTAAAGGAGCTAATTGAGAATAAGAATAATAATTCTTTTGATTTACTGCTTACTGAAACATATGTTAGAGCTGCTTTAGCTTTTTCCCATGTTTATAAAGCACCAGTGATTTCCATAAGTTCCTGTAGCCCAATGTCTGAAATTAATGCAATAATGGGAATTCCTTATCATCCTTTTTTATACCCAAATATTCCACATCAAAGGCTTTACAATCTTACTTATTGGGAAAAAATTAAACAACTGTACATACGTTATTATTGGGAATACAATTACGATACATTTAAAATAGAAGAAATGAAAATGCTGAAAAAATATTTTGGACAAGAGTTACCATCATACGATGAGCTGTTTAATAATGTTCACATGTATTTGCAAAATGTTAATTCTTATTTTATGGACAACATTCCGGTACCACCTAGTGTTATTTATACGGGAGGATTACACCTAAAACCAGCAAAATCGTTACCAAAGGTATAAAAGATTTTATATTCATAATCTATTAATTTCTTTCTTTATTTACAAGGTACATAAAAATGTAAATTTTTTGAAGTGAAAACTTCTTTAGCGGCGTTGTGCACTTTTTTGGGATGGGTAAAAAATAAAATGTTAAACTCGCGTCAGGATACGTAGCCTAATCGAATATTCGTAAGATGGAGGGGTGCATCTGATAACGGCTCGACTGTCTATACCTGTAAAATTCGTTTATATCGAGTATTTAAAATGTGGACATTGCACAAAGTGCATCTATTAATGAAAAAAGTGAAAGAAAATGAGTGAGTACTTTATTAAAATACTAGATGAAAAATAATACTGAAAATAAAAGTAATTCGTGCGAAATTATTCCCTAACCATTCCAAAATATCAAAAATGCACAACGTAGATGTTCAAGTTTTCACTTCTGCCGGCACTACCGGAGTGCAACCCGTTTTTACATAAGTCAACATGGCTGCAACACTTTTCGCGTCCCACTGCTGCGCACGTGTGTCTCTTTAATACGAGTATTATTAGGGAGGCCTGGAGCTTACCCTACCATGCTGCTCCAATACAGGTTGGTGGAGATGCGAATTATTGGCGAACTCGCTGTCGGATGTTTTCAAACCGCCCATAAGGCCTCCGACAAGGCTTAACAACTGATATCTATCGATAAAAAATCGGGAAATACGGCTTTACGTGCCTTCCGAAGCACGGAAACGCGCATAAATTTTTTGCCACTAGCGGTCACCCATCTCACACCTGCTCGTTTGGTTTAACTGGATAGATATATAGGACTGGATAGATAGCTTACGTTCTGCGCTGGCTGCCGTGCCATGCGCACTTCCCATAAGCCAACATATAAGTTGTTTTGTCAAGAAAATTGTTTCAAGTTCTGAGTACCCATTAAGTTCTAACTTTTATTTTGTTATCATTTCAGGATCTTGAATTATATTTGAACAATTCTATAAACGGTGTGATTTATGTCAGTTTTGGTACAAATGTGAAAACATCAGTACTACCTCCCAAAAAGATTCAAATGATGTTAAATGTTTTTTCTAACGTATCTTACGATATCTTATGGAAAATGGACACACACGAACTTCGAGGAATACCCGATAACATTAAAATTTCTACGTGGTTACCTCAAGCAGATTTACTCAGTAAGTTTCATAAAAGATTTTAAATAAATCTATTTCTAATGAACATAAAGTTATAAGAGAACTATCTAACTATCCATACTCATGTCATAAATGTAAAAGTACTTGTATGTTTGAACTTTTTAAACGTCGCATCTGTGCTATGGATTGTATAGAGATACTTGGGAGCCGAGTGATATAGAATACTTTTTTCCCAGCCAAAATATATAATTCCAACGGGACGTATAGTCAATGTGGGCGTATTCTCGGACCGACAGTTTTGATTAATTAATCCATCAAATAGTATCGTGAGCCCTCTGTAATTTACTTTTGTTCACAGATCTGCTATTCCTTTCACCATTTCATACAATTTATCAACACCTTATTAAAGTCTTCTTTCCATTTATCAGTTCATCTGCTCACTGAGCCATAGTTCTCATGATTGAAAGCATACGTTTTAGCATTTACTTAATACTTGATAACCTTAAAATAAGTAGGTATCTGGTTCAAATTCAAGATAATATCATTTTTTTATTCGATTTCTTTTTTAGAACATCCTAAAATTAAGGCTTTTGTGACACAAGCTGGTCTACAATCTACGGACGAAGCGATAGATGCGGGAGTCCCGTTAATTGGCATACCATTTATTATTGATCAATGGTTTAATGCTGAAAAATACCTCAAACACAAAATCGGCTTATATCTTAACTGGGATACTCTAACCGAGACAGACCTCATGGAAGCTATTACAACTGTAACTGAGAATCCAAGGTAATTAATCACTATCTGATAGTATGAACATGTTCTAAGAAATTATGATGACAACCTCATGATAATTTAATTTAATCGTTAAATATGAGTATGATGTAAGCTATGTCAAAAATCCTGCTAATTAACCGAACTGATACATTAACTAAAATATATTGAAACTGAAATAAATAATAATACAGTATACTAGCTAACCCGGTAGACGTTGTCCTGCCTTAAAGTATCAGAAATAAAATACCTAATACTGCGACTATAAATTGAGATATAAGCTGAAACTAAATCTTTCAAGTTGGATCATACTGCACACGGTGTGCAAATTTTATTAAAATCGGTTAAGTAGTTTAGGAGTCCATCGCGGACAAACACGTGACACGTAATTTATATATTTAAGATAAAGAAATAGTTTAACGTACTTGTAACGAACAGCACTTGGTTCTTCGAAAGAAAACATGAGTTTTATGGTAGAACTTTATTACGGACAAATCTTGAATCGAAAACAGAAAAGACACGAAAGCTACGACAACCAACGAAAGACAAAGACAACGTCACCAAAGAAAAAAACTTAAAACATAAAAAAGTTTATACATAATTGAATGTTTCGCCTACAGTACTGTATAATTGTTCCTTCGCATTTCATTTCAGTTATCGGGAAAATATAAAGCGATATCGAGCAATCATAAATGATCAACCTCAAACGTCGCTGGAGCGCGCCACCTGGTGGATTGAGTATGTACTTCGTCACGGCGGAGCGCGACATCTGAGGGCGCCTGCCGCTAATATGTCCTGGGCAGAGTACTATGAACTAAATCTTGTTTTAACTGTTGTATTCATTTTTATAGTAATATTGGTGTCCTTGTTATCATTACTATACTTCGTAAAAATATGGCTCGGAAAGACCGTAAGTAAAATCTTTACAAGAAGTATAAAGACAGATAAGATATTAATAAAAAAGAAAATATAAAATTAAAGAAAGAAAAGATTCAATGAATATTACATTAAATATTTTTATTTGATGTAATGTAATAGATAATTTCATGTACTTGTACTTGTACTGCGGAAAGTCTGTCATAGCAATGAGTTCCGACAAATGTCTACCCGAGCCGAGGCGTAGCCGGAGGTGAGGGTTGACAGTCGGAACTCTTAGCAATGTCGGTTCCGCACGTGTACTGAACAACTATTTTTAATACAGTTGCGAAAAAATGAAGCAATTTAATTTAATAAAATAATACAAACTCACAAAGAACATTTTTGAAAAATGGCGCCAACCGTAAAATAATACCTTTTTTTTCAATTATGGCCTCGCAAACTCTGTGCATACTGCCAGCATCAAGTATAACTTTTGCATCAATCTTTTGCCAGTTTTAATGAAACTGGACGAAGTAATAACAAAGCCAGTAAGTAAGTCGTCAGTAATCAGTCAGTCTAGTCAGTCCAACATTCAAGTAAAGCGATGGCTACTTTACTAGAACGTGTCCGATGGAATTTTGGAGGCAAGCAGAAAAAACATATTTTAGCACTCTTATTCTATTTCATGAGCGGCGATGGCCGAGTGGTAATAGCCGCGGTCTTCTACGCGACCGATCCCGGGTTCAAATCCTCGGCGCGCACCTCTGACAAAGAAATTTGTAATGTGCGAATTTATCGCTGCTCCACGGTGATGGAAAATATCGTGATATTTAATTAATTACGATGTTCTCCATCGCCGTGCATGCCTGAGAGAAATTCATAATTTCTCGAAAGCATGACGTCCACCAATCCGCACTTGGCCAGCGTGGTGGACTATGGCCTAAATCCCTTTCACTTGTGAGAGGAGACCTGTGCCCAGCAGTGGGTCATAAAAAAAAGGTTGAAAAAAAAAATTCTATTTCACAAACACTGAGCACTGTAATTAACCTATATCAAACAAAACGCCATCAACTTTATCCGATATAACTCAAAAATACACAAAGAAAATGAAAATAAAACAAGAGCACAATATGTCTTTTTCGGCTTCCCGCCAAAACTCAAATAATACCTATATATATGCAGAGATTTTTTTTGTTTTCTTCACCCATTCTGGGTAGGCAAAGGGAACTATGCCCATACAGCCAAGTCTTCAGTAGATTATTTTTATTGATATGAAATGAAATTAATGTTAATGAGATGAAATGAAATGAAACCTAACTTAACTCATTGAATCAAATCATTAAATCTGATATTGAAACAAATTAGTAGCTTCTTTTTAGAAATATTTGCATGAATCATAAAAACTTCTAAAACTTCGTGGTTGTTTTTCTTTTCTTTTTAATAGACATTATTTTGACAGTTGGGAAAGAGAACGCACGAGTGCGGAAATGGTAAAAATTGAAAGTGAGAAGTATTTAGGACATAGTCCATCGTCCTGGCCAAGTTTGAATTGGTTAACATAATGCCTTCGAGAATAATTTCTCGAATTTCATGAGTTACCGCATACATGCACGATGATGTAACCCGTCGTAAGTAATAAATAAATATATATATATATATATTTGAAGTGAAAACTTCTTTAGCGGCGTTGTGCACTTTTTTGGGATGGGTAAAAAATGTTAAACTCGCGTCAGGACACGTCGAATATTCGTAAGACGGAGGGGTGACAGCTGATGGCTCGACTGTATATACTTGTAAAATTCGTTTATTTATATCAAGTATTTAAAATATGGACATTGAACAAAGTGCATCTATTAATGAAAAAAGTGACGAAGAAATGGTGAAAGAAAATGAGTGAGTACTTTATAAAAATACTAGATGAAAACCTACTGAAAATACTAGATGATATAATAGTGATAATAAAGGCAATTCGTGCGAAATTATTCGCTAACCATTCCAAAATATCAAAAATGCACAACGTTAATGTTCAAGTTTTTACTTATGCCGGCACTACCGGAGTGCAACCCGTTGTTTTTTTAATACGAGTATCAATCACCGTGGAGCAGCGATAAATACGAACTTGATAAATTCATTTGCCAGTAATGCGAGTCTGGGGTTTGAACACGTTATCTCAGTGTTGGAGACCGTGTCCTTTACCGCTTGGCCATTACTGCTCTTATTTTATAATGACGATGAGATGTAGTCATCTTTATAACTGAGAAATTGAGAAACAGCGATGTGTTTTAAATATTGTCCTAAATAATCCTTTAAATTTTGATTCGGTCTACGAACCAAGCTGTGAGCATTTATTACATAGTTACTTTACAGACGTCTATTTAAATAATACCACTTCAATATCGGTTTGAAACAACGCCGCAATTCTTAATCCATTTATTTCTGTCAGCGCCCACAGATTGAACAAAGACAAAATTTATTTGCCAACGAATAATAAGCCTTCTGTCAGAAGAATAAGCACCATTCGGCAGGGGAAGGTAAACAAAATAAGTCAACGTCAATCGCAAGTTCATTCTTCAGTGGCATAAAATTGCGGTGAGCATTTCGACTGTATTTATTTTGGTAGAGATTCTTTGAATTAATGTTTGAGATATGAAATTAATTGATTCATTTTGAAACACAAAGAAGAGTATATAAATACTCATTTGTTTGCTGATATAGATATTCTATTTCACGAAGTCCGATTGCCTTTTGATGTGTACTGACAAGCGCGCTTGTATACGTTAGCTTTTGGAGCGTTAGCAAAGAAATCTGAACATCTCTGTCATTAAAAAAACCTTTTAAAAATACTCCTTACTCACACAACATCTACAGTTGTCATGCTGACGTTTCTCGATGCCGTGACATAGAACATCTATACCACCTAGTACATATCTATATTAATATTATAAAGATAAAAGATTTGATTGTTTGTTTGTATTGAAAGCCTTACTGACTACATGCTGACTACTTACCGATTTGAAAAATTCTTGAAAGTTGGGGGAGGGGGACATTCAAAAGTAACTCGGCATCTTGGGATAGGATACTGGGTTATGTGGGATTGGATTTGACTGCACTAAAACCCCCTCGGTGGCCATCTTCTGAGCTTGGGGAGAACTCCGGGATCTCCAGTGGAACGCACCGTTGTCATTCCACCACGCGCGGCGCCCTGGAACAGGCTATTTTTTGGAGATCAAATGTGCTCTCCTGCACCTTTCGTTGCTTACGGCGGTATGCGGCCACGCACACACCGCCGTCCTTCCCGGGGCTACAGGCTGGACGAATCGAGCTCCCACTCTCACCGCCCGCAACCCCGGAAGCCCCCTTTTAGTCGCCTCTTACAATCAGGCATGAGATACCGTAGCTCTATTCTTAATTCCGAAACTACAGATTGGTTACCACCAGTGGGAATAATTATAAGGTTGGGTGGGTATTTCAGATAGTTCTATTGTCAATACATATTGTCTTCTTATTACAACTATTAGCAGTTTGAGAACATATTTAAGTATGATTTGTGATTGATCTCTAACACATCAGCGCCAATAAGCATTTTCATTTAAAAATTAAATAGGTATAAGTAACTTATTCTTTTCGTTCTCACAATGAGGACTTAAAACAATATTTGCTTTAAAGCAACTATGAAAAGTTATCCTAGACCTAGTTATACGGGATTAAACCGAAAACCATCCCGCGATTGACAGATTGACACGAAGATATGGGAGATGCCGGGTTCAAATCCTTCTCCTAGTAATTTGGGTATTTATCGCTGCTGCACGATGACGAAAAACTTGTGATATTTAATTAATTACTATGTTTTTCAGCATCGTGCATGCGTGAGAAAATCTCATAATTTCACCAGGGCATGATGTCCAATAATCTACACTTGGCCAGCATAGTGGACTAGGAATTCCTCTCGAGTGGAGGCTTGTGCCCAGCAGTGGGACACAAACCCTTAATTATAACTTAGGATATATCGCCATATATAGACCAAGTTGACCAAAACTGTTGTTGTTTTTCGCATGAGAAACGTCTCTTTAATCTCTCAGAGAGAATTCTCTCCAGCTAATTAATTAACTAATGGACGTAATAACTTGGTAAAGATCTAATTTAGTTTTTGCATTCATTAGTGGTCTGGTTTAAAATTCTTTCTCCAATAATTACGACGAAGAATAAAAATGGATCATGTAATTATTTACTTATTGGGTAGGTATAGGGCTGCCATCCGTCCGGATTTCCCCGGATTTGTCCTAGTTTGAAGGGCGTCCGTGAAAATTCATCCACAATAACCCACATTCAAGAAGGCTCGGCAAAATAGTCAACGATCGAATGGAATGTCCGGGGGCCGTCCGCCAGGGGTTTTTAAAAGTGTTCGGGTGAAACCCGGACGGACACCTTTGTTGTCAGGGGAAAACATTTGTTTTAATTGATAAGCGATAAATTGTAATAAATCTTAATTAAAAATTCATCCACAATAACCCACATTCAAGAAGGCTCGGCAAAATAGTCAACGATCGAATGGAATTGATAAATTATAACGATGTTTTTATTTTTGTTGCAAAAAATATTTTTCCAGAAATGATTTTTGCCGTGTTTATCCGGCGTTGGCAATTTAGGTCGTAGCAGCCCTAGGTAGGTATATCACTAATTAAAACGAAGAATAAAATACATTAATTAAAACAATTCGTGTATGTTCCAGTAGCTTAGTATTCAAGCGTTCTGCACAGCTAAGCGACACGGGTGGGGTCGGGGGTAAGATGGGTGACCAGTAAGGCAGTAGTAAGTAGTGGAAAATATTACGCGGCTTTCCATTTTCATTTTTTATAATGTATTATGGTTTGAAGACAACCGATGGTAGGTTGGCCACTAACCCGCACCTCCATCAAGTCGCAAGGGGCATTTGGTGTAGTTCCCTTCATGCGTCACAAATAAAGTCTTTCCTGTGGTCGTATGCAGTTGCGCTGCTACTCCGAAGGCTAATGGCTGCAACCCTTTTTGCATCCCACTGCTGGCCACGGGTCACTCTACATTATTGGGGCCTTTGGTGGAGATGCGGGTTAATGGCCAACCCGCTGTCGAATGTTTGATAATCAAACCGCCCATAAGACCTCCAACAAGGTTTAACGACTGTTTTCTATCGGCAACAACCGAGACCGACGGCTTAACGTGCCCTTCGAAGCACGGAAACGCGCATGAAATCTTTTTCCACTAGCGGTCACCCATCTCACACCCGATCGCGCCCGTTTGGCTTAGATGCATAGACCACTTTCGTTTTACGCTAGCCGCCGAGCCATGAAAATGAAATATGAAAAGAAATGAAATATTCTTTATTCACTGTACGGTTCCTTTACAAACTCTTAGTGAACGTTATTTTTTGTTCTGTCTGCTCTGGGTGCGCTTAGGCAATGATGAGCTGAAGAAAACAGCAGACGGGTTGGGGTATACATGGGCGCTTCAAATGGTAGCCGCCGAGCCATGCGCGCTTCAAACGGTCGGTCCATAATAAATATGGCCTGAAAGTGCAGCTTTCCACCGCTATAATTTGGTTCACGGTAGAAGTGGACGCAGCAGTAGTACTTCTTCTGTGACCTCCCCCCCTGGTACCGCGCCTGAAGTGAAGACAGTTCGAGCTTAGCTCCAGGCGTTCTGAAACTAACTCAAAACAGACGAATTGCTTTACAATATACTTCAATTAGTAAAACTTTTGGAGCACTAAGAGTCTATTTAATGTATCTCAGTAATTATCTTTGGGACTAAGGATTTATGAGGAAATTTATTTACATTTAGATAATTCGCTAAACTCTGGAATGATTGTATGAAATTAATATTTATACGAGGGATGGTTATCATTTTACTGGTATGTGTGTGAGTGTGAGTTTATTTTTTTCCTTCATTACTTCACAACTACTTATTACTATAAACGAACACCTATTATAATCCAGATTAACGGTTTTTATGATCCTACCTTAAATCATAGAATACTAACTATTACTAACGTACATGTTTAAAGTGCCTTGAAACCGATTTGCTTGACAAACCAAGCTTCTTTTTCAAATATGACATTAATCCAGATTGTTAAACTAACGCGTCAAAACACAGCTGCACACTATATGGTGAAATCTCAAATATCGATCTTCGTCAAATAGCGGTATTTCAAAAATCGATCCTTTTCCAGGTATGCCAACCTGACTCTACACAGAGTGGACGTACACTCTGTGTAGAGTCAGGCTCGGTCATTGTAGTACGCCAGTTTTCATTGCAAAAATCAGGATACGGGGTAACTCATTGTGCGAGTGTGGAATAGATGAAGGTACCCTGGAACATATATTTTTTTCATGCTCATTTTTTTTAAATTCATTTTACGGCATTGGATAAAATCCTTGCAGCCATTCAATATTTTATTTTCATTATTAAATAATGGCATCGCACTCTGTACATATTGCCAGTGTCAACAGTGTGTACCCGGCGCCTTTGAAGAGGATACCTGGTTATGTGGGATTTACATTGCATTAAAACCCCCGGTAGCCTGCCTCTGCTTTTGGAGAGTACTCCAGGATCTCCGGTGTCCTCCATGTGCGGCGCCCCAGAATGGGTCCATCCTCGGGAGAGCAGATGCGTTCTCCTGCACCCTCCGATGCTTACGGCAGCGTGCGGGCCCATTGCCTCTTCGGGTCCGAATGTGCTCTTTTGCACCTTCCGATGCTTACGGCGGCATGCGTCCACGCATAAACCATTGTCCTTCCCGGGGCCGCTGGCTGGACGGATCAATCTCCCACTCTCACCGCCGGCAGACCCAGACGCCCCCTTTTAGTCGCCTCTTACGATCAGGCAGGGGATACCGCAGCTCTATTCTGTCCCTACTTAACGGTACTTCTGTATTAAGTTATCCAACATCCCCTTAGAGTCTGTATTTTTATTTCCATAGTTTAATGTCTTATGGCATTTTACTGTGAGGTAATGCGGCTGAAAGGGCTATTCGCTCAATTTATAACATAGGTGCTAGAGAATCTCTCAGAGAAAAATTTAAAGAGATAGATATTTTAACATTTGCTTCGCAATATATTTATTAAAACATCATATAATATGTAAGTAAAAACAAAGAAAAATTCACTACCATATTGGACTTGCATAGTCCTAATTGTGTCTCAACTATGAACGGCCATAAGCTGGCATTTCCGAAATGCCGGCTTCATAAAAAAAGTCATTCTTTTATTGGGATGTCCATCAGGATATATTATAATAAAATCCCAATAAAGATTCAATCCCTGCCTTTAAAACCTTTTAAGAAGGCAGTCAAACAAGTCCTGTGCCGTAAGGCTTATTATAACACTAAGGATTATCTTAATGACAAAGGAGCGTGGGAATGAATCTCGCTCACACAAGGCTATTTCTTTATAGAATGTATTAGTTTTAGTAATTCTGTGAGCAGCTGGAAATGGGTTGATAATGTCTCACTCGATCAGTTGTCACGTGTGACCATTATCAACCCATAACTATTCTGTTATCTCAAATATATTATTATGTACTTTTTTTAAAAGAGTGCTGGGAGTTTTTTTCCGCCGCCTTTTTTCTCTCAGTTCAACATCTAGCCCAAACGGGCACCTAAAGGCGATGACCGGGAAAAAATGACATTCATTAAGCGAATATTTTGTATTCCTAATATGAAATAAATATTTTTTCTTTCTTTCTTTCTTTCTTTCTATCAATATTAAAAATATTTTATAGTTAAGATTGACTTGGCAATTATATGAAAACACAACATATCTCATTAAAAAATCATGCTTTCAGTTTTATCCACATCAAATTTAATTGGGGCGTCAAAAATTGCCTGAACTGAATGAACTTCGAGAAAAGGATGGTACGGTCGTGCCGCGTTTTTGCTCGAATTGGCGCAGGTACTGCCGTGCCCACAAATAACTCACGCGGAGAAACTCATGCATGCGGAAAGCTAGTGATGAATTGATGAATTTTATAATAACACCTATTTCAAAATTTTGTAGAATCCATAGATTTTTTTTATACTATACTTTTATATTTTATTTATACTATAGTCATAAATAAATAAATATCTTTGGACAATTCACACAACACCATCTGATTCCAAACTAAGCAGAGCTTGTACTATGGTAATCAGAAAGCTGATAAATATACATAATATAATTCTAAATACATACTTAGATAGATAAAATAACACCCAGACACAGAACAAATAGTCATGTTCATCACACAAATATTTGTCCTGGGTGGGAATCGAACCCACGACCTCTCGTTTCGCAGACGGCTCATCACCCACTATGCTACGGAGGCTGTCATAGCTTTGACTTTTAAAAGTAACAAAGAAGCAGGCCGGGAAAACCAAACTTTAATATTTCTAAGGGTCTGTAACCTCTATTTACACCCTGAACCACCCATATTAAGCTTGTAGCCTTGTACCTATAAAGTTTAACGATGATACACAGATAAACGTTAATGAAATACAAGCACCTTATAAAATTTTGACGCAAATCGTCAAAAATAAAGCTAAGACTAAGGATACACAATTGGCGATAGCGGTATTGGTTCTTCCGCTTTTGCAGTATTTTCTTTTAATTATTAGAAGGAAGTAAACAAAATATAATGACAAATGCCCAAAATTAAATATTCGCAGTCAACTATAAATTGTTTGTTCATATTTAATCTTATCGTATGCCTAATATACACATGAATGTATTTAATTACTGTTTCGTTAATTTTTTGAATTCAAGATATAAGTAGTTTAAAATAAATTCCTGGCATGAGTATAGAACAGTTTTTGGTTGAAAGCCGATCTTACCACTTATTCCGGAAGAAGCGTGAATTCAAATTCAAATTCAAATCATTTTTATTGTGGAACATGAGTACAATACAAGGTGTAACAAAATTTTGCAATCCTCCATATTCCCGCCACGGATGGGCATACAATATATACAAACAGAAATCACAATTTATAAAAAAATAGACTTAATTTAAATACTTAATTTAAAAAATGCTATTTATGTCAAGTGATTTAATAATAAATCAACAATTGTATTAATTAATATATTTATCACTAATAAAATCATTTAGCGTGTAATAACACTTGAATTTCACATTCACCGTTCTTTTGTGAGTGACTAGTGAAATTTCTAAAAAACAACAAAGTTAAGGAATGTCAAGTGCGGTCAAATGTAGGATGGGTGGCCAATAGTGGCCATTCAGCAACATCATATGGATGGGTGTCAACAAAGCTCGGCAAAGTCGGGTGCAGTCAAAAGTAGGATGGGTGGCCCTTCAGCAACATGTAGTACGGAGTGGCCATTCAGCAACATCTAGTGCGGTCATATGGATGGGTGTCAACAAAGCTCGGCAAAGTCGAGTGCAGTCAAAAGTAGGATGGGTGGCCCTTCAGCAACATGTAGTACGGTCATAAGCAGGATGGGTGTCAATAAAGCTTAGCAATGTTGAGTGCGATCATAAGTAGGGTGGGTGACGAGGCTTGATTACAATGAGGCTAAACGTGAGCCGCCATATTGTAGAACGTATCGCAATGACAATCCGGCTAATCGTGGACCCGCCACAATACAGAACGACCCTGTTTTATGAAACGGCTAATCGTAATGTTAAATGGCGGATTACACGATCCGGCTACGGCCGTCTAACAACAGAACATCTTACGGCTGTTAGAGTCGGCAAATTTAGCCAAAATTTGCCGGATGCGTTAGCAAGAGTATTAAGATGATATCTTGATCACTTTCAGTTAATGTTGGAAAAAGTGGTGATG
Organism: Pyrgus malvae; assembly: GCA_911387765.1. NCBI lineage: Eukaryota > Metazoa > Arthropoda > Insecta > Lepidoptera > Hesperiidae > Pyrgus > Pyrgus malvae. The sequence continues at coordinate 11,464,240 of OU426969.1, forward strand.
CCAGTGTGCTCTCCGCAAAGACGTATATGCCAGAGTCCTGAAGCAACCTGAAGCATCCTGAAGCATCCTTCGACAAATCTTCTTCTGGACCTGCTTAAATCAAATATTGATTAAATTTGTGTTATCCGCTTCGCGCTGTCTGCTCTGTCCTCATCTGAATAAGACAGGAACAAGCCGCCGTACTTTTACGATACCATAAAAAGATATTGTAATGTAACATTTTGACTGTTAAAAATATCACCGTTGAGTTTTTCCGCCAAGACACATTAAACTCGTGCCTTTAACAGGTATTCAATGGAGTTTATTGTATCGTTTAAGAGAAGATGAATGCAGGAAATGTTGTCTTTTATGTTTTGATGGCAGTGTAATGACGGAGTATCAAATTTTAACATCACATCAGTAGGTGTAATTTATACTAATACGAGTATATAAAGCTGAAGAATTTGTTTGTTTGAACGCGTTAATCTCAGGAACCACTAGTTCGAATTGAAAAATATTTTTGTATTGCATTGTCCATTTATCGGGAAAGGCTTTAAGCTACACAACATCATGCTATGACTAATACCAAAGTCCACGCGGACGATGTCGCGGGCGCCCGCTAGTATATCTGTCTATCTATCTTAAGAATTTATTCTTATGGTTTGACCGAGGAAATACCACCGTTACACCAACACCTAATGCTGCCGTGAAGTAATTTGTGTTTCGGGGGAAGATGTAGTTGCCAGTCAGATTCAAAGATCCGCCTACGGAGAAGCAGCGCAACCACTTATCACCTTGGATAAAACTTGCTAATGCTAGCATGCGGTCGTCCATGGGCTGCAGCGACTATTTAACACCATGTGTATTATGTATCGGGTTAACCTTCACATGGTACCCGGCACCACCAGGATAACGGGATATGTGGGATTTGAACCGCACTAAAACCCCCTCGGTGGCCTGCTTCTGCGCTTGGGGAGGACTCCGGGATCTTCAGTGGAACACACCGGTGTCCTCCATGCGCGGCGCCCCAAAAACGGGCTCTTCTTCAGGAGAGCACATGTTCTCTCCTGCACCTTCCGATACTTACGGCAGCATGCCGCCACGCACACATCGCCGTCCTTCCCGGAGCCACTGGCTGAACGGATCAAGTTCACTCGCCCCGCCCACAACCCCGGAAGTCCCATTTTAGTCGCCTCTTATGATTACACAAACTCTTTTTTATAAAGGAAGATGGTGGAAAAGGTGGAGATCTATGCCAACTTGTGGTTTATTAAAATGGTTGTAAAAGTTGCTCCGACGAGACTCCGGGATTTTTATAAGTAACTCAGGGAGGGAGGCATAAGATAATCCTATTATGTTATAAAAATCATGAATATTATTATAGACCTTATGAAGATTATCTTCTTTTACGCAAAAACAAAAAAGAGTTTCGTATTTCTGTGAATAAAGCTTTTCATTGTATTTAAAGACAGATCCCCGGCGTGATTATGTAACTATAAATAAGAAAACAAACCCTGTTCATAAATTTATAATGATCCATTAACTTAGCGTAATTTGCAGCCCTTTATACAGCAGTCAAACAACCTAAATGAAACACTTAACATTAACACGTTTGAATGCAAAGCTTCTTAAAATATTCCCTGTGACATTCAAATAGGGTCCAGAATTCCCGAAGCGTCTGTACATAACAGTAGCTTAGATCCATTTTGGTCTAAAGTGTTCTTCAAAAGGTCGTCATTCGGGACAGCGGTTCCCTCTATCGTCATTATCTGCAATTTATGCGGGTATAAGTATGGTTTTATTGTAGCTCGAATTCTCACAATCTTCTGTTCCCGACTTTGATGCTTTGACTTGAGTTATGGGTTATGACTATTGATTAAGTAGCCGTATAGAGGCGTAACTGAAATCATAGAGCAAAGTTTTTAAAATTTCTGGTGAGAAAAAATTAAGCAGGAAGTGTTAAAGATATTTCTTCTACGAGATTATTGGGTGTAAAGTATTTGCTGCAATCCTTTTTGCGTCCCATTTTTCGGCACGAGCAAGGGGAGAGCCTCAGTACTGATGAGGCCTTAAACTTACTCCACCGCGCTGCTCCAATGTCACTACCTGCGGGATGCGGGAAGTTAGAGATAGGGGTTAGTGGCCAACCCGCAGTGTTTTTAAACCACCCATAAGACCTCTGACAAGGTTTAACGGCGGCATTATATCGATAACCACTGGACTCAACTACTTGACGTGCGCTCCAAAGCACGGAACCATGTTTGAAATTTGCCACTAGCGGTCACCCATCTCACAACCTTTCACTTTACTTACCTTCTAGTTTCACTTACCTGTCTAGATCACTTTCGGCACAGAATACTAATATTACCTACTTAGGTACTTGCGGTCTACGCCAACCGCTGAGCCGTGCGTGTTTCTATGTGAGCATGTGACGATCCGAGACGACCCGTGTGGCGCAACGATTACCATGCCAGACTGCCAATCGGAGGGTACCGGGTTCGATCCTCGGCGAAGAAGGAATTTCAATGATGTGTTTAAAATTTCTGTTCTTGGTCATTGGTTCTTGGGTTATTTATGTGAAATATGTGACGAAATATACTAATATATTAGTCACTTTCCTTTTGAATATATTAAATTTTACACCTCTATCGCTCTTCGTAGTCAGCATTTACGTCCTATTTGACTATAAATGGATGTTTGGGATGCCTTTTCTCGGAAGGAAACCGATTTTCAGTTTATTGTAACGACCTTCTTTACCTTGAGCCGAAAGTTATTCCATAATTGCCTATTGTTAAATTTAATTGCTAGAGGAACAATGGACGTAAATAATTGACCTAAAATTGATAGTACTGGTACGGTTTAACCGAGTAAGAATCATGGCTAAAACCAGTTATTTTTAACACGCCTTTACTAGCTTCACTATTTGTATGGTTGTTTATAACCCACTCTTTTAGACTTTGACCCACTTTCAACGTACAGATCAAATTTTGTAAACTTATTAAGAATCGGTGGCAGTGCAATAATTTCATGATTTTGTACGATTCCGAGAACTGTAAAAAAATAAAAAATAAATTGAACTAAAGATTTAAAAATATATAGTTAAAAAAAAACTAAAAAGACACGCTTTTAAGCGCATCAAAATAAAAACGTGAAAAATAATCCTTAAGCTCTATACTTACGCTAGTATATAGTCTATGGGTTCCTATGCTCGTGTACATATTATTATATTGTACATAGATGATGATTAGTTGATTACTAAATGATGTTTTGTACACTATTTAGGAATAAGATAAATTAAAAATTAAAAAGAAATATGTGTTAAATCGACATTTCTTTGACATTATTTTGGGAAGCTTTATGAAATAACAGTCTTAAAACTGTGTGATCACAGTATTTAAACTCATTTGTAACATTATAAGGATAAATTTTAACTTAAAATTACAATGGATTAAATTTACAAGCAATAAATAACATATAAATATTTTTTTAAAGGAAAAGGTGTCTTAAATATCTGTTACACTTACCTTTTACATACTTTTTCATACTTACAACATAATATAAAAAAGCGTGGGGTACATGGTGTCAATAGTATCTTAAAAACCACCCCACGCTTTTTTTACAGTCAAATACATTTTCTTCTTATTTTTTACTTTTTAGTTCGTATTTTCACAAAAGCGTGTTTTTTAGTTTTTTTAAACTACATTACTTATTTTTAATTTTTTAGTTGGATTTTTATTCTCATATTATTGCATTGTCATCGGCCCTTGACCCCTGTGCAAATATTCAAGCTAATCAGAAGCTTAGACGTGTTAAAAATATATAACTTTATATTTGTTTCATTAAGTATCTTAGGCCACGAACTTATCAGCCGCCCGTCGTATATTTTTTTTATCCTGATGATCCTAGTTAGGACTTTAATATAAAGTTATGAGATTATTGTATTGTCATCGACCCTTGACCCTTGTGCAAATTTACAAGTTAATCAGACTCCTAGAAGTAAGTGAAAATGAAGTTCAAAGATTCCATTACATACATACATACTTACATACATACAGGTCAAGTTAATAAAAGCGTAGACAAAATTTGTGTAATATGTTAAATATGGGATGAAACAAGAGATGGTGGGATGAAACAAGAGTTTAAGCCTAAACTAACTAAACTGGCTTAAATTCTATTGGGACGGGTCTCTCTCGACTGTTGGGGACTCTATCTGTTACTAAGTCTATAGTTTGCTTACGTACCCTCTAATGATTATTATTTTAGCTATTTTGTTTTAAAGTAGTTTTGGTAAAATAGACTCATAAGTTTGTAAGGAGGCATTTAATTTTATCAATATAAACAATCAAATTGTTTAAAGTCTATGTTTTCTTAATTTTTACTGCAGAATAAAAAAGCCTGAACAAATATCGTTGTATTTTAGAAATGGCTACAACCAAGCTTATCAGAATAACCGTGAAGATAGTCAGTAAAATCAAAACTAGTTCAACTTCGTAGTACTGTGTCCACGGCATGTTGGCGGCGGGCGGCCTCAAATGTTGCGCGCCTCCGTGCCGTAGTGCATGCTCCGTCCACCAGATGGCGCGTTCCAATGGCGTTTGAGGCTGGTCGACGATTATGCGACGTAGCTTGATTATGTTGTTTTTGTAGCTGAAACATATTTTTTAGGAATTAAGTGATTCTCAAAAGTTTTATTATAATTATGATAATCGGTCTAGGAATAGGCAACGTAGTCGATCGCGTCATTCCAGATCCCGTCCTATGACGAGGTCAGCTTCGGAGTATCGGAAGTACCCAATATGTTGGTACCATAATAAATTCGGGAATAAGGCAAGTAAGTGCATAAAACCGTGTGATTATTCGGTAAACAACGCGGACAGTCGGTAATGGCGGCCGGTGACTGTCCAGGCTCAGGTCGCTTATTTCTGACTGACAAGCGCTCGAAAATACAATTTCTTATTGATACGGGTAGTGATATTTGCGTATTTCCCCGGTCCGCGTTAAAAGAACATCGAACAAAAACAAGCTTCGAATTGTGTGCAGCGAACGGTTCTACGATTAATACATACGGTTATATGCACTTAGTTTTGAATCTAGGCTTGCGCCGCGACTTTGCTTGGCAATTTATTGTAGCCGATGTTACAAAGGCAATTATTGGCGTCGATTTTTTATCACATTTTAATTTAATTGTCGACATTCGTGGCAAACGCTTAATTGATGCTAATACAACGCTTGCTACCACGGGTTTGCCTGCATTATCTTCTGAAGGCATATCTTCTGTGAAAGTGGTTTTAGGAAATTCTGTGTATCATAACATCCTTTCTAAATACCCAGATATAGTAAATCCATCTGGCTTGCACCGTACCACTAAACACAATACAGTTCACCACATTCACACTACACCAGGGCCACCAGTATCATCATCACCACGTAGGTTAGCGCCCGACAAGCTTAAAATCGCGAAGGCTGAGTTTGAGGCCATGTTACAGATCGGAACGTGCCGTCCATCAGGATCTGCCTGGTCTTCACCTCTTCACCTCGCTCCAAAAAAGGACAACGGATGGAGACCGTGCGGAGATTACCGTATGCTGAACGCCCGCACCGTGCCTGATAAATACCCGATCAGGCATATTCACGATTTTGCCCACAGTTTGTCTGGATGCAGCGTATTTTCAACTATCGATCTTGTTAAGAGCTATAACCAAATTCCCGTCAGCCCGGACGACATTCCGAAGACTGCAATCACTACGCCGTTTGGTCTCTTTGAGTTTCCGTATATGACCTTCGGTCTTCGGAATGCCGGCCAGACTTTCCAGCGGTTCGTGGACGACATGCTTCGTGGTTTGGATTTCGTCTATGCCTACATAGATGATTTTTTAGTTTTTTCCAAGGACGCGGAGACCCACCAGCAGCACCTGCATCAGCTTTTTACCAGGTTGCAGGAATACGGCATGGTTATAAACGTTGGCAAATGCGTATTCGGCGTACCTGAAGTAGCTTTCTTAGGCTACACTATTTCTGCCCAGGGTACTAAGCCACTGCCTGCCAAGGTCGAAGCCATTCGCGACTTTCCTGTACCAAAAACAGTACGAGAGCTGCGTAGATTTCTTGGAATGGTTAATTTTTACCGTCGTTTCATTCCAGATGCAGCATCACACCAAGCTCCACTGAACATTCTCCTAACAGGATCTGTTAAGGGCTCCCATCCAGTCAACCTAACAGCTGAACACCTGGAAGCCTTCAATGCCTGTAAGGATAGCCTGTGTAAGGCAGCTTTGCTTGCGCACCCCGCTTGCGACACAAAGCTGGCCTTAGTAACAGATGCCTCAGACAAGGCTATTGGTGCAGTCCTTCAGCAGCTTAGGGACACTGCGTGGGAACCATTAGCTTTCTTCTCTCGTAAATTAAGCCCTTCACAGCAGAAGTATTCTCCTTATGATAGAGAGCTGCTGGCTATTTACGAGAGTGTGAAGCACTTCCGCCACATGGTCGAGGCCAGAGACTTCACGATCTATACAGATCACAAGCCTCTGACTTTCGCCTACCACTCGCGGAAAGAGAATTGTTCGCCCAGGCAGTTCCGTCACCTGGACTTCATTTCGCAATTCACCACTGACATAAGGCATATCTCGGGAAAAGACAATGTTGTTGCTGATACTCTGTCTCGTATCGAGGCTATTGCACAACCTGTCGACCTCGAGATATTAGCCCAAGCACAGAAGTCAGACTGCGAAATGAAGGACCTACTTAGCGGTGACTCTTCATTACACCTGAAGAGGGTAAAACTACCTGGATATCAGGTGGAGCTGTATTGTGACGAAAGGAACAATACATTACGACCTTTTGTTCCCTCACAGCTGCGACGCCAGATTTTTGACAGTTTGCATTGTTTGAGCCATCCGGGTTCAAATGCAACTGCCAAGCTGGTGTCAGAGCGATTTGTATGGCCAGGAGTACAGCGTGACTGTCGAGAATGGGTTCGCAGTTGCCTGGCATGTCAGCGCTCGAAAGTTACGAGGCACGTAACTTCGCCGCTCAGTAAATTCAAGCTCCCAAAAGCCCGATTTTCTTTTGTCCATATTGACATTATCGGTCCGCTGCCTGTGTCACAAGGGTATCGATACTGCCTTACCGCCGTTGACCGATTCACGCGTTGGCCAGAGGCAATACCACTTGTAGACATAACAGCGGAAACCGTAGCCAAGGCACTACTCAGTGGTTGGATCTCACGGTACGGTTGTCCTACGGACATCATAACCGACCGTGGGAGACAATTTGAGTCCGCCGTATTTAAAAATCTATCCCGCATCATTGGTTTTCAGCACCGTCGAACCACTGCATACCACCCGCAGTGTAATGGGCTGGTCGAGAGGTTCCACAGACAGCTGAAAGCCGCAATCGTGTGCCACAACGATGCGTCGTGGGTAGACACGCTGCCTCTTGTTTTATTAGGCATTCGCAGCACTGTAAAAGAGGACCTTAAGACCTCTTCGGCTGAACTGTTGTATGGGGAACCTCTCCGACTTCCAGGTGAATTTTTTCACCCAGCTCATGATGACGTCACTGATGTGACAGATTATCTGTCGCGGCTACGTAGGTTCATTAAGGACCTCCAGCCGTCGCAAACTAACTGTCACACCGGAAAACGCCCTACGTTTATTTTCAGGGATTTAGCAACGGCGTCTCACGTATTTTTAAGAGACGACACCACGAGTGGATCATTAAAACCAGCATATTCTGGTCCCCATGAGGTGTTGGAACGAGGTGAAAAGGTTGTGAAGATCTTGTACAACGGTAACAAGGTCACAGTATCAGTAGACCGCCTGAAACCAGCCTACATACTGTGTGACCCTAACACTACACATAACACACACCACACACCTCACAAATCAAATCACACACCAGTCACACCACAGAACTCACCCACCAATCACACCTCCTCAAACACACATACAAACAAAAACACTTCCTTTTCAGATGCCACTAAGCGTGATCCTGTCACTGAAGATCATGCCATCAGAAGAACTAAGTCGGGGCGCAAGGTTAGATTCCCTGACTATTATCGCCCGTAGGACGGTCTCTGGAGGGGGGTGATGTAGTGGGCCTACTAGAAATTTACTTACACTATTTAAAATATTGTTATTGTAAAAAATCAAAATTTAAAATCTTAAAAAATAATTATAGTTAAAAATTAAATAAAGAAAAAGTTATGTATTAAAATAGTAAATATAAAACAAAAGTAAATGTAAAGGTAAAATATTAAAGTAAGAAAATAAAATAAAAATAGTTAAATAAATTTTGTATGTAAAAAGGACAAACAGTTCGAGTTCTATATTAATATTGTTTGTTATCTTATCGCTGCCGGCCGGCGTAGCTACCTGGTGGCCGGGCGGTGGCGCGAGGGCGAGCGGGCGGAGGTGCGCGGGCGGCAGTCACAGAGCGCATTGCACGCCACACGCGCATGATAGATTCATTGAAAGAAATCTTCCATATACGATAGCACGGTTGCAAGTTGCAACGCGCCAATGCTTTCGCGCCGCTTATTTGAAAAATTATTGTTACTCGCGATCTTTCTGTTTCTATCTGTGTTGTATGTGAACTTTTCCTGTCGCTTGCTTACTACTCCTTCTGACTTTATATGGCGTTCTATGTGTGTGCGAAATATAAACTTTGGTGATTCGTGTTTAGACAGTTCTTATTTCAAAACCCATATTACCAACTCATCTGCGCACACCAACCCTCGCTAAATTGGCAACCATACCCCGCCAAAGTGGTGACGCCTAAACTAAGTATATCAATTTATAAAAAAAACACTATTTTTAGAAGTCTTTTTTTAGGATTGGAAAAAATGGAATCCTTATTTAATGTTGACTAAAATGAAGAAAGCTTTCACGATAAAATGATAAAATAATCATTTTCTTTCACACAAATTTTAAGATTACGATAAGCATTAAAATGTTTACGTTAAAACGTTGTTATTTTAAGGCTGCAACCCTTTTTGCGTCCCACTGCTGGGCACGGGTCTCTCCCCATTATTGGGGAGGCCTGGAGCTTACTCCACCACGCTGCGCCAATGCGGTTTGGTGGAGATGCGGGCTAGTGGCCCGCTGTCGGTTGTTTTCAAACCGCCCTTAAGGCCTTCGACAAGGTTTAACGACTGTTATCTATCGACAATAACCGGGACCGACGGCTTAACGTGCCCTCCGAAGCACGGAAACGCGCATGACATTTTTTTTGCCACTAGCGGTCACCCATCTTACACCCGACCGCGCCCGTTTGGCTTAGTTGCATAGATCGTTTGCGTACTATGCTAACCGCCGGGCCATGCGCGCTTCTGTTATTTTAAGTAGAGTAGTAAAGTGCTTAGATGAGGTAACAAAAAGTTTTGATTTTACGTTTACGTTTTAGTTTTAACCTTGTTTCTTTATTTCTACATATAATTTAATACTTAAATCCTATAGATTAATAGCGCAAGCAGATTTTTGTTTCAGTGATTACAAGAAGAGAGCTGCATATAAAGAGCTTTAGCCATTGATGTGCAGAAAAATAAACATTTATTTAATACAAAACAACAATTTTATTTTCCCATTTAAACGTTCAATCTGTCAAATACTTGTTTTTTTTTTTCAATTATGGCATCGCCGTCAAGTATAATTTTTGCATCAATTTTTTGCCAGTTTCAATGAAACTGGACGAAGTAATAACAAAGTCAGTAAGTCGTCAGTAATCAGTCAGTCTAGTTAGTCCAACATTCAAGTAAAGCGATGGCTACTTTACTAGAACGTGTCCAATGGAATTTTGGAGGCAAGCAGAAAAAACATATTTTAGCACTGTTATTCTATTTCACAAACACTCGTGCACTGTAATTAACCTATATCAAATAAAATGCCATCAACTTTATCCGATATAACTCAAAAATACACCAAGAAAATGAAAATAAAACAAGAGCACAATATGTCTTTTTCGACTTTCCGCCAAAACTCGAGGCCAAATATTTGTCGTTCTTTCGTTCCTCATTCAAAAATTTGACACAAGTATGAAGTATTACAAGACGCGTCTGTCATTACTTTTTTTTCGAATGGCGTCTCGCTCTTTTGACTAAGTACGAGTATTTTGCCAATGTCAAAGTTGTGTTGTCATATAAAAACTTCAGTTAAGTTAAGTTGTGTTGTCATATAAACACTTCCTCCTTCAGTACGTCACATATTATTATTTCTTATGATAGATATTTTTTTTATTTAAATTAGCTGGATTGGGATTGATTCGCATCTTGAAATATTGATTCTATTTATAAATTATACGCTTAAAATTATATTTTTAGGGTTTTACTTTTTGTCACGTTACGTATTTTGTGATTCCATCAATATTTTTTCGTTGTTGTGCAGAACAAGTTTTTCTCTGTTTTTTAACAGTATTTAAAGTTTATATATGTAATCTTACCTTTCATTTTCGATAACAGTAAGAACCGCTCTCTTGAAGTCGTCTTCAGTAAATGTGTTTATGCGAAGCTGAATGCCTATTCCATGTTGAACGTACTTTTCTGTGTTGTACCATTGATCTACTATAACAGGTATGCCAATTAATGGAACTCCAGCAGTGATGGCTTCATCAGTAGATTGTAGACCTCCTTGCGTAACAAATAATTTTAATTTTGGATGTCCTGTAAACCAAACATAAGCTCCATTAGACCCTATCTTTATATTTTGTTTGCTACTAACTTTAATTCTCATTAATTGTTGTCCAGTTTGTGTACGCTTATTGATTTATTTCAGTTTGTTTAGGCCTACTTACTACTACGAAATTAATCAATTTAAGTGTAATTTTTTTAGATTGAGCTATAATCTCACAAGGCTGTTTCTATAACTGATGTGGTAGGTTTAAATTATTTAAATTACGTATGTAAGCAGGTAGCTCTAGGATGATATTGATAAAATGGGTAGCCGTCACGTATGGCTCTTGTGAGACCATAGCTATTTTTTAAGAATTCTAATTATATCAGGGCTGAAATTTTTCTCTGTTTGCTCTTGTCTTCGCCTCTACTTTGCCTAAGCGCACAAGAGTTTGAAAAAAAAACGTAATTTTGATAATAATCCGACCTAAGCACTTATTGAGAAATTTTCAATAATTAATTTATCTTTTACAATATTTTTTTTATCTTAATATCTATATATATATTTTTTTTATTATTTATTTATCAATTAACTTAGGAGTACAATAGATTATAACAAAAAATAGCATCAGTAAACCTCGGAGGTTTGTGTTGAGTGCTATTATAAAACAGCTTGCATCAAATAATGTAAAGAAAGTACTATTATAGAGGTAACGCCTTCAGATATATTTTCATTACAAGTAGGTACTGGTTCGGTCAGCTACCATGGGCATAAAAAATAAATCTATTTGTGTAAGTAACATGTTCATAACAATCTTAGGTACGTTATATACCTAATCGCTTGTGAAATTACTTAAAAAGTGCAATTTAAGATTTTTCTTAATATTATTTGGCTTAATATTATCACGTAGATCAGTGGGTAATGCATTGATTAAACGAGGAACCAGGTAAGCAGTAGTGCGCTGGCCGTATGCACTCGTCGCGGGTTGCGTACACAGCTCGCGGCGAGCGACGGCCCGTGTACATACAGGGTGTTTCATTACTTTCCAAAAATCGTTATTAAAAAAATTTTCTTTTAAAATCATATATTTAAATTGAACATTTACCGGTAGAACTTTATTTTCTTTAAAAGATTCTAAGTCACTCGAATACTGTTTTTTGTTATTTATGATTTTTAATATTCTTTTTTGGAGTTTGAATATATTTTTAAGATATGAATCATAGGTGCGTCCATAGCTAGTCAAGCCATATTGGATGTGGGATTCGGCCAGAGCATTGTATAACATTATTTTTATTTTATATGGGATACGCTTATTTAGAATAGTCATATTAGCTAAAAATTGTCGCAATTTGTTGCACACGTACTCAATGTGATTACTCCAGTTAATTTTTTTGTCTATTATAAGACCTAAATACGTATGTGTGTCAGCTTTTCTGATTACTGGGCACCTACAACCAGAATTGTATGTAGTATGAAGGCAATCATGCTCATGAGCAATTAAATTGTTTATTGGCAGATTAGGTAAGTGGGATGATTTTATCAGCAGTAATGTTGTCTTTTTTGGATTAATTATTAAGCCAACATCATGACACCATCTACTAAGGGTATTTAGATCTGACTGTAAGAGATCACAAGCTCTTTGGGGGTCTTTATCAGCTACAATAAGGCAGGTATCGTCTGCAAATTGGTAACATGAGGAGTATTTTATGCAGTTATTCATGTCATTAACGTATGAAAGAAAATGGAGCGGACCCAAAACCGATCCTTCAGCTGTGCCTTCTGTAACTGGTATACGCTTGCTATAAGTATTATCAACTTTGACGGTAAAGGCACGGTTTTCAACGTAATTTTCACACCATTTAGCCAATGGGCCGCGTATACCACAGCTATCGAGTTTTTGCATCAGTTGTTTATGCTGAAGAGTATCAAAAGCGCACGAGAAGTCTATAAAAAGAGCTAGCTAGCACTTGCCTTTTCTTATGAAGGTGCTCATTGACTTCATCGGTAAATTTCGACAAAAGTTGTGTTGTACCTTTCCCAGCTTGGAACCCAAATTGATTTTGGTATATTACATTATGTTTCCTATAAAACTTTTGAATTTGATCACAAATACACTTTTCAACAATTTTATCTACCGTGGAAAGTAATGTTATAGGACGATAGTTGCCGTAGCTACTTCTAGTTCCTTTTTTAAATATTGGCCTTACACATCCAATCTTTAGTTCATCTGGATATAATCCTCTTTTTACACTTTGATTAATTAATTTAGCAATAACTTCGGAAACCTCCTTACCTACCACTTGCATATCTGATACCTTGATATTATCAAGTCCTGGAGCTTTGTTCCTGTTTAATTTATCAATGATTTTGTGAATGTCGCCGCCTGTTACTTTTTGAAAGCGTATGCTGGAATCAATTTGCTTACTATAGTCTTTATGGTCTAGAAGTTTAATTTTACAATTAGGTATAATATTTTTTAATGAGTTATGAAAATTATTAGCAAAATTTTCGACAATTTCCTCAGTAGTAAGTCCCTAAGAATCAAATGCCTTGAGTATTGCTGCATCGATAGATAATTTTTGTCGTCCTAACATTTGGTTTACAATTTGGTAAATTTTCTTTATATTTTTAAAATTATTACTTATGTGATTCATATAATATGTATTTCTTTTATATTCCAATATTTTATGCAACTTATTACGAGTTTTATTATAATCAAGCCTTAATTTTACATGATCTGTATTTTTTATCCACGATTTAAATAAATTGTTTCGTTTATTGCATAGATTAAGAACATTTTTATCTATCCAGGGAAGTTTAAAACATTTAGGTGGTTTAGGTGTATATTTTTTACGGCAAGAGGCAGCTTTATTTGCATTTCGAAATGACGTAGATATAAAATTATATATACTACGTGGACATTGCATTTTATTTGCTAGATCCCATTTAACCTTTCTGAGCTCCGCGTAAAGTATATCGTAATTAATTATCGATTTGGTAACACGCTGTATGCGCACGGGCTTCGCGTCACCAAGGCAGCCAAAGATAATGGCACGATGGTCGGCCAGTACGACGTTTAACACTGCCGAATACGGATGTAATGTGGGGAAGCGCGCAAATATGTGATCAATGCATGATTTACTAATAGTATTTAGTTTTGGTTCTATTCTAGTAAAGTTAGTTATTCCACACATTAACCCGTGTTCGCTCAGTGTTTCCAAATATGAGTCTTTGCAGGATGAAAAAGATTTTAGGTCTATATTAGTGTGGCCTATTAGTATGAAATTTTGTTTAGAATTAAACTTAGCGATATGGTTACCAAGTTCCTTTACAAATATGTTTTTATTAGTGGAAGGAGGTCTGTAAACGGCACATATTGTTACATCATCGGATGAGTTTATTTTAACAGTACCAGTTAAGCTTTCAAATATTTTAGTTGAAACATTACAAACAGTGAATTTAATATAGTTCTTGACGTATAAAATTATGCCACCGCCTCGTTTGTTAATTCGTAACTTGGAATACATATTATAGTCAGGAATATTAAACAAATGATCGAGATTATTTGAAATACCCACTTCTGTGAGAGCAATTATATCAAGTGGTGTTTTACAACTGTGAATTAACTCAAGTAATTTTGTAAAGTTTTTAATAATTGATCTAATGTTAAGGTGCAAACATGATAAGGCTAAATGACTTCCAGCAGGCAGCCGTTTAAAAAAACTGTTCGTGGAGTTACATTCAAACATTTCATGAATCTCCTCGTCCATATTATAGTGTTTATTTATAATTATGTAAAAAAAAACGAGGTCTAACAAACAGAAAGAGAAATATATATATAATAATACTGTTAGATTGTGCAGGAACTTTGTAAGCAAATCTGCTCAGTTCGCTATCAATTGCTTAATATCTTGTTCAGATCTAATGTAGTAGATTTTGCTATTACTTGTTTTTCTTGCACATATCTTACCGTCTTTGCACCATACATACTGAAAAGAACTTCGTAGCTGTTGTTTAGAATTGTATAAGAGTGTCTTAACATGCTTAGTTAGGGCTTCTCTTATATAAACTCTGGTATCAGCTGTCTCCTTAGGGGCATCTGGTATCAAAATTCCTACAGTGAGGTTCTTCTCCTTACTCACATCAATCCATTGCTTGCGAGCTAATTGTGTCTTCATGTGAACAAGTATAGGACCGGGCTTATCTTTGGAACCTGGTAATAACTGAGATGATTGTAGCTCTTCTTTATCCATGTTCAAGCTAGAAGCTATAGTCTTAACCATGTTTTCTACATCTTTTGAGGGAATTTTTGGTAAGCCAGCAATCTCCAAGGCCATGGACAAGGACTGTTGTTCATATGCGTTTAAACCTTGTTCAAGAACACTCACACGTAGCTCTAAGTTTTTGTTTTTATTACGAAGCTCTTCGTTTTTATTCTCAAGGTTTCTTATTGCTTTATCCTGTTGTTTGAGAGATTGCTCCAAACTGCTGATCTGATCACTTAAAAATTCCAGCGATGTTTCCAGGTTACCCATTTCTTCCCGGAAGGTTTTCTTTAATTCTCTACTGATGTCCTGCACCAATTTATGAGTATCCAGAGGTGGATGACTTCCTTGGAGGTCGGCATCAGATTCATCGTCGTCACCGTCGTCGTTATCAGGTATAAAAAAGGTTGACCTGCGGGAAGCATTTTTTTTACATTCTTCGCAGCTCCATTCGATGCCGGGAGAATTTCGAATGGTGTTCAATTGTTTGTTTGAAAGTTTTGAGCAAGTAGGATCTGCATGAACGATTTTATCACATCTACTGCACTCTAGTCCAGGATTTTTTTTTTGTTATATTCTTATTACATTTTACACATTTTTTTTGCACCATGGTGGGTACTTAGTTAATAACTTTCTATAAGCAACCGTACGGTATCGCGTCACGATGCAAACTATGATATCAGATATGATATCAACAAATCAAAAAATCAACAATTTTACTGCCGCGAGAGCATGACGAGCGCAGTGAGGGCGCCGCCACGCCGGTGTCTCCGCCGCAAGGAGCCTTGGTCACGTTGCATGTGCGTCATCATCTGGGGCTGATTCATAGTCATTCATTTTTAGTTATCGTTAATTCGATACCCAAGTGGATCGAAGTTGTTCACATGATGTGAAATACGGCTAATGCAACTATTAAAGTGCTAAAGGAAAAAATTGCGAGTTTCGGTATCCGGAGGTAGTTTTCGACAACGGACCCCCTTTCGCTAGTAAAAAATACAATTTTCGTAAAATACAAAAAATAGAATTCAATAATTCAGTAATTCTTCATTGCATTATAAAATGTACAGTACAAGATAGGTAGGTGTTTTACTCTTACCATAATATTATCGCTGTTAATGCCCTTTAGGCATTTGTTATATTTGTATTTGGTTTATTTGTTCTATGAACAAAATGGCATTAAGTTGACATCAAATCAAAAATCAAAAATTCAAAAATGTTTTATTCAATATACCAACTGACCCGTGACCCGTGACCCGTGTTACTGGGTACCCCGCTCATCCACCAAGGCAAACAATACATACTTAGTATATCAATACATAAAGCATAGGTCTAAGCCTAGTGATAAGTTTACATTTACATAATAATATAAGTATTTTTAAATTTAGAACTACTAACTTGTTACCGACGCGCTTGTGAGTGTGTATGTGAATGTGACTGTGTGCGCGCGCGCGTGTGTCTGTGCATGTGTGTGTGTGTGTGTGTGTGTGTCTGTGCGAGTGTATGAGTGTCTGTGCGTGTGTGTGAGTGTCTGTGCGTGTGTGTGAGTATAGGTATATTTTGGATGTGATATATTATTATTGTACGTTACAATTAGAAAATAGAATTTATTGTTTTAATAACAGTTCAGTTTCACTGTAATCCTGTTGAAGCAAAAAATCTATAACTGTTTCTTTCAATTTATTCTTTGTTAAAGGGTAAATATTTAATCTGCTATTTAGCTTATTATAAAGTGATGCTGATTTACATGCGTATTGATGTTTTTTGAATTTTGTTTTACAGTAGGGGATTGAGCATATCATTGGTTTTCTACGTTTCTGCAGCTGGTTACAGATATAGGGAAGCTGACTGTGTACTCTTTGAACACAACGTGATATATATAACTGGCGAGTGGTAAGAAGCTTATAAGAGTTATAAAGTTCAAAGGTAGGAAAGCGAATAGGTTTGGACATAAATATTCGGTTGCGTATAGTGTCTTTTCAGTGGTTTTGCAATCCTGTTTATTAGCTTATAGGAATGTGGAACAGGGCACCACGGATAGTTCACCAGCGATGTTGCTACAGCGCCGTAACCTTCGCACTCGTGAGATTTGATTTGTGATCAGAACTCGATTGAAAGTCGCGTTCAAGAAGCTCAAAGAAAACAAGTAGAATACGCAGGGGAACAGAGCATTATATTAAAGAGGGAGAGCAAGTGTGGCTTAAAGATTTTGGTGGCAGTAGGAAATGGGATATTGGTACGGTTCGTAGAAATTTAGGGTCTAGAAATTATATCATTAATAGGAAAAACGGTCCACCAGTAAAAAGGCACGTCGATCAGTTGAATAATAAGCCATTAGTGTCGTTCCTATTACCATGTCTCAGTCCGCCGTCACCAGCGGAGGTGTCGGAAAGAGATACCACACAAGAGGTACTGAAAACCCAGATGCCCTTGTGTGCATCCCTTAAAGTACAGCCCTACACGAAAGAAACATAACAGAAATAATAATTATTATTGTTGATTATTATCATTATTGGTATTGTTATGAATGTTACTTACTTAAGAGATCAGCTTGGGGTAGCCAATTAATTACTTTGATATTTTTAGGTTTATCGGTAAAATCTGTGTCCCATTTCCATATAACATCATAGGGCAATTTAGAAAATACGGTCATCATTGTTTTAACATTATCTTTCGGCAATATAGAAGGATGAACGTTAGTTCCAAAGCTAACGTATATTACTCCATGCTTAGATGAATCTAAATATATCTTCAATTCCTAGAAAAAAATTATTATGAATTAATATTAAAATGAACTAAATATGATCATGGCAGTAGATACCAAAAATAAAATAAAATTAATCATCACGATTTAGTTAGTTTTTAGTATTTATTTAAATATCTTTCCCACAAGATAAAAAATAATCATGTATACAATGTTTATAAAATAACGGCTTTATATTACACTAATAATTATTAAATTTAAAAATAATATAAGAACAGTTTGAGTAATTCGTATCGTCCCATAAATAATCACTAAATAAGCAAAACAAAATTAAGACCGTTCGCATTAACACCAAATTAGTTATAATATGTGGTAGAACTATTATGGTTCGCTCGGGGAAGTACCACCGCTGCAGCCACTTCTGCTGTGAACCAATTCTGTTGTGTTTCGGTGGAAAGGTGCAGTTGCCGGCCACACTTACATGAGGCGACCACCAGCCTCCGGAGTAGCAGCGCAACTGCATACGACCTCAGACAAGACTTAGCTATGCTTGCTTGAGGTTGTGTGTTGTCCATGGGCTACAGCGATCACTTAACACCACGCGGCCCATCTGCCTTTTTGTACGGTTTATTTATAAAAAAAAAAGAAAATATTATACACTACTGGACCCCGCAGACGTTTTCCTGCGTTAAAAGTACTGAAAGAGTATTCACTTCTTTATCACATCATAGAGTTTTTATGTTACTGTCAAATAAAAAATATAAAACAAAATAGTAACAGATGAATTGTTATTCAGACTATGTCAAACTTCTGGAGCGCGATGGCGCGTAGAATCAATGTTTGACAGTTAGCAACAGTTGATATGGGTGAATAAAATGAGTTTTTTTTACTAATAATTTCGCAATTTTTCCATATTTTCTCACAGTTAAATCCTTTCCTGGACTTCTGATAATATTTCAAAAC
Source organism: Pyrgus malvae (assembly GCA_911387765.1). NCBI lineage: Eukaryota > Metazoa > Arthropoda > Insecta > Lepidoptera > Hesperiidae > Pyrgus > Pyrgus malvae. The sequence continues at coordinate 11,482,755 of OU426969.1, forward strand.
CAAAATTAGCTATATCGATTCAGCTGTTCTTGAGTTTCAGAGAGACTAACGAACAGCAATTCATTTTTATATATAGAGAAGAAAAAAGATTAGCATTATTGTAAGGATAATAACCCATCCCTCATCTGATACTCGACACAGTCTCCATCTCCCCAAAAGCTTCCCAAAATATCTTAGAAAAGCATTTGAGTAGAACATTTCAACTAATTTGATCCAGTAGTTTCAGAGTGCTTGGGACATAGAGACAAACGATCGAGCGTTAAATTTGTTTGTAACTACGAGTACAATATAAAACTAAAACTTGACTAATTTTATTACCTGTGGCAGTTCCTTCTCTGGTTTTTGATGTAAACCTCCCATAAAAACTACACTTGGTGGCATCGGTTGATTATCGTACCAAATTGGGTGCATATTTAAAAACACCATATGAACATTTTTCTTCAGTTCACTCAACGTCGGAATATCTGGTCCAAATATCTTCCTCAACATTATATTTTCTTCTTCTTCTTTAAACACGTGCATTCGCTCAAAGCTCACTTGTTCGTAAATTGTGATAATTTTTTCCCATAACGAAAGATTGTATAACCGTTGACTGAAAGTTGATGGGTACAAAATTGGATGGTTAGGCGTCCCTATTATTTCGTTCGTTCCCACTGTAGTTCCGGCAGAACTTACTTGAATCAGAGGTGCCTTATATATATGCGAGTATATTAAGGCTGGTCTCGAATAAGCTTCCGTTAGTATTAGGTCGAAGTGCGTCTTGACCTTTAATTGGTCTTGAACTTTCTTATTTAATACCTGTTCCTGGAATATTTTTGCTTGGAGATTTACAAACATTTCCAACTGTGCTACCATATCAGTTTTGTCTCCTACTGACACTTTTCTAAGTTCGTTTTGCCAAGTTGTGTAAGATATATCGTGAACGTCGATTTCAGTCAGGTTTGGAGGTGCTTGACCTTTTGGAAAAGCTGGATCAGTGGTTATCACGGTCACTTCATGGCCACGACTTGCCAATCCCTGTGTTAAGGGACGAAAAACCATCTGATGACTTATGGATGGTGTTGGGATGATAACTAAAATTTTAGCTGCCTCGGAATTAACTAAAGTCTTAAACATCAGAAATACTAAAAACAAGTAAATCATTTTGAAAACTGGAAAACAATACATAGAGAAATGTATCTTGGTATTAATTTTAATAAATGAGTAGCTGTTGCCTGAGATTCCGTCTTCTATTGTTTTGTTCTTGACCGACGAAAAACGTAGGATGCTCTTAAGTGGACACGTATATTTTATTTTTATTTTTAACCATGTATTTTTTAAGTAGTACCTAGGTAGATTTTTAAATTACTTTTCTATTGCATAGGATATACACCGAAGTTGACTAAGGATTGAAATGTATAAGGAAGACAGGTGATAATTGTTCTATTAACTCAAAATTTTTAAGTATAGGTTCACTTCACAATACAGTATTATTATAAACTCCAGATAGTGTAAAATAAATGTCTGGCTAAGGCGCTGAGCAAACGTGTGTCTTCAACTGACGACTTTTAGTTTCCAGTTACCGACATCTAACATATTTTGATAGGTAACGAGTAAGTGACATAATGGAAGCAACTGGACCTTAGAGCATTAAAGCTACTGACTCACCGTTCAGTAGAGACGGCATAGCGCCTCGCTTCGATACATAATTTTTGTGCCAAATCTGGTGCGGGGGAAGAACGCACACATTTTAGTTTTGTCACACATTCACAAATATTCTTTCATCGCTACAGACGCATACCTACATTTCTAAATATATCAATTTCAATTAACAACGTACAAGACAAAGACAAAGAACTTTATTTGCACAAATATGGGTGTTTACAAAAGTTGTTAATACATAATATTTAGTACGCCATATTTACCTTCATGAGGTATGCAAATATTACAAAGATAAAAGAAAAAAAAAACTTAATAATAACACAATTTATAAAAATGTACATTATTATCAATTTTATTTTTATTTTTATTTGATCCCATATTGCGCATTTTGAAAATTAAAATTTTTAAATTTTATTTCTTCAAGTATGTTTTTATTTAGTTGTTTGTTTATTTAATTATTTATTTGTACTTCGGATCGAATCTGATCGTCGGCTTTAGGTACCCATATTGCAGGGTTTTTGTACACTAAGAGGAAAAAAAGCCGGCGGAAAAAAAAACCTCCCAGGTTTTTATGGAATTCCTTTATGCCGTTTTGTCGTTTAATAAATCAGTGACTGAGTAATACCCACGCCTTTTTCAGTAAATACGTTATAAGTTCTTTTTTAAACTCGTTGCCCGTTTTGATTTTGAGGAATTCCGGTAGACCGTTATATATTTTTGGTCCCATGCAAAAGACACTATATTATGGTATTGTTTCGTTTTTGAAGCAATTGAACATAATTTATTAGGATGCCTTCATATTTAGCTATTTCATTTTTGACCATTAAAGAGATTTCGTAAATATATAAAGAAGGAAGAGTCAATATTTTTAAATTTTGAAAGTGTGGCCTACAAGTATCCATTTCCTTTAGCTGACATATGGCTCGAATGCACTTTTTTAGGGCCTTAAATATGGTTTGTATTCCAACAAGACTTACCTATGCTTGCTTGAGGTTGTATGTAGATGTCCATGGGCTGCAGCGACCACTTAGAACCACATGGCCTGCATGCTCGTCTGCTGCTCCATTAAAATAAAAAAATGATAACAGACACTGCGAAAAGAGAATTTTATAGATTGTAGCAAGCCTTAGTGACTTCAATTTCAATTTCAATTTATTTATTTGCAAACACACAGTACTTACATCGATAAGGTGTTACATACATTTTAGTCCAGAATGTCCTACCTCACTAAGGTGTGCAAATTTACAATTTTACAATAACTATTCTATTTAATTTATTTACATATAATTTAAAAGTTATTAATGCTTATTATTTATAGTAATTATTTAATTGTCAACTTCAGTAAATAATAATAATAAAATTAAAAAGTCATAAACATTGCAGTAATTTATCAAGTGACAGGATAACATTAGGTATTATTACAGTTAATCTTTATTATTATAATATTATGTAATTATAAAAGCCTTTTAGACTGTAAAAGTTTAATAGTCAATAATGTAATATATTTTTAAATTTAGTATTAGTAGACTCTTTAAGCGTAAATGATAAAGTGTTATATATTTTTGCAGCAGTATACTGTACATTGTTATGTGGATACTTTAGACGACATCTTCGAATACACAATTTATACTTAGTTACACGACATTGAGCAGCGATGGCCGAGTGGTAAAAGCCGCGGTCTTCTACGCGACCGATCCCGGGTTCAAATCCTCGGCGCGCACCTCTGACAAAGAAATTTGTAATGTGCGCATTTATCACTGCTCCACGGTGATGGAAAATATCGTGATATTTAATTGATTACGATGTTCTTCATCGCCGTGCATGCCTGAGAGAAATTCATAATTTCTCGAAAGCATGACGTCCACCAATCCGCACTTGGCCAGCGTGGTGGACTATGGCCTAAATCCCTCTCACTTGTGAGAAGGAGACATGTGCCCAGCAGTGGGACAAAAAAAAAGGTTGAAAAAAAAAAACACGACATTTGAGACTATCAGAGAGTGGTTCGGCTTTCGGGATTTTCACTTAAAAAACATATGATGCTTATAAACATACAAGGCCATGGCAGCACCTTCAATTTTTTAAATAAAGGGTGACAACTATCTAACGGTCCTGCACCACATACAGCGCGGATAGCTTTTTTGGATTATTAAAGCTCTGTTTGCTTCAACAGAGTTACTCCACAAAATAAGACCGTGTACCTATCTTCGGGAGAGCAAATGTGCTCTCCTGCACCTTCCGATGCATACGGCGGCATGCGGCCACGCACACACCGTCGTCCTTCCCGGGGCCGCTGGACTAGTCGAGCTCACACTTTCATCGTCCGCAACCCCGGAAGCCCCCTTTTAGTCGCCTCTTACTATCAGGCAGGAGATACCGTAGCCCTATTCTTAATCCCGAAGCTACCGGGACTATCACCCCCTATAAGATATTTTTATTTTGAAGGTTAGGTGATAGTTTCTTATGCTGTTTCACGTCATTTTTTAGTCATTACTATACGAAAGAAAAAGTTTTTCTTTCATTAATTGAGTAATTGACGTAATTTGGTCGATTTATATAAAATATGTACTATCTGATTTTTTCTTTAGAGATATTTAGACCTTTTTTCTTGCAAAATTAATATTAAATTATACCTACTTACTTTACAGTTATAGATGACAATATTTTCTTCTTTCAATTTTTTTTAAATATAGTCCTGCCTTAAAATCACGTTGAAGAGGTCTATATACATACGATAACAAACGAATCTTTCTAAACTTTATAACAAAAATAAACTTTTTTGTAATTTTTGTCTGTGGTTAGTAACAGTAACCGAGTGCGAAAACATAGCTTTTCAGGTTGCCCACAAAAAAAGAAAAAAAACCTACATGTATTGTAATTTTCAGGAAAATTTTTGATTTATGAGATAAATTCAAAAGTAATTATGGGCCAATTTGAATGAAAACGATAAGATAACGCATGAAAAGTTCTTTGCGTCGAAAGTTGTTACGAAATTTATGGTCTTTGAGAATGTTTGTAAGTAATAAATATCTACGTATTTATAATATTATATACTAGGTATAATTTGTACTATTTTATGAAAAAGTCGCACCAGTTGATTTAAAAGTGAATATATCTTAAGATTCATCGTCTCATGGACTTCATTTTTTTTCTTTTTCTTTTGATATGTATTTGATTGTTCAAACGAAGGTTGGTGATGATAGCGATGAACTTTAAATTATTACTTCGATATAATACTTTAAAATCACTTCAATAATGATTACTTGATGTAGCTTAATTAATGTAGCCACTGATGAATCTCTGCTTTTAAAGGTTATCTACGATGGTACCCGAAACGCCTTATCTCTCGATAGTGTATTTATATTGAATTGGCACTTTCTCAGCATTTTATCATGATAATACTCGAAATTATGTCGATTTTACTTTTAATTTTAAACGTTCATAAAATCCATAGTAATCTCAAAATTGAAAGGGATTACGGCCTAAAGTTTTCCCTCACCATGGAGCAGCGGTAAATACAGTGCCCATAACAAATTTCCAAAGCAAGTCAAGGAAACCAGTGTATTCTGTTAGTGTCTCACACGATCAGCTGTCACGTGTGTCCATTATCGACCCATAGCCATTTTTTATCTCAAAATATTAATGCACTATTTTAAACAGAGTGCTGCTGGGAGTTTTTTCCGCCGCCTTTTATCTCTTAGCCTAACTATTAGCCCAAACGGGCACCTAAAGGCATCGATATAGTATAGTGTATCTACCTACCTTTAAACGAGCAATTCTTGTATATACCTAAATATATTTTTTGAATCTTGGAAACGGTTCCAACGATTTTAATGAAATTTAGTACCCTGGTTTCGGGGGTCGAAAATCGACCCAGTTAAGTTTTATTTTTAGAAATTTTAAATTATAAAAATATAAAAGCGATAATCACCTTAAAAATATACTGAATAATACGACTCTTCCTGATATCTATTGGAGAGTATTAATAATATTGTGGCGTAGAATGCCGTCAAATGCGATACGCCAATATAAAGACAAAGACAAAGACAAATGATTTATTTGCACAAATATGGGTATTACAAAAGTTGTTTTATACATTTAATAATCCGCCATATTTACCTCAGTAAGGTATGCAAATATTATATTATATTAGTAATAAATAAAAGTACTGACTAAAATCTAGCTTAGAAATTTTAATTTATTTAAGTATTAAATTAACTAATCATATTATTGATTTATATTTATCCCATATTTGCGGTTTTTTTATTGTTTTTGGTAATTATTTTTACGGTATTTTATCAGCGTCATCGGCTTTGGGCGCCCAATTACCTGGGTTTTATACACTGAGAGGAAAAAAAAGCCGGCGGAAAAAAAAACCTCCCAGGTTTTTAATCCCGTATTCCCTCACGAAGTTAAAGTTCATCATTTAGAAATTCAGAAACCGAGTAGTACGCTTTTGTAAATAAGAATGTTTTAAGTGCTCGTTTAAAATCACAATTTGTTTTAGATTTGAGGGATTCAGGTAAATTATTATATATTTTTGGTCCCATGCAAAAGACGCTTTTATGATATTGCTTTGTTTTTGACGCAATCGAACACAATTTTTTATTATATCTGTTTGATTTTAGGGTTTCATATTTATTTATATCTTTTTTTACCATTAAGGATATTTCATAAATGTATAGAGATGGGAGCGTCATTATTTTTAAATCTTGAAAGTGCGGCTTACAAGAATCTATTTGATTAAGTTGACACATAGAACGAATGCATTTCTTTTGAGCTTTAAAAACCATTTGGATTCCCGTTGCGTTACCCCAGAATATGAGACCGTATCTAAGAGTTGCACCCACATATGCATGATATGCACTAAGGACAGCTGTTTTGTTTACTATTTTTGATAATTTATATAATGCAAATGAAAATTTATTTAATTGTTTGCAAACATGTTCCATATGGGACTGCCATGTTAATTTATTATCTATGTATAGACCTAAGAATTTAGTTGTGTCCGTTTCAGATATCATCTTTCCTTTATAGTTTATATTTATAGGTTGACCGTATGATACTCTATTTTTAAAAGTCATTATATTGGTTTTATCAAGATTAATTTTTAAATTGTTGTTATTAAGCCAGTCTATTAATGATTCTAGTGCATTGTTTATTTCGATTTCATAATTACTTATGTTATTATTCGTAAATACAACTGTACAATCATCGGCAAAGAGTATCATCGACTGTTTGATGACTTTAGGGAAATCATTAATGTAAATAAGAAAAAGTAATGGACCTAATATGCTTCCCTGAGGCACACCATAAAGTACAGTCCTAGTATGAGAGTGGAATTTCTCTTGTGTGTTTGTTATATTATTGATTTTTGTAATTTCTGTGACTTGTTCTCTGTTAGTTAGGTAAGATTTTATTAATTTTAAAGCATTATCTCTCACTCCATATTTTTCTAATTTTTCAATTAATAGTTTATGGTCCACGAAATCAAATGCTCTTGTCATATCCATGTACAGTCCTACCACTTGTTTTTTATTATCTAGACTAGTCATTACTTTTTGCAAAAAGTTAAATACTGCTATATTAATTGATTTATTTTTCCTAAACCCTACCTGTTCATCTGCAAAAATAGAAAACTTTTCAAAATAGGAATACAAGTTATTGTGAAGTACTCTTTCAAATATTTTAGAAAATATTGGTATTAATGCAATCGGTCTATAGCATCCCATATCCAGTTTGTCCTGTTTTTTAAAAATAGGCTTTATGATAGTTACTTTCAACTTGTCTGGATATGTACCTGTTTCAATACTTGAATTTATAATATAAGCCAATACAGGAGCTATTATTTTTGACACCTTTTTAATAATACTGGTACATATGCCATCATACCCCGTGCTGTTTGTATTATTTAAATTGTTTATAATTGTCGTAACTTCATCAGTGGATGTGGGTTTCAAAAATAGAGAGTTATAATGATTGTTACTAATTTGGTATTTTACATTATTAATATTATTGCCACAACTATTCTGAATTTGGTCAATGGAATAGTTATTAAATTCTTGGGCAATTATTTGAGGGTCGCTTACTATAGAATCTCCTACTTTAATCTGTTCAATATCTTGTTTAGGAACGTTAATAGTGTTATCATTTATTATTTTCCATGTAGCTTTAGATTTATTATGAGCATTCTTAATGAAATAGTCATTTTGAGACTTTTGTGTTAACTTTATGATTGATTTTAATTTTTTCGAATAAGTTTTAAATCTGTTTTTTGATACCGAGTTTCTAGATATTCTACATTTCCGAAGTAAAGATCTTTTTATTTTTGAACATTTTTTAATACCCTTTGAGATCCATTTAGGCCGTTTCTTAGTCGAAATTTTAACTTTTAATATAGGAAAACAAAGGTTATAAAATAATTGAAACGTTTCGTGAAATGTATTGAACGCAGTGTTAGTGTCTTTACTTAAATAAACATCTTGAAAGGTTAAATTTCGCAAACAATCGATGAATTTAATTACATTTTCAACACTATAGTCGCGCTTGTAAGCATACCAATGTGTAACGAGACAATTCCTTTTCACCGGGCACTGTAAGATCTGAGCTGTATGATCTGATAGCGCAAGGTCTACTACAAATGATTTACAATCTCTTATGTTGTGGGCAAAATTGTCAATACATGTTTTACTACAAAGGCGTGTTGGTGTCTTTATGCATAGTTTAAGATTAAAATAATCAAACATTGCTTCAAATTCCGATGTTATTTTATTTCTTTTTAATATATCTATGTTAAAATCGCCACACACAACAACTTTTTTGTTTTTATCAGCAGATCTTACTAAGTAAATTTTGCATACTATTGAAGAAGCAATCATAATCGCTTATTTTATTTTTTGGCGCTCTATATACACAAATAATAATAATTTTATGTTCTATAAGTTCGATAGCACTACATTCTAATTTATTTATTATATTATATTATATTAAGCTCAAAGAAATGACAATGTCGATTTGAAAGAGCTCTATAAAAAATTCGTACATTTAATTAAAGCTTCCTTGGCCAAATGGTTACGTGGACTGACTGCGGACCCAGGTTCAAACCTCAATCAAATCCATATTGCGTTTATTTTTTATTTTTTGTGATTTTTTTTATTGGGAGCCATTTCAAATATCGTTGTTAAGTAACACTAAGCAAATGAGTGTTTCGTTTGAAATTAAACCAGGAAAATATATTGTTTTTATCCGAGCAACGCTCGGTCGTCCAGGTACTATGTTATTATGATCAATGTCTAAAGGCGATGACCGGGAAAAAAATGACATTTATTAGCGAATATTTTGTATTCCTAATATGAAGTAAATATTTTTTCTTTTGTTCTTTCGTTTCGATTTTGCTTTCAATTCGTAATCGATACTACCGTTGAAACTATTCGTTTACTTTTATCATCACTTCGGTTATTGAGTTGCAGTTGACTGACTATTTTCTTTAATCCAATCCGTTAGTGCTAATCTACGCTGGGGTAATGGTGCGGATGCCATGCTCAGACCCAGTAACTATTTGTGTAATGTTATCCGATAATCGATTTTATCTCTCATCGGTAGTATCCAGAGGGAGCTCTTATATAAATGTAACATGGTATATGATAACGATGATAATAGAGATTTACACTCATAGCCCTACGCTACACATACAAAGACAAGCCCATAAATATCAAGATTTAGAACAGAAATTTAAAGTAATTATAGAAACTTCTGCCTCACTAAGAATAAAACCCAGGTGCGACAGATGCGACAAATAATTTTAATAATTTTTTTTAACCTTTTTTATGTCCCACTGCTGGGCACAGGTCTCCTTCTCACGAGTGAGAGGGATTTAGGCCATAGTCTACCACGCTGGCCAAGTGCGGATTGGTGGACGTCATGCTTTCGAGAAATTATGAATTTCTATCAGGCATGGACAGCGATGGGGAACATCGTAATCAATTAAATATCACGATATTTTCCATCACCGTGGAGCAGTGATAAATGCGCACATTACAAATTTCTTTGTCAGAGGTGCGCGCCGAGGATTCGAACCCGGGATCGGTCGCGTCGATGACCGCGGTTTTTTACCACTCGGCCATCGCTGCTCACGCTCCCTCATTCTTTTAATATTATTACAACAGAATAAAGTAGGTAGAATAATTTTAATTGCATAAAATTTAATTTGGTTATCTGTTGTTAACAGATTATTACAAAAGTCTCTTACATTTGCCATAGTGTGGCGAGTAAATATATCGATTTTGTTTTCAGTTTTGTAATCTGTCAATCGTTTCTGATTTTCGTTTTCTCTTATCATCATATTGGTTAGCGAGCAGCATTCAACTGACCCATTCCTTTCATCTTACCTGTTATTGCTGACAGTGTTGCCAACTCCACATGTCAAAAAGTCGCTAAAAGTATACTTAAAAAGTCGCTAGAAGTCGCTAAATGATCTCAGTTCAGTAGATAGACTGAGCCCTTTGGAGGAAGGAAAGTTTACGTCATTGTAAACTGAGCGCAATGAAAGAATTGCGCGCATACGCGTATTGCGTACTTCTAATTCTATATTGTTTTATGCACGATAGAATGGGTTACAGTTTTTTGGTCTGTTGGAATAAAAGAAAATAATTTGATTCACTTACACAATAATATTTTAATCAGTATAAAACAATTGAAAATTATAAAAAAACAATTATTAAACAAACGAAACGAAAAGAAGAAAATTAATACTAAAAATAAAAACATAAAATATTGTTTTTTGCCACCAAAAAAAATAAAAAATAAACTAACAATGATGAAAAAGTTTCTTCATTCTGAATCATCAAAACTATCGTTAATAATCTGATCATCTGAAATGGTTAATGTACTCGTCCTGGAACTGAGACTAATACCTGAAGTTGATGGCTGAGACTGCGATGTAAGTTTGGCAAATGAATATGATTTAATGGTCCCAATATTCTTTAGCACATCAATTGGTATTTCGTAATCATAGCAGCTTTTATTGGTTCTTCTTAAAGAATATTTAATCATTAAAATAGAATTTAATAACTTCAGACTCATTCGATTTCGAAGCTTCGATTTTGTAATGTTCATGGCACTAAATATCCTTTCAATTTCAGCATTCGAATGAGGTAACGATATTACAGTTAATGCCAAATCACACAATTCTTGGAATGGTTTTTTATCAGCAGCGTCTTTATATTGATTAACTTCAGCCCAAAACTCCAGCGTGCTATTAATGTTTTGCCATTTAATAAAATTTATATTGTTCCACTGTAAATCAATTTTTTCCAATTTTTGTACGTCATCAACCCCTAACTGTTTTGCCAAATCTATAATATTATCGTTATGATTCTTCGTTCGCAAAACTTCGCCGACGGATAATTTATTCATTTTAATCAATATTTCAATATTTGGAGGAAGCCTGCTTTGCAATTCTCTTATCAACTTGACTGTAAAGTCAACACACCTTTGCTTGACTATATTTCTTACATCTTCATCCAAATTCAGTTTTCGAGCACTAGTTTCAAAAGCATATCCAAGCGTGGTGTAGGGGTTAAGGTGATTTTCTTGAATTGTCGTAGTTAGTACATTTATATTTGTGTGAGAGTAAACGACTCTGTTACATATTGATCGCAATAAAAATGTCAGTGTCTCGAGCAATTTTGTGGGGTCAGCATTTTCACTTTCAAAAACTTTCAAAGCTGTTTGGACTTCTCCTAATATGCTTTGAATATATGTCATATATAGCAAATTACTACCATCTTGAAACATAGCATGCAGAAGTTCTGCTGTGTAACAATTTTCTTTGACCTTGCATAACGAAAAATGTAACTTCAATTCATCCCATTGTTGTAAAATGCGAGTAACTGCTGGGAATATTGATAGCCATCGTGTAGTACACATTTTAAGAATTTTCAAAGGCTGCGATCCACAATTAATGGTTTCATATATTTGTCGGTATTCATCCTGGCGTTTGGGAGATAGAGAAAACCAATTATAAGTCTCCCTTATTATGTACTCAATATTACGCGGCAAGGTTTTTTCAGAGGCATGACTTACTGCTAGTTGTAATGAATGGCATACACATCGTACAAGTACTAGATTAGGCAATCCATGCTCTGTTTTTAAAATTTGATGCAAGCCATTATTCACACCTGTCATCACTGAAGCATTGTCAGTACCTATACCGACTAAATTTTTTAATTTTAAATTATTATCCTTCAATGTGTATAAGATTGCTTCAGCAAGCCCTTATGCATCAGCTTTTGTAATAGGTGATAATGCCAGAAATGTTGATAGAACTTTATTTTGAGAGTTACTGAAATATCTTATTGCTATTCCTAAGTATTTCAGGACGCTGATGTCAGTTGACTCATCTAAAATGAGGCTATATTTTTGGTCGCCGATATCCAACCTCAGCGATTCTTTGAAATGTGGCGCCAATACTTCAATTATTATTTCAGAACATTTAGTTCTATGTATACGTATATCGTGGCCGCATTTAGAATCGGAAAATAGTTTTTTACACATCTCTCCCAAATGCTCTACTGTGACCACGGAAGTGTGTTCGGCAATAAATAGAGCTATGGCTGCTTCTGCTCTACTTGAGGGTTTTATTTTATCAACTGGCAGGAACGATGGTAAGGGCTTTTGTTTCGTTATTATTTCCGCTTTTGATTTGTGTTTTTTAGATTCCGAGTGTTTTTTTATATCACTTGTTTTGGCAAAAAATTCAGCATGACACCAGCGACACATACCTTTTAAATCAGTTCCTTGAACCGGTGCCAACCATCCTTTGAAATCTGGATTGTCTTCCCACTCTTTCCTATATTTCTGTGAGTAACTTTTTTTCTTTAAAGGTATATCCATTGTTCAACAACGACTTTCTATTCCAACGACAACGACTTTCTATTCCAATTAGAGAGCACTCAGAGCACAATGCACTCCATCACGACCATCACCGAATCAAACAATGAATACTCACATATACAAAACCCGGGATTCCCCTTACACAAGTACGCATCCGTTCGGAACGTTCGGAAATTGGATAAATATTAAGGACCGATTAGACGGCCCTAGTTATCGGGCCCGATTTGGCATACACTGCTGGTTATCTGAGTACATTGTAATATTATACTCAAGATAACCAGCAATGTATGCCAAATCGCGCCCTGCGTGTAGGCCAATGTAATCGCCCCATTACTCTGATAAGAGTCTCTCTCACTCAAAGGCTACAAGTTGGAAAAAGACAGACTTGCCAGACAGTTCCAAATATAGAGAAGATAGATTACTGGGCTAAAATTTTGCCATATTTTATGAAGATAGTTAAAATATTAATTAATTTCTTTGTTTAAGAAAAAGTACGAGAAGTCGTTAGAATAGTCGCTAGATTTTTTTGTCGCTAGACTCATAATTTAAGCCGCTGTAGGAGAAGAAATATCGCTAGATCTAGCGACAAAGTCGCTAAATTGGCAACAGTGATTGCTGATCTATGCTGGGGTAATGGTGCGGACGCACGCTTTGACCCAATAACTATTTGCGTAATGGACGTCCAAACTGTTAAGTGTTAGTGTTAAAAATGTTAGTGTAACAATTCCAATAAAATCAAATGTGTAGGCATCAATAATGTCTTATTAACATTATTAAGATTCTCGAGGTGCTATTTCCAAATGTTTCAGATAAAAGTATCAATTTTATTACGTTTGGCTGCAACCCTTTTTGCGTCCCACTGCTGGGCACGGGTCTCTCCCCAATATTGGGGAGGCCTGGAGCTTACTCCACCACGCTGCTCCAATGCGGGTTGGTGGAGATGCGGGTTAGTGGCCAACCCGCTGTCGGATGTTTTCAAACCGCCCATAAGGCCTTCGACAAGGTTTAACGACTGTTATCTATCGACAACAACCGGGACCGACGGCTTAACGTGCCCTCCGAAGCACGGAAACGCGCATGAAATTTTTGCCACTAGCGGTCACCCATCTCACACCTGACCGCGCCCGTTTGGCTTAGCTGCATAGATCGCTTGCGTTCTACGCTCGCCGCCGAGCCATGCGCGCTTTGAGCCTTATTAATATACTTATACTAAAATTGATGCTTTGCTTTTGTTGAAGTTTAACTTAAAAACTTAAAAAATTACAGAAGACTTTAAACCTAGAGTTAAACTTCAAGTTTATTGTGTTTAAATATTCCAGGTTCTTTATTAATTTAGTTACATTAATAATAATGAAACAAAAAAGGATTTTTTTTTAAATTAAGTACTTTTCAGCATTTTTTATTTGCATCTTTGTTTTAATGGTGGTATTTCCTCACATTAGCATTTAGGTAAGTGAATTGCAGTCGAAAGATCTATTTCGTTCATTTTAACCGAGTGCTAATCAGTGCTGCGGGTAACTGGATGCCACGCTGCCAGCCAATTATTATTTGCGGTGAAAATAAAACTGATAAAAAATATGATTGAAACTGATAAATGTGGCTCAGGAATATAAAATGCATTTCAGGGTTAAAACTGATAATAATTTTGTCAATCATCATTATTATTTAATTAATTATTTAAATTATGTTTTCATGGTGTATTAATTTCTTTTGAAAAATGTAAAATAATTACCAATGCTTACTGTGTAGCCTTCGATTTAAATAATATCATCATAAAGTTATATATATATATATATATATATATATATATATATATATATATATATATATATATATATATATATCTATATCAAGTTTCAGATAAAGTTTCCTACAATTTTTTAAAACAAAGACAAAGACTTTTACTGTCACAAATATGGGTGTTTACAAAAGGTGTTTTATACATTTGTTTCGCCATATTTACCTTCACGGGTTATGCAAATAAATATTACAATAATTAAAAATTTAAAGTAAAGAATAAAGTAAATTAATCTTTACATTAATAAAGTAATAATGACAGCAGCTAGCAGTAACTATAGTATTATACTTCGAAACATCGAAACTATAGTATTATACTTCCACATCTTTCTTTTCTGACTTTCTTTGTTAAATCACATCATGTCGTTAATCATCCTCTAGCGTTTAGTGAATTTGTATATGAAGCGATATATATCGGAGTAGCTGCTACCAATGACTAGGGCTGCCATCACCTAAGTTGCCGATGCTGGATAAGCACGGCAAAAATCCCGGAAATTTGGGCGAAATATGGTGTTTTCCCCGGACATCTCCGGAAAATTATTTTATGCAACAAAAATAAAAACATCACTATAATTTTTTTATTCCATTCGATCGTTGACTATTTTGCCGAGCTTTCTTGAATGTGGATGAATTTTTAATTAAGGTTTATTTCAATCTATTAAAAAAATGGATTTCTCACACTTTTCAAAAACCCTGCCGGATGGCCCCCGGACGCCCTTCTAAAAACTAGGACAAATCCGGGGACTTCCGGACGGATGGCAGCCATACCAATGACCCATTAGGCTACGCGCGATGATGGCTGATTGCTCTTCAGGCGTAATTTTAGCGTAATGTTGATTGCGCTTCGGTTTAACGAAACGATTGGCCAACGGCTATTCCGCTATAAAATTACGTGACGTAACGGAATTAGTAGTAATAACAAGCAGCAAAGTTCCTTCAACGACTATTACATTTCTGTCGTATGACATAGAATAGAATAGAATAGATTTTTATTTGCATAAATGTGGTTTACAACAGGTGACAAAGTCATTAAAATGGGATCTCACATTTGCCTCTTTTTAGGCGTGCAATATTTACATTACTAGCAATTTAATTATATTACATTCAATTAATTAGATTTAATTTCAGAATGTTTATCCCAAATTCTAAATTGTCCTTTAAATGAAAAGTCCTGGATGCAAGCTTCTTTGCCTATACGTTTTGGAGGTATAGGCATCAGGAAAATATCTTCCGTTTCTTTACCGGCTTTTTTATCTTCTGTTCACAGCACAAAATCTTTATTTCTAAAAATTACCCAGGCATTTGGTTATTCCGATATTTCTTTTAAGACAGAAGCCCAAGAAAACTGGTTGGCAGCATGTCCAGGCCAGTCTCTCCCTAATCCTTTACACTCCCAACGTCTTTGGGATGAGCCGCTTTGCAAGAAAATTCATACTTTTTTATTGAATAATAGCTCCAATCTTGCAGATCGTTCTCGTCTCCTTGCATTGTCTCTTCCGGAATCAGGCTACTGGTTACAAGCTCTCCCCTCAGCAAATTTGGGTACTCTTTTGGATCGAAATTCTTTTTGTATTGCCATGGGCCTGCGACTTGGTACTGTTTTAACCCATCCTCATTGCTGCCCATGTGGAGTCCAGGTCGACCGTTTGGGCCACCATGGTCTTTCATGTAAGCGCAGCGCCGGTCGTTTATCTTGCCATGCTGCTTTAAATGACGTTATCCGGCGGGCCCTTGTCACCGTCAACGTACCGGCTCAACTAGAACCGAATGGAATTGTGCGTGACGATGGCAAGAGGCCTGACGGATTGACGTTAATACCCTGGATGAACGGAAGGTGTCTAGTGTGGGATGCCACATGCGTCGACACATTGGCACCTTCCCACTTACAACTCTCATCTAGGGCAGCTGGCTTGATAGCGACCGACGCTGAAATTCGCAAAATGCAGAAATATGTAGTTCTTGTTAAAGACTACATATTTCTGCCTTTTGGCGTCGAAACTATGGGGCCATGGGGTTCAGATGCCAAAACTTTTGTCAAGCATCTATCCAAACGGTTAGTCCAGGTTACGGGTGACCAGAGAGCTGGTACTTACCTCGGCCAGAGAATAAGCTTGGCCATTCAACGAGGTAACGTTGCCAGTGTACTGGGTAATCATCACTTCGGTTATTGAGTTGCAGTTGACTGACTATTTTCTTTAATCCAATCCGTTAGTGCTAATCTACGCTGGGGTAATGGTGCGGATGCCATGCTCAGACCCAGTAACTATTTGTGTAATGTTATCCGATAATCGATTTTATCTCTCATCGGTAGTATCCAGAGGGAGCTCTTATATAAATGTAACATGGTATATGATAACGATGATAATAGAGATTTACACTCATAGCCCTACGCTACACATACAAAGACAAGCCCATAAATATCAAGATTTAGAACAGAAATTTAAAGTAATTATAGAAACTTCTGCCTCACTAAGAATAAAACCCAGGTGCGACAGATGCGACAAATAATTTTAATAATTTTTTTTAACCTTTTTTATGTCCCACTGCTGGGCACAGGTCTCCTTCTCACGAGTGAGAGGGATTTAGGCCATAGTCTACCACGCTGGCCAAGTGCGGATTGGTGGACGTCATGCTTTCGAGAAATTATGAATTTCTATCAGGCATGGACAGCGATGGGGAACATCGTAATCAATTAAATATCACGATATTTTCCATCACCGTGGAGCAGTGATAAATGCGCACATTACAAATTTCTTTGTCAGAGGTGCGCGCCGAGGATTCGAACCCGGGATCGGTCGCGTCGATGACCGCGGTTTTTTACCACTCGGCCATCGCTGCTCACGCTCCCTCATTCTTTTAATATTATTACAACAGAATAAAGTAGGTAGAATAATTTTAATTGCATAAAATTTAATTTGGTTATCTGTTGTTAACAGATTATTACAAAAGTCTCTTACATTTGCCATAGTGTGGCGAGTAAATATATCGATTTTGTTTTCAGTTTTGTAATCTGTCAATCGTTTCTGATTTTCGTTTTCTCTTATCATCATATTGGTTAGCGAGCAGCATTCAACTGACCCATTCCTTTCATCTTACCTGTTATTGCTGACAGTGTTGCCAACTCCACATGTCAAAAAGTCGCTAAAAGTATACTTAAA
The DNA here is from genome assembly GCA_911387765.1 of Pyrgus malvae. NCBI lineage: Eukaryota > Metazoa > Arthropoda > Insecta > Lepidoptera > Hesperiidae > Pyrgus > Pyrgus malvae. The sequence goes on from OU426969.1 coordinate 11,500,241, forward strand.
AAGTCGCTAGAAGTCGCTAAATGATCTCAGTTCAGTAGATAGACTGAGCCCTTTGGAGGAAGGAAAGTTTACGTCATTGTAAACTGAGCGCAATGAAAGAATTGCGCGCATACGCGTATTGCGTACTTCTAATTCTATATTGTTTTATGCACGATAGAATGGGTTACAGTTTTTTGGTCTGTTGGAATAAAAGAAAATAATTTGATTCACTTACACAATAATATTTTAATCAGTATAAAACAATTGAAAATTATAAAAAAACAATTATTAAACAAACGAAACGAAAAGAAGAAAATTAATACTAAAAATAAAAACATAAAATATTGTTTTTTGCCACCAAAAAAAATAAAAAATAAACTAACAATGATGAAAAAGTTTCTTCATTCTGAATCATCAAAACTATCGTTAATAATCTGATCATCTGAAATGGTTAATGTACTCGTCCTGGAACTGAGACTAATACCTGAAGTTGATGGCTGAGACTGCGATGTAAGTTTGGCAAATGAATATGATTTAATGGTCCCAATATTCTTTAGCACATCAATTGGTATTTCGTAATCATAGCAGCTTTTATTGGTTCTTCTTAAAGAATATTTAATCATTAAAATAGAATTTAATAACTTCAGACTCATTCGATTTCGAAGCTTCGATTTTGTAATGTTCATGGCACTAAATATCCTTTCAATTTCAGCATTCGAATGAGGTAACGATATTACAGTTAATGCCAAATCACACAATTCTTGGAATGGTTTTTTATCAGCAGCGTCTTTATATTGATTAACTTCAGCCCAAAACTCCAGCGTGCTATTAATGTTTTGCCATTTAATAAAATTTATATTGTTCCACTGTAAATCAATTTTTTCCAATTTTTGTACGTCATCAACCCCTAACTGTTTTGCCAAATCTATAATATTATCGTTATGATTCTTCGTTCGCAAAACTTCGCCGACGGATAATTTATTCATTTTAATCAATATTTCAATATTTGGAGGAAGCCTGCTTTGCAATTCTCTTATCAACTTGACTGTAAAGTCAACACACCTTTGCTTGACTATATTTCTTACATCTTCATCCAAATTCAGTTTTCGAGCACTAGTTTCAAAAGCATATCCAAGCGTGGTGTAGGGGTTAAGGTGATTTTCTTGAATTGTCGTAGTTAGTACATTTATATTTGTGTGAGAGTAAACGACTCTGTTACATATTGATCGCAATAAAAATGTCAGTGTCTCGAGCAATTTTGTGGGGTCAGCATTTTCACTTTCAAAAACTTTCAAAGCTGTTTGGACTTCTCCTAATATGCTTTGAATATATGTCATATATAGCAAATTACTACCATCTTGAAACATAGCATGCAGAAGTTCTGCTGTGTAACAATTTTCTTTGACCTTGCATAACGAAAAATGTAACTTCAATTCATCCCATTGTTGTAAAATGCGAGTAACTGCTGGGAATATTGATAGCCATCGTGTAGTACACATTTTAAGAATTTTCAAAGGCTGCGATCCACAATTAATGGTTTCATATATTTGTCGGTATTCATCCTGGCGTTTGGGAGATAGAGAAAACCAATTATAAGTCTCCCTTATTATGTACTCAATATTACGCGGCAAGGTTTTTTCAGAGGCATGACTTACTGCTAGTTGTAATGAATGGCATACACATCGTACAAGTACTAGATTAGGCAATCCATGCTCTGTTTTTAAAATTTGATGCAAGCCATTATTCACACCTGTCATCACTGAAGCATTGTCAGTACCTATACCGACTAAATTTTTTAATTTTAAATTATTATCCTTCAATGTGTATAAGATTGCTTCAGCAAGCCCTTATGCATCAGCTTTTGTAATAGGTGATAATGCCAGAAATGTTGATAGAACTTTATTTTGAGAGTTACTGAAATATCTTATTGCTATTCCTAAGTATTTCAGGACGCTGATGTCAGTTGACTCATCTAAAATGAGGCTATATTTTTGGTCGCCGATATCCAACCTCAGCGATTCTTTGAAATGTGGCGCCAATACTTCAATTATTATTTCAGAACATTTAGTTCTATGTATACGTATATCGTGGCCGCATTTAGAATCGGAAAATAGTTTTTTACACATCTCTCCCAAATGCTCTACTGTGACCACGGAAGTGTGTTCGGCAATAAATAGAGCTATGGCTGCTTCTGCTCTACTTGAGGGTTTTATTTTATCAACTGGCAGGAACGATGGTAAGGGCTTTTGTTTCGTTATTATTTCCGCTTTTGATTTGTGTTTTTTAGATTCCGAGTGTTTTTTTATATCACTTGTTTTGGCAAAAAATTCAGCATGACACCAGCGACACATACCTTTTAAATCAGTTCCTTGAACCGGTGCCAACCATCCTTTGAAATCTGGATTGTCTTCCCACTCTTTCCTATATTTCTGTGAGTAACTTTTTTTCTTTAAAGGTATATCCATTGTTCAACAACGACTTTCTATTCCAACGACAACGACTTTCTATTCCAATTAGAGAGCACTCAGAGCACAATGCACTCCATCACGACCATCACCGAATCAAACAATGAATACTCACATATACAAAACCCGGGATTCCCCTTACACAAGTACGCATCCGTTCGGAACGTTCGGAAATTGGATAAATATTAAGGACCGATTAGACGGCCCTAGTTATCGGGCCCGATTTGGCATACACTGCTGGTTATCTGAGTACATTGTAATATTATACTCAAGATAACCAGCAATGTATGCCAAATCGCGCCCTGCGTGTAGGCCAATGTAATCGCCCCATTACTCTGATAAGAGTCTCTCTCACTCAAAGGCTACAAGTTGGAAAAAGACAGACTTGCCAGACAGTTCCAAATATAGAGAAGATAGATTACTGGGCTAAAATTTTGCCATATTTTATGAAGATAGTTAAAATATTAATTAATTTCTTTGTTTAAGAAAAAGTACGAGAAGTCGTTAGAATAGTCGCTAGATTTTTTTGTCGCTAGACTCATAATTTAAGCCGCTGTAGGAGAAGAAATATCGCTAGATCTAGCGACAAAGTCGCTAAATTGGCAACAGTGATTGCTGATCTATGCTGGGGTAATGGTGCGGACGCACGCTTTGACCCAATAACTATTTGCGTAATGGACGTCCAAACTGTTAAGTGTTAGTGTTAAAAATGTTAGTGTAACAATTCCAATAAAATCAAATGTGTAGGCATCAATAATGTCTTATTAACATTATTAAGATTCTCGAGGTGCTATTTCCAAATGTTTCAGATAAAAGTATCAATTTTATTACGTTTGGCTGCAACCCTTTTTGCGTCCCACTGCTGGGCACGGGTCTCTCCCCAATATTGGGGAGGCCTGGAGCTTACTCCACCACGCTGCTCCAATGCGGGTTGGTGGAGATGCGGGTTAGTGGCCAACCCGCTGTCGGATGTTTTCAAACCGCCCATAAGGCCTTCGACAAGGTTTAACGACTGTTATCTATCGACAACAACCGGGACCGACGGCTTAACGTGCCCTCCGAAGCACGGAAACGCGCATGAAATTTTTGCCACTAGCGGTCACCCATCTCACACCTGACCGCGCCCGTTTGGCTTAGCTGCATAGATCGCTTGCGTTCTACGCTCGCCGCCGAGCCATGCGCGCTTTGAGCCTTATTAATATACTTATACTAAAATTGATGCTTTGCTTTTGTTGAAGTTTACAAATGGGATTAACTTTATCCTTTCCTCGTATAAATAAAAGAGGATAGGTAAAGTTTTAAACAGTGTTGTGTTGAAAAACTTAAAAAATTACAGAAGACTTTAAACCTAGAGTTAAACTTCAAGTTTATTGTGTTTAAATATTCCAGGTTCTTTATTAATTTAGTTACATTAATAATAATGAAACAAAAAAGGATTTTTTTTTAAATTAAGTACTTTTCAGCATTTTTTATTTGCATCTTTGTTTTAATGGTGGTATTTCCTCACATTAGCATTTAGGTAAGTGAATTGCAGTCGAAAGATCTATTTCGTTCATTTTAACCGAGTGCTAATCAGTGCTGCGGGTAACTGGATGCCACGCTGCCAGCCAATTATTATTTGCGGTGAAAATAAAACTGATAAAAAATATGATTGAAACTGATAAATGTGGCTCAGGAATATAAAATGCATTTCAGGGTTAAAACTGATAATAATTTTGTCAATCATCATTATTATTTAATTAATTATTTAAATTATGTTTTCATGGTGTATTAATTTCTTTTGAAAAATGTAAAATAATTACCAATGCTTACTGTGTAGCCTTCGATTTAAATAATATCATCATAAAGTTATATATATATATATATATATATATATATATATATATATATATATATATATATATATATATATATATATATATCTATATCAAGTTTCAGATAAAGTTTCCTACAATTTTTTAAAACAAAGACAAAGACTTTTACTGTCACAAATATGGGTGTTTACAAAAGGTGTTTTATACATTTGTTTCGCCATATTTACCTTCACGGGTTATGCAAATAAATATTACAATAATTAAAAATTTAAAGTAAAGAATAAAGTAAATTAATCTTTACATTAATAAAGTAATAATGACAGCAGCTAGCAGTAACTATAGTATTATACTTCGAAACATCGAAACTATAGTATTATACTTCCACATCTTTCTTTTCTGACTTTCTTTGTTAAATCACATCATGTCGTTAATCATCCTCTAGCGTTTAGTGAATTTGTATATGAAGCGATATATATCGGAGTAGCTGCTACCAATGACTAGGGCTGCCATCACCTAAGTTGCCGATGCTGGATAAGCACGGCAAAAATCCCGGAAATTTGGGCGAAATATGGTGTTTTCCCCGGACATCTCCGGAAAATTATTTTATGCAACAAAAATAAAAACATCACTATAATTTTTTTATTCCATTCGATCGTTGACTATTTTGCCGAGCTTTCTTGAATGTGGATGAATTTTTAATTAAGGTTTATTTCAATCTATTAAAAAAATGGATTTCTCACACTTTTCAAAAACCCTGCCGGATGGCCCCCGGACGCCCTTCTAAAAACTAGGACAAATCCGGGGACTTCCGGACGGATGGCAGCCATACCAATGACCCATTAGGCTACGCGCGATGATGGCTGATTGCTCTTCAGGCGTAATTTTAGCGTAATGTTGATTGCGCTTCGGTTTAACGAAACGATTGGCCAACGGCTATTCCGCTATAAAATTACGTGACGTAACGGAATTAGTAGTAATAACAAGCAGCAAAGTTCCTTCAACGACTATTACATTTCTGTCGTATGACATAGAATAGAATAGAATAGATTTTTATTTGCATAAATGTGGTTTACAACAGGTGACAAAGTCATTAAAATGGGATCTCACATTTGCCTCTTTTTAGGCGTGCAATATTTACATTACTAGCAATTTAATTATATTACATTCAATTAATTAGATTTAATTTCAGAATGTTTATCCCAAATTCTAAATTGTCCTTTAAATGAAAAGTCCTGGATGCAAGCTTCTTTGCCTATACGTTTTGGAGGTATAGGCATCAGGAAAATATCTTCCGTTTCTTTACCGGCTTTTTTATCTTCTGTTCACAGCACAAAATCTTTATTTCTAAAAATTACCCAGGCATTTGGTTATTCCGATATTTCTTTTAAGACAGAAGCCCAAGAAAACTGGTTGGCAGCATGTCCAGGCCAGTCTCTCCCTAATCCTTTACACTCCCAACGTCTTTGGGATGAGCCGCTTTGCAAGAAAATTCATACTTTTTTATTGAATAATAGCTCCAATCTTGCAGATCGTTCTCGTCTCCTTGCATTGTCTCTTCCGGAATCAGGCTACTGGTTACAAGCTCTCCCCTCAGCAAATTTGGGTACTCTTTTGGATCGAAATTCTTTTTGTATTGCCATGGGCCTGCGACTTGGTACTGTTTTAACCCATCCTCATTGCTGCCCATGTGGAGTCCAGGTCGACCGTTTGGGCCACCATGGTCTTTCATGTAAGCGCAGCGCCGGTCGTTTATCTTGCCATGCTGCTTTAAATGACGTTATCCGGCGGGCCCTTGTCACCGTCAACGTACCGGCTCAACTAGAACCGAATGGAATTGTGCGTGACGATGGCAAGAGGCCTGACGGATTGACGTTAATACCCTGGATGAACGGAAGGTGTCTAGTGTGGGATGCCACATGCGTCGACACATTGGCACCTTCCCACTTACAACTCTCATCTAGGGCAGCTGGCTTGATAGCGACCGACGCTGAAATTCGCAAAATGCAGAAATATGTAGTTCTTGTTAAAGACTACATATTTCTGCCTTTTGGCGTCGAAACTATGGGGCCATGGGGTTCAGATGCCAAAACTTTTGTCAAGCATCTATCCAAACGGTTAGTCCAGGTTACGGGTGACCAGAGAGCTGGTACTTACCTCGGCCAGAGAATAAGCTTGGCCATTCAACGAGGTAACGTTGCCAGTGTACTGGGTACTTTTCCACATTGAAGTAATCTGGATGAAGTTTTCTATATTAATTAGTATTGTTTATTTTTTTTTTCTTAATGTGTTATATTTATAATTTAATTTAATTAATTTAGTTGTATATAGTTATTTTTTTTTATATTTACATTGTAATAATTTTGTTTCCATAAATATTAATTAGATTACATATACATTATTATATATTATCAATTCATTATACATTATCAATTTTTAAATTTATTATGAAACATTAAATTAATCAACATTAAAATTATATTTGGAAGTCAATACATACAAAAATTGTCATGGCTAAGTAATTAATTTGTCATTTAAAAATTCGTCAACTGTGTAATAGCATTTGTTTATAAGTAAATGTCGTAATTTTGTTTTAAAGCGGAATAATTCAAGTTCTTTCATTACATCTGGTAAATGATTAAATAATTTGGGTATAATAACACAACCCCTCATATATGAGGATAATAATAATGTATGAGTATTTTTATGAATAATTTATTTGTTGGCAAGTTGCAGTCGACTGACCCATTTCGCTCATTCAACTCGTTAGTGCTTATAAATATTATAACCACAGCGTGACCGCAAACAACCCTGCGCGCCAATCGAGCCAAATGTGTGACTCGTGTTTACGAATTAACCATTGCGTTATTATACTTGTTGAAGCTATGGTGCACACTTCTGATTAAAGAAATTTAATACTTGCACGCACTTGGGATATTGACGAAAATGTTTCAATCGGTTTTAACGAAGCGCTTCATTTAACCAAATTTCACACCAAAACAATTGATTTTGAATACGTAACCTGAGAAATATGCATGATATGTACGTTTGAAATTTTACATTAGACAGCGAGCAATAATACGTCCTGACGTCACGGATTGCTATTGCCGTACAAAATATTACTGAAGATTCATTTTGCTTGATGACAAACTATCTATAAATACTTTTAACTGTAGTATTAATTTCGATTTAAATTTTAATACAGTATCAGTCAGCAGCCACTGGGCATGATGACAGATTTTCAAATACCTTCCTTATTGTAGGTACACGTCTCCTAGTTTCGAAAAAAATATTTCAGCAATAAACTCAACTTTTTACGTAAATTAATGTATTTTCTGCTATGTAATTTGAATTAAGCGCGAAAACGCTCGTAGATGTCATGGCGTCGGCTTGCTCGTCAAACTTCAAGCAACACGATGACATTAACTGAGACGTGACGTCATTCCTTTTGATTGGCGTTTCAGATAACATGGCCGATTGCTGTATTTAATACTTTCATTTTATTGAAAATCTTATTAAATTAAAACGGGATCATATTTTAGAACATTTTTAGCATATATTTTTCTGTAAAACCGTTTATTCTCTGATTCTTTAATAGTGTCATCATGCCTATTATATTGAAGTGAGCAGAACTTACATGGTTCGACCTTTGAAGTACCACCGCTTGACTCATTTCTCATTAAGTAATTCTATGATGTTTTAGTAGAAAAATCCGGTTTCCAGCCATAATATATCTCTATTGACTACGAGAGCTAATTAATGCTTGCGATGTCATCCGCGTGGATAGAGACTTGTAAATCAGAGATATATTATTAATCTGTTCCAGTTATCGTAACGTGTAGGTTATATAGCTTAAAACCATCTTCGATTAATAGGGTATTCAACACAAAAACATGTTTTCGATTTAATAAATCTTAATATATATAAATTACGTGTCACGTTGTTTGTCCGCGATGAACTCCTAAACTACTTAGCCGATTTTAATGAAATGTGCACACCGTGTGCATTTTGATCCTGCTTGAAAGATAGGATAGCTTATATCGTAAACTTAAGATTAGTTCTGATACTTGAAGGTAGGACAACTGCCTGGTTCTGCCTGGTTCGCTAGTAAATAATAAATAAAGGTTTCACATCATAGCCCCACACTAAGGTAGGTAAACCCTGTGTCGTGGATACCACGGACACATACAAAGACAGAAACACAAACACCCAAACTGAAAACAGAAATTTAAACTCATCATTCAAATTTCTGAATTTCTGAATCGAACCCGAGACCCTACGATCGACAGTGCGGCATGGTAACCATTGCGCCACATGGGTTGTCATTTTTTAAAACAGTAGTTCTCTTAGCTCTTTCAAACAAACACCTTCGTCAGATATATAATATCAATAAGATTCTCCTAGCAGTGAAACTGCAAGGTCGGGGTTGTTAATACAACCACTGTGGACTTTTTAGTTCCGTTATCCTCAGTTCCGTATCCTCCGTTTGGACAGCCTCCGTGGCGTAATGGGCGATGAGCCGACTGCGAAGCGTGAGGTCGTGGGTTCGATTCCCACCCAGGACAAATATTTGTGTGCTGATGAACAGACTATTTTTTCTGTGTCTGGGTGTTAACGGGAACGATTTTAGTTGGACCACCGAGTAGCTGGTCCAGCGGGAAAAAAAATCCCCGTGGTCCAACTAGTTGTCAACTTGTGGTCCACGGGGAACGCGCGGTTAATTTATCTATTTAAGTATGTATTTAGAATTATATAAATATGTTTATCAGCTTTCTGATTACTATAGTACAAGCTCTGCTTAGTTTGGAATCAGATGGTGTTGTGTGAGTTGTCCTAAGATATTTATTATTATTATTTGTATACACAAGATAGCTGTTATAAAATATGTTCACCATCTTTTTTTGTATCAGGGGGAATCCTTCAAAATGCACCCGGCACCTTAGGAGAGGATACCGGGCTATGTGGAACTTGACTTCACTAAAACCCCCTCGGTGGCTCTGAAGTCTTATGCAGTTGCGCTGCTACTCCGGAGGCTGGTGGTCGCCTCATGTAAGTGTGGCCGGCAACTGCACCTTTCCACCGAAACACAATAGAATTGGTTCACGACAGAAGTGGGTGTAGCGGTGGTACTTCCCCGGGTGAATCATATTAGTTGTACCACCTACAAAAATTATTATTATTATGTTTTTATTCTTTAGTGTTATGTCTCCCATATAATTACTGAACGGACTGTTTCGCCCTAGATATCGTAATATCACTTGACTGCGTGATATTACTAACAGCTAAAGTTTTCGTATAAGTATGTTTGTTTGCTCCAAAAGCAGACGCTTTATAGTTTACCAAAGAGCACCTTCCTGATAGATAAGTAACTTATTGTAATAAGAATTTATTAAATCTGCTAATACTTGTGTTATTATATTCAAAATACTCAATCCACTACTTTTTCATTTTTAAATTTCTGAACCTCAAAATGGAAAATAAAGTATGCCTATATGTCAGTGTGTCAAGACGTTTTTTATGGATTCGTATTGATATAGCATTGATATTGGTTGCAATCCTTTTTGCGTCCCACTGCTGGGCACGGGTCTCTCCCACTTATTGGGGAGGCCTGGAGCTTACTCCACCACGCTGGTCCAATGCGGGTTGGTGGAGATGCGGGTTAGTGACCAACCCGCTGTCGGATGTTTTCAAACCGCCCATAAGGCCTCCGACGAGGATTAACGACTCTTATCTATCAACAACAACCGGGACCGACGGCTTAACGTGCCCTCCGAAGCACGGAAACGCGCATGATATTTTTCGCCAGTAGCGGTCACCCATCTCACACCCGACCGCGCCCGTTTAGCTTATCTGCATAGACCGCTTGCGTTCTACGCTAGGCGCCGAGGCATGCGCGCCGCATTGATATTAATACCAAATATCTAACATTTCTATCTTATTATGTATGAATTTATAGTTATACAGAAATTTTTAATTGCTAATTGTGCAGAACCTTATGCGTCGACGACTTTGTCAGAAACGATTCCACAAAACTCGACTCCACGTACTCTCAATTTTATTGTTGTACTAGCTGACAGCTGACAATATGGCTTTTAAAAATAGGTGTTAGTGATGGAAGATTTTTGAATGTTGTATCGTAAAAAAACAAAAATAATTGTCTAAAAAATAAAAAATAAGATATAGGGGTGGATCACCATTTACATTTAGGGGTAGGAAAATTAAATATAAATGTTGACTGATTCTCAGACCTATATGACCGATATGCACGTTTCGGAGGAGTTTGGCAACAAACATCGCAACAAGAAAATTTTATATATTCGTATAATATTAAATACTAGCTGTGCCCCGCGGTTTCACCCGCGTAAGAAAGAATCATTAGCATGAAGTGAACCAAACTCGTTGGACCAATCTGAAGATTCTCCGAGAATTTCATTGAAATCGGTCCAGCCGTTTCGGAGTCTATAAGGAACATACATACACACTTTCTCTTTTATATATATGATGATTGACAGCCTCCGTGGCGTAGTGGGTGATGAGCCGATTGCGAAACGTGAGGTCGTGGGTTCGATTCCCACCCAGGACAAATATTTGTGTGATGAACATGACTATTTGTTCTGTGTCTGGGCGTTAATTTATCTATTTAAGTATGTATTTATAATTATATAAGTATGTTTATCAGCTTTCTGATTACCATAGTACAAGCTCTGCTTAGTTTGGAATCAGATGGTGTTGTGTGAATTGTCCAAAGATATTTATTATTTAATTAACATGTTACTTCTGGATATATTATTACTTTTTCAACACCATTCAGCAACTCTGTGTTGCTTGATATTTTGATGTGTAACCTCTCTGTTAGATTAAGTCAGCTTTGTCTTAGGCAAAGATAGAGTAGGTCTTAAAAACATTGCTGACCTCTAGAAAAGATTAATTCTGATGAAAGTGTTCCACTTCTGTAGTTTGCAACAAATAAACGTACATTTCAAGTCTACCTACCTACCCACCTGCAGTGAATAAAGGAATGGGAGGGACCACTAATAGTATATTTGCTTTTGTACCTATTTGTTTTTCATTTGTTTCTGTATATGGCACAAAAAGAAGAGCATGTATAAATATATAAAAATGATAATAAGATTACGTTGACGAAGTTTAGTGAACTTTTTGACGTCTATTATGAAGTATGAGTATTGAAGTATGTACATTGTCTTGAGGCGTGAAGTTTTTTTATTTTTATTTATTTGAATGGAGTAGCAGATGAGCATGCGGGCCACGAGGTGTTAAGTGATCGCTGCAGCCTCACCTCTCATCATCACTTGTCTGAGGTCGTATGCAGTTGCGCTGCTACTCCGGAGGCTAACGGTCGCCTCATGTAAGTGTTGCGAACCATAATAGTTCTACCACCTACAAAGTTGAAAGTGTTCGAACACTGTATAATTGACGACCCGTATGGTGCAATAGCCACGTCCGTTTGACATGTAAGTGGTCCTGGGTTTGATTACCAGTGGAGCAGGTATTTAAATAATGAATTTAGAGATACTTTCCTAGTCTGTGTTTGTGTCCCTGTCTTTGAATGGGTTCGTGGCTCCCATGAAACAAGGTATAGCTACTCCAATGCACATCTATGAATGTGAAACATTAAATGTAACATTCGAGAGTGAGGACGTATGATAGTAAGACTGGGTCCCTTACCATTAGTTTTCTAGAAAGAGTTAATTACGCGGCAGGATGAGAAAGTAAAAAAAGTCAACGATTAAGTGGTTACCTACATGGCCAAAACGTCCTAACCTTCGATACAAAAAAGACCACCCTCTCACAGTCCGTTGTCTCCATGTGATGCAAAAAGCTCAAGACTAGTGTCAACTCAAGTGTATTTCTTCTTCCAAAGGCTGATGAGATGATGCCTTTTTTGTATCGGGGTAGACCAACATAAGGTATCCGGCACCTTAGGAGAGGATACTGGATAACCGGACGAAGTCGCGGTCGGCCGCTAGTTAAGTAATACAATGTCAAAGTTACACTAAAACGCACATTATACTCCTGGAAAATGTTTCGCAACTACAAGAAATAATAATCATTCCCGGCTTGCCTCTGTTCTGTTTACAATCAGTTTCTATTGAGACAGGGTTTGCTGGTGTAACAGTTCAAAGACCACAAACACTTGATCAAAGGCAAATCAGTGCCGTTTAGGAGCGGATACGTTTTACTGAGAAGGCATTTACAAAGGTGTTATCAACAACGATAAGCTGGATTTATTTTACACGCTGTTATGTCTTATAAGCGGCCGCCCGCGACTTCGTACGCATATCGTGATTTTATATAGCCTTTCTAGATAGCATCACGATATGCGTAACATAAATGGACTATTCAACACAAAAAAAAAACAATTCGAACCAGTAGTTTCAGAGATTAGCGCAATCAAATAAATCGCCTGCGGCTTCGCCCGCGTGCACCCATTTTAAAGGTTCCCATAGGATAAAAACCATCCTATGTCCTTTCCCAAGTTCCACTCTATGCGTGTTCCAAATTTCTTTAAATTCAGTTCAGTAGTTTAAGCGGGAAAGCGTAGCAGACAGACAGATCTGTTTGTACAGATAGAGTTACTTTCAAATTTATAATATTGAGTATGGATAATAATATTATTATTATAGAAAACGATATTTAATCGCTGTAGGTGGAGCATGTCATCTCGTAAAGGCTTCACAATTGAATATTGAGTAGCACTTTGGTATCAGCGTCATGGATTTTGCTTTGATTACAAGCCTTTGCTATCCACAGGTCCCTGTAAAGCTATTAAGGTAGGGTAAGCGAGTATTACTACTGAAGCGCGCATGGCCCGGCGGTTAGCGTAGAACGCAAACGATCTATGCAACTAAGCCAAACAGTCGTTAAACCATGTCGGATGCCTTATAGGCGGTTTCTAAATGTTCGACAGCGGGTTGGCCACTAACTCGCATCTCCACCAATCCGCATTGGAGCAGCGTGGTGGAATAAACTCCAGGCCTCCCCAATAATGGGAAGAGACTCATGCCCAGCAGTGGGACGCAAAAAAGGGTTGCAGACAAGCGAGTATTGTGTCTGGTAACTTTGTTACTCAATATCTATTATATCTATTGTTCTTCTTCTACACTTTTGACCATCGCGTAAAATGTGAGGATCTAACTTTTTGTCAGTTTATGAATGGTATATTAAATTTAAACAAAATTTTATAAATGTCCAGTCCAATTCTGGCAGGATCGCCATCTGAAGACGTAGCAGGCTCGCTACTGAATAAAAGGCGTATTGTCCGTAAGAAGGCTTTATTATTACTGATCATCTCAAAATGTAACCCAACTTATAATAGAAGCGTCTTAGGCATACATTACAAGTTCTTGTAGCTTCGGGATTAAGAATACGGCTACGGTATCCCCTGCCTGATTGTAAGAGGCGACTAAAAGGGGGCTTCCGGGGTTGTGGACGGTGTGAGTGGAAGCTTGATCCACCCAGCCAGCTGCCCCGGAAAGGACGGCAGTGTGTGCGTGGCCGCATTCCGCCGTAAGTATGGGAAGGTGCAAGAGAGCACATCTACTCTCCCGAAGATGGGCTCATTCTAGGAGCCGCGCGTGGAGGACACCGGTGCTTTCCACTGGAGATCCTGGAATCCTCCCCAAGCGCAGAGGTAGGCCACCGAGAGGGTTTTAGTGCGGAAAAATCCCACGTAACCCCGTATCCTCTCCAAAGGTGCCGGGTACCTTTTGAAGGTTTCCCCTCGATACCAAAAAAAAAGACATACCTACACTACATTAATTTTCAGACTATCAAAACTAAAATACTTCAATATGAAGACTGCAATTGAAAAACTTGTGCACAAACTTAACAGTACGGAGTTTAAGCGGAAAATGTTTAATATTCAGTTAACCCTTTCAAAGCTTACTTTGAGATCTATCGTTAAACTCTGCCAAAAGGCTTCTTTGAACTGCAAAATATACGTCTTTAGATACCAGGTTGTGGTTATATTGAATTGCATGCTTAAATGAAATATTGTATTTTATATTTGAATTTTATTAACATGACATAGTAATTTAAGTATTATTGGACAACTCATATTTAAAAGTGGTCACGCTACGGGCATATCGTACATCGAGGGTTTTTGATAAATTCCCATTGAGTCTATTATATATTTATGAGATCTCTTTAATGGTCAAAACTGAAATCACTAAAATATGAAACCCTTAAATCAAAAAGACATAACAATAAACTGTGTTCAATAGCTTCTAAAACAAGACAATATCATAACAGTGTCTTTTGCATGGAACCAAAAATATACAATAACCTACCGGAATTCCTCAAAATAAAAGCGGGCAGCGAGTTTAAAAAGGAACTTAAAACGTATTTTCCTAAAAAAAGGTGTATCACTCAGTCACTGATTGTTTAAACGATAAAATAGCATAAAGGAATTCCATTAAAACCTGGGAGGATTTTTTCTGCCGGCTTTTTTTCCTCTCAGTGTCTCCGACGATCGTATCCGATCCGAAAAATAAATAAATAAATAAAAATTAATTAATAAAAGGGCGCAATATGGTTACAGATAATTATATTAATAATATAAGTTTAATATACCTAATAAATAAATCTATTTCAATAAATAAAATAAATAAATGATTCACACTCATATCCCCGCAGTAGAGTGAATATACCCTGTGTCGTGGGTACCATGGACACATACAAATACAGAAGCACAAATACCCAGACCGAGAACAGAAATTTAAACTCATCATCCAAATTTCTGTTTCGCCGGGAATCGAACCCAGGACCCTCCGATTGGCGGTCCGGCATGGTAACCATTTTGCCACACGGGTCGTCAATGTACATTTTTTTATATTTGCAATTAGTTAAGTTATAATTATTGTAATATTTGCATACCTCAAGAAGGTAAATATGGCGAACCAAATGTATAAAAACACTTTTGTAAACACCCAATTTTATGCAAATTAAAGTCTTTGTCTTTGTCTAAATAGCGAGTTGCGTCCAAAGATATTGGCAAATACAATTCGATTTCTATGGTTGCGTCCAACATCATACGCATGTATGCAGCAAGGTTCACTTGTGTTTTAATGGAGAGATTCAGCCGCCAGCCATATATTTTTATGGGATCATCAGACTTTGGTGTAACAGTGCAAACAAAGTGTGCACTATTTTAAATAAATAAAATTAAAAGTCAGTATACGTGCTTAAAGACTTGAAAGCATCGATCTCGAAAGGAATACTATCCTAAAATAAAGTTTAAGCTCCAGAAGTTCAATATGCATTCAGCCCTTTCACTGGCGTTCCTTTGTCCGATGATAAAGACAGGTTCCTTAGAGATCCATCTTTGTACGTGAACCAAAAGGTCTTTGTAATGCTACGGATAATCTTCAGCTGTTATATAAAATCTAGACTAGACTTAAGATAGTGATGGCATTGAAATCAAGCAAAGCTAGCGTCACAGAAAATTTTCGCTTTATGTCAGGTACAATACATTTAATGTTTTGAAAGCAACAAAGTTCAAGTAATGTAACAAGGAAGCGATGGTCGAGTGGTAAAAAACCGCGGTCTTCGACGCGACCGATCCCGGGTTCAAATCCTCGGCGCGCACCTCTGACAAAGAAATTTGTAATGTGCGCATTTATCGCTGCTCCACGGTGATGGAAAATATCGTGATATTTAATTGATTACGATGTTCTCCATCACCGTGCATGCCTGAGAGAAATTCATAATTTCTCGATAGCATGACGTCCACCAATCCGCACTTGGCCAGCGTGGTAGACTATGGCCTAAATCCCTCTCACTTGTGAGTAGGAGACCTGTGCCCAGCAGTGGGACATATAAAAAAGGTTGAAAAAAAAAACAAGGAAGTAAGTTTTGTAACTCTTCACACTCATAGCCTGTTATAAGAATTCCTTATGTCGTGGGTATAAAAAAAAGTATTCTCATCATTCAAATTGCTGCTCCTCTGGGAATCAAATCCGGGACTCTGGATCAGCAATCCTGTATTGTAACTATTGTGATAAGTATGTCGCATTTGTCAATGAGCTGATTTCCCAAAAAATACTATTGGGATCAATTAAAATTAAAATTAAAAAAAATAAACAATGAATTTTTATATCAGTATCTGCCCTTTTTCTTTCCTTTTTTAAATTTAATTATCATTCGTTAATTATTCGCAGAATTTTTCCACAATCTGTTTTAATTTACGTTGTTCATATCCATAGGGAGGTGTGGATGAAATTCTCTCACCAATTTATTGTATTACCGTCGATTCACATTTTGCGGTTCACCAAAATATTCCTCTTTTGCGGCCAATGTTGTGCTTGTTAATAATTGTTATAATTGTTAACATAAGGCATGGAATTAAAAGCCTTTTCACGTTGCAAACATCAGAGCATAGGTCTTGGAAGTCCCTGTAGCTCCGGGATTAAGAATAGAGCTACGGTATCCCGTGCCTGATTGTAAGAGGCGACTAAAAGTGGGCCGCATACCACCGTAAGCATCGGAAGGGGAAGGAGAGCTCATCTGCTCTCCCAAAGATGGGCCCGTTCTAGGACGCCACGCGTTGAGAACATCGGTGCCGGGTACCTTTTGAAGGTTTCTCCTCTCCTCTAGAAAAAGGGTCTTTATTGAAAAGATCTGCTTCTTTCTTAAAATATTGTTAATTCCTCTTTAAATGGAAAGGTCTGGGGCCTTATTGACCACTGCTTCAAAGAGGGTTAGGGGTATACGGGTTAGTGCCCACATAAAGGCAACTGCTATATATCGATTGACAATTAGCAGCTGCGTTGTCGTTATCGTCGAGAGTCAGTGCATATCTAAGAATAAATTTTGACTTGGCCAGCGTGCTGGACTTGTCCTACATGTCATTCACTTCGGAGAACAGAAACTGAAAATCTTTTTAATCTTTGCTTCGCCGGAAATCGAACCCTTTAACCCAACTTTCAGCCCAGCACGTTAACCATTGCGCCACAAGGGTCGTCGAAACGAGTCGTTGAAACATAAATAAAAAATCAACTACGCAATGATGGCAATAATAATTCAGATTAACACTGTAAAAGCGACACGAACTATTTATCGTTATAAATTACGTCGCATTAATATTATTCGTTTAACCTGACTACGTATCGGCACTGATATGGAAAATCACATAATTTTCAGAATTTAAAGGTTTTAAAATGGAAATTATTCGCTGGTATTGACATAATATTTACTGCGAGATAACGACGGCAACCAATTTGCGATTAAAATTTGTTAAATTAAGTGAATCTTTTCATTCAAATAGTATCACACAGTAGCAGTACTATTTGCTAAGAGATCGTTACAAAACAATAAGTTTGTTGACAACTTCTTTTAACGCTTAATTTATTCAACTAAGAATCATAACTTGCATTGTTATTAGCCAGAGTTTCATCAAAAACCTATCAGAGACTTCGTAAAGATCTCAACAGTGAAGAATATCCGAAAGTTCATGGTTATTTAAGTAGGATTTGTCCGGTTGGTGGTTGGCAGATACATATATAATATGCATTCGCAATATTATCCTTAGCCCAGCGATACACTTAACGGAAATTCCGACTGAATGAATGAATGTGAATGAATGAGTGAATGAATGGATTTATTATAATATATAAAATATACAAGAACTTCGGTTGCGATCAATCCGTTACTAGACATTGCAGCTACACTGAATATTCAGTGGCAGATTATCAGTCACCATATCAGACCACCAACGCTCATTCGGTGTCAAACGATAAGCGATCTTCCGCCTAATAAGCCCGCTATTTGTAATTTATGACGGAGTTTCTGTCAAGTGTAGCGCTGGCCTTAACGACATATCATTATTAGCAAAGACCTGTTCAAACCTGAGCGGTATTCGCTGACCGCTGTGGGTACAAGTGTATACCGCGCGGGATTCGCTTGTTGCACGAAACGAATTTCTGTCATCGGTGTTGTCCATTTATTTCATGTATATAAATTCTTTTTCCAACTGATGAGTCAATTAAGGCTGTCAAAAGAAAACTTCCTCTTTATCCATCACAGTTTTGCAGAAATTAAAACGTCACTGACGTGTATATTCCTTGGCGACACAGAAATGAAAAACTGGCGAAATTTCTTTAGGCCTTTAAACAGTTAATAGTTAAAAAAAATAGTAACCATTGAAAGCATGTACTCGTATTTAATCTAACTATTAACTGTCTCAAATCAAACAAAAAAGAAAGATGTAACTCTGCGAGTAATAACGTGACGTGAGGCCGGTTTTGTAAACAGTGTTGCGATGATAACTACCCCATTAATATTACATCTATCAACTTCCTAACTAATCCTAACGAATTATCCTAACCCTAACGATAATATCGATAGGAATAAGATTTTGAAGCCATTATCAAAAATACATAAGTTTACAAAGTAATACACTTTTGTCGGATCGGACAAAACCATATCGAATAACCATGAACCTCGTGGAGATTTATGGATCTCTTCACTGATTCGTGAGAGATCGAACACTCTGATAGGTTTTTGATGAGGTTCTGGCCATTCAACTGCGAATCTTAGCTTACAGATACTCAAAGATGCATTACAAAGTGATGAAAGTATTCTTCTTTAGTATCTTTACTTAAAAGTACTGTTTTAAAGCAATGAAATGGTGATAACTTAGCAAAACATAATCTACTTCATGTTCTGCAAACATTGAATTTTTTGGATTTCCATCTCAGCGTTTGAACAGAACTATGGGATCTTCAGAGGAACGTCCAGTGCACGGGTCCTCCACAGGCGACCACACGCTCCATCGTCCGCGGAACGGTGCTCCACTTTGCAGTGTTTGCAACGGAATGCAGCCACGCTTCCCCCATCCTTTCTCTCACGGTTGGAGCTCCCACTCTCA
This sequence comes from Pyrgus malvae, assembly GCA_911387765.1. Taxonomy (NCBI): domain Eukaryota; kingdom Metazoa; phylum Arthropoda; class Insecta; order Lepidoptera; family Hesperiidae; genus Pyrgus; species Pyrgus malvae. The sequence continues at coordinate 11,519,383 of OU426969.1, forward strand.
CCGCCTTCAATCCCAAAAGCCCACTTTTAGGCGCCTTTTACGATTAGACAATAGAAACCATAGCTCTATTCTTACTCCTATAACCATAGAGGCTTATCGAAAAGCACCTGCGCCAGACACTTTAATGACGCGACCCCCCGAGTAGCGAAAATTGAGCAAATTTACTTTTCAATTCGATTGATTCGATTCAAGCAAAATGTTTCTTCGCTCTTGCCCAAAATATAAATATTATTGAATGGATTCAATTATATTTCAAGTATATTTTGATGCATAGGTAATCGGTTTCTACGCTTTCCAGTTTACTTTTCAATTAACAGGATATTTGCAATTGAATTGCTTTAAAACCCATTTAAAAACACGAACGATCCAACAGGACTTAATTTAGTTTGATAAAGGCACTAAATAAACGCTGGTATAGCCTAATTTGCATTACAATTACGTTTGGCGCGATACGCTGATGGTTCGATGGGTTTGCTTATTGATGGCTCTGAACTATTCAGCACATATAAATTACATATTTTGGTATATAGAATATATAGAATGATTGTTCTATGCTGAGTTAACGACGAGTGTTACAAGTTTTTCGATGACCTAATCCTAATGAATCTATTTGCTAGTTTGCACATGGATAACTTAGTTAACATCCATTAGGTTAATCTACGTCTGGTACCCATACGTTGCAGATACAAGTATGTAAGAATATGCTTAGTCGTAAGTTATAGTATGGGTTGTATGTATGTAAGTAGCTTGATCAGTGTTTGCTTTTATTATGAATAAATATAAAATAAAACTTATAGAGTATAAGAGTGTGTTAAGTAACAAGTTTGTCCTGAAATCCTTTCCACTATCTAGACACGCGGCAGCGTATCATGCCAAGTTCAAACAAAGGAACTGGCTAGCCAGCGCCAAGAGTAATATCACACGAACCATTTGGTGCCATTGTTGACCCTTCTATAACTCAAAACCTATTTAACGTAAACACATAAAGCTACGTGTGTTTAATTATATAAGGACATAAAATATATATAAGGACATCTAGAAGCGCAAAACTCATGAAGCTAGCTCAAACGGTTATAAAAATATGAAGGCCAGTAAGTCGTAAATTTTAGCACTGACTGACTGACATATAGTGCCTAAACCTAACCTACTTCCAGATGACCTAGAAGGACGAAATTTGGAATCCAGCTCGGTAATCGTGTGTAAGCGGAGGAAAAAATCTAAAATAAAGCAAAGCATGTTTAATACTTGTTGATAATGTTATTTTGTTCCTATAAATACATATTTGGATTTTGCATAGAACTTGGCACTCATTTAGATCTCCATTCTTTTGCGGCGAAGCCCACAGCCAAGCATAATTTTTGCATTGAACTTGGCTCTCCTTTTTTACATTTATATTTTTGTTGGGATATTATTGTCAACACGCGCTTCCAAAAACATTTTTTAAAGTGTATACACTGGTCTGAAACAGCTCGAATGTCTTCTGACAAAACGAAATGAAAATAATTGAACGCCGTCGAATACGTTACGCATAGTAATATATTCCAACAAAGCGTTAACGATTGATGCAAATACGTCGCGTTATCTCTGATAATTCACAAAGTATTCAATATAACTGATAAAAAATCCAATTACGTTCAACGACTGACAAATCCGACTGCTGAAGGAATTTAATACGGGTTCCATGAAAGAAGGGTGGATCAGTATCGACTGTAGGAAATATTTCATTTTCCAACCGTACTTGGCTGTGATTCGTACGTTATTAAATTTTGTCTTTTCGTTTCGTTTAAATTTGTAAGAATTTTGAACGACATAGGGACGTCACCTACAAATCTCAGACTCCGACAAAAAATTGTGAAGTTCAGGCACGAGAAGTTTATTATGCGCGTATTGACCAGCAGACGGGCCCTTTTTGGGTCCCACTGCTGGGCACGGGTCTCTTCCCATTATTACGGAGGCCTGGAGCTTACTCCACCACGCTCCTCCAATGCGGGTTTGGATGCGGGTTAATGACTAACTCGCTGTCGGATGTTTTCAAACCGCCCATAAGGCCTCCGACAAGGTTTAACGACTGTTATCTATCGACAACAACCGGGACCGACGGCTTAACGTGCCTTCCGAAGCACGGAAACTGGCATGAATTTTTTGCCCACTCACTTGGTCACCCATCTCACACCCGACCGCGTCCGTTTGGCTTAGTTGCATGGATCGTTTGAGTTCTACGCTAACTGCCGGGCCATGCGCGCTTCGCAACAGACGGGCGTTCTTTCCATGTGGTATTAAGTGGTCCCTGCAGTCTAGAGGTACGAAATAGCCTTGGCGGTGGTAGAGTCAAGCGAGGGTCAAGGGCTTTTCTCAATGTTCTTCGTCGTGTGTTTTGAACCCCTTAAACTTATGCATACGACTGTAATGCGTGTTATTCTTTCTGACGAGCATGTATGCCACTTTGCGCTAAGTGATCCCTGTATCAAATGGACATCTACTAGCTTGAGTCTTGGACGAGGTTATGTGCAGTTGCTCTGCTATTACGGAGGCTAAAATCACCTTGTATGTCTGCAGACCGCATAGAATTCTTTATTCAAGACTAGCGACCGCCCGCGTGGACTTTGTTTTTAGTAATAGCATGATCTTACAGCCTATAGCCTTCCCCAATAAATGGACTATTCAACACAAAACATATTTCAATTCGAACCAGTATTTCCTGAGATAAGCGCGTTCAAACAAACAAACTATTCAACTTCATATATTAGTAAGTATAGATTGTTGCAGCGATGGAACGTTTCGAATCGAACAATGCAAGTTTTACCACTTTAAAGAACGAAAAAGAAATTAATTGATAATGATCTTTATCACTACGTCAACCGGGACCGACGGCTTAACGTGCCCTCCGAAGCACGGAAACGCGCTTGAAAATTTTTTCCACTAGCGGTCACCCATCTCACACCCGACCGCGCCCGTTTGGCTTAGTTGCATAGATCGTTTAAGTTCAACGCTAACCGCCGGGCCATGCGCGCTTCATGCGGTAGTTATTGTTATATGTGCCAAAATAAACATCGAATACAATCATTTATTCGTATCAAAGATCTTAAGATTCAACTAACATTTATGTCAAAACTAATGAAGCTTGTAACATTACGAAACTTTTCGTAGTTTGCAAATTTCAAAGTTCTAAGTTTGGTTAACTTTCAAGTTTACAGGAACATTACACGGAAACGTTAGGAGTTCAGTCTCTTACATTCCCGAAATTATTCACCGGGCACTTTATACCACATCAGTGGGGACGTTTAATTAAAACATGACTGCTTTCAACAAACTGCAATCATCCTTATTACATACTAGCTATCTGGCCCGACTTTGCTCGGTTGATTTGAGTTTAATGAATATACTAATCCATCTCTGGAACAGTAATTTTTAACGAAATCAATTTCGGTCTATGTCCACACATCTATGTATGTCTGTGCCAAATTTTATCTTCATCAGTTTAGCTGTTCTTGCGTGATTAAGCCATAAGCTTCCATTCAAACACGTCTAAACTTCTGAACTAATTTTAATGAAATTTGGTACCCAGAATGGGCCTATTTTCGGGAGAGCGGGTGTAATCTCCTGTACCTTCCGATGCTTATAGCTTATGCATATTCCCGGGGCTGTTGGCTGGATGGATCGAGCTTCCCACTCTCAATGCCACAAAGCCCCTTATAGTCGCCTCTTACGATCAGGCAGGGGATACCGTAGCTCTATTCTTAATCCTGTAGCTACAGCGACTCCACACGTGCCTCCTAGCAACCGCCCGGGACGGCTCATGAGGAAAGACCTCATTCAGGTCCTAAGCTAGTAAATCGGTGTCTAAGATGCACCGTGAGTATTGTCGGTTGTAAACTTTCATGACTAATTACTCGGAATTGAAAAATCGTTCCTATGTTTTTAAATTTATTTTTAGGACTTTCTGATTTGCGTCACTTTTTTTGGATACAAAAAAATAACCTTAAGTCAAATAACATGTAACGACAGGTTAAGGCGACATAAAATGTATGAAGATAAAAATATTATATAAGTACTTAGGATAAGGAAAATAACCGTGATAGAAAATGTACATTAAGCAATACCTGTAAGATTTAATTACAATGGGATTTTCGTTTCGTTCATTTTTACATTACATTGGTTTTACATAATCTGTAAAAATAATTAATATTAAAAGCCATCAGAAGTACGCAAGGCCCGGCGGTTAGCGTAGAACGCAAACGATCTATGCAACTATGACAAACGGGCGCGGTCGGGTTTGAGTTGGGTGACTGCTAGTGGCAAAAAATTTCATGCGCATTTCTGTCCTTCGGAGAGCACGTTAAGCCGTCTGTTCCGATTGTTGTCGATAGATAATACTCGTTAAACCTAGAATCAGGCATCATGGGTGGTTTGAAAACATCCGACAGAGGGTTGGCCACTAACTCGCGTCTCCACCAACCCGCATTGGAGCAGCGTGATGGAGTAAGCTCCAGGCCTCCCCAATAATGGGGAGAGACCCGTGCCCAGCAGTGGGACGCAAAAAGGGTTGTAGCCAAAAGCCATAGAATATTGGTTGGGAATATTAAATTTGATGCCACCTGAAGCGTGCATGGCCTGGCGGCTAGCGTAGAACGCAAGCGATCTATGCAGCTGAGCCAAACGGGCGCGGTCGGTTGTGAGATGGGTGACCGCTAGTAGCAAAAAATTTCATGCGCGTTTCCGTGCTTCGGAGGGCACGTTAAGCCGTCGGTCCCGGTTGTTGTCGATAAATAACAGTCGTCAAACCTTGTCGGAGGCCTTATGGGCGGTTTGAAAACATCCGACAGTGGGTTGGCCACTAACCCGCATCTCCACCAACCCGCATTGGAGCAGCGTGGTGGAGTAAGCTCCAGGCTTCCCCTATAAGTGGGAGAGACCCGTGCCCAGCAGTGGGACGCAAAAAGGGTTGCAGCCATTTGAATGTTTGTCACCATACCTTCATGGTGTTCAGCTATTCCATAACTGAAAAGTAAATCCAAAGTAATCCTATTAAGTCCCTTCAAAGAAAAAGTACTTCCACCAAATATATTGCCAAAGCAATTCTCAAAAACCATTTGGAGAAACTTTTACGTCTGTTGGTGATAAGATATCGTATTTTATGTCGTTTAAATTTCTTTGTAATCTGTAGATTGAAGACTTTTTCTATGTAAACATAAATGCTGGGCGTTTTGATTCTTGAATCAAAATTGTACAATGATTTGAGATATAATACTTAATGATATGGCTGCAACCCTTTTTGCGTCACACTGCTGGGCACGGGTCTCTCCCACTTATTGGGGAAGCCTGGAGCTTACTCCACCACGCTGCTCCAATGCGGGTTGGTGGAGATGCGGGTTAGTGGCCAACCCGCTGTCGGAAGTTTTCAAACCGCCCATAAGGCCTCTGACAAGGTTTAACGACTGTTATCTATCGACAACAACCGGGACCGACGGCTTAACGTGCCCTCCGAAGCTCGGAAACGCGCCTGAAATTTTTTGCCACTAGCGGTCACCCATCTCACACTCGACCGCGCCCGTTTGGCTTAGCTGCGTAGATCGCTTGCGTTCTACGCTCACCGCCGGGCCATGCGCGCTTCACTTAATGATATAATTGGTTAGATATAATGTGCAATCGTAACAACGTATCGTACGAGAGAATATCACACTCTTTCACCTGCTCATAGATACGAATCATTTTAGGGTTCCGGACCCGAAGGTTGCCAACGGGACCCTATTACTAAGCTTCCGCTGTTAGTCCGTCTGTCTGTCATCAGGTTGTATTCATTAACCGTAATGACTAGACATTAGATTTTTTCACAGATGATGTATTTCTGTTGCTACTGTAACAACAAATACTAAATAGAATAAAATGAACATTTCATATTCAATCCCATACAATAAAAGTGATTTTTTATATATAATGGTAAGCAAACTTTCGTTCGTCAGTCTGACTCACACTTTGCCGGTTTTTCGGCTCGGTCGGTGATGAAATAATATTTGTGAATGTGTGACAAAATTAAAATGTGTGCGTAGTTCCCCCGCACCAGATTTGGCACAAAAATTATGTATCGAAGCGAGGCGCAATGCCCTCCACTGACGGGTGAGTCAGTTCCTTTGATGCTTTAAGATACGGACAGACAAATGACGATATGACGAAAATATATCGTATAGCAGGAAGCCTAGAAATAAAATATCTTTTACACATAATTTTTATCATCGTTGCCATAAGAACTTCAAAATCAAAAGTATACTTCAAACCTGCAATGTTTTTTAAACCCTGCCCGGTCTCTTTTCGGAATTGAAAAGGATTAAAAGCCTTAGGGCCTCTTTCACCACCTTTTAGTAAGTGACAAGTACGCTAATTGTCGGTTAAAGTCACCCGTAACTTTGATTTCAATTTCACGATGTACGTGTAGCACTAATCATTATGATAAACTGACCCGTGCTCATAGCTTTTACTTGCCAATTAACTTTACTTGGGACATAACTAATCAACACATTACTTGGAGATGGCGAACGAGGCCCTTATTGTGTCCAAAGTACTTGTCGGTGGACATTAAAGCCTAAATTAAATGCTATAATTTAATCGTTAACACAGCAGTTTTGACACAATTATATCAGACCTCCGAAAAGGCACGTTTGGACTTGCAAACTCTACTAATTAGGGTCCTTCATCCAGTGATCCGCTGTAATTGACTGTTTATTCCCAGAAATGAAGGGTCAAGCCGGGAATATTCCCAGTTATTAGAATCGCTTAAGACGTTTAGTAGGAAGTTTTCCTCCTCCTCCAGCTCGAGAAAATTCCAAGTGTTTTGGCTTAAGTATTTGCAAAAATAAGCAAGAGGATACAGAAATGTTCAGTTTTCTTTGAACTCAAATATGACAACACCAGCTGTTCCCCGCGGTTTTAGACGCTTTATTTATGTCGACGAAAATATCGTATCGCAGGAAGCCTACAAATTAAATATCTTTTACAAATAATTTTTATCATCGTTGCCATAAGTACTTCAAAATCAAAAGTATACTTTAAACCTGCAATGTTTTTATACCCTGCCCGGTCTCTTTTCGGAATTGAAAAGGATTAAAAGCCTTAATTGTGTCCAAAGTACTTGTCGGTGGACATTAAAGCCTAAATAAAATAAAATAATTTAATCGTCAACACAGCAGTTTTGACACAATTATATCAGACCTCCAAAAAGGCACGCCTGGACTTGCAAACTCTACTAATAAGGGTCCTTCATCCCGAGATCCGCTGTAATTGACTGTTTATTCCCAGAAATGAAGGGTCAAGCCGGGAATATTCATAGTTATTAGAATCGCTTAAGACGTTTAAGTAGGAGGTTTTCCTCCTCCTCCCGCTCGAGAAAATTCCAAGTGTTTTGGCTTATTTGCAGAAATAAGCAAGAAGATACAGAAATGTTCAGTTTTCTTTTTGCTTTGTTCTTTTATTAATATTGTATATATGCACAAATATGACAATACCAGCTGTTCCTTGGGATTTTAGATGCTGTTAATTTATGTCTAGGGAACAGTATTTCCTTTCAACATATTCCTGTTCTTCATCCCCAAGAATGTGTTTTTTAAAATTAAGTACAAAATAATATTATTACGATGCATTCAGTATTTAAGGTACATTTTATAAATTTCGTTAGGTTTTAATTTTTGATTACCTTACCGCAGTAGAGGTATAATTATTATCTACACCTGTTTTGAGCACAGATATTTACTGTACAAAGTATGTACTGTACCTAATTATTGAAATTGCTCGCCCAATGGTTATTTATAGAAGCAACAGAATTATGATGTAACACCAACTTAAGTATAACATAATCTGTATATAGCAATTGTATAAGAATAAATGAATAAAAAGTCATACTATACTATCAGGCGTGTAGAAGATTTTGATATATATTTTATGGATAAACAATTCATTGCTTCAAATTCCAAACATAAAAACGAGAGCAAAGGCACCGCCCGAAATATCCCGTTACTATTGCATTTTTTTTTTGTTCTACGGAGAGTCAAAGACAGTTTCTTTGACTCTAACCTCTGTATTTATAACTAAACAACACTATGAAATATATTTTTTTATAATATTTGTTGCCACAGAGGCTCTGTGTATTTCTTAATTAATTACTTCGCTTGACTAAAAATACGGCGGTAAAAATCAATAAAATAACACATTTGCAACAGATTTTGACAAACAAGTGCGAAATGATACAGAGTTTAAGTTGTCTCAGAAAAAAACACGATCTGGCTGCAACCCTTTTTGCGTCCCACTGCTGGGCACGGGTCTCTCCCCATTAATGGGGAGGCCTGGAGCTTGCTCCACTACGCTGCTCCAATGCGGGTTGGTGGAGATGCGGGTTAGTGGCCAACCCGCCGTCGGATGTTTTCAAACCGCCCATAAGGCCTCCGACAAGGTTTGACGACTGTTCTAATCTATCAGTTAATATTTATTTAAAACCAACCATTCTAGAGAATGTTAATTTAAAAGTTAGCAACGACACTCGGCGGAATGCGGCTGCCCGCAGAACCACAAAGTTGTTGTTTGTGAAATGCTAATCAGGCCGTAACATGAAATTAGAGGTACTATGCTTCGTGTTAGTTTATTTCGTAACAGTACCTCTCAATCGAAACACAAGAGATACGGGAAGAATTCACGGGAAAAATGTAAGTATGAAAACAATAATAGTAACGCTATACACTTCAATGTAATTAATAAATGATTGAATGATGAATGACGCATTCCACCGACTGTCGTAGCACATTCTCGAATGGTTGTTTTCAAATAAATATGAACTACACTTATGCACCACACTAGGATTCGCTATGTCGTGGGTACCTTGGACACACACATACCTAGATAGCAAACACCCAGACCGAGAACAGAAATTTCAACATTCAAATTTCTATCTACGCCACACGGGTTGTGTATGTCCATGGTACCCACGACACTGGGAATCCTAGTGTGGGGCTATGATTGAGTAGCGTTATTTTATTTTTATTCAAAATCAACCAATGTCGAGAATGTTAATTTAAAAATTAGCAACGACAGTCGGCGGAATGCAGCTCTCCGCAAAACCGCAAAGTTGTTGCTTGTGAAATGCTAATCAAGCCGTAACCTGAAATAAGAGTTACTATGCTTCGTGTTAGTTTATTTCGTAACCGTACCTCTCCATTGAAACACAAGAGATACGGGAAGAATTCATGGGAGATTCAAAATCAACCAATGTCGAGAATGTTCATTTAAAAATTAGCAACGACAGTCGGCGGAATGCGGCTCTCCGCAAAACCGCAAAGTTGTTGTTTGTGAAATGCTAATCAAGCCGTAACCTCAAATTAGAGTTAGGATGACAGCAGCACACAGTACACTATAATACAAACACCCAGACGAAAAGTAAATATTTATCATTAATAATTGTTCGCGCCAATTAAGTCATTTCACCTCCCTCCCCTTCACCCTCCCTCTCTTCCCCGCAAGCGCACTATTACATAATATGGATCAGGAAGATCTATCAACTCAGTCTGCCTTCGTCCCGCCGCCGACGCGTATGCAAGTCCTCTAGTGACAACCGCACCGCAAGCCACCTAACACGTGGTCATCAGACTCGCCGCATCGCCACCATCACCGCTGTTAATAGTTTAGTGATTAATAGGTACCTATAATAGTGAGTGTGAAGGACAACACCAGTTCCCGGGCAAGAGAAGAAGAGAGAAGCAAGGTTAGTGCGTTTGCTCCCTTTATCAATCCTTCTCGTTTTTCCACCATTAATTCAAACCGCAACTTACAGTCCACAATTCCATCACCCGCAACGGGGGACCACCCTCCTTTCCACCCTTTATTCCACCACCATTTTTGGTCATAGCGAACCGGAGGCCCCCCTTTACCCATCACTATCTGGTCCTTGTCGATCCGGATATCCTCCAATTTTTTTGGTCCTTCGAGCCGGATTTCGAGCCAATAGTTTGGTCACATCACCCGGGTTAATTATTTAATCTCATAAATACGCATACATATGTATTTCATGTAATATATTATAAGTGCCTATTCATATTTATTTTTGCAAATAAGTATTATATCTACGATTATTTTATATCCCGCATATTAATAACGCACCGCTCACGTAGGTATATTATTATTTTTGCAAAGCGCATTCGCACCATTCGCACCATTATTTACCTATATTTGTAATCGAAATTACACCTCATAGGTACGCATTCTATTTTTCATTAATTGAAGTCCGCCATATTGTAACTGGAACCGACGCGACCGGCGATCGTTGTTTCGCTAGTAACTACCTACGTAATCATTCATTCATTACGCCATACATAATTTTTATAATCTTAACTGTTTTAACTGATTTATCTTGTTCACGACAAAATGTCTACTAAAGGTAAAATTGTATCTGAAACGGTTTCAAATGACGAAATTAGTTTGAAAATATTAATTGCAAAACGAAATGCTATTTACGAACGTTTACAACAAATTTATGATTTATCTATAAGTGCATCAAGTTCGTCAGACGAACAGGACGCATTTCTTGACACGGCATCTGACCTTGAATACTTGCGTACCGAGTTCAAGGACACGTTAGAATCTTATAATGTTACAAATTTAAAATTAAATCCAAACGCGCAAGTAGATTTCGGATCGTGGAAATCTTTTCATGATCTATATAGTCGTATTAAAAGTCAAGTGTCCAAATTAAACGCTCCATATTCATCTTCAAGTAAATTACAGAATAGTTTGCCTACAAAAATTACACCATCGCTTCCTCCCATAGAATTACTTTCTTTTAATGGTGACATACGACACTGGTCTATGTTCTACCAACAATTTAAAACATTAGTTCATGATAATCAGCAATTAACAGATGCTGAACGCGTTTATTATCTTGTTAGTAAACTTAGTGATAAGGCATTATCAATCTGCTCAGGCTTAATGCCTACAGCTGAAAACTATTCTGTGATATGGAACGCGCTCATACGTAGATATAACGACGAGCGTGCGCTCGCGACTACCTACGTCAGTCAGCTGTTAGAACTGAAGAACGTAAACACTAACACATCCGCTGGTTATCAAATATTTATGGATAAATTTGATGCTTCTATTAACGCTCTTAAGCAACTTAATATTGATGACATATCTGATTTTCTATTTCTAAATATCGCGCTTAGAAAATTAGATAACGATACCGTAAAGTCGTTCGAAATGTCATGTCGCAACGTAAACATACCGAAATATTCCGCTTTGGTTCAGTTTTTACATGACCAGAATAGGGCTTTGTGCCATACAATAAATACTTCGCATAATATGTCTAACAATAATAAAATTAAAGGTAATTTGGTTCCCGCTCCCGCCAAGAATATAAGTAAAACTTTTATTAATACAGATTCGAATCGGTCATGTATTTTCTGTAAATCGGGTGATCACGAACACCTATTTGTCTGTCCGCATTTTTTAAAAATAAATGCACAGGACAGGTACAATTTTGTAAAACGAAATAAATGTTGTATTAATTGTTTAAGTAATAAACACGCCACTCATTTTTGTAAGTCACAGCGTAGATGTAGGGATTGCTCCCGCTCGCACCATACGCTACTTCATTTTGTTAGTAGTGGGAATAAGGTCGATCAGCCTTCGGTAGAACAAGGTCCAGGAGAAAAAAATGCATCCACGTCATGTAACGTTTCGCGCGATTGTGGTAATGCGCCGCACCGCACTACATTATTGGGAACTGCGAAGATTAAAGTTTGTACTAAATACGGACACCAATATTTGTTGCGTTGTTTAGTGGACCCTGGCTCGCAATGTGATTACATCACGAAACAATGTTGCAAACGTTTGTACCTACCGATCTCCAATAAAACACCAGTTAAAGAGGCGCAAGGAATCGGTGGGGTGTCGCAGAAGATTTTAGGTGTTACTTCTTTGCAGTTTAGCTCCCGCTTTGATGAAAATAAACTTTATCATATTGAACCGTTAGTTGTTCCCGCTATAACTGGACAATTACCCGAGTCGTTAATAGACGTTTCGAAAATTAGTTATATAAATAATTTACGTTTAGCTGACGATCAATTCCATAAACCAGGTGACATTGACGTTTTATTAGGGGTTAATACTTATTTACAAATTTTGTTAACTGATAAAATAATTAATTCGCAATCGCCGAGTGCCATAGAAACGTCACTAGGATACATAATAATGGGAGACGCAGATATCGACTTTCCTACATGCATGCCGCGTTCTTTAGTTTCTTATCCTACTCGTATTGATAAAAGTCAAACGTCGCTAAAGTTAGAGGAGCTGCCGCAAAAAACTTATTTGAGTCCTGATGAACAGAAATGTGAGAATATTTATAATTCCACTACTCGTCGCAATTTGAACGGACGATGTGTTGTCGCCCTGCCCTTCAAGGACACGCCTGATAAGTTAGGTGATTCTTTTATAACCGCTAAAAAACGCTTCTCGCTCCTAGAGAGACGTTTTTAATAAATGTCCCGATCTTCGCTCCCGCTACAATGACGTCATTCAATAATACATCAACAAGGGTTTTTTATCATTGGTTGTTTCGAATAATTTTACGGAACCTTGCTTTTATCTCCCGCACCACCCTGTCATACGTAATGATAAAAGTACAACTAAATTGCGAATAGTACTCGACGAGTCGACGCAAGCGCTAAGTCAGATAATGATATTTCATTAAATGATATTTTACATAGTGGGCAAAATTTACAGTCTGATATTTTTAATATTTTAATAAACGTACGAGTTTATCGCATCGCCTTTTTTGCCGACGTTAGACAAATGTATTTAAGCATTGAAGTACAAAAATCGCACCGCGCGTTTCAACGCATTCTTTATCGCTTTTCTAATGAGGAAGACATACAAACATACGAATTTAATCGTGTGACTTTTGGTTTACGCTCTTCGCCTTTTCTTGCGCTACGCACATTACGTCAGTTGGCTTCCGAGGAGAGGGAGTCCTATCCTCTGGCTGCTTCGGTGGTCGAGCGAGATATTTATATGGACGATATCGCGTCCTGCGCGCCCTGCGTCAACAGCGCCGTTGACGTAGCCACTGAACTAATTCAAATGTTTCAGCGTGGAGGATTTGAATTGGTTAAGTGGACTAGTAACAGTTCAGAGCTTTTACAGCACATCCCCGCAACGCACCGTCAGCTTGACGAGGTCTCATTCGACGACCAAAATATTTTTAAAATATTGGATCTTCGTTGGCACCCCGCAACTGATTCTTTTTCTTTTCTAGTTTCGCCGCCCGCGCCGCTCGCTTGTAGCAAGCGTTCTATTTTATCCGCAACCGCTCGCTTGTATGATGTTCTGGGGCTCGTGGGTCCAGTAATTCTTTTCTCTAAGCTTCTCATTAAAACCTTATGGGTTCTCAAACTTGACTGGGACCAGGCTCCGCCCGCTCACGTTGTCACTGCATGGCAACAATATATTTCGGAGTTACCTTTGATATCGAAATTAAGGTTTCCTCGCCATATGGGTATAAATAAAAATTCCCAAGTCTCGCTAGTCGCGTTCGCCGACGCCAGGGAAAAGGCGTATGGCTGCGTAATTTATTCGCACATCGTTAATGATGATGACTCACCAGTGATAACGCTACTAATTTTATTGTTTCGCGTTCATACTTGAAGGAACTTCATTCCTTTTTACGTTCAGACGAATATTATAAAGTATTTAATCAGGTCCTTTCTGATAACCGCATCACATGGAAACTTAACCCTCCAAACGCTCCACATTTTGGTGGGCTTTGGGAGTCAAATATAAAGATAGGAAAGTATCATTTATTTCGCGTCATAGGTAAGCAAATCCTCACGTATGAGGAATTGCTTACTGTCCTCACTCAGGTCGAACGCATATTAAATTCACGACCGCTTTACGTGTTAAGTAGCGATCCGGCGGAACCTACTGCACTTACGCCCGCGCATTTCCTCGCTGTTAATCCACTTGGATGCTTACCCGCCGCGGATCTTAGTAAAGAACGCATTAATCTTTTATCACGTTTTTCATTACTTGATTCGATAGTTCAGTCATTCTGGAAGCGCTTCAGATCAGAATACTTACATACACTACAAGCAAGAGAAAAGTGGAATAAATATTCTATTAATTCCATTTCTGTAGGAACCGTTGTTCTTATCGATATGGATAACGCTCCGCCTCTTCAGTGGCCGCTAGGCGTCGTCACTGAACTGTTTCCTGGTAGGGATGGTGTGGTGCGCGTTGCACAAGTGAAGACTAAGAGCTCCACTTTGCAGCGGCCCATTGTTAGACTTTGCCCTCTACCAACACAATAATATTTCTATATGCCTATGTAGTTTATATTTTATAAGTTATAGTTTAAGTATAAATTCTCATCACGCTATTATAATATTTTTATTAATTTACTAATTATATTCATCGCATCGCCTCTGTTCACCGCATATATAGTTTTTTCTATACGATATTAACTCCGCTGTATATATTTATGTTATTTTTTTTAATTCGCTATTTGAGGAGACCTCAAGGCCGGGGGGATGTTCGCGCCAATTAAGTCATTTCACCTCCCTCCCCTTCACCCTCCCTCTCTTCCCCGCAAGCGCACTATTACATAATATGGATCAGGAAGATCTATCAACTCAGTCTGCCTTCGTCCCGCCGCCGACGCGTATGCAAGTCCTCTAGTGACAACCGCACCGCAAGCCACCTAACACGTGGTCATCAGACTCGCCGCATCGCCACCATCACCGCTGTTAATAGTTTAGTGATTAATAGGTACCTATAATAGTGAGTGTGAAGGACAACACCAGTTCCCGGGCAAGAGAAGAAGAGAGAAGCAAGGTTAGTGCGTTTGCTCCCTTTATCAATCCTTCTCGTTTTTCCACCATTAATTCAAACCGCAACTTACAGTCCACAATTCCATCACCCGCAACGGGGGACCACCCTCCTTTCCACCCTTTATTCCACCACCATTTTTGGTCATAGCGAACCGGAGGCCCCCCTTTACCCATCACTATCTGGTCCTTGTCGATCCGGATATCCTCCAATAATTATAAATTGATCATGATAAATGATTCATTATACTAAAGTTTTTTTTGCTGTGCCGGCAATTGAACCCAAGACTCGTCAATCACATCGTCGTTTTTGTAGACATTGTACCATACAGATTGTTGTATGGCCGATACCGGATCTTTTTTAGGGTTCCGTACTTCGAAAAGAAAAACAGAACACTTATATGATAACTTTGTTATCCGTCCGTCCGTCTGTTTGTCAAGACCCTTTTTCTCAAAACCAAGTGGTGGTATCAAGCTAGTTAAATCAAACACTCTTCTACTGTCCCTTGGAGCTATGAAAAAATCAAACATATAAGCGAGCGCAATCAAAAGATACAGCCGCTTATTTCGTGAATTTCCGCAAATTTTCGACACTCGCAAGGGAACCAAAACCTACAGGGTACTTCCCGTGAATTCAGAATCTTATAATTTGGTGTGAGGCAACGTCTTATAATACAGATAAAGAAAAAAATTGCGAAAACCGTAAATTTTTAGTTACATAATACATTAAAAATATTTTCGGAACCCTCGGTGCGTAAGCCAGACTCGCACTTGGCCGTTTTTTTAGTATCATTACCAACTAGCCATTTAATGGGTCCCCGTAGGATTAAAAATAGCTTATGTGCTATTCCAGGCTTCATTGCTATATTAAGTTGTGCTCGTTAGAAGTTCGGAGATCATATCGTCAAATGATCATGGCATGCAAGGTATTTAGCAGTAGTAGGATTGACTCCGTGGATCTTAGTGACGCACTGTGCCGGTTCTTCGTCCCAGACAACTACCGACGGGGTCGCAAGCATGAGCTTTTTGCCGTTCCGCTGGCGCGTACAGTCGCGCGTGCTCACTCGCCCCTGCCTCGTATTCTCTCTGCACTAAATGCATTTTTGGACCCTGAATGCGACTTGTTTGCGGATGAATGGACGTGAATTATAAATGAGTTTGCCTTAATTAACGTAATTGGTATTTACCCGTGTTAATTAAGTTAATAAATAAATAAAAATCATAGGCGTTTAGCCAGTTGCTTCAACCGCGTTGACCCTTTTACCCGTTTTCACGTAGGAATGAAGCATTTTCCCGTGGTAAAAAGTAGCCTATGTTACTCAGGGTGAATGAAGCTTTCTAATGGTGAAATAATTTTTGAAATCGGAACTATAGTTTTTAAGTTTATTCATTAAAAGACATACCAAAATACAAATCTTTCCTCCTTATGATATTAGTATAAATAAACACACATACGCCTGAACTAGGATTCCTGTGTAGTATGGACAAATAAAAAGACAGTAAAACGAACACCAATTTTGAGAACAGACATTTAAACTCATCAATTAAACCTCACCAAGACTCGTATTTGGGGCTTTTAACCGAAATTCAATAAATAAGTTTCACAGCAGAAAGGGTTGTTCTATTGTTATTGTATTAGTCCAGTCACCTTTAAAACCTTTATATCTATACAAATAAATGTAATTGGAGTGTCTGTTTGTAATATTAAAATAACTGCTTTTTACTACATGCATATGAAAATACTCTTATATACGATACATATACCAAAATAACATTTTTTACAATTTTTGTCTGTCTGTCTGTTTGTTCTGGCTAATCTCTTAAACGGCTGGACCGATTTTGACGGGACTTTCACTGGCAGATAGCTAATGTAATAAGGAGTAACTTAAGTTAAAAACTAAAGTCCACGCAGACGAAGTCGCGGGCGGCCACTAGTTTTACAATAATAAGGTACGTAAACATTCAGCAAACTTACAAAGCGTTCGAATTAAATATTCAAATCGGCAGGTCAAATGGCAGAGCTAACCTTTTCATTTCAGATTTACACGGACTGAGTCAATTTATACTTTCCGCTTTCAATTTTCTTTCCAATGAAAAAGGGGATAATCTTTAATTTGTACAAATTTTATCTAGATAATTTGACGGCAATGGTTTCTCAATTTTTTCATTTTTGGTCCTTCGAGCCAGATTAAACCTTTATTTGCAATCTTCTTATTACACGACATATTATGTTGACCGGCTAACTTTTACAATAGATAGTCGTTGGATCAAATACAAGTAAAAAGGTACTTTATGTCTTTAAGGGAGGGTTCAGTGTCGATTACGAAGGGGTCCGCTTCAATCTGCAAACTAGTATTCAGGGGCAAGCTGAAAGTGGGTCGTGGTTGAAAATTACAAACCAGATTAGAAAGGTATGTGCAGATATATCATACTCGACGTGCCTCGGGCTTTCACCCACGTTAGTAAGGATCGTTATCATCTCCATAAAGTTTCATGTACCGTAATAAAAGATATCGTAATTAAATATCACAATGTTTTCCCATCTCGTGGAGCAGCGACAAATACACACGTGAAAAAATCTTTTCAAATAAAATAAAATAAATAAAATAAAAATAAAAATAAAAATAAAAATAAAAATAAAAATAAAAATAAAATAAAATAAAATCTCTGTATCAGACACCGTGGTCGCTCCCGTTTGATCATCGCTGCTTCTAATACAGGGACGTTTTTTTTTATTTGAATGGAGTCGCAGACGAGCATGCAGGCCACGTGGTGTTAAGTGGTCGCTGGAGCCCATAGACATCTACACACAACCTCAAGCAAGCATAAGTAAGTCTTGTCTGAGGTCGTATGCAGTTGCGCTGCTACTCCGGAGGCTGGTGATCGCCTCATGTAAGTGCGGCCGGCAACTGCACCTTTTCACCGAAACACAATAGAAATGGTTCTCGGCAGAAGTGGGTGCAGCGGTGGTACTTTCCCGGGCGAACGATAACAGTTCTACCACCTACATAGCCTGTAATCGGGAGCCTGAGATTCTAGCAAACGATTTGGAACGTAGGTAACGGAATTTTCTAGAAAGGAAAATAAGGACTTCTACTTCACCTAGGGCATTTTATTACCCCCAGCTCGAATATTTATTTGCAACTGAGACATGCATAAGCTTAGAAGCTTTTGCTCGTTTTCCCAGACTTTTAAACGGAAAATGTTTCGCTGTAACACTTGTAGATATTTAGTGCGGCTTAACTTAATTTTCTATTATGTGAAAGAGTGCCTAGAATAAAGCTCAGACGTTGGAATTTAGGAACAAAATGAAAACACCAGACCACTTATAATATCTGAAAGTTAATAATCAAACCAAAATAAATTTAAATAAAAATTGACTAAAATTAACTAAAAGAATTGAAAAAAGAAATATTTCTCTCTCAACCCTTTTTATGTCCCACTGCTGGGCACAGGTCTCCTCTCACAAGTGAGAGGGATTTTAGGCCATAGTCCACCACGCTGGCCAAGTGCGGGTTGGTGGACGTCATGCTTTCGAGAAATTATGAATTTCTCTCAGGCATGCACGGCGATGGAGAACATCGTAATCAATTAAATATCACGATATTTTCCATCACCGTGGAGCAGCGATAAATGCGCACATTACAAATTACTTTGTCAGAGTTGCGCTTTGAGGATTTGAACCCGGGATCGGTCGCGTCGAAGACCGCGTTATTTTTCCACTCGGCCATCGCTGCTCAAAGAAATATTTATTGCTAGCTAACATGCGGCTCCGCGTGTTTTTTATATTCCTATATAAAAGAGATATTTTCAACGGGTAAAGAGTAGCCTAGACTATTCCCAAGCCCCAAACTATCCCAATACTAAAAAAATCACGTCAATCACCGATGCGGCTGAACAAAGGACTGACAAACAAACTTACACATTTATAATGTTAGTGTTAATAGTAATCCCTTTTTTGGTGCTTATGCTAACGACAAGGTATAATCACACAATTTAATCAGGTACAGTTTACAAAAAAGTATGATTATAATAATAAGTAATAACTACGCTAGCTATTTTAAACAAAACTCTTAAAAATGTTATTAAAAGAAAAAAATATATTATACATAATATGATAAGTCTTAAAATAAAAAGTTAAAATAAACCTTACGACCATAATAACATCTAAAGAGCCTACAGGCTACAATAATGAAAATTCACACTAAAATAAAAGCTTTCGAGAGAGTGCTATCAACATTGCGGAGGCTTGCAACACACAGGAAAATTAGATTTGAGATTGAAAAGCCTCAAAAATCGTGTGCCAAACATTTCGTTGAAAACCGTTTAGCCTTAGTACAAGACAACGGCCAAATATCCGGTTTTCAGCCTTGATATAATATAAAAATTGTAGATTTTTTACCCACAAGCCTTCTTTGTACCAAGTTTGATACAAAGTAATGAAAACCTTTTTGGATTATCAACTTTTATAATCTTATTTACAACTGTTTTAAAGTCCACCAAAGCAATGTTCTTTAGTTACGTAATTGGGCATTCGGTTACCTATGAAAAACATTCTAATGAAATATTACATTCTGAAGATAGAGGTACGTGCCGAAGACAGAACCTGGAAACCCAGCAATTGCTTTTCATTGTTTTACCCTTAATTACATTTAACTTTTCGGGAAACGAAATGTTAAGTTATACAAATAATTGTGGTAGGTATCTAACAAAATTTAAATCGCAACGTAACAGTTATTAAATCTTTATTAGGTTAAGTTTATTTTAAATAAACGTGTTCATTAACTTAACAAGTAAAAAATTAAAATTTCAATTGCTTCTCAAAAATTGGATAGAAACCTTTAAAAAAATTGTGCAACCATTTTGCCAAAAACCGTTTAACGTCAAAACAAGATGGCAGCCAAATATCCGGTCTTTTCTGTATCACGGAAGCGTGTCAAACTTTCGACTTTGAATTTTTAAATTCTTACATACTTTTAGTATGAGAAGCCATGATGCTACTGACTGATTTACTTGAGCATCGTGAGAAGGATACACTTCTTTGCTTGGTTTGAATTAAATCAAGAAAATTTCATAATAGATCATTTTACTGGACACTTTTGTACTGAATTTCTTGGTTTGCTAAAATATTCTGGTTTTTATTGTAATACAAAAAAAAAAAACTTTAATTACCCTACAAATATTTTTAAGATGCTTGCAATAAAATTTTAGGTGCATTTTTAGGTAAGCTTTAAATAGTTCTAATATTAGTCTCTTCTCTACCACGAAAAACTATTGCTAAATTAATTAAGTCAAGAAGAAGAAGAAGGCTTAATTTATTGATTGAAAATAAATTTATGAAAGTGTGGATAAATTTTCTAACCTGATGAATTTCCCAAATGAACTTGTCTAGTTCTTAACAAGGTGCAAAATATACGCTTTAATTAAAACGATATGCTTGGGAAAATCTGGAAATGCTAAGGACTGTACAATATTCATGTTTCTATTGTTATAAACATTAAACTTACTACTTGTAAAAGGCAAGTGTAGAAAAAACAAAAATATATTATCTTAATCAAATTTGTTTCAAAGATTCCTAACCTTACCTAACCTTAAAACATTTTATTTGTACTTTTGTAATTTTTTTTTGATCTTGATTTTTGTTACAGATGTCCTCTTCTATTAAGTGGCTATTTTTGTAATTTACTGTTAAATTTATAACAAATTTTAAGTCAGTTCCAGTTTAAATCAATTTACAATTACACCATATAAGGTAAAATCAATGTTACCAGAACTTGTTAACACTTAGCAAAATTCAGAACATGCCTTCAACTATACACCTGTTTCACCGAAAGACCGTCAACCGCAAAACGGCGAATTTCCGGCCCCTATGGAACATTGCACGAAGCCTGCGTCATAGATCAGGTTTTCAAAAGGTTTGATATGTCAAACGTTCTCCATTTACCCATATATGCCGAGTATTTGGAAAACGAAACAGGTTGTGGCTGGAACCTGCCCTAGTATTGTACACATGTGCAAAGATGAACTAGAATATTTAGGAACAATTATTATCTAACCAGAATATGCAGCAAAAATGATAAAGTATGTTAAATGATTTTGTTCGATGTTGATAATTCTAGGAAAGGTTCACCAATGGCGACCACTTCTCTGCAAAAGGAGGTAGGCCACGCTCCAACCAGACCGTCAGACTTGAAGAAAGCACAGGGAAACCTCTGGATTCAAAGAGCGCAGGGCCAGACGAAGGGGCAAATTTTACGGGAAGCCAGGACTGTCCACTAGACATTTGATTTGACAAAACGCAAAATTTTAATCTTCAGTAGTAGCCGTGTCTCCAAATTTCCTCAGCAAATAGTTGAGTTTAAGGAGAACTATTTTTTTAATTTGTTGTAAACGTAAACACAAATTTTACAATAGCTTCTTTATTCAACCATTTGCTCGAAAATGTTGGTTTGAATTGGCTAGAGCTGGAGCAAACAGGTTTCGAGACAAGCCTTTAACTGTGCAACCGTTTTTGTGAAAACCGCTTAGCCTCAATACAACCCTCAAATTTCCTGCCCAAAGACTATTACAGGAAGCACGATATACAGAGGCCTCAGTGTAAGTATGCACACGCGAAAACGTTAGGTACTAACGAGTTTGTGTTAAGAATTTAATTATCGACCTTATTCCTTTCAGGTTAAGATCTATCTGTCCAATTTTAACTCGGACGCAGTAGTAACGTTTGCGCGTTTACAAGCTTGCGCTCAGGTTTGCAAAGGGGCATTTTTCAAGCAGTTTATTCTTGTGACAAAAATAATTTTTACGTCATAGTTTAGTAATACGGTTCGGTTGTAATCTAAATTTTTTTTATTAAGTCGTAAGAGTGATATAACTGTAAACATTTCATTTTATTTTGATTTTATTGACATTTTTTTTATCCTTTACTTTCACACTTTGTAGATGGTAGTTATCGTTCGGCCGGGGAAGTACCACCGCTGCACCCACTTCTGCCATGAACCAATTTTATTGTGTTTCGGTGGAAAGGTGCAGTTGCCGGCCACACTTACATGAGGCGACCACCAGCCTCCGGATGCTACTCCGGGCAACTGCATACGACCTCAGACAAGGCTATGCTTGCTTGAGGTTGTATCTAGATGTCCATGGGCTGCAGCGACCACTTAACACCACGTGGCCTGCATGCTCGTCTGCTACTCCATTAAAAAAAATATGTCAATCTCACCATTTCATGATAATACCACCAGACGAAGTTTAAAGTTCCATCGACAGCATCTGGACTTGTGGCGGTCCTCTACAGTTTGCTTTGCACGCTATTTTTTGCCGTGAACGTGTACCTAAGTTAAAGGACAAACTTTCAGCTAAGACATTTCCAATGGACTATAACATGGACTTCTTCAAGAAACCTGTAAAAAAGCTCTTTTTCGGAGCCGGCCGTCTGCCTTTTTGTTCGGTTTACTTATAAAGAAATCTATTCTACGGGATCAGTACATTTCTCCAAGGTAGGTTACATGATATTCCCGACTAAAATCTATCTCTGTGCCAAATTTCATTCCGATCCGTTCAACCATTCACATGTGATTTAGCAATAAACATCCATCCAAACATACATCCAAACTCGAGCATTCTGGTATAGATTTCCAACTGGAATTTCTTCCGTGTTATTTAAATTTATTTTTCACCATGTTATAATCGTCAAGTATTTCTGAGATTTAGTTACTGTTTAAAGCTGGCTCAAACAGCATTTGAACTCGAATTGAAGCAAGCCTTCAATTGTCCACCCATTTCACCGAAAACCGCTTAGCCTCACTCAAAACGGACCACAGGCAAATTTTCGTTCTTTAGGCAGCTATCCTACTAACGTTTTATGAGAGTTGGAATTTTTCCGACGTTAATACTGCGCCGCGTCAACGTTGCGTTTAAATCATGAGTAACATTATTTAAGTCATCTTGGGATTGGACATTGGCCATAGGTCAGCCCTCAGCCATACGGACACAGTCGGGTGGCGTTATTGCAGCAGCTGCTAAAAACGTTGTCCAGAGGAGGAACAAGAAAAGGAGTCTATTGGAAGATACCATACTTCAGCTCTCACAAAGTTCGTTTCAAACTTCGACGATTTTATTACAAATGCTACGTATCCTTTATGTGCCAGAAGGAGACCAGGGAAGAATCTTAATCCTGGTACTCTGTCAGGACGACGTTAGAGTACCAGATGGGGAGAATCTAACAATACGTTTTACTTATACTCATGGTACTCACACGTACGTATATACGCATAGGGGAAACGATTGCACTAATACTGTATGTATGTTATGTATGAATAGAACTACGAGTAGTTTATAATCTACCTGTAGTTGTCATCATCATCACGTCATCAATATAATCTATTTTTCTATATATTTTTACCGCTGACATTTTTCATCCTGTGATTTATTATTACTCCTGAGATTTATTTAGAGTTCGACAGTAAGGAGTTTTGTCTTCTATCTTTCCTGTAAATCTAAATACAAAACAAGTCCATCAACGTAATCCGATCAACTGTATTCGTAAGACGCTGTATCCATTACATGGCGCAATTTGGGGCGAGCGTACAAAGATCTTTAGAACTTGGCTATACTTATATACTAGTTCTGGCCACAAATATTGTCAATTAAATATAAACAAAATATAACTTTTGTATTTGGAAACTGTCATTTTTATACGATTGCTCATTATGGTTTCTTATTATCGCGCCATTATATTGTAAAATATTTTGCGGTATTAAAATGGAGTGGGGTGATAAAGAGAACCGAATCGCTGTTTCATTACATAAAGTACTCGTACCTAGGTATGGATCCAAATAAAATTTCGAAAATCTTCCTTAAGCTTGGTAATAGAAAAATGTTTGTGTATCGGGAATAGGTACAATGAAATCTCTTCTGTTAGTAACAGAAAAAGATTTGGCCGTCCATATAGTGTTCGTATGAAATAGGCGATCAAAGCAGTAAGGGAAAGAATTCGAAGAAACCCTGTCCGAAAGCAAACGATTTTATCTTGGGAAATGAAGATGGTATGGTACCTACAACCATGTCGCGTATTTTAAGAGATGACTTAAGACTTGAAGCCTATATGAGATGCACCAGTCGTTTGTCATTTCTTAACTGATATTTAAAAAAGAACAGGATGGATATACTGACATAAGCTGTCGGTTCCAGTTATTATCGTGAAAGCGCATGAAATTGGTGTCACTAGCAGTCCTCCTCTAAATGAATGCACAAGGAAAGCGACAGTTCGGGAAGAGTAGCGACGAGTAGTAAAGCGTACTACAAACCTTCAAGACTGTAACGACTTAGACGAAGCGGTCATCCATCTCACGCCCGACTGCGCTTATTTCGCTTAGCTTCGTAGAACTGTTATTCACACATAGACATTCACTTTGATTATATTTAACTTTATTATCGTCCTTACTATAGATATTTCTCTCAAGTATTGTTGTGAAAGAATTTGAGTAATAGTAATCTAGTCAAATCGTACCTTTCGCTCCAATTGCCTGAACATTTATAAGCGCTGAAAGAAATTCTATCTCAATAACTGTTCTAACAAAACAAATGTATCAATGTCGATTCGATTATATTACGCGATCACTTGTATCGTTTATTTATGTCTTGTAGGTCTCAAGAAATATGATTGAGCATGAGTTGTGCTCTGTGAGCTGAGTTGGATTTTCCAGAAGGCTGAGTAGGTTGGAGTCTTTTTTTTTATATCGGGGAGAAAACCTTCAAAAGGTAATCGGCAACTTAGCAGAGGCTATCGGGTTATGTGGGCTTTGTACCGCACTAAAACCCGCAAAAGGTTCGGTGGCCTGCTTCAGCGCTTGGGGAGGACTCCGGAATCTCCAGCGGAACGCACTGGTGTCAGTACGCCGGAGCCTAGGACGGCAGATTTTGAGGGGCCAAAATTGTTTTGTTTAACAAAATTAAAGGATAGCCTTTTAAATACTTTCAATATTAATTTTTTATAGCTTGCTTGCTGCTTTTTATACAGAATCTATTTTCGATTTGAGAGGGCAAAAATATAATAGCAGTAGCGGCAAATTTTTAAATTTTGAGATAGAGTTACATAGAATAATTTAAATTTCATGTATAAATAAATATCTCTATGAACTGTTTTTTGGACGGAGTAGAAGATTCATTTTTTCTTTATAGTTTTAATAGTTTAATTCGGTTATATTGGACAAAGTTAGTTAGATAATAATATCTTGTGATGTAGTCATCGCTTTTCTCGGACATGTGACTGACTTTCTTGAAGAGCCCCATGTCATAACCCAACGTGAATCCCTGAGAGGAAATCTTATTCCAGTATTTGGATAATCGTGATAGAAACAATTGTAAAAAATACAACAAAAAATGATTTTAAATCACTTGAAACTAAAAAAAATTTAAATCGACGACCCGCGTGGCGTAATGGTTATCATGCCGGACTGCCAATCAAGGGGTCCCGGGTTCGATTCCCGGCGAAACAGAAAATAATGAGTTTAAATTTTGGTTCTCTGTCTGGGTGTTTGTGTTTCTGTCTTTGTATGTGTCCATGGTATCCACGACACAGGGTATTAATTACCTCACTGTGGGGCTATGAGTGTGTAACGTTTAAAACAAACTTAAAATTTAACTTTTTAGTTTGATGTGCTTTAAAAGCGTGTTGTTTAGTTTTTCCAAATAATATTTATTTTTCACTTTTTAGTTTCTGCTATGAATGATTTTAGTCCAAAGGAGAGTTACAAACAATCTCACAAACGTACAGATGAAGCTAATAAAAGCGTGTTAAAAGCCGTTTTAATTTTCAAGAAACATCAGTAATACTTTACCACACCCATTAAACAACTTTTTAAGCCCCAAGCAAGATTGAATTTATCCTTAAGGGTGAACCTCAGTGTGTTTTATCTAGAACAACTCTATACGCCTTTGCCCGAAAACCTTTTAGACCCAACAGCTCATAAATAATGTAGCAAAGGTTGCTTTAATCTGCACTCTTAAGAGGAAAAAGAACCATTAGGGTTATGCTTATCCTTAAGTTAACAGCGGCTTATAATGTGACCTATGCTGCATCTTTCCTGAAATGAAATGAAATGAAACGAAACGAAATGAAATGAAATGATTTATTTGCATAAATGTGGTGATTTGTTGTTTAAAAATACATTATTATGATAGTATCTCACATTTGCCGTGATACAGCGTGCAAATTATTTGATTAAGTTTACAATCAATTAAATAGAGATATAGCAGTAGAGACTATGGGACCATGGTCTTCTGACATGAAGAAATTCATGTCAGAAATGTCGACCAGACTTGTCCTTGCCTGTGGTGACCTAAGAGCTGGCGGCTATTTTGCTCAACGGCTCAGTCTAGCCATACAAAGGGGCAATGCCGCCTGTGTCTTGGGGACCATGCTTCACACGGACTTTTTAGATGAAATATTTTATTTATAAGCCTTTTATGTTTTATATGCTTTTATTTTTATTTTAAGTTATGTATATAGTTAATATATAACATATATGTTGTAAATTAAATAGTAAAATAGAAAAATAGTAAATAAATCAAAGGAAATAGTGGCATGTAGACTTTAACTCAGCTATATTTATTTTTATTTATTTATTTTTAGGAAAAACAATAAGGCATACAGTTATACAAAAACCAACATGGCTACAACCCTTTTTGTGTCCCACTGCTGGGCACGGGTCTCTCTCAATTATAGTGGAGGCCTGGAGCTTACAACCTCCGCCGTCGCTCCAATGCCGGTTGGTGGAGATGCAGGTTACTGGTCACAGCGGCCAGAAAGCCTCCCATAACGATCTATCGCTAAGCAAGACCGATGGCTTAACGTGCTTTCCAGACGGGTAAAAAAAATTGCCAGTAGCAGTCACCCATCTCACAGCTAACCATGCCATGTGCAATTGAAACAATATTATGTTATAATATTATCATTAAATAATACGAGTCTTATAATATTATCATTCTTTTTTTCAATCAAATTACATAGAAAGGTTTTAAATTAATGACCAGCCTCCTTTTTCTAACAATTATAAAAACAATAAAAATATTTTTATTAAATGCATCCATATTTTACACACAGGTTCGATTTCAATTGTAAGTAATTGTAATTCGTTTACATTACGAAGCTCTTCCGGGATGATTATTTTACTGCAAACAAACGAGGTAGTCTTGTCATACTTCATACTAATATTATAAACGCGAAAGTTTGTAAGTATGGATGTTTGTTACTCTTTCATGTAAAAACTACTGAATGGATTTCAATGAAACTTTACATAAATATAGCTTATACATCAGAATAACACAAGGCTACAATTTATAAAGATATGGTGTGAATTGTCCAAAATATGATATAAGTGTCAAGTAAGTAGGAAAAAATCTGTAGTGAATAGGAAAAAGCTATTCTGGCGTGCGCTGCCAAAACCGCTAGAGTTACACATACCTATGTAATGTATGATGGAAATGTTTGTACAAAGTATTTTACTGTAAAAAAAAGCGTGGGGTGCTTTTTGAGAAACCATGCGTGATAAAGCGTGTTTTTTAGTTTTACGTTATTTATTTTTAATTTTTTAGTTAGATTTTTTTTCAAATTTTTGCATTGTCAATGTCTGCAAATTTTCAAGATAATCAGACGCTTAGAAGTAGGTGAAAATGAAGTTAAAAGATTCCGTTACATACATACAAGTCAAGCTAATATAAGCGTGTCAAAAAGCCCGCCACAGTATGTATCTATATCTCCTGTGTAAGCTATTATAGCCAAAATAGTGAACCATAATAACTAGAGTAAAAATTGATAATTTACTGACCCTTCTAACGCGGATGAAGCCGCAAGACGAAGTCTTAGTTATTTTTATTCTTAAAAGGAAACTGTTTATTATTAATTTCCTTACGCAACTCCCACTCCACAATCTATTCGTTTTTCATCTCATCTTATATCCGGCTCCCAAGGTCTATGACATTAGAATATAATAATTCTTGGGGGAATTTCAAAGAGGCTTGTCATTATGACATGACGACCCGTGTGGCGTAATGGTTGTCATGCCGGACCGCCGATCGGAGGGTCCCGGGTTCGAGTCGCGGCGAAGCAGAAATTTTAATGATGAGTTTAAATTTCTGTTCTCCGTCTGGGTGTTTGTATTTCTATCTTTACGTGTGTCCTTGGTACCAATGACACAGGGTATATCTACCCTACTGTGGGGTTGTGAGCGTGAAACGTTATTTTATTTTATTTTTGAGACGATATTTATTTAAGGTTTTTTTTTGTAGTATCATATCATATTAACGAATAAAATTAATAGAATTTTATTTAATAATAAGATTCATTATCAGAAAAGTTAACGTCCAGCAATTTATACTGTTTGTTCGATTGAAAGCCCTAATCTCGAGAACTACGTGTACCCTTAGGAATAGAAAAAATATGTTTGTATTGGATATTTTCTCATACGGTCTATCATACGATTGTCTCATACGATCAACTGTCACGTGTGCCCATTATGGACCCATAGTCACAGTGTTATCTCAAATTTAAGTAGGTACTTATTTTTAAAAGAGTGCTGCTGGGAGTTTTTTTCCGCCGCCTTTTTTCTCTCAGCTCAACATCTAGCCCAAACAGGCACCTAAAGGCGATGACCGGGAAAAAATACATTCATTAAGCGAATATTCTGTGTCGTAGGTACCATGACACATACAAAGACAGGAACACAAACACCTAGACCGAGAACAGAAATTTAAACTCATCATTAAAATTTGTGTTTCGCCGGGAATCGAACCCAGGGCCGCTCGATTGGCAGTCTGGTGGTAATCATTGCGCCCAAGGGGCGTCAATTGTTCTTTGCTACATTCTATAGACAAAGAAATTACCACGAAATATTGAATAGAAGCAATTAACTTTAAGCAGAATTATTCGGATCCCAATACAATTCTACTTTTCATAATGAATGCTTGTTTCATTCAAACAGTCACCTCAAATTAAAGACAATGTTGAGTATTGCTGAATAATGACATTTCTGAGAGTAAGTAATCGGCGAAATTCAATCTACTTAGTAATTCCATTACATTCAACGTTGAACTGTTTTAAATTGCTTCACATTAGGACCTTGTTATATATAATAATAATATAAGCAAGACGATTTTTGGTTTAACCTAATATATATATATATACCAAAAAATAAAAACCGGCAAAGTGCCAGTCGGACTCACGCACGAAGGATTCCATTCCATTATACATAAAAAATACGTTTTTTTTGCGGGGGACCCCTTTCTTTATTTATTTTATTTATTACTATTTATATTCTATTTTTAGATTTGTTGTTGTAGCGGCAACAGAAATACATCATGTGTTTAAATTAATGTCTAGCAATAACGGTTCATGAGATAGAGCCTGATGACAGACAGATGGACAGACAGACGGACGGACAGCGGAGGCTTAGTAATAGGGTCCCTTCGGGTACGGAGCCCTAAAAGCGCACGTGCACGTACACGTACAAGTACACGTGCGGAGCCCCAGAACGGGTCATACTCCCAGCAGATGTGCTCTTCTGCACTTTCCAATGCTTACGGTAGCATGTGGCCACGCGTTCATTGGAAGGAGTTCCGACTGTCAACCCTCACCTTCGCCTGCGCCTCGGCAGCATTTCTGCACTTGTAATGAAATATACTATTTTTTACAGTGCTGTTCTTCTACAAACTCTTAGTGAACTTTATTATATTATTTTTTATATCTTGAATGCGCTTAGTCAAATGCTGAGAAAAAGAAAAGAGCTGATGGAGAAAAAACTTCAGTCCTTTTTTTAAAATTTTGGGCATTATATAACAACAATTAAGTAAAATTATACACTTTAAATTAGCAATAAATAGCTTACTTCCAAAAGTAGATATGGGCCGAAATAACATATATGCACATTTACAAAAAAAATTTGCCTAACGGAAGCCACTCTCACATTCAGTAAATTTTTATACGCCAATAGATATTTAAAACATACCTGTGTCAACTTCCAATGAAAATAGTTTTTCCGTTCGCTAGTCGCTACTCTCTTGTAGTCAAACAAATTTTCTGAGACATTATTTCTGTACAAAATTTCGACGTGCAAGGTTCACGGAGGTGAAATTAGAATTATATTAATTTTATAGAAGCCATTTAAAATTTACTCACGCAAATCATATCCGCCATGATAATTATTTTTGAATATTGTTATGACCTTTTGATACTTTTACATTTTGAGCTTGCTATCGCAGGCTCTATCCTCGTACAATCGTCTTACAGCGGCTTTCCAGAGGCCATTACTCGAGTTACTTCACATATTATAATATATTTGAGGTTATACTTAAATTTCTAAACCGAAAATGTCGGAGGAAGCAGTGGTGGGTCTAGGATTTCGGTTTGGGGGGGACTTGATGGCTGAAATTTTTGAAGAGCTTAAAATGCTATGGACTTGTACTCGGACCGGCCCTGATTTGGGGGGGCTTGGCTGTAGTTTGGAGAAATTAGATGATTGTAAAGGGTGTACCCAAACGATTGGGGGGGGGAAGCTTGAGCCAGCAGCCGACAGCTTGAATATGCAGACAGGCCGCGTGATGCTAAGTGATCACAGTCGCCTATCGACACGGGCAACCCCAGGGGAGCCAACCGAGCACCCTATTTTATTGTTCACTGAGAATGCCTCAGCTGGAAGGTTGTCTCATAACCTACGCGTGTCCTCCACGCGCAGCGCCCCAGAACGGGTCATCCTCGGGACAGCAGATGTGCTTTTCTGCACTTTCCAATGCTTACGGTAGCATGTGGCTTAGGCAAATGCTCGCACATACCGCTGTCCTCCCCGAGGCTGGTGGCTGGACGGATCGAGCTCCCACTCTCACCGCCCACAACCCCGTAAGCCCCCTTTAGTCGCGTGTTACGATCAGGCAGATGATACCGTAGTTCCATTTGTAAACCCGAAGCAACAGGGACTAGGGTACACTATCTAGCCGACCAACCTAGGGTCAGCTACCTATAAAAGGTTTTTAAAATTAGAGATGACATTACAAATCATAAATATCGTATTATTACTGTTAAATAATTATACCTTATTAAATTGTTCAAACAGAGACACGTCTCATATGAAAGTCTAACAGGAATTTGCAACAATTTGTAATTCTATCGGACAATATGGAAATTTAATGTCCACTTAAAATTCCAGATCGGCTTACGTGATAGGACCCGACAAATCTGCTCAACTATTGCAATAACGGGAACTTTTTAATTGGTTTAGCCGAACTTAGTTTAAGTTTTATACAAACTACATGTTAAACGACAAAATGTTGTAGGTAAACATATTAAATTTTATACAAATGTTTAAATGTTGTATTGGAGCAGCGTGGTGGAGTAAGCTCCAGGCCTCCCCAATAATGGGGAGAGACCCGTGCCCAGCAGTGGGACGCAAAAAGGGTTGCAGCCAACTTGCTGGACAAGTGAGGATTGGTGGGCATTATGAATCCGAAAAATTAAGTTAACGGACTTCGGGTTTACAAAAGTTTAGTTAAGTTAAGTTAAGTTTGTTCAACCTTTTTTCCCCACAGGTCACACACAGACACAGATCTCTTCACAAGTCACAAGTGAGAGGGATTTAGGCCATAGTCCACTACGCTGGCCAAGTGCGGATTGGTGGTCATGCTTTCGAGAAATTATGAATTTCTCTCAGGCATGCACTTCGATGGAGAACATCGTAATCAATTAAATACCACTATTTTCCAACACCGTGAAGCAGCAATAAATGCGCACGTTACAAATTTCTTTGTCAAAGGTTCACACCGAGGATTTGAACCAGGAATCGGTCGCATCAAAGACCGCGGTTTTTTACCACTCAGCCATCGCTGCTCAAACAATAGTTTAGGTTTACAAAAACGAAATCGAATTTGCAAAACACATTAACACAGACAACGCTCCAACGTCAGCTTGTCACGTCTCCAGGAATCAATTACCTGCAACAGAGAACATGTACGCTACGAGCTACGTATGTAGCTATCGAGCCTTCCGTTACTAACGGCCAGGCCACACTGATAGATTTAGTACTTTATCATCGGCAAACGACGATTTAGTCGCTTAACGCAGAAATTCAGCATTCATAACACGTGATTCCGAAGTCGATGACAATGATAATGAAATACAACATAAAAAAGCATTTTTGTACTTTTCTGAAACATTTTCTCTAACTCAAAATATCAAGATCAGAGAAAAAATCTCAAGTTTTTACGGCATCATTTCCAAAATAACTCTATTTTCAACAGCCTGTAAAAATCGACACAATTGATCGAAAACCTTCGTTACTCGTTGTGGTGTCAACGACAGTATCGAGACATCGAGTGTAGAAATGTGGAACGGATAAATTGGTCCCGAAGTGCGGTGATTTGACGTCGAACCAATTTGACTCGACATTTGTTTAGGAAGTCTGTGTCAGTATCAATTTGAAAAACACCCGATCTAGTGTACATTCCTTCAAACAGCTTTTATTTAACTTGTTTTGCATTTATGTTTAAGTTACATAGTAAATGTATGGTTCAAATACTGTACATAATTTGTAAGCTTTTATCGACAAGTAATTGAGCCAAAAGAGGCAGAGCAGCAATGGATATAGTGGATTGGATATAATGGATAGAGCAGCGATGGCCGAGTGGTAAATAACCGCGGTCTTTGACGCGACCGACCCCAGGTTCAAATCTTCGGCGCGCACCTCTGACAAAGAAATTTATCATTTATCGCTGCTCCAAGGTGATGGAAAATATTGTGACATTTAATTAATTACGATGTTCTCCGTTGCCGTGCATGCCTGAGAGAAATTCATAATTTCTCGAAAGCATGACGTCCACCAATCCGCACTTGGCCAGCGTGGTGGACTATGGCCTAAATCCCTCTCACTTATGAGAGGAGACCTGTGCCCAGTAGTGGGACGTAAAACAGGTTGGAAAAAAAATCGAGCCAAAATATTTTAATTACGTTTTTTTGGTATAACAAAACATAGTTAGATACGTTAGTTAATAATAGTTAGTTAATGTGGATAGGTAAGTGGATTTATATAAATTTCAATATGAAAGACGTCATTGAATGTCGATCCGCTATTTTTTATATACTCATAATGTATGAGTGTGTAACTTTATTATTTTATTAAAAAAACTATTTCTCGCTTGTGCTATCTGTATTTTTAGTTAGGTGCTTTATCATTTATTATATACCTAGCGTTTCATCAGCGGCTTCACCCGCGTAGACCCGTTTTATAGGTACCCGTAGAATAAAAAAATATCCTATGTCCTTTCCGAAGGTCCACTCTATCTGTGTTCCAAATTTCATTGAAGTTGGTTCAGTGGTTTAAGCGGGAAAGCGTAGCAGACAGACAGACAGACAGAGTTACTTTAGTGCACCGAAATATTGGGAGCTCGAAAGTAAAGTGAATCGTGGCATACATATATCCAGTAAGTAATAATTCAGATGTAGGTAGTTTTAGAGGTTTTATTTATATACATCCGTATCACAAAAAATCGGTCTGTCAATGCGCGCTTGGCTACTTGCCAAGAAGTGCGCTTAACGAAGCATTTCTTGGCCTTGAAAAAAACATTATTGAATAAGTTTTTTTTAATGGTATTGGCAAATGTTTGAGCCCGTGGTAAGGGACCGTGTCATAGCGCCGTAGATTTTCACAAGTCGATGTTTTATTTTAAAAAACGGCAAATTGTTTGTAAAGTAGGTTTACGATCGAGATGTTTACGTGATAACGTCCGCACGAGAAAATCTCCATTCGTTTGTATGCCGCTAGAGTGAGAGAGACGGAAGATCGGTCCACTCACTCGAACGCTATGCCAGCCTCCGCTCGTGAGGATTCCGCGTGACAAGTTTCACGGAATGACTGGCAGCGCTCGAGATGAGACGGGAGATCGGTCCGTCTCTCTCTCGTTATACCTGCGATCGCGCTCGTGAGGTTTTGGTGTGACACAAGTTTCTGAACATGTCACCCGACTAAAACGATTTTAAAGACGTTATCACGTCAAAATTCCGTAACCATTTGCATTTAATAATGACATGAAACAATTAAAAAACAATTATTTTGTACTGAGATCCATAGTAAATGTAAAATATTTCGGGATTATGCATACTCTGTCTCATTCTACCTGACGGGATTCATATATCGGTTTCATGCTTCCTGTGCGGAAGAGATAACAAACATTGAAATACAAACAGATTTAATAACACTGAATTGGGCATAAAGAATTATTATTATTATATTTCTAGTGTAGAATACATGACGTGTAGAAATGTCACTGCGATCATCTAATTAAAGCTTAACGTTAACAAATTGGTATGTATTATTAGCTAATACTAGAGAGTTTAATTATTGAATTATTTTTGCATCCCACTGCTGGACACGAGTTTCTCCATATTAGGTGAGGACTAAAGCTCAATCCACCATTCCGCTCCAATATAGAAAAAAATAATTGGTTCTATTTCTTCTAATGTCTTCTGCATGAATATTTAACTAAATATTTTATTATCAATCTGCACTTGGCCAGCGTGGTAGCCTGTATTCCTCTTACTTCTGAGAGAAGACTTGTATCCAGCAGTTGGAGATAAATATGGACATGAAATTGTCATGAAAAATGTCTTTATAAATAATTTGTGATTAATAAACTATCAAGTGGACGGACATCTTGACTTTCTCGTCAATATGTGCTTCTGGTAGAACAAAATAGTCTTCAAATGTTTTCGATAAATAATGATGAATAAAGTACTATGTGAATTATTTTAACTGAACAACATTTAATTTAAGGAAAATAACAAGTTTTCCGAAGAATGTCTAATTCGCATCTACTCTATGGTCTGATAAAGTCATTACTGAAAGTGCAACGGACTTGAAACTTTGTCCCGTTTGCAGAACATTGCAAATCCTTTGCACCAAAACCAAAAATTCTAGGCTTTTACCGTCCTCAATGAATGAAAATGGCTCAAAACACTCGCCTCTTTATTAACTTAATTAACGGGAACGAACCACAGTACGTTTCAAGTAATTTTCTTATACTAATTTATAAAAAAATAATTAGTTTCAACTCTTTAACTCTAATTATTAATTTTCATTACTAGTTTATTTAAATTTAATATTATATACTATTTTTAAATTTTAGCATAATTAACTAAATTATATTATACTTTTTAAACTATGACGAATGATTTCCATCTTTACGTAAGGCTACTACTTAACAAGAAATTTCCGATTTTCGCAATTTTTCCTTTATTTGTGCTATAAGACGTTTCTTCGTACCAAATTTCAAGATTCTAAGTTCACGGGAAGTACCCTGTAGGTTTTGATTCCCTTGCTAGAGTCGAAAATTTGCAGCATAAACGGCTGTAATTCTTTGATTGCGCTGGCTTAGAAGTTTGATTTTTTCTGCTCCAAGGGACACTAGATTGATATAAATTCTAACTTGATACCTCCACGCGTTCCTGAGAAAAAGCGTCTTGACAGATAGACAGACGGACAACAAAGTGACCCTATACGGGTTCCGTTTTTTCCTTTCGAGGTATGGAACCCTAAAAAGGAAGAGGATTCGAAGTGTTGTGTCCATGGTCTACAGCGACCACTTTAAAACACGTGGCCAGTTCGCCAGCACCCTTATTTAAAAAAAAAATATTTTTCTCGAAAGCTTTTCGACGCAATTAATCTTAATATCCTACACTCATGCATTTAATATGCATACGCTCCATTCCGGCAAATGAAGTATTTTCGAAACTCAAACAGTCGGAATGAAATGGGAGTGGTGAACGACAGACGGGAATAGTTCTGTTTGTTCTTTTAAAGTCTCTGCTGAATACTGAATAGTATTCTATATTACTGAGTATAAAGACTTAAATATGAGATAAACTTTTAATGTTTTTGCGCATGGTACAGACTTAGAGCATCAAAGTTACTAACTCACCCTTCTGTAGAGACGACATAGCGCCTCGCTTCGATACATATTTTTTGTGCCAAATCGGGTGCGGGGGAAGAACACACACATTTTAATTTTGTCACACATTCACAAATATTCTTTCATCACTACAGACGCATACATTTCTAAAAATGTCAATTTCTATTAACAACGTCATTTTCTATGCACCGTCAATACTTACACCGACACACACAGACACACTAGCTGTACGTTACTGGAAGGCACATTGTGCATGGAGGTTGGGACGAGGGGCCAGCCCGTAAAGGCCACTCTTCTCTGACGGGTGTCATACCTGTCATACCTTGATGCTCTACTATATATTTATAATTTTTTTGAAGCCAGAAAAAAATAATAAGCACAAAAAACAGCGTTTTATTTGACTGTGAGAAAAAAAACACAACTTTATAAGTCCTATACATTTATTTGTATGTTTGTCCAACGATTTCTCTGAAACTAAAAAACAAATCAAAATTATATTTTTTTACTTGAATCCGGTATATTCCACTTTAAGAATTTGTCAAAATTTCGTCAAAATCAGTTCAGTGGTTTTTGCGATACCGGTATCCACGCAATTCTGAACGCGTTATGTATAATAATATTAATAATACTAGCGAACTAGACAGACGTTGTCCTGCCTTAAAGTATCAGAAATAAAATAATATTGCGACTATAAATTGAGATATAAGCTATCCTATCTTTCAAGTTGGATCAAACTGCACACTGTGTGCAAATTTTATTAAAATCGGTTAAGTACATAGTTTAGGAGTCCACCGCGGACAAACAACGTGATACGTAATATACTCAGTACGCAGTAATATACGCAAGAAAAAAACTTTTTTTTGTAGACCGCTTTAGTATTCTATGAATGGAGACGACATTCATCTATACTTTATATATTAAGCTGAAGAGTTTGTTTGTTTGTTTGTTTGAACGCGCTTATATCAGAAACTACTGGTTCGAATTGAAATAAAATATTGTTGAATAGTCCGTTTATTGATAAAGGCTATATAACATCATGCTATGACTAATACCAAAGTCCGCGCGGACGAAGGCGCGGACGGCCGCTAGTCAGAGCTAATTAGAATGTTTTGCATCCATTCTATTAGAATATTTTAGTGGTACTGAAAATGTATAGTTTATAATGTAATTTTATTTACACAATAAAAATAAATTTGTCAGAATTGTTGAAGCTGCTCGCGTAGAACACAAGCGATCGACGCAGCTAAGTGAAACGTGCGTGATTATTTGTGAGATGGGTAAATGTTAGTATTAAAATTTTATGTACGTTTCTATCATTGATCCCGGTTG
The DNA here is from genome assembly GCA_911387765.1 of Pyrgus malvae. Classification (NCBI taxonomy): domain Eukaryota; kingdom Metazoa; phylum Arthropoda; class Insecta; order Lepidoptera; family Hesperiidae; genus Pyrgus; species Pyrgus malvae. The sequence continues at coordinate 11,556,513 of OU426969.1, forward strand.
TTACTGATAGACAACGTCAATCCTGGTCAAAGGCTTTTTGGCGGTTTGACAACATCCCGGTTTGGCTATTAAATTAGGGTTGCCAACCTCAAATTTAAAAAACTAGGGTTTGAAGTTGGAGAAGCCAGGGCAATTTAGTTTGAAAACAGGACGTAGTAATAGAGTTGTAACTTGTAATAGTTAAATTAATATCTAGTGAAAATAAGTGAAATGAAATTCACCTTTGTTTTGAAACCGCACGGCAGCGCGGCAGTGTATTCGATTGCGAGCCGTGAGGTTACCCGTAACGTAAGAATTTAAAAAAAATGCGCGCGAATTTAAAATATAGAAACCCAGGACGCTGCCTAAAACTATTAAGGACGTCTTTTTTCTTTCTTTTTCAGCCTTTTGTAGTCCACTGCTGGACGTAGGCCTAAGGACGTCCTAGGATACTACAAAAACTAGAACATGTCCTGGGAAAAGAGGACGGTTAGCAACTCTACAGTAAATCATATCGCCACCTCTCCTCTAAATGCGTTATTTAAGCAGCTTGGTGTGTAAGCTCAAGGCTTCCAAAGTAAGTCACGGATTGCTTAAAGATTTAAATTTCAGGTCTGAAATACTCTCCACCTACATTTTTTGAAAGACTAATGGCTGGAATTCTTATACGTATTTTTAATCTCAAGAAACTAGTACCAGTATAGTAGGCTATGCTATTTCACAAAAAATGGTGCGCCTTTTTTGAAAGTAAATTCCAATAGCTAGAAATATTTGTCATGTGTGTGCGTTTCTCTAAACGTCGACCATTGATAGTCAAACAGCGTACTATTGTTCACTAAAAGTTCGGTATCGTAAAATTCAAACAAAACCTTTTCAACTTTTCCTTTTAACTTTTTTTTAACAATACTTTTTGAGCAGCGATGGCCGAGTGGTAAACGAGCAGCAATGGCCGAGTGGTAAACAACGCAGTCTTTGACGCGACCGACCCTAGGTTCAAATCCTCGGCGCGCACCTCTGACAAAGAAATTTGTAATGTGCGCGAATTTAATTAATTACGATGTTCTCCATCGCCGTGCATGCCTGAGAGAAATTCATAAATTTCTCGAAGCATGACGTCCACCAATCCGCACTTGGCCAGCGTGGTGGACTGTGGCCTAAATCCCTCTCACTTATGAGAGGAGACCTATGCCCAGTAGTAGGACATAAAAAGTTTGAAAAAAAAAAACTTTTTAACGTCACAATTTTTTATACCGTTAAATATGTTTGAAAAAGGTGTTATTTATACCTAATATAGATTAACGGTGGTATGACAATCACTACTTTACATTTGTTCCTTAATAATACGCAACAATTGAAAAAACACAATACATTAATTTAGCGATAAAGAATTAATCTTCTGTTTGGACGAAACTACAAAAATACTTTATTGAGAAAACAATAAAAGTTAGTATATGTAATAATTACGTCTCGGCAAAAGGAGTACAGGCCGCCATCTAACCAGGTGGACTGACGACCTGAAGAAGACAGCGGGTAGTCGCTGGATTCAGAAGGCCCAGGACCGGGAGGAGTGGCGAACGTTAGGGGAGGCCTATGTCCAGCAGTGGACAGTAAAAGGCTGATGGATGGGATATGTAATAATTTTTTTTTCAACCTTTTTTTGATGTCCCACTGCTGGGCACAGGTCTCCTTCTCACACAATTGAGAGGGATTTAGGCCATAGTCCACCACGCTGGCCAAGTGCGGATTGGTGGACATCATGCTTTCGAGAAATTATGAATTTCTCTCAGGCATGCACGGCGATGGAGAACATCGTAATCAATGAAATATTACGATATTTTCCATCACCGCACCGTGGAGCAACGATAAATTCGCACATTACAAATTTCTTTGTCAGAGGTGCGAGCCGAGGATTTGAACCTGGCATCGGTCGCGTCGAAGACCGTGGTTATTTACCACTCGGCCATCGCTGCTCATTTAATAATTAATGTTATCTAATATCTTTAAATGAGCAATTCTTGTATATACGTATGAATTTAGTATCCAGAGGGTTTCAGGGGTGATAGATCGATCCAGCTAGGTTTAATTTCTAGAAATTGTCGTTTTATCCGAATATTCAGCCATAATGAACTTGAATATAAACTGTGAAATATGACTCTTACAGACATGTATTGGAGAGTGCTAATAATTGGAAAAAAAAAGATTTGAAAGAGCTGAATTTCGTCAATCGAATGAAAGCTTCATTGGCTCCGAATCGTTACGTAGACTGTGCGGAGGAGACATTAGTTCAAACCTCAATAATTTTTTTTTTGTGACAGTACAATTGTTTTTTTATTGGGAGCTATTTCAGATGTTGTAAAGTAACACTAAGCCAATAAGTGTTCTATTTGAAATTAAACCAAGAAAATCATTTGTTTTTATTCGAGCAACTACTATTAATATTACTAGGGGCCTCTTTCACCACCTTCAAGTACGCTAATTGTCGGTTAAAGTCATCCCTAACTTAAATTTAAATTTCACTATGTTCGATTACCTCTAATAAAATATGATAAACTGACCTGTACTCATAGCTTTTACTTGCCACGTAACTTTATTTGGGACGTAACTAATCAACACTTCACTTGGAGATGGTGAAATAGGGCCTAAACGTAATATACTTAAGTCTGAGTCATGCCTGAAGTCATATTATTATGGTACTCCGAAGGTTAGTGGTCGCCACACATAAAGCCGGTCTCAGATACGAGCGGCCTGCTGTAATGGCCTACCACGCTGCCGCCACCGCCACCGCGGGCCGCGCGTATCTGGTGCAGGCTTAAGTTTGGCTGGCATTCACACTTCTTCACCTAAAAACAATGGAATTGCCGACCCATGGGGCGCAATGGTTACCATGCTGGACTGCCCATCGGAGGGTCCCGGGTTCGATTCCCGGCGAGGCAGAAATTTGAATGATGAGTTTAAATTTCTATTCTCGGTCTTGGTTTTTGTGTTCCCGCCTTTGTATGTGTCCATGGTACCAACGACACAGGGTATATCTATCCTACTGTGGGGCTGTAAGTGTGAGACGTTATTAATTGCTGCATGACAGACACAGGAGCAGTGGGGGTACTTTCCACAGTGGAACCATTAAAAGTTCTACTTTCTATAAATTACCTGCTTCTTTTCAATCACTACTCAAGATAACAAAATATGTACATTACTTTAGCTAAAAAGAAGTAATCAAATTTCTAATTTAATTGTGAAAACAAACAGAGTGGGAAATCTGCGCGGTCATTTTTCAAAAGCCGCCTCCCAATATATCAAAGTACCCGAATTAAGGTGTACCGCGGGACAACATTTTGGGCAGTGAGTGATGAGGGGGCTGTAATTAATAATCTTATTTATTTTTTACGAAAAAAGTTAAGGATTTGAGAGAATGTTAAGTTTTATAGTAGTATTTGCATACCTTATGAAGGTAAATATGGCAAATCAAATTTATAAAAACACCTTTTATAAACACCCATATTTGTGCAAATAAAAGTCGTTGTCTTTGTCTTATTTTGTACTATAAACCGTCATAGAATCCAGGAATGTTAGCTATAATTATATTATTATAGGTAAAAAACGATATTGTATGTTTCGTTCGGATTGAAAATATCTTATCGTATTAGTAACCTTTAAACGAGTAATTCTTGTTTAAATTTAGGTATATACAAGAATAGCGCTTCACACTCTGAGCCCCACAGTAAGGTACATAGGTATACCCTGTGTCGTGGGTGCCATGGATACACACAGCGACAGAAACACAAACACCCAGACCGATACCAAAAATTTTAAACTCATCATTCAAATTTCTGCTTCGCCGGGAATCGAACCCGAGACCCTCCGATCGGCAGTCCGGCATGGTAGCCATTACGCCACACGGGTCGTCAAATATATAATTTGAATTTCGGCAACGACAATTACGATTTTCATATTTAGTGTGCATTGAATTTCGGGGTCAATAAATCGATCTAGTTAGGTTTCAATAGAAAATATCGATTAAAGTATTAATCCGTGTTTTGAACTTAAAAATAAACTAAAAAAATGTGACTACTCCTGATATCTGTCAGCGAGTATATGTAATTCTTTTTTTTTTAAGTAGGAGCTAATGTCGATGACGTTGTTAAGTAAGCCAATGAGTCTCAGAAAAATCAATCGTTCAAGAGTATATCCGAGCAATGCTCGGTCATCCGGGTACTTACATAATTAAAGTTGAAAAATGATGTAATTAAAATGAGTTATGCATGCATGTGTTAGTTAAAGAATCTTCCTTCAAGTTACTTTTTTATTGAATGGACTAGCAAACGAGCATGCCGGCCACGGGAAATTACATAAGTGCTCAAACAAGGGTAAGTCATGCCTGAAGTCGTTTGCAGAGGCTCATGATATTTCAATTTGGCGGCAACCATTTTTGCATCCCACTGCTAGGCACGGGTCTCTTCTCTTTATTAGGGACGCCCGGAACTTACTGCACCACGCTGCTCCAATACGGGTTGGTGGACATGCGGGTTAGTGGCCAACCCGCTGTCGGATGATTTCCAACCGCCCATAAGGCCTCCGACAAGGTTTAACGATTATTATCTATTGACAACAACCGGGACCGACAGCTTAAACTGCCCTCCGAAGCACGGAAATGTGCATGAATTTTTTTTGCCACTAGTGGTCACGCATCTCACACCAGACCGCGCCCCTTTGGCTTAGCTGCATAGATCGCTTGCGTTCTACACTAGCTGCCGGGCCATGCGCGTTTCCATATTTCGTAAATTCGATATTTCGATCTAAAATCTCATATTTTCACCTAAACACAACAGAAATTGCTTCACGGCAAAATTGTTTCAGCGATAGTTCCTCTGCTGATTAAATCACAATACTTTTACTTTCACGACAAAGAAGTAATGTTATTTCTGTAAGGATGAAACGATAGCTGATAAAGTCCCTGTATCTTCGGGATTAATAATAGAGCTACGGTATCCCCTGCCTGATCGTAAGAGGCGACTAAAAGGGGGCTTCCGGGGTTCTGGGCGGTGAGAGTGGGAGCTCGATCCGTCCAGACAGCAGCCCCGGGAAGGGCGGCGGTGCGTGGCCGCATGCCGCCGTAAGCATTGGAAGGTGCAGGAGAGCACATCTGCTCTCTCGAAGATGGTCCCGTTCTGGGACGTCCTGCGTGGTGGACACCGGTGCGTTCCACTGAAGGTCCCGGAGTCCTCCCCAAGCGCAGAGGCAGCCACCAAGGGGGTTTTAGCGCGGTCAAATCCCACATAACCCGGTATCCTCTCTCAAGGTGCTGGGTATATTTTGAAGGTTTTCCCCCCGAAACCAAAAATAAAAAAACTGATATACTTGTATGTCTAGATGATAGCAAGTATAATACGACAAACATAAAACGCGAATAAAATACTGTATAAATAATTACCAAAAACGCAAAATAAAAAAACGCAAAATATGGGATAAATAATAAATCAATAATATGATTAGTAAATTTAAAACTTAAATAAATTTGTAAGTTAGATTTTAGTCAGTACTTTTATTTATTATAATATTAGCATACCTTACTGAGGTAAATATGGCGGACTATTAAATGTGTAAAACAACTAGTAATACCCATATTTGCGCAAATAAATCATTTGTCCTTGTCTTTGAAAAATATACTCTTCGAGAACCTCCGTAAAGGTATATTGTGTCCTTCTAGCTTTTTAATCCTGTAATTGTATTTATGTTATTGGAAAGACACTCAATACTACGAGCAGCTTAACTTGATCCTAATGATAAGGATTATCTGTTTTATTGGCTTATTTATTTTAAGAGGAAACTCCCGAAGCCTTCCTTCTCTAGTTTCGTCCACCAACCCGCTGTCACATACACAACTAGTTGACTTTCGCGAAAACTATTGTCGTACTTTACGAATAAAGATAAAAAAATCTTGCAAGCCTATTTTTTTTATTATAAGAAAAATATAAAGAACACAAAGACAGGATCCGTATTTTAATTTTCTACACATCTATACGAAATATATTGTAACTGTTTTGCATTACAACAAAACAATTATTATGTGTCGGATAAAACACAGTGTTGGGTGAAGAAGCTGTCTATGATCTTTGCAGAAATGTTAACCATATAAGAGCATAAACTCACCAAATCGTCCGTAGAGGAAGAATCTTGATTTGTTTACCTTTTCTTGACACAGAGGGCGCCTCACTACATGCATTCTCGGCGCGCTGTTAGGCTTCATAGTCTCTTTCACCACACCAGCAAGGCCTTGCTGCAACACTGTGTTTTATCCGACACATAATAATTGTTTTGTTGTAATGCAAAACAGTTACATTATGTGTCTTTCTAAAACACAGTGTTGGGTGAAGACCTGTTTGTTATCTGCTGGTGTCAAGAACATTTCAATTCTCAAGCCTGTCAAGCACAAACGCTATTTGATATATTAATAAAAACAATAAAATCAAACCTAATGTATGTATTTTATTTGCTCATACATTTGGTTACTGGTTCTGGACATTTATGAAATTTGTTAGGGACAAAATAGATATTATTATCTTCTATTAAGTCACAGTATTTAGTACATTTTTAATTTCAATTCAGTAGCATAATAATTGAATTAAGCTATAGGAATTTTCAAAAATATAAAATAATAAGTAATCCAACAATGTTGTCTGTTGTCACTTTGCTTATTCCTTTGTAATTTTCTTATGTAATGTATTTAAAAGGTCCACACACTTTTGCAATTTCCTAGATCCTAGAATCCTGGATGCTACTGTAGCCCTAATGCTTGCAAAAAAAAAGGCATTAATATTAATTTGCAATATCTTTGAAGTTTTCACAATACTTGTCTTGTTAAATTAATAATACGGGCCCGCAGACATTGTCTTGTTTTTAGGTGTTGAAAGAGGATTTGTTTCTCTATCATAGTTTTAACCTTCCCTGGACTTCTAATTAGCCACATCGGCCCAGCTGTTCTCAAGTTTTATCCAGAGAAAAGAACAGCAATTAATTTTTATATATGAAGATATCACCACACTAGTCACAGAATTGAGGAATTTTGTAGTAACATTCTGAGACTTACCTTCACTTGAAAAGTATCTACATATGTGTAAAAAACTGAAAACATTTGGGCAGTGATTAACAAAGTGAATCAACTTATAATTTGAGATATGTTCAGTCCTTTTATGAAAATCTAATTATTTACCTGAAATAATGTATGTACCATAACTTGGTTGTATAATAAGTGGCAGTTTGGTCACTATAAATATAAAATAAGTTTTTAGCATCATTCATTGATGTTTAGATGCCTTATGCAGAAAATGTAGGAAACTATATCTTCTAAAAAGATAGTCTAGCCAGACACCTTGCTCCATCATCACTATACTATTCAGTAGTCAAGGTGCAATGATGGTACATTAGTCATTACAGTAATCCATCTTTAGTGATAATCCTTTTATTCTGGCTCAATGGGACATACAGTTCCATTTCACTCCCCCCCCCCTTTTCAAGGAAGCTACTTTGTATACTTGAAAGGGGCAACTGGTCTGACATTTGGTCTTCCGCAGACCCTTATTTGGTAATGGGTACTTTAAGCTATAATTTAGGAACCCAAAAAACCTCTTATTAATAAAATGAGGAACTATTAGAATGAAACATTATCTTGTAAGCATGTGTGTCAGACCTTGTGAGTACAAGGTGGGGGATGAGACCCATCCAAACAGACAGGTGTACAGATGGCTCCAACGTAGCAAAAAGTTGCGTACGTGCATGATTTTCTTGATTTTCGTGCTTTGATACTGAACAGATATGTTGGGAACATCCCAGACTTTATATATGGCTATGTGGCCTGCGACAATGTGCCATTGAGGAAGTCATTCTATTCCCTCGGATAGATGGTCTGAAATTCTATTAAGCCTTCCTGATCAGTAACACGCTGAGATGTGATCTCGAGCTGTTTGATCAATCTAGGTCCTTGGAAGTCAAATTCAGGAGACCTAGAGCAACTTCCCCTTTATTTTCTGATATAAGTCAGTCAAAAGTGCCACACCCCACATCCGCTGTGTTGGTGGTTCAGAAGTAAAACTGTCTTATGGCTTATTGGCATCAAACTAAGGCAAAATTGTCTTATTTATGATCTAAAAGATCTCATTGAACAGAACAAGGACAGTATTTTTATACAGAGGTGTGCCTTGTCAATCTATAAAAGATTGGATTCTGCAACAATGAACATATATGTATATTGTATTCAAGCATTAACTATTGCTCTTCAGATAATATGTTCCTTTTATTAGAGAAATTGATGACTTATTTTTTATACCCCCCGTAGGGTTTAAGTCATTCTGTTTCTGCTTTTGCCTGTTTTTGTAGCCATGTCTAGATATTTTAGGTTAAAACAGATGAGGCTCTATAATTAAGTTTGGGTAGTTGGGCCACTGCCCGGGGTCATAGTTGCTTACTAGTATTATATGGCTTTGATTCACTAGTTGAAAAACATTCAAATTTTGTTTAGCTTACAGGATTTCCGCAACCCAACTTGACACTGCTGAGGAAAAGAAATCCTGCAGTACCGAAGATAGAAAAACAGACCAGGCTGGTATACACATGTATTGTGTGGCTCTGATTAGCTAGCCGATAGTTGCCTAAGTACAACAACATCCTTATTTAGTTCAAAGGGTTTCCGCAACCCAACTTGACACTGCTGAGGAAATAGAATCCTGCAGTGCAGAAGATAGGATGTCAGACTGAGCTGGTATTCACAAATATGAATGTGTGGCTCTGATTGGCTAATAGATAGTTGCCTAAGTACAACACATCATTATGCATTTAGTTCAAAGGGTTTCCGCAACCCAACTTGACACTGCCGAGGAATTAGAATCCTGCAGTGCCGAAGGCAGGCCAAATCTCAGAGCTGTAATTGACTACAATGTATTATGTGGTTTTGATTGTAAAGCAAGTGGTTGTCCTACTGCCCAAGTGGACTCACAACTTAAAATACACACCTTAGGTTTCCACAACCCAACTTAGCACTGCAGAGGAAAAGGAATCCTGCAGTGCTGAAGATAAACCAACAGATAAGACTGTTATTTACTAGTACTATATGCCTCTTATTGATTCATAGGTAGTTGTCTAATTAGACTAACACCCAATTGTATATAGCTCAGAGGGTTTCCGCAACCCAACTTGACACTGCCAAGGAAATAGAATCCTGCAGTGCCTAAGATAGGCCAAATGACACAACTGATATTTACTAGTATTATATGCCTTTATTTTATTAGTAGGTAGTTGTCCAAGTAGACGAACACCCTGTAGTATTTAACTGAGGGTTTCCGCAACCCAACAGAACACTGTGGAAAAATCCTGAAGTGTTGAAGATCAGGCAACAGATACATCTGTTATTTACTAGTATTATGAGGTTCACTTGAACACTATTTGCAGAAAACATCTGTATGCTTTTACCAATGTTAAGTGTAAGTAAATATTTTATAAATCAATGTGTTTAATTTTAAACACTCCTGTTCTACATCAGACTGAGAGATTTAGTAATAATATTACTGCATGTTTTTTGAGTCATCAACAGACCAAAATTGGTCTTACCTGCTTGTCTAGTTATTCACTTAAACAGACTTGCTGGAATAGAAGCTTGGTTATTGTCAAGTCATTAGTTCTCAAATATTGTTATATTATTTTTCTTACCACACTTGTTGTTGCCAATAATACTGACATGCATAGTAGTATTAAGATATTGTAATATTGCAATGAACAGGGGGAGAAGGAAGATATTTTATTCTTTTGGTAAAATGTGTATAAATACCCTACCATGTCTGGGCTCTCCCTCCCCCTTAATATTTGGCAAACAATCTGAAGTTTCAAATATTCATAAATTGAAGGAATAAGGAATACTTAAGATGTCCTATAATTAGTATTATCTATTTCTTTGAGAATATAGTAACACTAAACACTTCAGTTTGTTGAACACTGCATATTATATGCTTTAATGTTCATGGTTGTTCCTCGTTAGGTGAACCTAGACCAAATAAAACAGTACCTAGGTAAGCAAAATTTCCAATTCTCTGGAATAAGTACTGTATAGTATGTTTGAAGGCAGATTTGTATCTGATCTAATCAGAAAAAAAAAATCTAAGTGAACCGTTTTGGTTTTGAGTAGGTACTTATTAGAGTATCTTTTAATTTTATCAAAATGGCTACTTTCATTCATGTTTCAGCCTGTAAGCATTGCTTTTTTGTAGCTATCGAATACTTTCATGTTTGATATTGATGCAATCTAGTGAATCTAGTCAGTTCCTAATTAAATTTATTCGAATGCGCTTGCGCCCAGTACAATTTTAATTTCATCATGCTTGATGTCAATGTATGTAGCCTTAATACAATGTCTTAGTATTTTATAGGAATTTCTAAAAAGCTGTTTTTGCTCTACGCAATCAGACTGAGAATAAATTAATGTACTGCGTAAATTCTGACCATACTGCGAAGAATTTATTACACCTACCGGTAAGCTCAGCCGGTAAGGTCTGCGCTAAGTTATTTGAAAAATATATTCAAGGAACTCACCAAAATGTTGATTCGTGGATTGTAAATATGAGTTTTTGAGGTGTTTACACCTACTTACTCACTTTCTTGGATGAAGGCGGCGAAGCACTTAAATCTTTGATCCTCCGGGGATAAAGAACAAAACTCCAAAATTCGATTTTGAAGAAAAACGATCGACTCTGTCTACCATTCCAAGCGACAGGACTAACTTTTATCGCTATCATTATAAAACGCCGTCTTCATAACACTAAATATGTTAAAAACTGTGTTTTATCCAAAGAGTAGAATAAGTATATGGTTTTATCACATAATTTCACTTTTCGATACATGATCGAAAAAACTTTGATGTTGCCGCGGCAAGATCACAAACGCTATATGAAGCCTAACAGCGCGCCGAGAATGCATGTAGTGAGGCGCCCTCTGTGTCAAGAAAAGGTAAACAAATCAAGATTCTTCCTCTACGGACGATTTGGTGAGTTTATGCTCTTATATGGTTAACATTTCTGCAAAGATCATAGACAGCTTCTTCACCCAACACTGTGTTTTAGAAAGACACATAATGTTTTATTTCGCCCCGAGACGACCCGCATGGCGCAATGGTTACCATGCCGGACTGCCAATCGAGGGGTCCCGGGTTCGATTCCCGGCGAAACAGAAATTTGAATGATGAGTTTAAATTTCTGTTCTCGGTCTGGGTGTTTGTATTCCTGTCTTTGTATGTGTCCATGGTACCCACGACACAGGGTATTAATTACCTTACTGTGGGACTATGAGTGTGTAACGTTTATTTATTTATTTATTATTTCATAATGTAAGAGTTAAAAAATCTCAGGAAACGTATAGTTTTATGGTTAACAAATTAACCCAAAAATCTATACTAACAATATATAGCTGCAGAGTTTGTTTTTATGAACCTGCTATTCTCAGAAACTACTGATTTGAATTGAAAACATTAAACAAAACATTATACACTCATAGCCCCACAGTAAGGTAATTAATACCCTGTGTTGTGGGTACCATGAACACATACAAAGACATGAACACAAACACCCACACCGAGAACAGAAAAAGTTCATCATTCAAATTTCTGTTTCGCCGGGAATCGAACCCGGGACCCCTCGATTGGCAGTCCGTCATGGTAACCACTGCGCCACGCGGGTCGTCTGAAAAAATATTTTTGTGTTGAATGGTCCGTTTATTAGGCAAGCTATACGGACTAAACTTAACTCCACGCGGACGTAGTCGCGGGCGACCGCTAGTAATAGAAATTACAATGAGACTCTATGAGAACAAATACAACGGCAAATAAAAAGGGTCACGCATCAAACACAATTTAAAAACATGGAAGATTTTTTTTTTCATAAAAATGAAACCCATAGCTGCTGCTTGTTGAAGTATGTTTTTTTTATATATATTTGGACAATTCACACAACGCCATCTGATTCCAAACTAAGCAGAGCTTGTATTACGGTAATCAGAAAGCTAATAAACATACTTACATAATTCTAAATACATACTTAAATAGATAAATTAACACCCAGACAGAGAACAAATAGTCATGTTCATCACACAAATATTTGTCCTGGGTGGGGATCGAACCCACGACCTCACGCTTTACAGTCGGCTCATCGCCCACTACGCCACGGAGGCTGTCATATATATGTATATAATAACATATAGCCACCAAAATCTTTTCATGCACCTCAAACCCAAAGTAATTTGAATACAGACCCTTTGAAAATAGATTGGAATAAATATGGATGCCTGGGGTTTTGATAGAAAGGTACTGTGGATACCCGAGCTGCTTATATCGAATGTTGGCTATTAAACTGTAAGGGTGCTTACATGTTAAAACAGGCTGCATGACGCCAATATGAGACTGTCGTGGCGGTCGGGTTTCAATTTTCTCACACAAATATGTGACCACATAAAGACGATAGCGATAATTTCTTAGCTTTTCCTTTAATTCCTTATAAACAAAACCTACCTACATTAAGTAATTATATATATGGTTCATATCCCTAAAAAAGTTCATCAGTCATTTTAATAATTTTATTAGTCAATTAAGAATATCACAAGAGAATACAAAAATTCTAGACAGGTAAAATCAACATGTGGTGTATGTTCGTCGCTACTACGCTTGTTTCTAGTTTGTAGGTGGTAGAACTATGTATTATCGTTCGCCCGGGAAAGTACCACCGCTGTACCTACTTCTGCCGTGAGCAATTCTATTGTTTCGTTAGAAAGGTGCAGTTACCGGCCACACTTACGACCTCAGACAAGACTTACCAATGCTTGCTTGAGGTTGTATGTAGATGTCCATGGACTGCACAGTCCACTTAACACCACGTGGCCTGCATGCTCGTTTGCTATTCCATTTAAATAAAATAAAATAAAAATTCGATGCAAGAACGCTCAATATGAATGCACCCTAAAGCGACGTTGAAGCGAATAATCTCGGCCCAAGAATGTAATAGATTTTGTCATTAAAGATGAATGGTACTCATTGTTACTCATTGATTATTTTGACCTCAGCTAGACCAAAATGACACTAGGCTCTCACATAGATCGGAAAGAAAGAAAAATAAAGAAACCGATCAATCCCCTTTTTTTAATTATTAAGCGAATATTTTGTATTCCTAAAATGAAAGTAACTATGACTTTTGACTTTTTTTTTTACCAGAATGGCTGTAACCACAGCAACTCTTCTTGCGCCCCGATGCTTGGCATGGAGCTCTCACCATTGTTAGAAAGGGTTGGAGCTTTCTAGAGTCCACTGCTGGAAGTAGGCCTTCTCTAACGTTCGCCACTTCTCCCGGTTCTAAGCCTTCTGAATCCAGCGGCTTCCCGCTGTCTTCTTTAGGTCATTAGTCCACCTGGTTGGAGGGTGGTCTGTACTCTTTTTGCCGAGACGTGGTCGGCATTCGAGGACCTTTCTTCCCCATCGCTTGTCGGTTCTCCTAACTATATAGCCTGCCCATTGCCACTCGGCTTGCAAATTTTGAAAGCTATGTCGGTAACCTTCGTTCATCTACGGATTCATCGTTACGGATTCTATCGCGTAGAGAAATACCATGCCTTGCTCTCTCCATCGCTCGCCACCCCCTCCCCCTCACCACCCGCGTTAGAAAGGATCAAACACATTACAATGGATCTTCAAATGGCAATGAGATGTTTCAGCGCGTTAGAAAGTAGCCTCTGTCACTCTCCAGCCTCCTATTCCCACGCATTAGTATTATTTCATATCATCGCGACGTGAAAGGACTAACAAACACAGATTCTCATCTATATACAAATAAAGAAAATTGGAGTGTCTATTTGTAATGTTAAAATAACCGCTTTTTACTAAATCCATATGAATGGATATACCCAACCAACATTTTTTTAAGTTTTTATCTGTCTGTCTGTTTGTTCCAGCTAAACTTTGAAACGGCTGCACCGATTTAACCGGGACTTTCACTGACAGGTAGCTGATGTAATAAGGAGTAACTTATCAACAACTAAAGTCCACGCGGACGAAGTATCGGGCGGCCGCTAGTTCAATGTAAGAATGGATTAGTATTGATTTACCTACTTCATTTTACTATCTGGTATCGTATGTCGGTTTAATACGTCACTATTATTCAGTGCATAGTATAATGCACCGAAGCGGTCAAATAACACAGTGTACCAAAACTATGCCATGAGAGTGGAGAGCTGAATGCAGTTCGGATGATAAATGAACGGATAGATTAATGAACGTTTATAGAATGGTGTGTTACATTCTGTGGGATTTGGATTTTTGTCTGTGTTGTTTGCGTCATTTCAATTTTGATAGATACTGAAATACCTCTTACAGATTCGATTTGATATCGGCCACAAATATTTTTTTTACTCAGGCTCTTTTCTTTCAGCTCGAGTCACCGCTCATAAGGGCACCTAGAGCCAATGAACGCCAAAAGATTAACGTTCATAAAAGAGAATAATATTTAATTTCCAAAAATGAATAAAAAAAAAAATTTTCTTTCTTTATTGCCTTTATAGTGAACTTAAACGTCGAGCGTGCTATTATATTATTATAACACATTCAAAAACTACTAAGGTACATAAAAAAACACATAAACAGAGCTGTAATTTCAATAGGAAACGCTTACGTAAATTCGGGTCGTTTTGTTTTATTGAGGGATAACGGTTCAATATTAGCTGAAGTCAATTTGAAAGGTGATTCTATTGAGGTAGAAATTTTGTTGTCAGATCGGGGAATCACAGTAAAGTTGTCCTGAAACAACTTTATTGTGATTCCGTGGAAACGTGTGGCTTCCAGGCAAACTAGCATCACCCTTCGGAGTAGCAGCGCAAACATGATATTAGGCAAGATTGTAGGTGGTAGAACTATTAGGTTCGCCCGGGGAAGTACCACCGCTGCACCCACTTCTGCCGTGAACCAATTCTATTGTGTTTCGGTGGAAAGGTGCATTTGCCGGCCACACTTACGTGAGGCGACCGCCAGCCTCCGGAATAGCAGCTCAACTGCATACAACCTCAGACAAGACTTACCTATGCTTGCTTGAGGTTGAATGTAGGTGTCAATGGGCTGCAGCGACCACTTAACACCACGAGGCCTGCATGCTCGTCTGCTACTCCATTCAAATAAAAAAAGACGCACGTTCTCAATGTTGGCCAGCATTTATTGTGCTATTTAACCCTAAGCAACTAATGTTGCCTGCACCCTATAAACCTTAACTTGATTTGACTTACATTTTTAGGCGTTTTAATTTCAAGTAATATTCAAGTCATTCTAAATCTGTAAACAACGGGTTGCACTCCGGTAGTGCCGGCAGAAGTGAAAACTTGAACATTAACGTTGTGCATTTTTGATATTTTGGAATGGTTAGGGAATAATTTCGCACGAATTGCTTTTATTATCAGTATTATTTTTCATCTAGTATTTTCAGTAGGTTTTCATCTAGTATTTTTTATAAAGTACTCACTCATTTTCTTTCACTATTTCTTCGTCACTTTTTTCGTTAATAGATGCACTTTGTTCAATGTCCAGATTTTAAATACTTGATGTAAACGAATTTTACAAGTATAGACAGTCGAGCCGCTGCTGTCACCCACCTCGTCATGCTGCGTCTTACGAATATTCGATCAGGCCATTTCTCCTGACGCGAGTTTAACATTTTTTACCCATCCCAAAAAAGTGCACAACGCCGCTAAAGAAGTTTTCACTTCAATAAAATATGATATATAAGACACGTAATAAAAGAGGAGTTTTCCAATAGAAATAGCTTATGTAAATTCGGTGCGTACTACGGGTCGTTTTGTTTTATGGCGGGTTAGCGCGTTTGATATCAGCTAACGTCAGTTGGAATGATGATTACATAGTGTTAACGCTGCCCTTATTATGAATAATGGCTGACTTTTGTTGTGTGTATCAGAAAACTGGCTACTACCCATTAAAGGATATAAAATGGTAATATCTAGTAACGTTCAACAAACTAAGGTAAGGGAGGTTGGAGCATATTCATAACGCTTTATCTCCGTCTCTCTATCAGTCTGACAGTATCAGCCTGTTTTGTAACGTTTTTTGACCACTTTGAAATGATTTACGCCTTCTCCGTACCTATCTTGCTACCTTATCTAAATGACCTGCCGGAGGTGGTTCTAGAATCGACGTGCCTCCTGTTTGCTGATGACCTGAAACTAGTGCGGGAGGTGGGAGACATCTCAGACCATGTTCGGCTGCAACGGGACTTAGATCGAGTGGTTGAGTGGAGCCACAAAAACAAATTATATTTTAACATCTCTAAATGTTCCGTACTCTCATTTAGTCGCGCTCGCACTCCCTCTCACCATCCATATACGGTCAACGGCGAGCCTCTCCAGCGTGTTACGGAGGTTAGGGACTTGGGTGTTTTGTTTACCGCTGACCTTCAATTTAGAGAACATATAACCGAAATATGCAAAGAAGCGTACAGGAACCTCGGTTTCATATTAAGGCAATCAGTGGGCTTTACAAACTTTAATGCATTGAGAGCCTTATATGAAGCCCTGGTAAGAAGTCATTTGGAGTATAATTCGGTTATATGGGCTCCGAATGAAAATAAATATAAAACAATGTTAGAGCGGATTCAGAATAAATTTGCTCGGAATCTGTACTCGAGAATGTACGGGGTATACCCAGGTTACCCATTACTGTATCCCAGCTTATTCGTTCTCGGTATGGTGGGGTACAGTAAGTTGGAAACGAGGAGGGACGCCCCTCTCGTGAAGTACCTGTTTACAGTACTCAGAGGGCAACAATGCAACCCGGCCATTTTAGAGCAACTGAGGCTGTGCGTGCCCGACAACAGTGTGGAGCGCCGGCGCCGGCCGTGCCTGCTGGAGGTGCCGCGCGCGCGGTCTCGCTTGCTGCACGCGGCGCCGCTCACGCGAGCGGTGCGACTGCTTAACGCTGTGGCTGCTCGAATTGATATATTCACTTGTACACTGAGCGAGTTCACAAAAGTGGTGTACAGTTTGTTTAATAATGAAAATGTGATTTAAGATGTTAATTGTGTATTATTTTATTTTTGATTTTGTCTATTCTGAAATGTGTATTATTAAATTGAATGTATCTGATTATGACATGAAACAACAAGATATGCTGACATGACATAAATTTAATTAGGTATTTAATAATTTTGACATTTTTTGTGACTATTTTTTACAATCTATTTTAAATTGACATTAATTTATTGAATTTAATGAATATTTGGGTAATATTAATTAAAAATATGAATGATTTTGTTAAATAAGGATCACTTCACTAACGCATTGGTATTATATTATACTGTAATGTTAGCTGTAAGTTTAATAAATAAATAAATAAATAAATAAATAAATAAATAAATAAATAAATAAATCTTAGTATCGGAGGGGGAGACCTTCAAAAGGTACCCGGCACTTTGGGAGAGTATACAGGGTAACTACCTCTGGCTTGGGGCAGGACTCCGGAATCTCCAGAGGAACGCACCGGTTTCCTTCACGCGCGGCACTCCAATACGGGCCCATCTTCGGGAGAGCAGATGTGATAATTTGATAACCACCAGGATCGTATATTAAAGTTGCCTTTCAAATTACCAATACATACACTTTTCAAGTCTCTACCTCGATTAAAAGGAAAATAAACTTTAACCTCAAGGATCAGATTGTCATATTGTACACCATGTTTTAATAGTTTTTATGACTTACTAAAATTGCTATACCTTATAACCTAAAATTTTATCTAATACCTAAACGAGCAATTCTTGTATAAATTTAGTACCCTGGTTTCGGGGATGATAAATGGATCCAGCAAATTTTTATTGCTAGAAATTGGCGTTTTATTTAATGTTTATGCCGTTAAATATAAAATTACTCTTACTGACATCTATTGGAGAATATTAACAATATTGTGCCGTAGAAAGCCGTCAAATGTCGACCGTCAATCCGCCCTTCCAACAAATGAAAATGTCGATATGAAAGACCTCTATTAAAATTTCGTCAATGGAATTGAAGCTCTCTTGGTCGAATGGTTACGAAAGCTGACTACGGAGCTAGAGACCCGGGTTCAAACCTCAAGTAGGCAGGTTGCGATATTTATTTTTTGTGACATTTTTTTAAATTGGGCGCTAGGTATTTCAAAAGGCTTTGTTAAGTAACACTAAGTCAATGAATGTTTTACTTATAATAAACCAAGAAAATCAATTGTTTTTATCCGAGCAACGCTCGGGCGTCCAGGCACTTGTTATAAATTGCGATTTTAGGGACAAAAATTCACTAATGCATACTCTTAACATTTATATGTATTGATATTTTTTATATTATTTTAATCTTCCGTTTCTTAAATTTCTAAATATAATAATTGCTGAAATTCAAGTAGGTAGATTATGGAGAGCTAAGTTCTTTGATTTTTCATTCTAAACAAACTAACAAGTCAAACGTATCCGTGTTTTGCTACATTACGAATCTGTCTACGTGTGTATCAAAGAAATATACACTTGAAAACATTTCTAAACACAAACAAATTTGTCACAAAATTCAGCTCAATGGCGGTTAGAAGATTACTGTTTTCGCCTCTATTACGGCACAAATTGCCTACCCGTGACAACCCTACTCTGACCTACTTTGAACGCACATAGCTTCATTTTCTATTGTTAAAGTTGTTTACAAAATGACGAGTATGGTAGTACTGCAGTCCATGGATGGGGATAGTTTTACGATCTGTCCGATGGTATCTGTTTTGGTAACAATTAGGACTGATGAATCATCGTACTATCTAAAGGTGGCAGTTGATTCTTAGTGACCGTAGCACGTGACCGCACCCTGCGACCGAGACCCGGGTCGCGTGACCCACTGCAGTATGAATTCTAATAATCGGTCGCGTGACCCTGTCGCTCGGTTTCTTTAGTACTCCATATCAATTCATAGTAAGCGTTCATTCATACGTTGCGCGACCCTGGCTGGTCTCCATCGCGAGTCGCGGTTACGTGCTGCGGTCGCTTGGTAGGTTTCACAATCACTATTTTCACTATGGATTGCATCCATTCTTTTTAGCTGTGAAGATCGCATGAATTCTACGTCTTCTTTTTTACGTTTTTAGGTTTCATTTTTTTTCGTGGCACTGCTGAACACGAAGTGCTATTGCATAATAATAGTGTACTTGATTTTATTTTACCTGCATGTTAGCAGTTCTATGCAGTAGCTTACTACGTCAGTCGCAGGGTTATATCAGGGATTTATAATTGACCTTGATAGAATCACTTTATTTTGCCATTCATATTTTATTCTTAAAAATGGATAAGGCTTTTAAAAAATGTGGGTAACAGATATGTTAGTTGGCTGTCATGCCTTTCTCTTAGGCTGATATTAGAGTATCTATTATTTCTCATTTAAATATGACTTCATAAGTATTAAATTCTAGAATCGATTGTAAAATTAAATGATGCGTACGTAACTCATTTTAACATAACACTTTTGTCATATAAACATCATAATTATTTAATCTAGATGGATCCCGATTAAGCCGCGTTTTATATTGCAATGAAGCAATTTTATTTTAAAAAGCTTTAGAAACGCAAAAAAAATGTTGAGAAAAAAACAAAATGTAGAAAAGCTTCAGTCATCGTAATTTTGTGTGAGAATCAAAAATTTTTTGGTTAAATACTTTATTGAGTCTTAAATTTGAAGTAGCTTAAATCGTCTGGTTGAATTAAAAATAATTCGTTATAGCCTCCTCTTCAAAAGTGCTCGCATGATTTTCGAATCGTAGACCAAGCTAAAATTCTCACCCATTCGCACTACAAACCTGAATTTAGCATATTTCGAGCCGAAAAGCATCGTATTAGGCACACTACCGCGTTTCCTATTATCTGAATATTTACGAGAATTCCCACTGCCGTTGGCTATCTTCGGAAAAATTGGGTTTGCAAACGTTTATGTTTATAGAAACCCATAAGTATATGCGGAAAACGACAGATCCGAAATACTGAAATCGGACCGTTCGAATAGGAAAATTTTAGTTTTGGTATTTGGGCCATAATCATCCAATGCAACTTTTATGATCGATGGAAAAACCGAAGAGGATTATATAGGCATATATTATTTAAATCCCGCATAACTTTTTAGAGAGTGTTCCGTAATTATTATTTATTATTGCAATCGACTCAACTTTTCTATCTTGTTCGGATGATTTTCACGGCTTGCAGTACTTCTTTCCTTGAATTTATTCGTATACTTTATCAATACCTGTTATATAATTAATTACCTATCGATATTTTTAATGATATAATTATCAAGTACCTGGACGCCCGAGCGTTGCTCGGATAAAAACAATTGATTTTCTTGGTTTATTTTTAAGCAAAACATTCATTGACTAGTGAGTGTTGCTTAGCAAAGTCTTTTGAAATACGTAGCTCTCAATTTAAAAATTATTGTCACAAAAAAAACGCAACATGCCTATTTGAGATTTGAACCCGGGTCTCTAGCTCCATAGTCAGCTTTCGTAACCATTCGACCAAGAAAGCTTTAACTTCAATGACGAAATTTTTACAGAGTTCTTTCATATCGACATTGTCATTTGTTTGAAGGGCGAATTGACGGTTGACATGAGACGGCTTTCTACGCCACAATATTATTAATATTTTCTAATAGATGTCAGTAAGAGTAATTTTATATTTAACGGCATAAACATTTAATAAAACGACAATTTCTGTCAATTAAAATTTGTGGATCGATTTATCATCCCCGAAACCAGGGTACTAAATTTCATCAAAATCTTTGGAGCCGTTTCCGAGATTCAAAAAATATATTTAACAAGAATTGCTCGTTTAAAGGTATTAGATAATAGAAAAATCTATAAATATTATCGATAAATTTTACTATCGATATATTATTTTATCGATATTTTAGTCCCTGACCACATGGTCCTGCATGCTTGTTTGCTAGTCCACAAATAAAAGAAACAATTCAAGAGATTTTAGATTTTACACATAACCGTTTCCGTTCAAAATCAAGTTCTAAGTATTCTTTCATACTTTCTCCATAATTTATTTATTTATTTATTTATTGTAAATAAAAAATCCACATCTTTCCAAGGAATAGCATACATGTAACTTGCAAACTAACTGACAGCCAATTACGGATTTTCTTTCATTCTTTGGTTTTAACTCAATGATTACACTAAGTAAATCTAAATAGTTCATATACAATTTAATCAAAATCTATAGTGTGTGTGTGTGTGTGTGTGTGTGTGTGTGTGTGTGTGGGAGGGTGTGTGCGTGTGTAAATGCGTGTGAGTGTGTGCGAGTTTATGTATTTTTTTTTTTACTTTTTATTTTTTTCGCCACATTCGCAATTTTCTTTCAACGACTTTCTAACAGCCTGTTGAAAGGAACTTGTTGTACTAATCACTGGTAAGAAGCTTCGACTTCAGGAAGTTTTGTAAGTTCTAGTTCTGTTTTGTACATCCTCATTTTGTGTTTAGAAAAGTGTTGAGATGATACAATAAAAGGTTGTTAATATTTTCAGAGTAAAATTTGCATGTCGCTTATTTATCTTGTCAAGTTTCATTATTAAATCCAATTTTTTTTTTCAAATAAATCATTATTCTACAATAGGCATAATTACACTATTAAAGAATCAGAGAATAAATGGTTTTACAGAAAAATATATGATAAAAAAGTTCTAAAATACGATCGCGTTTTAATATAAACATTAAGATTAATAAGATTTTCAATAAAATAAAAGTATTAAAAACAGCAATCGGCCGTGTTATCTGAAACGCCAATCAAAAGGAATGACGTCACGTCACGTCAGGTGAGTGAAGCACTTATGTGGTGTTCAGAGTGTTATATGAGGCTGCCATCTAACTCAGGAGTAGCAGCGTTACACGTGCTCTGAGCTTAGATGTCCATGGGCTGATGTGAACATTTAAAATTACACCGTCTGCGTGTTTGTTTACTCCACAAATAGAAGAAACAATTTAAGAGATTTTACGTATAACCCTTTCCGTTTAAAATTAATTTCCAAGTGTTCTTACATAACTACTCCATAACCAGCAAAGTACTTAAAACGCTTCTGCGGTGTACTTGTACTGATCACTGATAAGAAACTTTAACTTCGCAAAGTTTTGTACGTTATAGCTCTGTATTATACGAGTATAAACTTTGTGGTTTAAGTGTGGTTTAAGAATAGTTATTATAAGTGATGCTTTAAAGGGTTTTTATTAGCGGATTCGATGTCGGGTTCCCGGGATCCCGGTCATATTTTTATCCCGAAATTTTCGGTATCAATTCTCAGGATCGGGATCAATACTTTTTTTAAATAAGTCAATAAAAATATGCGTGAAACGAAACGCAGCATACCTTGATGTCACATTTTGACAGCTATCTCGCTTATACATCAGATTTCGTTTGTTTTTGCTAACGAATGATACTGGATTATGCGTAAAAGTGTGTTAAAATGCATGCAAGCATGAAAACATGAAATCCAGAAACATAATACTTATAAAGAAACTGATATTTCCAATTTTATTAAACTTCTTGTTAAATATTTTCATTAATTATTCACAGAAGTGACTAGTTTGTTTATTTTAGAAGGAGAAAGTATAATTTTGTTTAACCACCTTTTTAAATACCTATAACTTAAGTATTCGATATCCTCGCAAAACTAAAAAACAAATAAAAAAAATGATTTTGATATGATTTGCTGTATTTTTATTACTGCTTTCCATTACTAAATTTAATACCGGAACTATCTCGGGATCCCGAGATTAACTGTAGATAATCCCAAAATTCCGGGATTAGAAAAAACGACTGGGATTGAAACCTCTAGTCTTAATATCGATAATTATCATAAAAATGTCTTTTTTTTAAACACTTTTTATGTCCCACTGCTGAGCACAGGTTTCCTTTCGGAAGTGAGAGTGGTAGGCTATAGGTATCGACCGCAGTTAGGTTCACCACGTTGGCCAAGTGCGAATTATGTCATTTCAATAAAACCATTTAGTATTATAAGGTTTTGTGGATAGAATATTTAAGGTATTTATAAAGTATACGAGTCAACGAAAGAAATACAGTAAGCCATGAAAATTATTCATAGAAAAGATGACTCAATTGGAATAAAAAGTTTTATTACGAAATATTCTCTAAAAAGTTACGTGGGATTGAAAAAATATATATAGGTACCTATAATCCTCATCGGTTTTTTCGTCGATCATAAAAGTTGCTTTTGATGATTATGGCCCAAAAACCAAAACTAAAATTTTCCTATTCGAATGGTCCGATTTCAGTATTTCGGATCTGTCGTTTTCTGTATATACTTATGGGTTTCTATAAACATAAACGTTTGCAAACCCAATTTTTCCGAAGATAGCGAACGGCAGTGGGAATTCTCGTAAATATTCAGATGATAGGAAACGCGGCAGTTTGCCTAATACGATGATTTTCGGCTCGAAATATGCTAAATTCAACGGTTTGTAGTGCGAACGGGTGAGGATTTTAGCTCGGTCCGATTCGGAAATCAAGCGAGCACTTTTGAAGAGGAAGCTATAACGAATCAACGGTTTTCATATTTTTAATTCAACCAGACGATTAAAGCTACTACAAATTTAAGACTCAATAAAGTAACCAAAAAATTTTTGATTCCCACACGAAATTACGATGACTTAAGCTTTTCTATATTTTGTTTTTTTTCTCAACATTTTTTTGCGTTTCTAAAGCTATTAATAAAATTGCTTCATTGCAATATAAAACGCGGCTTAATCGGGATCCATCTAGATTAAATATTAATGATTCGAAAATCATGCGAACACTTCTGAAGAGGAGGCTATAACGAATCAACGGTTTCTTTTTTTAAATTCAACCAGCCGGTTAATGTTACTTCAAATTTCAAAAGTCAATAAGAAGTATCCAAAAGGTTTTGATTCCCACATGAAATATGTAAAATATGCATAAGAAGCGCGCATGGCCCGGCGCAGAACGCAAACGATCTATGCAACTAAGCCAAACGGGCGCGGTCGGTGTGAGATGGGTAACCGCTAGTGGCAAAACATTTCATGCGCGTTTCCGTGCTTCGGAGGGTACGCTAAGCCGTCGGTCCCGGTTGTTGACGATAGATAACAGTTGTTAAACCTTGTCGGAGGCCTTATGGGCGGTTTGAAAACACCCGACAGCGGGTTGGCCACTAACCCGCATCTCCACCAACCCGCATTGGAGCAACGTGGTGGAGTAAGCTCCAGGCCTCCCCAATAATGGGAAAAAGACCCGTCTCCAGCAGTGGGACGTAAAAAGGGTTGCAGCCAATGTGTCACTTTATTTAAAGCGTCTTTTGAACATAATTATTTTTAGTTTGGTGGTATAAATGTATTACTCGTACAAAATCTTTAATTTAGGCGATTCAATAAAATCTGTATATCATTTTCACTTATTGCCATAAAAGTTTGTACAAAAAATAGAGTACAGAGATCACCGCCGGTCCACGCGCTTTACACAACTCAAGTGACACATTAATTTTTCTAAAATTCTTTGAAAAAAAAACAACATAATAAGTCCTAAATAAATATTCAAAATGTCTCACTACTGAGAGAAGTTTGCGAAGTATCTATGACGAGTATGATAACAGAATATTTGTAAACGTGCTTCTCTCGACATAAGAAGACTTATGGATGATTATGAAACTTAAACAGCGAAAC
Organism: Pyrgus malvae; assembly: GCA_911387765.1. Taxonomy (NCBI): domain Eukaryota; kingdom Metazoa; phylum Arthropoda; class Insecta; order Lepidoptera; family Hesperiidae; genus Pyrgus; species Pyrgus malvae. The sequence continues at coordinate 11,581,237 of OU426969.1, forward strand.
AGGCAGAAAATTAATTTCGTGTTATTTATGAATATATTTTGTAGAAACAAAATGTACGTTGTAACGTTATACGTTAAAACTAAGGTGGTTTTGGCTTATTTTATATAGGTACCACTTTTGGGCACTGATTTTTCTCCATTATTGTGGAGACCTGTAGCTTACTCCGCCTTGCTGCGCTTATAGGGATTACTACCATACCAATCATATTTGAATTGGTATCGTGGAAGAATCTTAGATGAGATTACGTACGGTACTTACGTACGGTACTCACGTCGACTAACGTTATTTGGTTATGTTCGACAATATTCTTAAGTACTAATCTAAAACCCATCAAAACCTACAAGCGGAACCTTGAAGCGGCAGACTGCAGTCTGGAAGAACGTCCAGGATCCTGTGATTGGATATAGGAGAGGTGGCTTCGATTCAAGAATTCCGTGAGTACGCTTTTGATTATATTATGTTGGTTTCAATAATTGATTGTGTTGTACTATCCCAACAGTGGGCTTGGGTCATAATTGCGCGCCCGCCCATCCATTTTCTGGATGAGACTTAGATGAGATACCGCTTTATGCAGGATTTGTACTGCACTAAAGTACCCTCCACCTCCTACCCCAACCCGCATTGGAGCAGCGTGGTGGAGTAAGTTCCAGGCCTCCCCAATAATGGGGAGAGACCCGTGCCCAGCATTTGGGCGCAAAAAAGGTTGCAGCCCAAAGTACCCTCGGTAGTCTACCTCAAGTCATCGGGATAGTTAGCTGAACTCGCAGAATGTATTTATCGTAAATCTCACACATTTACTACATTACATACATATTGTTAGAGCATATACGCTTGTGGAGTTCGTGTAGAATATCGTATATCTTACGCTCTCAAAGATTAACATCAGCTAACCCAACCTTGTGGCGTGTGGTGCCGGCCTCGAATAGCGCCACCCCTAGTCTACCCGTGGGCCTCGTAAGAGACATTTCCAGGAGATGGGCAGCAGCGTTTTGCTGAGTATTATTAACACCTACTGCGGTCACCAACACGCAGTGCCAAGCGCGGTGACTACGGCAATGACCCCTTCTAGTAGCCACAACCAAGCCCCGGCCCCCAGTCCCCGTAGGTGAACTGATGACCTGAGGAAGATAGCGCGAAACCGCTGGATCCACAGGGCGCAGGACCGGACGGAGTGGCACCACCTAAGGGAGGCCTATGTCCAGCAGTGGACGTCGAAAGACTGATGGATGGATGGATGGATGGAACCCAACCTTGGACATCAGTCCTATCATATCTGTCTAAAAACTTCTAGCATCTACAATGGCAATCCTATTTGCATCTTGCGTCCCCACTGGGCACGGTCTGTCCATTATTAGGGAGGCCTGGATGGATCAAGCAGCTGCAATGCGGGTTGATTGAGAGTATAGATCTATTAAAGTATATTGTATAACCGATATTAATGACTGTGACGTGCAGACGGATAATTAATTACCGTTTTTGCCGATCAGCAAATAATAAGGACTATCGGCAACTAGGAATTTAATTGCAAGAGTTAGAATGTATCCGACCCTTATCAAACTGGAGTGTCGTGATTCTGACAGAACCTGGTTTAACGCTGAGATTCTCACTTGGATATTTCATTAGTATTGATACCCTCACAGCTTGCCATTGTAGAAATTTGTAAGTATGTTGCCTGTTACTAACATTTTTCTGGTTTTCTATTACTCTTTCTTTTCATTTTTTTACTATACAAGCCGCATAGTGAAAAGTGTTCGCTGCAGTGCAAGGATATTTGAGATACAACTTCTGGTAAACCCAAGTCTTGTCTGAAGTTGAATATACTTGTACTTACTCCGGAGGCTCATGGTTGCGTAATACAACCACCATTAGTCACACAAAACCTATGTAGGTGGTAGAACTATTATGGTTCGCCCGGGGAAGTACCACCGCTGCATCCACTTCTGCCGTGAACCAATGTTGTGTTTCGGTGGAAAGGTGCAGTTGCCGGCCACACTTACATGAGTCGACCGCCAGCCTCCGGAGTAGCAGCGCAACTGCATACGACGTCAGACAAGACTTACCTATGCTTGCTTGAGGTTGTATGTAGATGTCCATGGGCTGCAGCAACCACTTAACACCACGTGGCCTGCATGCTCGTCTGCTATTCCATTCAAATAAAAAAGAACCTCTAGAACTTCAGCTGACCAGACTATGTAAGGTACTTTCCTTTGCTTATTAAAATAATATGTCGATGTACAGCTTTACACCACGCGAAGATAAAAATAGAGAAGGATATAAATATAGATTCTAATATTATTTACTGTAGCATGAAGGCATAATAATTCATTATAAGTTCTGTTTCTTCTACTCGGCAGATAATTATAACTATCGTGAAATAGGAATTTATTTGCAACAGATAAAGTGTATCCGACCTTTATCAAGTTGAAGTCACAGTGCTGACAGGATCTCACTAGTTGAACACTGGAATGATACTTGTATATTTCATTAGATAAAACACCCCGTCGTTTTTGCGTCGGGGGTTAAAAATGATATGAAATAGTTTAACATCCTGGGTAATAATATACATATATACTTGATGTTTGTCATTGTTGTACGGCCATCGGCTGACTGTCATCCACTTTGGGTGCGCTAAGGCTTATATGGGCTAGGAGAAAAAACCGGCCAAGTGCGATTCGGACTCACGCACGAAGGGTTCCGTACCATTATCTATAAAGAATCACGTTTATTGTATGGGAGCCCCCTTAAATAATTTACTTTATTCTATTTTTAGTATTTGTATAATAGCGGCAACAGAAATACATCATTGCATTTGATTATCCATAGAAATCATTGCATTAAGATTGAATAAAAGGTAAATTGTGGTTTACGATTTATGACGTATTAAAAAAACCACTTACTAGATCTCTTCAAACCAATTTTCGGTGGAAGTTTGCATCGTAATGTACATCATATATTTTTTTTAGTTTTATCATTCTGTTATTTTAGAAGTTACAGGGGGGAGGGGTACACATTTTACCACTTTGGATGTGTCTCTCGCGCAAACTATTCAGTTTAGAAAAAAATGATATTAAAAACCTCAATATCATTTTTGAAGACCTATCCATAGATACCCCACACGTATGGTTTTGATGAAAAAAATTTTTTGAGTTTCAGTTCTAAGTATGGGGAACCCTCAAAATTTATTGCTTTTTTCTATTTTTGAGTGAAAATCTTAATGTGGTTCACAGAATAGATCCACGTACCGAGTTTTAACAGTAAAGTTCTTATAGTTTCGGAAAAAAGTGGCTGTGGCATACGGAAGGACAGACAGACAGACAGACATCACGAATACATAAGGGTTCCGTTTTTTGCCATTTGGCTACGGAACCCTAAAAATCGGGCTCTATGTCATAATAATATTGCATTGTTATCCAATATATACACGCATATAAAATTTCAGCTCAATCGGAAACCGGGAAGTGGATCAAATTTAACTGCAACATTTGATTACAGACCGATAGACAGACAACGGTGATTAAATAAAAGCTTTAAAAAATGCGTTTTAAGATTGGACCCCAGTTAGATATCACAAAGTGTCGTTACTAGTGTTAAGGCGGAAACACATTATGATAGGATTAAACGAACTTACCTGAAGTGAAGTTCTATCCTAATTATATGAAGTACTTAGTCCGAGGTAGATAACTGTGTAGTACTCGCCTTATCTTGCTCTTCGTCGCGAATTTTTGGAGCTTGTATTACAAAATTCAAAAATCACCACCTGGCAACACTCATTACATTCATCATTAATTTTAGAGCAGAAATTATTAAAAGGGTAAAAATTTACTAGGAATGCAAGGTAAATTTGGGAGGGTGGGAAACTCCTACCTCGGACTAAGTACTTCATATAATTAGGATAGAACTTCACTTCAGGTAAGTTCGTTTAATCCTATCATTATATTCATACTTAGTCCGAGGTAGATAACTGTGTAGATGTTCAGAGAACATTATAAGTGATACATCCTTGTAAATGTTAACAAACATGTTTATTAAAAACTTTAGAAAATCTATAATAAATCCACAATAAATCAACAGAAAATCAACAATGAATCAACAATATTAAGTATTTTTATATTACTAGATAATACAATACTGCTATTAGTTTTCTAGAACTGCTCTAGCAAACCCTATTTGGTTATCAGTCTCATTTGTAAGGGGTCTGTTATAATGATTAGCGAAGGTGGATGACCTCGAGGACCAGCCTACTGCTTTTAATATACTGTCAACTGTAAGTCCTTGTCTATGAGCACGAGATGAGAAAGCATGTCGAGTAGAATGTGCAGAGAATATGGAAGTGTCTATACCACTATCATGCATTACCTGCCTGAGCCACCTACTAATAGTTTGAGTAGTAGCCTGTTTGAACGGTCTTTTGAAAGTAAGAAATAGTCTTGTAAGAGTGAAGTATCAACATCTCTGACTGATCTTGTTCTTTTTAAATATTCTACTAGAGTTTTAGCTGGACATATTTCTGGTTTATGATTTAGAAAAGGTAATACCAGTTTGATTGAAGTTCTTCTTGGGCAAGAGGTCTTTAATATATCTGTAATCATTATAACAACACCCTCTTGATATTACTTTTATATTACTGACTTTTATATTACCTTTATATTACTGACATTTATACAAAATAATGTCTGAACTCTCTGTCCAGTTGCTAAAGCTATTAACATGGCTAACTTTTTGGTAAGATTTTCCAAATTTAATGAATCAAGAGGATACCAAGAACTTAGAAACGATAACACTGTACTGGGATCCCATACATTCTCATATTTAGATTTTGTTGGGCGCAGTTTAAAAAATCCTTTAAATAGACGTTTAATTCTATCGTCTGACCCTACATGGCTACCTATTATGAGGGAGAGCGCCGAACGGTGACAATTAAGTGTTTGAAAAGAAGCCCCTTTATTGTAAATTTGAGTTAAATATGAAATAATTATAGGAATTGATGCATTGTAAATATTAGTATTATTTGTTTGGCTATAAAGCCACCAGTGACGTAGGCAACTATTATATTGCTTGATTGAGTTTTGAGATAAAGAAGCCATCATAATATCTATTGCATTATCTGAAATCATTCTTCTTTTAAAAGCTTCCCTGATAATACACATGCCCCCAGGGTAAGACGTAGAGGGTGCTTCATTCTGGAAGGAGATATTAAAACTTCATCAGATTGGCCTAAAGTCAGCACATCAGATATTATTAGTGATTTTAATAGTGGATACCAGGGTTGCGATGGCCATATTGGAAAAACTAGTATTCCTACAGCTCTGTCCATTCTGAATTTATGAAGAACCTTTAATAACATACTGAATGGGGGAAATGCATAAAAAAATAAAGTGTTCCATTTTATTGTGAAATCATCTATGTTCCATGCAAAAGGATCTCTATGCCATGATATATACTTAGGGCATTAATAATTTATTCGAGATGCAAAAAGGTCAACTTCAGGGGTACCGAATCTTTAATTTATCTGCAAAACTTCTTAAGGCAAAGTATGACGCTAATAGTTCTAAATAATTAATATGTTGCTGTCTTTCCCAATCTGTCCAGGTACCCCCTGTACTTTGTCCATTGCAATGGGCACCCCAACCACTCAATGAAGCATCAGAGAAAATCTCTAATTCAAAATTATATTGTTTAATTTGATTACTTTTGTCTAAAATATTACTTTTCCACCAAAGTAATTCTGATTTTATTTTAGTATTTATATTTAGTATACTCTCAACTTCCATGAGCACTTTTTAACTGTAAAAATTTCTCTCTTTCTAAGGTTTTTGTGTAGACAAAACCATATGGAATAGCCATGCAAATTGATACTAAATTTCCCAATAATTTAGCAAAATCTCTGACTGAACAGGTTTTCATATTTAAATACTCATTAATCATACAAAGAATGTTCTTTCGTTTCTTTAGTGTAGGACTGAGTGTCATGTCTTTTGAATTGACTACAAAACCTAAATATTCACACATAAGAGATGGTTTATAACAACTCTTGTCTGTATTAACCACCATTCCTACACATTGTAATAAATTTGTTACAACCTTTGTATTCTTTAAGCATTCTTCATATGATGAGCCAAGACATATGATATCATCTAAATAAATCACCAATCTGATACCTTGATTTCTGAGACATTCAACCACAGGTTTCATTAACTTAGTGAATACAAAGGGAGCAGTTGACAACCCAAAAGGTAGGCAATTAAATTCATAAAGAGTGTTATTGAACAAAAATCTCAAATATTTTATGGTTATCGTGAATTGGTATTAAATAATATGCATTTTTAAGATCAATTGTGCACATGTAGTCCCCTTTTATGATCAGTTTACATAATGTTCTAATATCCTCTAATTTGAAATGATTTGTTACTACAAATTTGTTTAAGTTCTTTAAATTTAAAATAAATCTATGTGTCCCATCACTTTTAGGTATGGAAAATATTGATGACAAAAATTGTTGAGGTAAAGCATGACACTTACTAATTGCACCCAGTTTTAGAAGTTTACTTATTTCTTCAAAAAGTATCTGTCTTTTAGTACTATTAAATGTGTTATTTAACGGAATATTGTCTTGACTAGGATTACATGAGAACGGAATGGAATATCCCTTTATTCACTCTAATATTACTGGATCATTAGTTAATGTTTTCCAAAAAGAATAAAATATTTAAGGCGTGCAGCAAAAGTTACCTCTATGGGTATCTGCCTCGGCCCCGGCTGGATGGAGTCTGCTGACGGTTGGGTTCCTGTCGTGGTCTTGGAGGTGGAGGTGGTTGGAACTGCGGTTTGGGTTGATGAGCTGCACCCCGTTTGGTTTTGTTGTAATGTAACTGGTTTTGGTTTCTGGAATGTTGATAGTTTTTTGACGTTAAATAGTTAGAGCTTCCTGCAGCAGGTTTTTGTTTTAAAATATTGGCTGCACTTTTCATAGCTGTTGTAGTCTTAACTGTATCTTCCAATTTTGAGTAGAGAAATTCTGTTCTCCTATTTTCTTTCAAGTTTTGTTGCAGGGTCTTGTCCAAAAAGGGGGAGAAGAGCTTTCTTCTTATGCTTGTGTATTGAAAGTGGAGATTCTATAAGAGACGGGCACTTTCTCCTAACATTTTTATAACATTAATTTTGTCAAAACAGTTTTTTGACATCTCTTGAATGGCACGGAGGATAACACTTGTGGCTAGACCCATATCTTGTTGTCGACCTTCCATCAGGTTGTCTCTTGTCTTTGATGCATTACTTATTATTCCAGTGAATTCTGAATTCAGTTTCGGAGCATCCAATAACTTTGCATTGCTTGGAATAAGCATTGTTTTTATCAGATTTTCTTTCTGTTCCTTTGTGAGACCCTCTGTTAAAATATTTTCTATAATTTTGATAATATCTGGATGTATTTCATCTCCATAATTTTTCTTAGTACTGGAGGTCTCTCCAAGAGCTGATAGTACTTCACTGGGCAATTCTAGGGTATTCTCCTTTTCATTTAACTCAGTATTATCTACCAGGCTTAAAGTTTCCAACACAACTTCTTCCAAGTGGTCACTGCTCCGTGGATCACATTGCTCTATAACAGGCTCCTCCGAGTCTGGTGCTAGAGAGTAAAAGTAATGCTTGAATAAAAGTTGCAAACTCAGATGTTTATACTAGGGATACCTATTGTTGGTATATATCATAATCCCCCAAAGCGTTTAGATCCTTGAAATGGCAGTTCTAAGTATTGAGTGTGATGTGTTTCCCATTAATTGGGTAGGTAGGTACCTTCTCATTTCCACGAAACGAGTTACCTTAAGTTAAAATAAATCTGGGAAATCTAGTCTTATACATCCTTGCAGGAATATAAATGTGCAGAAATGATATTCTGACGGCGAAACTAACCATTATTATGGTTTTCTTCTCCCCACGGGAAAAGTGAATAGTCGACACTCGAAAATTCTTTGTTTGACAATGTGGATGTTGCAATCAACGTTAAAACATTATTTATTTCATTAATATACCTTCTCCACGAGAAGGAGATATAATGTCACACATTATACCTTAAGTTATGTGAAAACCGAGAAAAAACCGTTAACACTTACAACTGCGTTGTTCAAGTTGAGCTTTATATTTGTTTAGTCTCTCCTCTAATTTCATTATTTTCTTCTTCCTTTTGTCTTCTTTTTCTTGTGTCTTCCTTTTTGGCATTATTAAACACCAAAAACCACTACAAACTCCAGAAAAAACTTATTTTCAGTTAGAAGTGAAAATTAGCGTGCGACGTTTACGAGCGCGAAAAGAACGAATGATGAATGTAATGAGTGTTGCCAGGTGGTGATTTTTGAATTTTGTAATACAAGCTCCAAAAATTCGCGACGAAGAGCAAGATAAGGCGAGTACTACACAGTTATCTACCTCGGACTAAGTATGAATATAATTAAAACGCGACGCGACCCGATGAAACGCGATCCCTGTTGAGTCGAATCAAATGTACCGATTGTTTTCTATATACCAAAATCACACTATGAACATCCGACGCGACGCCATGTGCGCACACGCCACTCCATCCAGACCGGGGCGGTGTGTTGCGTAAACACGCCATCCGACGTGGCGCGCGCTGTATGTTTCTGAGGTTTCTACACAACACCAAACGTCGTACGACAACTGTCACAGACAGAGTATATCGATACAATTCCACTGCTATTAGCTAATTATATTCAGAAATTACTACTAGGTATGTCGTGGCGTAACGAGTTGGTACGGTTTGCACGGTGCATGTCGACACGTTGCGTCGTGTCGAGTTTTAATAATGTGTTTTCGCAAGACATCATGATTTTATATTCAAGCCAATAAAAATACACCTAATTCTTCTATACCCTTTTGCTTATAAAAAAACCCTGGGTATTAATGGAGCCCAATACACTAAGAATACACTTTAATATTATACAACCAGTCTGTAATAGAAAGAAAGAAAGAAAGAAAGAAAAAATATTTATTTCATATTAGGAATACAAAGTATTCGCTTAATGAATGTCATTTTTTCCCGGTCATCGCCTTTAAGTGCCCGTTTGGGCTAGGTGTTGAGCTGAGAGAAAAAAGGCGGCGGAAAAAAACTCCCAGCACTCTTTTAAAAAAAACAGTACATAATAATATATTTGAGATAACAGAATGGCTATGGGTCGATAATGGTCACACGTGACAGCTGATCGTGTGAGACACCATCAACCCACTTCCACCTGCTCACAGATGCGAGTAATTACTAAAACTAATACAATCTATGAAGAAATAGCCTTGTGTGAGCGAGATTCATTCCCACGCTCCTTTATCATTAAGATAGTCCTTAGTGTTATAATAAGCCTTACGGCACAGGACTTGTTTGACTGCCTTCTTAAAAGGTTTTAAAGGCAGGGATTGAATCTTTATTGGGATTTTATTATATATCCTGATGGACATCCCAATAAAAGAATTACTTTTTTTATGAAGCCGGCATTTCGGAAATGCCAGCTTGTGGCCGTTCCTAGTTGAAACACAATTAGGACTTTGCAAGTCCAATATAGTAGTGAATTTTTCTTTGTTTTTACGTACATATATGATGTTTTCGTAAATATATTGCGAAGCAAATGTTAGAATATCTATCTCTTTGAATTTTTCTCTGAGAGATTCTCTAGCACCTATGTTATAAATTGCGCGAATAGCCCTTTTCTGCAAAATAAAGATTGAATCAATATCAGCCGCATTACCCCACAGTAAAATGCCATATGACATTAAACTATGGAAATAACTGAAATAAACTAATCTGGCTGTTGCAATGTCTGTGAGGGAACGAATTTTCTTTATTGCAAAAACTGCAGAACTAAGTCTATTCGCTAACTGAGAGATGTGGGGTCCCCACTGTAATTTGGAGTCTATTGTGATTCCAAGAAATGAAGCTTCTTCAACAATGGCAAGATCCTCACCATTTAATTGAGGATTTACATTTTCTTTCTTTACATTTGGGGGTGAAAATCTTATACAATTAGTTTTTTTATTATTTAATAGTAAATTGTTTACATTAAACCACTGGACAACCTTAGAGAGAGCATTGTTCACGTCGTCAAGATTTGATATTCGTCTATTAATTTTAAATAAAAGAGAAGTATCATCTGCGAACAATACAATCTCATGACTGTTTTCTACCATGAATGGAAGATCATTTATATATAATAAAAACAGAAATGGTCCTAAAATTGAACCCTGTGGGACCCCCATCTCTACAGGTGACCTAGACGACCTTTTACCATTCACCTCAACTCTCTGAGTCCTATCCCTCAAATAGGATGACAGGAGTTTAAGCGCGGTTTAACTGTAATACAAAGGGCCCTTTTGTATTACAGTTGATTTCCTGTTCCCTCCAATTGGCTCTTCGTAAAAGTTAATCTAAGAACTTTGCCCTACTGTTTGTGTTGTACCAGTAATTTAGAAGTGGTTTAAATAAACTTTCTGACTTTTAATCTAATATATTAAGAAAAATGCGAGCGCCATTTGTCTTTAAAGACACTGGTGATTTTTTGCTAGCCTTTGACATAAGCGCATTGATTATTTCTGCCATTATCATCATCTGCTAGTATCCTCTTATGTTCTTCTTTATTACATGGTATTAATGGTAGACATGAGCAGCGATGGCCGAGTGGTAAAAAGCCGCGGTCTTCGACGCGACCGATCCCGGGTTCAAATCCTCTTGAACCCGGCGGCGCTTAAGGCTTGAGGCAGGCTTGAGGGCGCACCTCTGACAAAGTTTGTAATGTGCGCATTTATCGTTGCTCCACGGTGATAAAAATATCGTGATATTTAATTGATTACGATGTTCTCCATCGCAGTGCATGCCTGAGAGAATTTTATAATTTCTTGAAAGCAAGACGTCCACCAATCCGCACTTGTGAGAGTAGAACTGTGCCCAGAAGTGGTATATAAAAAAAGGGTTGAAAAAAAATTAGTAGACATGAAAATGTTATTAAATATGAACCTATCGGACTACTGAACCCATTTTGATCATCTAAGAATATTTAACTTGGATGAAGTACATAAAGTTATAACGTTTCACATTTATAACCCCACAGTAACGCAGATATATCCTGTGCCGTGGGTACCATGGGTACATAAAAAGACATAAACACAAACACCCAGACCGAGAACAGAAACTAAAACTGATCATTTCAATCTCCGCTTCGCCGTGAGTCGAACCCGAGACCCCCGATTGGCAGTCCAGCAAAGTAACTGTTGCGCCAAACGGTTCGTCAAACTATTTTGCATCATAAGTTCTGTGGGATTTTATGAAATACCTATCGCAAGGATTCAAAATGAGTCCGGCAATAATTCCAGGCTCTATTTCAAGATGGCGTGCGGGCGTGGTTAGCTTACACTGAGTGGAAATAAAAATCACAGAAAAAAAGTTTTTGACCAGTTTTTAAAGAAATTATACTAATAAAAAAGATGTTCATGGGGATTTTCAAAGCAATTAAGAATACAAAGGCACAAAATACAAAAGTTTATACTTCGTTCAATATATTAATACTGCTGATAGGTATAAATGTAAAGGAGAAAACAAAATCTAAATAAAACAATAACAAATTATTTAGGAAAATTAATGAACAAAGGAAGAAGAACAGACCTCTATTATCACTAACAATAACCGCTTTCAAATAAATAACAAGATTTCAATTGAAAATGCTAACTTTGATAATAAATTAATTTCTCAAGTATCGCATCATTTCGTTTGGTATTGAAATTATTTCTATTTCACAGAATTTACTACATTATAATTGTTCGCGCCAATTAAGTCATTTCACCTCCCTCCCCTTCACCCTCCCTCTCTTCCCCGCAAGCGCACTATTACATAATATGGATCAGGAAGATCTATCAACTCAGTCTGCCTTCGTCCCGCCGCCGACGCGCACGCCGCCGACGCGTATGCAAGTCCTCTAGTGACAACCGCACCGCAAGCCACCTAACACGTGGTCATCAGACTCGCCGCATCGCCACCATCACCGCTGTTAATAGTTTAGTGATTAATAGGTACCTATAATAGTGAGAGTGAAGGACAACACCAGTTCCCGGGCAAGAGAAGATCGATGAAGACTTCAGCAGCACACGAGCATACCATCTGCTCCAGCCCCTGTGATAAGGTTAGTGCACTTGCTCCCTTTATCAATCCTTCTCGTTTTCCACCATTAATTCAAACCGCAACTTACAGTCCACAATTCCTACATCCCGCAGGGGGGGACCACCCTCCTTTCCACCCTTTATTCCACCACCATTTTTGGTCATATCGAACCGGAGGTCCCACCCCTTTATCCTACAAATCTGGTCCTTGTCGATCCGGATTCCCTCCAATTTCTTTGGTCCAGTCGAGCCCGATTTCGAGCCAATAGTTTGGTCAAATCACCCGGGTTAAATATTTAATCTCATAAATACGCATATGTATGTACTTCATGTAATATATTATAAGTGCCTATTCATATTTATTTTCGCAAATAAGTATTATATCTACGATTATTTTATATCCCGCATATTAATAACGCACCGCTCACGTAGGTTTAATATTCTTTTTACAAAACACACCGCACCATCCGCTATTTATTTTTGCAAATAAGTATTATATCTACGATTATTTTATATCCCGCATATTAATAACGCACCGCTCACGTAGGTATATTATTATTTTTGCAAAGCGCATTCGCACCATTCGCACCATTATTTACCTATATTTGTAATCGAAATTACACCTCATAGGTACGCATTCTATTTTTCATTAATTGAAGTCCGCCATATTTGTGGTTGCCGGAGCCGACGCGACCGGCGATCGTTGTTTCGCTAGTAACTACCTACGTATTCATTCATTACGCCATACATAAGTTTTATAATCTTAACTGTTTTAACTGATTTATCTTGTTCACGACAAAATGTCTACTAAAGGCAAAATTGAATCTGAAACGCTTTCAAATGACGAAATTAGATTGAAAATATTAATTGCAAAACGAAATTCTATTTACGAACGTTTACAACAAATTTATGATTTATCTATAAGTGCATTAAGTTCGTCAGACGAACAGGACACATTTCTTGACACGGCATCTGACCTTGAATACTTGCGTACTGAGTTCAAGGACACGTTAGAATCTTATAATGTTACAAATTTAAAATTAAATCCAAACGCGCAAGTCGATTTCGGATCGTGGAAATCTTTTCATGATCTATATAGTCGTATTAAAAGTCAAGTGTCCAAATTAAACGCTCCATCTTCATCTTCAAGTAAATCACAGAATAGTTTACCTACAAAAATTATACCATCGCTTCCGCCCATAGAATTACTTTCTTTTAATGGTGACATACGACACTGGTCTATGTTCTACCAACAATTTAAAACATTAGTTCATGATAATCAGCAATTAACAGATGCTGAACGCGTTTATTATCTTGTTAGTAAACTTAGTGATAAGGCATTATCAATCTGCTCAGGCTTAATGCCTACAGCTGAAAACTATTCTGTGATATGGAACGCGCTCATACGTAGATATAACGACGAGCGTGCGCTCGCGACTACCTACGTCAGTCAGCTGTTAGAACTGAAGAACGTAAACACTAACACATCCGCTGGTTATCAAATATTTATGGATAAATTTGATGCTTCTATTAATGCTCTTAAGCAACTTAATATTGATGACATATCTGATTTTCTATTTCTAAATATCGCGCTTAGAAAATTAGATAACGATACCGTAAAGTCGTTCGAAATGTCATGTCGCAACGTAAACATACCGAAATATTCCGCTTTGGTTCAGTTTTTACATGACCAGAATAGGGCTTTATGCCATACAATAAATACTTCGCATACGTCTAACAACCATAAAATTAAAGGTAATTTTGTTCCCGCTCCCGCTAAAAATATAAGCAAAACTTTTATTAATACAGATTCGTCCCGGTCATGTATTTTCTGTAAATCGGGTGATCACGAACACCTATTTGTCTGTCCGCATTTTTTAAAAATAAATGCACAGGACAGGTACAATTTTGTAAAACGAAATAAATGTTGCACTAATTGTTTAAGTAATAAACACGCCACTCCTTTTTGTAAGTCACAGCGTAGATGTAGGTATTGCTCCCGCTCGCACCATACGCTACTTCATTTTGTTAGTAGTAGGAATAAGGTCGATCAGCCTTCGGTAGAACAAGGTCCAGGAGAAAAAAATGCATCCACGTCATGTAACGTTTCGCGCGATTGTGGTAATGCGCCGCACCGCACTACATTATTGGGAACTGCGAAGATTAAAGTTTGTACTAAATACGGACACCAATATTTGTTGCGTTGTTTAGTGGACCCTGGCTCGCAATGCGATTACATCACGAAACAGTGTTGCAAACGTTTATACCTACCGATCTCAAATAAAACACCAGTTAAAGAGGCGCAAGGAATCGGTGGAATATCGCAGAAGATTTTAGGTGTTACTTCTTTGCAGTTTAGCTCCCGCTTTGATGAAAATAAACTTTATCATATTGAACCGTTAGTCGTTCCCACTATAACTGGACAATTACCCGAGTCGTTAATAGACGTTTCGAAAATTAATTATATAAATAATTTACGTTTAGCTGACGATCAATTCCATACACCAGGTGACATTGACGTTTTATTAGGGGTTAACACTTATTTACAAATTTTGTTAACTGATAAAATAATTAATTCGCAATCGCCGAGTGCCATAGAAACGTCACTAGGATACATAATAATGGGAGACGCAGATATCGACTTTCCTACATGCATGCCGCGTTCTTTAGTTTCTTATCCTACTCGTATTGATAATAGTCAAACGTCGCTCACGCATTTACTCGAAAAATTTTGGAAGTTAGAGGAGCTGCCGCAAAAAACTTATTTGAGTCCTGATGAACAGGAATGTGAGAATATTTATACTTCCACTACTCGTCGCAGTTTGAACGGACGATGTGTTGTCGCCCTGCCCTTCAAGGACACGCCTGATAAGTTAGGTGATTCTTTTATAACCGCTAAAAAACGCTTCTCGCTCCTAGAGAGACGTTTTTAATAAATGTCCCGATCTTCGCTCCCGCTACAATGACGTCATTCAATAATACATCAACAAGGGTTTTTTATCATTGGTTGTTTCGAATAATTTTACGGAACCTTGCTTTTATCTCCCGCACCACCCTGTCATACGTAATGATAAAAGTACAACTAAATTGCGAATAGTACTCGACGCAAGCGCTAAGTCAGACAATGACATTTCATTAAATGATATTTTACATAGTGGGCAAAATTTACAGTCTGATATTTTTAATATTTTAATAAACGTACGAGTTTATCGCATCGCCTTTTTTGCCGACGTTAGACAAATGTATTTATGCATTGAAGTACAAAAATCGCACCGCGCGTTTCAACGCATTCTTTATCGCTTTTCTAATGAGGAAGACATACAAACATACGAATTTAATCGTGTGACTTTTGGTTTACGCTCTTCGCCTTTTCTTGCGCTACGCACATTACGTCAGTTGGCTTCCGAGGAGAGGGAGTCCTATCCTCTGGCTGCTTCGGTGGTCGAGCGAGATATTTATATGGACGATATTGCGTCCTGCGCGCCCTGCGTCAACAGCGCCGTTGACGTAGCCACTGAACTAATTCAAATGTTTCAGCGTGGAGGATTTGAATTGGTTAAGTGGACTAGTAACAGTTCAGAGCTTTTACAGCACATCCCCGCAACGCACCGTCAGCTTGACGAGGTCTCATTCGACGACCAAATTATTTTTAAAATATTGGATCTTCGTTGGCACCCCGCAACTGATTGTTTTTCTTTTCTAGTTTCGCCGCCGCCGCTCGCTTGTACCAAGCGTTCTATTTTATCCGCAACCGCTCGCTTGTATGATGTTCTGGGGCTCGTGGGTCCAGTAATTCTTTTCTCTAAGCTTCTCATTAAAACCTTATGGGTTCTCAAACTTGACTGGGACCAGGCTCCGCCCGCTCACGTTGTCACTGCATGGCAACAATATATTTCAGAGTTACCTTTGATATCGAAATTAAGGTTTCCTCGCCATATGGGTATAAATAAAAATTCCCAAGTCTCGCTATTCGCGTTCGTCGACGCCAGTGAAAAGGCGTATGGCTGCGTGATTTATTCGCACATCGTTAATGATGATGACTCACTAGTGATAACGCTACTAATTTTATTGCTTCGCGTTCATACTTGAAGGAACTTCATTCCTTTTTACGTTCAGACGAATATTACAAAGTATTTAATCAGGTCCTTTCTGATAACCGCATCACATGGAAACTTAACCCTCCAAACGCTCCGCATTTTGGTGGGCTTTGGGAGTCAAATATAAAAATAGTAAAGTATCATTTATTTCGCGTCATAGGTAAGCAAATCCTCACGTACGAGGAATTGCTTACTGTCCTCACTCAGGTCGAACGCATATTAAATTCACGACCGCTTTACGTGTTAAGTAGCGATCCGGCGGAACCTACTGCACTTACGCCCGCGCATTTCCTCGCTGTTAATCCACTTGGATGTTTACCCGCCGCTGATCTTAGTAAGGAACGCATTAATCTTTTATCACGTTTTTCATTACTTGATTCGATAGTTCAGTCATTCTGGAAGCGCTTCAGATCAGAATACTTACATACACTACAAGCAAGAGAAAAGTGGAATAAACATTCTATTAATTCCATTTCTGTAGGAACCGTTGTTCTTATCGATATGGATAACGCTCCGCCTCTTCAGTGGCCGCTAGGCGTCGTCACTGAACTGTTTCCTGGTAGGGATGGTGTGGTGCGCGTTGCACAAGTGAAGACTAAGAGCTCCACTTTGCAGCGGCCCATTGTTAGACTTTGCCCTCTACCAACACAATAATATTGTAGTTTATATTTTATAAGTTATAGTTTAAGTATAAATTCTCATCCCGCTATTATAATATTTTTATTAATTTACTAATTATATTCATCGCATCGCCTCTGTTCACCGCATATATAGTTTTTTCTATATGATATTAACTCCGCTGTATATATTTATGTTTATTTTTTTTAATTCGCTATTTGAGGAGACCTCAAGGCCGGGGGGATGTTCGCGCCAATTAAGTCATTTCACCTCCCTCCCCTTCACCCTCCCTCTCTTCCCCGCAAGCGCACTATTACATAATATGGATCAGGAAGATCTATCAACTCAGTCTGCCTTCGTCCCGCCGCCGACGCGCACGCCGCCGACGCGTATGCAAGTCCTCTAGTGACAACCGCACCGCAAGCCACCTAACACGTGGTCATCAGACTCGCCGCATCGCCACCATCACCGCTGTTAATAGTTTAGTGATTAATAGGTACCTATAATAGTGAGAGTGAAGGACAACACCAGTTCCCGGGCAAGAGAAGATCGATGAAGACTTCAGCAGCACACGAGCATACCATCTGCTCCAGCCCCTGTGATAAGGTTAGTGCACTTGCTCCCTTTATCAATCCTTCTCGTTTTCCACCATTAATTCAAACCGCAACTTACAGTCCACAATTCCTACATCCCGCAGGGGGGGACCACCCTCCTTTCCACCCTTTATTCCACCACCGTTTTTGGTCATATCGAACCGGAGGTCCCACCCCTTTATCCTACAAATCTGGTCCTTGTCGATCCGGATTCCCTCCAATAATGATGTTCAAGAATTTTATATAATTACGGTTCATTGCAAATTAGCAGATATTTGCAACTTTGAAATATTACTTTATATGTATATTATTACTATCTGACCCCGCGATCTCCGTACTGCGTTTAAAAGTTTGGGGTGGGCCACCCTTATGACTTAGGCGTATAAAAAATAGATAGTAGCCGATTCTCAGACATACCCGATATGCACACAAAATTTCATGAGAATCGGTCGAGCCGTTTCGGAGGAGTATGTAACTAACATTGTGTCACGAGAATTTTAAGATTTAAATCGTATTTTTATACATATTAAGCATTCTGCATCAACACATAACACATGTGTTTATCAATATACATTACTGATATTGATTTCTATATTTGTAACTAGAAATGAGTTGTTTCAATCTTGGCTAGGTATTGTACACCATTTCAAAAATTCGAGAAAAAACTCAAGACTTCGAAAAAAATACATAAAATTTGTTAAAACATGTACTTTTTCGGTACAAAACCAATTTAATTCAACTATTTTCAACATTTTTCAATATGGCGGAACAACTGATTTCACTGTTAACTGTTTGTCACAGATTAATAATTTCAATTGTCAAAATGACATATTACCGCCATTATGTTTTTCTAGTATTTTGTGTTGCAATTCTTACTTGATATTCTTGTTTTGTACCAAAAATCCCAGTCGTTTATAACAAAACGCTTAATATAAAACAGCTCTATACTATATTTGCAATTTATTAATACGGTGTACAAATACCTGGCCAAAGGTCCATACATTTTGAAACATCTCCTTTCTGTTCTTTATTTACAATAAATATATTATTACCTTAGAACATCAAAGTTACTGACTCACCCTTCAGGAGAGACGGCATAGCGCCTCGCTTCGATACATAATTTTTGTGCCAAATCTGGTGCGGGGAAACAAAAGGATTAGGTTTTCAAATAGGTTAGTATGTTTGTTTTCTATGCTTTTATTTTCCGCTTTCTTCTTAAGGGCATGCATCAATGCGAAATACCTAATCACAAGCCACGCCTCTAGCCTGCGGTGGGGTGATGCTCCCCTTGCGGGGATTCGCCATCTATCGGTGACTTTAAGTAAAAATAAGTTGATTTCTAAATTACGAGCCAGCGTCACCTAGCGGAACAACGAAGAAGCTCTGATACAACGAAGAAGCTCAAATAACTGTCTTGCAACAATGTCATTTAGTAACAAAATTTTGAACAAATACGTACCTATAATATATTATATAAGCAACGCGGAGACTTGACTTCTGTCCGCGATTCCGTCCATGTGGATTTCAAATTTGTGGCAGTTGTTTTATTATCCTTAGGTACACTTTCCCGGTATAAATAAAATCCTAAATGTTGAGCCGGCTAATTATGAAGCTGCATACCAAATTTCAAGAAATCGGTTTAGTAGCTTTTGCGTGATGCGCGCACAGGCAAACAATTTGAAAAATTTAGTAATTCGTCACCTTTGCTGATATTTATTATAAGCAGAGCTTCAAATACCGCTATAAAATTATAACGTTATTAACTCCTTGTGCCCGTATCGTTATAAAAAACAAAACTTTTTTCAACTAAACGTTATTTGCACATCATAATAACGCTATATCAGTAAACGCTATTTAGAAAATAACGATATAAATAACGTTATAACCGACTGCTGAGTGCGAAGTTGTCAAACTGTGCATTCTTCTAGGTATATGTTTTGTTGAGCGGCGGATAAACAAAAAGTACACAGTAACTAATTTATTGTATTGGGTGTGCTTTATTGTAATTTATAATGTTTTACGTTTCTTTATTCAATACACTCCTATTTCATATCGCCTTCTTGTCATCGAACCAGATGGTGATAACTGATAAGTGACAATTTAACATGGATTTATTTTCTTACTTATGTCAGTACTATAAGGCTTAAAATAGATAAAAATAATACGTATATATTAGAATACTTGTATACATCTATCCCTTTCGCACCTGAGTAACACGATCGTGAGTTACGAAGTTAAAAAATTCTAAAACCGCGCGAAATCTGTTTTGTCGAACGAAACCGAGATCGCTTGATCGTGAGTTTATTAAACTAACCAATCAGGAATCGTTTTCGGCTCAACACAGCTTAGTTACCACGTGCAGGCTGAAAAGAAGGCGGCGTACGCGGGTCCTCAAACAAGCCTTACTAAATATTACTGTTTTATTTTTATTTTTCTAGGTATTTCAATTATATTTTAATTTTGTTTAATATTTTAAACGTTATACTAATATACAAAAGAAAAAAATTAACCATTAAACAACTAAACTCGGAGTTATGGCTTTGAAAATTAGTAACAGTACGATCGTGAGCTCTGGGTTGCAATTGTACTTACGCACGATAGTGATTATATTTTATTTTTACTTAAAGGGGGTGTAAAAGATGACAGAACTTAAAGGTTCAGCCGGGGTGGTACCACAGCTGTACCCCCCTTTTTGCCGTAAAGCAATTCTATTGTGTTTCGGTGGAAAGGTGCAGTTGCCGGCCAGACTTATGTATTTCAGGCGACTATCTGCCTCTGGAGTAGCAGCGTAACCGCTTACGATTTCAGGCAAAATCCGCCTTGCTTGAACGAGTGTGCAGCTGTTCATGGCCTGCAGTGACCATTTTACAATACATGGCCTGCATGCCTACTTCATTAGAATAAAAATAAAAATAAGAAGAATTGTTTCCTAATTCGTTAGTTTAATTTTAAAGTTACCATTAATAGACGAACTCTTGTTAAGCCTGCTTGAAATTGTTCTGACTTAGAACTAGACAGCCTTAATGAGGAATGCCGGGTTTTGAAAATTCTCAATTATCATCAACAAACTACGCCCTGTGGGCCTTGAAAAATCTTCTGTCACCTCTAGCGAAGGGCTTACTTACTTTTTTATATAAATAAACTGAACAAAAAGGCGACGGTGGTGATGTTAAGAGATCACCGTCATCTATGGACACGGGCAACCCCAGGAAAGCCACCCGAGCATTGCCGGCTTTGAAGGAGAACCTTTTTTTACAGCTTTCTTGAGGAACCTCATGTTATAGTCTACTGGGAATGCCTCAACTGGAAGGTTGTCCCATAACCTACATCTACGTGGAGGACCGCCACGAGTCCAGGTGCTGGTGGAAATTTAATCTTCGTCTGGTGGTATAATCATGGAATGGTGATGTAGGCATGAGTTTGAAAAGTTCCTCGGAGCACTCACAATAGTAAAGTCGGTAGAACACGCAGAGCGAGCCTATGTCTCTTCGCAAGCTGAGTGGTTCTAGCCTGTCAGTCAATTTTGGGTCGTTGACGATTCGGACTGCGCGTTACACCAAGGCATCAATTTGAAAAATTCCTCGGAGCACACCATTTTATCCTAACAATCCTGCTTTTTCCAATTATCTTGGGTTAGGACCTGCCGTAGTTCTTCGCCTTATCCAGAGTGTTCCTGTGTTTCTTAAGCTGTGTTTTTAGACAGATAATTCACTTCTATTCCTTTATTGGACAAATTTAAGAGACGTAGATATCATGGAACAGATCCGATCATGGTAAATCGCATTGCAGAGAGGCAACAGTTAAGTGTGAAAGATGACAAAAAATGCGAGGAAGAGACATTGACCGCAGAGTATCCAACGACATAGTTTTAGTCAAATGGAAAGAAAATGGAACGGGAACAGATAAAGTCCAACGTTAGGAGAAAAAGGAAAAATGCTGCATTGATGTTGATGCTCCTAAAATTATTACATCCTACAATGCATTCATGGGTGGAGTCGATGTCTTGGACCAATCAATGTAGTATTATAGGACATACATGAAAGTAAGTGGACATTGAAAGTAATATTCCACTTTATGGACCTTTTTTTGTTGGAGAGGGAAACCTTCAAAAGGTACCTTGCACCTTGGGAGATGGTACCGGGTTATGTGGGATTTGACCGCACTAAAACCCCTTCGGTGGCCTGCTTCTGCGCTTGGGGAGGACTCTGGGATCTCCAGTGGAAGGCACCGGTGTCTTCCACGCGCGGCGCCCAGAATGGGCCCATCTTCTGAAGAGCAGATGTGCTCTCCTGCACCTTCCAATGCTTATGGCGACATGCGGCCTTGCACACACCACCGTCCTTCCCGGGGCTGCTGGCTGGACGGATCGAGCTTCCACTCCCACCTATAACCCTTCAATAGGGAAAAGATATGACAGGTATGACCATATGTCGACGAATAATGCCTTAATTATGAATATTTAGCTTCAATAACTATGAAGTCACTATCGTGCGTTGGTAGAGTAGTGACCCGAAACTAACGTCCGTGATATGTGCTTTAAAGTAATTCGGTAATTACAAGATTTTTTAAATTATTTTTTTCATGAAATAGGCCACCTACTTTCAAATAAATGATAAGTATTTATTTGATCGAATAGAAAAAAAATCTCAGGTCTGAAAGGGCTATAATAAGTACGTATTTACGCGCGGGGATAACTTTTGACTCAATTTTGTATGGAACTTTGCATCTTTTATTAATGTCCCACTGTTGGGCACAGGTCTTCTTCTCACAAGTGAGAGGGATTTAGGCCATAGTCCACCACGCTGGCCAGATGCGGATTGGTGGACGTCATGCTTTCGAGAAATTATGAATTTCTCTCAGGCATGCACGGCGATGGAGAGCATCGTAATCAATTAAATATCGCGATATTTTCCATCACCGTGGAGCAGCGATAAATGCGCACATTACAAATTCCTGTGTCAGAGGTCGCGCCGAGGATTTGAACCCGGGATCGGTCGCGTCGAAGACCGCGGTTTTTTACCACTCGGCCATCGCTGCTCTGCATTTCATCGTGCTGATTTGCATCTACCACTAGTATAATATTATAATCGATGAACCCAGGTATACCTTCATACTTTACCTACCTTGCCGAGTAATACCCGTTGAGCTGAGTTAGGCACTCAGCTCAAAGAGGATATAAATTATTCTTACTAAATATTGACATTGGAGCAGCGTGGAGTAAGCTAAGGCCTCCCTAGTAATGGGAAGAGTACCGTGCCGTATTGGAATTACAGTGTAATCCTTATATTGTTTTCTTCATAGAAATATTGTTTGAATATTGTTTTCTTCATAGAAAACAATATACTAGATTAATTCTTCATAGAAAACAATATACTAGATCATTCCAGTATCTAATTTTCGCGGTCGACTAGTACTATAGTTTAGTATATTTAGTATATGATGTACTTTACTAACCTAGAAATTATTAAAAACTTGCTATAATTTAGAGATTTATTGAACATAATATGAGTGGTACAAAAATATAATATTCGTAATCGACTACAATCATGCGCGGTCCCAGGGGGGGTTCACAGGGGACATGACCCCTACCAAAATCCATCAGTCATGCGTAGATGGAAGGCGAAACAAGCCAATTTGGGACACCTCTTCCCCCAATCTTCATAGTGACCCCCCCCCCCCCAAACTACAATCCATACTTATAATAAAATCGTAGACAATCTGATTCTGAACAATAAATGTTTTTAGAAAATTCTTTAATAAAGAAGAACTACTAAGAACTTTAATCTAGAGAATAGTGCGTAGGCAAGAGTGTAGTGCAGTGAAGGCTGTAACTTCGAGAGACTAATAAGGTCTGAATTGCAGCTGGACCGCACCGTTGTATCGCACACTCGGTTTGTCATCGTCGTAACGTTAAAGAGTAACAAACATCCATACTTACAAACTTTCGCGTTTATAATCTTAGTAGGAAGTTGGATATAGTCATATTTTGGACAATTCGCACAATATCTATATAAATTGTAGCCTATGTGTTATTCTGATGTATCAGCTATATCATTATAAAGTTTCATTAAAATCCATTCAGCAGTTTTTATGTTAAAGTGTAACAAACATCCATACTTACAAACTTTCACGTTTATAATATTAGTAGGAAGTAGGATATCGTCATATTTTGGACAATTCACATAATATCTATATAAATACAGTCCGCTTTGCACGCTCGGCTAGGTTATGGGACAACCTTCCAGCTGAGGCATTCCCAATGGACTATAACATGGGGTTCTTCAAGAAAGCTGTAAAAAAAGCTCTCCTCAAAAGCCGGCAATGCTCGGGTGGCTCCCCTGGGGTTGCTCGTGTCCATAGGCGACGGTTATCGCTTAACACCACGCGGCCCGTCTGCCTTTAAGTTCGGTTTACATATAAAAAAAAAATAAAAAAAAATCGATTGTAGTTTTAGGCGGGACCTGAAAAGACATATTGCGCTCTTGTTTTATTTTAATTTTCTTGATGTATTTTGAATCATATTGGATAAAGTTGATAGATTTGGTTCGATATAGGTTAATTAATAATTACACAAGTATTGTGAAATAAAATAACAGTGCGTAAAATGGTTTTTCAGCTTGCCTCCAAATCTCTATCTGACACGTTCGGGTCTATACCCGAGCGAGTTGACTTGAATATCTTACTGAATTTCTGAAGACTGGCTTGACGTCATTTTTAATAATATGTCATCCTATTCAACGAAACAACAAAATCTGAATATACACTGGCAAATAAGAAATAAAATAACGATATTATAACGTTATTTTATTTCGATTTCGATATTCTATAACGCTATTCTTTTGATACCGTTATTCACCTATAACGTTATATAACATTATATTTTGATATTTTTTATAACGTTATGAAGCTCTGATTGTAAGTACTTACCTACAGTACTTAAAAATTGCAAAAAATACAAATGTACAGTTTCGACTATTCTACGATTGTACAGTGGGCCGCAGCTCATATTATGTAAAATTATAAATAAAGTAAAAAAATCGATAATTAAAATAAATTCACAATTTTGTTCACTTTATTAATGAATCAGAAACGGAAAAACGTTTTCACTGTAAAAAATATATTTGTGGTTGAGGACTAATTTTACAAAAACTATACAAGTGGGAATCGAACCCAGAACACTCATACGTAATACACGAGACTTTATTATGAGCTACGCTCACTACTTTACTAATTGTGAAATAAAGGATATGTTGTGGCTACAAATTACGTAGGTAAGGATTTCTCGCTGTCGTCAGTCTATCTATCGACTCAGTCTAATTTCTCTATGACTCAGTCGATATAGATAGGGGGAAGGGGCAGTGTAATTGTAGGTTTTTATTTATGAAACAAAATTGATTACGGTGTAAAAAATAAACACCTAAAGTATATATAAAATGAATCATAGCTTTGTACCTAGGTTACTTACGTACTTTTATTTTGTTCATGTAGACTTTTTTCGGCCGTAAGAATTTCAAATATTTATGTTTTCAGTCTGTCTTTTTATAAGCTTTTTTATTGTAAAAAATATTTGTAATTTTAAAATAGTAAAAAAATATAAATTTATATAATATAAAAAACATATGCTACGCTGGGGATCGAACCCGAGTCGTATTGCAAACGTGAGTAAAACAAGACTTCAAAAACTGGACTACAGACGCTAGCAGTGTAATTGTAGGTTTTTATTTATGAAACAAAATTGATTACGGTGTAAAAAATAAACACCTAAAGTATATATAAAATGAATCATAGCTTTGTACCTAGGTTACTTACGTACTTTTATTTTGTTCATGTAGACTTTTTTCGGCCGTAAGAATTTCAAATATTTATGTTTTCAGTCTGTCTTTTTATAAGCTTTTTATTGTAAAAAATATTTGTAATTTTAAAATAGTAAAAAAATATAAATTTATATAATATAAAAAACATATGCTACGCTGGGGATCGAACCCGAGTCGTATTGCAAACGTGAGTAAAACAAGACTTCAAAAACTGGACTACAGACGCTACTTTCCAAATCGTGAAATAAGGACCAAGACTTGGTCTGACTACCGAGTAACCTAAATATTCTTTGCTCATAAATAGACAGCTAGCCTAAAATAAAATATATTACGAATAAAATTATTGTAAATCGATTACAGGGGTATTGTTTCTAACTAAATACAAGTGCAAGAGTTCTACTTACCTTTTTTATTTATTTTTTTATTTACCTTTCTTCTTCGTAAATATTTCCGTTTTGATAATTTATTTTTACTTTTATTTCCCATTTTCTAAACTTTAAAATTACCTAATTCTTACTAAAAATAATAACTTATACCTAATACTTACTTACTAAGAAAAAAATATATATTTTCAAAAACTAAACAAAATTAAATATATTTTGAAATTTTCGTATTTCGCGGGCGATTCGGGCATAAGTAAGTACGCGTCCATCGTTGACAGTGGTCACGGGTGGTATGGGAGTGGCGAAGAGAGTGATGGCATGCGTTACTTCAGCGCTCGCGAGGAAAAGAAAGCATCATCTTATTTTGAATGTCGTAAGCGCCAAATCGAAAAACATTTTTCGTTAAAAAACTAAAACAAAACATAGAAAACTGTTTGCATAGAAAGCTTTATAGTAACATTAGCTTGTTGTAAAAAAATAATGATAAATATATTCAAACTCGTTTTGACATAAAATGATAAAAATTGAAAATATTGACCTAATTTTGAAAAATAATTCTATCGAGAAAATTTTATGGCATCGTGTTTTCAGTTGCATAAAAATTTAGTAAATATAATGAAAATTCAGATTATGTAAAAACTATTCTCCAGTCGTTTCTACAAAATGAAACATATTCAATTACAATACCCCTTTTTTATTGATGCATGCCCTTAATTACTATTTTAATCTATCTTTCTTTCACCAGCCATGTTACTTAATTACAGTTAATTGCCATTTTCTTCCAAATTCTATCATCTCGTAAAACCCAATTTCGAAACTTCGGTCAACCGCGTTGGGAGTTTTTAATTACTTCCTGGTTCTTTGACGTTATAGAAAGTGGGTTGCTGTTTTGTTAATTATTTTAAACTACCTCAAAGTAGGCTCATTAACAAGTATTTAACATGGCAGCAACCCTTTTGCGTCCCACTGCTGGGCACGGGTCTCTCCCCCTTATTGGGTAGGCCTGGAGCTTACTCCACCACGCTGCTCCAATGCGGGTTGGTGGAGATGCGGGTTAGTGGCCAACCCGCTGTCGGATGTTTTCAAACCGCCCATAAGGCCTCCGACAAGGTTTAACGACTGTTATCTATCGACAACAACCGGGACCGACGGCTTAACGTGCCCTCCGAAGCACGGAAACGCGCATGAATTTTTTTGCCACTAGCGGTCACCCATCTCCTCATCACCATTTAACATACCAACTCCTTACTGATTGCAAAAATTAAAATGTAAATTTTTGTCCACAGAAAGCTCCAATGTGTGTAAATTGGGAAGCGCTCAGTATAAAAGCGTCATCCAGACATTAATTTAACTTTTAGTTGAAAACCTTACAGTTAAAACCTAAGACTTCAATATCATCAATGTTAAAACCATTGTTAAAAATATCATTTGCAGTTATAATGTTTATGTTGAAATTTGAATAGCAGTATCAGACATTGAACCATCGATTTTGATGATGACGTCTTTGTATTATTTATTTTCTTATTTATACCTCTGTGCTGATATTCATTTTAAATAGATTTAGAGCTACCTTTTTTACCGAATCACCACAGAAATCAAAAAGGTACCTATCCCAGAAATACCAATAACTCTATATTCATATCCTATTATACCGCAAATTGTAAGTATATCTTTATTTTTTACTGTTCACTCAACGTTAAAATGAATACCCATTGTAAAATTTTACAGTACATCAGGTTGTCAGACCAACTGCTAGAGGATAAATTAAATTCTGAACACAAAAATACCAAGGAAATATTTTGGTGGACGTGATGAGCAATTCGGGGCTAATTCTCTTGGAGACCCCACTGTAAGGACATCAGGAGAGACACTTTGTCTGGATTCAAAATTTCATTAAAATTGGTTCAGTAGTTTAAGCGAGAAAGCGTAACAGACAGACATACAGAGTTGCTTTTGAATTCATATAATATTAATATATTTCGAATTTGGGCAAGTAATGTCGATAGATCAGTTACTAAAAATCAATAAAATAGTAAGTACCTTGTCATATAAGTCAACATTCGTAATAGATTTGAGATATTTATACATAGGGTTTCTGCTACCTTTTTGTTCAGAAATCTCTAAAATATATGACGGACATTTAAGAAAGTTTTAAACATGCTAATGGATATTTATTTTTGTACCGATTTTAATACATTAATGTAATTTCTATGTAATTAAGTTAACTCACAGTTTGCTAAACATAATTTCATTAATTCTTCTTCACTTTCAAATGTATTGAATAATAAAGCAATGTTCTAAACGCTAACTTAACTAAAACAATTATTATCACTAATGACACTACAAAACCAGATAAAACTACCAGCACTAATTCCAACTCCAAATACTCAGCCCAAGAGATGCCCGCAGCAGGTGACCGCAACTGCCGTGCGCCGCCATGGCGTAGTACGTACTCTAAGCACCAGATGGCGCGATCCAGTGGTTTGAGTGGCTGGTCATGTATTGCTCTTCTTAGCTGGACAATATTGTCTTTGTAACTGAAAGACAATTATACTTTAATGAGAAATTGCAATTCAGCTAAATTAGCGAACACCATATTCTGTGAGCAATTCGCGTTCGTCAAAGAGGTGTTATAACGTGCCGCCCAATTGCCCATATACAAGTACAAACGGGTGCATCGTCTATAAGCCGCTTTGAAAGTATATATGGTTTCAGGGTCATTGTTTAGATTTATTGACACCCATCCTTTATATGACCGTAGAGTATACAATCCGACAGCAACATATACATACCCACATACATCAATTCGTCAAAAAGGAAAAAAAATGTTTCAACCCTTTTGATTTCCCACTGCTGCGCACAAGTCTCAAAATCGAGAGAGATGTAGGCCATAGTCCACTACGCTTGCGATGTGCATATTGATGGACGTTTAGGAACATACGTGACCTAAACAATATTGTAAAAACAGAATCTATTGTTGAACAAAATAGTGAAACCATTGAGTTTTGAGAGAACCAATTACTCGGTAACTCAAATTAAATAGTCAAATTCACTAGGTAAATCGACTTGGTATCAGAAACGTATTAAAATATGATGTTGTCAATCCTTACGATATTTAAAAGGCAAATTTTGAGGCATGATATGTTTAACAACGATTACACGACCGAGAATTAAAACAGGGACAACCAGCATAAGAATCCGAGGTGAACAGTATGTTGAACTTAAAACCATTGATCAAAGTAATACATTCAACGAAAAGAAAAGAAAAGAAAAATGATTTTTTTGCGCAAATATGGGTATTACAGAAGTTGTTTTATATATTTAAGTCCGCCATATTTTGCCGCACCTTAGTAAGGTAAGCAAATATTGATACAAAATTACACTTAAATCTACCTAATATTATTTATTTATTAATCCCATATCTTGCGTTTTTTTTATTTTGTAGTTATGAATTTATTTATACGGTGTTTTTCACACGTCGTCGGCTTTGGGCACCCATTTCACTGGGTTTTTATACGCTGAGAGGAAAAAAATCCTGCGGAAAAAAAACCTCCCAGGTTTTGGTTCCGTAATCCCATAATTCCTCATGAAGTAAATTGTCATCGTTTAGAAATTCAGAAGCCGAAATAAAAATAATCGTTTGATAATACTTACGTTCTATCTTTCAAAACTGTGTAAATGGCATCTTTCAAAAGATCTTCGGTCATAGCCTCTAGATCAAGCTTCACTCCAATTTTATGGAGAACGTATAGTTCAGTGTTGTACCACTGGTCGCCTAGCATAGGTATTCCAACTAGAGGCACTCCAGCAGTCATAGCCTCGTCTGTTGACTGTAGACCGCCCTGGGTGATGAAGAGTTTTATATTCGGATGCCCTGAAAAAAAAATAAACACATTTTTTTTTATTCTAATTTTCGTACTAAATATACTTATATGTTTGCACGTTTTTAATATAAAAATAATATTTGTCCTAAATACGTTACTAAGGCAGAATAAAAGCAAAAAACTTACGAAGTAAATCCGATTGAGGGAACCATTTCGATATCTTAACGTTGTTTGGTCTTCCTTCTAGTTCATCTAGATCCCATTTCCATAAAACATTGTAAGGCAGGGAAGCAAAAACTTTGAGTATAATTCTTACTTTCTCTCGAGGCAGTGTCGATGGTTTCACGTTGGTGCCAAGACTCATATAAATCACTCCATATGTGGAAGCGTCTAAATATGATTTTAATTCCTGGAAAGCAAACATTTAAAACTATTAAAAATGAATTGACAAAGTGATATATTATAATGAGTTAAACATACGTAACTGTCACATATATTTTAACGTACGTTATTTTAATTTCTTAACACTTTTTTGATGATCCGACATCAGAACTTTGGTTCCTGCATGCATCGGTCTCCAATCTCCGCGTTGGAGACAAATCGCTGCTTTAATTTGATAATGACGTATCTCAAAAAAATACTTTTTTCAGGAGCGCAGTTTAAAAAAAAAACAAAAAATTGAATTGTTTATATCTTATAATATAATAATCACAGGTCTTTGGAAATTGCTTAATAAAACTTATAATCTATCAAATTTCTTTTATTAATGAGCTGCTTAGCTCTATCAGTACAATAACAAAACATAAACTTATAAAAAACAACATGCTTCAGACATACGTCAAAAAGTTTCTGGTTTATTTATTTTCAACATTGGCATAAACTATAGTATGTCCTTAAATTTGGCAACATCTTTTCATGAACAATGACGTTATTCTAAATAGGACGAATATTTCAGCTTAGCAATATTTATATAACAGCCTATTTACTTTTGATGCATTTTTTTCTAGGAGTTGTTGTTTTTAATAATGTCACATTTACAATTACCATATTATTCTAAGGAAACTGGAAAACAAAAATAACCTATTTTTATGAGCTAATGACTTATCTTGTTTTGTATAGCTAATATTTTATCAGTCTTCAAGGTTAAAGAGATCATAATTAATATTAATTAGTAAAACTTTCTTTTACAGAACACACATAATAATAAAAAAATGCAAATATAGCTAGTGTAGCTATAACAGAAACGATGCAATTGTAAATATTTTAAAAAATAACCTCGTAACATAAAATTGACCAATACCACAATAATAAAAATAACCTTTATTTGTAGAAAAATAGTTTTCTTCTATTAAATCTCAAAATCAATTATAAAACCACAAAATTAGAACAAGAAATTAAAACGTAAAATTATTATAAAATATTAAAAAAAAAGAGTCTTAAAAAGTTTCTCAAATAGTAAAAAATAATATACTGTGTGTATAAAGAGATAGTTTTATAAATTCTCAAAAAATGAGGCGTAAAATCTAGGAATAAGTTTTTTATTTAGCAAATTAAGTAGGCCTTTTTTCTTTTTCTCGCATATCATCATTTTAGTTTTGTAAATTTTCTTTATAATAATAAATAAGAAATAATTCTATTGCTAGTGCTACTGTTTCTTGTCTTTCTAATATTTTCAACTATCACTTTCTTAAAGCTATTACTTTCGTATGCATTTTTAAATTAAAATGAGGAATTTTCTGTGTCTGCTGCTTCTACTTTTAAAACTACAATATCTGATATTTTCATAACATTCTTTTCTGTATTTTTAGAGTAATTTTTGCCTAAGGCTGTAGCTAAACTTTTAATATCTATAAAATCATCTAGAGTCAGTTCATGAACTTTATATGGTGTACCTGATTTCTTAGCATTCCTATTTATATGGATATCTGGTCTGGTATACACATAGGGCCAGATTTCAAAGTATTTTGTATTTGCCTTTCAATAACAGAATGAGCACTATCTTCTTCGTTTTGCGTGTGTCCTTTAACTAGAAATTTATGTGTTATTGTGTTAATATAATCAAAATTGTTAACTATATAAATATAAAGTGCTATTATATAATGATTTTTTGTTGTCCACAACAATTATCTTAATAAAATACCAGATCTAATTTAGATTCAAGATTTTCAGCTGTTTGTTTTAATTTTTTTCTTTTAATGTACTCTAGAACACAGCTCCAATTCAGCAGCCAAACTTTCACAGTCCAATCTCAGCAGCCCCTCTTTTTCCTTGGCCTTCATGCCAAACAAAACAAGTAACATCTTTACTTTTGTTATTGCACACAGTAAAATTATAGCAGTTCAACTTAGAAACATAATAAAAATTTGATACCTCGCCCTTGGGGCAAGTCATTGCTGCTTGGAGATCACAAACACAGACGATAGTATTATCTGCTGTGTGATTCTTATCATAATCTTTTTCTTGTCTCGATAAATTCTTCCCTTCTGAATGCTTTTCACACTTTTGCTTTAGTCTATTCTTTTCTTCTTCAATGGATTTCGTAAACGCTGTGCAATCTTCGCATTGATCCTACTTTGGTTGGAAAAATGAAATATTATTTTCATATGTAAATATATTATAAATTATAATACATATTGTAACTTGCGCTCGGTAGACCTTTAGATTGGCATTCAGCTACATAATCTCGATGCAACTCTGCTACAGTCTTACCATCATCTACTCATCAGGACCATCAGGTTCCGAGACTTGCAATATCTCTTCTGAACGAATATTCTTTATATTTATCTCCATTTTCATGTTTTTGAACATCTGAAGAGTGAGTCTATTATACACTGTGAAAAAAAATATATAAATAAAATTAAGAAAATAATAAAAGATATTGTTTTCAATATTTTATTAAAGGCTTTCACACTATGCTTTGTGTCACATAAAAAAATATTACATCGCAATTATCTTGAATAATGGCACAAATTTAAAAATTATTCAAAGAGAACACTGAAAAGCGACATATTTGGCAAAGAATGATCGTAAAAATTGCAATTTTCAAAAGGAAATAGTAATATTTTGTATTATTTCGTATAATTAGCAAGATTTTTTTAAAATACAAAATCATTTTGAAATACGTTATTTAGTTTATTTACTTACTTGTATTGATAATGTCCCAACATCAAACATCACGTTCTTAAAATAAAACAAAGCACAACTGTAGCATCGAAACTTTTTGAATATCGTCACAACAGGAAACAGGACGTTATCTAAGAAAATTATCCACAAATAAATATGAACTATTTCGTTTTATGCTTATATCCCGGAGAAAATGTGAGTGTCACCTTGCAAAAACTCAAAGCAACTGGCGTTGTGTCGATGACCCAACAAAATGGCGGTCGATGTCGACCAATCAGATAACGTCACTAACTCACGCCACCTAGCCAAATTTACACATAGAAATTTGAGTTTTATTCACATTGTAGTAAAGACTGGTTTCTGTTGAATGGTAAAGTTATCGAAAAAATGACACATTCTGTGATGTGCCACTATCAAATTAAAGCAGCGAAATGTATTTTCGTTACTCGCATTTTTAATGCTCTTTAACTCGTATTTTTAATGCTTTACAAGATACTTGATACTTTCAAATATCTGCTTGTAACGGTTGCAACGCTGCAATCTATTTTTTTGTATGGCGATCCGCCCCCCTCTATATTTTAATTTTTTTTTTCAATTTTAGATTTTTTCCTACGCTTACATACAATTACCGAGCTGGTTTTCAAATTTCATCCTTCTAGGTCATCTGGAAATAGGTTAGCTTTAGGTACTACATGTCAGTCAGTCAGTGCTAAAATTTACGACTTTTTGACCTTCATATCTTTATAACCGCTTGAGCTAGCTTCATGAAATTTGGGCGTCTAGATGTCCATATATGGATATAATTAAACACATGTAGTTTTACGTGTTTACCTTAAATAGGTTTTGAGTTAAAGAAGGGTCAAAAGTGGCACCAAGTCGTTCATGTAATATTACATTCGACTTGCGAAATATATGCTTAAATATGAAACGGATGCTAAACTTAATTATAAAAAAAATTTACAAAAAATACTTCAAAAGAAAATTATTCCAAAACAAATTATTGCACTAAAAAGTAAAAAATAATTGAGTATTCTTCTACAATTTAATAGTCAACTTACATTTTCTACTCATCAATATGTAGGTACCATTTGTGTTTACTAAAATATATAGTGTCAACCAAGGTAGGTTTGTAACTACATAAGTAGTTTTAGAGTTTGTGTCGCACACGCAACTTGACTACTCCTGTGACTTGACTGCATGAGGCGAGAGCAGAGCCGCAGCGGGAGGTAAGCTAACAAGTGAACAAGCGGTTCGATTCCAAAAATAACAATAATGGTAGGTACCTACATTATATAGTAAACACAGATAGTACCTATTGATGAGTAGAAAATGAAAGTCGACTATAAAATTGTAGAAGAAGACACAATTTTTTTTACTTTTACAAATATAAAAAAAATCTGTCGAACTGATAACCTCCTCCTTTTATGATTGAAGTCGGTTGAAAGGGAACCATAGTAGGTACACAAAATTTCCGCATTACTTTACTGACCATTCGATTTTTTCATCTTTACATAATAAAACATAGTTATACATACCTTAGGTAAAGATTTCAAAGGGTGTTGATGTATTCCACCCAAATAAATGATATTAGGAGGTACTGGACGATTAAAATCCCAAAGTGGATATAAATTGAAGAAAATCATTTCGCTATTCTTAGCCAACTCAGGAATGGAAGGAGTATCTGATCCAAACAGTTCTTTTACTGCATTGCTTTCTACTTCCAGACTGTCATAAAGCATTTTCTCAAACAAATAATTGTTGTAGAATTCATAAATTTTTTCCCATATTGTAAGATTTTGAATTCGCTGTCGTAAAGGTAATGGATAAATTGAAAAATGTGTGGGTGCTCCTAACGCTTCATACATTCCTGGTAAAGCTCCGAAAGAACTAAACTGAATCGTAGGAATCTTCAAAGCGTGAGACAGCCCCAAAGCTGTCCTAGCAAAAGCTTCAACGATTAGAAAATCGTACTTTTTCGTATCTCTAAGCACATTCTGGACTTCTGTAGTCTTAATTTGTTTCTTGAATATAAAAATAAGCTGCTCCATAGCAATTTTCACTTGAATTCTCAAATCTTTTGTTCTGCCGCTCGATGCTTCGACGAACTTTGTCCACAATTCGTAGGAAATATCGTGTACGTCAACTTCGGTAAAGTTAGCTGGGGTTTTGCCTTTGGGAAATATAGGATCAGTTGTAATAACGACAACTTCATGGCCCCGTTTAGCAAGTTCTAGCATCACAGGACGAAACACCACTTGATGACTTATTGAGGGGGTTGGAAAAACTCCTAATACCCTAGCTGTTTCACTCACAACTGCCACTGTTAATAAAACACATATCATTCCTATACACTGAGTCATTTTGGCACGACTTTACCTTGACGAGATCAAAAATGAATGCTAGGTTAAGCATATGCGAAATTAGTTATGTGCACAATACGACTATTTGGATTACCTATACTTAGATATGAACATCTTATTTATTGTAACGATTGAAGTATGACATGTACTATGACATACTGTTTTATCACATTAATAGACATTCCTAGACAGTTGGGTAACTCAGCCAAATTCTTGAAATTTCAACAAATGTGCGGATCGCTCTAGGGTTGGTATTACAAAAAGTAAAGCGTCAGGTTGAATGTAAATTTTTATTCTATGTGTGTAATTTTTATATTTTTACATGCTTTTATTAACTTGCAATGTTTGTGAATATGTACATACGTTCATGTGGGATCTTGCAACTTAATTATACGCAGATCATATCTTCACCCAATTGAGCTTAATTTTTTTTATATCCGTACGATATATCTGGACTTTATTGCAAATAGAATGTTCTTAGTATCACTGTAAATCTAAAATGGCTGCCATAGCAAAATAATATATTGCTTTATTTTTGTACATATAATATAATATGTACGTACATGTAATATAATATAATATAATTTAATTGGCAATCATAACAAATGTATTAATTTAGAATGCTCTGATCATAATTATAATAATAATGACATATTTAATTTGATTGACATCAATAAAATATTTAAAAATAATTTGTTTTTGACATTGGATAGATTTCATCTATCAAATTTTATTTATAAACAGATAGCTGCCCTGCTATCATGTTATTTAAACCTAGACTCGGCTATAAACTTAGCTATAAAAACTTCTGCTTCTATTGAGCAGATTAATGTATCGACATGTAGTAATACTTGTAGTACCTACTACTGCATTGAAAAGTTTAAATCATTATCAAAATCATTTAAATTAAATGATGAGACAATAGAGACATCAATCTCTAGCAACTGTATAAATACGTGTATATGCCCTTTGTCAAGTAATATAATAAGAAATAATAAACTTGGTGCATCAAAATATCCAAGGTCTGCTATCCAAAGAATTAGAATTAGAATTATTTTTAAAGGAATACAATATTAATATTATGTGTATTACAGAACATTGGTTGAAAGATTACCAACTTGTTTTTAACTTTGATAAGCACCAAGTCGCAAGTTCGTTCAGTAGGCAGACAGGCTTACTTGGTGGCTCGTTAATTTTTGTAAGTAAGGACCTAAAGTTTAAGGTTCGTCAAGACATCGTGAGCCTTTCTATTGAACGAACTATAGAAATAGCCTGTGTGGAGTTATTAAATTGTATTATTGTTTGTATTTATAGACCTCCAAACTCTTTGTATGATACCTTTGACTCAGTTTTAGAACAATTACTGGATAAATTGTGCAACAATACTAAAAAGAAGAAGGACATAGTTGTTTGTGGTGATTTTAATATAAATATATTGGAGGATTCAGCCCTAAGCAAAAAGTTTTTATCTGTCTTAAAATGCTGTAATCTTACTAACGTGTTTTCACAACCAACTAGGATTACACAATCCACAGCTACTTGTATAGATAATATTTTTACAGATGGGTCACCAGCGCAATCTATCTATGATAATAAACAACTTAGGCTCTGATCATTGTGGCCAATTAGTTTGCTTTAATTACAGGATGGACAGACAGGTTAGTAAGAGCAAGGTGGTCGTTCCAGTGACTAAAAAACGCATGGAGAGATTTAGATGTGCTATTGAAAATGGGTTTCGTATTCCGGCCCATAATAATGTAAATAAACATTATGGGGCATTATGTTCTCATGTACACAAAATATATAATACTGTTTTTACATCAAAAACAATCTCTCCTAAAAGCTGTAAATCATTCAGTGATTGGGCGACTTTAGGGATACATAAAAGTAGACAAAAATTATATGATCTCTATGAAGAGAGATCGTATAATCGAGACGAGTCCTTTTGTGCACACGTTAGAAACTATTCAAAATTGTTTAAGCAAGTATGTATCGCGGCCAAGTCATTGCATATTGGTAACCAAATTAAATCTAGTAAGAATAAAATTAAAACGACTTGGAACATTATTAACGCCGAGACTGGAAGAGTCAATGACCGTTATCGTGTCTATAAACTTATTGTGGACGATACCGTCATTGAATCAGACGAACTTGTAGCAAAAACATTTGAAAAATACTTTGCTGACATTCCAGTCTCGACGACTAAATCGCTTAGGTCTTCCCCTGAAGCCGCCGAATCATTGCTTAAGAAAAATGTAAGCGAATGCAAATGTAAGTTTACATTCAGGCCCGTAGACGCTAAACACATTGTAAAGATATTTAAGACTTTAGAAATTAAGAACACTACTGATCTTTGGGGTATCTCTGTAAAAATACTTAGTTCAATAATTGACTTAATAGCACCCCACTTAGCTATAATATTCAATAACTGTATTAAGAGTGGTGACTTTCCTGATCTAATGAAACATAGTAAAGTGATACCTTTATTTAAGTCGGGCAATACTTCAGATCCCTCCAACTTTAGACCAATTTCAATTCTGCCCTCAATTAGTAAAATCTTTGAGAAAATAATTTTGGAACAACTTCTAAAACACTTTACAAATAATAGACTTATCCATAAAAATCAATTCGGTTTTACGAGGGGTCGCTCAACCACAGATGCCGGAGTAGAGCTTTTTAAGACCATAGTGGATGCTTGGGAGGGGTCACGGGATGCTTTAGGTATCTTTTGTGACCTATCTAAGGCATTTGACTGTGTGCACCATGAAACATTAATCAGGAAACTCAATCACTATGGCATCAAAGAAACCGCGCTCAGGCTTCTGGAGTCTTATTTGAGTGATAGGATCCAGAGGGTTGAAGTGAACGGTAAAATGTCAAACGGGTCTGTAGTTCATTTGGGGGTCCCACAGGGCTCAATACTCGGTCCGTTCCTATTTTTAATATATATTAACGATCTGCCATATATGGTGGAGAATAATCACGAGATAGTATTGTTTGCAGATGATACTTCCTTAATTTTTAAAACTAATAGACAAACTGAAAATTATGACGATGTGAACAATGCTCTCTCTGAGGTGGTAAATTGGTTTAATGTAAATAACCTACTACTCAATAACAAAAAGACCAATTGTATTAAGTTTTCACCACCTAATGTTAAAGAAAATATTGTAAAACCACAATTGAATGACGAGGAAGTGAGCTTTGTTGATGAAGCTGTATTTCTTGGATTAACTGTTGATTCTAGGCTTCAATGGGGACCCCATATCTCTCGGTTAGCGAATAGACTAAGTTCTGCCGTCTTTGCAATTAAAAAAATAAGATCACTTACACTGCCCCCGATAATTAAAAAGACGTATCTAACAAAAAGTAAAAACGGAGAAATAAATGTTTTAACGAATGAAACGGGAAATCGTTTGCTGTCTTCGAGTGAATTAAAATATTTACATACTGGAAGTTGAAAATAATGCCCACAAAATAAGGCTTTAACTTGGTTTAGTAATAATATGAATTTATTAAATTATTATAATAAAAATAATGAAAGAACAGATTCATCTTAGCATAAAAAATAAAGAAAAATATTACATACTTAATTGAATAGGCGTAAATGGCTAGATGCGTCCTTTAAATTTCAAACACTTTTGGCTGTACTTTTATCTAGTATATGATTGTAACAGAAATGGGCGCATGTAGGTATATCCGCCTTTTTTCTTAAGAATTAGAAAGTATGTAGATAACCCTTGGCTTAGATAAAATGTTTTTAAAATTATTTAATAATCCTTTTGTCTAAGGTAGTATATCTGAAATACAGTAGGTTCGTGGTTATCTTATTTTGATAAATTATTATTATTTGTAAATGAAACACTATTTGTTAAAGTAAAGTATTTATTTTAAAATCTTTTGACCCACATAAACAAAAATTAAAAAATTAAATTGACGACCCGTGTGGCGCAAAGGTTACCATGCCAGACTGCTGATTGGAGGATCCCGAGGTCGATTCCCGGCGAGGCAGAAATTGAAATGATGAGTTTTAATTTCTGTACTTGGTCTGGGTGTTAGTGTTTCTGTCTTTGTGTGTGTCCATGGTACCCACGACACAGGGAATCCTAGTGTAGGGCTATGAGTGTGTAGCGTTATTTTAAATTTCAAATTTTATTACTATCCATAGCACAGTAAATTATAATGAAAATCAGAACTATGTTATTATTAACTTGAGCAAAGTTCAGCTTAATCAGTCTTATTATATAGATATAGATCTGTTATAATTATCTCTTATATCTTTATTGTTACAAACCGTCTTAAAAAAATAACATTCTTTGACTAATAATCATATAAAACTCTCTTCTCTTCATGGCTTATTTGGTAAGGGTATTGGTCGATAATTAAGGGGCCGTATACGAAATTTTGCTGATTTCGTTGATTTACCTGATTTAACACATGAGATTTAGCAGTTAAATTACAGTATCTCCATAAGTTTTCTTGCACATTTCATTAATAATCGAATACATTAACCACTTTTTTAGCTTGCGTCAAGAATTATAATGCGAGATTTAAGTTATTTTAAAAGATTTTAATGCCAAATTTTCATTATTAATTTGATTTATTTTTCAGAAAACGGATTGATTATGAACTATATTAATGTAAAATAAATTTTATGAAAGATTGTTTCAGTTATCTGAAATCAAATGCAATTTCAGACCCATTTTATCTCAAAATTGACTAAGTTCAAGGTTTATTAATAATATTTTATTTGTTTTTTAATAATATTTTTGTATGAGAGTGGCAAAAAGTGGCTCATACACTATGTATTTGATTTTTACAGCAATACATGGCGTTTTTTCCAGAAATATGTGATATTCTATACCTATTACAGTAAAATTTACAAAACTATCACCGGCTTCAGGTCTATTAAGCAAAATAACGAAATAAAAATTAAAAAGTGGCTCATTTAATAGTTTATTATTGAAATGATCAGTCATATTGTGCAATAAATTTTATGGAAATACTGTATTTTAACTGCAAAATCTCCTGTGTAAAATAGCTAAATCAGCGAAATCGGCAAAATTTCGTATACATACGGACTCTTAAGGGATACCGTGAAATTAGCTCCAGGTATTTTCTACAGCAGTACTATTTGTTCTTTCCGTACTTGTGGAAGCTAAAGCAAGCTTTTAGTAAGTAACTAAAGCATCGACCTTTTTCATTTTAGTTTTAACTGTAACAACAGTTATTAGTGTAAGAATGCACTAAAAATATTAAAAATACATGCAGATGCGCCTTTTTTTTCTGATTCCGGCAATGTATATAACTCAAATTTGGAAAAAATGTTAGATACGTCTTTTTAACTATCGGGGGCAGTTACAGATGTCGATACGGCTAGACTGGTCTATTTTAGTTATTTCCATAGTATAATGTCGTATGGTATTTTACTGTGGGGAAATGCAGCTAATGTCGACACAATATTTATTTTGCAGAAGAGGGCTATTCGCGCAATATATAAATTAAATTCTAGAGAATCACTGAGAGAAAAATTTAAAGAGACTAATATACTAACATTTGCATCGCAATATATTTATGAAAATATAATGTATGTTCGTAAAAACAAACACGAATTTATGACCTTTTTGGATCTACATAGTTCGAACTGTGTTTCGACAAGGAATGGCCACAAACTTGCATTCCCCAAGTGTAGGCTCCGCAAAAAGAGCCACTCTTTTATCGGGATGTCGATCAGAATATACAATAAAATCCCGAAAAATGTTCAATCCCTCCCTTTTCACAGATTTAAAAAAAAAGTCAAACAAGTCCTGTGCCGCAAGGCTTATTACGATCTTAAGGACTATTTAATTGATAAAAAAGCTTGGGATTGAGCTGTAGTCCCACAAGGCTGTTTCTATAACTGATGTAATAGACTTAAATGAATTAAACTGCCTATGTTAGCAGGTGGCTGTGGGACGACATTGACACATGCGGTAGCTGTCACGTATGTTCCTTATCGGCCCATAGCTACTCTGTAAGAAAGTTAGCTATTGTATACCCCATATTTTAAAACAGGGCTGAAGTTTTTCTCCGTCTGCTCTTTTCTTCAGCTCAGCATTGCCTAAGCGCACCCAGAGCAGACAGAACAAAAAAAAATAACGTTCACTAAGAGTTTGTAAAGGAACCGTACAGTGAATAAAGAATATTTCATTTCATTTCATTTCATTTCATTTCATTTCATTACAACTCACACATTATATATCAAGTGAATGGGTTTAACTTGTAAATAAAATATAATAACTATGAAAAAGAAAGTGGATTTTAAGATAGCCGCCACGTCAATATGTTAGGATATATTTTTGTACAAATCATAATATAGGTTGAACTTGCAGAATACTAAAAAAATATGTAGGTACCATTCAGCATTGTTATTTTATTTCATAAAACTCGGGGACTGTAATTAACCTATATCGAATAAAATGACATATAAGAATATCATAATAAAATCATTAAAAAGTAAAAATAAATTAATTAATAAAACAAAACAAGTCATCAAGAAAATTACAAATTAATAGTTCTATGGCTGATTTATACAACTGTAAGGATAAAAAAAATCATAAATCATCTAAGTTACTAACTAAATGAACTTGAACGGTCAATAAAATTCATAAAAAAGCATTGCTCAGAAGACTCCCATGGAGTTGCCCGTACGCGGCGGTGATAGCTTCATCACGTCCGGTCAGCTTTATTGCGCGGTTCACGTTAATCGGATTCTAATTTGTGTATATGTCACAGTCGGATCGTATAATCCGCCGTATTACATTATTACATTCCGGCTAGCTATTTCCTAAAACAGGGCTGTATTGTAATGCGGCGCACTCTCGTTCAACCGGATTGCAATTCAGCTAAATTAGCGAACGTTGTATTGTATGAGCTCTTCGCGTTCGTCAAAGCGGCGTAATATCGTGCCGCCCAATTGCCTATATGTTACAGCCAAAGTAATAAATCCGGATATTATATAGGTATTATCTAGCCATTATTTATAATATCTACTCAATTTAGATAAAGTGATAATTGACAATGAATTAATCACTTTCCAAGGCTTGGATAATGTAATAAAACAAGTGGCTCTGTGACATCTCCGGCGCTGCGGGAAGACCACTCCCTCCGCCCCAGCGTAAGAAAGCGCGGCACCTGCGCTCGCCTTCGCAGCTACGGCTTTTTGGTAGCCTTCGGCGACCAGCCTCAGCCGCTCCGGCTCTCTTGATGCCTGCGCTTACCTACGGCGGGCGGGGAGTGGTCTCCCTCCGCGCCTCCGGCTTTTTATATACACTCTAGGGGTAGTACAGATAAGACCACGTGGATAGTGGGATGCTCTGATTCGGTTTGGGTATTTTTCGAATATAAATAATAATAGTGAAAATGTGTT
The DNA here is from genome assembly GCA_911387765.1 of Pyrgus malvae. Classification (NCBI taxonomy): domain Eukaryota; kingdom Metazoa; phylum Arthropoda; class Insecta; order Lepidoptera; family Hesperiidae; genus Pyrgus; species Pyrgus malvae. The sequence goes on from OU426969.1 coordinate 11,623,601, forward strand.
TCAGGGTGCCTACGAGGCTTCATTACAGTGAGGCTAAACGTGAGCCGCCATATTGTAGAACGTATCGCAATAACAATCCGGCTAATCGTGGACCCGCGACAATACATAACGGCCCTGTTTTAGGAACCGGCTAGCTGTAATGTTATACGGCGGATTATACGATCCGACTGCGACTTATACACCCTTATCCTTTGAGGAACTTCGTTCTTATCCAGCTTTTCCTGAATTATTACAATACGATACGATAAAACTTGGCACAAAATATGTGACATTGGCCTTTGCAACAAAAATCGTCTTTCTAAAATATTTTCAGCCCTAGTATCAAGTGATCTCATTATTTACTTAGGTGTTAGGAGGCTAAATATACAATCATTCTTCATTTTGTAGGCTTGTCTCGTTTATGTTTGAACAGATTGATAAAACACAAAAAAATGATTTATTTGTGCAAATATGGTTACGACAAATTTGTTTTATACATTTAATAGTCCGCCATATTTATTTCAGTAAGGCAAATGTTAACAAAAATAAAATTAGTGACTAAAATCTATCAAACTAATTTCTTTAATTATTATATTTACGATCAATGTTATTGATTTATATTTAGCCCATATTTTGCATTTTTTATTTTGCATTTTTGATAATTATTTATACGGTATTTTTATCCGCGTTATCGGCTTTGGGTACCCAATTCACAAACAAATTCAGAAACCGAGTAGAACGCTTTTGTTTAGCTTAAATTAATAATTTCATAAACATTACATCAAATATTTGCAGACATGTGCAAAGGGCCTCCAGAACCGGGTTTTATCACCTACCGGATTACTCTACCCACAAAGCTCCGCCAGATAGGAGATGTAAAATTCTATCCAACCTTTTGAAGAATGGTGTTGCGACTGGCCCGGATAGCTCTCATGAAAGTCGCGATTTAATATAGATATAGAATCCGATATTATTTAGTGCAGCATCTATCTATCCTATTTAATTAAAAGAGATCGTTTCTTTCTTATAAGAACCATCGTGAAATAGGCATTTAATTACAACACATAGAATGTATCTGACCCTTATCAAATTGGAGTCGGTGCTGACAGGATCTCAATAGTTCAACACTGAGGCTGCGACTGGGATATTTCATTAGTATCAATATACTTGTAGGTTCTATTGTAGAAATCAGACAGAATTAGAGAAGTAATAATGTCACATATTATTACACATTATCATCTGCGAGTTTTTAGTTTCCTTTACTTTTAGTAAGGAATTCCATAGGTAGCGAATAGGCAGTAGAAGTACTGCGGGACGATTTAAGTGAACTAGGGGTACAATTTTAATTTCTATGTTTATCGCTGCTCCACGGTGATGGAAAATATCGTGATATAAATTTGATTATGATGTTCTACATTGCCGTGCATGACTGAGAGAAATTCATAATTTCTCGATAGCATGACGTCTACCAAACCGCACTCCCTGACATATATACACACTCACAAATGGGTATGTGTTGAGTTCATATGATCAGAATATTTCTTTTAAAAAACAAGATTTCAGATTGGACCCCCGGTAGACAACACAAAGTGTCGTTACTTGTGATAAGATCCCAAGATATGTTTATTAAGTCCCGGCTTACCTCGCGGATTACTGCGGGGGCGCCCGACATGTTTCGGACCGTACCGAGGTCCTTCATCATGAGCCATCGCGTGCGGTCGCTAGATGGCCTCGGCGAAGACTGCGGGCTGCGGCGCGCGCGGCGCGGAGGGAGGTGGCGGTGTTGGCAGTCTCCGGATCTTGTGTGTCTGCGTCGTTATCAATCGCGGGTGCGCTTACGGTGTTACCAGACGGGGCGCATACAATGCTGACTGTGTCGCTCTCCAGGGTATATGCTGCACTGAGGTCTGACGTGGTGTGAAGAATCGGTTTCCAGGCTGAGGGGACAGTCCAACCACTGTCTCGATTGTAGTTGGGACGACGACTAATTTCAATTGCTTCGCGTACTTTACGGGGTACTAGAAACTTTTCCCTCGACAGTACTGTTGCTTTATCAAAGCGAATGAAATGCGTCATACCCATTTCGTGGGCATGTTCAGCGACCGCCGACCCTTTGCTGTCCAAATTCTTCACACAGCGTATGTGCTCGCTTACCCTGGTAGCGATATTGCGTCGAGTTTCCCCAATGTAACTCTTGCCACAGTCGCAAGGTATCATGTATACGCCCGGTACGTTTAACGGATCTTTGTCTTTTGGTGAGCGTAGAAACTCCCTTATCTGAGCCGGGGAACGGAAAATCGTCCTTATGCCATATTTAGAACGCAAAAGGTGTCCGATTTTATCCGTTACCCCTTTAATGAAGGGTAAATATGCTGGTGTACGTTCTACGCCCACTGGCCGTTTTTTGGAGGTTCCACCCACCAACCTTAGGCTCTGTCTCCACGAGTACCCGTTGGTTTCCAACACGTGCCTCACATGGTGTAACTCCGAGTTCACATGTTGGAAATCACACAGACTTAAAGCACGGTTGATGAGTGTTCTGGGCACCGAAGAGAGGTGGGAAGGGTGATGGTGCGAGTCTGCTCGTAAGTACCGGTCTGTGTGTGTGGGTTTTCGATACACAGTGTGTGAAAGTCTCCCATCGGGTTCACGACAGACAAGTACGTCCAAAAAAGGCAGCTTTCCCTCCTTCTCCTCTTCCACTGTGAATGTGATTTTAGGATGCACAGTGTTCAGGTGGGCCAGAAACTCCGATAACCCATCCCTAGTTATCACGGCAAAGACATCGTCAACGTACCTCCACCAAAAGCGCGGTTTTACTGTGGCAGTTTTCATCGCTCTGTCTTCGAACCACTCCATAAAAATATTGGCTACCACCGGTGCAATCGGAGAACCCATCGCTACTCCGTCGACCTGTAGGAAGTACTCGCCTCGCCATGTAAAATAGCCGTTTTTAAGACATACCTCCACTAGTTCACTTGTTCCAATGGGTGTGTCAGAATTCTCTAGAAGTTGTGAGATGATGTCAATTGAGTCCTCCACCGGAACATTAGTAAATAATGAAGCTACATCAAAACTGACCATTAGTTCAGGTTCTAGCATTCGTACATTCGCTAACAGGTCCACGAAATGTCCTGAGTCCTTCACGTGACTGGATGTTCTGCCCGTGAAGGAGTGCAGTAAAGTAGCTAGATGTCTTGCAAGCTTATAGCATGGGGAGTCTATTTGGCTTACAATAGGTCTCAGAGGCCAATTCGGTTTGTGTGTTTTAGGTAAACCATATATTTTTGGAGCTGTCGGGTTGTGTGGTCGCAGGCGATGTATCAGGTCTTCGTCCAAGTACTTCTGCATGACTTTGAGAGCTTTAGTCGTCACTCTAGCCGTTGGGTTGTAATTTACTTTCTTGTAAGTGGTTGAATCTTCGAGTAAATGTGAGATTTTATCTTCGTAAGCTGTTGTATCAACCACTACAGTTGCGTTACCCTTGTCCGCGGGCAGTATAAGGACATTTTCATTTTGGCGCAAGAAAATGAAAATGTCCTTATACTGCCCGCGGACAAGGGTAACGCAACTGTAGTGGTTGATACAACAGCTTACGAAGATAAAATCTCACATTTACTCGAAGATTCAACCACTTACAAGAAAGTAAATTACAACCCAACGGCTAGAGTGACGACTAAAGCTCTCAAAGTCATGCAGAAGTACTTGGACGAAGACCTGATACATCGCCTGCGACCACACAACCCGACAGCTCCAAAAATATATGGTTTACCTAAAACACACAAACCGAATTGGCCTCTGAGACCTATTGTAAGCCAAATAGACTCCCCATGCTATAAGCTTGCAAGACATCTAGCTACTTTACTGCACTCCTTCACGGGCAGAACATCCAGTCACGTGAAGGACTCAGGACATTTCGTGGACCTGTTAGCGAATGTACGAATGCTAGAACCTGAACTAATGGTCAGTTTTGATGTAGCTTCATTATTTACTAATGTTCCGGTGGAGGACTCAATTGACATCATCTCACAACTTCTAGAGAATTCTGACACACCCATTGGAACAAGTGAACTAGTGGAGGTATGTCTTAAAAACGGCTATTTTACATGGCGAGGCGAGTACTTCCTACAGGTCGACGGAGTAGCGATGGGTTCTCCGATTGCACCGGTGGTAGCCAATATTTTTATGGAGTGGTTCGAAGACAGAGCGATGAAAACTGCCACAGTAAAACCGCGCTTTTGGTGGAGGTACGTTGACGATGTCTTTGCCGTGATAACTAGGGATGGGTTATCGGAGTTTCTGGCCCACCTGAACACTGTGCATCCTAAAATCACATTCACAGTGGAAGAGGAGAAGGAGGGAAAGCTGCCTTTTTTGGACGTACTTGTCTGTCGTGAACCCGATGGGAGACTTTCACACACTGTGTATCGAAAACCCACACACACAGACCGGTACTTACGAGCAGACTCGCACCATCACCCTTCCCACCTCTCTTCGGTGCCCAGAACACTCATCAACCGTGCTTTAAGTCTGTGTGATTTCCAACATGTGAACTCGGAGTTACACCATGTGAGGCACGTGTTGGAAACCAACGGGTACTCGTGGAGACAGAGCCTAAGGTTGGTGGGTGGAACCTCCAAAAAACGGCCAGTGGGCGTAGAACGTACACCAGCATATTTACCCTTCATTAAAGGGGTAACGGATAAAATCGGACACCTTTTGCGTTCTAAATATGGCATAAGGACGATTTTCCGTTCCCCGGCTCAGATAAGGGAGTTTCTACGCTCACCAAAAGACAAAGATCCGTTAAACGTACCGGGCGTATACATGATACCTTGCGACTGTGGCAAGAGTTACATTGGGGAAACTCGACGCAATATCGCTACCAGGGTAAGCGAGCACATACGCTGTGTGAAGAATTTGGACAGCAAAGGGTCGGCGGTCGCTGAACATGCCCACGAAATGGGTATGACGCATTTCATTCGCTTTGATAAAGCAACAGTACTGTCGAGGGAAAAGTTTCTAGTACCCCGTAAAGTACGCGAAGCAATTGAAATTAGTCGTCGTCCCAACTACAATCGAGACAGTGGTTGGACTGTCCCCTCAGCCTGGAAACCGATTCTTCACACCACGTCAGACCTCAGTGCAGCATATACCCTGGAGAGCGACACAGTCAGCATTGTATGCGCCCCGTCTGGTAACACCGTAAGCGCACCCGCGATTGATAACGACGCAGACACACAAGATCCGGAGACTGCCAACACCGCCACCTCCCTCCGCGCCGCGCGCGCCGCAGCCCGCAGTCTTCGCCGAGGCCATCTAGCGACCGCACGCGATGGCTCATGATGAAGGACCTCGGTACGGTCCGAAACATGTCGGGCGCCCCCGCAGTAATCCGCGAGGTAAGCCGGGACTTAATAAACATATTTACATATCCTCGCGAGACGTTTTATAGTAAAAAAGATCCCAAGACATGATGATTTTATATTCAGCCTAAGAAAAATACATCTTATTCTTCTGTACCCTTTTGCTTTTCGAAAACCCTTCATTATACAAATTTACAGACTATTTACCCAAAAAATGGGTATTAATAGAACCCACTACACTTTAATCGTCCAATTTTACGATAGGATGATAAAAAAATTCGCAGAAAACTCGAAAAAGAGCTTGGAATCAACTAGAGAGCCCACTTGAAACAAGTAATTTGAGACCATTACGGACATGTTGTACAAATAGCGGTTAATTTGATACGATAAGAATACTAAAATAGCACGGATAGAAGTTTAATGTGATAGAATTATTATTCACAAAACTTTTGCACTGACGAAGTAAAAGGCGCAGCAAGACTTATGAAGATTTTCCTATTTTGAAAGTTATAGAACCATTGGACAAAGAAATTCCCTTAACGATCGATTTCATTGGTTTCCCGTAGATGTGCAGTATCTATTTTATTCGTACCCATAATTTTAGTTATATTTTGTTTATTTGGAAATTAAGTAGTTATATTTTATTTCATACCGTTATTTTATGAGTGTGAAACAATTTGTGCAAAATGTTATTAAAATTTATTAACATTTATTAACTTTTATTAACTAGCTTCAGCTTAATTGCTTATATTCTATCGCATATTATGCAACCAGTCTGTAATAGAACAAAGGGCCTTTTTGTATTACAGTTGATTTCCTGTTCCCTCCAATCGGCTCTTCGTAAAAGTTAATCTAAGAACTTTGTCCTACTGTTTGTTTTGTGCCAGTAATTTAAAATTAGTCGTGTAAATAAACTTAACTGAATGTTTGTTTTCCAATCTTATCTTTAATAAAAATGTGGTTAGACACTGGTGACTTTTTGGTGGTTTATGATATTATAAGCGCATTGAATATTTTAACCATAATATAAATTATCTACTTACTTCTATCTTCAGACGATCTTCTTTTTTATAGGGTATTTTTAGACATCAAAATGATGTTATAAATGAACCAATCAGACTACTGAACCCATCTTGATCATCTACGAATATTTAACTTGGATGTAGCACATAATGATATATAGCCCCACAGTAGCGTATAATAAGAAATAAACACAAACACCCAGACCGAGAACAAAAACTAAAACTGATCATTTCAATCTCTGCTTAGCCGGGAGTCGAACCCGAGATCCCCGATTGGTAGTTCGACTTAGTAACTGATGCGCCACACGGTTCCTTGATTGCAATCATCCTATTTTTACTACTTATAACTATTCTAAAAAAGCGGATTCTAAGTTCAGTGGGATTTTGATGAAGAACCTATCGCAAGGATTCAAAATGAGTCGCAGAGTCCGGTATTAATACAAGCACCTATTTCAAGATGGCGAACCTGATGTACGCTTCAATTTGTGAAAATATACATCGTAGATTTTTTTTTATTAGTTTTATAATAAATGATACTAATAAAAATACTTTTAAAGTTTTTTTATTAATATTAAAACAAAAGTTCATGGCGATTTGGTATAATATAGTAAAGGAACAAAACACAAAAATCTAAATCTTAACTTCATTCAATATAATTAATACTATTAAATGTAAGGCAAAGAAAACATAATACAAACAAGACAATAAAAACTTACGTAAAATAATGAACAAAGGAAGAATTACAGACCTCTTTCACCTTTGACAATTAAGTAATCGCTTTCTGATAAATAACAAGATTTCTATTGAAAATGCTAACTCTGATAATAAATTAGCATTCTCAAGTTTCGCATCATTTCATTTGGTAGAGAAATTATTTATTACTTACATTATATTTGGTAGGTGGTAGAACTATTACGGTTCGCCCGGGAAAGTACCACCGCTGCACCCACTTCTGCCGTGAACCAATTCTGTTGTGTTTCGGTGAAAAGGTGCAGTTGCCGGCCATACTTACTTACATGAGGCGACAACCAGGCTCCGGAGTAGCAGCGCAACTGTATGTATACGACCTCAGACAAGACTTACCTATGCTTGCTTGACGTTGTACGTAGATGTCCATGGGCTGCAGCGACCACTTAACACCACGTGGCCTGCATGCTCGTCTGCTACTCCATTCAAATAAAAATAAAAAACACAGAATTTCTACATTTTAATGATGTTCAAAAATTTTATATAGGTAATTACGGTTCATTGCAAATAATTAGATATTTGCAACTCTTAAATATTACTTTATAGTTATATTAATTACTAGCTGACCCCGCGAACTCCGTACCGCGTAGAAATGTTTTGGTGGGCCACCCTTATCACTTAGGGGGATGAAAAATAGATGTTGGCCGATTCTCAGACCTACTCAATATGCTCACAAAATTTCATGAGAATCGGTCAAGCCGTTTCGGAGGAGTATGTGAACGAAAATTGTGACACGAGAATTTTATATATAAGATTATTGGAATCGTATTTTTTATTATTATTATTGTATCGTATTTTTATATTGAGTATTCTGTATCAATAATATATTTGTGTATCAATATAATAATTGGTAAATTATTTTTCTATAATATACCTTAAAACATGTTTTTTAATCAGCATTTTTTTTATTATTTAATTTAATAATAATAATTAAAAAAATTGCAAAATAGGAACATGTAATAAAACTATTTAGAAATTCCGCAAGATTTACACGAATTATTGGAAATTTATATTGATTGAAATATGCATATTAATACGAATATATTAGTACAAATATATTCTAGTAACTTAATACTTAATTTAATAAAAATAATATGTATTAAAAAAAATGAAAAAAATTATACGCTAACTTTTAAAAAAAAATACTAACCGAAATAACCTTTTAAAAAAAAATTTAAGATACTTATATACTCGTATAATTTTATTTGTTCTTTAATCTAACTATAATGAAATATATATTTGCGCTACTTATATATGTACTCGTATAATTTTATTCTTTCTTTAATTTATCACTTCTTCTTGTAAATAAAATGTAACCGATGATTAAGTAACCACTCGCATAATCTATGGTGTAACTGGCCGTCGCACTTTAATTTCTGATTCGGATTACTGTACTGTCTCCGTTACCGAACTAATTTAAAACTACCCTCTCTTAGTGTGATTATAGTCAACATGTTATAAAAATGATGTATTCTTGTTACTTATTACTTTTTATAAACGTCTGTAAGTACGCTCAATGATAATGTTTTAACTATAATGTGTTTCTCAATAAGTGATTGTAAATCTTATGAGGAATAAATGATCTTTAACCGTAAATACCTGAATTAAAAATCATCTTCGGTTTCTTCTAAGCTAAATATTATATAAATAAAAACTACTAAATAGATAAATAAAAACAAACGCTTGTCGGTTGATATATCGACGAGTGTTTAAAATATCACAATTAGTGACGCCCTCTATCTTATATTTTTTTAGAAATTAAAGTGTTTCCTATTGTTTTTTGTGGTCTAAAAAAATAAGTCTTGTATATTCGTCATATTTTGGGAATCCACAATCAATAAGCGTAATATGCGCTCAAAAATTCATCAAAACCATAACCGACCACAACAAAAGGAGGAGGTTTTCAATTCGTTTAGTATGTTTGTTTTCTATGCATTGCTTCATCACTTTATTTCTTTTTTATTATTATTCTAATCCCTCTTTCTTTCACCAGCCATTTTATTTAATTACAGTTAATTGGCACTTTATTCCAAATTCTATCATCTTGTTAAACCCAATTTTGAAACTTCGGCCACCCGCGTTGGGAGTTTTTAATTACTTCCTGGTGCTGCGAAGTTATAGTAAAATGGGTTGCTGTTTTTTTATTTTTAACTGATTCAAAGCAGGCTTCTTAGTAATTATTTTACATACCAACCCTTTAGTGACAGCAAAAATGAAATGGGAATATTGTCCACAGAAAGCTACAATAAGTACCTACAAATTGGGAAGCGCTCAGTATAAAAGCATCATCCAGACATTACCACCACATCAGCATCATTCACCTTACACCTAAGACTTATCATGTTTCTGCTTAAAATTGAATAGCAGTATCACAAATTGATCAATCGATTTCGAAGATGACGTCTTTGTGTTATTTATTTTCTTAATTATACCTCTGTGCTTAGTCTCATTTTTAATAGATCCTAAACGATTTATGGCTAACTTTTTTACTGAATCACCAAAGAAATCAAAGAGGTACCTATCCAGAAATACCAATTACTCTATATCCATATCCTATTATATCGCAAATTGTAAGTATATCTTATTTTTAACACGCTTTTATTAACTTGACCTGTATGAATGTATGTATGTAACGGAATCTTTTAACTTCATTTTCACTTACTTCTAGGAGTCTGATTCACTTGAAAATTTTGCACAGGGGTCAAGGGTCGATGACAATACAATAATCTCATAACTTTATATTTAAGTCCTAACTAGGATCATCAGGATAAAAAAATATACGAGGGCCGGCTGATAAGTTAGCGGCCTAAGATACTTAATGAAATAAATATAAAGTTTTATATTTTTAACACGTCTAAGCGTCTGATTAACTTGAAAATTTGCACAAGGGTCAAGGGCCGATGAAAATGCAATAATATGAGAATAAAATCCAACTAAAAAAAATTAAAAAATGTAGTTTAAAAAACTAAAAAACACGCTTTTGTCAAAATACGAACTAAAAAGTAAAAAATAAGAAGAAAATATATTTTACTGTAAAAAAAAGCGTGGGGTGGTTTTTAAGATACTATTGACACCATGCACCCCACGCTTTTATTACAGTAAAATACATTTTCTTCTTATTTTTTACTTTTTGGTTCGTATTTTCACAAAAGCGTGTTTTTAGTTTTTTTTAAATAAGTACATTATTTTTTACTGTTCGCTCAGCGTTAAAATGAATACCTATGTATTGTAAAAATTTCCAATACATCAGGTTGTCAGGACAACTGCTAGAGATCAAAAATTAATTCTCAATTTTTTTAGAGAGAAAGAAAAAATATTTATTTCATGAATTAATAATTTTGACGACCTGCGTGGCGCAATGGTTACCATACCGGACTGCCAATCGAAGGGTCCCGGGTTCGATTCCCGGCGAAACAGAAATTTGAATGATGAGTTTAATTTTCTGTTCTCGGTCTGGGTGTTTGTGTTTCTGTCTTTGTGTGTGTCCATGGTACCCACGACACAGGGTATATCTACCCTACTGTGGGGCTATGCGTGTGAAGCGTTATTAATGAATGTCATTTCTTCTTGGTCATCGCCTTTAGGTGCCCGTTTGGGCTAGATATTGAGCTGAAAGAAGGTGGCAGAAAAAAACGCCCAGCAGCACTCTTTTAAAAAAATACATTATATATTCAATTAATACGAAAATACCAAGGAAATATTTAGGTGTAATTGGACGTGATGAGCAATTCGGGGCTAATTCTCTTGGATACCCCGCTGTAATAAATATCCGGAGAGACATTTTGTCTGTTTAGTTACGATATTATTTATTAATTTATCTATTTAAGTATGCATTTAGAATTATATAAGTATGTTTATCAGCTTTCTGATTACCATAGTACAAGCTCTGCTTAGTTTGGAATCAGATGGTGTTGTGTGAATTGTCCAAAGATATTTATTATTATTTATTTATTTATATTATTGTCATATTTGGGGAAGTAGTGTCTCAAGATCTCTGAGCATAGACATGATGCATTCAATTGGTTTTAATTTATTTTGCTTTGTAAATTCATAAATCAGGAATTGGCTTAGAGCATCGCAGGTATTAACTGTCAAAGTCAAGTTTTGTTTCTTAAAGTCAGGTTTTGACTCACAAAGTGCAATGCTCTAAGAAAATTGGTAAACAAGTCTTTTAATAAAAGTTATTTTGATATTAAAATTGTTTTCCAAATTGCTTTTATGAAACAGTTAATAAGGATCAGCAAACAAAAATTAACAAAAGAGTAAGTACCTCCTCATATAAGTCAACAGTACCTGGACGCCCGAGCGTTGCTCGGATAAAAACAATTGAATTTCTTGGTTTATTTTTAAGCAAAACATTCATTGGCTTAGTGTTACTTAATAAAGATGAAATACGTAGCTCCCAATTTAAAAAAAATATTGTCACAAAAAATAAAAAACACAACTTGCCTACTTGAGTTTTGAACCCGGGTCTCTAGCTTCATGGTCAGCTTTCGTAACCATTCGACCAAGAAAGCTTCAGTTCCATTGACGAAATTTTTATAGAGGTCTTTCATATCGACATTGTCATTTGTTTGAAGGGCGGATTGACGGTCGACATTTGACGGCTTTCTACGGCACAATATTATTAATATTCTCCAATAGATGTCAGTAAGAGTAATTTTATATTTAATGGCATAAACATTAAATAAAACGACAATTTATATGAATACAAAAATTTTTGGATCGATTTATCATCCCCGAAACCAGGGTACTAAATTTCATCAAAATCTTTGGAGCCGTTTCCGAGATTCAAAAAATATATTTAGATATATACAAGAATTACTCGTTTAAAGGTATTAGATTCGTAATAGATTTGAGACATTCAAACATAGGGTGTCCGTAACCTTTTTTTGTTCAGAAATCTCTAAAATATAAGACGGACATTTAAGAAAATTTAAAAAATGCTATTGGATATTTATTTAAGTCAGTAGTTAGTATATATATATTAATGTGATTTTATGTTTGCTTTTCAACGCAATGATGATTTTATTAGAAACTTAGTTGAAATGACCCCTTATATAAGTAAGGTTATCATATCATAATTTATCATCAACGCTATGATTTTAATTCAATACATTCGAAAAATGAAATTCAATACTAAATATGCGCTGGAATACGACGAATGGCCATGGCCTAGTGAGTGTTCTGTCCACAAGGCGGTTATCCAATTGGCGGTCTCTAAAGAAGTCCAAGACTGGTCACTGATCAAGTGATCACGCATCATTGGTCCACATTTGTACTATAAATATATTTCAACCATAACAAATAATAAGGTTAATAATAAATAATAAATGCACTGACTGACCTAACTGATATTTATTTACTGCTGATAATGCAACGCAATTAATTTCAATTATTAATTACAAAGTATATTATTATGTTTACATTATTACATGTAGATACCGATGACACTTACATGATAATAGATTATAATTTCACTAGCGGCCGCCCGCGACTTCGTCCGCGTGAACTTTGGTATGAAATTTTTCCTGAATTTTCTTTACTATAAACCTCACGCAGCCCGAGACCTTTCCAACGAATGCAAAACCGTGGAAATCGATTCGTGCGTTCTGGAGTTATAGCGTCAGGAAGGAAAACCCGACTTATTTTTATATAGTAGATTATTAACGCTTATAAGTTATTGATAAATATATTATTTTATAATTTTCATAATAAGAGTATACTTTAGAGAATAACTTTTTTAAATTTTAACGCTTAAACTTACTTTGTAAATCAAAGGCTTTAATTTTTTGTGATTGTTTTCATATTAAAAAAAAGATTTATTGATTTAAACACATTCGAATACAGTAAGTCGCAAGGGCCCTGTGATAGGTTCGAAACGTGTGTTACAGGTACCCCGCTCATCCACCGGGACAGTAGGTATACAGTGTAAATCAACTTATTACGAGTTACATAATATTATCATCAAAAATTACACTTTAAATGAAAAACCACGTATTTGTAAAATAATTATTTTAATGGTTTATTTCATTACTTTCAAATTTACAAATAATTAACTTTTATTATTACTATACTTTTATAATTACTAATGAATAGACAAATAAAATTATTAATCTGTATTATTTTATTAAATGGCAAAGACCGCTTTATAATATTATAGTAATAAAATTTAGAAGACGATGCTAGTTGCAAGTTTACACACTATTGTATAGCTCAAAACAATTATTTAAATTATAATTTTCAACTGTTTGTTTTCTCAAATAAATGTTAAAAAAATATTCAAACAGATGATAAGTACACACAAAGGCTGCTTGATTCTGCAAAACACGCATTTTGACATTCAGATGTATATGTTTAAAATTATGTTTGGTAACAATTAGAATAAATGACACTATTATTATTTCACATTTAAATTATCCAAAGTTAAATAAGTATGGCATTAATCTCAGTGCTAATTTCTCTCAAATTATTAATTTATTTTAATAAATTACCAGGTGACAATTTTTGACATAAGTTTGAATATTTTCGTGTTATATTTTTTTAAATTTGTTTAAGTCACTTATTTTTTAAAGTTAATAAACATAAAGGTTGTAATATATGTGGCCTAACTATTTCTGTGTAGTTGAATTCTATTAAAAGTAATACTGCAGATGACTAATAGAAATAGGTCCTCCTCCTCCTTAGTCGTTCACTCTTGACAGAGTGGTCGTGGCTGATGACGTAGAAATAGGTAGGTACATTCAAATAGACAAAATACAGATGTTATTCAGGTGGCTGATTTTACATCCTGTAGTTCTATCCTTCATTCTTCAGACCATGCAGACGTTTGGTGTAGACAATACGAATGAAACTACATAAAATATAAATTATAAATTATATTATATTTCATTAATGCTTCTTCACTTTCAAATGTATTGAATAATTAAACAATGTTCTAAGCGCTAACTTAACTAAAACAATTATTATAGCTAATGACACTACAAAACCAGCTAAAACTACTAGCACTAATTCTAACTCCAAGAACTCAGCCCAAGAGATGCCCGCAGCAGGTGACCGCAACTGCCGTGCACCGCCGTGGCGTAATACATACTCTATCCACCAGATGGCGCGATCGAGTGGTTTGAGTGGCTGGTCATGTATTTCTCTTCTTAGCTTGACAATATTGTCTTTGTAGCTGAAAGAAAAATTAATTTTGTGAGAAATACTTTAATGATTCAAAAATACGGTCTGTTGTGAATACAAGAGTATTTCTTTGCGTCTCTATTCTTACTTGTTAAAATCATATTTTGTCTTAATGCGTTGGGTACTTATTATTGAGGTACAAGATACTAATAATTATTATTTTATTAAGATGAACGTGTCAAATTGAAAACCCTGAAATTTATATCGTGGAATTTCGACCGTGTATCTTTTTTACTTAATGGTGTTCTACTACATCTACTTTAATAAAAGACTGCTTTATAAAAGTAAGTATGTATTTATTAAGCAATCTCAAACCATCTTGACGACCCGTGTGGTGCAATGGTTACCATCCCGGACTGCTAATCGAAGGGACCCGGGTTCGATTCCCGACAAAACAGAAATTTTAATGATGAGTTTAAATTTCTGTTCTTGGGCTGGGTGTTTGTGTTTCTGTCTTTGTATGTCTCCATGGTACCCACGACACAGGCCATGTCGACGCTACTGTCGGGCTATGACTATGAAACGTTGTATGTTTAAAGTATAAAAACCTTATTTCGTTGTCTACTTAGAAACACATAATGACAGGAAGTAATATTATAACTACTTATAGAAGATTATAGTTTCCATAAGTATTCCTCAAGGACAAGCAATCATTGTTAATCACAGCATGATATGAGGTATTTATGAACAATTACGTCGTTTGTTTATTTGTGGAAAACTGATTACTATGTCATTATAGATTTATTTTGTCAGTAAAACTTCCACATATTATTATTTGTTTTGAACGTATGTAACGAAACGTACAGTATAAAGTAAACTCTTGAAATTTCACTTTTACATTTATTTATTGTTACTATTTTTGTTTTGATTGGACGTAGTGCACAAACGATATGAAAATAGCCAGTTCAATAGCCAGAAGTCTTCAGCAGATAGATAGACGAATGTACAGATATACCGATAAACGAAGATACAAATATAGGAGGATATAAAATAGACCTCATTTTATCCCAAATAACAAAAAAAGTTTCAACATTTTTGATTTCCCACTGCAGCGCACAGATTTCGGAACTAAGAGATAGGCCATAGGCTCTATTCTCTATACTCTGGCCATATGCAAATCGGTGGATAGTATACGGTATACATACGGGACCTACACAATATGGCGAGAACAGAATCTATTGTTGAACAAAAAAACAAAATGGGAACCGAATATGATTTTTTCTATCCTCACGGATCTTACAATATTTGACGGGCAAATTTTCAAGCAAGAGATATTTCATTCACTACGATTTAAACAACCGGAAATTAAAACTAGACAACCAGCATAAGCATGCGAAGTGTTCAAGATCAAAGTTTTTTAAGTTCAACTAGGTTGAACTTAAAAAACTTTGATCAAAGTAATCCATTCAATAAACAAACTTTGATAATACTTACGTTTCATCTTTCAAAACTATGTGAATGGCATCTTTCAAAACATCTTCGGTCATAGTCTCCAGATCAAGTTTCATTCCAATCTTATGGAGAACGTATAGTTCTGTGTTGTACCACTGGTCGCCTAGCATAGGTATTCCAACCAGAGGGACTCCAGCAGTAATAGCCTCATCTGTCGACTGGAGGCCGCCCTGGGTGATGAAGAGTTTTATATTCGGATGACCTGAAATAAAAAAAAACAAACACAATTTATTTTTCTTTTCTTCATTTTCGTACTGAATATACTTATATATGTATATTATATATGTATATACTGAATATACTTATATATGTATATTCAGTACGATTCAGTAATGTTTAATTTAATGCCTATACGGGAAATTCTTGTATACACCTAAATATATATTTTCAATCTCGTAAACGGCTCCAAAAATTTAAATGAAATTTAGTACCCTGGTTTCGGGGGTAATAAAATGATCCAGCTAGGTTTCAATTTTAGAAATTTTAAATTATTAAATAATTTTCAGCGATAATCAACTTAAATATAAACTGAAAAATACGACTCTTCCTGACATCTATTGGAGAGTATTAATAATATTGTGGCGTTGAACGCCGTCAAACGCCATCCGCCAATCCGACTTTCAAAGAAATGACAATGTCGATTTGAAAAGCTCTACAAAAATTATATCCATTAAATTAAAGTTTCCTTGGCCGAATGGTTACGTGGGCTGACTGCGGAACTAGAAAACCGGGTTCAGACATCAATCAAAACCAAATTGCCTTTGTTTTAGGAGATTATTAAGAGCTTTTTCAGATGGCGTTTTTAAGAGTGTTACGTTTGAAATTAAACCAAGAAAATAAATTGTTTTGATCCGAGCAACGCTCGTAATCCCAGGTACTAATATAAAGATAAAATTAATCCTTAATACGTTAATACTAAGACAGAACAAAAATAAGAAACTTACGAAGTAAATCCGATTGTGGAAACCATTTCGATATCTTAACGTTGTTTGGTCTTCCTTCTAGTTCATCTTGATCCCATTTCCATAAAATATTGTAAGGAAGGGAAGCAAAAACTTTGAGTAAAATTCTTACTTTCTCGCGAGGCATTGTCGATGGTTTCACATTGGTACCAAGACTCATATAAATCACTCCATTGGTGGAAGAGTCTAAATATGATGTAAGTTCCTGGAAAGCAGACATTATAGTAAATTTATAAATTGTTATAATAAGTTGAATACTTAAAAACAGTAACTGTTTGAAATAAGAGTTAAAATAATTTGACGTTAAATTATAATTATATATAATATTTTACGCATTACTTTGCTGACCCTAATCTTAACACTTTTTTAAACTTAGGTATTAAAATATAGTTAAACATACCTTTGGTAAAAGCTTTGGAGGGTTTTGATGTAGTCCTCCTAAATAAATGATATTAGGAGGCACTGGACGATTAAAGTCAAATAGAGGATATAAATTGAAGAAAATCATATCGACATTCTTAGCCAACTCAGGTATAGAAGGAGTATCTGACCCAAACAGTTCTTTTACTGCATTGTTTTCTACATTCACGCTGTCATAAAGCATTTTCTCAAGCAAATAATTATTATAGAATTCATAAAGTTTCTCCCATATGGTAAGATTTTGAATTCTCTGTCGTAATGGTAACGGATACAGTGAAAAATGTGTAGGTGCTCCAAACGCTTCATACATTCCTGGGAAAGCTCCGAAAGAACTAAATTGGATCGTAGGAATCTTCAAAGCATGAGACAGCCCCAAAGCTGACCTCACACATGCTTCAACGATTAGCAAATCGTACTTTCTCGTATCTTTAAGCACATTTTGGACTTCCGAAGTTTCAATTTGTTTCTTGAATATAAAAATAAGCTGCTCCATAGCGATTTTCACTTGATTTCTCAAATCTTTCGTTCTGCCACTCGATGCTTCGACGAATTTTGCCCACAGTTCGTAGGACATATCGTGTACGTCAACTTCGGTAAAGTTGGCCGGGGTTTTGCCTTTGGCAAATATAGGATCAGTTGTAATAACGACAATTTCATGGCCTCGTTTAGCAAGTTCTAGCATCACAGGACGAAACACCACTTGATGACTTATTGAGGGGGTTGGAAAAACTCCTAATATCCTAGCTGTATCACTCACTACTGCCACTGTTAATAAGACACATAATATTTTTATTCCTATGCATTGAGTCATTGTGACACGACTTTAACTTGACGAGATCACAAATGACTGCTCGATAAAACATATGCGATTTTATTTATGTACACAATGCTACTATTTGAATAAGCAAGAGTTATCTTATATATTATAACGTCCAATTGGCCTATGACATGTGCTAGTGGTATACTGTATTATCTTAGATAATGACAGGGAGATTATAGTGCTGAATAGCTTCAGTATTGCAGTGTCATTGCAATTCATTCATTTCCATGCCTCTCTTATATTTATAAGTACTATATTGTAAAAGGTGTGTTTTTATTTGTTTTCAGTGTATGAAAACAAATAAAAACATAAAGATAATACGAGATTTAGACAGGTACCTACGATAAAGGAATTAGAAATAAACTGGACTTTAGTTTTTTGCCCCTATAACCTTCCACAACTCGATTGAAATGGATTTCAATTCAAACAAGCAGTTCCTGAGATTTCCGCGTTCAAAAAAATAAACAAACAAACTCTTCAGCTTTATAGTATTAGTAAATTTTAGCAAGTAACTTGTTGATTGTATAAATCTTGTGAATATTTAATTATAATTGTTTGGATATAACCAAAATATTATTTTGTTTAGTACCTAATTTTGTGATATTATATTTAATTATATGCGTATTATATTTTCAATAGGTACATTGTTTAATTTATATCTAAGTTTAAAAAAGTACGCTATATGGTTTGAGCTTATTTTTAAGCTCAATAAATAATCCATACTAATATTATAAATGTGAAAGTGTGTTTGTTTGTTTGTCCGTCTTTCACGTCGCAACGAAGTTACTATATGGTATGGTTTTTGTGTGTGGAGATAGTGAGGAAGGTAGATAGTGACATAGGCTACTTTTTACCGCCATAAAACATCCCCATGCACATGAGAAGATCGATGTTTTGAAATTTGCTAGATATTTAGTTCCGATAGGCAACGAATAAATTGAATTTTGAATTCGCGCTGAATAAATCGTTGTTTTGTCGTGTTTTTCGTTGTAAAATGAATATGGTAAAGGAATAAGACATTGTGTCTTAGTGTACATATGTCTTAGACATACACTTTGATTTTGGTTTTGGTTCGCTTCTTGAATTGGTTTTGTCGACTGTTGTTGTTTTGGCTTAACGTAATAATTATTTTTAAGGAATAGTTAGTACTTTAGATATTTTGTTTTATAAACATTTTGTATTGTAACATTAAAGGTAGCGGGGGTGAACTTAGAAAAAACCGTGCTTCTCTCATGACAATTATATGTAGCATGTCCGCGTGTGTCCAATGCCCAGAATCTTTACATTCTTTCCCCAAATGGAAAGACATATAATATCTTCTACAGTAGCGTATTGAAATAGTGCTCTGTTCTGTGTCCCAAGCCGTGTATGAAAACACTTCAAAAGAAAAAAATCACACCCATTTGGAAAACACACTTATATGTGCTCTCCCCACGTTAGTATTGCATGTACATGTAAGCAGGATCGGTGGATCCTGCAACAATCTTCACTATGTTAGTGTACGTACACTTTATCTGCGGACAGCATTACATCTGGTTCCTCTAAATATCTTTTAATCTTGGAACTATCACTATTTATCCACCACAAATGTGTCATGTATCATAAACAACTCATTGTTAATTCCCTGTGACTAGCTAGTTAATTCATATTTGAAAATATAAACTTAGTTATTTCCAATGCAGCGCTATTTTAATTTATTTAGATAATACCTATATCCACACCTATTTACAGACTAATGACATAAAGTCCTTTATAAAGTAGAAAAAATGCTTAAACATGAACACGTACAATTCTTTATCACATTAAATTAAAAACGTTTGATTAAGTGAAAACTCATGAAGTTTGGCACAAAATACCTTGAACTTTGCAACTAAAACCTTTTTTTTTACAAAATACAAAAATCTTAATTTGTCTCTTAAATAACCATACAAGTTAATCTGTGGCTAGGTCCACCTATTAAGCATTACTTTAAAGTACATTCGGCCCTAGTTACGAATGTTCTCATTAATTGCTTGTATGGTTAGAAGGCTATAGAAGCATAATTTATTTACTAGGAACTTGCATTTGAACAGATTGCTTACCGAATATTTTGATAACAATTTTCTTTTAATAATTACTATGCCGGTTTACCACTAAAAATGAAATTAAGCGTCCTGTAAAAATGAAACTAAAATAAATAGCAGATTTTTTAATAAATGTTTATTTAATTTCAAATTTAGACAAAACTGAAATAACACCATAACCAAAATAAATCGTATACGAAATAAATCGTACTTGTGTTAACTTACTTAACAGAAAATATATACATCAGACAAACGTATAGAGGAACCAGATAGATGGACAAAACATAAAAGCAATTTGATTGATTTAAAAAAATTGTAATTTTGACATATTTATGTTAAAGGTGATGTTTGCCTACAAGGAAACTAGAAAAATAATACTGACAACCATAGATATCTTTGACAATAATCTCAGTGCTAATTTAACAATATCCAATATTAATAACAATATCAGTGAAGCTGCTTAAACATCTTGTAACTCCGGCTCCAAAACGTAGTACGTTATATATTATACCACCATGGCAAGTTAGGATTAGTAAATTAAATTAATTTAAATTTTATAATATTATTAATATATAAATTAAATTTTAGTTTAATTAATTAGTTTTGTTGATTCCAATTTTAACAAAATACATATCAACTCTTAAATTAATATAAAGACATAAGAATAAACACACATACAAAAAAGAAGAAACGTGATTGATTTTACATTGTTCCCGTGTTGTCCTTTATTCAATATTATTCATATTCATTCATTCATTGGCCAAATTGTAGATAGCTTTGGTATGAAATAAACATCTGACATTAAACAAAATAAAAATTAAATAAAAAAATTAAAAACCCTCCGACCAAAAAACTAAACTCTAAAAACTAACAAATAATATTTTAAACCTCCCCTCCCCTAACGCGACCACTCTTGGAAAATAAAAATACTTGAACTCACATAATATATGTGACGATATAATTATATAATAGGTTTAAAATATTATTTGTTACGTTTTTAGAGTTAATTTTTTTGGTCGGGGGGTTTTTAAATTTTTTAATTTAATTTTTATTTCAAGCTTTTTAAACGGAACTCATCTACTGTACATAAGTTACAAGGAACCACAGTTGAAAAGTAGTATATTTGGGCAAAAAAACTTTTGCAAAAGGCGAAGCCTAAGTGGCTTTAAGCCGCGTAAAAAGTTTAGATGGGGTCGCTATATGCGATCTCAATCAAAGGAAGCTGTTTAAAAATCCTCATGACAAACTGGCTCTGGGAGAATTGCACAGATTGAGAAACAATAAAGATTAAACTTTGTTCATTCTAGATTTTCAGAAAAAATATAAATCGGTTTCATTCCGGCATTCCAGGGTTTCATCCGCAACATCTCATTTCCAGCATCAGGTCCTTGTCAATGAGAAACATAAAGAGAACTAGTTAAGACAAATTCAACGAGCCCAAACTCGATGGATGATTACTAAAAGGTAGACCAGGGTTACGTCTCCTACCTTCGAGCCCTATCATCAAACCAGCTCAGAGGTTCCACATTTCCAGCATCAGGTCCTCGTCAATGAGAAACATAAAGAGAACTAGTTAAGACAAATCCAACGAGCCCAAACTCGATGGGTTTTTCTAAAAGGCAGTCCAGGGTTACGTCTCCTATCTTCGAGCCCTAACAGCAGACCAGCTCAGTCGCTCCAGAAGACTCAGTTTCAAATGTCAGATCCCACATATACTTGCAAGTAAACTGAGCGTGTAACATTGCTATCACACCAAACAAACGACCCCGATGACCTTGAAGACTTGAACCGATTACCACCAAACACAGCTAAGAACACTCTCGACTGATATACCTTTCAAACAAAAAAAAAACGGATTAAAATCGGATCATCCGTTTGGGAGCTACGATGCCACAGACAGACACATACACATTTACACACACACACAGACACGTTAAACTTATAACACCCCGTCGTTTTTGAGTCGGGGGTTAAAAACAGGACGTTTGTACAACAAACAAAAGGAAAGTTACCCCAAGGTTAGGTGAACATTTTATTTGTCAATGCGTCTTCACTTTCAAAACTGTTGAATACTTAAACAAGGTTCTTAAGACTAGCTTAACTAAGACAAACATTATAAATAATAACAATACAAAAGCAGCCACAACTACTAGCACTAATTTTAGTTCCCAGTACTCCGCCCAAGAGATGCCGGCAGCAGGAGATCGCAAGTGCCGCGCTCCGCCGTGGCGTAGCACGTGTTCTATCCACCAGATGGCTCGATCCAGAGGTTTAAGAGGCTGGTCATGCATTTCCTTTCTTAGCCGGATAATATTATTTTTGTTACTGAAAGAAAATTATACTTTAAATGTGAAATATTTAAAGGACTTGC
Organism: Pyrgus malvae; assembly: GCA_911387765.1. Lineage (NCBI taxonomy): Eukaryota > Metazoa > Arthropoda > Insecta > Lepidoptera > Hesperiidae > Pyrgus > Pyrgus malvae. The sequence goes on from OU426969.1 coordinate 11,645,988, forward strand.
TGTTGTCCACCTTATTGTATGTCTCTGTGTCTTAAGTTTGTCTGTCAAAATCATGATTCTTCAACCGCGTTGGTGGTTTTTACTTAAATATACTTACGTTTCATCTTTTAAAACAGTGTGAATGGCATTCCTCAAAACATCTTCGGTCATAGTCTCTAGTTCAAGTTTCACTCCAATCTTATGAACAACATATAATTCTGTGTTATACCACTGGTCGGCTAGCATAGGTATTCCAACTAAAGGTACTCCAGCGGTTATAGCCTCATCTGTTGATTGGAGACCGCCCTGGGTGATGAAGAGTTTAATGTTTGGATGCTCTGAAATTAGCGATACAAAAGAATTTTATTTGACTGAATGATAAAATCGAAAGCTGGAACTACATGATTTTTTATATCTTAAAAACCTATTTAAGATAAGCATGAAGGCCACTTTTCTTAAGTGTTGAGCGATCACTATGGCCTTAATATACGAGCAATTCCATGGATTGTTTATTGATTATCATTAACAAACATAATTGGTTATCAGTATCAAACAGAAAAAAAACTTACGAAGTAAATCAGATTGCGGGAACCATTTCGATATTTTTACGTTGTTAGGTCTTCCTTCTAGTTCATCTTGATCCCATTTCCATAAAATATTGTATGGCAGGGAAGCAAAAACATTGAGTAAAATCCTAACTTTATCGCGAGGAAGTTTCGATGGTTGCACGTTGGTACCAAGACTCATGTAAATAACTCCGTTTGTAGAAGCGTCTAAATATGATTTCAGTTCCTGGGAAAAGGATATATAAAAAATGTTAATTTATATCTACAGCATATTACAACATGTCTTTTTTAAATTTTACACTCTTTTACATTAAAGTAAAGAAGGTAAAAAGAGGGTACATGTTTTACCACCATGGAAGAGTTTATGGTAATGACTTGCTGACTTGCTTATGGTAATGACTCTTAAATTCATATAGGAGTCGGTGCCCATTCAGAACGAAAGGTACACTATATTTACTAAGACAGGACATTTTAGTAATTTTAAAATCAATTTTCTGGTATAGTCTTGTTCTATAGTATAGGACAGGGGTCACCAATTAGTTCTGCTCGGGGTCCATTTTAAGAAATGATATTTTATAGAAAAAAAAAAACATTTATTATACATATGTAATTAAGGAAATAAAGGATATTGTTTTACATATCAATGAGAAAAATGACATTTTTTGTTGCGGACTATCTGTCTGAAGTTTTGAGTAAAATTGGTGCAAGCTATTGGCATTAAATCCTGGAGATGTTCATCAGTAGGGCCCTACTCCAAAAATAGTTTTAACACCCCCAAAACCAGAGTACTAATTTCATCAAAATCTATGTAGCCGTTTCCGAGATTCAAAAAATATATTAAGGTATATACAAGAATTGCTCGTTTATAGTTATAATCCGCATTATCTTTATTGACGTCAATTCTAAAACTGCCGGGTGAAATGACAAGGTACTAAGCGAGAAGGAAATCGCGGATTGCGAATGTCATTAAGAATAAATTTCGATCTCAACTTACTGATGAACGTCTCCAGGATTTAATGCCAATAGCTTGCACCAATTTTACTCAAAACTTCAGACAGATAGTCCGCAACAAAAAATGTCATTTTTCTCATTGATATGTAAAACAATATCCTTTATTTCCTTAATTACATATGTATAATAAATGTTTTTTTTTTCTATAAAATATCATTTCTTAAAATGGACCCCGAGCAGAACTAATTGGTGACCCCTGTCCTATACTATAGAACAAGACTATACCAGAAAATTGATTTTAAAATTACTATTTACACAATTATTTCATAAATTTGAAAAAAAGAGTAAGCTTAGTTGAATCAATATAAATAAAAGAAGTTAAAGAAAAGGAAATATGGTATATTTCAAATATATTTTTATTTTTATTTTATCGCTAATTTTATTATTTTATTATTTCGGCACTGACCTAATCGCTTTCTCTTTCTTGAGATAAAATAAAATCAGACTATACATACCTTTGGTAAAAGCTTTGGAGGGTTTTGATGAAGTCCTCCTAAGTAAATGATATTAGGAGGCACTGGACGATTGAAATCCCAGAGAGGATATAAATTGAAGAAAATCATTTCGACATTCTTCGCCAACTCAGTTACAGAAGGAATATCTGGTCCAAACAATTCTTTTAATATATTATTTTCTGCTTCTACGCAATCATAAATCAGTCTCTCAATCAAATATTGATTGTAGTATTCATAAAATTTCTCCCATAAAGTAAGATTATTAATCCTCTGTTGTAAAGGTAACGGATAAAGTGACAAATGTGTTGGTGCTCCAAAAACTTCATACATTCCCGGTAAAGCACCAAAAGAACTAAACTGGATTGTTGGAACCTTGAAAACGTGAGTAAGGGCTAAAGCTGCCCTAACACAAGCTTCAATAATTAGCAAATCGTACTTTCTCGTATCTCTAAGCACGTTCTGTACTTCCTTAGTTTCAACTTGTTTCTTGAATATCAAAAGAAGCTGCTCCATTGCAAATCTCAAATGAACTCTAAAATCTTTAGTTTCGTCACTCGATGCTTCGACGAATTTTGCCCACATTTCATAGGATATATCGTGTACGTCTACTTCGGTGAAGTTGGCAGGAGTCTTGTCTTTGGGGAATATTGGATCGGTTGTAATAACGACAACTTCATGGCCGCATTTTGCAAGTTCAAGCATCACAGGACGAAACACTATTTGATGACTTATTGATGGGGTTGGAAAAACTGCTAATATCCTAGCTGAATCACTCACAACTACAACTGTGAATAAGACACATATTATTATTGCTATATATTTAGGCATTGTGGCACGACCTAAATTTCACTAGATCAAAGATGAATGCCATGTAAAACATATCCGAATTTATTAATGTACATAACACGACTGTTTGAATTGGCAATAGCTATCTTATACTTTACGTCTTATTGGCCTATGACATATTATGATAAACCGTATTATCTAAGATAAGGAGAGGGAGACAACACTACTGAGATAGCGCTCTATTATTGCAGTGTCATTGTATCTCTTATATAGCCCCTTTTTTAAGAATTCTTAACTGTATCTGTTAATAAACATCGTAGTAGATATTGTGAAATTGAAATATTAACTAATAAATTTTGTTTCTTGACATTTGATTATCTGGAATTTGTTTTTAATTTTATTTCTTTGACATCATTTAATATAATAATATAATTTTCTGTTAATCTAATGAATTACCTATGTAATCATGTGTACTGTCAAAACATGTAACTAGTTGACGGGGGTACAAACTTCCTCAACTCCCGCACAACACCTCAGGGAAATGGGGCGACTGAAAATCAGCGTTGCACGAGGTCAGCACCTCGCGGTTGCAAAAGCTGAATCGCTACCTTTTGCCCAGTGCCTGAATTCTATAATACATTTTAATATACTATAAAATTATGTAAATGTAATAATGTAAATGTATTTTGTAAATGATTGTGAGATTGAGGCAATAAACGTTTTATTATTATTATTAGAAATGTAGTTTCTTCTTTAATTTAGTAAATAACAATATCGTGAATATTTTTTTACGACTAACTGACATTATAATTTTAATATTATTATTTGTACAATTTATACCCAAATTATTTTAACTTTGTTTTCCAATTATAACTGAAACTGCTTAAGAGAAAACATACGTAAAATTTATATATTTTGTATGACAAGAAAATTGTGTAAGTTTTTTACTGAAATTTTAATGTTAGTATTTTTTTTAAATTATTGTAACGTTTTAATAAGGCTTTACTTTGAAGGAATATTATTAATATTTCGTTTTTTGTCTCTCTATCTGTCCAAAATACATTTTGTAATGAATCCAAACCTAATATTATAAATTCGAAAGTAACTCTATCTCCTCCTCCTATTCTCCTCTTAAACTATTGAACCAATTTTAATGAAATTTGGAACACAGATACAGTGGACCTTGTGAAGGGATATAGGATGGTTTTTATCCTACGGAAACCCATGAAACTGGTGCACGCGGTTGAAGCCGCTGGCTAAACCCCTATGATTTTAATATGACAATATCGTCTTACGTCGTATTTCAAATGAGTGGATGAAAGTTAGAGATATAGCCTGAAATAGCGAAAAGGCTATTTTTATCCTACGGGGACCCATAAAACGGGTCCACTCGGGCGAAGCCACTGCTGGAAGGCTATTAATACAAAAATGAATTAAAATTACATTAATAACAATATAACATTACGACTGTATTAACGGATTTAAGAAAAACATAAGAGGATTATAATATAACTTTAATGGATTTCTTTTTGCAACGCCTATATTAAAATACAAACATATAAATTTATGTGTAACTTTTAACAGAGAAAAAAACCTATTTTAAAAATTCCTTAATTTGGAAGTTGCAAAAGCAAAAATACATATATTTTAGCTTATGAAGGTTATACAGTTTACATTTTGTATGTTAACTACATGTAAAAAGGGCTTTTACAATGCAGAGTAAACGAATTCAAATAAAAGAGTGTTAGGTATATATTCAGGTTAGGAGAAATTTGTTAATAAACATACCCGTCGGGACAACTATAGCAAAATAATAATAAATATTAACAAAATAATTTAGAATACTTTAAAGAATATTAGAATAAACATTCAGAACAGAAACAGAAGTCACTGGAGTAAAATAAATAGTATTTAAATATTTATTAAATAAAATTTAACAAAAAATTAAAAGCCGATTAATTTCTCAATATTTATTCACTTTTAAATTAATATACATATTCTTAAACTTAACCATAATATATAAATCGTTTTAATAACGATAATACTAGAGTCGCTGAATAGAAAATATGTACAACAGAAAATATAAAGAAAACAAGAAAGATGGACAGAACATAAAATTGTTGTGGCTGAATCTGAAAATTGAAAACAAAATTATAAAATAAATAAATTATAAAATATGACTATCAATATCACTAATGCTGATAACTTATATCTCGTTACCTCTCCATCAGATAGTGCGACTGATGGCGAATTAAAAAAATATATATATTTTAATTACTTCTGTGGATTAAAATTCTGACGAAATAAAAATAAACCATTAACGGCAGAAATATTTAACTACCAAAATATATACAAAATAAAAGAAAGCTGAATATTCAAAATTTTGATTACTTATATGTATAGGTATAATACGAGTAGGTATTATTATATTATGGTTTTAATATTGACCTTCAATCATTGGTAAGACTTGATTAGATCATAAAATAAGGTGAAGACATCTTTGGTTACATGAAACAAATAATATTGGAATTTGGCTATTTATAAAACAGAGAGAAAATAGGAAGTTTACCAAAACACAGGAAAACATTGTTTTCATTAATGCTTTTTTACTTTCAAATCTATTGAATACTTAAACAACGTTCTTAGCGCTAACTTAACTAAGACAATCATTATTACTAATAACGTAACAAAAGCAGCTAAAACTACTAGCAATAATTCCAACTCTAAGTACTCAGCCCAAGAGATGCCCGCAGCAGGTGACCGCAACTGCCGTGCGCCGCCGTGACGTAGTACGTACTCTATCCACCAGATGGCGCGATCCAGTGGTTTGAGTGGCTGGTCATGTATTTCTCTTCTTAGCTTGACAATATTGTCTTTGTAACTGAAAGAAAAAAATACTTTCATGAGAAATACTTTAAGAATTTGATGATTCAAAAAATACGGTCTGTTGTGAATACAAGAGTATGTCTTTGCGTGTCTATTCTTACTTGTCAAAACCATATTTTGTCTTAATGCGTTGGGTACAAATACACATACCACATGTTATTGGGGTACAAGATACTAATAATTATTTTTTTATTAAGATGAACCTGTCAAATTTAAAACCCCGAAATTAATCCGGTGGAAGTTCGAAATCTTAACATGGTTTTCGAGATAACCGTGTATATTTTTTATTTGAATGGAGCTCTACTATATATACTTTATTAAAAGATTGCTTTATAAAAGTACTAGTGGCCGCCCGTGACTTCGTCCACGTGGACTTTGGTATTAGTCATAGCATGATGTTATATAGCCATAGCCCTCGGGTGGCGCCCCTGGGGTTGCCCGTGTCCATAGGCGACGGTGATCAGAATTCCCCGATAAATGGACTATCCAACACAAAATGATTTTTTCAATTGGAACCAGTAGTTCCTGAGATTAGTGCGTTCAAACAAACATATAAAATACTACTACTAGATTAAAATACTGATTAAAGGGCTAATATAAAAAAAAACATGAATAAGCCAAAGACAATACTATAGTTTATAATCTGTGAAATGAAATAAAAAGCATATTTTTTTTCTTTTCATTTAATATTGAATGGCTGAAAGGATTTTTATCGTAGAGCGTCAACATTGACAGGTATGACACCCAGTACCCCACCCAGCTACTTTAGCGATAAGACCACCTTTTGGTTGCCACTGTTGTTTTTTTTTTTTTTTTGGTTTTTTATTTTACTGTTGTTATATAATGTGGTGTACGAATAAAGAATATTTGTATTGTATTGTATTGTACCTTTGTTGCTCTAAGATTTTTATACAATGCCGTAAAAATAATTAAAAAAATAAGAAACATAAAAGACAGACATGACAATTTGGATAACTGCGTCAAAATGTAAATAAACAAACACAGAAAGTAAATAATTTTCTAAAGAAATAATAAAGGAAAAGCAAAGTATAAGAAAAAAACAAAAGGATATGAGTTATAAAATATGATATTGGACGTGAATGATGTAAGTAATAACATGTAGTTGTACCATGTATTTATAACACTACACGGTGCATTTCATTCATTTCATTTGCTTCCCGTGGGAATGAGATATTTTTCCACGGTAAAAAGTAGCCTATGTCCTTTCTCAACGTCCTTTCTATGTTTATGCCAAATTTCATCAAAATCGGTTGATTGGTTTAAGCGTGAAAGAGTAGCAGACAGACAGATAGACAGACAGAGTTACTTTCAAATTTATAATATTAGTATGGATGTATTTATTAAGCAATCTCAAACCATATTGACGACCCGTGTGGTTAAATGGTTACCATGCTGGACTGCTAATCGAAGGGTCCCGGGTTAGATTCCCGACGAAACAGAAATTTGAATGCTGAGTTTAAATTTCTGTTCTTGGTATGAGTGTTTGTGTTTCTGTCTTTGTATGTGTCCATGGTGACACAGGGTGTCGTGGGTACCATGGACAGTTAGTAGACAACTTAGTAGACAACGAAATATATACCCTGTATATATTTCGTTGTCTACTTAGAGATACATAATATCAGGAAGTAATATTATAACTATTTATAGAAGATTACAGTTTCCATAAGTATTCTTCAAGGACAAGCAATCATTGTTAATCACAGCATGATATGAGGTTTTTATCAACAATTACGTCGTTTGTTTATTTGTGGAAAACTGATTACTATGTCATTATAGATTAATTTATTTTGTTGGTAAAACTTCCAAATATGAATATTTGTTTCGAACGACACAATATGAAATTTGACCTTTAAATCGGACACCCTTGTTTTATTCCATAAAATTGTAGCATTTTAATTATGAGATACGTCAATTAAATTTTTTGAATTCGATTTTTTGAAATTCCTTATATTTTAACCGGTACTTTTCAAAAATAATTAATTACTTTTTATTTAAAAATGAAATAATTAAAAGCTATTTAGCAATAAATAAACACATAAAAATTACAACCCAAACAATTTTCATACTTGGAAATCTGCTACCAGGAACGAAGTTAAAATAGTTTTTTTGAAATTCTTTTTTATTTTATTTATACAAGGAACTGCAGAATTAGCTGATGTTCTTACTATATATAAATAAAGGCGTTAATTCCGTGGCGTGTGCGAGATACGGAACTTCAAAAATTTCGGCCAGGGTAGTCACAAAAAATACCGGTTTCTGTTATTTGTGTTATCATCTATGTTAGGTTTTTTTTTTCATTGCCCTCATATTCGGTGGTACGGTTAACGATTTCTATTTATTTTGAGCCTGTATAGGTTATAGTATGTTATTGTGAACAAACGGTAACATGTAAAAATCCATATCCATATTAATATTATAAATTCGGAAGTAACTCTGTCTGTCTATCTGTCTGTCTGTTACGCTTTCACACTTAATCCACTAAACCGATTTTGATGAAATTTAGCATGGAGATAGATTAAATCCTTAGGATGGACAAAGGTTCGCTTTTGGCACGTTAACCCACGGGCAGAAGCTTGTATTAAATAAACATGTCAGTAATATAGTCTGCATGAAATCTAAATCATGAATAAATTTAAATTTGACAAAAATAGTATAATAACTAATCAGTCAATTTGCATATTCCGCCATGTTAGATTTAGAATAATGTCACACAACTAACCTTTGTTTCGTAGAAGTAAAAAATATTAGTTCAATCTCTAAAATGAAGAAATGCTTAAAAATGAAGTTGCAAGATTCCATCCGAACATAGTTACATTCATACATACATTGCAAGTTAAATAAAACCTTGTAAAAATATTATGTAGATTTTTACTTCTAAGTTTTTCACGTGAAAAATTTAATTACCGGTATTTTTATTAACACCGTTATTGTGTCAACCCTAAGTCCGAATTATATCGGTAAAAATCTAATTAGCTTCATCTTCTAGGTGCCACGTATTAGAACGTTCATTATTTTATATCTGGTAGAGTGATAAAAGTTCTTTCGGTGTGTATTTAAATTAACAGCTAATGTAAAATAGTAAGAGTGAAAAAAATTTAAATAGCAAAAGTTAAAAAAATGATGTTTAGGACTTCTGCACAGTTATTCTATTTCAGATCTATTTTATACTATCCATTTTTAGTGTTTCTACCTATATATTACTCTTTTAAATATTTAATTTAATTTCAATTAATTAACGAGTACCTAATTGGATATTTTCTGATTTTTACGTAATTTTTTTCGTCAACTTCAATTTTTTTTCTCTCATAATCTATTGAGAATTTAAATTCGGGAATTTTACTGATATACTTAATGAAGTCAACGGTATCATTTTATGTAATTAAACAAGCATGTCCAATTTAAAGGTCAAATTTCATACTGTGCGTATGTAACGAAACGTACAATATTATAGTAAACTCTTGAATTTTCACTTTTACATTTATTTTTCATTACTATTTTTGGTTTGAATGGACGTAGTAGTAGTACGAATAGATATTTCAATAGCCAGAACTCTTCAGTAGATAGATAGATAGCCGAATGTACAGACATACTGATAAACGAAGATAAAATATTGGAGGATATAAAATAAACCTCATTTTATCCCAAAGGAAAAAAATCAACACTTTTGATTCCCCACTGCTGCGAACAGGTCTCGGAATTGAGAGATATCTGTGTTTTACACTTCTACCCATACATTCAATAAAAAAAACTTTGATAATACTTACGTTCCATCTTTCAAAACTATGTGAATGGCGTCTATCAAAACATTTTCGGTCATAGTCTCCAGATCCAGTTTCAATCCAATCTTATGGAGAACGTACAGTTCAGTGTTGTACCACTGGTCGCCTAGCATAGGTATTCCAACCAAAGGCACTCCAGCAGTTATAGCCTCATCTGTCGACTGGAGGCCGCCCTGGGTGATGAAGAGTTTTATATTCGGATGACCTGAAATAAAAAAATCAAACACAATTTATTTTTCTTTTCTTCATTTTCGTACTTACGAATTTACTTATATGTGTATAATTCTGTACGATTCAGTAATGTTTAATTTAATGCCTTTATACGGGAAATTCTTGTATATACCTACCTAAACATAAATTTTGAATCTCGTAAACGGCTCCAACAATTTTAATGAAATTTAGTACCCTGGTTTCGGGGGTAATAAAACGATCCAGCTAGGTTCAATTTTTAGAAATTTTAAATTATTAAAAAAAAAATTCAGCGATAATCAATTTAATAATAAACTGAAAAATACGACTCTTCCTGACATCTATTGGAGTATATTAATTATATTGTGGCGTAGAACGCCGTCAAACGCCATCCGCCAATCCGACGTTCAAAGAAATGACAATTTCGATTTGAAGGTATCCCAGGTACTAATATAAAGATAATATTTGTCCTAAATACGTAAATACTAAGACAGAACAAAAACAATAAACTTACGAAGTAAATCCGATTGTGGAAACCATTTCGAAATATTAACGTTTTTTGGTCTTCCTTCTAGTTCATCTTGATCCCATTTCCATAAAATATTGTAAGGAAGGGAAGCAAAAACTTTAAGTAAAATTCTTACTTTCTCGCGAGGCAGTGTCGATGGTTTCACGTTGGTACCAAGACTCATATAAATCACTCCATTTGTGGAAGCGTCTAAATATGATTTTAGTTCCTGAAAAGCAAACAAAACTACTACAAAACTATAAAAATTACTAAAAATTAAAGCACTGTGTGATATAATATTATATTTAAGTAGTTCAACACACGAAATTGTTTGTCACATATAATTTAACGTAACATTATTTTTATTTTTGAACACTTTTTGATGCCCCGAAATCAGAACTTTGGTCAATGCATGCATCGGTCTCCAATCACCGCGTTGGAGAGCAATGCATTTTCGTTATTCGCATTTTTAATGCTCTTTAACTCGTATTTTTAATATAATCCTAATAAATATCAGCCACAAATAGTGGTACATATAACACTTTTTTTTCAATTATTTTTTATAAATTAAAATATGGCGTGAAATATCGATAAATACGTACAAAATAAATTGATTACTCAGCAGTTCACGCCGGTGTACGAAACCCGGATTTCCTAACAAGTCATAGCAAAAAAAATAGTAATACTCTTTACGCAATCTTTGCCTAAAACATATAATACGGAGACTAAAATTAATTAAAAAGGAAACCTGGTAAGTACATATTTTTGCATTTTTTTAATGACGTTCATCTATACGCTTTTTAATCTTAAATAACAAAATTTCGTAATTATACATTGTATACCTTCGGTAAAGGCTTTGCAGGGTTTTGATGTAGTCCACCTAAATAAATTATATTAGGAGGCACTGGACGATTAAAATCCCAAAGCGGATACAAATTGAAGAAAATCATTTCGACATTCTTAGCCAACTCAGGTATGGAAGGAGTATCTGATCCAAATAGTTCTTTTACTGCATTGTTTTCTACATCCAAGCTGTCAAAAAACATTTTCTCGAGTAAATAATTATTGTAGAATTCATAAAGTTTCTCCCATATGGTAAGATTTTGAATTCTCTGTCGTAATGGTAACGGATACAGTGAAAAATGTGTAGGTGCTCCGAACGCTTCATACATTCCTGGTAAAGCTCCGAAAGAACTAAATTGGATCGTAGGAATCTTCAAAGCATGAGAAAGCCCCAAAGCAGAACTCACACATGCTTCAACGATTAGCAGATCGTACTTTCTCGAATCTTTAAGCACATTCTGGACTTCTAAAGTTTCAATTTGTTTCTTGAATATAAAAATAAGCTGCTCCATAGCGATTTTTAATTGATTTCTCAAATCTTTCATTCTGCCACTCGATGCTTCGACGAGTTTTGTCCACAATTCGTAGGACATATCGTGTACGTCAACTTCGGTAAAGTTGGCAGGGGTTTTGCCTTTGGGAAATATAGGATCAGTTGTAATAACGACAACTTCATGGCCCCGTTTAGCAAGTTCTAGCATCACAGGACGAAACACCACTTGATGACTTATTGAGGGGGTTGGAAAAACTCCTAATATCCTAGCTGTATCACTCACAACTGCCACTGTTAATAAAACACATAATATTATTAGTCCTATGCATTGAGTCATTGTGACACGACTTTAACTTGACGAGATCAAAAATGACTGCTCGTTAAAACATATACGAATTTATTTATGTACACAATGCTACTATTTGAATAAGCTAGAGTTATCTTATATATTATAACGTCAAATTGGCCTATGACATGCGCTAGTGGTGTACTGTATTATCTTAGATAATGACAGGGAGATTTCAGTGCTGAATAGCTTCAGTATTGCGGTGACATTGCAATTCATTCAATACCATGTACCTCTTATTATTTATAGTCGCCTTTAAAAAAATCTTAACTCTCACATATAACTAATATAATTTTTTAACTACTTACACGATATATTTTTAAATAATAAAAGATTCTACATTATTCTTAATGCAAAGAGGTTTATTAACCCGATTAAACAAAATTTTGTCAGTCATAAAAACTGAACTGTAACGAATTTTTTTTATTACATGTATCATGCTACAATTTTATGTCATAATACTCATAATTGAAGGAGATTTTATAATTTCAAACTAAAATATGTATAAAAATTCTCGTGTCGCAGTGTTTGTTGCCAAACTACTCCAAAAAGGCTCGACCGATTGTTATGAAATTTTGTGTGCATATCGGGTAGGTCTCAGAATCGGTCAACATCTATTTTCCTTAAATGTTAAGAGTGGTCCACCCCAAACTAAACGTGGCACGGAGTTCGCGGGGTCAGTTTGTAAAATTATACAAAATTTTTACTGTTTATTTAAATAAAGACCTTTTTCTAATGATCATTTTAATAGCTTACGTGCAAATATAATATTTGTATTCCGTTGCGGGTGTGTATTATTTATTTAAATTCAATGAATATTTATAAAAACACTGCCAAGAGCAATTCATTAATAAAATCAATGTAAAATAGTTAATAAAACGTGACCTCGAAAGAATGTTAATTGTTGAACCAAATATATATTGTGGTATTATATTCAATAATAATAATATGTATAATATATTTTCAATACATACTTTGATTAATACGAGTATGATAAGTTTAAGAAAGTACGTACGTAAGTTTTAAGCTCAATAAATAATAAATTTAGATTTGAGGATAAATACTAAGTTATTTCCAATGCAGTGCTATTTTAATCTAATAAGGTAATACCTATACCCACACTTATTTATAGACTAACGACCAAAAGTCCTTTTTAAAGTAAAAAAATGCTTAAACACGAACACGTACATTGCTTTATCAAATGAGATTAAAAAACGTTTGGTTAAGACCAAACTCAAAACTTGGCACAATATAACTTGAACTTTGCAACTAAAACTTTAACGTACATTCGGCCCTAGTTACAAGTTTAGTGATCTCATTAATTGCTTATGTGGTTAGACGGCTATAGAATCATTATTTATTTACTAGGCACTTTCATTTGAACTGATTTCCTACCGAATATTTTGAAAACAATTTTTTCTTAATGATTACTATGCCGGTTTACCACTAAAAAGATATGGGTCTGATGAGCTTATGTTGCTTGTTCGAGATTACTGGGATATCTGGTTCTGGTTCTTTAATTCTACTTATCCGATGGCACACATTCCAATAAAAAACTATTGGAAACAAAATTACTGCCCTTATTCCAGTTATAAATTTGATGTTAATTTATTTTTGTCTGTTTATTTGGAATACTTTAAAGGATACCGTATCTGAAAAGTAAGCAATTCTGATAATGTTTCATTAAAATGAAATTAAGGGTCCTGTCAAAATGAAACAAAAATAAAAAGCTGATTTATTTGTAAATGTTTATTTATTTTCAAATTTAGACACAACTTAAATTATTTCCTTATCCCTAACTAAAATAAATCATCCTACTTTTGTTTACTTACTTAACAGAAAATATATACATCAGAAAATTTATAGAGAAACCAGACAGATGGACAAAACATAAAGGCAATATGATTGATTTAAAAAAAAATTGGACATATGTTAAAGGTGATGTTTGCCAACAAGAAAACAAGAAAAATAATATTATAATCAACTGGCGAGTAAGATAGTAACCTAAAGATATCTTTGACAATAATCTCATCATCATAAAAACTGCTTAAATAACTTACGAGTATAACTCCGGCTCCAAATTTACGTAGTACGTTATATATCATACCAACATGGCAAGTAAGGTTTCATTTTTATAGTTGATTATATTTTTCCTGGCATTCTTTTGAGTAAAGTAAATTTAATTAAATTAATTTTACCTTAATCAGTTTGGTGTATTATAATTTCATCAAAATACAGACAAACACTTAAATAAATAAATATAAAGACAAAATAATAAACAACATAAAAAAAAGAAGAAACGTGAATGATTTTACATTATTCCCGTGTTGACTTTTATTCATGTAGACAAATTGTAAATACCTTTGGTATAAAATAAACATCTGACATTAAACAAAAAAAAAAACAGAACGTTTGCACAACAAACAAAAGGAAAGTTACCCCAAGGTTAGGTGAACATTTTATTCATCAATGCGTCTTCACTTTCAAAGCTGTTGAATACTTAAGCGAAGTTCTTAAGACTAGCTTAACTAAGACAAACATTATTAATAATAACAATACAAAAGCAGCCACAATTACTAGCACTAATTTTAGTTCTAAGTACTCCGCCCAAGAGATGCCGGCAGCAGGAGATCGCAAGTGCCGCGCTCCGCCGTGGCGTAGCACGTGTTCTATCCACCAGATGGCTCGATCCAGAGGTTTAAGAGGCTGGTCATGCATTTCTCTTCTTAGCCGGATTATATTATTTTTGTAACTAAAAGAAAATTATACTTTAAATGTGAAATATTTAAAGGACTTGCTATTGTCCACCTTATTGTCTGTCTCTGTATCTTAAGTTTGTCTGTCAAAATCATGTTTCTTCAACCGCGTTTGTGGTTTTTACTTTAGTGTACTTACGTTTCATCTTTTAAGACAGCGTGAATGGCATTCCTCAAAACATCTTCGGTCATAGTCTCTAGATCAAGTTTCACTCCAATCTTATGAAGAACATATAATTCCGTGTTATACCACTGGTCGCCTAGCATAGGTATTCCAACTAAAGGCACTCCAGCGGTTATCGCCTCATCTGTAGACTGGAGACCACCCTGGGTGATGAAGAGTTTAATGTTTGGATGCTCTGAAACAAACGTATTTTATTTGACTAAATGATAAAATCGAAAGCTGGAACAACATGATTTTTTATTATATATCCTAAAATCCTATTTAGGATAAGTGGGCACCCGCAACTTCATTCGTGTAGACAGTTTTAGAATTTTTCTAAAATAAAAGTAGCTTAAATTACTCCCTCATTGCATCAGCTACCTGCCAGTGAAATTCCCGTGAAAAGCGTTCCAGCTGTTTCAGAAATTAAACAGACAGATAGACAGACAAAAATAGTAAACAAATATATTTTGGTATATATACCGTGTATATATTAATGGGTATAATTTATTATTAATTTATTTGTATATATAAGCATGCTGGCCACTTTCCTCAAGTGGTGACCAATCATCATGGTCTTACTACATGAGCAACTCCATGGATTGCTTATTGTTTGTAATTAACACACAGTACCAGTACAATACAGAGCAAACATTACAAAAACTTACGAAGTAAATCAGATTGCGGGAACCATTTCGATATTTTAACGTTGTTAGGTCTTCCTTCTAGCTCATCTTGATCCCATTTCCATAAAATATTGTATGGCAGGGAAGCAAAAACTTTAAGTAAAATTCTAACTTTATCGCGAGGTAGTGACGATGGTTTTACGTTGGTTCCAAGACTCATGTAAATAACTCCGTTTGTGGAAGCGTCTAAATATGATTTCAGTTCCTGGAAAATTGATGCATAAAAATGTTAATAGATATCTACAGCATATTACGACATGTCTTTTTTAAATTTTATACTGTTTTACTTTAATGTAAAAAAGGTGAAAAGGGTGTACATATTTTACAAATTCCGACGAGTTGATATGGTTGATCTTTTAAATGACTGCCTGATTGTATTTGGAAAAAAATCAATCAAAGACTAAGTTTATCGTGACCTTAGTGTTACCAAAATAATATTTTAATAATATATAAAAAGCGATTAAAATAACATACATCAAATTATCGATAAAATATGCTTGTATTGTTGTATTTATCTTCAAAGTGTCATTATAGATAAACGTGATCATTGACTATATTTTAATTAACTTGATTAGATACGCTCCCGTTATTTCTTCAGTTAAAATATTTTTATCCAGCCGCATGAGACAATGGGGGGGTGGCTATGTGTTAATAATAATATAAATGTATAATTAATATGTATGTAAGAATACATGTATTTGTGTTTGATCGTTACTAATTCTGTAAATACTAAACGGAAGGGCTGATACAATTATCATGTAATTGGGATATCCACATTTATTGAATTTTACGGAGAATACAACAATACATTAATAATAACGTAACAATAGTAAAAATATTCTTTTTTTTAAATAAACATTAAAAAATAAAACAACTTTTATGACAATGTAAGCATCAAAAATATATGTGTCGAATCATTATTTGGTACAAATGCGATGTTAATTGTTTTACTTTAGTATAGTAATTTAATTTTTCTATCTTAGATGGGGTTTACTTTTTATAGTTAATTGTTTTAGTTTTTAGTTTTTATTATTACTTTTCAGTTGTTTTATAATACACAATAATAATAAATATTTATTTTCTTGGCTAACAACGTAGAGTATTAATTATAATGAAGTAATGCTATAAATATACCTACTGAAATTTAAAATATAATATTTAAACAATAAATAGAGTGGTAATAGTCGGTAGCTTAAGAAACAGGTCTCCCACGTTGACCACCATATATATAAATTCGTACCCTATTCAACCGAACACGACTATATCAGGAAATAGATTTAAAAATTACTATTTACACAATTATACGATATACTTAAAATAAAAGATAAAGCTTAGTTTGATTTAATAAAAATAAATAAAGTGAAAGTAGTCTTTTTTATTTCATTACTGGTTTCAATTCTTTTATAACTTCGACTTTAATTGCTTTCTCTTTCTTGAGCTAGAATAAAATCAGACTATATATACCTTTGGTAAAAGCTTTGGAGGGGTTTGATGTAGTCCTCCTAAATAAATGATATTAGGAGGCACTGGACGATTAAAATCCCAGAGAGGATATAAATTCAAGAAAATCATTTCGACATTCTTCGCTAACTCAGGTAAAGGAGGAACATCTGGCCCAAATAATTCTTTTAACACATTGTTTTCTGCTTCGACGCCATCATTAATAATTTTCTCAATCAAATATTGATTGTAGTATTCATAAAATTTCTCCCATAAAGTGAGATTGTGAATCCTTTGTCGTAAAGGTGACGGATAAAGTGACATATGTGTTGGTGCTCCAAATACTTCATACATTCCTGGTACAGCACCAAAAGAACTAAACTGGATTGTTGGAACCTTGAATACGTGGGTCAGCGCCAAAGCTGCCCTCACACAAGCTTCGACAATTAGCAAATCATACTTTCTCGTATCTCTAAGCACATTTTGTACTTCCTTAGTTTCAACTTGTTTCTTGAATATCAAAAGAAGCTGTTCCATTGCAATTCTCAAATGATCTTTAAAATCTTTCGTTTTGTCACTCGATGCTTCGACGAATTTTGCCCACATTTCATAGGATATATCGTGTACGTCTACTTCGGTGAAGTTGGCAGGAGTCTTGTCTTTGGAAAATATCGGATCAGTTGTAATAACGACAACTTCATGGCCTCGTTTTGCAAGTTCAAGCATCACAGGACGGAACACTATTTGATGACTAATTGATGGGGTTGGAAAAACTGCTAATATTCTAGCTGAATCACTCACAACTGCCACTGTGAATAAAACACATATTATTGTTGCTATATATTTAGGCATTATGGCACGACCTAAATTTCACTAGAACAAAGATGAATGCCATGTAAAACATTTCCGAATTTATTAATGTACATAACACGACTGTTTGCATTAGCAATAGTTATCTTATACTTTACTTCTTATTGGCCTATGACATATGATACACCGTATTATCTAAGATAATGAGAGGGACACAATACTACTGAGATAACGCTCTATTATTGCAGTGTCATTGTATCTCTTATAAAATAGTAATATAGCCCTTTTTTAAGAATTCTTAACTGTATTTGTTAATAAAAAAAATAGTGGATATTGTCAAATATTTCTTTAAGTTAGTAAATAACAACATCGTGATTCTTTTTTCTTTTTTACGACTAACGGACATTACTATTTTAATACAAGCCGATAATTAGAAATGGTTTAAAAGTTTAAGCGGGAAAGAGTAGCAGCTGCACACACAGAATTACTTTCGAAATTATAATATTAAAAAGTATATATAATATTGATTATTATTTGTACAATTTATACCAACATTATTTTAACGTTGTTTTCCAATGATAATTGAAACTGCTTGAGATCAACCATACGTTAAATTTATATATCATTTTGAACGACAAAAAAAGTGTAAGTTTTTAACTGAAGAGCACCGAATATCAAATGCCATTTGTAAAATTAATATAACGTTTTCAATAAGGCTTAACCTTGAAGGAATATTATTAAACGCATTGAAATCCACATCATCATTGATGATGATTGATTATAATATATCAACCTATGATACTGTATTATTTAAAAATATTTTTTTAAATGTACCACAACCACAAACACAATATACCACAATACTTATTTCAATTTAAGAACTTCAAATGCTAGTTGCATTCTATAATGGTTAAGAACAATGTTCACAATATACTATGAAGTTAAATAAAATTTTATTGCAGTTTTATTATAATCATAACCTTTTATTTGATTCATTACAAAATGCAACTCTTTGATTAGTTGTTATTGTCTAGTGAAGTCTTGGTTTTGTAATTTTTCTTTACCGCATTTTTTTCTAATGTTTATCGTTTTACAATTCCGTACTTAAATTATTATTATTTCATTTTGTCTCTCTTTCTGTCCAAAATACATTTTGTAATTAATCCATACCTAATATTATAAATTCGATACGCTTTCCCGCTTAAATGATAGAACCAATTTTAATGAAATTTGGAACACAGATACAGTGGACCTTGCGAGGGGACATTGGATGGTTTTCATCTTACGGCAACCTATAAAACGGTGCACGCGGTCAAAGCCGCTGGCTAAACCCTTATGATTTTAATATAGCAATATCCTCTTACGTCGTATTTCAAATGAATAGCAGAAAGTTATGTAGCCTGGAAAAGCACATAGGCTATTTTTTATCCTACGGGTCCTCGCGGGCAAAGCCGCTGGCGGAAGGCTAGTAATACAAAAATAAATTAAAATTACATTAATAACAAAATACCAATATGACTGTAATAACGGATTTAAAAAAACATAGAGGACTATAAATTTCATGGATTTCTTTTACAAAGCCTATATTTGTGTGTAACTTCTTACAAAAATACCTATTCTAAAAATTTCTTAATTTGGAAGTTAAAAAAACAAAAATATATTTTTGCTTATGAAATTTTTACTGTTTACATTTCGAAAAAAAAAACACTTTCTTGTATGTTAACTACATGTAAAAAGGGCTTTTAGAATGTGTTAAAATCAAATTGTGAACTTTGTAATTTTTTTAAATGTTTTCAGTGATGGAGATGATTTTTTAATAAAAAATATTACTCAACTTATTATTTTGACAATACAGAGTAAATGTATTCAAATAAAAAGGTATATATTCAAGTTATGAGAAATTTGTTAATAAACATACCTGTAGGGACAACCATAGCAAAACAATAATAA
Source organism: Pyrgus malvae (assembly GCA_911387765.1). Classification (NCBI taxonomy): domain Eukaryota; kingdom Metazoa; phylum Arthropoda; class Insecta; order Lepidoptera; family Hesperiidae; genus Pyrgus; species Pyrgus malvae. The sequence goes on from OU426969.1 coordinate 11,665,655, forward strand.
AAATTAACAATATAATTTAGAATACATTAAAGAATATCAGGATAATGTTAAGTGAAAATAATAAGTCACAGGAGTAAAATAAAGAGTATTTAAATATTCGGTTAAAAAAGGAAATAAGGGTTTAAAATTTAACAAAAAATGAAAAGCCGATTTATTTGTCAATATTTATTCACTTTTAAATTAATATACATATATTCTTAAACTTATCTATAATAAATCGTTTTAATAACGATGATACTAGAGTCGCTGAATAGAAAAACATGTACAACAGAAAATTTAAAGAAAACAAGAAAGATAGACAGAACATAAAATTGTTGTGATTGATTCTCCAAATCACGCATTTTGATAATTTGATAATAATATGTACATATTATTATATTACGGTTTTAATTTTGACCTTCAATCATTGGTAAGACTTAATTAGATCATAAAATAAGGTGAAGACACATTTGATAACATGAAACAAATAATATAGGAATTTGGCTATTTGTAAAACAGAGAGAAAAGAGGAAGTTCACCAAAACACAGGTTAACATTTTTTTTAATTATTGCATTTTTACTTTCAAATCTATTGAATACTTAAACAACGTTCTTAGGGCTAACTTAAATAAGACAATCATTATTACTAATAACATAACCAAAGCAGCTACAACAATTAAAACTAATTCTAGCTCTAAGTACTCAGCCCAAGAGATGCCCGCAGCAGGCGACCGCAAATGTCGTGCACCGCCGTGGCGTAGTACGTACTCTATCCACCAAATGGCGCGATCCAGAGGTTTGAGAGGCTGGTCATGCAATTTTCTTCTTAGCTTGACGATGTTGTCTTTGTATCTGAAAGAAAAATTGTCATTTAATGTGAAATAATTTAAAAAAATATGATTTCAAAAGTATCGTCTCTTTTCGATCTTATTTTCTGTTTCTGTGTCTGTGTGTTTGCATGTCAAACCCATCTTTCGTCGAAACCCGTAGAGGTTCTACCTAAGATTATTTTAGATTATTTATTTATTTATTATTTTAATTAGAGATTATTTAGGAATTGAGCATGGCTCGGCGGCTAGCGTAGAACGCAAGCGATCTACGCAGTTAAGTGGGAGCGGTCAGGTGAGAGATGCAAAAAAATTCATGCGCATTTCCGTGCTTTGGAGGGTAAGTTAAGCCGTCAGTTCCGGTTGCTATCAATAGATATTGGTCGTTAAACTTTGTCGGAGGCTTTATGGACGGTTTGAAAACATCCGACAGCAGGTTGGCCACTAACTCGCATCACCAACAACCCGCATTGGAGCAGCTTGGTGGAGTAAGCTCCAGGCCTCCCCAAAAATAAAGGGGAGAGTGGACCAGCAATGGGACGAAAAAAGAGATGCAGCCAATAAAAAGTACATTAATACGTACGTTCCGTCTTTCAAAACTGTCTGAATGGCGTTCCTCAAAACATCTTCCGTAACAGTTTCTAGGTCAAGTTTGACTCCAATCTTGTGAATTACGTACAGTTCTGTGTTGTACCACTGGTCACCTAACATAGGTATTCCAACTAAAGGCACTCCAGCAGTTATAGCCTCATCTGTTGATTGGAAACCGCCTTGGGTGATGAAAAGTTTAATGTTTGGGTGCTCTGAAATAACAAAAACATTTGATTGAACTACAAAATCGCTTCAACAACGTGATTTATGTTTTCTTCATAAAATGCTGCTTCATCGTAAAGGCTATAGCTCAAGGATCTCTTCATTCAACCAATCTCAAGCTAGCTAATATAACCAACTAACTTATATATAAGGTCGTAAGCAGTTTCACTTCTGAACTTCATTTAAGTGTGATTATTACGCATCATCCAAGTATTTTTAAATTGATATTTGAAATTTGAAATTGATTATCTTAGAGAGGTTTCACACTAGCGTATTTTTCGGCGCGTAGTCGGTCGTTTCGGAAAACGTTACAGGTGCGCTACTTTCTGTACTCTCTACTACTCTCACTGTTTCGTGCGTGCACGCGCTGCAAAAAACAAACAAACAATGCGCGAACGTGTCGAAAAATACACTGGTTTCAAACCACTTTTAAGCTAAAAAACTGTCGAGCAGTTACTATTTTGATGGTATACCATGGTATGGTAAAATATATTCAAGAATCAAGATTCAAGTTCGCAGTCTGCAGCATGCAGCAGTCTTGATGGTCATCAATGGGACTTACTAACGAAGTGATCAACAATTATTTAAAAGATGAAGAAGTTATAGAATGATCCGAAGTATTCTAGAATTTCTTGACCATGTTATTTTATTATTGCTTATAGTTATTTTAATTTCTGCTTGCAGACTTATTTTGAGTATAATGCTCAAAGTCAAAGTCAAAGTCAAAGTCAAATTCTTTATTTGCACGAACATGGGTACTAAATGGTTACAAAATTGGTACATATTGATCTGCCAAGTTCTGCCTGTTGAGGCATGCAAAATATACAATAAAAATTTATTAAATAGTCTATAATTAATTTCGAGTCATTATATAATACTAGGTCAATAAAATTACAATTCCCAAATTTTTCATGTCAAATTATTAATAAATAAATTATATTTAATTTAAACATTGTTGTAATATTTTAAATGTCAGGTTTAAAATATAATCAAATTTATTTATATCAATCGTGATTTATCGTTTAAAAATTCGTTAACAGAATAGTAAGCTTTTTTTATTAGATAGCGTTTTAACATGGGTTTAAATTCTGAATTCGAACATTTAATATCACTAGGCAAAGAGTTATAAATCCTAGGTCCCATACTAAATATACTATTGTGATACAATTTTGTTCTCGAATATACATTTTGAAGTTTTTTCTTGTGGCGATTTAATGAAAATGTCTCATAACTTTCAATATTTTTTCTTACCATTAAGGCTACTTCGAGAATATATAACGAAGGGAGCGTTAAGATATTCAAACGTTGGAAGTGAGGCTTGCATGATTCCGTAGTCTTCAATTTGCATATGGATCTAACACACTTCTTTTGTGCTTTGAAAGCATTATAAACCCCTGCAGCGTTTCCCCAGAACATAATGCCAAATCTTAAAGTACTTCCCACAAATGCGTGATATGCTGTAAGGCATGCGTTAATATTTACTACCTTGGATAGCATATGTAAAGCAAATGAAAACTTATTTAATTTCTTAATAATATATTCTAAATGAGTTTTCCATCTGAGGTTATGATCTATATGAATTCCCAAAAACTTCGTAGATTTGACCTCGCAAATCGATTTACCTTCATAGCAGATATTCAAATCTTTTGGTTTCATGTTCTTGTTAATAAATTTCATGTAACATGTTTTATCTAAATTTATTTTAAGGTTATTGTTATTCAGCCACTGTACTAGATTTTGTAAAGCATTATTAATATCGTTTTCGTAAGATGGTGTATTGTTGTAATGCTGTTGTTTTCTATTGTGATTTATTGCGATGATGTTTTTACATTTTACAGTAGGCTCTAAGAAAAAGTAAAATCAAAGAAACTTACGAAGTAAATCAGATTGTGGGAACCATTTCGATATCTTAACGTTGTTAGGTCTGCCTTCCAGTTCATCTTGATCCCATTTCCATAAAACATTGTAGGGTAAGGAAGCAAAAACATTGAGCAAAATTCTGACTTTCTCACGAGGAAGTGTCGATGATTTTACGTTGGTACCAAGACTCATGTAAATAACTCCATTTGGTGAAGAGTCTAAATACGATTTTAGTTCCTGGAAAGTAGATTCATCAAATCATTTTTCATGGTTACATAAATTAATTAAAATCAATTTGTTGAACACGTGTATACTTTGAACAGATGCGTTTTTGAACAAATACGGTAGGTAGTAGGCACGTCATGCTCGCCTGTTAAAACATTTTTTTAAATTTAATAATAATTACACCGGTCAACAAAATAAATTATAAATATACTATAAACGTTACACACTCATAGTCCCACAGTAAGGTAATTAATACCCTGTGTCGTGAGTACCATGGCCACATAGAAAGACAGGAACACAAACACCCAGACCGAAAACAGAAATTTAAACTCATCATTCAAATTTCTGTTTCGCCGGGAATCCAACCCGGGACCCCTCGATTGGCAGTTCGGCATGGTATTTTTTTTTTTACAATTTAACATTTCTAATAATAAAACCTAGCTGGATCGATTTATTACCCCCGAAACAATTCATTTCACAACAGTTCGACATATTTTTCTTGTAAACGTTTATATTTTTGACATCATTTGGCTCGTCGCGATATTCAACTAGCAAAACTAAGTGCAGTTTGTGCAAGTGCGCGTGTCATGTGTATGGATAAGACGAGGTGCAGTTTAAAGCGGCCTCGCTACGTTGTTCGCAGCATTCTGACATCATCGCATCGTTCGCATCATTGATTTAAATTGCAATCGGGTATAATGACTTTCCTGTTTTAGGGTTTTTATATTACCGTTTTTTATTTTATTTTATAATTTTAGTTTGATATACCCAGTGTCGTTCTCACAATAAATACAAATCTAACGACACCTTTCAAGCTTAAATCCAGTAAGCCGTTCAGGCTGCAGAGCGTGCCAAACAATTAGGTATATTGTACATACATACATAATCTCGAATTATTTTTACTTTGAAATAAACAGTGACACTCACAAAGTAAATACGAATCTAACAATACCTCTCAAGCTAAATTCCATCGAGCCGTTCAAGCCGTAGAGCGTGCCAAACAATTGAATTTGACGCCAAAAATCCGCTTTATTGTTTTTTAATTTTGATATACCCAGTGTCACTGTCGCAGTAAAAAAAAAGAAACGACACCTCTTAACATATATATATATATATATATATATATATTATAATCTATCAAGCCATTCAGACTGCAGAGCGTGCTAAACAATTATACATACATACATATTATATTAGTTATACTCTCGAAAAACATAACCCTGCTTCTGACGTAGTCGGGTAAAAAGACTTTGTTTTCGGGAGCTCTACTGCCAAAATATTACAAAAACTGCAAAACAGACGCTTTTAAATTTTAAGCAACATTAAAGACGTTATCTACGATGGAAAGATAAATACATTGTATGAACACAAAAAAATATGTATGTATTTTGCTAAATATTTTCTTTAATCTTTAAACAGCAAGTAAGCTACGTAATTTAAATGCAATGGAAAACAAAATAAATCAGATTGTCATTTTCTGCTTTTCTTATTTATATATTCTACTCTCGCCTATCCAATTTTTTATTTATTTATTTATGTAGACTCATCAACAAGGTAACATGTTACAGTGCTACTAAATGCTAAGCCTTAAGATATTTTTACATGTGACCTTAATTATAGACGAGTACAGCATGCTTTGTAATATGGTGCATAAACATTTTATTCTTAAGATAAAAATAATTGGTAGGTAAAACTTACCATTGGTAAAGGTTTTGGCGGGTTTTGATATAGTCCACCCAGATAAATTGTGTTAGGAGGCACTGGACGATTAAAGTCAAACAGAGGATAAAAATTGAAGAAAATCATATCGACATTCCTGACCAATTCAGGTACAGAAGGAACATCTGGTCCGAACAATTCCTTTAGTGCCTTGTTTTCTGTTTCTAAAGTGTCATAAAACACTTTCTCGACCAAGTAATTATTGTAGTATTCATAAAGTTTCCCCCATACGGTAAGATTTACAATTCTCTGTCGTGATGGTAACGGATAAAGTGAAAAATGTGTGGGTGCTCCGAATGCTTCATACGTTCCCGGTAAATCTCCGAAGGAACTAAACTGGATCGTAGGAATTTTCAAAGCGTGACTCAGCCCCAAAGCTGTCCTTACACAAGCTTCAACGATTAGCAAATCGTATTTTCTCGTATCTCTAAGCACATTTTGAACTTCTGTAGTTTCAACTTGTTTCTTGAATATAAAAAGAAGCTGTTCCATTGCAATTCTCAGATGAACTTTCAAATTTCCCGTTCGGCCGTTCGATGCTTCAACGAATTTTGCCCACAATTTGTAGGACAAATCGTTTACGTCGATTTCGGTGAAGTTGGCTGGAGTTTTGCCTTTGGGGAATACCGGATCAGTTGTAATAACGACGACCTCATGGCCTTGTTTTACAAGTCCTAGCATCACGGGACGAAATACCACTTGATGGCTAATAGATGGGGTTGGAAAAACTGCTAATATTCTAGCCGTATCACTCAAATCTGTTATTGTTAATAAAACACAGATTATTACTAGGTATTTCGACATTCTGTCACGACCTAAACTTGGCGAGATTAGAGCTGAATGTGGTGCAAAATATATGCGAAAATATTCATTTTACGTTTTGTTTAAACAACTGGTTAATTCCATTAATTGTTTCTCTGCGCTCGCGAGAATTCCGACAGGAATGGCCAAAAAACTTCAATTACAAATGACACTATTTTTCATAATATTCTTCTATTCTACTAGAATTTTTATAAACGAGCACGTTACGCGTCACACTCGCCAACTGTTTTGGATGGCCAAAACTAAATTAAAGGCCACATTTAACTTTATATGGATTCAAAACGGGAATGTACTTATAAAAAAGAATGAAAACGAAAAAAGATTATACAAATTAACTTCCAAAGTGACATTGAAGAGATATATACAGAATAATTTATCGTGAAAAGTTGTTTGATTTTCATTAACATAAAAATTCAAAATAAATGCCTTCTAACTTTATACCGAAACATAACGTACAAGACATAGATTATTGCAGATTTTTATGTGTACAAGATTGGTATGAAGAAATAAACAAACATACATCACGCCTACCCTTTTTCCCTGAGGAAACATTTCAACGAACTACTGGTTTTGCTAGAAGATTGCATAATTCATTAATTAATAATTTAGATCTTATATGTCTTACAGAAATTAACATAAAAGAAGAAGAAGTATTTAAATATGTTTTAAATGGTTTTAATATGTTTACATGGACTAGAGAAGAGAGAAGAGGGGGAGGAATTTTGTTATATTTAAAAACCGAGCACACCTTTATCACAAAAAATGTTCAAGTAAAACACTGTGAGGTATTAACAGGCGAATTACGGGTAAAACAATACTACACAAATATATTTATTATATACAGACCCCCCTTTTCAAACAAAACGGAGTTTATTACTGAGATAAATGAATTACTACAAGATCTGCCTAGCAGAAGCAATTTAATTTTAGTCGGGGACTTAAACATCAACATCATGGAGCAGGATGTGGAGATGACTGCCAGCAACTATTTAAAAATCCTCAGTGAGTACGGATTGCAGTGTGGAATACGAGATATTACGCGGGAAAGTGTAGTGGCCGGGAGAAGGGTGGCGTCATGCATTGATCACATCTTCGTGCGGACTGACAGGGCAAGTACACTACAAGTATATACGGTGGATAGTAGGCTTGCCGACCTTTACTTGATAGGGCTTGCAGCTGATTTAGAAAAACAACTTATTATTTAGTCTTCGCGCATAATTGAAACTTTTTTTTTATAATGTAAACCGAACAAAAAGGCAGACGGGCCGCGTGGTGTTAAGCGATCACCGTCACACGGGCAACCCCAGGGGAGCCACCCGAGCATTGCCAGCTTTGGAGGAGAGCTCTTTTTACAGCTTTCTTGAAGAACCCCATGTTATAGTCCACTGGGAATGCCTCAGCTGGAAGGTTGTCCCATAACCTACACGTCCGTGGTAAAAAGGAGCGTGCAAAGCGGACTGTGGAGGACCGCCACGAGTCCAGATGGTGCCGGTGGAACTTTAACCTTCGCCTGGTGGTATAATCATGGAATGGTGATGTAGGCATGAGTTTGAAAAGTTCCTCGGAGCACTCACCATAGTAAAGTCGGTAGAACACGCAGAGCGAGCCTATGTCTCTTCGCAAGCTGAGCGGTTCTAGCCTGTCAGTCAATCTTGGGTCGTTGACGATTCGTACTGCGCGCTTTTCAACGGAGTCAAATGGGTGTAGCTGGTATTTTGGTGCTCCTGCCCAGAGATGAGAGTAGTAGACTCCATGTGGGGTCTGACCTGGGCCTTGTACAGCGTCAGGAGTTGCTCCGCAGTGAAGTACTGCCTCGCTTTTTGGACGCCAATTTGGCTTTGTGCTCCAAATGACTCCGGTACTGCACTTTACTCGTAATGTCAACTCCCAAGATACCGACACTTTCACCGACGGTGAGCGCTGTACCCTGGAACTTGGGCGCTATAACAAATGGGGTTTTTTAGCGGTAAACGCGCAAACTTGTGTCTTCGAGAGGTTAAACTCGACAAGGTTAAGTCGACCCCATTCTGAGACCCGCTCCAGAGAGTTCTCGACTTCAGACACAAGTTTGATTCTGCTTTCCTCCACTTGTAACCGAGAGGCATTGGCTCGACAGGTGTATAGTGCGTCCACCGTACTATCATCTGCATAGCAATGTATACTGCGTGATTGTTGCAGCATGTCATTGATATGCAGAATTAATAGTGTAGGGGACAGCACTGAGCCTTGGGGAACACCGGCGTTAATAGGCTTCATATCTAAGCAGCATCCGTCAACAACGACCTTAATCTGCCGCTGAGACAAAAAGCTAGCCACCCAGTTGCATAGCCTCAAGGTAAGACCGTAAGATGGAAGCTTCGCGAGAAGGGCCTTGTGCCAGACCCGGTCAAAGGCCTTTGCGATATCCAGGCTGACTGCCAGAGCCTCCACGTTACCCTCGATGGATTCAGCCCAGCGGTGTGTGAGGTACACCAAGAGATCACCGGTCGACCGGCCCTGGCGAAAGCCATACTGACGATCGCTGATCAACCGGTGTCTCTCGAGGTACCTAAGGAGCTGCGTATTTATAACACGCTCCATCACCTTAGAGAGCAGGGAGGTTATCGCAATAGGCTGTAATTGGACGGATCACTGCAGTCACCCTTTTTCGGAATTGGGTGTACTAAAGCTACCTTCCACGAAGACGGTACTTTACTTGTGGTGTAGGAAAGCGAGAATAAGTGCGTTAAGACGGGAGCCAACTCGGGAGCGCACGTCTTTAGTACGATCGCGGGGATATCATCTGGCCCGCTCGACTTCTTGACATCGAGGGCTTGCAGAGCTCGTCTGACGGCCTTTTGAGTGAAACGCACGTCCTTCATCGAGCTCTCACACCGCCTGATGATGGCGGTGCGGCACCTCCGTCGTCCAGAGTCGAGTTTGAGGCAAACAGGGTACCCAGGAGATCGGCTTTCCCTTTTGCCGTGTGAGCCAGAGTATCGTCCGGTTTGCGTAAAGATGGTAGAGACGACCGACAGAAGTTACCTTCGACAGCCTTGGCAAGTGACCAAAAAGCTCGACTCCCGCAAGGGTGGCTTGATAGACGCTGGCCAATTCTGCCGACGTGCCTAAACTTCGCCTTGGCTATTAGCTTCTTTGTCGAACGGGAGGCAGCGTTGAATTTTTTCCGAAGCTTAGACGTTTCGGGGTCCTTACGCGTGTGCGCAGGTTTTAAAAGCTTCTTGCTTAAGGCTAGAAGCCTTAGCGCAAGAACCATTAAACCAGGGCTTGTTTCGCCCGCCAATGGATACTACAGAGTTGGGAATAAAACCAATCATGCCCTGTCGTATCACATCGGCTATCGATTCAGCACACGTGCTAGGATCACCCGAGGTGAAGCACAGCTGCCTCCAGGGGTAGGAAGCTAGGAATTCCCGGAGTCCATCCCAGTCCGCTGACCCGTAATGCCAGACTTGACGCTTCCCATTGGGTCGAGAACCTTCTGGGGGCGGCAATGGTACGGCAGAACTTACCAGGCAATGGTCAGAAGTCCCAAGTGGGGCCCCAACCGTCACCCGGTAGTCGGATGAATGTGTGGTCAGCAGTAGATCCAGCAGAGAGGCAGTATGGGTCTCAATATCTGGTACCCTGGTGAAACTCTGTACCACCTGCGTCAACCCATATGCCAAGGAGAAGTTATAAGCAGCCCTGCCAGCAAAGTCGGTGGTTCTGGATCCCAGCCATTTGGTGTGGTGGGCGTTGAAGTCACCCAGAACCACCAGCTCAGCCGAAGGACACAGTTCCAGCACTCTGTCGGACGTCTTTTGGACGTGCTCAAATAATCGAGTCGTCTCCGCGTCTCCGCTATAGAACCTGTAGAGGCACGCATATATTCGGGTTCTAGCCCCAGTGTCTACACGTGCCCAAAGCACCGATAGGTCCTTGTCTTCAAGGCAGCTTAGACGGCGACAACAGACATCCTCCCTGACGTACATACATACCCCTGCCCTACGCCTAAACGCGTGTTCTAAAATATAACCGGGATAGTGCAGGTACGATGTATCGTCAGGTGGTGCAATTTGTGTCTCCGTGAGGAAAATAAAGCCGGCTTTGCTGTCTCTAGATGTCGGTGGACAGCATTCAGGTTGGAGTGCAGTCCCCTGATATTGCACATGTCCACAGTAAGTGTGGGGGGGGGAGGGAGATGGCCGCTGAGAGTGCTTTACTTTTTTTTATAAACCTGTCCATAAATAAGCTGTAAAAAGAAAAGAAAGTGGGGAATGTGAAGGGAATCGCTCCGCTGGTGCCTCTCAGGCTCTGGAGTAGGCTTCTTAACGCCAAGCCGATGGCAGGACGTGAGTTGCCGGCGCGGGGGACGAAAGGTCCCCCGGTCCCCCCCGTGCGCAGATGCCGGGCCCCCCTCCGGTCTCTTACACCGGCACGGCACCGCGCAACGGGATTTTTCGCTGGTTGGCGTGACAGCCTCCCAGGCCAGAGGTTATCAGTGAGGCCTGGGTTCGGGTCCCCAACTGACCAGCGGGTGGCCAGCTGTTGAATTTATATGCAAATAATCATCACTGATGTACTGTTAACACCATATATTGACATATTGTCATCAACTTTATTTATCTGTCCTTATAGTATAATCTGTGTAGTATGAAAGTGTTATAATAAAAATCAGTTCTGTTCGAATCTCGCAACCGGCGTTTTATTATAGGTTATGGGCCCAGTGTGAACTGTGATTTTCTCGCGAAAAGACTTGCATAATTGTGCCGATTAGTCTTCGCAGATTGAGAAATACTGTTAGTGAACTGTGTTATATAGTTAAAGTGGACAAAAGTGAAAAATGACCAATAACTATATCGTGAGCGTGCCCAAGTTGAAAGGTCGGGAGAACTACTCGGAGTGGGCTTTCGCGGCGGAGAATTTTCTCGTGTTAGAAGGAACTTTTGATTATATCAAAGCCACTAAACCCGATGAAGCCGCAATCGACGCGAAAACCAAAGCCAAGCTGATCTTAACGATTGATCCATCACTTTATGTACACATTAAACAGTCTAAGACTACTAAAGAGTTATGGGAGAAGCTCAAGCATTTGTTCGACGACTCCGGCTTCACCAGAAGAATCAGTCTATTAAGGACTTTGATATCAATACGTCTCGAAAATTGTTCATCAATGACTTCGTATGTCAATCAGATCATTGAAACTAGTCAAAAATTAAGTGGATCAGGTTTTAACATCAACGATGAATGGGTCGGATCGCTACTTTTAGCAGGATTATCCGATAAATATTCACCCATGATAATGGCGATCGAACACTCTGGAATTGCTATCACCGCGGACGCCATTAAAACCAAATTAATGGATTTGGAGGAAGACGGTGGCGACATCAGCGGAGCATTTGCGAGTTTCCGTAAACACAATAAGAATAATTATGGCAGCACTGTCGGTGTCGGAAACAGAGACAAGAGTCATATGTCAAACTCAAATGTGTCAAAGTCAAAACCGAAGGTTATAAAATGTTACAAATGTAAACGAACGGGGCATTATCGGAATCAGTGCACGAGTTTCGACAAAGATTCAGAGAATAACAAGTTTTGTGAACGTAAACAATCAAACGCATTCAGTGCTGTATTCTTAAATGGAACTTTCTCCAAGGATGACTGGTACATCGACTCTGGAGCAAGTACACATTTAACCGCTAATGAACATTGGCTCACAAATGTTTCTTTTGAACATCCGATCAAGGATATTGTGGTGGCGAATAAAGAAAAGGTGCCAGTTAAATGTTGCGGCGATGTAGCGATAACAACTTTGACAGATAACTGCGAGTATGATATAGTTGTCGAGGGAGTATTGTGTGTTCCGAGTTTGACAACTAACCTAATTTCTGTGAGTCAACTGATTGCTAAAGGTAATAGAGTGCAATTTACTAACAGTGGTTGTGACATTTACAACAGATCTGGAGAATTAGTTGGTACAGCTTCGTTATTAAATGGTGTCTACAAGCTCAGGCAGACTGAAGCATTGACAGCTGCAGTAATGAGCTCAAGTGATATTTGGCATCGCAGGCTTGGCCATGTCAATAGCAATTACCTAAACAGAATGCAAAATGCTGTAGAAGGACTCACACTGAACAACAAGGCTGATATTTCAAAATCCTCATGTACCGTTTGCTGCGAAGGTAAACAGAGCCGTTTACCTTTTCCACAGAATGGCAATAGATGCAAAGAACTTCTGCATACTATACATACAGATGTATGTGGCCCATTCAACAATGTTTCAATTGGAGGATCTAAGTATTTTATATTATTTGTGGATGATTACAGTCGCATGATCTATTTTTATTTCATGAAGAACAAAAGTGAAGTTTTTAGTTGCTTTAAAAGATATAGAGTGCTTGTAGAAAATCAACTTAATAAGAAAATAAAGGTTCTGCGAAGCGACAATGGGAAAGAGTTCTGTAATAAAGAATTTGATGATTATCTTAAAAACTCAGGAATAATCCATCAGAAGAGCAACCCATACACACCGGAACAGAATGGGTTGGCTGAGCGCTTCAATCGCACAGTTGTGGAGAAAGCTAGATGTCTGCTGTTTGATGCTGATCTAGATAAAAAGTTTTGGGCTGAAGCAACTAACACTGCAGTCTATTTACAAAATAGGACTATAGCATCAGGTCTAAACGGGAAAACCCCCTACGAGTTGTGGACACATAAAAAGCCAGACATCAGTCATTTGAGAATTTTTGGGAGCATAGTTATGATTCATATACCCAAGGAGAAAAGGCTCAAATGGGATAAAAAGGCTGAGAGAGGAATTCTAGTAGGATATCCAGATGATGTAAAGGGGTACCGTGTTTACAACCCGAGAACCAAGCAAATTACAACCAGTCGAGATGTGATCATAATAGAAAAACCACTTGCAGCTGACAAAGCTACTGTTCAGATCCAGGAACTACCAGCAAATTCCACAGACATGAATGAGGATTCAGTGGGGGATGTGGTAGATGATCATGGCAGTGAAGGTATGCATTATCTTGATGAGTCATACATACCAGAAGAAGACTCGTCTGTCAGCAGTGTGGAAAGTGTTGTGAGTGTTGGTAGGTGGGAAGGATCCCGTAGAAAGAGACAACAAGCGGACAGGTATGCTTTTTCTAATGCTTGTATCAATGACAGTGTAGTAGATACCAATGAACTTTCATTTTCGGAGGCTCTTCAAGGGTCTGAAAGGGAGCAGTGGTTAGAGGCAGTGCGTGATGAGTTACAGTGCTTTGACAGTAACAATGCGTGGGAACTTGTTGATGTGCCTAAAGATAAAACTATAGTTCAATGTAAATGGGTTTTACGCAAGAAGTATGACAGTGAAAACAAAGTAAGGTATAGGGCCAGACTAGTTGCTAAAGGTTTTTCACAGAGATATGGTGTTGATTACACAGAAACATTCTCACCTGTTGTTAGACACACAACCTTACGACTATTGTTTTCATTGTCAGTACAATTAGGACTGCAAGTTACACATCTAGATGTAAAAGCCGCATTTCTCAATGGTGATTTAGAAGAAACCATTTATATGCAAAAACCAGAATGTTATGATGTTCCTGGTAGCTCTAACAAAGTATTAAAACTTAATAAGGCCATCTATGGCCTGAAACAGGCGTCGAGGGCCTGGAATAAAAAAGTAGATTGTTGTTTGCTTAAAAATGGTTATTGTAAATCAAAATTGGAGCCTTGTATGTATACAAAAAATGTAGGGAATTTAAAGACTATAGTAACAGTGTACGTTGATGATTTCTTTATATTCTCAAATAGCAAAAGTGAAAGTGAAAACCTAAAAAATGTATTGTCAAACCAGTTTCAAATTAAAGATCTAGGTAAAGTAAAACAATGTTTAGGTATGAATGTTAAATTCAATAAATTGGATAATTCAGTAACTTTAAGTCAAGAAAATTACATTAATATGTTGTTAAGAAAGTTTCACATGAGTGATTGTAAGACTGTTGATACTCCAATGGAGAGCAAATTGAATGTCAAACTTGATCAAAACATAAATAATCAAATACCTTATCAACAGCTTATAGGGAGTTTAATGTATCTTTCAGTTTTAACAAGACCAGACATAACATATGCTGTAAGTTACCTAAGTCAATTTAATAATTGCCACACTGATGAGCACTGGGGATATGCTAAGAGGGTCTTAAAATATTTAAAAGGGACTGTAAACTATGGTATAAAATATTGTGCTAATGGAAATACAGAAATAAAGGGTTTTGTTGATGCAGATTGGGCAAATGATACTTTAGATCGACGGTCTTATACCGGATTCTGCTTTGTGCTTGCTAATGGTATAATATCATGGGAATGCAAGAAGCAAAAAACTGTTGCTCTTTCAAGTTGTGAGGCTGAGTACATGGCTATCTCAGAGGCCTGCAAGGAAGCCATTTATTTGAGAGCTTTACAATTTGAAGTCACAAATAAAATGTATACGTTGAGCTTGTTTAATGACAATCAGAGTGCACAAAGGCTGTCCATAAATCCTGTATTTCACAAAAAATCAAAACACATTGATGTGAAGTATCATTTTACTAGAGAATGTATTTCAAATAATACAGTTGATTTAAAATATTTGTCAACAGCCTATATGCCCGCTGATATTCTCACAAAGAGTTTGTGTTCCAAAAGACATTATGAATTGATGGATATGTTAGGTGTAGTTATAACATAAATTGATTTATTATGTGTGATGATTATTTGATATAGTGGGGGTGTTGAATTTATATGCAAATAATCATCACTGATGTACTGTTAACACCATATATTGACATATTGTCATCAACTTTATTTATCTGTCCTTATAGTATAATCTGTGTAGTATGAAAGTGTTATAATAAAAATCAGTTCTGTTCGAATCTCGCAACCGGCGTTTTATTATACCAGCGGACAGCCGTTTCACCGGGTGTTCCTGGCCCCCGCACCGACACACCACGGCTACCAGGGCAAAGGCGCCTTTGTATCCAACGGAAACCCAAGGGGCATCAACGGAGCGATATAGGGATAGGGAAGGGTGGGACAGGGAGAACTGGATCTCAGGCTCACAACCGAAATACGCCAGAGGCACACCAAAGCAAGCCAAGCAAGCCAAAGGCATTAAACGGTTGACTCCGACCCGAGGGTGGTCGCCAGTTCTATCAGTTCAAATCAAATTGTGAACTTTGTAATTTTTTTAAATCTCTTGAGTAATGGAGATGATTTTTTAAGAAAAAATATTACTCAACTAATTGTTTTGACAATGCAGAGTACTTAAATATATTCAAATAAAAAGATAAAAAAGGTATATATTCAGGTTAGGAGAAATTTGTTAATAAACATACCTGTAGGGACAACTATAGCAAAATAATAATAAAAATTAACAATATAATTTAGAATACTTTAAAAAATATCAGGATAATGTTAAGTGAAAATAATAAGTCACTGGAGTAAAATAAAGAGTGTTTAAATATTCGGTTAAAAAGGAAATAAGGGTTTAAATTTAACAAAAAAATGAAAAGCCGATTTATTTGTCAATATTTATTCACTTTTAAATTAACATACATATATTCTTAAACTTAACTATAATAAATCGTTTTAATAACGATAATACTAGAGTCGCCGAATAGAAAAATATGTACAAGAAAAAATAAAAAAAAAAACAAGAAAGAAGTTGTGATTGATTCTCAAAAACACGCATTTTGATATTCAGACTTTCAGAGGCACATGTTTGCCAACCATCATATCAATAAAAAATGTAATATATTCATAAAATTGTTCCAAAGATAGCCATGACGCTTACTTCAGTACTGATTTAACAACAATATAAAATATTATTAAAAATATCACTATTGCTGATAAAACAATAAATAACTCGTTACCTCTCTATCAGATAGTGCTACTGATGGCAAATTTAAATAAAAATATATTTATTTTAATCACTTCTGTGGATTAAAATTCTGACGAAATACAGATCAATTACAAACGACAGAAATATTTAAATACAAAAATATAGATAGACAGAATAAAAGAAAGCAGTAGGTTCAACATAGTAGTTATATATAACGTAATATCAAAGCGCATGAAAGTGCGCCGGACAAGTTCTAAGCACAGGCCGCGCGCACACAGTGCACTATTTACCCGAACCGCTTCGAGCCACTTTTGACCCCC
This sequence comes from Pyrgus malvae, assembly GCA_911387765.1. Lineage (NCBI taxonomy): Eukaryota > Metazoa > Arthropoda > Insecta > Lepidoptera > Hesperiidae > Pyrgus > Pyrgus malvae. The sequence goes on from OU426969.1 coordinate 11,682,079, forward strand.
CTGTATCTTCTTACCTGATTAATAGATCTTGATGAAACTTTACGTACATAATAACACCATTTAATATACTTTGAATAAAAAGTTTCAATATTGTAGCTATTACAGAAAAAAAGTTATAGACTCGAGAAAATTGTAAATTTGGTACTCACTGACTCATGTACTCACTGACATCTCATCAAAATGTTTGACCACTTCTAGAAGACCTACAAAGCTGAAATTTGGCATTTAGCTATTCATCAGGGTAAGAGTAATGAGAAAATTCGAATATTGGAAATTGGTCAAGTGCGAGTCAGGTTTTAGTCAAAATTATGTATAATGTTGGTAATACTTCTCTCTAAGACTTAAAAATCTGGGATTTTGCATGGGGATAGTCATTAACATTTAAAATAGTAAAGAAAACATCGAAAACTGGAAATTGGTCAAGTGCGAGTCAGATTATAGTCATTATCATTATGATATATAAAAATGTTGGTCATACTTCTCTAAGACTTACAAATCTGAAATTTGGCATCGGGGTAGTAGTTAGCATAAAAGTAAAGGAAAACTTTAGAAAATAGAAAATGGTCAAGTGCAAAAAGATATTATAATACACGAAAAAAAATCAGAACATAAAAAAAAGAAATTATAGTATAATCAAAATTCATTTTAATAGATAACTAACTACGTTTTAAAATGAACTGTAAACAAAACAATCCATTTCATCCCAAGATGTCGTGCACAGTATGGTATTGCAGTTTAAAATAAATGTTTAAATTATTACCTGTTACATAAAGTTATTATAAGCTATATAAGCTATAACATCTGGTGGACCAGACACACTTCATTTTAATAATAATAATAATATAATATGAACATCGTTGCGATAGGTACCATAAAGCAAACTGAGTAAAAAGAAATGAAATCCCACCAAAAACATAACTGTAAAAATCAGCGGTATTAAGCGCGTATCATGCATATGTTGGTGCAACCCTTAGGTATGATGTTGTATTTTAGGGTAATGCATCGGGTATTGAAACAGTTTTAAAAGCGCAAAAAAAATGTATTCGGTCAATGTGTCGACTGCGGCAAACAGACTATGCAAGCCACACTACCAAACTCTAAAGATATTGACGCTCCCTTCGTTATATATCTATGAAATATGTGTAATGGTTAAAAACGACATATCTAAATACAATACGTTAAACTCAAAAAGACATAAAAATAAACTATGTGCAGTAGCCTCTAAAACTAAACAATATCACAATAGCGTCTTTTGCATGGGACCAAAAATATACAATAATCTACCGGACTTTCTTAAAATAAAAACTAATAACGAATTCAAAAGAGAACTCAAAACATATTTAATTAAAAAAGCGTACTATTCGGTCACTGAATTTTTAAACGATAAATAAAATACACAATTATAAAAAAAAACATAAAATAAAATAAAATTATAATCAAACAAAATAGAATTACATAATAAATAATTTTGTCCGCGGCATAAAAACCTAGGAGGTTTTTTTTCCGCCAGCTTTTTTTCCTCTCAGTGTACAAAAACCCATCCTGGTGGGTGCCCAAAGCTGATGACGGCAAACCTCGTATGGTTTAAATAAAATAAACGTATGGTTCATAAAAAAAACTAATAAAAAAAGCACAAAATTGGGTTTACGTCTAATTAATAAAAACTTTACAAATGTAAAACTACATACTACATTAATGTTTCTTATGTACCCTTCTTTAATAGTAATTTTAAAATCTAAGTTTAAATTAAGTCATTATATTTAATTAGTTTATTAAATTAAATTAATATTTGTACACCCTAAGGGGTAAATATGGAGTTCTAAATATTTTGTAAAACCTTTTTTTCATCCATATTTGTGCAAATAAAATATTTTCATTTCATTTCATTTCAAAATGTAGGCCAAGTTCTTGTACTTAAAAAAGAGTTGAAATCTAAACTACAGCCAAGTTAATAATAATCAGAACCGATATTAATCATTCAAACTTGGCGGGTTTTGAAATTTTAATGAAGGAAAAAAGTCCAACTCTAAAACTTACCTCCGCAAGATATGCTCTATTCAGAAGTATTCGTGTGATGAAAACCCGCCAAGTTGGAATGGTTAATATCGGTTCTGATTATTATTAACTTGGCTGTAGTTTAGATTTCAACTCTTTTTTTATGTACAAGAACTTGGCCTACATTTTTACAGTTATGTTTTTGGTGGGATATATTATAATATTACGGTTTTAATTTTGACCTTCCATCATTGGTAAGAGACATATTTGATAACATGAAACAAATAATATAGGAATTTGGCTATTTGTAAAACAGAGAGAAAAGAGGAAGTTCACCAAAACACAGGTTAACATTTTTTTTAATTATTGCTTTTTTACTTTCAAATCTATTGAATACTTAAACAACGTTCTTAGGGCTAACTTAAATAAGACAATCATTATTACTAATAACATAACCAAAGCAGCTACAACAATTAAAACTAATTCTAGCTCTAAGTACTCAGCCCAAGAGATGCCCGCAGCAGGCGACCGCAAATGTCGTGCACCGCCGTGGCGTAGTACGTACTCTATCCACCAAATGGCGCGATCCAGAGGTTTGAAAGGCTGGTCATGAATTTTTTTTCTTAGCCTGACGATGTTGTCTTTGTAACTGAAAGAAAAATAGTCAACGTGAAATAATTTAAAAAAATGTGATTTCAAAAGTATCGTCTATTTTCGATCTTATTTTCTGTCTCTGTGACTGTGTGTCACGTTTGCCTGTCAAACCCATCTTTCGTCGGAACCCGTAGAGGTTCTACCTAAGATTATTTTAGATTATTTATTTATTTATTATTTTATTTAGAGATTATTTAGGAAGCGCGCATGGCTCGGCGGCTAGCGTAGAACGCAAGCGATCTACGCAGTTAAGCGGCAGCGGTCAGGTGAGAGATGCAAAAAAATTCATGCGCATTTCCGTGCTTCGGAGGGTACGTTAAGCCGTCGGTTCCGGTTGTTATCAATAGATACTAGTCGTTAAACTTTGTCGGAGGCTTTATGGACGTTTTGAAAACATCCGACAGCAGGTTGGCCACTAACTCACATTACCACCAACCCGCATTGGAGCAGCGTGGTGGAGTAAGCTCCATTCCTCCCCAAAACTAAAGGGGAGAGTGGACCAGCATTGCGAGGAAAAAAGGGTTGCAGCCAATAAAAAGTACATTAATACGTACGTTCCATCTTTTAAAACTGTCTGAATGGCGTTCCTCAAAACATCTTCCGTAACAGTTTCTAGGTCAAGTTTGACTCCAATCTTGTGAATTACGTACAGTTCTGTGTTGTACCACTGGTCACCTAACATAGGTATTCCAACTAAAGGCACTCCAGCAGTTATAGCCTCATCTGTTGATTGGAGACCGCCTTGGGTGATGAAAAGTTTAATGTTTGGGTGCTCTGAAATAACAAAAAACATTTGATTGAACTACAAAATCGCTTCAACAACGTGATTTATGTTTTCTTCATAAAACGCTGCTTCATCGTGAAGGCTATAGCTCAAGGATCTCTTCATTCAACCAATCTCAAGCCAGCTAATCTAACCAACTAACTTATATAAGGTCGTAAGCAGTTTCATTTCTGAACTTCATTTACGTGTGATTATTACGCATCTTCCAAGTATTTATAAATTGATATTTGAAATTTGAAACTGATATTTTCTTAGAGAGGTTTCACACTAGCGTAATTTTCGGCGCGTAGTCGGTCGTTTCGGAAAACATTACAGGTGCGCTTCTTTCTCTACTCTCTACTACTCTCGCTGTTTTGCGCGTACACGCGCTGCAAAAAAACAAACAAACAATGCGCGAACGTGTCGAAAAATACACTGGTTTCAAACCACTCTTAAGCTAAAAAAGAGTCGACCAGTTACTATTTTGATGGTATACCATGGTATGGTAAAATATATTCAAGAATCAAGATTCAATTTTGCAGTCTGCAGCATGCAGCAGTCTTGATGGTCATCAATGGGACTTACTAACGAAGTGATCAACAATTATTTAAAACATGAAGAAGTTATAGAGTGATCCGAAGTATCCTAGAATTTCTTGACCGTGTTATTTTATTATTGCTTATAGTTATTTCAAATTCTGCTGGCAGATTTATTTTGAGTATAATGCTGTTGTTTTCTATTGTGATTTATTGCGATGATGTTTTTACATTTTCTTACAAGAAAAAATTTACCCTAGATATATACCAGTAGGCTCTAAGAAAGAGCAAAATCAAAGAAACTTACGAAGTAAATCATATTGTGGGAACCATTTCGATATCTTAACGTTGTTAGGTCTGCCTTCCAGTTCATCTTGATCCCATTTCCATAAAACATTGTAGGGTAAGGAAGCAAAAACATTGAGCAAAATTCTGACTTTCTCACGAGGAAGTGTCGATGACTTCACGTTGGTACCAAGACTCATGTAAATAACTCCATTTGGTGAAGAGTCTAAATACGATTTTAGTTCCTGGAAAGTAGATTCATCAAATCATTTTTCATGGTTACATAAATTAATTAAAATCAATTTGTTCAACACGTGTATACTTTGAACAGATGCGTTTTTGAACAAATACGGTAGGTGAGCATGACATGCCTGTTAAAACATTTTTTAAATTTAATAGTAACTACACCGGTCATCAAAATAAATTATAAATAAATAAACGTTACACACTTATAGTCCCACAGTAAGGTAATTAATACCCTGTGTCGTGAGTACCATGGCCACATAGAAAGACAGGAACACAAACACCCAGACCGAAAACAGAAATTTAAACTCATCATTCAAATTTCTGTTTCGCCGGGAATCGAACCCGGGACCTCTCGATTGGCAGTTCGGCATGGTAACCATAGGCGCTATGGTACGCGGGTCGCATAAATTTCAAATAAAAAATGAAAAGCATATTTATTTGCGCATAGGATTTACGGAGCATATTCTGGTTATATACGCAAAAATATATATTTAATTATATTTTAAAATAAAAATATTTGCTTGTAAAAAAATTACAGCGATTTGGCTATTGTGGATTTGTATTTTGTACACCCAATGAGCGTCGACCATTGCGTGTTGTCGCTATCTACAAGAGGACGGCGAAAGTGTTTCTGACCTTGCCAACTGTGTACAACAGTATGTGTATGTATGCGTATTACAGTAATAAAATGTGGTTTGCATACCTATTTCTAACGTACAAAATGGCTTTAAAAGTTTGTGACAAAAAGGAGATGTGACTCGTTTTGCTATATTTGTAGTGAATTAAAAAAAGTACCTGGACGTCTGAGCGTGAGAGAAACAATTTATTTTCTTGGTTTAATTTCAAACGAAATACTCATATACTTAACAACGCCATCTGAAATAGCTCCCAATAAAAAAATATTTTCACAAAAATAAAAAATAAACGCAATATGGTTTTGATTGAGGTTTGAACCCGGGTCTCTATTTCCGCAGTCAGCTCACTCAGAGCTCGACAGTGTTATCTCTTTGAACGTCGGATTGACGAATGGCGTTTGACGGCGTTCTACGCCACAATAATATTAATACTCGCTAATAGATGTCAGGAAGAGTCGTATTTTTCAGTTTATATTTAAGTTGATTATCGCTGAAAATATTTTTTTTATAATTTAACATTTCTAAAAATAAAACCTAGCTGGATCGATTCATTACCCCCGAAACCAAGGTACTAAATTTCATCAAAATCTTTGAAGTCATTTCTGAGATTCAAAAAATATATCAAAGCGCACGAAAGTGCGCCGGCCAAGTTCTAAGCACAGGCCGCGCGCACACCGTGCACTATTTACCCGAACCGCTTTGAACCACATTTGACCCCCCTTATCTTTCCGTATCTTCTAACCTGATTAATAGATACACTGAGCTAAATTCCGTCGAGCCATTCGTTCGACGGTAAATTGGTAGGTAAAACTTACCATTGGTAAAGGTTTTGGCGGGTTTTGATATAGTCCACCCAGATAAATTGTGTTAGGAGGCACTGGACGATTAAAGTCAAATAGAGGATAAAAATTGAAGAAAATCATATCGACATTCCTGGCCAACTCAGGTACAGAAGGAACATCTGGTCCGAACAATTCCTTTAGTGCCTTGTTTTCTGTTTCTAAAGTATCATAAAACACTTTCTCGACCAAGTAATTATTGTAGTATTCATAAAGTTTCCCCCATACGGTAAGATTTACAATTCTCTGTCGAAATGGTAACGGATAAAGTGAAAAATGTGTAGGTGCTCCGAATGCTTCATTCGTTCCCGGTAAAGCTCCGAAGGAACTAAACTGGATCGTAGGAATTTTCAAAGCGTGACTCAGCCCCAAAGCTGTCCTTACACAAGCTTCAACGATTAGCAAATCGTATTTTCTCGTATCTCTAAGCACATTTTGAACTTCTGTAGTTTCAAATTGTTTCTTGAATATAAAAAGAAGCTGTTCCATTGCAATTCTCAGATGAACTCTCAAATTTTCCGTTCGGCCGTTCGATGCTTCAACGAATTTTGCCCACAATTTGTAGGACAAATCGTGTACGTCGATTTCGGTGAAGTTGGCTGGAGTTTTGCCTTTGGGGAATAGCGGATCAGTTGTAATAACGACGACCTCATGGCCTTGTTTTACAAGTCCTAGCATCACGGGACGAAATACCACTTGATGGCTAATAGATGGGGTTGGAAAAACTGCTAATATTCTAGCCGTATCACTCACATCTGTTATTGTTAATAAAACACTGATTATTACTAGGTATTTCGGCATTCTGTCACGACTTAAACTTGGCGAGATTAGAGCTGAATGTGGTGCAAAGTATATGCGAAAATATTCATTTTACGTTTTGTTTACACAACTGGTTAATTCCATTAATTGTTACTCTGCGCTCGCGAGAATTCTGACAGGAATGGCTAAAATGAAAAAAAAAAACTTCAATTACAAATGTCACTATTTTTCACAATAATAATTCTACTAGAATTTTTATAAACGAGCACGTTACGCGTCACACTCGCCAACTGTTTTGGATGGCCAAAACTAAATTCAAAACGGGAACGTACTTATAAAAAAGAATGAAAACGAAAAAAAGATTATACTAATTGTTAGCTTTTATTTATTTATGAAGCATATTGTATTAGCTAATTCCGTATTATTATGATATTTTTAGTAGCGGTAATTCGATTGTTCCGTTTCCGACACCTTCGCCATCTTGATTCAGTCAGTTAAACAAACTTCCGGTCACATGAATTGTCGTTATTTTCTCCGACCAAGCTGCAAGCATTCGTGTCGGAAGCACTGAGGGATCAAGACGTGGTTAAGGAAAAGCAAAAAGCGTAGATAAAATAATAAGTGAAACAAGTAAAGGATTGAAGGAATAATAGTTAAGTTGATTGTTAATATGTAAGTACTCCATTTTTGTTCTGTTGGTGGTTTATTCGTTCTTGAAACATTTACATATGTGATTTGTATACTGCATAACTACGAAATATACGTGCAATTGTAAAGTGTTTTATCTTTTATTTAACAAAAACCCGCATTCTGAGCTGTGAGCCAACAGTTCAGAAGTGGGATAATAAGAGAATTTACTGTTTTCTTTCACGTCCACAACGGCCAATTCTGTAAATACTCTGATATATTGAAGTTTCTTGAATTTGTTGGAATATCGAACCGGTGAACGCTTAGGGGTGAACGTCAATTATTTTACAACCATTTGTTTTATTAACTTTTATTGTAATAAATTTGCAGTATACTTATCAACCCACTTCACTTTATTTTATTTTTTAATCAAAATATGAATAATTTATGAAAAAAAAGCAGATATTTAAAGAAAGAAAATACGTAATTTATGAAATCAACTTAATTTCTTTTCTCTGGATCGGAAACACCGCCGTGGTGTATAGACTTAGATATAAATATTTGGAGACCTGAGAATGGATGTTACGTATATGTTTAGTGCGTTAAAGATTTATATATTATTTTAGATTAATAAGATGCATGATTAATGATATCTTTTTACAGCTGTGGTACACTAGATGTGAACAACTAGTTTTGATGAAGGCTTTTATAAATGTGACTTTTTTTTTAAATTTATTGCCCTTACAGGAAGTTGGTACCCACTTTTTTACTTTTTTTTATAAGTTAAATGAATATACAATGGCTTGAGTTGATCTACCTTATTTTACCAAAATCAACAAAAAGGATGAGGTTCTCATGTTATATTTAGTATTGCATCGACATATAATCCACATATTAATTAAAATTTAACATTGACCTTTGTAAATATGAATGAAAACTGATAACATAGAACTAGTAAAGTATTTATTTGATGCCTATAATTCATAATTCATAATCATTTTTTTGCGATAATAAGGATACAAAAAAATGCTGAAATGATACGAGTATGTACACTTTCCACTTATTCTACCTTATCTACATGTAAATTGATGTAATTTTACAGGTAGCAATCGCTATATATTCTAGGAAAACGTATTCACTGTGCCACAATGCCAACTAGGACCTAAAATGATTGTAAGGCAAAGATTTGAATGTTTCGTGAATTCGGTTACACTGTATTTTTTTAACATAATTTCAATCTACAAGGGGGGTGCCAATATCATGTTTTCGTATTTGTCTTGCAGTTCTATTGGTAACGTAAATTTTTGTCGTAAATTTATTCAGATATCTATACATACAAGCATAAGACTGATATACAATGAAGGTAAGGTTAAAACTTAGTGTTTAAGAAATAATGGCTTACAGATTTGCATATCCTCAATTATTCTTTTTGCGGTGGGTGCTGTACTGCACCTAGGGGTGCTTAACATGAAAAAAATGATGATGGTGTTAATGGTGATAATGATAAAAACAACGATGATGGTGATGGTGATGATAATTACGATGATGTCAATTTCGAGAAAAAATACATTCCATTGTCTGATTAAAGACATATAGAAGTCTGGTGATGTTTTTCTTTAGCTTTGGATAATTCAATACTATATTAGTGTTCTCTTTTTCCTTTTCGATTCTAAAGTCGATTTTAAATAGAATATGTACTCAAATGTGTCACTTTGCATTTTTGTTAACTTTTATTGTGATCAAAATGGAATATGTACTCAAATGTGTAATTTTGCAGATAATAATATTATGGACGAATACCCCCGAGAAAGACTACCTAGGATTGGAGGTACGATCAGGGCTAAGGTAAGCACACATAAACCCAGGCCTAATGAAATATGAAATGAAATGAAATGAAATATTCTTTATTCACTGTACGGTTCATTTACAAACTCTTAGTGAACGTTATTTTTTTTGTTCTGTCTGCTCTGGGTGCGCTTAGGCAATGCTGAGCTGAAGAAAAGAGCAGACGGAGAAAAACTTCAAGAGCCAAATGACGCTCAGGTCGAGCAGGAATGAGGGACTTAAAAGGACGCTCAGGTCGGGCAGGAGGAGTCCAGGTTAGAGGACCAAAAGACGCTCAGGTAGAGCACGAGTGAGCCCGGGAGAGCAGCGATATGCGTAGGATGGAGGGAGATAGAAAGCCTCTGTTAGAGGGCATAAGATTATTCAGGATCAAAGGAGCGATAAGGTTTGCAGAGAGAGGAGGCCTTCAAGACTCAACAACGCAACTCGCAACGGCTTGGTAGAGGGAAGCAGCATCTGAGCGGTAATTTGAAATGAAATGTAATGAAATCATGAAATGAAATTATTTATTTGCCAAAATGTGGTATATGAATAGTCGGTTTTTTTAGAAAATTATAGTCTCACATTAACCAAATTCAAGTGGCCAATTTACCGAACCTGGGCGGGTGCGAAATTATTTTGGGACAGTCACTGTGGGACATCGTAAAGTGTATCAAACTTACGGTATTGAATGTAGGGTTGAAGCCTTCAGTGTTATTAATCGAAGCCTGGTACCAAAGCCTTCTTTGCAAAACGCTAATATGTTTTTCATTGTGGCGAGATGTCGGCAAAGTGTTCTTTGTGTGACGAGACTAGCTTTGATTTGGTTTGAAAGCAGAATAGGTTTAGGTCTTTTAAATTAGATTCACAAACTGATACTGGTGAGGAAGAGGTATTGCCACAAATACAATTGTACCGTTAGGTGTGAAGGGCCACTAAAGTTGCTGTAGTGCAGGTTATTGCATATTATTGGCGAAGCAATTGACTTTTATTATGTAGATGATGTAGATGAGTGTTTCAGATTGCTTAGTTCTCTATAGATATAACTGGGAGTTCGACATTAATAATTATTGATAGGATGAACATAGAAAGTACACCCATCAGAAATTGGTAACCATCCGTTTTGCATTTTTGAGCGAATCATGAACTGATTTTTATTGCCCTAGTTTTTAGTTTGTCTGAAGGAGGCGTTTATAAGCGTGGATTGCTCGGGGGTGTAGAAAGCAAGTGTAAGATTTGGAAGGTCGATTTACTGATTTAATGGCGTCCTCGCTGGTGTTGTGTAATATATCATATTGCGTAGCAGTGGCCTGTTATTTTACAGATTGTGGGACGTACATACATGAGAGTTGTTTAAAACTCCTATTTTGGTTGTAATAGTGTTTATGAGTAAAATGTATCTCTGGTACGGGGAAATGGAATTGGGATATTGACTGATATTTTAAACTGGTTTGATCTTGGTAGAGGATTTGGCAATTTTGTTGTAGAGTTGGCGCCTAAACATCAAACATATAAATTTGAGAAGTGTATGTGCGGGATGTGATCGCTTCAACTTGAGGATAGAGATAAAAGTGCTGGTTAGTGACGTCGCTAGCCTGTGTTATGGTACGGGATGTTGGTGGGACTCTATTTACTAGAAGGCGATAGATCAATAATTAATTATGTTTGATATTCAGACTATTTGAATTTATGTGATGGTGGGTAGTCTGTGTTCGTGTTTTGTTTATAAGTGGCACATTCTGGACATCAGTCAACTACCCAATTATCTTAGGTGGATGTAATAGATACTTATGGAGTATAGTGAATCTCGAGAGTAGTAGAGGTTCGGCATAAACTGTTTGTGCGTCCAAGTTTGATGTTAACATTTACGGGGATTCACTTGCAGCAAGGGCGTACAAATGCAGGGGATTGAGGAGACTATGAATTGCGGTCAAGTGGTTATGACTGGCAATAGGAATGCAAGCGGGCACTGAGTTGCGGACTGCGGTAAGGGTTAGGACAAAAAGGCCGATCTCGCTTGGAAGTTTTAATAGACAGGGATTGCTTTTCTACTTGTTTGAGGTACCTTGGTTTTACTGATATTGGTGTAAAAGTTGTTTAGTCAAGGACTAAAATTTTTTGCACGGATTGATGTGTTAGTAAGGGTTGTTCTTGTATATTTAGTTAGCCGTGTTTGCCTTCATGAGGCTTGCATATATTACAGGGATTGGTCACGGATATAAAATTGTTTGTTCCCATTATGCACCTCTTGAAAATGGATTTTTGTTTTTCGGGCTGAACTCGATTCTCGGCTTTGTGAAAATAAAATGATAATAAAGTGAAATTTGTCTGTTATGGGTAATGTAGTTGCGGACTGGGTCTAGCATCTGAGAGAGAAGGTGTCTCGCATTAGTCTTTGTACGGAATTTTTGGACATGTTTATATTTTGCTTTAGAGTTGATTGCTATGAAGGTTGAGTAGAATATATAGGTATAGTTTAATAGTTCGCTGTTGAGTCGAATGAGTCGTTTAAACACATTTGATCGGGTTTTTGAAAGAAAAATTGACAAAAGGTCTGACGGGAAATGTGGAATTGGTGACTTTGTTGTTATTTAAAGCGTTTAGTGGAGTTCTAGGGGCCGAAATAATATAGTAATGGGATGGAGTGAAAGTGTCCCGTTGGAGGGGACGAGGGCGTGATTCAATAAGTTTTTCCAGTTGGGAATGGGATTCTTTGTGTATCCCTCATGCGGGGTCTTCAATTGAACATGTTTATGTAACTAATTCGACTCCAAATACAAATCCAAAAATTATATAACTAGGTAATGGGTTCTTAACATAAAAACTAAGGCCAATTTATTTTTGTGTAGTGTGTAAAAGTTCCAAATACAAATCCAAATATTAGGTATAATAATATAATTATTTTATGACTTTATTTGAGATTTCATGATGATTTTTCTGACATTTCATTTCAGATGTTAATATGAAGTAATTTATTGCTTGTTTACGGGTAATGGGTTCTTAAGATAAATAAACTAAGGCCAATTTATTTTTGTGTAGTGTATAAAAGTACTGTTCTTTCTACTTATAAAAAAAAGATTACAATATTAATGGGAAAGATTATGTTTGAAATTAAAAATACGATTAAAAATATATTATAATGATTTACTGTATTAATTGCTATTAGTACAATTATTGAGTACAATGAACGTAATTTCTTGTTTTTATTTTATTTTATTTAAGAGCTTTCGATAAATATAAACTACATTGTACATTATACAGATAATTAAATAATGTGTTAAAGAATGTAATTTATAGTAATATTTTTCGAAAATTTATAGTACTTTTGTACTTGTAAGAAAGCGTGAGGACACGCTATAAGCAGGATGGCCGAGCTGTTAGCTTTTATTTATTTATGAAGCATATTGTATTAGCTAATTCCGTATTATTATGATATTTTTAGTAGCGGTAATTCGATTGTTCCGTTTCCGACACCTTCGCCATCTTGATTCAGTCAGTTAAACAAACTTCCGGTCACATGAATTGTCGTTATTTTCTCCGACCAAGCTGCAAGCATTCGTGTCGGAAGCACTGAGGGATCAAGACGTGGTTAAGGAAAAGCAAAAAGCGTAGATAAAATAATAAGTGAAACAAGTAAAGGATTGAAGGAATAATAGTTAAGTTGATTATTAATATGTAAGTACTCCATTTTTGTTCTGTTGGTGGTTTATTCGTTCTTGAAACATTTACATATGTGATTTGTATACTGCATAACTACGAAATATACGTGCAATTGTAAAGTGTTTTATCTTTTATTTAACAAAAACCCGCATTCTGAGCTGTGAGCCAACAAAATTAACTTCCAAAGTGACATTGAAGAGATAATACAGAATAATTTATCGTGAAAAGTTGTTAAATTTTCATTAACATAAAAATTCTAAATAAATGCCTTCTAACTTTATTCCGAAACATAACGTACAAGACATAGATTATTGCAGATTTTTATGTGTACGAGATTGGTATGAAGAAATAAACAAACATACATCACGCCTACATATAATACTTTTAAACGTATGTTCCCTGAGAAAACATTTCAACGAACTACTGGTTTTGCTAGAATATTGCATCCATAATTTAGATCTTATATGTCTTACAGAAATTAACATCAAAGAAGAAGAAGTATTTAAATATGTTATAAATGGTTTTAATATGTATGCATGGACTAGAGAAGAGAGAAGAGGGGGAGGAATTTTGTTATAAAAACCGAGCACACCTTTATCACAAAAAATATTCAAGTAAAACACTGTGAGGTATTAACAGGCGAACTACGGGTAAAACAATACTACACAAATATATTTATTATATACAGACCCCCCTTTTCAAACAAAACGGAGTTTATCACTGAGATAAATGAATTACTACAAGATCTGCCTAGCAGAAGCAATTTAATTTTAGTCAGGGACTTAAACATCAACATCATGGAGCAGGATGTGGACATGACTGCCAGCAAGTATTTAAATATCCTCAGAGAGTACGGATTGCAGTGTGGAATACGAGATATTACGCGGGAAAGTGTAGTGGCCGGGAGAAGGTTGGCGTCATGCATTGATCACATCTTCGTGCGGACTGACAGGGCAAGTACACTACAAGTATATACGGTGGACAGTAGGCTTGCCGACCATTACTTGATAGGGCTTGCAGCTGATTTAGAAAAACAAATTATTATTCAGTCTTCGCGCATAATTGAAACTGCTTGCTTTACAAAAAAATTGTGTAAGTTTTTAACTGAAATGCACCGAATATCAAATGCCATTTTTAAATTAATGTAACGTTTTTAATAAGGCTTAAACTTGAAGGAATATTATTAAACGCATTGCAATCCACATCATCACTGATGATGATTGATTATAATATATCAACCTATGATACTGAATTATCTAAAAATGTTTTTTTAAATATACCACAACCACAAACACAATATACCACAATACTTATTTCAATTTAAGAACTTCAAATGCTAGTTGCATTCTATAATGGTTAAGAACAATGTTCACAATATACTATGAAGTTAAATAAAATTTTATTTCAGTTTTATTATAATCATAACCTTTTATTTGATTCATTACAAGATGCAACTCTTTGAATTAGTTGTTATTATCTAGTGAAGTATTGTTTTTGTAATTTTTCTTTGCCGCGATTTTTCTATTGTTCATCGCTTTAAAATTCCGTACTTCAATTATAATCACTTCGTTTTTTGTCTCTCCATCTGTCCAAGACATATTTTGTAATTAATCCATACCTAATATTATAAATTCGAAAATAACTCTGTCTGTCTCTCTGTATGTCTGACACGCTTTCCCGCTTAAACTATTTAACCAATTTTAATGAAATTTAGAACACAGATACAGTGCACATTGCGAAGAGACATTGGATGGTTTTCATCCTACGGGAACCTATAAAACGGTGCACGCGGTCAAAGCCGCTGGCTAAACCCTTATGATTTTAATATGACAATATGCTCTTACGGCGTATTTCAAATGAATAGAAGAAAGTGAGAGATATAGCCTGAAATAGCACATGGGCTATTTTTTATCCTACAGGGACCCTTAAAACGGATCCACGCGGGCGAAATCGCTCTCGGAAGGCTAGTGATATAAAAATGAATTAAAATAACATTGATAACAATACTAATATGACTGTATTAACGGATTAAAAAAAAACATAGAGGACTTTGAATTTAATGAATTTCTTTTTGCAAAGCCCATATTTGTGTGTAACTTCTTATAGAGAAAAAAAAACCTATTTTAAAAATTACATTTTGAAAAAGAAAAACACTTTTTTGTATATAAACTACATGTAAAAAGGGCTTTTACAATGTGTTCAAATCAAATCGTGAACTTTGTAATTTTTTAAATCTCTTGAGTAATGGAGATGATTTTTTAAGAAAAAATATTACTCAACTAATTATTTTGACACTGCAGAGTAAATATATTCAAATAAAAAGAAAAAAATGGTATATATTCAGGTTAGGAGAAATTTGTTAATAAACATACCTGTAGGGACAACTATAGCAAAATAATAATAAAAATTAACAATATAATTTAGAATACTTTAAAAAATATCAGGATAATGTTAAGTAAAAATAATAAGTCACTGGAGTAAAATAAAGAGTATTTAAATATTCGGTTAAAAAAGGAAATAAGGGTATCAAATATGAAAAGCCGATTTATTTGTCAATATTTATTCACTTTTAAATTAACATACATTGTATATATTCATAAACTTAACTATAATAAATCGTTTTAATAACGATAATACTAGAGTCGCTGAATAGAAAAATATGTACAACAGAAAATTTAAAGTAAACAAAAAAGATAGACAGAATATTAAATTGTTGTGATTGATTCTCCAAAACACGCATTTTGATATTCAGAATTTCAGAGGCACATGTTTGCCAACCATCAAATAAAAAAAAGTAATACATTCATTAAATTGTTCCAAAGATAGCCATGACGCTTCAGTACTGATTTCACAACAATATAAAATATTATTAATAATATCACTATTGCTGATAAAACAATTAATAACTCGTTACCGCTCCATCAGATAGTGCGACTGATGGCGAATTTAAATAAAAATATATTTATTTTAATCACTTTTAATCACAAAATTCTGACGAAATACAGATCAACTACAAACAACAGAAACAAATTTAAATACAAAAATATAGATAGACAGAATAAAAGAAAGCAGTAGGTTCAACATTGGGATTATATATAACGTAATATAATAATATGTACGCATTATTATATTACGGTTTAAATTTTGACCTTCAATCATTGGTAAGACTTAATTAGATCATAAAATAAGGTGAAGACATATTTGATAACATGAAACAAATAATATAGGAATATGGCTATTTGTAAAATAAAGAGAAAAGAGGAAGTTCACCAAAACACAGGTTAACATTTTTTTTTAATTATTGCTTTTTTACTTTCAAATCTATTGAATACTTAAACAACGTTCTTAGCGCTAACTTAAATAAGACACTCATTAATACTAATAACGTAACCAAAGCAGCTACAACTATTAAAACTAATTCTAGCTCTAAGTACTCAGCCCAAGAGATGCCCGCAGCAGGCGACCGCAAATGTCGTGCACCGCCGTGGCGTAGTACGTACTCTATCCACCAGATGGCGCGATCCAGAGGTTTGAGAGGCTGGTCATGCAATTTTCTTCTTAGCTTGACGATGTTGTCTTTGTAACTGAAAGAAAAATTGTCATTTAATGTGAAATAATTTAAAAAAATATGATTTCAAAAGTATCGTCTCTTTTCGATCTCGTCGAAACCCGTAGAGGTTCTACCTAAGATTATTTTAGATTATTTATTTATTTATTATTTTAATTAGAGATTATTTAGGAATTGAGCATGGCTCGGCGGCTAGCGTAGAACGCAAGCGATCTACGCAGTTAAGCGGGAGCGGTCAGGTGAGAGATGCAAAAAATTTCATGCGCATTTCCGTGCTTCGGAGGGTAAGTTAAACCATCAGTTCCGGTTGTTATCAATAGATACTAGTCGTTAAACTTTGTCGGAGGCTTTATGGACGTTTTGAAAACATCCGACAGCGGGTTGGCCACTAACTCGCGTCACCACCAACCCGCATTGGAGCAGCGTGGTGGAGTAAGCTCCAGTCCTCCCCAAAACTAAAGGGGAGAGTGGACCAGCATTGGGAGGAAAAAAGGGTTGCAGCCAATAAAAAGTACATTAATACGTACGTTCCATCTTTTAAAACTGTCTGAATGGCGTTCCTCAAAACATCTTCCGTAACAGTTTCTAGGTCAAGTTTGACTCCAATCTTGTGAATTACGTACAGTTCTGTGTTGTACCACTGGTCACCCAACATAGGTATTCCAACTAAAGGCACTCCAGCAGTTATAGCCTCATCTGTTGATTGGAGACCGCCTTGGGTGATGAAAAGTTTAATGTTTGGGTGCTCTGAAATAACAAAAAACATTTGATTGAACTACAAAATCGCTTCAACAACGTGATTTATGTTTTCTTCATAAAATGCTGCTTCATCGTGAAGGCTATAGCTCAAGGATCTCTTCATTCAACCAATCTAAAGCTAGCTAATCTAACCAACTAACTTATATAAGGTCGTAAGTAGTTTCACTTCTGAACTTCATTTAAGTGTGATTATTACGCATCATCCAAGTGGATATTTGAAATTGATATTTTCTTAGGGAGGTTTCACACTAGCGTATTTTTCGGCGCGTAGTCGGTCGTTTCGGAAAACGTTACAGGTGCGCTACTCTCTCTACTCTCTACTACTCTCGCTGTTTCGCGCGTACACACGCTGCAAAAAACAAACAAACAATGCGCGAACGTGTCGAAAAATACACTGGTTTCAAACCACTCTTAAGCTAAAAAAGAGTCGATCAGTTACTATTTTGATGGTATACCATGGTATGGTAAAATATATTCAAGAATCAAGATTCAAGTTTGCACTCTGCAGCATGCAGCAGTCTTGATGGTCATCAATGGGACTTACAAACGAAGTGATCAACAATTATTTAAAACATGAAGAAGTTATAGAGTGATCCGAAGTATCCTAGAATTTCTTGACCATGTTATTTTATTATTGCTTATAGTTATTTTAAATTCTGCTGGCAGACTTATTTTGAGTATAATGCTGTTGTTTTCTATTGTGATTTATTGCGATGATGTTTTTACGTTTTCTTACAAGAAAATATTTACCCTAGATATATACGAGTAGGCTCTAAGACAGAGCAAATACGAAGAAACTTACGAAGTAAATCAGATTGTGGGAACCATTTCGATATCTTAACGTTGTTAGGTCTGCCTTCCAGTTCATCTTGATCCCATTTCCATAAAACATTGTACGGTAAGGAAGCAAAAACATTGAGCAAAATTCTGACTTTCTCACGAGGAAGTGTCGATGACTTCACGTTGGTACCAAGACTCATGTAAATAACTCCATTTGGTGAAGAGTCTAAATACGATTTTAGTTCCTGGAAAGTAGATTCATCAAATCATTTTTCATGGTTACATAAATTAATTAAAATCAATTTGTTCAACACGTGTATACTTTGAACAGATGCGTTTTTGAACAAATACGGTAGGTAGTAGGCACGACATGCTCGCCTGTTAAAACATTTTTTAAATTTAATAATAATTACACCGGTCAACAAAATAAATTATAAATATACTATAAACGTTACACACTCATAGTCCCACTGTAAGGTAATTAATACCCTGTGTCGTGAGTACCATGGCCACATAGAAAGACAGGAATTGTGTTCAGACCGAAAACAGAAATTTAAACTCATCATTCAAATTTCTGTTTCGCCGGGAATCTAACCCGGGACCCCTCGATTGGCAGTTCGGCATGGTAATTTTTTTTACAATTTAACATTTCTTATAATAAAACCTAGCTGGATCGATTTATTACCCCCGAAACAATTCAATTTCACAACAGCGTTCGACATATTTTTCTTGTAAACGTTTATATTTTTGACATCATTTGGCTCGTCGCGATATTCAACTAGCAAAACTAGGTGCAGTTTGTGCAAGTGCGCGTGTCATGTGTATGGATAAGACGAGGTGCAGTTTAAAGCGGCCTCGCTACGTTGTTCGCAGCATTCTGTCATCATCGCATCGTTCGCATCTTTCAATTAAATTGCAATCGGGTATAATGACTTTCCTGTTTTAGGGTTTTTATATTTCCAAATTACACAGAAATACCGTTTCTTTTTTAGTTTTTTATATTAACGTTTTTTATTTTATTTTATAATTTTATTTTGATATACCCAGTATTGTTCTCACAATAAATACAAATCTAACAACACCATCTGATTCCAAACTAAGCAGAGCTTGTACTATGGTAATCAGAAAGCTGATAAACATACTTATATAATTATAAATACATACTTAAATAGATAATTAACACCCAGACACAGAACAAATAGTCATGTTCATCACACAAATATTTGTCCGGTGTGGGAATCGAACCCACGACCTCACGTTTCGCAGTCGGCTCATCACCCACTACGCCACGGAGGCTGTCTACATACATACATAATATACATACATACATAATCTCGAATTATTTTTACTTTGAAATAAACAGTGTCACTCACACAGTAAATACAAATCTAACAACACCTCTCAAGCTAAATTCCATCGAGCCGTTCAAGCCGTAGAGCGTGCCAAACAATTGAATTTGACGCCAAAATCCGCTTTGTTGTTTTTTAATTTTGATATACCCAGTGTCACTGTCACAGTAAAAAAAAAAGAAACGGCACCTCTTAACCTATAATCTGTCAAGCCATTCAGACTGCAGAGCGCGAGCGTGCTAAACATTTATACATACATACATTATTATATTAGTTATACTCTCGAAAAACATAACCCTGCTTCTGACGCAGTCGGGTAAAAAGACTTTGTTTTCGGGAGTGCACTGCCACTGCCAAAATATTACAAAAACTGCAAAACAGACGCTTTTAAATTTTAAGCAACATTAAAGAAGTTATCTACGATGGAAAGATAAATACATTGTATGAACACAAAAAGGTAAAAAAATATGTATGTATTTTGCTAAATATTTTCTTTAATCTTTAAACAGCAAGTTAGCTACGTGAATAAAATGCATAAGAAAACAAGATAAATCAGATCGACATTTTTTGGCATTTCTTTTATATTCTACTCTCACTTTTTTATTCTTAAGATACTACAAATTGGTTGGTAAAACTTACCTTAGGTAAAGGCTTTGGCGGGTTTTGATATAGTCCACCCAAATAAATGATATTAGGAGGCACTGGACGATTAAAGTCAAATAGAGGATATAAATTGAAGAAAATCATATCGACATTTCTGGCCAATTCAGGTATAGAAGGAACATCTGGCCCGAACAATTCCTTTAGTGCCTTGTTTTCTGTTTCTAAAGTGTCATAAAACACTTTCTCGACAAAGTAATTATTGTAATATTCATAAAGTTTCCCCCATACGGTAAGATTTACAATTCTCTGTCGTGATGGTAACGGATAAAGTGAAAAATGTGTAGGTGCTCCGAATGCTTCATACGTTCCCGGTAAAGCTCCGAAGGAACTAAACTGGATCGTAGGAATTTTCAAAGCGTGACTCAGCCCCAAAGCTGTCCTTACACAAGCTTCAACGATTAGCAAATCGTACTTTCTCGTATCTCTGAGCACATTTTGGACTTCCGTAGTTTCAACTTGTTTCTTGAATATAAAAAGAAGCTGCTCTAGCCCAATTCTCAGATGAACTCTAAAATCTTCCGTTCGGCCGTTCGATGCTTCGACGAATTTTGCCCACAATTTGTAAGACATATCGTGTACGTCGATTTCGGTGAAGTTGGCCGGAGTTTTGCCTTTCGGGAATATCGGATCAGTTGTAATAACGACGACCTCATGGCCTTGTTTTACAAGTTCTAGCATCACGGGACGAAATACCACTTGATGGCTAATAGAGGGGGTTGGAAAAACTGCTAATATTCTAGCCGTATCACTCACATCTGTTATTGTTAATAAAACACAGATTATTTCTAGGTATTTCGACATTCTGTCACGACTTCAACTTGGCGAGATCAGAGCTGAATGTGGTGTAAAGCATATGCGAAAATATTCATTTTACGTTTTGTTTACACAACTGGTTAAAATTAATAGAATCAGGCGTTACTTTGCGGAACTTCATTGTTATAAAGTTAGGTAAAAACTATTTTGCAACAATCCGCAATCAGAATGTATGATGGTGTATACTTTTTTCATACAATAGCACCTCCGACCCTCCCACATAGGACACATGCACATGCAATAACTAAAAGTGTACACCAACATACGTACCAACACGTGTTTCGCCCCAAAACAGAGCATCACATAAAAGTAGACGAACGTGCAGGCTACGTCGTGTCAGTCCCTATAGCTTCAGGATTAAGAATAGAGCTACGGTATCCCCTGGGTAAAGGGGGTTTTCGGAGTTGCCGACGGTGAGAGAAGGGGGCTCGACCCATCCAGCCAGCAGCCTCGGGAAGGACAGCGGTATGTGCGTGGATTAAGTGGCCGCATGCCGCCGTGAGCGCCTGAGAGCACATCTGCTCTCCCGAAGATGGGCCCGTCTGCGGTGCCGCGCGTGGCGGACACCGTTGCGTTCCACTGAAGATCCCGGAGTCCTCCCCAAGCGCAGAGGCAGGCCACCAAGGGGATTTTATTGCGGCACAAATCCCACATAACCCGGTATCCTCTCCCAAGGTGGTGGGTACCTTTTGAAGGTTCCCCCCGAGACCAAAAAAAGGAGTGTATTTACTTATGCATACCGAGTTAGAAGTTACACTTCTTTAGGGTATGAAAAAAGTTTAAAAAACTCAATCGCAGCAGTAATAGACGATAAATATCAAAATCAATCAAACTAGGGGCTGTCTGTGGCATCATAGCTCCCGTACGGGTGAACCGATTTTCATTTTGGTTTTTTTAAAGTTGAATCTAGGTTTTTGTGAATCGGCTGTCTTGATATATTGTTGTAATAACAAATTATCTATGCTAATTTAAGGCTTATTTACTAAGGGCCCGACTTCAAATATTTAATAATAGTTTTAAGAGTCATTACCATAAGCAAGAAGAAGTAGGTACTGAACAATTTTTTTACCGTTTGAAGTCGGTTCTATTTTTTTTGTTAAAAACTTAATTTATTTCACTCTTTTTAGTAATTTCAATAATTCTGCACATATCATTATGTATAAGCATAATTGGATTTTTTTTCAGTAAATTTCTAAACGTTAAAGAGATACCTTTTATAATCACGTTTATCTAATAGCCATCTTATACCCTGAAGTAATACTACTATCAGTCCACATTTTCATCAGTTTTGCTTTAGTAAAAATATGAAAATCATTTGTTGTGCTATAAAATTTGAATGTTCCCTTCGATTTCTCTGGAATACCATCATCAGACTTTGACTTGGTGACAGTTGGACCACCTCTGGAATGTAAAATTTCGAACAAAAAACCATTTATTGAAAGAATTTGCTCTCAACTCCTAACTATCTCCTATCATCAGCTCAGCAACATGATATGATGATAATTATACAGAAATGCCTGTTTTGCTTTAGTTAAAATATGAAAATCATATCTTGTGCTATAAAATTTGAATGTTCCCTTCGATTTCTCTGGGATCCCGTCATCAGACTTTGACTTGGTGACAGTTGGACCACCTCAGGAATGTAAGATTTGGAATAAAAACTATTTATTGAAAGAATTTGCTTTCAACTCCTCACTGTTGCAGTACCTTCCATCATCAGCTCAGCAACATGAGATGATGATTACTATGCACAAATATCTCTTATGCTTCAGCAATTATAAGAAAATCAATGTGTGTGCATATAAAATTTGAGAGTTCCCCTCGATTTCCCTGGGATCCCATCATCAGATCCTGATTTGGTGCCAAAACAGCAAGTTAGCTACGTGAATAAAATGCATAAGAAAACAAGATAAATCAGATCGACATTTTTTGGCATTTCTTTTATATTCTACTCTCACTTTTTTATTCTTAAGATACTACAAATTGGTTGGTAAAACTTACCTTAGGTAAAGGCTTTGGCGGGTTTTGATATAGTCCACCCAAATAAATGATATTAGGAGGCACTGGACGATTAAAGTCAAATAGAGGATATAAATTGAAGAAAATCATATCGACATTTCTGGCCAATTCAGGTATAGAAGGAACATCTGGCCCGAACAATTCCTTTAGTGCCTTGTTTTCTGTTTCTAAAGTGTCATAAAACACTTTCTCGACAAAGTAATTATTGTAATATTCATAAAGTTTCCCCCATACGGTAAGATTTACAATTCTCTGTCGTGATGGTAACGGATAAAGTGAAAAATGTGTAGGTGCTCCGAATGCTTCATACGTTCCCGGTAAAGCTCCGAAGGAACTAAACTGGATCGTAGGAATTTTCAAAGCGTGACTCAGCCCCGAAGCTGTCCTTACACAAGCTTCAACGATTAGCAAATCGTACTTTCTCGTATCTCTGAGCACATTTTGGACTTCCGTAGTTTCAACTTGTTTCTTGAATATAAAAAGAAGCTGCTCTAGCCCAATTCTCAGATGAACTCTAAAATCTTCCGTTCGGCCGTTCGATGCTTCGACGAATTTTGCCCACAATTTGTAAGACATATCGTGTACGTCGATTTCGGTGAAGTTGGCCGGAGTTTTGCCTTTCGGGAATATCGGATCAGTTGTAATAACGACGACCTCATGGCCTTGTTTTACAAGTTCTAGCATCACGGGACGAAATACCACTTGATGGCTAATAGAGGGGGTTGGAAAAACTGCTAATATTCTAGCCGTATCACTCACATCTGTTATTGTTAATAAAACACAGATTATTTCTAGGTATTTCGACATTCTGTCACGACTTCAACTTGGCGAGATCAGAGCTGAATGTGGTGTAAAGCATATGCGAAAATATTCATTTTACGTTTTGTTTACACAACTGGTTAAAATTAATAGAATCAGGCGTTACTTTGCGGAACTTCATTGTTATAAAGTTAGGTAAAAACTATTTTGCAACAATCCGCAATCAGAATGTATGATGGTGTATACTTTTTTCATACAATAGCACCTCCGACCCTCCCACATAGGACACATGCACATGCAATAACTAAAAGTGTACACCAACATACGTACCAACACGTGTTTCGCCCCAAAACAGAGCATCACATAAAAGTAGACGAACGTGCAGGCTACGTCGTGTCAGTCCCTATAGCTTCAGGATTAAGAATAGAGCTACGGTATCCCCTGGGTAAAGGGGGTTTTCGGAGTTGCCGACGGTGAGAGAAGGGGGCTCGACCCATCCAGCCAGCAGCCTCGGGAAGGACAGCGGTATGTGCGTGGATTAAGTGGCCGCATGCCGCCGTGAGCGCCTGAGAGCACATCTGCTCTCCCGAAGATGGGCCCGTCTGCGGTGCCGCGCGTGGCGGACACCGTTGCGTTCCACTGAAGATCCCGGAGTCCTCCCCAAGCGCAGAGGCAGGCCACCAAGGGGATTTTATTGCGCCACAAATCCCACATAACCCGGTATCCTCTCCCAAGGTGGTGGGTACCTTTTGAAGGTTCCCCCCGAGACCAAAAAAAGGAGTGTATTTACTTATGCATACCGAGTTAGAAGTTACACTTCTTTAGGGTATGAAAAAAGTTTAAAAAACTCAATCGCAGCAGTAATAGACGATAAATATCAAAATCAATCAAACTAGGGGCTGTCTGTGGCATCATAGCTCCCGTACGGGTGAACCGATTTTCATTTTGGTTTTTTTAAAGTTGAATCTAGGTTTTTGTGAATCGGCTGTCTTGATATATTGTTGTAATAACAAATTATCTATGCTAATTTAAGGCTTATTTACTAAGGGCCCGACTCCAAATATTTAATAATAGTTTTAAGAGTCATTACCATAAGCAAGAAGAAGTAGGTACTGAACAATTTTTTTACCGTTTGAAGTCGGTTCTATTTTTTTTGTTAAAAACTTAATTTATTTCACTCTTTTTAGTAATTTCAATAATTCTGCACATATCATTATGTATAAGCATAATTGGATTTTTTTTCAGTAAATTTCTTGCTTTAGTAAAAATATGAAAATCATTTGTTGTGCTATAAAATTTGAATGTTCCCTTCGATTTCTCTGGAATACCATCATCAGACTTTGACTTGGTGACAGTTGGACCACCTCTAGAATGTAAAATTTCGAACAAAAAACCATTTATTGAAAGAATTTGCTCTCAACTCCTAACCTTCGTAGTACCTTCCATCATCAGCTCAGCAACATGATATGATGATAATTATACAGAAATGCCTGTTTTGCTTTAGTTAAAATATGAAAATCATATCTTGTGCTATAAAATTTCAATGTTCCCTTCGATTTCTCTGGGATCCCGTCATCAGACTTTGACTTGGTGACAGTTGGACCACCTCAGGAATGTAAGATTTGGAATAAAAACTATTTATTGAAAGAATTTGCTTTCAACTCCTCACTGTTGCAGTACCTTCCATCATCAGCTCAGCAACATGAGATGATGATTACTATGCACAAATATCTCTTATGCTTCAGCAATTATAAGAAAATCAATGTGTGTGCATATAAAATTTGAGAGTTCCCCTCGATTTCCCTGGGATCTCATCATCAGATCCTGATTTGGTGCCAATGGGACCACCTCGGGAGTATAAGCATACGAACAAAAAAATAATTTTGAAAATCGGTCCACAAACGCGGAGTAATCGGTGAACATATATATATATATAAATACATACAGCCGAATACAGTACCTCCTCCTTTTGGAAGTCGGTAAAAAATCGACTAATAGGGGTAGGTACCTAAATGATAGAACAGGAGCTCATTGTATATTTGACTATATTTTTAATTACAAGAAAATTGTAGTAGTCTGGACCCAGTCTAGAAATAGATGGCTGCAACCCTTTTTACGTCCCATTGCTGGGCAAGGGTCTCTCCCCATTATTGGGGAGGCCTGGAGCTTACTCCTGCACGCTGCTCCAATACGTGTTTGTGGAAATGGGAGTTAGTGGCCAACCCTCTGTCGGATGTTTTCAAACCGCTTATAATGCCTCCGTCAAGGTTTAACGACTGTTATCTAACGACGACAACCGGGACCGACGGCTTAACGTACCCTCCGAAACACGGAAAGGCGCATGGAATTTTGCCACTAACGGTCACCCATCTTAGAACCCTGAACCCTCAATCGGCAGTACGGTATGGTAACCATTGCACCAAGCGATATAATTGTGAAAGTATATCTTTTTCATACACTTTCTAAGAAAAGAGCGCCGAATTACATTCACCGAAAAAAAAGACTTGTTTTCGGGAGCTCCATTAGGTACCAAATAATTAAAAAAACTGCAAAACAGTCGCTATTAAATTTTAAACAACATTTAACACGTAATCCACGATGTAAGATAAATACCGATGACGGCGAACCCCGTATGGTTAAAAAAAAAGGGTTGCACTCCGGTAGTGCCGGCAGGAGTGAAAACTTGAACATTAACATTGTGTCTTTTTGATATTTTGGAATGGTTAGGGAATAATTTCGCATTTATCAGTATTATTTTTCATTTAGTATTTTAATAAAGTATTCACTCATTTTCTTTCACAATTTCTTCGTCAATTTTTTCATTAATAGGTGCACTTTGTTCAATGTCCATATTTTAAATATTTGATATAAGAATTTTACAAGTATAGACAGTCGAGCAGAAAGGCAGGCGCTCCTTGTATTGTGGTCGAGCCGTCATCAGCTGTCACCTCTCCGTCTTGGTATAAGAGCCGGTTAAGATCGACCTTCACCTATCTGATAACACGATGAGACATATTTTTTATCAAATAAAATTTATAAACATGCCTATGATAACTTGCCCATCGAAAAATGTTCATAGCTATTTTTAATATAATTTATTTTAATCAATATTTTTTCATCACCCCACTCTTGTATATATAAATAAATATAATAATAATAATATATATACATATAATAATATTTATATGCTTATAAATTATATTTGATAAGAAATATGTCTCATCGAGTTATCAGATCGGTGAAGGTCGATCTTCCACGTCTCCTCTACTATCTTACGAATTTTCGATCAGGCTACGCGAGTTTTATCATTTTTTACCTATCCCAAAAAAGTTCTTAACGCCGCTAAAGAAGTTTCCACTTCAAAAATAAATATATATATAAAAAGCACAAGATTAGGTTTAAGTCAAATTAATTAAAACTGTAAAATTTAAAACTACTTTAATGTTTCTTATGTAACCTTCTGTAATAGTAATTTTTAGAATTGAAGTAGAAATTAAGTTTAAGTTATTAAAATAATTGTTTTATTGAATATAATAAATTTTGTACACCCTAAGGAGTAGTAGGGAGTTCTAAATATTTTTTAAAACCTTTTTTCATCCATATATTTTGTGCAAATAAAATATTTTTATTTCATTTAATTTATTTCACATTTTATGAGCATAATAGAGGTAAAAAATTATAAAAGAACAAAAAACCCGACTGCAAGAAGAACAAAATCTAAAAAAAAGTGGATAAATAAATATTTTTAAATTATATTTTAATTAATACATATATATTTTAATGATCATGATTGACAGCATTCACTTACGCAGTCGGGGGCGTCAAATACATTAACTTAGTATTCCGATTTTGTTATTAGTCGATAAGTCACTTACTTAGTCAATAAGTAAGTGAAACTAATTTAATTACAAAGATTTTCCGTCGACGTCGATGCCCCCGACTACTTTAGCGAATGCTGTCAATCATGAGCACTATAATATTATAATATGTATAAATTAAAATATAATTTTAAAATATTCCTAATACCTAATGCCTTCCTTCTGTCGCAGTCGTGTGAAAAATATGTATTTTACTAAATTTCTTCTTTAATATTTAAACAGCAAGTTAGCTACGTGAATAAAATGCATAAGAAAACAAGATAAATCAGATCGACATTTTTTGGCATTTCTTTTATATTCTACTCTCACTTTTTTATTCTTAAGATACTACAAATTGGTTGGTAAAACTTACCTTAGGTAAAGGCTTTGGCGGGTTTTGATATAGTCCACCCAAATAAATGATATTAGGAGGCACTGGACGATTAAAGTCAAATAGAGGATATAAATTGAAGAAAATCATATCGACATTTCTGGCCAATTCAGGTATAGAAGGAACATCTGGCCCGAACAATTCCTTTAGTGCCTTGTTTTCTGTTTCTAAAGTGTCATAAAACACTTTCTCGACAAAGTAATTATTGTAATATTCATAAAGTTTCCCCCATACGGTAAGATTTACAATTCTCTGTCGTGATGGTAACGGATAAAGTGAAAAATGTGTAGGTGCTCCGAATGCTTCATACGTTCCCGGTAAAGCTCCGAAGGAACTAAACTGGATCGTAGGAATTTTCAAAGCGTGACTCAGCCCCGAAGCTGTCCTTACACAAGCTTCAACGATTAGCAAATCGTACTTTCTCGTATCTCTGAGCACATTTTGGACTTCCGTAGTTTCAACTTGTTTCTTGAATATAAAAAGAAGCTGCTCTAGCCCAATTCTCAGATGAACTCTCAAATCTTCCTTTCGGCCGTTCGATGCTTCGACGAATTTTGCCCACAATTTGTAAGACATATCGTGTACGTCGATTTCGGTGAAGTTGGCCGGAGTTTTGCCTTTCGGAAATATCGGATCAGTTGTAATAACGACGACCTCATGGCCTTGTTTTACAAGTTCTAGCATCACGGGACGAAATACCACTTGATGGCTAATAGAGGGGGTTGGAAAAACTGCTAATATTCTAGCCGTATCACTCACAACTGCAACTGTTGATAAAACACATATAATTGCTAGATATTTAGGCATTGTGGCACGACTTAAACTTGGCGAGATCAAAGATGAATTAGATGTAAAGCATATGCGAATTTATTTATGTTCACAACACAACTGGTTATTTCTACTGTAGCTCTCTTTTATTAGAACCGCTATTAGGCGAATGACATATGTTACTGGTACAAATCGAGATAGTACTGACGTTAGTACATAGTTTCTCAAAGCTGTTACACTGGATTATTTTAGATAATAGCAAGAAGGCACTCTTGCTGTAGTATTCAATAATAAGTGGTACAGTGACATATAATTATACAACTTATTATTGAAGCGTATTACAGCGCCTGGTTACTAGGAATTACATAAATCATTGTTATTTAACATAAAGATTCAACTTAAAAACAAAACATATTATAACGGTTTTAATTTTGTCTCATTTAAAACTGAATTGCAACGATTTGTAATTTCATTAAAATTTGTCTTGTCGTATTTTTTGCTTTTGCAACGTAATAAATCTTTATTTTTAATTACAATTTTTGTAAATAAAGACTTTAAATACAGCAATTTTAACTAAAGTTTCTCTAATGATAATTTTAATTGTTATGCAAATATATTATTTGTGTTCCATTAATTGAAATTCATTGAATGTTAATAAAATCTTTGTCAACTGTCAGTCATTATCAAAATCAGTGTAACATAGTAACATACATTGCATTGAAAGAATATCATTACCAGCGAAGGAATCTACATAATGCTCAATATAATATGTAAAAAGGTTGAATTAAAAACAATAACCTTTTTTGTAGTTTTGAATTAGTAGACAAATGTGCTGGCCACAAAAGCTTAAAGTATCGGTGCAACTATAGCCCATGGATCTAAAAACAAATTCAACCAGCCCTAGTCTTCCGGGCCCATTCTCGGGAGAGCAGATGTGCTCTCCCGCACCTTCCGATGCTTACGACGGCATATGGCGACGCACATACCGTCGTCCTTCCGGGGACTGCTGGCTGGATGGATCGAACTTTCACTCTCACCGTCTACAACCCCGGAAACCCCTTTTTCGTCGCCTCATACGATCATGCAGGAGATACCTGGGGGTAACTCCCCGAAGCTACAGGGAGTTGTAGTTTTATACCTTGCTATATATAAACCTATATGTAATACTTAATTCAATTTAAAAAGAATAGTTCTAATACCTCTTCATAAGCAACTGACTTTTCTTTGGTATACTATGTTATTAGATACAAAATATTTTTAAAAATATAATAGGAACTTTCATTAGATAACTAATTTCAAATTCTGTGAATCTATTCAACATTCTTTTTTACTTTTTATTAGGAATCGATCTCGAGATCTTCAATTGGCTCTCCGTCATGGTGATCACTATACCATACGAGCTTCGATACCCCACTGATTTAAATTCTTAAGTGAGACAAGTTATCCTTGCAGTGCGATTCTGATTCTGTTGTTAAGTTTTTTGCTTACCTACTCGCAAGTAATCATACCATCTGATTTGAATATATTAAACATATTCATACTTCTAAGGCAGGACAGTCATCAATAATTTTTGAAACATAGCGACCCGACCCGCCTTCGTTCAGGT
The DNA here is from genome assembly GCA_911387765.1 of Pyrgus malvae. Classification (NCBI taxonomy): domain Eukaryota; kingdom Metazoa; phylum Arthropoda; class Insecta; order Lepidoptera; family Hesperiidae; genus Pyrgus; species Pyrgus malvae. Next base: position 11,712,234 of record OU426969.1, read on the forward strand.
GATTAAGTTTATATTTGCCTTTACCTATATTTTTCGCAAAAGTGATGTAAAAAATCTTATCATAAAATAAGGCTCCAGAGGCGAGTCACATATCTTTTGTTATTTTTATGTCTTAATCTAAGGTTAAAATTGAAATATTCGAATCCCTCGCGAAGCCACCGTCTTGCCTCGCTAACGTGTAAAAATCATTGATTTGCTTTGGAGTTATTTTAAAACCCAAATATTTCCTAAGTCTTCATTAAATTATGTGATAAATAAATAAATAAATAAACGTTACACACTCATAGCTCCACAGTAAGGTAATTAATAGCCTGTATCGTGGGTACCATGGACATATACAAAGACAGTAACACAAACACCCAGAACGAGAACAGAAATTTAAACTCATCATTCAAGTTTCTGTTTCGCAGGGAATCGAACACTTACCCTTCGATTGGCAGTCCGGCATGATAAATATTTCTCCACGCGGGTCGTCAACATATTATTATATATGTGATATATAGTGATATATTATGTGATAAAAAGGACGATTTTGTGCTTTAAATACTGGTGAAGAATAACTAAAAAAATCCTAGGCAAATAATGAATTATTTTTACTGGGTTTAATTGGGTTATTTACCATTTTTACCGTAATATTTTTTTTTTGGTACGTTCCTATCGGATTTAATGTAATGTGATACGTGTATATTGACTGACTCAGTGACAATGTGGCGCTCTAATGTTGATTTTTTTTAAATCGAACGGAACAGTTTTTGACTTTGTCCATTACAAACATACGTAAATACAAATCTTTCCTCCTTATTAGTTTTGTTTGACTTCCTTGTGAAAAAGTGGTACATAAAAAGTAACATTGTATCGATATTTGAATAATTATTCGGTGCCGGCCGGTTTTTTACTGCCCAAAAACATTTTATAAGTTGACATGAACTTTATGAATATTTATTGTTGTGTTAAAGATGTATTGAATTACATCAACATACTTTATAAATAGATCTTCTCACAAGGTTACATCCATAAAAAATTGGTTGTTGGTAATGTCGGTCGTCTCGGCAAAAGGAGTACAGGCCGCCCTCCAACCAGGTGGACTGATGACCTGAAGAAGACAGCGGGTAGTCGCTGGATTCAGAAGGCCCAGGACCGGGAGGAGTGGCGAACGTTAGGGGAGGCCTATGTCCAGCAGAGGACAATAAAGGGCTGATGGATGGATGGATGGAATGTCGGTTTATGGCCGATAGTTTAACGTGACAACGTTATAACAAAACAATGAAAACCACTTTAACTTTTCACTTCACTTTATACTGTTGACGAACGGACAAGCCGAACGCTCAAGCCTCAACGTAATGTTACAAGGGTAACGATACAATGTAAGTACCTAATGTTACAATGATTCACCCTTTATCGTGCCTGCAGCTGACGTTCATTGATTTAGAAGTTGTCACGTAGTACCCACAGTGAAAAACGGGACCCTATTACTAAGACTCTGCTGCCTTGTCTGTCTATCAGTCCGTCTGACATCAGACTGTATCTCATGAAACAGTATAGTCAGGCAGTTGAAATTTTCATAAATGATGTATTTCTGTTGCCGCTTTAACAACAAATACTAAATAAGTATCTAATAGTAAAAAAACTTAAAACACGCTCTTGAAAAAAAAAACGAAATAAATGTAAATGATTAATTCTTTTTAATTTGAATTAAGAATAACGTAGTTAAATAGGAAAACTTTTTTTTAAATACGTGGGTTTTTTTTAAGATATCAAAGTGACAATCCTTCTACTCTTATCTACCAATGAAATATTTTACTAACTATAGATAGCACCCCACGCCTTTTTACAATAAAATACATTGTTTCAAATTTAAAATTAAATTAAATTAAAAATTATTTATAATCCCAAAATCTCAGAAACTGCTTGGCGTAAAAAGATGAAGTTTGGCGGAAGTATACTTAACAGAATGCTAGGAACGGATTTTGCAACAGCGCCGGATTTAAAAGGATTAAGGGCTCTAGCAAGTTTGTATGAAAGTCCTTCATTTTGGCTGGCTTGGCTTCAACCCAATAATAGGGAGAGACCCATATGCTGGGCACGAGTCTTCCCCATTATTGGGTAGGCGTGGAGCTTACTCCACCGCGATGCTCCAATGCGGGTTGGTGGTGATGCGGGTTAGTAGCCAACCCGCTATCGGATGTTTTCAAACCGCCCATTAGACTTCCGACAAGGTTTAACGACTGTTATCTATCGACAACAACCGGGACCGACGGCTTAAGTGCCCTCCGAAGCACGGAAATGCGCATGAATTTTTTGCCACTAGCGGTCACCCAACTCACACTCGACCGCGCCCGTTTGGCTTAGTCGCATAAATTGCTTGCGTTCTACGCTAACCGCAGGGCCATACGCGCTTTTACGGGCTTTATTTTTAATTTCAAAATTATTAATTTTTTATTTCAAAATGTAATTTAACATTATTTCTTTTTACGATCTTTAAACTTGAAATTGGACAGAGATTACGGAACAAAACTTTTTTGTTGCAATGGGACCCGTGAAATCTATGGAAAATATATAGAAAGTTTTTTTTATACCTTACATGACATAATATTATGTGTGAAAAAAGCCGAACTTACCTAAAGCTATAATCATGCTTTACCAGTCAATCACTTTTAGTGTTCAGGTAAAATTTCTCAATGGAACAAATTATCATATTATAATTAGTGTATTTACTTACTATTACATTTGATGATTTTTTTAGTAGTAAAAGAAAATAAGATTCAAGTACAAATTAACATACTAGATCAATAATACCTATCTAGATTTGTGTGAATCGGCAGCCTTGATATATTGTTGTGATTGCAAAATAATTATTATCTTTTTATGCTAATTTTATTGGATATTTTCCTATTAAAATGCTATATCTTCATAATCTAATAAATGTAAAAAAATAAATGTCTAACCGTACTATATCGAAATAAAGATTATAAATGCTTAAGAGGAAACGCTAGCGCCGTATTTCCATAAAAATATATTCTCCTAATTTTTCCCTGGATAAAGCTTCTAGAGGAATGATTTTTTGTGACAATATCTTTGTGACAATGTCTACTAAAGCTATGTTTTGTTTTTTTCAATCAACTAATTAGATCAGAAAATATGACTCTTCAAAAATCGTAGAAAATGCCTCTTTCATATAGCCCTAATCTAACAACTGCAAAACAAATTTAAAAGGTTTTTACGACCAAATAAAAACACAGGGGCGTAGACTTATTCTATTTCTTGATATTTGTGAAAAAATTTTTAATAAAATCAATTTTGAAGGAGGGAAGAGGAGAATACGAACAAGAAAGTTTGTAGGTATAATCGGTCTGAGCTGCATCTGTGCCTATCGCACGCGGCGGATAGCGCAGGGCGCAGTGCGATAGCATTAGTTATTCCAAAATACCTATTTTTCGAATTAGGCTGAACCCGCTTTTCCTGTTAAGTTATTCCGTTTTCCGTGCTTCAGAAGGCACGATAGGCCATCGGTCCCGGTTGTTATCGATAGATAACAGTCGTCAAACCTAGTCGGAGTCAGATCAACCCGCATTGGAGCAGAGTAAGCTCCAAACCTCCCAATAACGGGGAGAGACCCGTGCCCAGCAGTGGGACGCAAAAAGGGTTGCAACCAAGTTATTCCTATCAGACCTATGCTTTTACTTAACACCTTAAACTTATTTACTGCCTTATTTTTTAATTAGCATGTTTGGTTACACTTATGATTTGTTTTATAAGAAACTTACTCTGCCCTGCGGTATCACCCACGTGAGAAAGGATAAGTAAGAATTGAGTATTCTCCATAGGTTTCATGGGACTTAAACTGTTGTTTCCTACTTAATTCACTTTACATACATTGCATGGTGCCTTTTTTGTAACGGGAGGAAACCTTTAAAGCACCCTGGGGAGAGGTACTTGGGTATTTGTAACTCACTAAAACAATCTCGTGATGGCCTCCTCGGCGCTTGTGAAGAGCCCCGGGATCTCCAGTGGAACACACTGGTGTCCTTCTTGCACATGAGTATCAGCTCTTCTACTCTAACGGAGTGCCGCCACCTGCACATAATGTGTATTGTTTCTTCCAGGGTCCGCTTGCTAGACGGTTTGGGTTCCCACTCAAATCCCAAACCCCTTTTTGTCGCTTCTTTTGACAGGAAAAGGATACCTTAGCTCGTATTCTGGTCCCAAGCTACAGTAAGATCGCATAGTGCCTAGCTAGCCGAGCGTTGTGTAGTTTGCTTTATTGTTAACAATTTTTACAGTATGCGCGATACACGCATATTATGGCATTATTTCACGTTGGGTTTAGTTTTCATATGCCTCCCTATACAAACAAACAAAAATTTCCTCTTTGTAACATTAGTAGAAATTATATTGCAGTAGAGTAGATACGGTAAGATCCAAGTTTATTTAACACATAATCTCTTTAAGACCAACTAAGATAAACATTATGACATTAGTCCTTAGTCGCGTGCCAACTGCCACACGTTGGCTGATAGTCACAAAAAGTAAGATGATAAGCACGTGAAGTATTATGAATCCTACGTAATTGAATGAGCTTGTTTATTGCCTACGAGCGGTTCTGAATGCGCTTTTTCTGCGGTAGGTACAACAGCGGTTTATTGCGGATCTGAAGTTAGTAACAAGAAGCGTCGCATTAGCTAGTGTCAGGTGTCATCGGGGCGTAAAGTGACTGTACCGGCGCAAACAAGCACTCGCAACTCACTTCAGATCCGCAATAAAGTTTGGCGCGGACTTTACCCACGGTCGTTTGGTCGGTACGTCGGCATTCCGTGCTTACACGCGCGCTCCTTTTAGCACTTTAAAAACCACAAGATCTAAGAGGCCGTATACGAAATGGCTATTTCGCCGATTTAGCGGATTTTACATTATTATAAAGTTTTGCAGTTAAAATACAGCATTTTCATAAGTTTTATTGCAGAATATGACTGATCATTTCAATGATAAACTATTGAATTCGCCACTTTTTCATTGTTATTACGTTGTTTTACTTAACAGGTCTGAAGTCGGTGTCAGTTTTGTGAATTTTGCTATAATAGGTATAGACTATTATTACATATTTCCGCATAATTTTAAAACCTAAACGGATCGTTAAAAAATGCTAGGTATTGCTGTAAAAATCGCATATGCAGTAAATTAGTTACTTTTGCCATTCTCATACAAAAAATATTAGTAAAAAAATACTTAGTCAATTTTGAGTGAAAATGGGCCAGAAATTGCATTTGATTTTGGCAAATTGGCATAATCTTTCAAAAAATTTATTAGACATAAATACACTTCATTTCATAATCAATCCGTTTCCTGAAAAATAAATATAATTGTTAATGATAAAAATCTTTTAAAGTAACCTAAAACTCGCATCATAATTGCTGACGCAAGCTAAAAAAGTGGCTAATGTATTAGATTATTATTGAAATTATCAGTTATATTGTGCAATGAAACTTTGGAAATCTTATGTTAAATCAGGTAAATCCGCAAAATTTCATCCGTTTTTGCACTCACGGTTTACCGAAACGACTGGAGGTACTCGTACATTCGCAGAAAAATACGCCACCAGTAGTACCTTATGCTCAGGCGTGGCTCAGGCGCGGTCCCAGGGGGGCGGGGTCACAGGAGACATGACCTCTCCCCCCAAATCTATCAGTCATGCGTGAATGGAAGGCGAAACAAACCAATTTGGGACACATCTTCCCCCAAATTTCTCCGCCCCCCCCCCCCACAGAAATATAAGGCTGCGACCGCGCCTGCCTATCCTCTCATACGAGTTTCATAGTATTTGCTGCAATCGGTAGTACGAGTTGCTAAGGTAACAGCCGCATTCAAAGTAGCTGCCCTATATTCTTTCCTGCTCCACTATTAAAATGAAAATAATAAGTATCTACTGCTAACAATATTTTTTTAAACTTCTTTTTTTACGCAATCCCTCTGAATCTCGTTGATATTATAAAAATCTTACACGTCCAGATAACATCGGTTAACCTCACAATACTCATGTTATTATAAACAACTCTATAATTTATTGTATACTAATAATTGTATACAATAATTAAATACCTAATTGACGCAAGAACATGTAGGTTTTGTTAGCCTTTGTACGCAAAATAATGCAAATATAATACCTAGTAATCATTTTTGATGACATGTGTTTTTATGCATCTTGAGTTAATTGAAGTCTGTATATTATTATTACAAGCTGTGTTCGCGGGTACACTCGCGTTAGATAAGAACTCAGAAATTAAATGAAAGTAATGGGGAGATATTGCGGTTTTATTTATTTGCCTCAAAACCAAATTCATTACAGACAAACATCCCTTATTTGTGACCCACGGGACCCCATTTTATTTAATTAATGACACATAACGTAATTAAGTTTTTAACAAAAAAATAGAACCGACTTCAAACGGTAAAAATAAAATTGTTCAGTACCTACTTCTTCTTGCTTATGGTAATGACTCTTAAAACTATTTTTGGAGTCGGGCCCTTACTAAAATGTTGTACCATTCGTTCTAAATGGGCACCGACAGTACAGACAGTGGGACAGTACATACTTCTTCTTGCTTATGCTAATGACTCTTAAAACTATATTGGAGTCGGGCTCTTAGTAAAATGTCCTGTCTTAGTAAATATTGTGTACCTTTCGTTCTGAATGGGCACCGACTCCAATATAGTTTTAACAGTCATTACCATCAATGGTAAGACATTTTAGTAAGGGCCCGCCTCCAAAAATAGTCATAAGAGTAATTACCATAAGCAAGAAGAAGTAGGTACTGAACAATTTTATTTTTTACAGTTTGAAGTCGGTTCTATTTTTTTGTTAAAAACTTAATTTTTCATATATGATTAGATTGATTAGTCATGCTACTCGAACATCGTGAAATTGAAATGAAGTTACGGGTGACTTTAACCGTCAATTAGCGTACTAGTCACTTTACTTGAAGGTGGTGAAAGAGGCTCTAACTTACTGTGCAAAGTTTCTCTAAAATACAATATCGATTAATTTTAAATTAAGCCTTTGATTCTTTAACAAATGTCATTTATTTGAAGATTTTTAAAAGAATAAGAAAGTAAAAAATAGGTTATTCATTTACTTTTTTATGGAAAACATTTATTTTTAAACTTGAAAAAATTGGCAACCCTTTACAACTAGCGGCATTGCGCATACCTACCTACCATAAAAAATATAAGAACCCTAACGCTACCGGCGTATTCCCATTTGATGGGAATACGCCGTACGTTTGTACGTATTCTCCGATTTTCTCCCTGGATAATGCTTTTTTTTTATAAATAAACCTAACAATAAGGCAGACGGGCCGCGTAATGTTAACCCTTCCACCGATCACCGTCGCCTATGGAGACGGGCAACCCTAGGGGAGCCGCCCGAGCATTGCCGGCTTTGGAGGAGAGCTTTTTTTTACAGCTTTCTTGAAGAACCCCATGTTATAGTCCACTGGTAATGCCTCAGCTGGAAGGTTGTCCCATAACCTACACGTCCGTGGTAAAAAGGAGCGTGCAAAGCGGACTGTGGAGGACCGCCACGAGTCCAGATGGTGCCGGTGGAACTTTAACCTTCGTCTGGTGGTATAATCATGGAATGGGGATGTAGGCATCAATTTGAAGAGTTCCTCGGAGCACTCACCATAGTAAAGTCGGTAGGTAATGCTTCTAGATGAATGAGTTTTTCTGACAATATCTAAGTCTGCTAAAGCTATGCCCTATGTTTTGTTTTTTTTTTATATCAGAAAATATGACTCTTCAAAAATCGTAGAAAATGCCTCTTTCATACAGCCCTAATCCAACAACTGCAAAACAAAGAAAGGCTTTTACGACCAAATAAAAACATAGGATCAATTTTGAAAAGAATTTCTCCTCTTCCTCCTTCAAAAGAATTTTGAAGGAGGAAGCAGGAGAATACGAAACATCGATTTAGTCAGAATGTTTATAGGTATAATCGGTCTGAGCTGCATCTGTCACTATCGCACGCGGCGGATAGCGCAGGGCGCAGCGCGTTACTCCAAAATACCTATTTTTCTGATTCAGCTGAAGCCGCGTTTCCTCATAAGGGGCCGTATACGAAATTTTGGTGATTTTGCTTATTTACCCGAATTAACACATGAGATTTTGCAGATAAATTACAGTACTTCTACAAGTATCATTGCACAATATAACTTTTCATTTCAATGATAATCTAATACATTAGACACTTTTATAGCTTGCGTCAAGAATTATAATGCGAGATTTAGGTTACTTTAAAAGATGTTTAACGCCGAATCATCATTATTAATAAGATTTTTTTTTCAGGAAACGGATAACCGAAGAGTATTTAATATGTCAAATAAATTTTACGAAAGATTATTCCAATTGGCCGAAATCAAATGCAATTTCTGGCCCATTTTCTCTCAAAATTGACTAAGTTCAATGTTTTTTTACTAATATTTTTTGTATGACAGAAGCAAAAAGTGGCTCATACACTATGTATGTGGTTTTTACAGCAATACATGGCATTTTTTTCGATCTGTTTAGACTTTAAAATGATCCAGCAATATGTGATATTCTATACCTATTACAGTAATATTTACAAAACTATCACCGGCTTCAGGTCTATTAAGCAAAATAACGAAATAAAAATTAAAAAGTGGCTCATTTAATAGTTTGTTATTGAAATGATCAGTCATATTGTGTAACAAAACTTATGGAAATACTGTATTTTAACTGCAAAATCTCCTGTATAAAATGAGCTAAATCAGCGAAATCGGCAAAATTTCGTATACGGCCTCTTAAGGTCGCATGATAGTCACACAAAACTAAATGATTGCCACGTGAAAGATAATAATATATCACGATTCGCAAATGTCTTGTGGAATGACGTATTAAAATAAAATGCAAAGTAATTGCGCGCGAATAAATTACACTCATATTAAATCCAGAGGCAAATGTGTTTGTCTGTAAGCTATTTTCTTCAAGTTTTGAACTTATGATAATTTTATATTTTAACATGGTTGAGTGATCCCCTTTAAAAATTTGTAGCTTAACCCTGTACCTTTGGCATTAAAAGTAGGATGCGGCATCCTCGGTCGGACGGTGCTTGATCGTAAAAAGCTTCTAAAATGAGATTTCCGGGGTTGCAGGTGACGAGAGTGGGAGCTCCAATCGACGAACAGATCCGATCCGAAATATAAAAAAAAAAACAATAAAAAGGTGCAATATGGGTATAAATAATAATAATATAAGTATTATATAATAAAGAAATTTGTAATTAGTTTAGTTTTAATTATTGTAATATTTGCATACCTCGTGACGGTAAATATGGCGAACCAAATGTATAAAAACACCTTTTGTAAACACCCATATTTGTGCAAATAAAAGTCATTGTCTTTGTCTTTGCAGTTAGCGGCTCCGGGAAGGACAGCGGAAGGTGTAGGAGAGCATCATGGCTTTACGGATTATGGAGCCGTTTAGGGAGCTACGCGTGGAGCTCACCGGTGGATTCCTTTGCAGACCCCGGAGTGCTTCCGAAGCGCTGAGGCAGGTCTCCAACGGGGTTTTTATGCAGTAAAAATCTCATATAACCCAATAACTCTCCCAAGTTGTGGGTACCTTTCGAAAGTTTACCTTCCGATGCAAAAAAAATATTTTATAAATAATATCGCAGGAAAAAATAGTTAACAAAAAATATCAAGTACTACAAACTCTTGAGCAATTATAAAACAAAGATCACTTTGCTTCCGTCAACACTTAATTGATAACTTATCTACTCGTAATGTAACATTGTTTAGTAAATAAGTATCAACTTGTTACAATTATCAAACATTATACGCTTGTATATTACTGATAATGGCTACAAAAAGATTTTTACTGAGTCATGATGATTTCAGGTCTGTTACTACGGTCAAATTAATTTCACAATGTTATTTTATTATACAAAAATAAAACTAGCATTATTTTTTATTTACCTACATAGATATATTTTTATTTATTATCATAGCTGTGTGCAATTTGTGTGGAGAACGATATAAAAAAAATTGAACGGAAAAAATACTTTTGCATTATATTAAAAACTAGCCTTAGGCCAGCGGCTTCGCCCGCTTGGACCCGTTTAATGGGTCCCCGTAGGATTAAAAATAGCCTATGTGCTATTCCAGGCTTCATTGCTATATTAAAATCATAGGCGTTTAGCCAGTTGCTTCAACCGCGTTGACCCTATTACCTGTTTTCACGTAGGAATAAAACATTTTTCTGAGGTAAAAAATAGCGTATGTTACTCACGGTGAATGTAGCTTTTTAATGGTGAAATAATTTTTAAAATCCGAACAGTAGTTTTTGTGTTTATTCATCACAAACATACAAAAATACAAATCTTTCCTCTTTATAATATTAGTATAGATATATATTTACTTTTAATAACTTTATTTTTATATCCTTTATATATATATATTTATAGGTAACACACAAAAAAATTGTATCGATGTTTCTGTTTAACCTCTAAAACGTAACTACCTATCGGATACATACATAACATTTACGTGACCGCAACTGAGTCAAAATAACACACTGTGGTTTTGTGTTAAAATATTTTAATAAAATAAAATATTTGGGTTTATATGTCTATTGGCTGCAACCCTTTTTGCGTCCCACTGCTGGGCACGGGTCTCTCCCCTCGGTTTTTGGAGATGCGGGTTAGTGGCCAACCCGCTGTCGGATGTTTTCCAACTGCCCATAAGACAAGACACCGATAAGGTTTAACGACTGTTAAACCTTATCGCAGAGCACTCAAACGTAAGGGACTACGGGAGCGAGGAACAACCTCTTTACCCGGGCAGACTCATGAGGATCATTGCCTCATGGTGATTTCACTCCGCCGTTAGGCGGTAGGCATTTTTGCCAAGGTTTGGTCAACACTACGACCGTCATCCGCCGGCCGCACTTGGCTAGCGGTCCTCCTCTTCGGAGGGCTCAGCTAGCCGCAATAACTCCCGTTGGAAAGGCTTGCCGTCAAGAGGCAATGGGTTTATACCCATTGATTATTCACGTAGTGGGGACAACTGAAGTAAGATTCAAGACTTGAGAGACAAACGGGCGCGGTTGAGTGTGAGATGGTTGGGTGACCGTTAGTGTCAAAAATATCATGCGCGTTTCCGTGCTTCGAAGGGCACGTTAAGCCGTCGGTCCCGGTTGTTGTCGATAGATAACAGTCGTGAAACCTTGTCGGAGGCCTTATGAGCGGTTTGAAAAAATCCAACAGCGGGTTGGCCACTAACCCGCACATCCACCAACCCGCATTGGAGCAGCATGGAGGATTATGCTCCAGTCCTCCCCAATAGGGTGTAGAGACCCGTGCCCAGCAGTGGGACGCAAAAAGGCTTGCAGTCATTAGACATATAAACCAAAATATTTTATTTACTTATAATATTTTAACACCAAACCAATAGAAATATACAACAGAAAACCTACTAAGAAACCATACATAAGACGTCACTTATACAGGCAAACCTCCAATATCAATTAACTTTCTAATTACTTTCCAGTCGTTACTACCCTAAAATATAAATATTTCAACTTTAAATTATTTTTAAACTGATTTTTTATTTATTTGAATGGAATATCTAGCAGACGAGCATGTAGGTCATGTGGTGTAATGTGGTCGACGCGGCCCATGGACATGGACATACATACAACCTTAAGCAAGCAAAGGTAAGTCTTGTCTGAGGTCGTATGCAGTTGCGCTGCTACTCCGGAGGCTGGTGGTCGCCTCATGTAAGTGTTGCCGGCAACTGCACCTTTCCACCGAAACACAATAGAGTTCGTTCACAGCAGAAGTGGGTGTAGCGGTGGTACTTCCTCGGGCGAACCATAATAGTTCTACCACCTACAGATTTTATTACTAAGACAAAAGAGCAGTAAGATCTTCGTTTCAGTTTTAGCACAAAAGTGTACTAATGAGTCCAATTAGCACACACAAAAGCGCAGTTATAAGACCAGACGTTAAAAGCGTCTGCAAGTAAAGTGCTCTATTTCATTTGCGAGTTTTCTTATTTTCATCTGTGAGACTTTAGACTACGGGCCACGTAATGTTAAGTGGTCGTATGCAGTTGCTGCTGCTTGTAGTCTCTATAAACGCTACACTCATAGCCCCAAAGTAGGCTAGATATACCCTGTGTCGTCGGTACCATGGACACACACAAAGATATAAACACAAACACACAGACCGAGAACCGAAATTTAAACACATAATTTTAATTTCTGTTTCGCCGGGAATCGAACCCGTCCCGGGTTCGCTTCACACTCATAGCCCCACAGTAGGCTAGATATACCCTGTATCGTGGGTACCATGGACACACACAAAGATATAAACACAAACACACAGACCGAGAACAGAAATTTAAACACATAATTTTAATTTCTGTTTCGCCGGGAATCGAACCCGTCCCAGGTTTCTACCTTCGATTGGTAGTCCGGCATGATAACCATTGGGCCACGCAGGTCGTCAAACTACCTATAGGTACGGGATTGGGCATAGGGCTACGGCATCTCCTGTCTGACCTTCAAAAGCGGGAACTACAGTCGCCCAGTTACCGGCTCGGCGGTGTGTGAGTGCGTGGCGTCATGCTTTCACAAGCATTTGAAGTTGCAGTAGAGCACCTTGGCTTGACACCGGTGCGTTCTTCTTAGTCAGTCCTTCAGATGCGGGAGCTATCTCCAAGCGCTGAGGCAGACCACCAAGGGGATTTTAAAGCAGTAGAAATCTCACAAAACTCGGTATCTCTCCGAATGAATTGGGTATCTTTTGAAGACTTCCCACGATAAAAAAAAGGTTTGCTAAGTGCATTGCTGAATTGGCACGTGTAAATCTGGTCGGCCGTTTCCACTCTCAATTTGATTGTTTCACGGTAGAAATGGGAGCAACAATGGTACTTCCACAGTCAAATTCCCGTTCAGTCTCGTAGTCAAATTCCCTAGCCAAAGCCCGTTTTCCTGTGCTCCTGAACTTCAGAGGACACGTTTTTTTTAACCTTCTGAAGATCGCATTTTGCTTAATTTTAAATTATCAAATAGGTACTATATTTTCCCACGGTAAAAAGTAGACTATATTAATCAGGGTGAATGTAGCTTTCTAAAAGTGAAAGCATTTTTCAAATCGGAAAGTAGTTTTTGAGTTTATTCATTGCAAACATACAAAAATACAAATCTTTCCTCTTTATAATATTAGTATAGATTTGAATTACAAACAGATGAGCAATAAAGTCTTGGTTTCAGCACAAAAGTGCTCATATTGGTGCAATAAGTGCTAACAAAGGCGCGGCTTGAAGAGCGTCTGCAAGTAAATGTTTTATTTTGACTGTGAGTTGTACTTGAAATTACTTTATGCTACCTAATAATTTATTTAACCTTTTAGATATATTCTTACTAATTTATACAAGTACCCGGATGACCGAACATTGTTTGGTTAAAAACAATAGATTTTCTTCAGAGACTCATTGACTTAGTGTTACTAAGCAACATCCATCCATCCATCCATCAGCCTTTTAAAGTCCACTGCTGGACATAGGCCTCCCCTAATGTTCGCCACTCCGTCCGGTTCTGCGCCCTCTGAATCCAGCGGTTTCCCGCTATCTTCTTCAGGTCGTCAGTCCACCTGGTTGGAGGGCGGCCTGTGCTCCTTTTGCCGAAACGTGATCGCCATTCGAGGAACTTTCTTCCCCACCGGTTGTCAGACCTCCTAACTATGTATATGACCTGCCCATTACCACTTCAACTTGTAAATTTTGAGAGCTATGTCGGTAATCTTCGTTCGTCTACGAATTTCATCGTTACGGATTCTGTCGCGTAGAGAAATACCAAGCATAGCCCTCTCCATCGCTCGCTGAGCGACCTTGAGCCTGTGGAAAAGGCTTACTGTAAAAGACCACCATTATCATCACTGGCAACACACACTGCTAGAAAACTTTCGACTTCAGGCACTGCGCTATACTAAGCAACAATATCTACTGAAATAGTTCCCATTTAATATAAATAATTCATAATCCAGTAATTTCCTGTAAAATTAACGACGACGAAAATGTTTTCCGCATTATAATGACTAATCTTCACTAACATGGGTGAAACGGCGGCACGCAGTCAGCAAGAAATATGTGTTAATCTCAATAACACATAATTATCGATCTACTTATTGATGAACGCTGAATTGAAGTGAAGACTTCTAGAACTTAGTAGGTGGTAGAACTATTATGGTTCACCCGGGGAAGTACCACCGCTGCACCCACTTCTGCCGTGAGCAATTCTATTGTGTTTCGGTGGAAAGGTGCAGTTGCCCGCGACACTTACATGGGGCGACCACCAGCCTCCAGAGTAGCAGCGCAACTGCATACGACCTCAGACAAGACCAAGCCAAGAAGACCAAGATGGGGGGTGCGGGTTATTTGGAAGTCTGTGGACAATACTTAGCTATGTTTGCTTGAGGTTGTATGTAGATGTCCATGGGCTTCAGCGAACACTTAACACCACGTGGCCTGCATGCTCGTCTGCTACTCCATTCAAATAAAAAAAAACTTATTACATTACAACCCTGTTACTAAAGTTCAAAAGTATAACTTTCGAATGGTCTCTGGTTCCCATCAATCACGGACGTATTAAATTGTGAAAGTATGAAGCACATACAATTATTATATCTTTTTCCCAGGATATAAAGTAGAGAATGCCTTGCATTCGCGATTTGAAGCTATTTTTGTGAATTTGCATAATAGTGTAAGTTCTCAAGAAAATCAGAGTTGGATGTTCTCCGTTGGCTGAGTGACGTCATATAATGATGCCGTATATTCCTGTATAAAGAGGGTTAAGTGGGGATAGGGTCTTCAAATCAAGATTATAGTGCGGACACACGATAATAATTACTTTTGTAGTTTTAGTAGATATTACGTATTTAAAAAAACTGATCCAACGGTAGGTGTTAAAAAATTGTATAAAAATAAATGCTATGTAACATCTTTAAGGTCAGAAATAGTCAGAATAAAAAAATACGGAAGCAGGCAGTTTGAAATAACTACTCGGCACGACATACTTAATCAAAAATGTCTTAAGATGATAATAAATTCATTTAAATTTGAAATGTTGCATAGCGGGACAGAATTTTGTATGATGAGAGTAAAATATTGTTAATATGTTATATATATTATTGTTAATATATATATTATTGTTAATATGATATGAGATACATAAGTGTTATACGTAATTTTAAGACTTATTAATCTTATTATGATGATAGTAAAATATTGTAAATAATTTTAAAATCCCATTTCGGTATTCTAATATATACATATATTATGTATACATTTTGTAGATCATGTTGCGTTATAATTTTATATGTAATATATATATATATATATATATATATATATATATATATATGTATATAAAGATTTTATATATAAAATCTAATAATTATTTGTACACATATTATAGGATATGTGGGTAATCTACAAAAAATTGCTTCGACTGAATCGGTAAATAATTTACTTTACTCCCCAATCGTGACTAACAATAGCAATAGAAAAAACTACGATTCTTATTATGATGGTAATTTTTTACTTTGTTGGTTGTATAAAATATAAAACTTGATGACGTGAGTAGAGTGACAAGGCATAAACATAATAATATGCTTGTTATACCTAACTGAAAGCTTAAAGTTTGTCAGAAAAATGTTTATTACATGGCCATTAACATTTACAATAAGTTACCAGATGTATTAAATAATTATAAAGATGATAAGTTAGCCTTACACCAGCGACTTCGCCCGCGTGGAATTGTTTTAAAAGTTCGCGTAGGATAAAAACCATCCTATGTCCTTTCCCAAGGTTCACTCTAACTGTGTTCTAAATTTCATTAAAATTGGTTCAGTAGTTTAAGCGGGAAATATAATATTAAGTAGGGATTTAAACAAAATTCAACGGATTGGTTGCAAAAGAACTGCTTTTATAGCATAAATAAATATTTAAATTTTCGTTAGATAATTATAGTAATTTAAAATTGTGACATTTAAACAAATAAACAATACCTAAATTGACGAATATTTTACTTTTCATTATATAATTATAAGTTTAATAATATAAAACTTTGACAAATAGACAAATAAATAATAAATAAGATTTTCGTGAAAATGATAGTAATCTGATAAACCTCTGACAATTATTTTAAATAAATTATTTAATTTGTTTATTATAAAACTCCCTGCCAAAAATATTGTTTATAACATAATAATAATTGTAATCAAATAAGTTTGTGAAATTATAAAAATCGGACATTAATTTAATTCCAAAAAGTAGTATTGTAACTAAGTTGTATTGTAACTAACTTAGTTTAAAACTACTCCTCAAATTTTTTTAGTATAAACTAGCTGCGAAACCTGGCGTTGCTCGGGTTAAAATACGTCGCATGTTTAATCTAAACTTTAAAGAGATTTACCTTTTATAATCATGTTTCCTAATAGCCACTAATAACCTGAACGTATAAATTAATAAAAGAATTTGCTCTCAGCTCCTAACCGTTGAGGAGTTGTACCTTCAATCATCAGCTCAGCAACATGATATGATGATATTAAACACAAATGCCTGTTTTGCTTTAGTAAAAATATGAAAATCAATTATTGTGCTATAAAATTTGTATGTTCCCTTCGATTTCTCTGGGATCCCATCATCAGACTTTGACTTTGTGACAGCTGGACCATCTCAGGAATGTAAGATTTCGAACAAAACCCCATTTATTGAAAGAATTTGCTCTCAACTCCTAACCGTCGCATTACGTTCCATCATCAGCTCCCCACTCCACCCACCGCGATCAAACTCCCTTAGTATCATCTACGTACTAAGGGGTATTTACCACCCCCCTTTACTTTTTATATATATATTAAGATTAGCATGTCTGAAATCGTCTTTGTTTCATCTCGAGCCACACACTGTTTTTTTCATATCACATGTAGCCAGTCAAAGTAGGACTATTTCAGACATATAGCGCAGTAATATCTTTTGACAACGATTTGACGACAGTTGTCAGTGCGAGTCTGACAGACTTGAAATAAAGACGTAAATAATAAACAAATGAAGGTGCCGGGTAGAAACAACGTTGTTTCTCCCCTAGGGCAGAAACAACGTTGTTTCTGACTGACACATTCGCATTAGTTTGAAATTGTCTTGTTTCGACTGGCAAAACAGAAATCAAAACTCGTTGTTTCATTACATGTGATATGAAAAAATACACAAAGCTGAAAAAAACAAACAACGGGCGGCCTTATCGCTTAAAAGCGATTTCTTCCAACTCTAATAACCAAATAAACAGTGTAAATGAAAATACAGGTAATGGTGTAATAAGCAACATTAAAAAAATTACAAAATAAAAATTTTAACACACACACACACATATATATATGCAATTTTGTGGAAAAGAAGAAAAAATGGACAGGAATAAGCTCAAAAATTTACATCACAGCAGCAAGGTAGTAAGGTTATACTTAGAGTATAAGACCTTTATAATACATACCAATATTTTTATTTTAACGTTACACACTCATAGATTCACAGTAAGGTAGTTAATACCCTGTGTCGTGGGTACCATGGACACATACAGAGATAGGAACACAAACACCCAGACCGAGAATATAAATTTAAACTCGTCATTCAAATTTCTGTTCGATGATCGAACCCGGGACCCCTCGATTAGCAGTTCGGCTTGGTAATCATAACGCCACGCGGGTCGTCTAAACCTTATTCATGCAAAAAATAAACTTTAAAGGTAGCAGCGCAAAGTTGCACAGAATCACAGGCAAGTCTTATGCTTGCTTAAGATTGTGTGTACATGTCCATGGATTGCTACGACTACTTAACACCATGCATGCTGATCTGCTAATCCATCAAATAAAAAAAATACTAAAAACATCTTACTTTTTTGTACCATCGACTTTATCTGTTATTTTTTGCCTTACATTTTTCGTAGCTCACTTGTTACTGTGCCATAATAAGCAGTTAGACCTTGGATGCCTACGTCTAAAGTCCGGTTTAAATTGGCTTCTTTATGACGATATCGTCATAAAAACTCACTAGGTACAGGTTGCCTTAGTCCGTGTAGCGGATTAAGAATAGAGCTAAGGTATCCCCTGTCTGACCGTAAGCGACTAAAAGGGGATTTCCGGGGTTGCGAATGGTGAAACTGGGAATTCGACTCGTCCAGCCAGCAGCCCCGGGAAGGACGGCGGTGTGGGCGTGACCGCATGCCGCTGTGAGCGTCTGAGAGTGCAGGAGAGCGCATCTGCTCTCCCAAAGATAAGCCCGATCTGGGGCGCCGCACGTAGAGGATACCGGTACATTCCAATGGAGATCCCGGAGTTCTCCCCAAGCGCAGAGGCAGACCACCGAGGGGGTTTTAGTGCGATACAAATCCCACGTAACCTGGTATCCTCTCCCAAGGTGCTGGGTACCTTTTGAAGGTTTCCCCCGATACCAAAAAAAGAACAACGGGTTGCACTCCGGTAGTGCCGGCAGAAGTGAAAACTTGAACATTAACTTAGTGCATTTTTGATATTTTGGAATGGTTAGGGAATAATATCGCACGAATTGCTTTTATTATCAGTATTATTTTTAATCTAGTATTTTCAGTAGATTTTCGTCTAGTATTTTTATAAAGTACTCACTTTTTCTTTTCCTTCACAATTTCTTCGTCACTTTTTTCATTGATAAATACACTTTGTTGAATGTCCATATTTGATATAGGTAAACGGATTTTACAAGTATAGACAGTGTAGTGAAATAAAAGGTGTTTAGGGTTTAACTGGAGTTATTTTTAAACCGACTTAAATAAAAGGAGGAGGTTACTCAATTCGACCGTATAATGTATAGAAGTACCTTTCGCTCTGAATGGGCACCGACTCCAAAATAGTTTTAAGAGTCACTACCATTGGTAAGAAAATTATCAAATGCGAAGTACTGAACAATATTATTTTTTACCGTTTGAAGGCGGTTTTTTTTTTGTTAAAAAGTTATATAGTGGTTACAGAAATAGACTATACTAAGCGTAGAACTAAATTAGATACTAGCACACTTAAGTCCCTATGATACACGCGAAACAATAGTATAATAATTATTAGTACCATATAATTATAATTTTAATAATGTACAACTTTGACATATTGACAAATAAATAATAAATAAGGTTTTCGTGTAAATGTTAGTAGGTACATAATTTTATAAATTAACAATTATTTTGAATAAATTTATTAAATTGTTTATTTTAAAATTTGAACCCAAAATAATATCATTTGTAACATTATAATAATTGAAATCAAATAAGTTTGTAAAATTATAATAATCGAACATTAATTTAATCCCAAAAAGTAATAATAATAATTTTGTAACTAGTATTAGCTAAAACTACTCCTAAGTTTTTTTTTGTTTAAATTTGCATGCCGCTGACCGGTTCAATAAGCTGGAATTATGTTTGGACTATAAGACCTATGTAAAAACCTTGTTCAGGCAAATAAAGCTATTTGATTTGATTTGATACCTCCTTTCACCTTTAAAAGACCAGCGACAGTATATACTGTCGTCATAAAAATTACCCCAACGACCAGTGACAGCATAAGCTGTCGTCTCGACCTCGCGCTGTTTTCGGCTCTATAGTTTTAAAAATAAGTTTCTATTTAGTCTGGCGTATTTTTAAATTCATAGAGGAATAAATTCTCCGTTCATTCGGTCATTTAATATCTGTAGGTTGGTAGTGAAATAAAAAGAAATCTCTGTTGCAAAATCGACACTCCTTCAGTCGTCAAATTTGCTTGGTAATACTCAGTGACAGTTTGTGCTAGTGCCGGTTTTTTCCTGATTTATGTGGATTTTTCTACTGAAAACGTAAGTAAAGTGTTATAATTATTTCATTTATAGTGTTTTTAGTAATAACAAATATCCAGAAGTTTGATGCGCGTCATAATTTTTGGTAAAATAGGTTTTCAAAATGAAGTGGAATTGCGCGGCGCCACAACAATGGCGCTGTTTTGGTTTTAGCTCAATTATTACACAATTTAGTGGTTAAAAACCATTACTGTCATACATATGTAGAAAGGTTATTTTATAAGGAATCCGTTTCTGTATCTTTTGCTATATTTTATCATTGTTATACAAATGAATCAAGATCAATTCTGTGTGTGAATTTTGCGCATTGAAGTTATATTTTTTTCTGCTATTATTACGTTACAAAACCATGACAATCACTAATAGTATAAAGATAATTTATCAGGGAATCTATATTTTATTTATATTATTCGATTAGTAATTAGTTTTCTTTATAATTTGAATATAAAATCAAACGAATAAATACTTTACCGTGCATCCGTCGACGCCTTATGGAGTACGCAATAAGGTTAATTTTACAATAAGTAATGCGCACTGACAAACTCTGTTGCTTGCGTGTTTACTTGCGTGATTTGAAAAGTAATGAAAAAAAATTTCATTACTTTTCTTGGCATTTTTACGTCTATTTGTGTATGAAAAGTGTCAATGAAAATTATATTGCAGGAAAGGCAATTTCTTATTCTTTATGAGTGTGCCCCCTGATTTTAATTAGATTAATTATAAAATTCGTTAAATGAATTTTAACGTGACCTCGAATTTTTTTCCTATTTTTTCCGACTTTTCGTTTTTTATCTTCTACGAAGTATGTTTTTCTTTCAATGAACCTGAAAAAAATATACAACGTTTCGAGATACTTTACCTAAAGAATAAAGGAATAACTAAATGAATACGACTAATACTATCATTGCAATTAAATTTTCAATACACCGTCATGTGCGGCGCGCAAAAAAAACATTACGTAACTTCAACCTCAAATTTGTTAATTTTTTTTGTATGAACACATACTTGTATTATACTTTATTAGAAAGGTCTTTTCATGTAGATTTTGAATATATAAATAATGTGCCACATTTTTTCTTTGATTATATGTTACATTCGTTTTATACCAAGCGGAACAACAATCTAAACATGCGGACTCTTTGTTTGGCTTTGAACGATGATTATAAAAACAAAACACACTGTAGAAGTACTAAATAGCTATAAGGTGTAAGCTTGTTTCATTCCCTTCCGAGAAATGTAACTGGAGTCGTTGTAAGTGTAAACATCTGGTCGCACGAACATAAATAACACTCGTAGTGCGTATCGCGGCAAAAAATGTCTAGACCCCTGGTCGAAATCGTTTTGGCGCGTAAGCGGCGCCTGGTCTTGCAAAGGTTCATGGACGGTCGGATCTCTGCAAGTCCAGAATCTTCAGGTCCTTAGATAGAGTTGTTAAGAATTCCACATTCCACAAATCCAGGCAATATTGTAGATATCACAAAGAATCCGCTCACATTGGTATAGTAGAGTATGGTTATGGTTAAGTTTAGATAAAATTCACTTGTAAAAAGAATTCCAATCAGGAAGATGCTGTTGTAGATTTTTATTCCGAAGAATCAAAAGAACCAAGAGAACAAGAAAGAACCTCGTATTTGGCTGTCCGGCACTTAAATATCAATTTCATTAAAATTTGAATTGACTTCTTCAGATTTCCTTTATGCACATTCTTGCATTCGACCAGCAGGTTATCCAAAAAGTTTCCATGATCCATAATTTTAGCGTGTGTCGAAAATTAATTTAATAAGATAACTAAATCAGAGGAACATTACATTATTTTATTATTTAAATATAACATAATTAGAATTATAATATTATAATTCTAATATGTTAGAATTATTATATTATTATAAGAACATGAATTAACCAAAGACACTATTAAAATGTAATGATCTGTGAAATGAAATAAGAAACATAAAAGACAGACAAGACAATTTTGAAAGATGTGTCAAAATAGGTAAACAAACATTATATACAATTAATAAAGAAATAAGCAAGGAAAAGTTAAGATATAACAATAGAACAAAAATATATAAGTTATAAAAATTATAATGGACGTGAATGATGTAAGTATTCACATGTAGTGTATTCATAACCCTACAACAGTCGAGCCGTCATTAGCTGTCACCCCTCCGTCTTACGAATTTTCGATCAGGCCATGTGTCTTGACGCGAGTTTAACATTTTTCACCCATCCATAAAAAGTGCACAACGCCGCTAAAGAAGTTTTCACTTAAAAAAAACAAAAAGGTACATGTTGTCTCTCGGAACAGCTAGGTATTAACTCCTTAGCTCACTGCGCTGACCACATGCCAAGTGAAGTGCCCCCGCAAAGAGAAGCATACGAAGTGCAAAGGAATTACCTACCTATTTTAAAAACGCTTCGTCGTTTTAAAAAAAAATATAACTTGAGAAAATCATAACATAAACCAATGAATTTTTGGCGGGAAGTCTGAAAGGACATGTTGTGCTCTTGTTTTATTTTCATTTTGTTTGTGTATTTTTGAGTTACATATATTCGATAAAGTTGATGGAATTTTTTTCGATGTAGGTTAATTACAATGCACGAGTGTTGTGAAATAAAATAATAGTGCGAAAACATGTTTTTTTAAGCTTGTCTTCAAAACTCCATTGCACACGTTCTAGTAAAGTAGCCATCGCTTTACTTACATCTTACTTACAGAACATCTTACTGAATAGACTGACTGATTACTCTGATTACTGACGAATTAATGGTTTTTTTCTATGACTAATAAGTCATTTGA
Organism: Pyrgus malvae; assembly: GCA_911387765.1. Classification (NCBI taxonomy): domain Eukaryota; kingdom Metazoa; phylum Arthropoda; class Insecta; order Lepidoptera; family Hesperiidae; genus Pyrgus; species Pyrgus malvae. Next base: position 11,734,956 of record OU426969.1, read on the forward strand.
CATTATACTTGACACTGGCAATATGGATAGAGTTTGCGAAGTCATCATTGGAAAACCCAAATGACAGCTGTCAAATTTTGACAAATAACGTTGATGGTGATGACGTCGTATATTAGGTTTAATTGGTAGGTATAACATTTTGTTTTTTTTATGTAATTTTATGACAATAAACTTATCTTACTTTATTTAAAAAATATATTACAATTATATATTTATTAATATCAAAAAACCTTTCATCATGTCTCTCACTCACTCACTCATGATTATTAAAATTCTTAAGGTAGATTCAAAATGAACAAGCTACGAGTTCTAGCTAAGGTGTAGAGTTTATAGTGTTGCGTAGATCTTTAAGAGTTAGAGCTGGCTCTAATTGAGATCTTTTAACAGCAACTTTTTGACTGTGCGAGCCATGTAGTTTCGTCTTGGCAACATTTCATATTTCCTCTCTCTCGAGATTTTGTAAAGACCTTTCAAATTGAAATATAGAGTAACAAGAAAATATTGTAAAGTTGAAACTATTGTATATTTGAAAATTACACAACTACTATAAATATTTCAGATGTTCAAAAACACCTTGAACAAAACCCTTGAAGTAACCTTTTGATTTTGGTTATTTGCCAGTAGACTGCGCTAGGATTATTCAGCAACTTTCCATAAACAAATATTGAGCATATATTTTAATATATGCGCTATTACGACAAACTTTAGGATAACAAACTCGTAGCATATTAGTTGCGGGCCATATTAGGAGTTATTATTTGACCTGCTCTAAATATATAGAGTAGCAGACATAATTATCACGCAGGCCACATGGTGATAAATGATCGCTGCAGTCCTTGCTACCTTACGCGACTCTTCAAGAGATGGCGCCATAGGTAGTAGCAGACATAATTATCATGCAGGCCACATGGTGTTAAATGATCGCTGCAGTCCTTGCTACCTTACGTGAATCGACAAGAGATGGCGCCATAGGTATTCTGAATCATGCTATCAAAGTTTTTTGAATGGCCCATTGTAATCTAAAACACAATATTATACAAGCTCCGAAAATGAGTCAGTTGGAGCGCGGCAGCTCCCCGAGCATGCCAATCTGTTCGACGGGAGACCTCACTTTGCCAAAGTATGAATTACTACCGCTGGTTTTTACTGGAACATAACAGTATTTCTTCTTGTAGAAATGAGAGCAAGAAATGGTGTGTTTCTAGTTTCAAGTACCAAATTATGCTGGTCAAACAGAAGAGTTGTACCACTTGTAAATCTCTATGTAATAATTTTCAAAATACGTAATGTTTCACACCTCCTTTTTAACGTGGACTATGTGAGAACATCAGTGATTTCAATTATTAATTACGCCTGTGGTTTATAATTTAATGAGTAACTGCTATCAGCAAATAAATTAAATTCAAAGCAGTTGATAACGTCTGTAAGATAGTTTGATCACTGTATCCACGCAAATTCGCTTTATAAAATCGTCATGGAGTACTATGAAAAAAACCGTTATCGGTTTCAGCCCATATCCCGAAATAAAACCTAATAATAGTGTCCTCCAAAAATAAAACACAAACATAGCAAGCTAGGGTCATTTTTTATTTTATCAGATAAGTATTCCATTACATTCTAAGTACGTGTTTTATCCGTAGCTTAGTCGACTGGTAGTCAATCCAACTTCTCAGTGCCGAAATCTTGGCGTACACTCCAGGATAGTTTGGTCTTGCACAACCAAGGCCCCAGGATACAACTCCAGCCAATCTTCCATCGTGGACGAGGGGGCCGCCGCTGTCACCCTGTAAATGAAAGATTCAAAGTTGAATTTATGCTTACAGTTTAATTTATCCTTTGAAAAATAATAATAAACTTTATTTGATATACGAGTACATAACTTAAGGACATTACATTACCAACATGACAACGATGATGTAGTAATCAACGTTGTCCATTGATACTGCGTTTACACTTTTTTAAATGCTTTTCGATGAGAGCGACCAAAATCAGTCGGTAATGTTTAGTTAAAATGTTTTAATATCATGTGGGAATCAAAAGTCTAAAGTTACCGAATTGATTTCGAATATTACAATAGTATATTTTATTACAAGTGCGGAAAGGCTGTCATTGCAAGGAGTTGCAACAAATGTCTACCCGAGCCGAGGCGCAGCCGAAGGTGAGGGTTGACAGTCGGCACTCCTTCCAATGACGGTTCCGCACGTGTACTGAACAACTATTTTTAATACAGTTGCGCAAAAATGACGCAGTTTAGTAAAATAATAAAATCACAATAAACTCAACTAACTAATCATCTAAACTCGCAAAGAACATTTTTGAAAAATGGCGCCAACCGTAAAAGAAAACCTACATGCAGAGTTTTTTTTTGTTTTCTTCTCCCATTCTGGGTATGCAAAGGGAACTATGCCCATACAGCCTAGTCTTCAGTAGATTTTTTTATTGATATGAAATGAAAATGTTAATGAGATGAAATGAAATGAAACCTAACCTAACTCATTGAATCAAATCATTAAATCTGATATTGAAACAAATTAGTAGCTTCTTTTTAGAAATATTTGGATGAATCATAAAAACTTCTAAAACTTTGTGGTTGTTTTCTTTAATAGACATTATTTTGACAGTTGAGAAAGAAAATGGACGAGTTCGGAAAAGGTACAGAAAAAGCACGAGTGTGTAATAGCCCACTTCCCGAACGCTATACGTCCCTGCAATACGCCACTTTCTGAGCAACTGTATTAAAAATTATTTTTACGTCTTGTATACCTGTATTAGTGTATGTTGCCAGTAATGACCTACGGTGTGGAGACCTGGTCTTTTACTGTTAGCCTTTTCTAGAGACTCAAAGTCGCTCAGCGAGCTGTACAGAGAGTACACCTGATAGTTTTCATACTGCAAAATTTTCAAGCTTAAATGGAATATTATTAGGAAAATTAAAAGCCCTTAAATGGCGACCATATTTCAGCCCCTCCATTCCGACTCCTTCCGACTTGGGGGCCTGACTAAAAAAGTAAATAATATCGATAACACAATCTAATTCAATCTTTGTTTTCTGTTTTTATCTATGCCACTAAAACTTGTGTTTGGGTCAGATTATAAACAGGTGAAAAGCGTGACTGAAATAAGAAGCCGCAGTGAGATTTTATCCCACCGTCAGCTTTTTAAAATTCAGTGACATGCAGATTTTCTCACGGTTTATTCAGTCAACGACCTTGGAGCGTAATGAAATGGACCGTCCTAAATTTTTTGGAAGAGGATTACTGGAACATGGTTGTATTTGTATGCTAAATACTAATTTTGAAGACAGAAAATAAAAAGAAGCCATGCCATTTTCAATCAAATAAAGATGAAAATATTTAGCAAATATTCCCAAATTTTTGAGCCTCCCACAAGGTTACGTACTAATATGCGGGTGTTTATTTTTTGTGAAAATTAATTGACAACTGCGTGTGTCTGACTGTATAGAACCGCCAATGTTCTCCGAAACTACAGGGCCAACTGATATAAAATTTGGTGCTTGCTTACTTACTCCGGGACTCAAAGACAAAAGTATAACGGAAGCAATTGAATTTTGTTTTTGAAAGTGATTTTGGGAGATAAATAAAAAATACCTTCACAATTTTTCATAATGATGTTTCTTTTTGAAGATGTTAAAATAAATAAGTAAGTCAGAAGAATTCCTGAAACATTAGTTTTCGGACTATCAGATTCCAAATGCTGAAATTGACTGAAAAACCTAATGGCCGAATTTAATATGATTGGTAAACTGAAGCCCAATTTCCCCTATTGCTAGGGTATGAAACGTCAATGCAACTGAATTGGAGTGTAAATAAAAGTAAAATAAATATTTGGAGAAGCCAAACAATTTGACAGTTAGCCAATCGGTCAAAATATTCAAATTGAGGGTTAACGCAAACAAGCACGAACTTCAGATCGTTTACTGAAAGGCCGAATACGATAGAAAAAATATAGGATTGTCATGTTTGACCAATAAATGATATTAAGCTGTGTTCTATTTTTTGTTACAACCCTTTTTGCGTCCCACTGCTGGACACGGGTCTCTCCCATCATTGGGGAGGCCTGGAGCTTACTCCACCACGCTGCTCCAATGCGGGGTTAGTGGCCAATCCGCCGTCGGATGATTTCAAACCGCCCATAAGGCCTAACGACTGTTATCCATCGACAACAACCGGGACCGACGGCTTAACGTGCCCTCCGAAGCACGGAAACGTGCATGAAATTTTTTGCCACTAGCGGTCACCCATCTCACACCCGACCGCGCCCTTGGCTTAACTGCATAGAACGCTTGCGTCCTACGCTAGCCGCCTAGCCATGCGCGCTTCACTCAAGTATCGTCTATGAAATCGTTTAGATGAGCCTATAGATGAGCCTATAATTGGGTATTTAAAACAACTATGTCCCAGTGGTGGCTCATGTACCATAGAGGAGCTGAGCCCTAAAGGTAATTACAAATCATATAAGATAGGAATTCCAGTGGCTGATTATGATAAGTGCTTTTCTACTGATGTTTGGCCTGTTAATGCTCGGATTAAGGCTTGGATTAATTATAGAAAACATCAAAAGCCACCTGGAAGTGTCGTCTCTGATGCGAGGACTCATCTGCCCTTTCGTGGGTCAAGGTGAACGCAATAAAGCGTGTATCCAAACCCTCTATCAAAATGTGCGGGGACTTAAAACTAAGCTTCACATATGGCGCAACAATCTGGCAACTTTAGAGCACCATATAGTTGCAGCCACTGAGACATTCCTCGACGCCTCGGTGGAGGACTCGGAGCTTGCACCGGTAGACTGGAGCGTTCTACGCCGCGACAGAAGTACACCGTGCGGGGGCGTCCTGTTAGCCGCGCGCGCTCCTATCGCGCTGCGCCGGCGACGGGAACTAGAGACTGACAACGGCGAGGACTTGTGGGCAAGCTTTAAGTGGTGCGGCTATTGCATTTATGTGTGCGTGGTGTATATTAAGCCCAGCTCAAAAGATAGTGATTACATGACTTGGTTTTGCAAAATTGAAAGTTTTGTAAATAGTTTAAAAGGAATTATTGTAATATATGGTGACCTTAATTTAAATAGTGCGTCGATTAGTATTAATAATTATTATCATTGTTTTTTGACATATTGTAATTTATTACACAAGAATGTTGTGATGAATACGAAAGGTGGTATGTTAGATGTTGTGCTTGTAAGGGAGAGCGCCTCCATAGGAGACGTGGTAGTCACAGCTACAGAAGGAATAGTGCCGCCTGACAGTTATCACCCCCCTCTTGACATTGACATAGTATTTAATGATTTACGTATCTCGCATCGTGTTGATCCAAGTAATATTGACTCGGTAAGAGATTGGAATTTCAATAAAGTTAATGTAGACTTACTATTTGACATGCTTTCTAACATATCTTGGCAAAAGTTTTTACAAATTGAAAGCGTCCGCAGTTAAGTGTGAAGTATTTTTATGACACGATTTACTCTCTTTTTGATGCATGTGCTCCCAAAAAACGACGGAAGTCTTCAACTTCTATGAGTTATCCAGTTTGGTTTACAAGTGACATTATTAAAGATACCAAGTTAAAATTAAAGTTGCACCGCAAGTGGAAAAAAGACAAATGTACTGACACGTATCTCTCCTTTTCGACCTTAAGGTCTGAGCTAAAAGTTCGTACCTCCATTGCATATAAATCATACGTAGAAGAGGCTGAAAGAAACCTAACTATCAACCCACATAAATTCTGGAGTCACATCTCAAGCCTCCGATCCAAAGGCGGTTTCGAACCCATGATTGAATACAAAGGGGAATCTTTAAGCGGACCACAAGCTGCAGATGCTTTCGCAGAATTCTTTTGTGGGGTATTTTTACCCGATGTGCCGAGACTTGACTGGTCCAATGTAACTCAACGGTCTCCAGATCCCTGTTCAACGTATGTTCACATTCACATTCGCGAGATAACCTGCAATGATGTAGCTATAGGTATTAGAAGACTAAAATCGGGTAGTTCTATTGGGCCTGACAGTATCCCTCCATGGTTTTTAAAACAAGGTGAAAAGTATCTTATCAAACCCTTATGCCACTTATTTAATATTGTTCTTAAATCTGGCTCTTATCCTTCCGAATGGAAACTGTCTAGGGTTACTCCCATACCTAAAACTTCCAATAAGATCTGTGCTGAAGAATATCGACCTATAGCCATACTACCTACACTGGCGAAAATATTTGAACATATTCTTCACGCCAAAATTTATAGACAAATCGAACCATATATCTGCAATGAACAACATGGTTTTAGGAGGAAGAGGTCAGTTAATACTAACCTTTTGACAGTTGTAGATTACATTTCCGCCAGACTCGACCAGGGAAGGCAAGTAGATGTCTTGTACTTTGACTTCCGGAAGGCTTTTGATAGGGTTGACAATGACATACTGCTGGAAAAGCTCAGTGCCTTAGGCTTTAGTCCCGGCCTCTTAAAGCTCACAGCAGATTACCTACGCGATCGACAGCAGTATGTTCGACTCGGTCTTTATGAGTCTCAGCCCTATCATACGCGTTCTGGAGTCAGCCAAGGATCGATAATTGGCCCTCTCTTATTTATTTTAATGATTAACGACCTTCCCAAGGTCATCAAGCATGCACAATGTCTTCTTTATGCTGATGACTTAAAATTGTACATGGAGATTAAATCGGAGGCAGACTGTACAATGCTTCAACGTGATGTTGATGCAGTGTTTCAGTGGGGTGTTGAAAATAAAATGGCTTTTAACCCGACAAAATGTACAGTGATGACTTTTGGGCGGATGCGAGATCCGATCAAATTTAAGTATAAACTTGACCGTGACATAATATCAAGGCAGATCACCGTAAAAGACTTGGGTGTCACATTTGACCAGAAGCTAACCTTCCATGACCACATATTGACAATAGCGAAGGAGTCTTTTCAGCGTCTTGGCTTCGTTCTTCGTAACTCGAATGATTTTACGAGGATCGAAGTAATAAAGGTTTTATTTAATGCCCTGGTTCGAAGCAAGTTAGAAGCCAGCTCGTGTGTATGGCATCCGTACGAGACCACATATACACTTATTTTAGAAAAAGTGCAAAAGGCATTTTTAAGATACCTCTATAAACGCTGCTACGGATACTACCCGTACATGTACCCAACTAAATTTCTCCTGGGTTGCCTCGGATATAACTCCTTGGAAACACGAAGAGCCAAAGATCAGTTGGGTATCATGTGTAAAATTATTAGAGGTATCGTAGATGCTCCGGATCTACACACTGAGTTGTGCAAACTTTTTGTTCCGGACAAGTACCGCCGCAGCAGAAAGCACAAACTCCTCGTGGTGCCCAGATGCCGCACGGTCGCTCGCGCGCGCTCCCCCGTGCCGCGCACGCTCTCGGCGCTCAACGCTCTCCTGGACGCCGCGCCGCACTGTGATCTGTTTGTGGACGATTGGAAGGTGATTTTGTCTGAATGCCAGCGCTATTGTGAATTGAACGCGTGATGTATAATTGTAGTGACATTAAATTTTTATTATTATTTCAGTACGTGACATTTTTAAAGACATTTGAGTTGACATTTTTATTTATTGTATTACTTGACTTGATTTTTTTTATTCTTTTTTTATTATATATCAAATTATTTGACATTTTCGAATTTTAATGGTAACTGTACGCCTCAATTTGACTTTATTGGTTTTTATTGATTTCGTATTTCTTAATTTATTGAATTACTTTATAATTTGCAATTTTTAAATGTGTTAGTACTTACCTATAATTTGATGATTTTTAATGTATAATTATTGCCATTGTTTTGTAGTTGTTGTAATTGAATTAATTAGTGTAATTGGTTATAAGCCGTGCTAATTAATTAAATAAATAAAAAAAAAAAAAAAAAAAAATATATACGTTGGCGAGCACTATGAGACCTTATAGTATTGTTTATGAATACGGGTGTAAGATTACCTTTGAGGTGTGTAGACGTCCATGAGCTGCAGCGACCGCTTAATACCACGAGGTCTGCATGCTCGTCTGCCAGTCTATTCAATTTTAAAATAAGTAAATAGGTACCTGACAAGCATCCTTTCCGCCTTCGGGTATACCCGCACAGAGCATGTTCGACGTGATGCGGTACAGCGGTGAGTAGGCGCGTTCACATACACCAGTATTCACTTTGGGGACCAGTACCATTTGCAACGTTGAAGGGTAGCCACCGCCTTCCTGGAAATTAAAGATGATAATAAATAATTAGCAGGAATTTTTCACAGTCACTATTAGTACAGAAGTTTTTTCTTCAACCTTTTTTTGTATCCTACTACTGGGCACAGGTCTCTCACAAGTGAGAACGATTTAGGCCATGGTCTATCACACTAGTGGAGTAAGCTCCAGGCCTCCCCAATAATAGAGAGAGACTCGTGCCCAGCAGTGGGTACGTTAAAAGGGTTGCAGCATGCCACGCTGGCCTGACGCGGATTGGTGGACATCATAAAAATCACTCATACCCCCACCGTCGTGGGTACCATGGACACACACAAAGACAGAAACATAAACACCCAGACCGAGAACGGAAATATAAACTCATCATTCAAATTTCTGCTTCGGCGGAAATCGAACCCGGGACCCCTCGATTGGCAGCCCAGCATGGTAGCCATTGCGTCACGCGGGTCGTCGAAATCATGCCTTCAAGAAGTTATGAGTTTCTCTAAGGCATGCACAGTGGTGGAAAACATCATAATTAATTAAATATCTCAATATTTTCCATCGCCGTGGAGTAGCGATAAATACGCACATTACATATTTATTTATCTGAGGTGCGCGCCAAAGATTTGAACCTGGTAACTCTGTAACAAAGACCAGGATCTTTACCGCTTGGTCGTCGCTACTCGCGTATAGTAATAGTATACTAGTGGTAAGCTATTGCCCAAGAACTTGTTAATAATGGAATTTTACAACAATAACTCTTTTTCTTAAAGTTCTTTTTAAGGTGCCTATAAGGCTAGTGTACTTTTATTGTATTATTTTTTCCCTTAAATATTGCTCTCAATAATTTGAGTTGAAGTGGCAATAAGTATTAAGTTTGTTAGGACTAATAAAATGTTATTAATATTGAAATGGCAATCAATCCTTTTGAAACGGAGCAAAGACTATGCTGATGAAGGTTAAATATTATACTAAGGGCCTCTTTCAACACCTTCAAGTAAAGTGACAAGTACGCTAATTGTCGGTTTTAACTTCAATTTCAATTTCACGATGTGTGAGTAGCACTAATCATATGATAAACTAACCCGTACTCATAGCTTTTACTTGCAAATTTACTTGACTTGGGATGCAATTAATCAACATTTTACTTGGATATGGTGAACGAGGCCCTTATTTTAGAATTTTAAATGTAAGTCTTAATTTCCACAGTATTATTAAATAAATTATACTTTCATTGACATATCGATGAAAATCTTTATTCTTTGTGTTATTAAGAGTTGAAAAAACATTCTTGACCAATTTCAAATAAGAATCAGGTCAGCTTGTAAAGAGTTATAATTATAGTGGGTCGGCTCCGAAACATTCGCGTTTTATCAAAAAAAAAATTAACAACTTTGACATTGGCATTATGTTCAAAAGACCAAGACGCCATTAGAAAAAAAAAACTTCTGATAGACACTTCTTGTACTTCATGCTTGTCATAGTTTTGAACGAATAATCAAAAAGTAGGAGTCTTGGAAGACATATTGTGCTCTTGTTTTATTTTTACTTTCTTGGTGTATTTTTGAGTTATATCGGATAAATTTGATGGCATTTTGCTAGATATAGGTTATTTAAAGTGCACAAGTGTGGTGAATTGAAATTACAGTGCGAAAATATGTTTTATCGTCTTGCCTCCAAAATTCCATTTGTCACGTTCTTGTAAAGAAGCTATCGCTTTACTTGAACGTCTGACTGACTTTACTTACTGATTACTAACGACTCACTGACTTTAGCTACTGTTACTCGTCAAGTTTCACCAAAACTGGCAAAAACGTGATGCAAAAACTATACTTGACGCTGGCAATATGCAGAGTTTGTGATGCCATAATTGAAGAAAAAAAATATCAAAAAGTATTTGACAGGTCGGAAACATCATATATATGGGAAAATTAAGTTGCTATGTTTTATTAATTAAATTGATTAATAATTAAAATCTTTATTTTTCTGCACATCTACGGCTGGCGCTTTTCAAAATGAGACCCTAACCGATATTTTATTTGCAGCTATCGTCCCGCAATCACTGGGATTAAAATCGGGTTGCGCTATTAATAAACTCGTATAAGACTAATAGTCCAGGGTCGATAATTTTTAAAACCAAAAAAAATCATAATAGGATGAAACCCATTAGAAAAGGAGGGAAATATGATAAAAATGAAAGGAAAAATAATTTACGGGCGATCTGAGGTTGGGAAGGGGATGGGGGTGAGTTTTTAAGGGTAAAAAACGGTTTTTCTCGATTTTCGGCAAAACTAAAAGTCCTATCGAAAAAAGTCAAATGGAAAAGTTGTAGATAATAAAAAGATCTAAAACTTTTGTATTTACACTTTTTTCACATAACCTCAAAATTTATGTGAAAAATTCAAAAAACCAAGTTTTTGGTTTTTTATTTTTATCTTTTACAAAAAAATTTTTTTTTTAACGAAATTTTGTGAAAACTTTCCTTTTTATGTCCCAAATACGCTGTAATTTATTTAATTAAAAATATTTATTTTTTCACCTTATTTTGAATTAATATCGAAAAAACACCCTAATTTTCAATCGAAAATTCACCCGTCAAAATATCAGCTTTTTTCAAAAAGTTGGTGTGGTTTCTGTTCGTTGAAATCTCTACTTTCCGATGGTGAAAAAAAAAATATGTTACTATGGTAAGTCTTCTCAGAAAATGCAAAAATTCAAAATGTCAAAATGTATAAATAATATATTATAAATCTATAAAAAAGTATAAAATATATATGAAAATCGGCCAAAAGTTTGTTTTATTAGAAATATATTTACGATATATATTTTATATATTTTTTATAGATTTTAAATATATTTTTTATAGATTTTGAAATATATTTTTTTTCATGGGAATAACTAAATTTGTTTGTGCAAAATTAAGGAGATAATTATTTTTTTATCTTGTACTAAAATATCATTTAATTTCAATCTTTAGGTTATTTTAAGTTAAGCATACTATTTTTTAAAGAAAATATTACGATTTTTATGGTTGAGTTGATTGATACAGATAAAAATAGAGATAGTATTTACCTTCCTATGCAGATTCGAAAAGTTTTATTGTTTTTTTAAGTAAACTTATCACAATTATCTTCAAGAAACTCAGTGCCAGATTAGTCGTCCCGGTACTACGAAGAAACAGAGATTAATCTGAGAATAAATTCTTTATTAGTCGAGTAAAATTATTTATTTTTGGCAAAGGGAGATCTCCCGCCGGGCGAGGTGGTCATGCCCGGGGAGCGGCCGCGCTCCAACTGACTCAATTCGGAGCTTGTATATATGGTAGGGTATTCAGAAAACTTTGATAGCGTGATTCACCCGTGGCGTCATCTCTTGATGAGTAGCGGAAGGTCGCTACATCACCCCCTGCTCAGACCGGAGGTCGATATCTTCAGAAATCCAAGCTTGTGCAGTCTTCGCTTACAAGTGCCTTCAATGCCCTCTATCTACAGTGAGTCGAGATGTGAAGGTGAGGCCTTGTGTTGCCCTCTATCCGCGGTGAGTCGGGATGTGAGGGTGAAGCGAGGTGTGGAGATACCCTCTATCCACGGTGAGTCGGGATGTGAGGGTAGGTTGAAGTGTGGAGGCGAGTAGTGGGTTCTCGAGCCGTCCACGAAGTCGCTGGAGGTAGCTGGATCAGGATCAGGAAGCGTGGTCCAGACGCGCTGCGATGAACCTGATGAGCTGCTGAAGTGGTGCTGCAGTCCATCCAGGGAGTGAAGGTGCGACTGATGAAGGTCAGAAGGGACGTATTCTTGTCCAGGGTCACCAGTTTGGCAAAGGGAGATCTCCCGCCGGGCGAGGTGGTCATGCCCGGGGAGCGGCCGCGCTCCCACTGACTCATTTCGGAGCTTGTATATATGGTAGGGTATTCAGAAAACTTTGATAGCGTGATTCACCCGTGGCGTCATCTCTTGATGAGTAGCGGAAGGTCGCTACATATTATTACCTCCTTATAGTAAATAATACTTATAATTAAGTTATTTAAAATTGTACCTATAAATTAAAACAAATGGAGGCGTGCACGTGTATTTTTATAAACGATGTTGTATACTGTACTGTATTTCGAATACTGGTTAGGCTAGCGGTTGTAACAGCTGCTACGAAATATATAGTATATAATAGTAGGTATGTATGTAGTAAGACCCAGACCCGCCTAGCCCCTTCCCCACTTCTCCACGAAATACCTTTTGATGGGCTACAATTTTTCGTAGGTCACTCAGGTATATCTAATTTATCTCAAAATAGTTATAAATAAGCATCTACGCATATAATTTAAAGAAAATTAGACAACTTTCTCCAAATATTGTAGATGTCTTATTAAATATTAATTTAATTAACTTATTTGTTTGTTAATTATAGTAGTATATTTTTATTTGCAATTTTTTTGTTATCAACGTCACATGTAATCTAACGTTTTTCGAGTAATTAAAGTCTAAATTTGAATAAATAGCTCAAAATTATTTATAATAATTAAAAAAAAATTACCAAATTCAAGTTTTTTTAAATTTTTGCGTTTTCTGAGAAGATTTACCATAGTAACATATTTTTTTTTTTCACCATCGGAAAGTAGAGATTTCAACGAACAGAAACCACACCAACTTTTTGAAAAAAGCTGATATTATGACGGGTGAATTTTCGATTGAAAATTAGGGTGTTTTTTCGATATTAATTCAAAATAAGGTGAAAAATAAATATTTTTAATTAAATAAATTACAGCGTATTTGGGACATAAAAAGGTAAGTTTTCACAAAATTTCGTTAAAAAAAAATTTTTTTGTAATAAAAATAAAAAACCAAAAACTTGGTTTTTTGAATTTTTCACATAAATTTTGAGGTTATGTGAAAAAAGTGTAAATACAAAAGTTTTAGATCTTTTTATTATCTACAACTTTTCCATTTGACTTTTTTCGATAGGACTTTTAGTTTTGCCGGAAATCGAGAAAAACTGTTTTTTACCCTTAAAAACTCACCCCCATCCCCTTCCCAACCTCAGATCGCCCGTAAATTATTTTTCCTTTCATTTTTATCATATTTCCCTCCTTTTCTAATGGGTTTCATTCTATTATAATTTTTTTTCACTTTTCATTATTTTTAAAGGCTTCTACCCTGGACTATAATAATGCCGGCCTGTTTCACACAAATTGAACTTTTTCAATTTTTGTATTTTTTTTTTACTTTATTAAACAGAATATTTAATGGTCAAAAGAAACAGACTAATTTCATACAAGGAAGCCGATACATAATTAAAATCCAAATCTTAACTAATCGAAAACTTACCTTAATATTACCCCAGCCCGTCACCATAGTAGCCTCTCCATCGGAAATCTCTTCACCTTGGTTATACATTGTAATTGGGGCGACTCGTTCATTAAACTTAAGAGGTTTCTTCAGCCACAAGATAGCAATATCACTGTCCATTTTGTTGAAACTGAAGCTAGGGTGCCAAACGAGGTCTCCAACTGGATACAGCTGACCGCCATTTTGACTCGAAGATGAACCGACGCGGACTTGATAGTCAGATGCTGATGATCTGGTGATGGAATCATTAAGAATGATGAGTTTAAGAAAACAAAAAAAACTAGCATCTATAGAGGATGTATGCTTATCCATCTCACACCTGCCACGACCACAGAATACATACCATAGAATACAGGTACCACGATCACAGTTTTTCGAATATTTCAGTTTTTTTTTCTACCTACTACAACTTTTATAAACCCCACAATGCCTGCAGTTTTTAAATAAATATCAAACAAAAAGTCGCTTCCAGTTTTGAAAGATTTCCACTTTGTCTACTTTCTTTCATCATTTTGTAAAAAAAAAGTATGAACACTACTACTGCGATAAGTTTTTCTAAAATGTTGACGCAACTAACCAAGATTACAAAATTAATCTAGCTTAAAAATGTGTACCCATGGATAAGCATCCATCTCACACCTGACTTAGGCTATAGCTGCTGATAGCAAATTTTATGCGCTTTTATCCTTATTTTTATCGATAGATAGCAGTCGTTAAACCTTGCCAGGGACCTTATTGGCAGTTTAAAAACATCTGACAGCAGGTTGGCCACTAACCCGCATTAGGGTAGCGTGGTGGAGAAAGTTCCAATGTTTGGGAGAAACTGGTGACCAGCAGTGACACGCGAAAAGGATTGCAGCCAAGTCAAGCTATGGCCGAGTGTTTAATACATAGGTCATCATAGGGAATCGGTCGCGTCGAAGACCGCGGCTTTTTACCACTCGCTGCTCTCTTTTTTTAAATATATATCGTAAAATAATACCTGCCTACCTAGCTACCTACCTAGTTAATTTTACACCTCTATTATATTTTATATTATTACCACCACTTATATCAAGATCCTATTGCATTTAGACTTTTAGAAGTCAAACACTTACCCCAGAACACAGTGCGCAGCAGTTACAATCAGATCATTTGCGACAATGGTGCCTCCACAAGTATGTCTTCCTCGACTGACGATGGATACCTGGTACGGAGCTTCAGTAATGTCAATGTCCTCACCACCGACTATCCTGACATCGGAGGCATCGGGGACAGGCGTGGACACTGAAACAAACCATCACGGTAAGAAAGAGGTGAAAAGTTTTCCGAAATTCATCAAAGTTCCAATAACTTTTTGACAAAAAAAGGTTAAAATATTTTCTTTCAATTAATTCAAATGAAGACTCAAAGGAAAATTCTATTGACGCTAAAAACTTAAAAGCGAGAAAGAACGGTTATTAATTATAAAAACTTCTCTTGGCTTCCGAAGTTCTAAAAATGAACCAAACGATATCTTTCTAGTTAATTCTTTGCACAACTTTTAATGAAAAATTAATTGTCCAAAGTTATTTTTCGGTTTTCAGAACAAAACATTAACTGATAATTTGTGTTTAGAAGACTTACCCGCCACACCTAACAGAGCGACGCAAGTCAGTCTGAACATTTTGTTACTAAAAAACTACTAGTACTGGTCGACGATCCCTTTGAAGGGTCTACATTTATACCTGAAGTTACAAAAGAAAGATTATTGGGTCAACACAATTATCTACTAGATAATACTGAACCTTCACACCAATTTGTACTAGTGACAGATAAGGGCAAGATTTTAGATAATGTAATGTTTATACCTCTAATTGTTATGATTCGAGTAGTTGATAAATGTTTGTAGACATGTGAAGTTTTTGTTGATACAAATAAAACTACGATAAAGGTTATTTACTTCTTTATTACAGGATACTATAGTCTGTTCACGTTAACTTTAGGCGTTGGCATTTTGTGAATTGGTAAGGCAATTAACATCTAACATTTTAACAAGCATCAATTTGTATTACTAAATGTTACGCTTTGGATATCATATTTATTAGCAAAATTTTAATAAATGATAAAGCCAAAGAAAGAAAATTTGTTACAAGTAAATGTAAAGTACGCATATTTAATGTTAACAAATATTTCCAGAAAGAAAAACTTAAAGGAAGTTCTATTATTGACCCAAAACGGGTAACGGAGCGATTTGCCGCTTTTACAGCTATTTTCTTACTTTATTTTGGTTTACTGTAAGTAAACTAAACACGGACGTGTAGGTTATGGGACAAACTTCCAGCTGAGGCATTCCCAGTGGACTATAACATGGTGTCCATAGGCGACAGTGATCGCTTAACATCACGCGGCCCGTCTGCCTTATTGTTAGGTTTATTTATAAAAAAAAAAGTAAAATGGTTTTCTCCAATGTTTTTAGTGTCTCCTAAATCTATGCATGTGTTTAATACATAAGATGAGATGAGAATTATGTGTAATATTAGGTTTGAGTAGGTTTGGTACTTTAAATCGTAACACGGTTGCGCAAGTACGAAAAAATAATAGTATGTGATGTTTACCTGAAAAAAAGGAAAAAAAGCACTTTAAAAAATATTACACGTTTTTGACATTTGCGCGATTAGAAATAAAATTAGTAATTGCACACAGTGAAAAAAGAAGAGCGTTGGTTCTTCTTTTTAGAAAAATATGTTTTGTTTCTAAAGAAGACATATTTTATTGTGATTGCGTTGAAACTGGGATTTTAATATTTAAAACAAAGTATCAGTGACTGAGTGACGGGATATTGTGTTTAGGCTTACTCTTTTTTGTAATTAATTTTAAAGTATTGAATACTTTTCTCTTCGGAATCAATTAAAAGTTGTTTGAAGTATGCTATAATTTTAATTTATACAGTACGATAAATTGTAATAATAAATTAATGAATGTACAATTCATATGTTTTTCACTTAATAAATAAGTACTTTAAAAATATATCAATATTAACCTTACTACCTATATTTGTTAACATTTTGGTTAGTAAATAGTAGTATAAAGTATCAAAACAGATTAATTTTCATACAAATGTTGCTAGTTATAAACGGTTATAAATGTTAATACTCATAGCCCCACAGTAGGGTAATTAATACCCTGGGTCGTGGGTACCATGGACACATACAAAGACAAGGTTACAAACACCCAGACCGAGAACAGAAATTTAAACTCATCATTCAAATTTGGGAATCGAACCCGGGACCACTCAATAATTGGCAGTCCAGCATGATAACCATTGTCCCACGCGGGTCGATGCTACTAGTATTACAAAACCTGTAATTTAGATAGAATAGCGCCCTTAAATCCACGCCTAAAGTTAAGGTGAACAGACTATATACGAAGATAAGTACAAAGATAATGTTTGATGTACGATTACATCCGTTTTGTGGAAAAGTGTAAGGTTATCGTGTCATTGATTACTTAATTATTATTAGGATAAAAGTTTGATTCAGGGCCTCTTTCAGCACCTTCAAGTATAGTGACAAGTACGCTAATTGTCGGTTAAAGTCACCCGTAACTTCAATTTCAATTTCACGATGTTCGAGTAGCACTAATCATATGATAAACTGACCCGTACTCATAGCTTATACTTGCCAATTAACTTTACTTGGGACGTAAATGATCAACACTTAACTTGAAGATGGTGAACGAGACCAATAATGTAATAATACATAATATAAAAGAAACTATAATTTGAAAATTATTGTGAAGGTACCTTTGTCAATTTTTTTAGCTCAGTGAGTTACAAGTTTAGCTTAGTGAGTTACAAAAATTACAGGAAAGCTTAAAACGACAAGTTACATAAAGTTTTAGTAACATCAATTCGGCAGTGTTTTTATAAAAAAGAAATGAACATTCAGGAAAACTTTGGTATATTTAGTAATTTAATTTATTTATTTTAAATTTTTGAACGACTAATTAATTGTTGATCAAACAAGCATCAGTTGCTAAACTTATATAGTAAGAAAAGACGCATGCAGCATAGCATGGGTTATAAAAGAAGACATTAAAGGAAATCCTCAAAAAAAAACTTTGTGATTACAAAGATATTTTCACCGTATCACATTGGAATTGCGTCATTTAATGTGGTTTTCCACAATTCGTGTCCAAAGGTTTCATCCCTGGCGTGGACAACCGCAACCGCAGAGCGTGATCCTGAGAATTTTGTTTTTAATTACCCATTCATCCATTTAAATATTTATTAAATTTGAAATGACTGTAAAATATTTTAAAGATATTTTCAAAAAGATATTCGTATCTGGAACGAAAGATATTTAAAGAAAATTTAAATCAAGATTTTTATCCTGCAACTATGTAACAGTATATGATTCGGTTCAAATCAGACTTGAATAGACAATAGAGTGTTGGACACTAGCACAAAAAAATTCCTCACACTCCTAGCCCCATATTAGGGTATATATTCCCTGTGTTGTGGGTACCATGGACACATACAAAGACAGAAACACAAACACCCAGACCGAGAACAAAAATTAAAACTCATCATTCATATTTCTGTTTCGCCGGGAATCGAACCCGCGGCCCCTCGATTGGCAGTCCGGCATGGTAACCATTGCGCCACGCGGGTCGTCAAATTGGTGGATTAGCAACCCAAAATTACATTTTAAAATCTAGAACTATTATCAAAAGCCCTCGGGAAACAATGTCTCCTCTGAACAATCATAAAGATTCAATTAAATCAGTCTCCAGTTTCCATTAGAGCCTATTTCAAATCGTTTAATTAATTATTCAATCTGGTCCTTTGAGCCGGATATCACGCAAATCTCCGACATGTTCTCAATATGATAAGGTAAGTTAATCTCCATTTGACATTCACAGACATACTAAAGAGGATTAGGGGATTCCTTGTGTTACGAAACAGTAATTTCGTCCCACTTATCATTATAATTGTATGTGATAAGACATGAATTAATCATGTCAAGGTAAATGACAATAAGTGTTAAGTTTACGCAATGCGTACTTTATTAAAATATCACGTGACTTTCTGTTTTCCGAACGATCTCCTCATACGGTAACCCTATACGAATATTGGATCGCCATTATCCAATTTTCCTGTTCCTTCCTTATAAAATGAAGGCACGGGGAATTTAATATCATCATATAATTAAATTGTTTGTTTCTTTGCTATTGCGTATAATTTTTTATAACGTTACACACTTATAGCCCCACAGTAAGGTAAATAATACCCTGTGTCGTAGGTACCATGGACACACAAAGACAGAAACACAAACACCCAGACCAAGAACAGAAATTTAAACTCATCATTCAAATTTCTGCTTCGCCGGAAAACGAACCCGGGACTCCTCGATTGGCAGTCCGGTATGGTAACCATTGCGCCAGGCAGGTCGTCATAATTAATTGTTTTAAATATACTAGCTGACCCCGCGAACTCCGTACCGCGTTCAAATGTTTGGGGTGGGCCACCCTTATTACTTAGGGGGATGAAAAATAGATGTTGGCCGATTCTCAGACCTACTTAATATGCTCACAAAATTTCATGAGAATCGGTCAAGCCGTTTCGGAGGAGTATGGGAACGAACATTGTGACACGAGAATTTTATATATAAGAAGACGAGAGTATATGATTGCATAAAATTATAATAAACAAGTACTTAGCAAAGATTAACGCAGCGTAAGCAGTGTTGTAAACATCGGTTTCCAACGCAGAGGTATCAAGTTCTATCCCCGGTTTGTACTTCTGAATTAGAATTTGTTTGTGCATATTTGTTGCTGCCTCTCTAGCTGTCACTAAAAAGTGTGGAACAATATTGTAATATTTCCTTACGATGTTTTCTGGTGCTGTAGGTCTGTGGCTGCAACCCTTTTTACGTCCCACTGCTGGGCACGGGTCTCTTCCCATTATTGTGAAGGCCTGGAGCTTACTCCATCACGCTGCTCCAATGCGGGTTTGTGGAGATGCGGGTTAGTGGCCAACCCGGTGTCGGATGTTTTCAAACCGCCCATAAGGCCTCCGACAAGGTTTAATGATTATTATCTATCGACAACAACCAGGACCGACGGCTTAACGTGCCCTTCGAAACACGGAAACGCGCATGAAATTTAAAACGATTTTTTGCCACTAGCGGTCACCCATCTCACACCCGACCGCGCCCGTTTGGCTTAGTTGCATAGATCGCTTGCGTTCTACGCTAACCACCTGGCCATGCGCGTTTAAGTCGCAGATCTGTGAGTAACACGAAATTTCTCTCAAGCATGATGTCCACCAACTTGCACTTAGCCAGTTTGGTGGTCTGCTCTCAATACTGAGAGGAGGCTTCTGCCCAACAGTGGGACATTACAAGCATTGAAAAATGTGAATAATTATTTATATCTTCTCGTTCGTTAGTTCGATGGACGCTCTTAACACAGAGTAAAGCAAGGTTAGTTTTGTCTCATCTTATTCTATTACAGATTCTAAACAAAATGGTCGCTTCAGTTTATTATGGGAAGCAAAAATAATTTTCAATCAATACTTTACAATAATTACTTCCCTATAATACTGCCGAGTTGTTAATGCTATATAAAGTTTCAGACTCACACTCATAGCCCTACTGTAGAGTAGGCACCACGTGTCGTGGGTGCAATGGACACATACAAGGACAGAAACACAAATACCCGGACCGAGAACATACATTTTAAACTCATCATTCAAATTTTCTGCTTCGCCGGAATCGAACGCGGGACTATCCGACCGGCAGTCCGGCATGGTAACCATTGCGCCACAGAGTTATGAGTATATGAGGGCTATAAACTCTGATTATTGCTTTCAATAATTTAACGTGGAATGGGGAAACACGCAAAATAATTTAGGAGTTTGTTTAGAGAACAGGGAGGCGACCTTTGCTATCCAATTCCCAAACGCAGTCCACATCTTATCTGTATAAATCGTATAAAAACTGCACCAGATGCGGAGATGAGTAGAACTGCAGTAGAACGTAAATTTACACAAATGAGCTTAATTATTCTTGACATTGCTATTATTTCTGCTATTCTAAGCTAGCCACGATAAATCTATTCCAAAGTCATTGTGCATTTTCTCTTTGTTTTTAATCAGCTGGAAACGCTCCCAGCAGGTTTCCACGTCCAATCTCGGATATTACACCGGCGTCTGCTTTTGTTCGTATAATCTGCATTGAATTAGCTTCAGTTTCATTAGAAATAGTTTAAAATGTTATATATTTTTCATATCAGATCGTGTGGTTAAGGTGTTACTTTAATTTAGTGTAAGTTTCTTAACCAATTTGAAATGTTCCACGTTTGGGCAAAAATCTCCTCTTGAAACTGAGAGGAATTTAAGCCATAGTCCACGAAAAAAATAGAATCAGGCGTTACTATGCGGAACTCTATTGTTATAATTAAAACTACTTTGCAACAATCTGCAATCAGAACGTATGATAGTGTACACTTTTTTGAGGTCTGAGGTCTATCATATGTTCTATTGCGGATTGTTGCGAAGTAGTTTTAACCTAACCTTATAAAAAAATGCAATGGAATATTATTATATTTTTCTTCACTACAACCTCGACAAAAAGTGCTCATCGTGGTATCAACTCGGGACCTAAAGACATATTTCTTGGCTATTAACTATGTTACAAGCAATTGCTATTACACGCTATGCTATTAAATCATTTATATTTTTTAAACCATCTATATTATAGATTAAATTTAAAAAATAATATATACCCTCTATATATAGATTTAAGCTAAAGAAACTGTGACCATAAGAATACACATATATTATTTATTCTTATGTTGTGACTCACACATCAAACTATTTGGTAATCTGTGCTATAAGGTGAATTACATTTTCTTTGGATTATATTGAGCAACCTCTTTTACTAATAAACCATTTTAAATATATTTAATAAGAGAATTAAAAGAGTTCATTCCTTTGTTTTAATTTTATACATTTTAAATAATTGAGTAAGTTGTTAAATATTCACCCGTCTTAAGAAACCATTGTTAATAATGATAAGTAACTAGTATCAGAAAGTTAAATATTTTTAACAAAATTTCAGCTCCCAGAGATGATCTAATTAAGAACATAAAGAGCGTTGGTGCTTTTATTATCTGGATGGAGAAAAGATCATTCATTTAGGATTTTTACACTAATTTCATAATATTTCAAGGTTATATTTGTAAAAGTTTTTAAAGTAATTAATTTAAAGTAGAAAGTTTTAATATTGCTCTCAAAAATAATAATACTTAGCAAATGGCAATTTTTATCGTAGCCTTAGAATAAATACGTATAGAATGAGTGTCTTCATACAAGCGCGCTGTCAAAATTGAAGCACTAAATAGATTCCTACAGCTGTCATATTTGACAAACAAAATATTTTTATTTTGACTAAATTAGCTATAAAATACTACAAAATATTGAAAACACTGTGAAAAGTTATTTTATTAGATTTCTTTTGTTTTTAAAAAGTGTTGTGATAAGAGCGGCCCGGCGTTTGGTGCCATTAATGGCACCAATCAACATGCTTCAATTTGGTTTCTACGACTACTACGGCGCTAACTTGGTTTCTATATGTAATTGTAATTATTCTAAGATCGTAGCATTATTGTTAGATGCCACGGTTAAAACTTTGGTGATAACAACAAAATTATTTGGAATGACTCCTAAAATGTGTAGTGTGATATATCGAGATACATATTATATCGCCATACTACAAATATAAATTTAAAGCTTAAGTTATTAATATAGCGTTAAATTTCTTGTCTTATTTTTTTATTTCTCCCTGTGATTATTTTATAATTTCAATTCCTTTCCAAAATCAAGAATGAGAGAGCTTTGAGACAACAATCATTATGATATAATCGAATAAGATCCTTCTTCTTTTATTGTCTGTGTTGCTTAATTTAAAATGGAAAAATAATTCACCAAAATTATTAGTCTCACTACAGAGAGAACTATATTCTTATCTCCCTGAGTCACACTAACTAACATTGTCAGATTAATCTCTATCAGGTTTGTAGACGATCAATCTTGCTTGACAAATTTGTTGTCCAAGCAAAAAACGTGTCAAAATACAGCTGCATACTTTTAATAATTTGACAAAATAGTAAATTTTGACAAACAATTTGATCATTTACGTATCAAAACAGGAACAGAGATTCTTGTGCAATCTAGTGAATTAGACGCTAAAGGTCCCCAAAGATTAGAAGCAACACTATTCCCGCTGATTGGAACAAAAGCGATAATGGGGAACTCTCTTAGTGGGTCACCGTACTTAACTACTCGTCCTTTGATAAAATAGTGGTTGAGGTTTAAGTAGAAGAGATGGAACTGATTGGAAGATGCAAAGTACATCATTTTTGAAAGAATCTAGGATAGATAAAAATGCATATATTTTAAATAACTTTTATAAATACTCCGCCTTAGAAATATTTCATTTAAATGATTAGATTTCTGGCGAAATTAAAATTTATAACCGATTTGAGAAATAACCAATAAAACACTAGATTAAAAATCGGATAAGTATGTGATACTTATATGTATATGGATGGATGGATGGAAGAACTAGAAAAAATTTAAATGTCAGCCAATCAAATATTTTTTGAGATTTTTATGTAATCTTTATAATATAGTCTAAAAAAAGAAAAGAAAAATATATTTTTTTTAGGAATACAAAATATTGGCTTAATGAATGTCATTTTTTCCCGGTCATCGCCTTTAGGTGCCCGTTTGGGCTAGATGTTGAGCTGAGAGAAAAAAGACAGCGGAAAAAAACTCCCAGCAGCACTCTTTTAAAAAAAGTACATTATATATTTGGTCTGGGTGTTTATTTTTCTTCCTTGGTGTGTGTCCATAGTAGGGTAGATGAGGAAGGAGTTATGAGGATGATTAAGAGGAATAGGAAGTTTCAAGCACAAAGTAAGAGGATGAGGATGAGGATATATTAACGAGGAATAGGATGAAGAAGAGGAAGAGAAAGAGGAATGTTTTGAGTAAGGGATAAGGAGTAAAAACTATATAAATAAATAAATAAGCTGGCTGGGGAATCCTAGTGATTCCCTTTGATGTGTGAACCAGGGACACACACAAGACAGATACACAAAAACCTAAACTTAGAACAGAAATTCAAACTCAACATTAATTCCTCGTCGGGAATCGGGAATCGTCACCCGGAAACAGTCCGGCATGGTTATTATGGCGACACGGATCGTCAAGCAGTTACAAAAAAATAAGTTTAGTAAGATTTAAATAAAATAAAATATGCAGTAGATATTTAAATTCAACTCAAGTTTTTATTAATCAAAGGTACTAGTAGTACAGTTACAAAAAGCAAGTATAATTTTTTAGTTGTATGCGAAAAGAAAATTCCTCATAAGTTCCTCTTAATTTAAGAGGAAGCGAAAGAGGATGAGGAATTTTTCTACTTTCCCTAAGAGAAAGCGGAAGAGGATGTGGAAGTACCAAAAAATGCTTAACTTCCTCATTAAGAGAAAGGAATCCTCATCATCTCTAGTCCATAGAACCCACGAGAAAGCGTTTCCTAGTGTAGAGTTATAAGTGTGACTCGCTATTTATGTTTGTTTGTAGGCGCTTTAAGATTACAAAACATATAATTTTACAGTTTCGTTATATTGTATCTTGTAGCTGGTAGAACTATTATGTATTATGTAACTACCATACATGTAGTACCACCGCTGCACTGCCGTGAAACGATTCTATTGTGTTTTTCTGTGGAAAGTTCCAGTTGCCGGCCACACTTACATGAGGCGACCACCAGCCTCCGGAGTAGCAGCGCAACTGCATACGACCTCAGACAAGACTTACCTATGCTTGCTTGAGGTTGTATGTAGATGTCCATGCTGTGGCGACCACTTAGCCCCACGTGGCCTGCATGCTCGTCTGCTACTCCATTCAAATAAAAAATAAAATGTTTCTTGCTTTGTGTCCATAGCACCCACGAGAAAGAGTTTCTTCGGGTAGAGCTATAAGTGTGAATCGCTATTTATATTTGTTTGTAAGCACTTTAAGATTACAAAACATATAAATTTTCGCAGTTTCGGATATATAACAGAGAAATATGTCGAATTTCTAAATATCTATATAATTCCATCTTTATAACGAATTAGCATTCTAACCGATGTTATTTTTTATCGAAAGTTACCTCGGACTCAATCCTTATTAATTGAAGACTCGTGGTCTCGAATTAATTATCCGTTCAGAATCACTTGAGGCTCTTTGAGATTTGACCTCTTGTTCTTTTTTCATTTGCATTGCAACAGGTAATATCATTGTTTTTACTTCAGGGAGGTTCAGGTTTTTGCAATACAAGAACATATGAAGAACATCTGAAGAATTGGTCACTTAAAATATTATTACAAGCGGATCCGGCAAGACGTTGTCCTGCCTTTAAAGTAATAGAAATAAACATGTTTAGTGTTTAGTAAAATGAAATGAAATGAAATGAAATTTTCTTTATTCACTGTATGGTTCTTTTACAAACTCTTAGTGAACGTTATTTTGTTCTGTCTGCTCCGGGTGCTTAGGCAATGCTGAGCTGAAGAAAAAAGCAGACGGAGAAAAACTTCAGCCCTGTTTTAAAATATGGGGTATACAATAACTAGCTTACCTTACAAGCAAAAACCATGATAATATCTAAAAGAAAATTAAGAATCGCGATGCAGTCATTGTGGGTTCCATCCGGTTAATATACTTTAAAAACCCTTTGGATAGGTTAACGTACATAAACGTTTGGATTTTAATCTGACTCTTAGAAAATCCATGTACATCGAATCTATGACCAATACTTGACATAATAAATAACGCTTCACACTCATTGCCCCTGTGTCGGTATATATACCCTGTGTCGTGGGTACCATGGACACATACAAAGACAGGAACACAAACACCCAGACCGAGAACAGAAATTTAAACTCATCATTCAAATTTCTGTTTCGCCAGGAATCGAACCCAGGACCCCTCGATTGGCAGTCCGGCATGGTAACCTTTGCGCCACTCGGGTCGTCAAATTACATAGATTTGTAAGTAGCGAATTTTCTTTATCATCTTTATGATTTTTTATTTTACGGTCAATCAAATAATAGTACCCCGACAATCGAGCGTTGCTCGGATAAAAAAATAAAAACGGGTTGCACTCCGGGAGTACCGGCAGAAGTGAAAACATTAACGTTGTGCATTTTTGATGTCTTGGAATCGTTAGGGAATAATTCCGCACGAATTGCTTGAAATATCAGTATTAATTTCTATCTAGTATTTTTATAAAGTACTCACTCATTTTCTTTCACTATTTCTTCGTCAATTTTTTCAATAATAAATGCACTTTGTTCAATGTCCATATTTTAAATACTTGTTAAAAACGAACTTTACAAGTATAGACAGTCGAGCCGTCATCAGCTGTCACCCCTCCGTCTTACGAATTTTCGATCAGGCCACGTGTAGTTGACGCAAGTTAAACATTTTTTCCCTCCCAAAAAAAGTGCACAACGCCGCTTAAGAAGTTTTCACTTCAAAAATTCCTTGGTTTAATTTCCATCAAAACTCTCATTGGCCTAATGTTACTTAGCAACGCTCGCGCCATCCTAAATAGCTTTCAATTAAAAAAATGTCACAAAAAATTAAAGAAATATGTTTGATTAATGTCTGATGTCTCTAGCTCCGCAGTCAGGATACGCAACCATTCGGCTGAGGAAGCTTTAAATTGATTCGTCAAAATTCTTATAGACCTCTTTCAAATCAACATTGTCATTTGTTTGAACGGCGGATTGGCCGATTACTATTGATGGCGTCCAACACCACAATATTACTAATACTATCCAATAGACGTCATATTTTTCAATTTATATTTAAGTTGATTATCGCTGAAAATTCGAATAAAATGACCTTTTCCAAAAATGAACCTAGTTGGATCGATTTGTTGATCGATATATCAATTATTCTCTATTATTAAAAAAATATTTTTTTTAATCTAGTTTTAATACATAATTGCAGTCGTTTTACAGCTGGTGTAACTAACACAGCTTTATTTTATATGATTATTTTGAACTTTGCAAAAGAGCTTTGAAAATTGAATAAGTATAATATTTATTATTGTATAGTGGTGAACGATCCAAATCACGACTCAGATCTACCAATCTTAGCTTTTAAGATCACCACTTACCACGTACCACGCAAAATACAGATATATTAGAAATTTCAAATGTTATAATTTTGATTTAATGTTGTTTTATATAAACTTTGTGATGTTTGTAAATTTAACTTGATTCCTATATAAACAGGCGTATTTCGGTATTACGGCATATTTATGAGCCCTTATTAGCGTTAACGGCCGGAATGGCCAATGATACAATATCAAAGGACATTTGGTGCCTTTTGTGGCCATAAAATTAGCAATCAATATTAAATAATAAAATAACACATTTCTATTATACATACATACAAATATTATTAATGATGCAAAAGTTTGTTTGTTTATTTGTCCTTTTTTCACGTCGCAACGGTGCTAATGTTTTTTGTACGACAGATAATTGGAGGGATGGGAGGATCATACATATATCAAGTATTAATATATCAAATCTTAAGACATTAACACTCAGCATAACATATAACAAATCAAGCAGTCTTGAAATAAAATTCATATAAAATTTTGTGTAACGATGCTACCGAGGTGTATTAAATTAAGGTTATGTTAATGACCTAAAATATTATAATATGGTCAATGTCATGTTTGATGTTATGTAAGGCTTATGTACGTTAGGGTTTTAGTGAATCTTAGTAGAACAAAGATAAAAGTAAATGCCTATGTCAAGGTAAATGAAGGATAAAAATTTATCATAGCAACATCTGGTATTTTCCAAGAAAATGTGACGGTAAACTTATGGATGATTATAATGTCATGGTCAGAGGTGATAAGGGCTTATATTTTCCATTCAAACAAGGATTTTAGAGTTCGGAAAATTTGTACTGACTTAACCAAATAAAGGTTTGTGTTTATTCCTCATTTTATGAAGCGCGCATGGCTCAGTGGCTGGCGTATCACGCAAGTAATCTACGCTGCTAAGCAAAATGGGCGCAGTCCGGTGCAAGATGGGTAGCCACTAGTGGATAATTACATGCGTGTTTCAGTGCTTCAGAGAGTGCTGTCGGTTCCGATAGTTATTTATAGATAGCAGTTGTTAAAACTTGACGACCTAGACGAAGAAGACGAGCATGCAGGTTACATGATGTTAAATGATCGCTGCAGCCCACGGACAACGACACTGAGCCTAAGAGTAGCCTGAAGTTGTTGTGTACGATTGCTACTCCTGAGTGTGGTGGTCCCCTCATGTAAGACTGGACGGAAACTGCATCTTTTTACCGAAACACAAAAGAATTGCTTCACGACAGAAATTGTTGCAGCCATGGGTGAACCGAGGGGACAGCTCCTCCCCCCTGGATCAAGGTCCAAATTCAGGGATTCAAGAATCCCAATAGATCTCCCAAACGAAAAAAGAAACCTAAAAAGAATAAGTAAGATATGCTATGTATATATATCCTGTGAATATTTAATACTTTGTATACGTGTCTTCGTGTTACGTGGAAGGTAAATTTAGGCACGGTACCTAGCTTGAAAAAATTGGTACGCCCAAGGTTGTAGCGGTGTTACCTCGATCGAACTATAAAAAGTCTACCACTTACCAATTATTCGATTGAATTTTGACTTCTTAATACATAAAATAATCATTGCATGTTTCATGGCCACAAATAAAGGACATTTGGAAGCGTTGGACAGTAATCTCGATTTATAGAAGCGCTATTGGCTTGCACCGTTTTGTTGAGGATTAGTTGGCGACTTGCTAATTTATTGCGTGACCACTTAGCGCAAAACTGTTGGGTTTGACGATAAATGTGTACACCGTTGTATTGAAATGACATTGTATAGAATTAAACCGGTATTAATTAAAAAAAACTTTTTAAAAACTACGTTTTATTTAAATAAGCTAAAACTGTTAATTTTTTCATTGTGTACCACATAATTATCCTAATGTTAAGCTAATTAGTTTGATATACGAGTACTTTTTTTATAAACCGAACAAAAAGGCAGAAGGATCGAGTGGTGTCTTTATTTCAATTCATTATTCATTTTTAATTTTTTAAATGGATTTTGTTTCATTTTATTGTACTGTTATCGGCCCTTGACCCCTGTGCAAATTTCCACGTTTATCAGACTCCCAAAAATAGGTGAAAATGTAGTTAAAAGATTTTTTAAATTAATTTTTAGTTCGTTTTTTCACGAATGCGTATTTGTTAGTTTTTTAAACAATAGTATTTAATGTCACTGTTGTACTCCAATTTTTGTGCGAGGTATCATAATTAATAACTTTTAGAATCGGTTACGCCGACTTTGCATGTACTATGATGCTGCATTGCGTTTTGGCAATTTGGCTGCGGGATTGGAATTGTGTATTTTTAGTTCGGATGCACATTTTTATATACTTAGATAATAAAACACATTTTTATTTTCACATTTAATATTCATACAAAAACTGTAGAGTTGTAATATAATACTGCAATGATCGTTAACTAATAGTACATACTAGGTATAAGTAACAAATGGTGAAGGGAAAACTCATTATGTTTCTTCAAATCTCCAAATTGTGAAAGAGAATGCTTATATACAATATACAGAAAAGAAAAGAAAAGAAAAAAATATTTATTTCATATTAGGAATACAAAATATTCGCTTAATGATTGCCATTTTTTTCCGGTCATCACCTTTAGGTGCCCGTTTGGGCTAGATGTTGAGCTGAGAGAAAAAAGGAGGCGGAAAAAAACTCCCAGCAGCACTTTAAAAAAACAACAATGGCATTCTAAGCCTCTAATCAAACTGATACATTTTATGTCAGGCTTAGTTAGACACACCCTGAAACAGGCTCTGTACAAAAAAGTTTGGCAAAGGGAGATCTCCCGCCGGGCGAGGTGGTCATGCCCGCGGAGCGGCCGCGCTCCAACTGACTCAATTCGGAGCTTGTATAAATGGTAGGATATTCCGAAAACTTCGATAGCGTAATTCTGGAATACCCGTGGCGCCATCTCTTGGTGAGTACGGTAGCGGTAGAGTAAGGTCGCTACAAAAGCTCGAAAGAATTTTTGTACATAGCCTGTTTTTGTACAACTTTATAACAACAATGGAGTTCCGCAAAGTATCGCCTGATTCAATTAATTATATAAATTCGATAGTTACGAGTATCTACCCAAGGATCATTATTCCTGAATCTACCTTCAACACCAAATTATAGTAACAAAACAAGCAATTTAATGTTCACTTCATATTACAGTGGAAACGAAACGAGTTTGAATATCTATTGTTTAAATTTATGACAATAGCATGTAAAACGTAGCAATCTCTCAAGTAATGTATTGAGGTTTATCAAAGCAAAAGATTATTTTATTTTCACTACGCTACCTAGCATCATTTCGTGAAATTTGGTTGATATAGCCACCTATTTCGTACTGTGACAGCCTTTTAAATTTTACAATGTACGTTATTGATAAAGAACATAGATAAATTTAATGTATAGTAATGAAACAAATATGCTTGTATTTTCAATATTTCTTTTGCAAAAGTTACAAATTATTTAAAACGATCAATAAAACCATTTGAAATAATTCTCTAACATCTTTATACAGGGTCTTAAAATTCACGTAATAATTATTATAAATTGCGAGTAATTATTTAGAAGCGCGCATGGCTTCGCGGCTAGCTTAGAACGCAAGCGCTCTATGCAGCTAAGCCAAACGGGCGCGGTCGGGTGTGAGATGGGTGACCGCTAGTGGCAAAAGATTTCATGCGCGTTTCCGTGCTTCGGAGAGCACGTTAAGCCGTCGGTCCCGGTTGTTGTCGATAGATAGCAGTCGTTAAACCTTGTCGGAGGCCTTATGGGCGGTTTGAGAACATCCGACAGCGGGTTGGCCACTTACCCGCATTGGAGCAGCGTGGTGGAGTAAGCTCCAGGCCTCCCCACTAAGGGGAAGAGATCCATGCCCAGCATTGGGACGCAAAAAGGGTTGCAGCCAACAGTCATTTAAAAGCAAAAATGTTAGGTACAATGTTTTTAACAAAAACTTCTTCCTGTAAAGAGTTGAAGGAAATGCTCGTTTTGTATTTTCAAATCCCCTTATTCTGAAAGTGAACAATAAAATAACAATGGTATCCGCTACTATAATTAGACTGATCCATTTCTACTCTTGTTTACTTATTCAGACCCCAAACAGAAGCAACCAAAAGGCTCGAGAGATATCTTAATGAGAATCATTATTCCAAAACCAACCCTTAATAGCAACAATGAATGGAGGAACAAATCAAATTACACTAACAAAATTGGTTAATTGTTCGCCAACAAAACAGGTGATTTACGATCCTTTTCTTATTACAATGTAAAGGAAGAAAAACAAGGTTTATTTCGCAAAAATAATGCTTTAAAATCAAGTCGAACTCCTAAATCTACACGCGCTAACTCTGCCAGCCCTAACTTCACCAGATGTCTACATCAGAGCCCTTAGTGTAAGTCTGCAAACGCGCAAACGTTACTACTGCGTCCGAGTTAAAATTGGACAGATAGATCTTAATCTGAAAGGAATAAGGTCGATAGTGAAATTCTTAACGCAAACGCGTTAGTAGCGTTCTCGCGTGTGCAGACTTACACTAAGGCCTCTGAGTCAAAATTTGCGGCTGGGCTATCGTTTCGTTACTACTTCTGAAACTCGATATTTTCGTAATGCAAAATAATGAAAGTTTTCGTGAAAACGATAAAGTGACATGATATTTTGACCTCATGACGGTAAATATGACGTACCAAATGTATATAAACACCTTTCGTAAACTCCCATATTTGTGTAAATAAAAATTTTGGAGCTGGTGGTGGTAGAGTTAGGGCGTGTATATTCAGGAGCTTGGCATAACATCTGATATATTTTTCAGAGGCTAAGCTAAATGCAATCTTTTTATCAATATTTTACATTGAAATCTTTATGATGCATCATTTTATTCAGTGCCATGTCCTAGGTTAGACATGACATTTTGTCGATTATTTATGGCTAAGACATCTATACAAATAAATAAAATTGGAGTGTCTGTTTGTAATATTATAGTAACCACTCCCCTGGGGTTGCCCGTGTCTATAGGCGACAGTGATCGCTTAACACCACATGGCCCGTGTGCCTTTTTGTACGGTTTATTTATACAAATAAAAAACCGCTTTTACTTTATGCATATTAATGTATATACGGTACATGTACCAAACTAACATTATTTACATTTTTTGTCTGTCTGTTTGTTCCGGCTAATCTCAGGGACGACTTGACCGATTTTGACGGAACTTTCATTGTCAGGTTGCTGATATAATAAGGAGTAATTTACGCTACTTTTATTTTAGGAAAATTCTAAAACTGAAGTCCACGCGGACAAAGTCACGGGCGGCCGCTAGTAAGTCATATTAATCGTCTTCATGAAACAATTCGAAGACGTAACAATGATAAAAAGCGCCTTATTTGTATTTATAATTTTTCCAAATTTTGAAATAACAATGGTGGTCACCATACTCAAACAGAGGCCTTAGTGTGAGTTTGTAAACGTGCGAACGTTACTACTGCGTCCGAGTAAAAATTGGACAGATAGATCTTAACCGTAATAAGGTCGATAATTAAATTCTTAACGCAAACGCGATAGTAACGTTTTCGCGTGTGCAGACTTACACTAAGGCCTCAGGTTCAACGCGCTCGTGAGATATCTAAATTAGAATCATTATTCTGAACTATCCGTCAATAGTATTCGTAACAATGAAGAGGACCAAATCAAATTATAGTTAGTAACAAAACAGACAATCAACAACACAGACCTATTATATTACTGTACTTGCAGCCGCCCGCGACTTCATCCGCGTGGACTTTAGTTTTAGAATGTTTTTTTTAATAAAAGTGATCTAAGTAACTTCTTATGACATCAACTACCGGCCAGTGAAAGTCCCGTCAAAATCGATCTTGCCGTTTCAGAGATTAGCTGGAACAAACTGACAGACAGACTGAAAGACAGACAAAACTTGTAAAAAAAAATAGTTTGCTATATTTATGTATCGTATATAACAACGTAATAATACATTTTGCAAAATCTTGTAATTTTTAACTTGAATTTGATTTTTTTTTTTCAACCTTTTTTATGTCCCACTGCTGGGCACAGGTCTCCTTTTCACACAATTGAGAGGGATTTAGGCCTTAGTCCACCACGCTGGCCAAGTGCGGTTTGGTGAACGTCATGCTTTCGAGAAATTATGAATTTCTCTCAGGCATGCACGGCAATGGAGAACATCGTAATCAATGAAATATCACTCAGCGATAAATTCGCACATTACAAATTTCTTTGTCAGAGGTGCGAGCCGAGGATTTGAACCTGTCGTTTGGGATCTGTCGTGTCGAAGACCCCGTTTTTCTACCACTCGGCCATCGCTGCTTGAATTTGTTTACTAAACCATTATTAATGAAGTTCTAAAGAAACTCAAAAACATTTTTTATAGATGTTACAGTTTTATTTATAAAAGGGAGGATTTAGGTAATATAGCAAGCACCGCAAAATCGAATTCTTCTGTTAAGAATTTTTGAATTGTTGTAAGTAGCAGCTATCGTTTACGCAGTATACATTAGATTAATAAAGCGTGCCTTGATGTAGGTATGTATACTGGGTTTTATTACGCGGAAGGACGATAATATTCCCACACTATTACTTACTTACAATCTGTCAAAAGTTTATACGGTGGTAAATTATAAGATTTCAATACAATAGAGAACACGTATGATTTTTTTTATTGTATCAAGCGATCCTATTTGGCATAGTGATAAAGTGTTCTCAAAGGACCATATCGATTAGAGCACCACGAAAGACAGAAATACGAGCCAACGGCTTCAGCCGAATTAGAAAAATAGGTATTTTGGAGTAACTATTGCTATCGCGCTGCGCCCTGCGCTATCCGCCGCGTGCGATAGGGACAGATGCAGCTCAGACTGATTATACGTACTAACTTTCTGACTAAATCGAGGTTTCGTATTCTCCTGTTTCCTCCTTCAAAATTGGGTTTATTAAAAAAAATTTTCACAAATATCAAGAAATAGAATAAGTCTATGCCTCTATGTTTTTATTTGGTTGTAAAAACCTTTGAAATTTGTTTTGCAGTTGTTGGATTAGGGCTGTATGAAAGAGGCATTTTTTACGATTTTTGAAAAGTCATATTTTCTGATCTAATTAGTTTATTGAAAAAAACAAAACATAGAAGCATAGCTTTAGCAGCCTTAGATATTGTCACAAAAAATCATTCCTCTAGAAGCATTATCCAGGGATGGAGGAAATAGGAGAATGCGTTTGTATGGGAATACGGCGCTAGCGTTTCCTCGTAAACCTCACCGCGTAGCATTGTAAACGGCCCATACCAACTAAACGAAATATGATGTCATCGTTTGAGAACGCAGTATTTGCAGCACCAAAAACTATCGGAAGAACAAATTATTTGCAATTTTAACCGTTAAAAACTGCGTGTTGTCTTTTTTTCTTCTTGAGTTATAAGGATCTTCTTGAAAAAAATATCAAAAACGTTATTGGATAAAATAAAAATAACTTGAATTTTCATATTTCACATTTCCATATTTCCTAGTATTTGCAATTTTCCAATTGTAATATATACATTTTAAGTAAAAACGGCAAATTGTTTGTAAAGTAGGTTTACGATCGAGATGTTTACGTGATAACGTCCGCACGAGAAAATCTCCATTCGTTTGTATGCCGCTAGAGTGAGAGAGACGGAAGATCGGTCCACTCACTCGAACGCTATGCCAGCCTCCGCTCGTGAGGATTCCGCGTGACAAGTTTCACGGAATGACTGGCAGCGCTCGAGATGAGACGGGAGATCGGTCCGTCTCTCTCTCGTTATACCTGCGATCGCGCTCGTGAGGTTTTGGTGTGACACAAGTTTCTGAACATGTCACCCGACTAAAACGATTTTAAAGACGTTATCACGTCAAAAATTTATGCATATTTCCAATTAGGTACTGTAAGTCTGTAACTGCCCCAATAAAGCAACTAAGTTCAAATTGCTCTAGTTTAATATTACCTAAATCCAATAAATCATTTTCATTTTTCAAAAAAAAAAAAAATATCAGCCCGGGTCAGTCGCGTGTCGCCGAAGCTGAATAGCGAATAACTGTATTACAATTCGATAAATTTCGACTGGATTTGCAAATAACATTACAAATTTTATCTACCAAATTCTACTCAAAGCACGGGCAACACCATCAGAAGAATAATTATATTATGAATTTGACAACCATAACGTTGCTACCTTTTGTTTTGTTAACTAGAATTTTGGGTATACATTTGGATATGCAAATATTTTACTTTTCTAGACATGCGGCAGCGTGTCAAGCCAAGTTCAAGCAAAGGAACTGGCTTGCCAGCGCCGAGAGTAATATAACACGAACCACTTGGTGCCACCTTTGACCCTTCTTTAACTCAAAACCTATTTCACGTAAACATATAAAACTACGTGTGTTTGATAACATCTATAAGAACATCTAGAAACTCAAATTTCATGAAGCCAGCTCAAACGGTTATAAAGATATGAAGGTCAAAAAGTCGTAAATTTTGGCACTGACTGACTGACATATAGTAGCTAAACCTAACCTACTTCCAGATGACCTAGAAGGATTAAAAATTGGAATCCAGCTCGGTAATTGTGTGTAAGTGTAGGACAAAATCTAAAAATATTTTTTTTTTTTAAAATAGGGGGGTCCCCATACAAAAAAAGTTATTTAATTGTAGCGTTGGAACAGCGTTAAAAACAGAAATTTGAAACATATAATGTGCACTATTATCTCTAACATTCAAAAGAATGTAGACAATAGCATAAAACAAAACACCCAGCGAAAATGCAAGAAAAAACATTAAATCTTAATACCTGCCTAATTTTCTATACAAAAAGTAATGATATCCCACCAAAAACATAAATGTAAAAAAGGAGAGCCAAGTTCAATATGAAAAGTATGCTTGGCTGTGGGCTTCGCCGCAAAAGGAATGGAGATCTAAATGAGTGCCAAGTTGTATGCAAAATCCTAATATGTATTTATAGGAACAAAATTACATTATGAACAAGTATTAAACTCTATTTCTTTGCTTTATTGGATACTTATAACAATTGCTGTTATTTAAAAATGTGAGATCTTAAAGTAAGTTAGATTTGACTTGGCCAGTCTTTATCAAAATTAAAATGTTATATATCGTATGTTGAATAACTTTATAAAATGACTGATGTAATGAAAACGTTAAGCCGTCCGTCCCGGTTGTTGTCGATGGATAACAGTCGTTAAACCTTGTCGGAGGTCTTATGGGTGGTTTGAAAACATCCGACAGCGGGTTGCGCTCTAACCCTCATCTACACAAACCCGCAATGGAGCAGCATGGTATGGTAAGCGCCAGGCCTCCCCAATAAGAGGGAGAGACCCGTGCTCAGCAGTGGGACGCAAAAAGAGTGCAGCCAGTGAATTTTCATATTTTTTATACTCGAGTTCAAACGCCCAGTGCCGTAATGACGATGTTTTCCATCACCGTACAGGCCTGAAATTAATTCATAATTTCTAAAGTATAAAAGATTTAGTTATGATTTTTCATCATGTGGGATTTGACCGCACTAAAACGCCCTCGATGGCTGCCTGTGTGCTTGGGGAGGACTCCAGGATCTCCAGTGGAACGCACCGGTGTCCTTCACACAATATCGAGATTTGATCAAGTATTTATAATAAAAAATAACATCTAAAGTATTGTTACAGTAAAGCGGTTTTTATATCGAATATCTAAGTTCTCAAAGCTATTAGATACCGTTCCACTATTGTACAGAGCGCTGACAGAATTAGGTTTCGACGAAATAGGATTAATAATTCCGTTAGTCCGTGACCGGTGTTACAATCTTGAATCTTGAATTTAATATACAACCGATATTTGTGACAATAATTCTCATAACTAAAGTTAGTGTATCAGTACATAGGAATATTCAGGTTAGTAGACGTGACTTTGTAGAGTCTAAAATTCTTAGTAAAGTCAAACAATAACTCACTCACCGGATATATTAAAAACCGCTTGACGTTGGATGATATAAAGCATAGAAGTTGTTTAGTCAGTCGAGTTTCTAAGAACGTATTTTTATATAGGGCTGGATCATGGAGCTCTAAGGACTCCCTTGTTTATATGAAAATTCTTAATTTATTGTGCTATCAGCTAAAAGCAATTTTCGGTAGGTAGGCCCCTTCAAAAACATATATAGTAATTTTACTATAAAGCGTTATTATAATCGAGTATCTAAGGTCTCAAAGCTAGACACAATTTCACTTTAGTATTGAGCGCTGACAAAATTTGGCCTCGACTAAATAGGATTTATAATTCCCTTAGTCTAGGTTTTACAATCTTGAATCTTGAATTTAATATACAGCCAATATTTGTAACAATAATTCTCTGAATTATGGTTAATGTATCAGTACATAGGAATATTCAGTTTGGCAGACGTGACTTTGTAAAGTCTTAGTAAAATCAAACAATCTCTTACCGGAACAACACACAAACCGGAAATTTCGAATACCGCTTGAGGTATGAAGATGAAATAAAGCAGAGAATTTATTTATTTATTTCATTAACTTATTAGTATGAACATGACAGATTTTAGAAAATACAATTTGTTTACATAATAAACGTTTCAAAATAACGCCTTGCTAATCTTTAGGCTTTGAATGGAATAAGTCCAGCTCGGGATTTTGATCCAGAACACCATTGAGTGTTTCACGCCCTGACGCCAAAGCACAAAAGGGCGCAGCAAAAAGTTGATGTTAAAGTACCTACGCGCTCGCGCGTAGTTATTTGGTACAAACAATGCAATTTTTGTTAAATTTGTTTATTCAGTAGTTTTACTAATAATGGATGAATGCTACAGGGCTAGGCACTCCCGCTGTTTATATGAAAATTCTTAATTCTTGGTACTATAAGCTAAAAGCGGTTTTTGGGTAGGTAGGCCCCTTCAAAAATATATATAGCAATTTTACTGTAAAGCGTTAAAGACCTTAGATACTCGATTATGAGTATCTAAGGTCTTAAAGCTATATACAATTTCACTTTAATATAGGGCGCTGACAGAATTTGGCCTCGACGAAATAGGATTAATAATTCCGTTAGACCATGACCGGCGTTACAATCTTGTCTTTTTGATATACAACCGATTTTTGTGACTATTATCGAAATACTCGTAAGTTTTTTCAGAACATAGGAATATTCAGGTTGCTAGACGTGACTTCGTAAAGTATTAATAAAATCCAAAGGTGACACACACCCGAAATCTCAAAAACTACTTGACGTATGAAGATGAAATAGGTCGAAGAAGTCGTTTTGTAGTTAGTAGAGTCACGCTAATTACGTTAGTAGAGTCATGGATTTTACGACAGGGCTGGATTATGGAGCTCTAAAGAGTCCTGAAAATTGTAAGAAAATTCTTATTTTTTGTGCTATAAGCTAAGACAAGTTTTTGGGTAGGTAGGCCCCTTCAAGAACATCTAAAGCAATTTTACTGTAAAGCGTTTATAAAATCAAGTTGAAGCCTTCGATACTCGAACTACACAATTTCACTATTGTACAGGGATTTGACAGAAACTGGCCTCGACGAAATAGGATTTATAATTCCGTTGTTAGACCGTGATTGGCGTTACAATCTTGAACTGAATATACAACCGATATTTGTGACAATAGTTCTCATAACTAAAGTTAGTGTATCAGTACATAGGAATATTCAGGTTAGTAGACGTGACTTTGTAAAGGCCAAAATTCTTAGTAAAGTCAAACAATAACTCACTCACCGGAAATATTAAAAACTGCTTGACGTTGGATGATGTAAAGCAAAGAAGTTGTTTAGGCAGTCGAGTTTCACTAAGAACGTATTTTAATATAGGGCTGGATCATGGAGCTCTAAGGACTCCCGCTGTTTATATGAAAATTCTTAATTCTTGGTACTATAAGCTAAAAGCGGTTTTTGGGTAGGTAGGCCCCTTCAAAAATATATATAGCAATTTTACTGTAAAGCGTTAAAGACCTTAGATACTCGATTATGAGTATCTAAGCTCTTAAAGCTATATACAATTTCACTTTAATATAGGGCGCTGACAGAATTTGGCCTCGACGAAATAGGATTAATAATTCCGTTAGACCATGACCGGCGTTACAATCTTGTCTTTTTGATATACAACCGATTTTTGTGACTATTATCGAAATACTCGTAAGTTTTTTCAGAACATAGGAATATTCAGGTTGCTAGACGTGACTTCGTAAAGTATTAATAAAATCCAAAGGTGACACACACCCGAAATCTCAAAAACTACTTGACGTATGAAGATGAAATAGGTCGAAGAAGTCGTTTTGTAGTTAGTAGAGTCACGCTAATTACGTTAGTAGAGTCATGGATTTTACGACAGGGCTGGATTATGGAGCTCTAAAGAGTCCTGAAAATTGTAAGAAAATTCTTATTTTTTGTGCTATAAGCTAAGACAAGTTTTTGGGTAGGTAGGCCCCTTCAAGAACATCTAAAGCAATTTTACTGTAAAGCGTTCATAAAATCAAGTTGAAGCCTTCGATACTCGAAGTAAGACACAATTTCACTATTGTACAGGGCTTTGACAGAAACTGGCCTCGACGAAATAGGATTTATAATTCCGTTGTTAGACCGTGATTGGCGTTACAATCTTGAACTGAATATACAACCGATGTTTGTACAATGGGCATGATGACAGATTTTTAAATACCTTTCCTTATTGTAGGTACACGTCTCCTAGTTTCGAAAAAAAGTTTATTTCAGCAATAAACTCAACTTTTAACGTAAATTAATGTATTTTCTGCTATGTAACTTGAATTAAGCGCAAAAACGCTCGTAGGTGTCATGGCGTCGGCTTGCTCGTCAAACTTCAAGCAACACGATGACTTTTCCTTAGGCGTGACGTCATTCCTTTTCTTTGGCGTTTCAGATAACATGGCCGATTGCTGTATTTAATACTTTTATTTTATTGAAAATCTTATTAATCTTAATGTTTATATTAAAACGGGATCATATTTTAGAACTTTTTTAGCATATATTTTTCTGTAAAACCATTTATTCTTTGATTCTTTAATAGTGTCATCATGCCCATTATCGAAATTAAGGTTAGCCCCACAGTACTTACGTAGTGTAGTCTTGATGTAATTGAAATCTGATTCACTCACACATCACAAAAAATGTAAAAGGCGCCATGTAATTGAAGATTAAATAGCATTTTCTGTTCAAAAAATTGCTAGGTATTGTAACTTGCTAGGCGTCAAGAAACATCAGAGGTTTTCTTTTCCGGAGACGTTCTGACGACTCATGTGGCGCAGTAGTTACCATGCTGGACTGTAAATCAAGGGTTCCAGGTTCGATTCCCGGCGAAGCACAAATTGAAATCATGGTAAATCATCAAATCCACGACACAGTTAATCCTAGTGTGGGGATATGAGTGTAAATATTTTTTTATTATTTATTTATTATTATTTCTTGCCCACCGGGAATTACACCTAAACACACTAATCAACAAAAATACATATTAAAGCACCTGAAATTATTGCTTTCGAAAATAATCAAATTATGGATAATAGCCAACAGTTTCTTCTTTATAAAGGGATACGAAAATAAAATTAATCTAGATAAATAATTTCTAGCTCTCACCGGAAGACAAGACGTTGAATAAAAACAACTAAGATCCACATTAGTTGAATGCTACTTCTAGAAATGGAACGGTCGGAAAGTTCTTTCGAGTTTGATAGATGCGACAATGCGATTACTTTGGCAAGAAGATATGTTAGCTTCGATGCTATTCTTCTTTAAAGTAGTACTTTCTTTTTCTTTATCGGAATTTCGGACTACATTAAATTTCAGTAGAGGCTTGCCTTTGCGACCTCTTCATTCCGCCGCCTTTTTTCCAGGTAGAGCACAGGTCTCCTCAAACAAGTGAGAGGGATTTAGGCCATAGTCCACTACGCTTTCCCAGTGCGGATTGGTGGACATCATACCTTCGAGAAATTATGAGTTTTCTCTCAGGAATGCATGGCGATGGAAAATATCGTAATCAATTAAATATCACAATATATTCCATCACCGTAGAGCAGCGACGAAATGCGCACATTATAAATTCTTTTGTCAGAGGTGCGCGCCGTGGATTTAAACCCGGCATCTCCCGCGTTTCAGTCCGTGGTCCTTATCACTCGGCCATCGCTGCTCTTTATGGTACTTAATATTAATATAATCAGGAAAGTTAGAGAAGGTCTACGTTAATAAAATAAATAATGAACAAAAAAGAACACCAAATTCAGAACTTTCATTTCGGAAATCGTTATATTTATATTATAAAGTACAAAAACATTACATATACAAGGTGTCCCAAAAAGTAGTGGTATAGCTGAAGCTGGGAGGTAGAGGACCTAGAGGGCTATCTGAATCACCCCCATGTATGTTCCGCGATTTTTCGTATTTTATCATGTATTACGTAGTTATGACTTTTTTTTAAATTTTTCACCTATCGCCGTGTACGATGAGATTTTTATTATGGTGACGTGAATTATTGCGGTAGATGTTTGATTTTTTTTTGTGTGCTAAGCTGATAGATAGGCCAATTCAGTATGGTAACATTTACTATCGTTAGATCTTTGAATGGAATAATAAAAAAAATACCAAGAAAGATAAAATTACCCAGTATGTTCACAACTTCAAGGGCCCTTAAAAAAATAAAATCACACAAAAAAATTACCGTTTGGCTTTTAAAAACTTGCTCATGGAGGTGATTCAGATAGCCCTCTAGGTTCTCTACCTCCCAGCTTCAGTATAATATCACTACTTCTTGGGAAACCTTGTATATACAATTTGATACTTTTGTACATATTATTCCATGAAATGATAATCCCTACTTCCCTACTTAATATTATAAATTAGAAAGTAACTCTGTCTGTCTGTTACGCTTTCCCACTTAAACTTCTGAACCAATTTTAATGAAATTTGGAATACAGATAGAGTGGACCTTGGGAAAGGATATAGGATAGTTTTTATCCTATGGGAACCATAAAACGAGTCCAAGAGGGCGAAGCCGCTTGCGGAAGGCTAGTATGTAAAATTTTAAAAAGTCCAAACGTGACAATGATAAGGTAGTTTTTTTACCCAATGAGTAACGAATCCATTTTACCATACATTTTAGTTTCAGTCGCTGATAATAGATGGCGTTGTTCGTGTTTCTGAATCACGCTAACGCTTGTACGACGGAAATTTTATAAGAGAGTTGGGTAATGCCATTTTTATTAAGTCTGGTCGGTACACCTATGTGTGTAGGTGGTACTTCCCCTAATAGATATTTTTGCAGTGGTAAGAGGCGTTAAACCCTTGTACCCTAATTACAATAAATAAGTTTAAACGTTCTTATTTCAGATAGAGATGTCCAAAATAATCGTTTGTATCGATCGATACGTATCGGCAACCAATCGTATCGATTCAGCGATATATCGCAACGTCTTGTATCGATACATACGATATTTATGTATTTTTTAAACAGCAGGTCTACTCTCGAAAACAATCGAGAGTATTCGA
The DNA here is from genome assembly GCA_911387765.1 of Pyrgus malvae. Lineage (NCBI taxonomy): Eukaryota > Metazoa > Arthropoda > Insecta > Lepidoptera > Hesperiidae > Pyrgus > Pyrgus malvae. Next base: position 11,777,217 of record OU426969.1, read on the forward strand.
GTAGTAGAAAATTCGAACCAACCAATGCGGGTTGGTTCGAATTTTTTACTAATCTCTAATCTTCTAGTGTTTATAGACAACGGCAATAATTCGGCAAGTAGCTCTCATATATATCTAGGAAAATATATTTATCCACCTTAATATCCTTCCGTTACCTATCAAAAGGGACGTAGTTAAACTGAGTGAGATAGATACATATTCAAATTGCGTAGATTCGGGACATGCCTATGAATATGTATTCGGTTTCAAAAAGCATTCGGTTACAGGATTACTGGTACATGGGGCGGATATCCGGGTACACATTTAGATGTGCGGTTAACCGGATTGAATTAGGTATTCCGAAATGGTTAACTGGTAACTCAATAGTGAAGTTAGGTTGAGTGTCTTTATGGAATAGGTGTAAATAGTGAATATATAGGTAACTTACTGTCATTCAATTTATTAGGACATTTGTATTATTATTATTACATTTGACATTTGACATTTTTTTGTCCATTCAACGTTGACAGTATTCTGGGTACTCTTGGCTAATCTGGATGAAGTATTTACACGCTTTATATTAGCTTCACCTGTATGTTTGTAACCGACTTCTTTGGGCGCGATTTTGACCCACTTTAAACGGCCAGATTTCGTTCAAACTTTGTAGATTTATTGAGGACCGATGACAATACAATAATCTCATAACTTTAATAAAGTCGTAACTAGGATCATCAGGATAAAATAAAATATACGAGGGGTATAAGTTCGTGGCCTAAGGTACTTTAACACGTCTAAGCGTCTGGTTAACTTGAAAATTTGCATAGGGGTCAAGGGCCGATGATAATGCAATAATTTGAGAATAAAAATCCAACTAAAAAATTAAAAATAAATAATGTAGTTTAAAAAACTAAAAACACGCTTTTGTGAAAATACGAACTAAAAAGTAAAAAAATAAGAAGAAAATGTATTTTACTGTAAAAAAAAGCGGGGGGTGGTTTTTACCACTGTTACTGTTGACACCATGCACCCCACGCTTTTTTCTACAGTAAAATACATTTTCTTCTTATTTTTTTACTTTTTAGTTCGTATTTTCACAAAAGCGTGTTTTTAGTTTTTTAAACTACATTATTTATTTATATTACTTAGTTTTGTTTATTATTTTTTCTTTATGTGTTATATTTATAAATTATAAATATAAGTTAGGTAAGTATTTAGTTCTATGTATTTTTTTATATCTTTTTTTTTCAACCTTTTTTATGACCCACTGCTGGGCACAAGTCTCCCCTCACAAGTGAGAGGAATTTGGGCCATAGTCCACACGCTGGCCAAGTGCGGATTGGTGGACGTCATGTTTTAGAGAATTTATGAATTTCTCTCATGCATGCGCGGCGATGGAGAACATCGTTATCAATTAAATATCACGATATTTTAGATAAATAATCCGATTTTTTTATATCTACAATGTATTAATTTTGTTTCTGTTTTAAATTGTCTGTATTAAAATTTTATTAGGACTAGTAACTTAAAAGAAGATATCTTATAGTTAAACGAGAAATTCTTGTACATTCCTATGTATAATTTGAATCTTGGAAACGGCTCCAATGATTTTTATGAAATTTAGTGTCCACGGAGTTTCGGAGGTAGGTAATAAATCGATCCACTAAGGTTTCATTTTTATAAAATGTCGTTTTATCCATATTTTCAGCGATATCGTCTTAAATATAAACTGAAAATATGACATTGAGGTTTTTAATATCATTTTTTCTAAACTGAATAGTTTGCGCGAGAGACAATTCCAAAGTGGTAAAATGTGTGTTTCCCCCCCTGTAACCTCTAAAATAAGAGAATGACAAAACTAAAAAAATATATGATGTACATTACGATGCAAACTTCCACGGAAAATTGGTTTGAACGAGATCTAGTAGGTAAGTAGTTTTTTTTTAATACGTCATAAATCGTAAACCACAATTTACCTTTCATTCAATCTTAATGCAATGATTTCTGTGGATAATCAAAGGCAATGATGTATTTCTGTTACCGCTATTGCTTTACAAATAGGTACTAAAAATAGAATAAAATAAATATTTAAGGGGACTCCCATACAATAAACGTGATTTTTTATAGATTTTGTACGGAACCCTTCGTGCGCGAGTCTGAATCGCACTTGGCCGGTTTTTTTTTTACTTTTTAGTGCATATTAATTTATTTTGGTATAGTTTTCTTTTGAAGTCGGTATTTTTATTAATTATCAAAACACGTAGGACCACGACTTTCCCGGTCGAACCACGACTTTCCCGGTTGACCAATTTACCACATTATAAAAATGTACATACCTATTTCAATCCATAAATTATTGTTTACAATATAACCATACTTAATCAAGCAATTTCTCACGCCTGATTTGAATCTATGACTCCCATTAGGCATAGGGTCTCGACCGCTAAGCGATCATGGCACAAATTATACTATATAACTAATAGCCCTCATATGTTCAAGACAAACTCGTCGATTAACTATAACATTGTGGATTAGTGCACTATTATAGCCCAACGATTACACATAATGAGTTATTAATTTATGACAGCTTTGCAGGTAGCACCTAAATATAATTATGCTTAGTTTAGTTTAGTTTGCAATAATATGAGGTACAGTTTTTCTAGCCTAACCGTAAGAGGCAAGTAAAATGGGCGTTCTTGGGCTGTGGGCTGGGTAGGAGCTAGAATCATCCAGCCAACGGCCCCGGGAAAGTCGACGGTATGTACACGTCGCGTCATGTAAAAAGAACGCTGGTAGAAAGTGGAGGGCAGAGCTTCAAATACCGCTATAAAATCATAGCTTTATTATCTACTTGTGCCCATATCGTTATAAAAAACATAACGTTTTACAACTAAACGTTATTAACACGTCAAAATAACGATATATCAGTAAACGCTATTTAGAAAATAACGATTTAAATAACGTTACATTTACGGGGAATAATAATTATCATATGCAGCGAGCTAACAACGCGGCAATATCGCTTAGCAATATGGATATTATAACGTTATTTATTTCGATTTTGATATTTCATAACGTTATTCTTTTAATACCGCTATTCGTCTTTTCGTTAGTATTGTCAAAATATTAACGAAACGAAATACGTATAACGTTATATAACATTATATTTTAATATTTTTTATCACGTTATGAAGCTCTGGTGGAGGGGGGTATGTTTGCGCTTGGGTACACTCGCACACGAAAGTCTAGGCCTATGGTTTTATTTTTGACTTCGTATAACGGTTATCGGTAGAATATTGAAAAACCTCATACCACCAAATAGACCGTTAAATCGCCTAATGCGCGACTTGACCATCACCGTTCTTTTTACATGACGCGACCTATACATATGGAAGACTTCGGTGCGTTTCACTAGAGATCCTGGAGTTCTCCTCAAGGGCTGGGGCAGGCCACCGAGGTGCTTTCGTGTGGTACAAATCCCTCATAACCCTGTAACTCTCTGGGTACTTTTTGACCCCCTGATAACAAAAAAAGTATAGTTTTGAATGAATTCAGTAAGCATGTAAGCGCAACGCAAAAGCAAGCGGGATGCCGCTGGATTTATGGTGACGGAATATCTATATTAGGTGAGCTGATGGATGGATGGATAAATGATTTCCAAAGCTTTTAAAGATCTTTTTAATGTATTTTACGAACTATTAATTACACTCTATAAAGCTTTATATCGTCGACGCTACACGCATCAATTACCTTTTTTTTTTGGTATCGGGGGGAAACCTTCAAAAGGTACCCGACACCTTGAGAGAGGATACCGGGTTATGTTGGGTTATGTGGGATTTGACCGCACTAAAACCCCCTCGGTGGCCTGCCTCTGCGTTTGTGAGGACTCCGGGATCTCCATAGGAACGCACCGGTGTCCTCCACGCGCGGCGCCCTACAACGGGCCCATCTTCGGGAGAGCAGATGTGCTCTCCTGCACCTTCAGGTGTTCACGGCGGCATGCGGCCACGCATACACCGCCGTCCCTCTCGGGGCTGCTAGCTGGACGGGTCAAGCTCCCACTCTCACCGTCCACATCCCCGGAAGCCCCCTTTTAGTCGCCTCTTACGATCAGGCAGGGGATACCGTAGCTCTATTCTTAATCCCGAAGCTACAGGGACTACGCATCAATTACCTATAGTAACATTATAATCACCAAAGTAACAGTGATTAAAAGTTAGAAGGTCCTTTATAACTATTACGATTAGTTCGAATGAATTTCAAATGAGTAACTCCTCATATTCTAAAAGAGAAGGACCTTGATAGATAGATAGACAGGTAGGTGTAGATGGTAGAACGATTATGGTTCGCCCGGGGAAGTACCACCGCTGCACCCACTTCTGCCGTGAACCAATTCTGTTGTGTTTCGGTGGAAAGGTGCAGTTGCCGGCCACACTTACATGAGGCGACTACCAGCCTCCGGAGTAGCAGCGCAACTGCATACGACCTCAGACAAGACTTACCTATGCTTGCTTGTGGTTGTGTGCAGATGTCCATGGGCTGCAAGACCACTTAACACCACGTGGCCTGCATGCTCGTTTGCTACTCTATTCAAATAAAAACAATGTCCATTTTTAAATACTTGATTTAAACGAATTTTACAAGTAGGAGACAGTTGAGCCGTCAGCTGTCATCCCTCCGTCTAACGAATATTCGATCAGGCCACGTATCCTGACGCGAGTTTAACATTTTTAATCCATCCTAAAAACAGTGCACAACGCCGCTAAAGAAGTTTTCACTTCAAAAAAAGACAAATAAACCAATACACAGATAGACTTATGATAAAATAACTATACTTGCAGCAGTGCAAAACTTCAACACTTCTACATATACATTTTGTTATTATCGCAATGTTTGCCACATAGAACGAGAAATTAAGGTGGAACCGTGACTACGTAAGTAAGGCTTCGTGATAATCTACCTACAGTATTCAATACCTATACAATATTTTCAGTTAAATGGACCATTCGCCTTTGTTTAAATTTTTACCAGATTTACACTCACCTCGTTAAAAGTTTTAACTATCTAGCATTTTTGTTTCCATTTTCCGTTTTTCGAGCAGGACTTTTTTCTGTTTGCAGTTCATCGGCTTTCGGAAAAACTCATCTACATTTTTAGGTAGTTATCTGGCAGTCTGATAAATTATGTAAAAGTAATGTATTTTAATAAAGTATGCTTTGTATTATTTGGTGGAAATTCCACCGTGGAATTATAATTATACTAGCCTTCCGCCAGCGGCTTTACCCGTGTGGACCTGTTTTAAAGGTTCCCGTAGGATAAAAAACTATAATATTTATTTGATTTAGTTTTGTATTGGTTTATTGTGTTTTTATTTCTATTATGTATTCGTTTATCATTTTAATTCTATTTGTGTATTGATTTATATGGGCCTACGTCGCCTGAATTAAATAAAAAAATAATAAAATAATAAAAAAATAATATGTCCTTTCCCAAGATCCACTCTATCTGTGTTCCAGATTTCGTTAAAAATGGTTCAGTAGTTTAAGCGGGAAAGCGTAGCTGACTGACTGACAGACAGACAGACAGAATTACTCTCGAATTTATAATATTAGTATGGATTTATATGCTTATATTCCGGGACTAACAAACAGTTTATACATTCTATTTAGCAAACAGGAGGGTCCACACGAATAACATATTAATATGAATGCTTGCCGGCCTTTAAACAAATCTACTTAAGGTATTAAGTGGTCCCGAAGTTTCAGGATTTGATCGGAAAGTGCCACCGCTGCACCTTTTTTGGCTGGCTGGCTGCAACCCTTTTTACGTCCCACTGCTGGGCACGGGTCTCTTTCCCCTTTTGGGGAGGCCTGGAGCTTACCCCGCCACGCTGCTCCAATGCGCATTGGTGGAGATGCGGGTTAGTGGCCAACCTGCTGTCGGATGTTTTCCAACCGCCCATAAGGCCTCCGACAAGGTTAAACCACTATTAACAACCGAAAACGACCGCTTAACGTGCCCTCCGAAGCACGGAAACGTGCGTGAATTTGTTTGCCACTAGCGGTCACCCATCTCACGCCCAACCGTGCCCGTTAGGCATATGGTCTGATTACATTGGCCAACCTGCAGGGGCCGAAACGGCATACATTGCTGGTTATCTGAGTACATTGTAATAAAATACTCAAGATAACCAGAAATGTATGCCGTGTCGGCCCCTGCAAGTTGATCAATGTAATCAGCCCTTTAGCTGCATAGACCGCTTACGTTCTACGCTAGCCGCCGAGCCATGCGCGCTTCAATTTTTACCATGAAGCAATTCTAGTCTTTCATGATGCGAACATCAGTACAACATATTTAGGTACTTGAAGCACCACAGAGTTGTGATAGTATTAATGGGCTTCAGCGACCTCTTAAACGTCTCCAGCATGCTCTCTTATATATATTTGAAAGAAAGAAAGAAAGAAAAAATATTTATTTCATATTAGGAATACAAAATATTCGCTTAATGAATGTCATTTTTTCCCGGTCATCGCCTTTAAGTGCCCGTTTGGGCTAGATGTTGAGCTGAGAGAAAAAAGGCGGCGGAAAAAAACTCCCAGCACTCTTTTAAAAAAAAACAGTACATATATAATTGAGATAACAGTATGGCTATGGGTCCATAATGGGCACACGTGACAGCTGATCGTATGAGACACTATAAACCCACTTCCAGCTGCTCACAGTTGCGAGTAATTACTAAAACTATATATTACATTTCATTTAGAAATAGCTTTGTGTGGGCGAGATTCATTCCCACGCTCTTTTATCATTAAGATAGTCCTTAGTGTTGTAGTAAGCCTTGCGGCAGAGGACTTGTTTGACTGTCTTCTTAAAAGGTTTTAAAGGCAGGGATTGAATCTTTATTGGGATTTTATTATATATCCTAATGGATATCCCAATAAAAGAAGAGCTTTTTTTATGGAGCCGGCATTTCGGAAATGCCAGCTTGTGGCCGTTCCTAGTTGAGACACAGTTAGGACTATGCAAGTCCAATATGGTTGTGAATTTCTCTTTATTTTTGCGTACATACATTATGTTTTCGTAGATATATTGCGAAGCAAATGTAAGAATATTGATCTCTTTAAATTTTTCTCTAAGTGATTCTCTAACACCTAAGTTATAAATTGCGCGAATAGCCCTTTTCTGCAAAATAAAAATTGATTCAATATCAGCCGCATTACCCCACAGTAAAATGCCATATGACATTAAACTATGGAAGTAACTGAAATAAACTAATCTGGCTAATATTAAAGTAAGAAAAAAATATATTTATTTCATATTAGGAATACAAAATATTCGCTTAATGAATGTCATTTTTTAATATAAAATAATTTATAATTTACTTGTAATAATATATAATGTAATAATATATAATGTACTTTTTTAAAAGACTGCTGCTGGGAGTTTTTTTTCCGCCGCCTTTTTTCTCTCAGCTCAACATCTAGCCCAAACGGGCACCTAAAGGCGATGACCGGGATTGCAAAACTCCCAGCAGCACTCTATTAAAAAAAGTACATTATATATTTGAGCTAACAGAGTGGCTATGGGTCGATAATGGGCACACGTTAAAGCTGATCGTGTGACTCTACGGAAACAAGGCTTTAAAAAGCTAGAAATATTTGTTCTATTCCTCTTCACACTCGGGTTTAAGGACCGTGTCCTATCAGTCAATTCTGTGTGATAGTTAAAGGAAAAAGTCATCGACATCGCGCTAGATGTCAATGACTCTAGACGTTTATCGCTGTTTCATAAGTAAGAGAAGTCCTTTAAACTTTCCTATGATAAGATAGTGTTTTCTTTGATTTTCACTTGCAGAAATGTGAAGTTTTAATTTCTTAAGTATAAAAGTAGAAAGGTTAAGTGGAACATATTCCCTTTTTATAACGCTCTTATTAGCTTGACTAAAAATTCAAGCTAATAAAGATAAATAAGCTAAAAACAATTTTCAAAATTTCACTATGATTGATTTTTAAATATTTGTCGTCAAAGAGTTTCTAAACGATACTTAAAAATTTATAATAAAATAAATAACTAAAATAAATAACTATTTGGCGGGATAAAAACCTGGGAGGTTTTTTCCGCCAGCTTTTTTTCCTCTCAGCGTACAATAACCTATCATGGTGGGTGCCCAAAGCTGATGAGGGTGAACCACGTAGGGTTAAAATAAAATAAATTTGTACAAAAAGCACAAAATTGGGTTTAATTTAACTAACTAAAATTATATAGAATTATTAAAGTCTACTGTATTTTAGATTTAGTGCGTGCTTGCGTATTTAAGTGTTTAATGTAAATAATTAGTTAATAGTTTAAATTTAAACATATAAATCTCTATATATAAAAATAAATACCTTTTTCTATTGGTCACGGCATCACGCGTGAACGGAGGGACCACAAATTACGTATCGGCGGCGGCGAAGATATTTTTTATTTTGTGGCTGGACCGATTTCGCTAATTCTTTTTTTATTGTTTTTGCAATTGGCAAGAGGAGGTTCTCATGTAAGAAAAAAAATAAGGAAATTGCGAGAAAAAATAGAAAATTTAATAATACTTAGCCACCATACCAACTTTTTTTAATTTGAATTCAATAATCATAGGACAGAATAACGTCTGTCGGGTCAGCTAGTTATATATAAATTTTAAAATAAAATTTGTACACCCTAAAGGGTAAATATGGCGATCTAAATATTTTTTTAGAACCTTTTTTGTTCCCATATTTGTGCAAATATTTTTTTTTTATTTTTTTTTATTTTTTTTCTGTTTTGTCCTTAAAGGTATCGTGAGTGTCTTTATTCATTGTAATATAAACACGGTTCTACTCACTCGGTTTTTCGGGATCGCCCGACTAGTTTCGGACCATTCCGTGGTCCTTATTCATGAGCTACCGCCGTTTTTTTCTGTTCTTTTCTTTTCTTTTCTTTTCTTTTTTCTGTCTTTTCTTTTCTTTTCTTTTATTTTCTTTGCTTTTCTTTTCTGTTCTTTTCTTTAAATAAAAAAACGTATCAACTTGAGAACCTCCTACGTTTCTCGTCGATATGAACTGGTGGTGATATAAATATCGAACTTTTAATCCTCGGCTGTTTCAAAATAATTCTTCGAAAAATATTTGATAATATTATAATATCTTAAAGGAAAATGGCAAAAGTATTATCTTACAAAATCTTTTCAAATACTTAAGCGCACCTGGATTCTATCCAAGAGATTCTCTTTAAGATTTAAGAACACGATTCTCTTGAATGCCTCCAAAATACGTCGGCATTTCCAACATATCTACCGTTAAGAATGCTATTCGAATCAGTTTCGAATTGAGATTAAATTTCATGACAATTGCAATGCGAAAATGAGAAAGGTTTCGCTGTTTAAAGCGTTACGAATTATTTCAAGAACTACAAATCTAATTTTAAAAATATTTATTGAATTACTGAGCCGTAAAATAAGTTTTAATTTGTAATAAAATAATATATCGAAATTAAGTTATAATAAAAAAAATCTAAACAGCGACTCTAGTTTTATGAACTTTGCTAACTTTCAGGCAACGTTACAACTATTCATTTGATGGTTTTGCTAATGAAAAGCTGCAGGCTCCTATTACGCAAAGTTTTCAACAGTTGTTCCTCTGAAAAGATGTTTGTTAACGCAATTGCGATGAACATAAGCACTATTCTTAGAATAATAACGTACGAGACGTTGGGTCCATGGTCGGCCGATATGAAAAAAATCTGCATGGATATGTCGACCAAACTTGTCCTCGCTTCGGATGACCAGAGGGCTGGCAGTCACTTTGCTCAAAAAATCAGTCTTTTCAACGAAGGAATGCAGCCAGCGTTCTGGGCACCATGCCGCAATCAGGTCTTTTGGATCGCATATACATTTTGTTTAATTTGTATATTATCTTTTTCTTTCTAAGTAGTTTAATTGTAATTTATGTTGAAAGAGAAAAAAAGACTTAGGTATGAATAAAATAAAAAAGACTACGACGTAACTATTAATAATCTGAACGCCAACCGATTATAGCAATGTAAAAGAATTCCATTCAATTTACATAGCTTGCACTTGAGCCAAATGGCTTAATTAGAACTGAGCCCTCTAAACAATTGATAGCGTCAGTGGCAACTTGCCAATGGACATTGTTCTCATAACTACTCATGGAGTTAATAACTAATTTGTGTCATGTTTCTATTAAGCTATGAATTATAACATGATATTAATATAACCTCTTAATAACCTTTTTTTTATTTGAATTGAGTAGCAGACGAGCACGCAGGCCACGTGGTGTTAAGTGGTCGCTGCAGCACATGGAAATCTACATACAACCTCATGCAAGCATAGTAAGTCTTGTCTGAGGTTGTATGCTGTTGCGCTGCTACTCCGGAGGCTGGTGGTCGCCTCGTGTAAGTGTGACCGGCAACTGCACCTTTCCACCGAAACACAATAGAATTGGTTCACGGCAGAAGTGGGTGCAGCGGTGATACTTCCCCGGGCGAACCATAATAGTTATACCACCTACAAAACTACGTTTTTAAATATTACTCAACATACGATAGAACAGCACATAATAAATGTCTTAGTAATGCGGAACTGGCTTTCAAAGGGAAAAATAAAATTTGTGAAGTCACAAAATTGTATAGTGAACTTACTATTATTGAATTAAAAATCATGAATTAACAATTATTCTGTTTGACGACCTGTGTGGCGTAATGGTTACCATACCGGACTGCCGATCGGAGGGTCGCGGGTTCGATTCCCAGCGAAACAGAGATTTGAATGATGAGTTTCAATTTCTGTTCTTGGTCTGAGTATTTGTGTTTCTGTCTTTGTGTGTGTCCATGGTACCCACGACACAGGGTATATCTACCCTACTATGGGGCTATGAGAGTGAAACGTTATTTATTTATTTTATTTATTATTCTGCTTGAGTATATCTTTAGTATGCAGATTTTTTGTGCATAGTATGCAAGACCCAGTTCAATTAAAATAATGATAATACAAATTGACATCATAAATACAATGTATGTTACATTTACAGTATACATTTGAGACTTGCAATAGTTAGATACTTCTAGTTCCAATATAACACTGATCCGAAACAGATACAAGGACTCAAAGGAGTACTCTTTAAGTCCTCGTTCCGAGGAATTGAATTGAGAGCTCCTGTTTTAGCGTTTTAAGTAACGTTGCTCATGCGAATTTTCTGTTTGGAACTTAAGAATTCTGTTTAGGAATATCGTTGGAATTGCGTTATGGTTTGTGTTTTTATTTACTTTAGAAGCTTTTGAAAATGTTTAACGTACGGCGCAATGTTCACCATGTCGAATTGTTTTAATGTCGTGGGTCCGATTTCTAGTAGGAATTGAGTTAATGGAAATATTTGTGGTAGAACTTGCATAGTTCCACCGTAGAAGACCCACCACGGCACCTCGTTCTGCCTTGAAGCAATGTGTTGTAATTTCGGAGTCCTCCGGTAACGTGAATGATGATTGATGATTTGATGATGACGTGATAATTTGACGGGTACAAATAATCTACATAGGTTGCAGTACCATGGGCTGATACAGCCCGAGCCTTTCCATTTAAATATAAAAAACGTAATTGACACGGTTGCCGGCCATTTACATGATCATAGTCTCTAAAGAAGGCAAAACTCATGCTTGAGATTGTCTGTAGTTGTTCATGGGCTGCAGCGACTATTTAACATTTAGTAGACTATGCTTAGTCCCTGTAGCTTCGGGATTAAGAATAGAGCTACGGTATCCTCTGCCATATCGTAAGAGGCGACTAAAGGGGACTTCCGAGTTTGTGGACGGGGAGAGTGGGAGCTCGATCCGTCCAGCCAGCAGCCCCGGGAAGGACGGCGGTGTGTGCCTCATGCCGCCGTAAACATCGGAAAGTGCAGGAGTGCACATCTACTCTCCGAAGATGGGCCCATTCTGGGCTCCGCGCGTGGAGGACACCGGTGCGTTCCATCGGAGATCCCGGAGTCCTCCCAAAGCGCAGAGGCACCGAGGGGGTTTTAGTGCGGTCAAATCCCACATAACCCGGTATCCTCTCCCAAGGTACCAGGTACCTTTTGAAGGTTTCCCCCGACACAAAAAAAGACTGCATGCTTCTCTGTTACTTCATTAAATAATTAAAATAAAATTAAAATAATAGAAACAGTAGTGTATCTGTGAAATCCTACAGCGTTTTTTTACTCTTTTTAATGTCCCACTGCCAGGCAAACGTTACTTATAAGTCGAACGATAAAATTTCTACCTTACAATGTAAATTTCTCCATGCGAACAAGCAGATAGCAGCTTTTAAACGTAAGCTTGGTTTCTGTAGAACAAATACATAATTTGTAGTGCGGACAGAAGCTCTTGCAAAATTCATAATCTACTTCAACATCCAGGGTACAAGTACTTAGCTGAAATGTAAGGGAGATTCTAGTATTTTACGTTACGAGTATGAAAACTAATTAATTACACGAATTTAGCAGTAGAAGCAATAAACAAATATCAGGTGGACTGTTGATCTAAAGAATAAAGTAGCGGTAATCCGTTGTAATCAGAGAGCGCAGAATAGGACGGACTAGCGAATTTTTGGGGAGGCTTCTAAAGGCTTGATGGATATATGGATGAAGCAAAGGTTTTTTTTATTTATTTATTTGAATGGAGTAGCAGACGAGCATGCAGGCCACGTGGTGTTAAGTGGTCGCTGCATGCCATGGAAATCTACATACAACCTCAAACACGCATAAGTAAGTCTTGTCTGAGGTCGTATGCAGTTGCGCTGCTACTCCGGAGGCTGGTGGTCGCCTCATGTAAGTGTAGCCGGCAACTGCACCAAAACAATACAAAACTGCACCAAACAATAAAAACAATAAAATTGATTCACGGCAGAAGTGGGTGCAGCGTTGGTACTTTCCCGGAGGAACCATAATAGTTCTACCACCTACAAAAAGTCACTGAAGTCCTTATACTGCTTGATGGCAAGCTTCCATATCACTTTAGTAATATAGAAATAAGCAGCTTATGTCTTTCTCCAACCCCCAAACTATATTATATACAAAAATGCCAATTCATAGCACCGTTGCGACGACGTGAAGGAAGCACAGACAAACATACTTTTAGATTATAATTCTAGTATGGATAAGGACCAGTAGGTTTTCTTGTCACATTAAATAAATTAGTAAATAACTTTAGACTATGTAGCATAAGTACGTCACTACGTTTTTCACTATTCGTGTCCAGGAGCTTAGGGAGGTAAGCTCGGTTCTTGCAGAACATTGCCGCTTTGTCTCAAGCTAAAGACGCAATCTATTCTGCGGGTAGAGCTCTTGCATAATTCACACCTAGTCCGTGAACGAAATAGTGTCTATTAATAGGAATAGAACTAGGTGCTAAAAACTTCATTTTTATACAGAATCACAATAATTGCTGATGGTTGAAACATCTATTGCGGTATTTTCCTCCTTTTTTTTGCTATGCAATGGGTAATGTATGACTTGTACCGCACCCAAAACCACCTCAGTGGCCTGCCTCAGCTCTTGGAGAGGACTGCGAGATCACGGTTCTTACTCAGAAACAAAAAAAAAACAAAAAACTGGGAGAGGTTTTGTTATTATTATTTATTACTAGTCTTCCGCCAGCAGCTTCGCCCGCATGAACCCGTTTTAAAAGTTCCCGTAGGATAAAAACCATCCTATGTTTCCCAAGGTCCACACTATCTGTGTTTCAAATTTCATTCAAATCGGTTCAGTAGCATAAGCGGGAAAGCGTAGCAGACAGACAGACAGACATACAGAGTTACTTTCGATTTTATAATATTAGTATGGATTACACCGGATCTTGGGCAGCCCCACACCGGGTCAGGTCACTCAGGTCACCACCTGAACGAAGATGACGACCACCATCACAAAGAAGAAGACCACGATGGGGACCACCAGGTCCTCCACCCAAAGACTGGGACCGGGAGAAGGCCCGAAACGTGCGCATCGGGTCGTCAGGACGCAGTTTAATTCCGGAAGAAAAATCGAAGCGATCTCTACCCAGCGACAAGGAAGAAATATTTCGACGACTCAAGCGAAGATATTGGATGTACCGAACTTCCGCTACTCATCAAGAGATGGCGCCACGGGTATTTCTGAATCACGCTTTCGAAGTTTTCGGAATATCCTACCATATATACAAGCTCCGAATTGAGTCCGTTGGAGCGCGGCCGCTCCCCGGGCCTGACCACATCGCCCGGCGGGAGATCTCCCTTTGCCAAATTGGACTATAGTGATTGTGCTTAGTGATTTGTATTCTGTAAAGTGGATTCTTTTGTGAAACAAAACAATAAACGCCTTCTTCATTACAAACGTCATTTTCATTACCCACAGCGCGTGACATTATAATGTATTACAACTATAAAGAGTATCACAAGGCCGAGTAAATATTATATAAGTATACCAATCCAATCATCAAGTTACTTCTAAAACAGTTGTTGATTTTAGCTTGTTTTTTTCTCTCTCTACAGAACGAAGTAACAGACCACTCCACCGTGCAAGCCATGTGGAGTTTAGTCATCGTTGTAATCCATGGAGATTGCTTTACTCTTTATTGTACATGTACACCATTACAGGAAAACTGCTTTTATACATTAATAATTATGTGGTACAATTGGCGGTCTTGTAGCGACCTTCCGCTACTCATCAAGAGATGGCGCCACGGGTATTCCTGAATCACGATATTGAAGTTTACTGAATATCGGACCATATATACAAGCTCCGAATTGAGTCAGTAAGAGCGCGGCCGCTCCCCGGGCATGACCACCTCGCCCGGCGGGAGAATCTCCCTCTGCCAAAGTCTTGTCGCTAAGCAACGATCTCTTCTAGACAACCATAAAGATAAGGAGTTAAGATTGGAAATAATAGTAAAGAGGTAGGGTGTACATAATGTTAAAAGATATTGTGAACAAATAGTGTATACAATAGTGATAGATGATAATAATAATAGCAGATAACGGACAGGACCAAAATCAAGTCAAAGATTGGAGGTAATGTGCCTTGATTTTTAAGAGTAGGGAGAACTACTTTGCTTTACTTATTTTATTTGGAAAAATATAGTACCTACGTACTGTGCATATTATTTTCTATGTATTACCTATACGAAGCAAAAAAAAAATACCTACGAAACTAAATATACCATCGAAAATTCATTATTTTTTCTTTCTTCGCGTCAAATACTCAAGTTTAATATCAAGAAGTTGAATCTTATAATGTAACGATAATAAAGGAATAAAGTTGAATGGATTAGGTATATTTCGTAAACTGAACACGTAGCGCCTTATTAAATTTATTAGCAAAAACACTTTATTACGTAAATGGGATAGATGACTCAATACTCAATACTCAATACTCAATACTCAATTATTTATTGCGTTCATGGTACATATGGTGTTACATTAAATATTATATACAGTTCATACATGAACCCTATTAGGGTATTGCAATAATGTAGTGAGAGCGGACCGACCTGTTCTACAATACCGTTCTATAATACTTTAATTCATAAAATATTCATTTATATTGTAAAAACAATTTTGTATTAGATATTGACGTAATTTTTTTAAGAAAGTCACTTCATTATTTAGTAATCGGATCTCATTTGGCAATTTATTGAAAATTTTTATACACATCGCGTATGGTCCAGAGCTGTACATTTTGAGTTTTGAGGCAGGCTTTACTAATAAATGTTTTTGTCGACTTTGGTATCGTCGCGGTTCGTCATCACGTAGTGTAAAGAAATTTGGGTATTTTTTAATAAACTTACAGGTCTCCAATATATATATAGATGTTAATGTCAAAATATTATTTTTAATAAAATATGGTCTACAAGTTTCCTGTTCTTTTAAATTTTCAAGTATACGGATACATTTTTTTTGTAGTATGAACAAATGGTGTATATCTACGCTATTGCCCCATAATAGAATTCCGTATGTTAGCCATGAATAAGCGTAGGCATAATAGGCAGATAACGCAGTCTTAAGGTCCGTGACTTTTCTAAGCTCTTTCAGGGCATATGTGAAGCTCGATATCTTATTTCTGACCTTTTGCACATGACTTTTCCATTTTATATTGGAGTCTATTTCTATTCCCAGCAATATATGATGACTACAGAATTTAGTACATACTTATATGTAATCTCTGGATTACAAACTAGTGTGTTAAATTACATTATACATATTATATATTTATTAGAATTGGTGTAATAAGTGTTGTAAAATTATATTATTATTTATTAGTATTACACAAATACATATCGGTACGGTACCTCAGATATTAATCAAAACGATAGTTTAAGCTTTACAGAACAGGATATGAAATCTAAACACAAGACACAGATGCGCTTTCAACAATACTTTGAATCCTTCTGCTGTGACTCGATTCGATGGGATGTGAGTTGCCATGCATATGCGATGTCTCAGTGTTACTTATTTATAGGCTTTTCTTTGTTTCTTCTTTTATTTTCAGTTATAAGTATATTTTGTTGAATTAAATTATAACTATAATTACTAAATTAAATCCTACGTAATTATATTTGGGGCGCGGGCGCCCGACATTCTCGTAATAACATACTTAAAAACATTAACAAGAGAAAAAAACTATGTGCAACTAGAATTAATTAATAATTAACAGGTTACTTAAGTAGTAGGTGGTAGAACTATTATGGTTCGCCCGGGGAAGTACCACCGCTGCACCCACTTCTGCCGTGAACCAATTCTATCGTGTTTCGGTGGAAAGGTGCAGTTGCCGGCCACACTTACATGAGGCGACCACCAGCCTCCGGAGTAGCAGAGCAACTGCATACGACCTCAGACAAGACTTACCTATGCTTGCTTGAGGTTGTATGTAGACGTCTATGGGCTGCAGCGACCACTTAACACTACGTGGCCTGCTTGCTCGTCTGCTACTGAATTCAAATAAAAAAAAAACAATATTTGTAATCGTTCTAAATCCGAAAGATCTTTACAATGGACTGAGATTTGGCACGCGTCTAGAAAACTTGCAATATTCGTCGAACTAAAAAACAAACGCGATCTGAATTTCAACAAATGTAGCATCTGTGGTGTGGTTTACGTTTCTCCGAAGTAATGCGAAAGATAGAATGCGAAACTAGATTTTTATTTCCATTTTTAACAAAGAATAATGGGGAATAAGTAGTGCCCTTGTACAAAAATTACTTGTTAGTTCTGCTTGTGACCGTTTGTGTGCATAAATTAAATAAATAAAAAAACTAAATCTTTGACGACCCGTGTGGCGCAATGGCTACCAATGGGTTCGATTCCTGGCGAAGAAGAAAGTTCTCGGTCTGGGTGTTTGTGTTTCTGTCTTTGCGTGTGTCCATGGTACCCACGACACAGGGTATATCTACCCTACTGTGGGGTTATGAGTGTGAAAAGTTATTTATTTCAACCGTTATGTACATACCTAAGCATGATTTGAAAAATAAATTATTTATAACACGTGAGCGCTCGTGATATATTAACATACTAGCTGACCACGCGAACTCCGTATCGCGTTTAAATATTAAATAATAATAATAATGGATAGCATATAAACCTTCTCCGTGAAAAAATACATGTACATACCAATTTTCATAATAATCGGTCGAATAGTTTCTGAGTTTTGCGATGTCATATATACAAACATTACTTAACACCCCCGCAACCCCCCCTTCCGGGTGGAATTTCGTAAAATCCATTCTTAGCTGACCTCTACTCGGCGAAAGGAATATTCCTACCAAATTTGAAGTCGGTAGGTCTTATAGTTCCAGAGATATCGTGATGAGTCAATATATGGGTGGAAATACCCCCCCTTCCGGGTGGAATTTCGTAAAATCCGTTCTTAGCTGACCTCTACTCGGCGAAAGGAATATTCCTACCAAATTTGAAGTCGGTAGGTCTTATAGTTCCAGAGATATCGTGATGAGTCAATATATGGGTGGAAATCTCTTATATATATAGAAGATTAAGGTGATCCCAGAACTCATAGGTTACGAGATGTCTGAATATTGTTTCTACGTTGGAATTTTTTGCATTTTAATTGGAATTTTAATTTATAATTAATTTAATTTTGTATGTATGGGTCAAATTTTGCAACTGTATTTCATATAAAATTAAATTAATTAAAATTCCAGTGGACTAGGTATGACATGGGGTTCTTCAAGAAAGCTGTTAAAAAGTTCTCTTCCAAAGACTTTGCGAGTAACCGTCGTAGAGTCAATAACCCTGATGATGCTCTGTTTTGGGGCGAAACACGTGTTGGTGGTGGTACGTATGTTGGTGTATATTTTTTGTTGTTGCATGCGCATGTGTCCTATGTGGGAGGGAGGGAGGTGCTATTGCATGAAAAAAGTATACACCATGACCATCATACGTTCTGATTGCGGATTGTTGCAAAGTAGTTTTTACCTAACTTTATAACTGTATTTCTAACAGTTATTGTATACAGTATGAAATAAAATGATGCATGTTCCTACATTCGTCACTGTACATTCAATATGGAGGAAGAACAGTTGATCGCCTTACGTGTAAATGTACTAAGAACAATGAGACTTTCCTGAAACACTACATAGTCCTCTTTGCACGCTCCTTTTTACCACGGACGTGTAGGTTATGGGACAACCTTCCAGCTGAGGCATTTCCAGTGGACGATAACATTTGGTTCTTCAAGAAAGCTGAAAAAAAAAGCTCTCCTCTAAAGTCGGCAATGCTCGAGTGGCTCCCCTGGGTTTGCCCGTGTCCATAGGCGACGGTGATCGCTTAACACCATGCCGCCCGTCTGCCTTTTTGTTCGGTTTATATATGAGAAAATTGCATTGCAATTGCATTTGGTACTGCTGGACGTACTTAAGTCTCACTTCTTTCTGTTCTGTAGCTTCAGAATACAGAGGCTAATGATTGCCTTGCTAAGGTATTCGGTCTACTTCGTCGGTTCGCTGCTGACATCTTCATTTTACTCCCAACAGCAGCACCATGTAGCTCCTGAAATAAATAACGTTCACAGTAGGGTAGATATACCCTGTGTCGGGGGTACCATGGACACACACAGAGGCAGGAACACAAACACCCAGATAGAGAACAGAAATTTAAACTCACCATTTAAATTTCTACTTCGTCGGGAATCGAACCCGGGACCCATCGGTTGGCAATCCCGCATAGTAACCATTGCGCCACGCGGGTTGTCGATGTGTTTGTTTGTGCAATATGGTATATACCTATAAAATGTGTCTGCAATATGGTAAAAACAAAGAAATTGCGCTTTTTGTAACATTCTACTTCCAGCGCATATTATGCATTCACATGTTAGTCTGAGAGCGTATTTAAATTCGCGTAGCGATTCGAATAATAGATTTAGTTGTAACGCTTTGAATTTTCTCACAAATAGTTCGCACGTAGTAAGAATTGGAAAAAAAACCTCTTGAAACCTCGGTTTGTGCCAAGAACAAAAGATACAATTGGATAATTTACTGATATTGTGTGTGTTGTTTTTATCATTCAAATATTAATAGTAAAAATACTCTTCTAACAATTGCAAAAGTTAAAATCAAATATGTCAAAAAGACCTCATGAAGAATGTTAGGCAACATCAAGCTGAAAAGTTTGAAACCTCTTAACATAGCGAAATGGAGTAATAAGTTTTGAATCCCAGTGCTGGACTTAAGCTCTTTCCATAATTGGGACGTCTTCCGATACGACAACTCCATCAGGTTGCTTCAATTCGATTATAAATCGATGGAGACACGAGTCAGAGGCCAATTTGCTGTAAGATTTTCCAAACGAATAAGGGAATAAGGCCTCTGATATAATTTTAGGGCAGTAACACAATATATCTATAATAATCGGGACGATATATAGATAACAATGGTTTGACGCAAAACGTACATGATTTTTAGTCCTACACCCCCCTGTAGTATATTTTGTTATCCGGTCACCCCATCCTACTGTTATCCGCGTTCGTCATTGCTTAGATGCGTAGGTCATAAAAGCGCAAAAACTGAGCAAATGCACCCGTGCACCTCCTGACAGCGCCTGAAACGTTTGAGTTTAGTTAAAAATAGCGAACAGAAGTGTGCATGGCCCGGCGGTTAGCGTAGAACGCAAACGATCTATGCAACTAAGCAAAACGGGCGCGGTCGGGTGTGAGATGGGTGACCGCTAGTGGCAAAAAATTTCATGCGCGTTTCCGTGCTTCGGAGGGCACGTTAAGCCGTCGGTCCCGGTTGTTGTCGAAGGATAACAGTCGTTAAACCTTGTCGGAGGCCTTATGGGCGGTTTGAAAACATCCGACAGCGGGTTGGCCACTAACCCGCATCTCCACCAATCCGCATTGGAGCAGCATGGTGGAGTAAGCTCCAGGCCTCCCCAATATTGGGGAGAGACCCGTGCTCAGTAGTGGGACGCAAAAAGGGTTGCAGCTAGCCAGCGAACAGAGGCCTTAGTGTAAGTCTGCACACGCGAAAACGTTACTATCGCGTTTGCGTTAAGAATCTATCTGTCCAATTTTAACTCGAACGCAGTAGTAAAGTTTCCGCGTTTACAAACTTACACTAAGGGCTCAGTTTTTAAAGAAACTCAATAGTGAACGAGTGAATAAAATACGATTGATATACTAAAAACCCTTTATAAACGTTAGTCTGGCGTCGACTTACTCATTAAAGCCTTTTTATATACTTTAAATCTCTGTAGCCGTTAAATATATCATTTTTATCTTCCCCGTCGTTTGAAGTCCCTGTGAAAGAGTTTTTAAAAGCGTTTAATTTGAAAATTTCATACATTTATGTGCCATTATCATTTAGGTGGATTGTAAGTTATTAGGGTCATAAAGTACTTCCTCCTTTCCTTATGAAAAAACGTCAATATTTTTATCAGAACGCTTAAAGAATAAAAACTAAAGAAGCTACAACGTTCCATATCGTTACCATCTACTCTATTTACATGTTAACTTCTAGATGACGAGGTAGCAATACCGACCCAAAATCTAATAATTAATCCACAATAATAATTGTTAGTTGTATACCTATTGCAATTCTTAGGAACGCGCCGACTTTACATTGTAATATTTCACTTGAGAACTAAGCGAAAACTTGATAGAGACATTAACTTTCTTAGTTGCATTTTATTTTCATTTCCATGCCAAATTGTTTTAAATACAATCAATGGAATTTTGTCTTAGAGCATCAAGGTATGCCAGGTATGAAACCCGTCAGAGGAGTGGCCTTTACGGGCGAACCCCTCGTCCCAACTTCAATGCACAATGTGCCTTCTAGTTATACAACTAATGTGTGTGTGTGTGTCGGTGTCAGTGTTGTCGGTGCATAGAAAATGACGTTGTTAATTGAAATTGACATATTTAGAAATGTATGTATCTGTAGCGATGAAAGAATATTTGTGAATGTGTGACAAAATTAAAATGTGTGCGTTCTTCCCCCGCACCAGATTTGGCACAAAAATTATGTATCGAAGCGAGGTGCTATGCCGTCTCTATTGAAGGGTGAGTCAGTAACTTTGATGCTCTAAGAATTTTGTACAATGTAGTTTAATTATAGTGCCCTAGAGTTGTTATGACAAAACCATCTAAGTAGGATTGGCCGTTGGCCCGTTTTGACTATAACATACAAATTACTATATCGATAATAACTTTTTTCATCACCAACAACTGTTAAGCACTGTTAACCTCTCAAAATGAGAAGGACTAAAATTATAGGCCTGACGATGATAACCAAGTGCATATTAGTTTAGAATAATGCCCAATTTTTGACTTGATAACGTCTTTAAAATCGTTTTAGTCGGGTGACATGTTCAGAAACTTGTGTCACACCAAAACCTCACGAGCGCGATCGCAGGTATAACGAGAGAGAGACGGACCGATCTCCCGTCTCATCTCGAGCGCTGCCAGTCATTCCGTGAAACTTGTCACGCGGAATCCTCACGAGCGGAGGCTGGCATAGCGTTCGAGTGAGTGGACCGATCTTCCGTCTCTCTCACTCTAGCGGCATAAAAACGAATGGAGATTTTCTCGTGCGGACGTTATCACGTAAACATCTCGATCGTAAACCTACTTTACAAACAATTTGCCGTTTTTTATACAAAAAAACGTCTTTGCATTTGTTTAGTACGCAATCTAATCAGTATGTAAGTGACCAGATCTGGATATTTTTTCTTTGAGTCTCCTGGTTGTAACATTTGTATGTTATAAAACAGACGTAAAAATTGCAAATCAGCACGGACTCTTTTTATGTTAGAAAAAGTACACTCACAGTATAAAAATCCAGGATTACGGTTTATACTACTAAATGTATGAAACCATATTCGTTTGATGTGCCAAATTGCTGTTGAAGTTTTAAATTCGAAGTTTATCGGTACTACGTGAAGTGTAAAAATTAGCTTTTGGTTAGCCTAGAAACTTAAATTTCCCCAATTTTTAAGGGAATGTGTGTCTAAACACGTGTCTCAACATGAAAATTCATTTGTAAGAGTAGTGACAGCGCCTCACCTCTCGGCGGTAAGAGCGAGTCAGTAAGACCCTACCTAAAAGCCCGCCTGTTATACTTAAAACTTATAAAACACGAACGCAATACGAATATAACTAAGAATCTATTACAACACTTCACTTTCGCTCAATAATAAATAAATAAATAAATATCTTTGGACAATTCAGACAACACCATCTGATTCCAAACTAAGCGGAGATTGTACTATGGTAATCAGAAAGCTGATAAACATTACTTATATAATTCTAAATATATACTTAAATAGATAAATTAACACCCAGACACAGAACAAATGGTCATGTTCATGACACAATTATTTGTCCTGGGTGGGAATCGAACCCACAACCTCACGCTTCGCAGTCGGCTCATCACGTACTATGCCACGGATGCTGTCGAAACAATAAACCTTCAGTGTGAGCTTTTCAGTTTCCAACAGCGCACCGTGTAACGAGAAACGCTGAGAGCTTCTTTTGAGCGAACAACATTTCAATCACTTGATACAGTTTCCATAGAGATACTGGTCGATTTGTTAGTATAATAGATTTTTTAAACGTTTTTTGTACCGTATTTTTTGCAAACAAACCTTTCGTTTGTTTACAAAAAATGCAGTTCTATCAATTTATACTTAAAATTCCTCTTAATCACATGAAATAAATATGATCAGCATAAGTACTAGGTCTAACTGATTTTTAAATGCCGGATGGAAGGACATTACCCGTCCAATATACTGGTCCGTTATTAGAAGATTTGGCTGCGAAGTATTGGCTGCGAAATGCATTGAGAGCTTCTTTTGTACAAACGTTTTGAGCACTTTTTGAGGTACAGGTATGAAAATAGGTATATAAGTTCTCAATTGCATTAAAAATGACCTGTGTAGGTAAAATAGACCAACTAACTTATCTGTTAAAAAAAATGATACATCGCAGATCATTTTAAATAAAAATTATCAGCGCTGGCAAAGATAAAGAAAGAAGAAGTAGACTACGGGAGTATATCGCGGGGAACATAATTATTATTATAGTATAACGAATATTATAATAATAATATCGAATTTTAATGTTGATTATTCAAAAGCTATGTTTCTCAAATTATTTAATACTATTAATTTAACGACCTAAAAGGCCCATTAGTTATAGTACATACACACAATACAAACATTCCATAAGCTTTCTCTAACAGAACAGAATAATCAGTCTATTCTACAAGAAAATCGTAGAGCTTCCTTTGAGGGAACAGTTAAAGTACTTTTAACAGTTTCCATCAAGATCTTATTCAAGTTTGGGATCCTTTTATAGTTAGATCCGATTGTGTTTTATTGTAACTCAATCAAAAACACCGAACTACCTAGTTCGAAACTAGTCCAGCTCTTCCGAAATTAAACGTGATTAAAGTTTTATGAGTTGTATAATTGATTTTTAATACGTTATAATTTTTTTACTAAACTAAAACATTGAAAAAGTAGATTTTTTATGACTTGTCAGTCCCTGTAACTTCGGGATTAAGAATAGAGCTACGGTATCCTCTACCTGATCGTAAGAGGCGACTAAAAGGGGCTTCCGTGGTTGTGGACGGTGTGAGTGGGAGCTTGATCCGCCGAGCCAGCAGCCCCGGAAAGGACGGCAGTGTGTGCGTGGCCGCATGCCGCCGTAAGCATAGGAAGGTGCAGGAGAGTATATCAGCTCTCCCGAAGATGTGCCCGTTCTGGGCGCTGCGCGTGGAGGTCACCGGTGCGTTCCACTGGAGATCCCACAGTTCTCCCCAAGCGCAGAGGCAGGCCACCGAGGGGGTTTTAGTGCGGTCAAATCCCACAGAACCTGGTATCCTCTACCAAGGTGCCGGATACCTTTTGAAGGTAGATAGGTAAAAAGGTATATTGATGACTCCCTTGGCGATTCTAGACTGAGATTGACTAGGATTTAACTCCCGGCTAGAAAAGTACCTGGTCTACCTATTTCAATGAAGACCTGAAGAGTGTTCTCGGCTTAGATGTTTGTATCAGTTTATACGATATATGTTTTATTATTATTATTATTATTAATATTTCCCCTGATGTAATAATTGAAGATCCTTGAATTATATTATCATTTGTTATTTTTTTCCATATTCCGTAAAAAATTTTCCACAGGTCCGCGCGTGTGAAGCTGCTGGGGTGGAAGGCTAGTAATAATATGTATCTTTACCGAAATAATATTATAATTCTATTTCTATTTTATTATAGTATTTCTAAAGAGCATTAAGTATCTTAAAAATCATGTACGAAATGGCAAATGAAACACAGTTACAGGCACAACAGTACCCGCGTATATTGTATGGAAAAAAATATTTCCCAAGTCGGCATGAGTAATCGTTTCGTTTTTCTAGATCATTATGAAACTTTTATAAATAATTAGCGTTAAAACATCTTGAACTCCATATTTATGGGACATCATAATAAACACACATAAAAAAACAAATGAAATTCTATTTCTATTTTATTATAGTATTTCTAAAGAGCATTAAGTATCTTAAAAATCATGTACGAAATGGCAAATGAAATACACGGTTACAGGCACAACAGTACCCGCGTGTACGGAAAAAAATATTTCGCAAGTCGGCATGGGTAATCGTTTCGTTTTTCAAGATCATTATGAAACTTTTATAAATAATTAGAGTTAAAATATCTCCAACTCGATATTTAAGGGACACAATAATAAACACACATAAAAACCAACTGAAATTTAACATGAAATAGGATGCCGATAATCTCTAACGATTCCGAAATGTAATTCCTTTCTAAATTCTACGAAATTCTATTTGAAAACTTGGAAGCGTTGGAGCCTTCTGGGAGACTTTCAACAGATACTTTTCAATTACTCGTCGCTACCTCCGCAGCTCCGCTGGCGAAACCGTTTAGAGGCACTCCCTTGCGATTAGATATTTTAACTTTCTACAGAACAAATCAGATGCTAAACTATGACGATTTTTCATCTTGTAAAGTATTAAATATTCTTGTTTTTGGTATCTTTATCTATAATGTAATAATTTTATCTCTTTCTGTACTATATATAAAAATGAGGTGCTGTTCGTTAGTCACGCTAAAACTCAAGAACGGCTGAACCGATGTGGCTAATTTTGGTCTTGAATTATTAGTAGAATTCCAAGGAAGGTTTAAACGGTGAGAAAATATGAAAAATTGCAGAATTAATAGTAAAACAACTTATTTTATTTTACTATATAAACTGTTTAACTGTCAAACATTGGTTCTTCGAGCCATCGTCATTTCAACAAATCAACAGTCACTATTTGTTTTATATTTTTTGACGTGATAACGTCTTTAAAATCGTTTTAGTCGGGTGACATGTTCAGAAACTTGTGTCACACCAAAACCTCACGAGCGCGATCGCAGGTATAACGAGAGAGAGACGGACCGATCTCCCGTCTCATCTCGAGCGCTGCCAGTCATTCCGTGAAACTTGTCACGCGGAATCCTCACGAGCGGAGGCTGGCATAGCGTTCGAGTGAGTGGACCGATCTTCCGTCTCTCTCACTCTAGTGGCATACAAACGAATGGAGATTTTCTCGTGCGGACGTTATCACGTAAACATCTCGATCGTAAACCTACTTTACAAACAATTTGCCGTTTTTTATTTGACAGTAACAAAAACACTCTTTAAGATGAAGAAAGAAACTAATCCTGTTTCAATACTTTTAAAGCAGGACAACGTCGGCGGGGTCCACTAGTCTTTGATAAATAATCGGAGATTAAGAATATAACTTGAAGCTTCTCTGTATATAATGTACCACTAAGGTTAAAATATATATTTCATTTAGTAACTTAATATCCCTACTAAATAACGGGACCGTAAAAGAAGCCTTGATTTCATTTTTATTTATTTGAATGACTAAATAGTAGAATAAATCTATTATTTTTAAAAGTCCCGAAGCAAAAAAGTTAAAAACAAATAAGTAAAACGAATACTGTGTTGAAGTTTCAAGTTTTTATATTAAGTGTTTTTTCCCTATTTATTAAATAAATTTAGTTATATTATTTTATATAATAATATTTTTAATGTTAATATATTTTTAGAATACATTCAATTTTATTTATATATTGAAAAAAAATAAAATAAAAAAAAACATAAATTATTTTAGTTTAAACCATGTCTAAGTAGGTATCAATTAATATTTTGATACATAAATGTGTAGGATTATGGTAGGTGGTAGAACTATTATGGTTCGCCCGGGGAAGTAACACCGCTGCACCCACTTCTGCCGTGAACCAATTCTATTGTGTTTCGGTGGAAAGGTGCAGTTGCCGGCCACACTTACATGAGGCGACCACCAGCCTCTGGAGTAGCAGCGCAACTGCATACGACCTCAGACAAGAATTACCTATGCTTGTTTTAGGTTTAGGTTGTATGTAGATGTCCATGGGCTGCAGCCACTTAAAACCACGTGGCCTGCATGCTCGTCTGCTACTCCATTCAAATAAAATAAGGACCGCTAAGTGAATTATGAAGTCGGAAGTTACCAGTACTTCAGAGGCTTTGAAGCAGCGTGGCCTCATTAATGCAATACTAAAATAATAATATTATTTATTAATTAAATAATTTCCATTTCGATTCACGGCTAGTAGAACAGGAGTGCGATGAAAAGGTACCCCACAATATCGCCTTGTGATTAATAGTCATTTATAACTGCGTAATTTAATAAGGGCGGGAATTCCTGGGTTATAAGGATAATTTGGGTATGGATACTAACCAACGTTCTCAGATGAAATAAAAAGTATAGATAGAACGCTTCGAACAACGAAGTGTGACCGGTTTAAACTGCACCTAGCCGTGTACCTGGACACACACATGACACGCAAACACGTACAACGAAACTGCATCTAGTTTTGCCAATAGAATACCGCGGCGCATCGAGCAAAACGTTATCAAAAAAATTCACAAGAAATAATGTGTTGTGAAAAAGTGTAATGAATACATATAATTTATAAATAATAATAACAATAATAGGGTAATTTGAGTTATGATCGCAACATGTGTGCGTAGGTTGGTCACGTACTATGTTAACAAAACTGGCCTCACATTGTTGTTCACAGAGTTCCATCTATACTTTTTTTATTTGATCTGAGCTAACGTTATACTTTTCTGTACCTTGCTTGTACAACGAAGGTGATCTACACAGCTTATATTATCGTCCACGATCGGGTCTGAGATGGGAAAATTGCCACTACAGTCAGTGGCAATTTTATATATGCGTTTCAGTACTTTAGAAGGCACCTTAGGCTGTTGTTCTCGTTTGCTACCAATGGAAAGCAATCGTAAAATTTTCTTATAGCTCTTAAGAACGATTTCAAAACATCCGACAACGGGCTATCAACTAACCGCGTCTCCACAAACCTGAATTTGAGAAGCATAGAGTAAAAGGCACTAATTTTTCTTCAAGTATTTTAGAGACCTGTGCCCAGTGGTGAGACGCAAAAAGGTTAGTAAGGATTCATACTATATGCATAATAAAAGGACTATATAAATCGGCATTAGAGCAGCGTGCCTTATAAATGAGACATAATAATATTTTGATTATTATAATAGCTGTATAAATAAACTATCACCTTCCTTTACAATGTTTCGATGTCGGATGTTTTCAAACCGCCCATAAGGCCTCCGACTAGGTATAAAGACTTTTATCTATCGACAACAACGGGGATCGACGGCTTAACGTGCCCTCCGAAGCACGGAAACGCGCGTGTAATTTTTTTGGCATTAGAGTTCACCCATCTCACACCCCACCGCGGCCGTTTGGCTTAGTAGCATACATCGTTTGCGTTCTACGCTAACCACAAACGCTTTACAATGTTACTAGAACATTAGTGCGATGAAAACATTCCCCAGAACATCGCCCTGTGATTAATAGACTGCCGTCGTGGAGACATTTATCACAAACGTAATTTTATGAGGGCGGGAAGTCCTTGGTTATAAGGATAAACTATATATAAGGAAATTAAGGATCGTTATGTTTTTTGAAGCGCACACGGCCTTGACTAGCGAAACGGGCGCGCTCAAGGTTGAGATAGGTCTCCGTTATTGGCAAATTTTATGGTTTTTTTGGGGCGCGCCTAGCCCATTAGCTCCCTTAGAGTAACGATCTACGTAGCTAAGTGAAACATTCGTGGTCGTTTGTAAGATGTGTGATAGCTAGTGGCAAATTTGATGCACGTTTCTGTATTTCGGTACAGGTTGTCAACAATAGAAAGTAACCATTAAACCTTGTCAGAGGTCTAATGGAGACCTATCTCAACCTTGACCGCGCCCGTTTCGCTAGTCAAGGCCGTGTGCTCTTCAAAAAACATAACGTTCCTTGATTTCCTTATATCTAGTTTATCCTTATAACCAAGGACTTCACGCCCTCATGAAATTACGCTGATGATTAATGTCTCCACGACGGCAGTCTATTAATCACAATGCGATGTTCTGGGATATGTTTTCATCGCACTAGTGTCCTAGTAACATTTGAAAAATCTGTCACGAGCACGTATCTTTACCGTACGATATTGAAATAGCACGTAAGAGGCATTACCAGTAATCTCTAGTAAGAGAAGGGAATAATAATATTACTCCACATAGCTACTTATAGCTCCACATTAGGGTAGATATACCCTGTGTCGTGGGTACCATGGACACACACAGAGACAGAAACACAAACACCAGACCGAGAACAAAAATTTAAACTCATCATTCAAATTTTTGCATGGCCGGGAAGCCAACCCGGAACCTTTCGATCGGCAGTCCAGTATGGTAACCATTGCGCCACACAGGTCGTCAATTAACACATTTTTGACTCTTTCCTACGTTATGGTTTTGGATTATATTGTTTTTTTTTTGTTTATGTATTTATAAGGAGTGAAAAAGAGAAAAATATACGTATTTATCTTTTAGTTTATAATATCATTGACAAAAATTTACAAGTTCTCTGTTATTTCCTAATACCTACTTCTCTATGGATTTATTGCTCGTTGATCATCTGACCTATATTGCTATCCCTTCCATCGGCGCCGCCATTTTGGTCATTTGCCCGCGTGTGGCAGATTCCCGCTCCGGGAGATAAAATAAGGGGCTAGTTTTGGCGGCCGCCATTTTGCAAATTATACCGAAGTTGGCACAGGCCTATAAAAAAAACAGGAAGGACATTAAAACTCGTCTTCGATGATAAGAAAAACTCAAATTTTACTACTTTTCTGTAATAAGCGTAGTAAAATGTAGCATTTTAGATTCTTTATTAACTACGCTATCATATTGCAAACGGTAAATATGTTTAAAGTGTGAAAATAAATCAATGTCATAAAGTAAAGATAGGGTCATGGTTTTGTTCCAACGTTCCATACATAATCTACCATAATTCTTTTATTATACTTTTTCTCGTCAAAATTTGTGTTTTATTTACAATACTATACCTTAATTTAAAACATGCAGTCATAAAATCACTTCACTTCATACATTTTTTTAGCAGTAGGGGCATTACTAAATGCCGTCCCGTCGGTATTATAAAGTGACTCATGTTTCAAGATTATTTCTGAGAAAGACATGCCTCAAGTGGCTCATGTTTTTTGTTTATTCGAAAGTTCGATTCATATAGTTAGCCTATACAAACATTTACATTCGTAAAGTAATAAGTTTGGCAGCTTGAGACATAAACCTTAACGCCCTCGAAATACGACTCGACATAGTTACTCTCAATAATTGGCCTATAAAGCAATTCCGGTGATCTTTTTTTAATACTGGTAACATTCCACAGATAACAGATTTAACAGATTAAATAAACTAAAAGTAACGTTACAAAAGGAAAACGTCTTAAATATTGAAAAATATTGAGTCAGTCAAGCCAACAAACACTACGTCACCACCGCACATGTCACAATGAATATTCAGTATGTTAAACGCCTTGTTGACATTTCTGTTGTACTGTAGTCTATGTTTGTTCTTTATGTATGCTTCAGTATAAGTTAGAGCAATGCAAAATGAATCTTAGCCGCCTAAATGCAGGGTAGAAAAAGGTATTAGCTATATTCCCGCTGCGGGCCGGCCGCCACACGCGCGAAATAATTATCCTTCCCGGAGCGGGAGTGATGCCACATGCGCGCTAATGTCAAAATTGATAACCGCCATTTTATGTTTATGTCTTTGCTTCCCGGAGCGGGAATTTGCCACTCAAAGGCTAGTTTATCCTTATAACCAAGGACTTCACGCCCTCATGAAATTACGCTGATGATTAATGTCTCCACGACGGCAGTCTATTAATCACAATGCGATGTTCTGGGATATGTTTTCATCGCACTAGTGTCCTAGTAACATTTGAAAAATCTGTCACGAGCACGTATCTTTACCGTACGATATTGAAATAGCACGTAAGAGGCATTACCAGTAATCTCTAGTAAGAGAAGGGAATAATAATATTACTCCACATAGCTACTTATAGCTCCACATTAGGGTAGATATACCCTGTGTCGTGGGTACCATGGACACACACAGAGACAGAAACACAAACACCAGACCGAGAACAAAAATTTAAACTCATCATTCAAATTTTTGCATGGCCGGGAAGCCAACCCGGAACCTTTCGATCGGCAGTCCAGTATGGTAACCATTGCGCCACACAGGTCGTCAATTAACACATTTTTGACTCTTTCCTACGTTATGGTTTTGGATTATATTGTTTTTTTTTTGTTTATGTATTTATAAGGAGTGAAAAAGAGAAAAATATACGTATTTATCTTTTAGTTTATAATATCATTGACAAAAATTTACAAGTTCTCTGTTATTTCCTAATACCTACTTCTCTATGGATTTATTGCTCGTTGATCATCTGACCTATATTGCTATTGAACTAAAGTTAGATAGATAACCAACATGGTATCCAATGAAGATTGATCACAGGCTATTTATGTTCTAGAGGTTTGGGTACTTAGTAGGTAATACGAAACTTTTGTAAGTTAATACTTAGGTAATACTCAAACAATATTTTAGTTTCGTAGTAATAATGTCATATTGCCTGAGGTTGTCTAGTACCTATAGTTGAAAAAAAACTTTTTTTATATTTCAGAATGGGCAGTGTTTACCATGATGGACGTAGATCGAGGATCAGGGTTCTATTCCCGGATATTTTTTGTGTGTCAAATTTATCAACAGCAGCTGATATATGAGCAGCGATGGCCGAGTGGTAAAAGCCGCGGTCTTCTACGCGACCGATCCCTGGTTCAAATCCTCGGCGCGCACCTCTGATAAAGAAATTTGTAATGTGCGAATTTATCGCTGCTCCACGGTGATGGAGAATATTGTGATATTTCATTAATTACGATGTTCTCCATCGCCGTGCATGCCTGAGAAAAATCCATAATTTCTCGAAAGCATGACGTCCACCAATCCGCACTTGGCCAGCATGGTGGACTATGGCCTAAGTCCCTCTCACTTGTGAGAAGGAGACCTGTGCCCAGCAGTGGGACATAAAAAAAAGGTTGAAAAAAAAATTATCAACTACATAGTTTCACGTTTTACGTTAACCATTTCTCGACCCTCGTCCCGACCTTTCGGATTCAGATTGTTTTCTTCCAATTAAATTAAATAGGTATTTCAGTTCCCAAAATATATTGAACTAGTCTTCCGCCAGCGGCTTCGCCCGCGTGGATCCGTTTAATAGGTCCCCGTAGGATAAAAAATTGCCTATGTGCTATTCCAGGCTTCATTGCTAAATTAAAATTATAGGCGTTTAGCCAGTTGTTTGTAAATTAGGTTTATTACTTTAGGCAATTTAAGATAGAACGACGATTTACTCGAGCGTAATGACAACCTACTGCATTTTGTAGATTGTGAGGTAAGAAGAAAAAAAGGTGATATAAATTTTCCATTTTACCGGTGGGGAAAGTATCTACAGGTTTTCGAAAATTTTAAAGCAAAATTTTTTAGAGGGTCGTGTAAAATACTGAACTTGGCAATTTAAGATAGAACTAAGTAATATTACAGTCATCTGACGATTTTTTTACTAGGATACGGGTTGGACGGACACAAAACTGCAAAGTAAAAAAATGACATTCCGTCTCTCTTTATCGAGTTTGTATTTTTATTAAGTATATTTTTTAAACAAACTGCAAACAATAATGACATAGTTTAATCTGCCAATTTTGAAAACCGGAAGTAAGAGAAAAACTCTAGCGTCCGTATATAGAGAGCTTTTTTAATTATGAGAGTACCTAACAGAGTGCAAGGTACACGACATATCTTAATCTGACGCGCTCGATTAAATCTAAAAATCCCCTCTTGGGTTCCCCTACTAATATTATCCACACAAAAACTCACCAGCGATCATTATACAGGTTGACGTTGACTTATTAACGTCATCTAGTTAAAATTATTGAAAAAAAAACTATATAAAATCTAGAACATAGCTAATAGTACTATAATACCAAAATCTGTTGAAATTGTTCAGGCGGTTGCTAAGTTAAACAAATAATAAAGACAAATAATTAAAAAAATTCAAATTGTTTCATAACCTTTAATATATTTTTTATTTGTATCTATTCATTATGTATTAGTAATAATTTTGATATTAAAATATTATAATTCAAGGACCCTGAATTATTATATCAGGGGAGTACCAAAAACCTAAACTTAAACAGTTTTTCTTATAACTGTCTCTGTAGCTTTACATGGGTTTTTTATTAGTTAACAAATTATCATGCCCACTTTATTTTTGAACAGACTAAATGTCATAAATACTGGGTTGAAATGATTTTTACTAAAAAAATTTTTCCTTTCCAGAATTTTGATTTTTTTTTCTTTTTTAATAGGTATATAAAACATATAATAAGAAAAAACTAGAGCATTATAAAAGAAAGTACATAAATAAATTAATGAAGCCTTCTTAGGGAAAGATAAACTTTAGCGTTTGATTTTAATTTTTAGGTCAAATTTAAATGTAGGCCTATCTCCAACGATGGGCGTCCCATATAGCGCGTCTTTATGCTTGCTCCATTGTTCGCGCCATTTCATACCGGCTTTGTTGCTGAGAGTGGCTTTCTACTGATGGTTTTCCAATTGAGGAATTAGAAGCTGAGATATCATTGAAAGATATGAAAATTCAAAGCTTATAGAATGCAATTGGTTAAAATTAAATCTGTACTACCACGGGCGCGGTCGGGTGTAAGATGGGTGACCGCTAGTGGCGAAAAATTTCATGCGAGTTTCCGTGCTTCGGAGGGCACGCTAAGCCGTCGGTCCCGGTTGTTGTCGATAGATATGTCGTTAAACCTTGTAGGAGGCCTTATGGGCGGTTTGAAAACATCCGACAGTGGGTTGGCCACTAACCCGCATCTCAACCAACCCGCATTGGAACAGCATGGTGGAGTGAGCTCCAGGCCTCCCCAATAATTGGGAGAGACCCGTGCCCAGCAGTGGGGCGTAGAAAGGGTTGCAGCTATATCTAACTAAAATATTATTAACGATTCATTAATCTTGTTTGTCATTAAATCACCCAGTTTTAACGTAATGGGCAAATATTTAATATAAATTAGGTCTATTACTTAACACTGGCAATATTCATAGATTGTGCAATGCCATTTTTGAAAAAAAAAAAACAAGAACTGAAAAGCAAAAATATTTTCTTCATCTGAATGTAAAGAAAGTCACGGCAAACCGCTACAGAGCCACATGAAATGGCCCAGAATAGTAGTGTGTCACCGATGCTAAATGGGCTTTTACTCGAGCCTCAGAACCATAAATGGGTATATTATATTTTTTGTTTCACTGGTGGAAAGAGAGCATACAAGTTTTCAATTTTTTATAAAAGAAGGACGGGGAGAATAGTGAGGGTGGCAATTAACTAGGGGGGTAGAATTAATTAAAGGAGGAAAGAGGATAGAAGTAATTAAATACGTAATAATATTTCAGTAATCTCACGAATTTAATATGAATTAAGAGGATAAGATGAACACAAAAATACGAAAAAAGAAACTCAACGCTCCAGACCGAGTCTGGATTGTTATAATTTTTATTTAAAAATAAATTGTTTAAGGTATCGAAATATTTTAATGTAAAAGCCCCTTTGAATCAGAAGTTAGTGAAAACCTCTAATTATTTAAGTGTTTCTATAAAGGGAGCCCTTTTATTATGTCTGTACAAAACAGGGTGCAAGGTGAACCACATTTTTTTAATTTGAATAAAGCAGCTCAGGAGCATACAATCCGCATGGTGTTAAATTTTTCCTCCAGTCCATGGACATCTATACACAACCTTAAGCAATCCTGAGTCTTACATGAGGTATACAGTTGAGCTGCTACTCCGAGAGCTGATGGTCGCCGCATGTAAGTATCTTTCTACCGGACCACAATAGAATTACTTCACGACTGAAATAAGTGCAGAGGTGATACTTCCCTGAGTGATCTATAAAAGTTCTATCATCTATAATATACACATACTATACACATAATAATGTTATTAATGCCAAATAACCTCTTTCTGTTTAATGGTTTAGATTCACAATTTGGTCCACTTGAAAATGTTTTTTTTTTAATTTATAAGTAGTTTTCCCATACAAATTGTTTCTACCTATGAAACGTTTGTATTTCGTGCCTTGTCGTTCTAAATTTTGACACAGTTTGAGTAACAGGACAGTTCGAATGTTATTATTTGTTTTATATTTTTGTTTGACAGTAACATGAAATATCTTTAAGATAATAAAAAAACAAATCCTCTTTCAATACTTTTTAAGGCAGGATAACGTCTGCACCGTGCTGCAGCTGAGCCGGACCACTAGTAATTATATAAACTCAAATCACCCGAGCGAATCCGGGCTGGATCACTAGTCTATAAAACATTTGAATAATCGTTCGAGAAAATTGAAAGATCCCCTCTTGGGCTCCCTATTACAATAGACAATCAGACGAGTGCGCGCTAGATACAGCTGATATTGAGGGCACGATTATTTGCCTCCAGTCTTCTGCCTTCGTCACGCGGAATGCTAGAAGGCATCCCAAGCGTGAATGAGAATGTTTCAAAGAAAGTAGAAAGAAGCTTAGAATTTTGGGTTACGGTGAAAATTTGTAAGGTAATTGTTGGTGGTATAGGTATTAAAATGCACGAAATCCAGTCGGCTCTGGTTGTAGTATTGATGTTTAGGTACCCACTGACAAGCGCGATTATGTGCGTAAACTTTTGAATCGTTGGCAAATAAATTTGAACATCGATGTCATTAACAAAAAAATGTCGTGTGGTGTCGTGGGACACCGGATAGGAACGAAGTTCCTTATTATAAAAGCATTAATTTTAAGTTCTATTCGAGGTATCAAGAAAATACTTATTCGGCTTTACATTTTTAATTATGATTTTTTATCGGTAAAAAGCACCAATGTCCACCAATCTGCACTTGGCCAGCGTGGTGGACTATGGCCTAAGTCCCTTTCACTTGGGAGAGGAGATCTCTGCCCAGCAGTGGGACACAAAAAAGGTTGAAAAAAAAAGCAAAGAAACTACTTTACAAAATTAACTTAACACCTTTATTTTATTTACCTACAATCTACTATATAAAAATAAGTCGGGTTTTCCTTCCTGACGCTATAACTTCAGAACGCATGAACCGATTTCCACGGTTTTGCATTCGTTGGAAAGGTCTCGGGCTGCGTGAGGTTTATAGTAAAGAAAATTCAGGAAAAAAATTCATACCAAAGTTCACGCGGACGAAGTCGCGGGCGGCCGCTAGTCTACTATATAAAAATAAGTCGGGTTTTCCTTCCTGACGCTATAACTCCAGAACGCACGAACCGATTTCCACGGTTTTGCATTCGTTGGAAAGGTCTCGGGCTGCGTGAGGTTTATAGTAAAGAAAATTCAGGAAAATTTTCATACCAAAGTTCACGCGGACGAAGTCGCGGGCGGCCGCTAGTGATTTATAAATAATAACAGTAATCACGTAGACCATACATTAGACACTGTACAGCCATCATACATAGACTATAAATAAAAATCTTACGTTTTTTTGTGACGGTACGAACGTTTTATCCCGGCTAGGGTACCTCTCCGCAACGCACTTATTCGCACAACTCTTCTCGTTTTAGTTGTCATGCTGATGTTACTCAACACTGAGATAGAGGTTACGCACACTAAAACAACACATTCATAGCTGAACGGGCTTCGTGACATAGAACAAAGAACTTTAATAGTTCGGCCGGGGCATAATCCATAGCATCCATGGTAGCCATGGAATACCAATGCGGCACCCACATCCGCCGTGAATTCCTTTGTTTGTTCGTAGAAACGTGCAGTTGCCGGCCAGACTTACATGAGGCGACCATCAGCATTCGGATTAACAGCGCAACTGCATACGACCACAGTAAGACTTAGCCTTGCTTGAGGCTGTCCTTAGATTCCCTTGGCTGCAACTGCGACTTTACTTAATTTAAAAAGCATTTTGTAGGTTGTGTAAGTCAAAGACTACATATTAACTTGAAGTTATTCTGTATTTTTAAACATTTTCAATGTCTCTTAAGTGTTGAGTGTTATAAGATAGTATGAAAATTTTTGATAACCTTTTTTTTATTATGATGAAGAATATAATTTTCAACAAACAAACAACAGGGATAGCGATTTCATTTCATACTAATTTGAAGATAATTATAAGAAACATTATTTACTAGATGGGAAAATTAGATTGGTCCCTTTTGTCTTTGTCTCTCAAAGGCGGTTTCGGTCAGGCTTAGCTTCTAGCACTTTTCGGTATTATCGCGTTTCAGGGCTGCCACGAGTTATAGACCGATTATCGGAATTTGGGACGAATTTTCTACTCACAAGGCGACATAGGCGCATAATGGCGGAAAATATTTTAATTTTATTTTCATCAAAATTTTATTTCAATTTTATAAATTATGAATATTTATTTCAATTTTTAAAAATTATGAGTATTTGCTCTTTTAATAATTAAGAATTAAATCATTCTTAATTATTAAAAAACCAAATACTTTTAAGATCTGTGCTGAATTAAAAAAAGACACAAAGATAAAAATATAATAAGGTACACGTATCATAATTTAAGGGGACTTTTTAGGGGCCTATAATATTTTTGTTGTATAGTGCAACAATAAGATGATTTATTTTGTTGAGATGATTACTGCATGGACCTTTGGTTGGTTTAGATTTCAGGAATAGTACTCGCTCGCCATCTTGTGTGAGGATGGAAAACAAGGCGCTTGTGGCAAATTTACTACGAATTACCTCACTTTTAAGGGCACGTTGCTATTAACTATATCTATTATAAGAATAAATAACAGTTATTTACCTTGTCGGAGATAGACAACACCCTATAGCAAACTGTGATCAACAACATATCCTTTGTAACTTTCATTGAAACAGCGTAGCGATGCTTTAAATTTCTCCTATTATGGAGCGAGACCCGTACACATTTGTGTGATGGAAAAGGGACTGCACTCAAGTTCTAATTTTTAGACTAAAGGTTAAGAAAGTTTGAGCTTGTATTTAGTTGAGTTTCTAATCTCTAGAGATCAGCTCTGGAGATTTTTTTTCTTTTTCTATTTTTTCAGTTCTACAGAAATGGGTGCAGCTGCAGGTGCTTTCGAGGTAGAACATTTCATAATTACTGCTGGTGCGTGCTGACTTTCTTCAATAATACTAGATTACGGATAGAGGTTGCTGGACCGTGAGGTTCATAAAATCTTGCAATCTGCTATAAAATTTAATATTAATTAATATATTCCTTAATGACAGCCCTATGTCACTCAAATAAGATCAAGCTCGTGTATCGGATAAAACGCCCGTAGTAATTAGGCGGCTCCTTATCCCGATTAAGGGCCATTTCTTTTGTAATAATTAGTCGTACCTCCATTATTTTCTTCCTGTTATATTTATGTCTTGTTTTGTTATTTTTTCTAAGAAAATGCACGTTACATTATTATTGTAGCATGGTAGAGTTTTTATCTTTTTGAGTGTTGGCCACGTATATATTCACCAGAATGGTACGAATTCGAGGTTTTTCTCTAGACTAGCTCCTTTTTTCAAAACAAACCCTATTCACAAGATAGGTAACAAACTGAATAAGAAAGGCTGGAGTTATACTTCTGTACTTTTCTTTTCAGATTAAAAAGCTTGGATTTTCCAATTATAGTTTGTTTTAAACAGCTGAAAACAGGCCGGATGAGTGCATTTGGAATATATTTTTGATGTCAAAAGAAAACATAGGTTATCTGTTTTATTTCAAAAATTCATTATTCCAGTGTGATTTATTAAGAAGATAACAGACAAAGATTTTATGCAGTAAGTGCTAAATAACATTAAATATATGTAATTTTGATTTAAGTTATATTTTTTCCGTTTTCGAAAGAAAAAAAATTAGATAAGACCGACTATATCAGGATGCTGATTAAATTAGCCACAACAAAACAGTGATACCTAAAGTCTTTCAACAAAAAAACAAAAAAAAAGAGTAAACTAACGAATTTCACAGAATATTTAAGCACATAATGATCATTTTAATCTGGCAATAAAATAATCAATTACAAAATTAAAATACGAAGTTAATATAGTAAGGTTTATAGGTTTTACAATCAATAACAGATAAAATAATTGGTCTTTTAAATAGTTAGTCTTATAATTCTGCTTCAACCGCGTTGACCCTATTACTCGTTTTATTTATTTATTTATTTATTTAAAACTTATAGTATAACCTTAATCTAAGGATACAAGGGTGTGCTTAATGCCTAATGGCATTCTCTCCCAGCCAACCCTGGGTGATAAGAGAAAACTTGTGGCAGGCGCATACTACGTTTAAAATTATATATAAATTATATAAATATATTGTATTATAATACATAAAATACATACACAAATACATCCCCATCACACGTTTTCACGTCGTGAAGCATTTTCCCGCGGTAAAAAAGTAGCCTATGTTACTCATGATGGGTGAATGTAGCTTTCTTATGGTGAAAGAGTTTTTGAAATCGGAACAGTAGTTTTTGAGTTTATTCATTACAAACATACAAAAATACAAATCTTTCCTCTTTATAATATTAGTATAGATGTATGAAATATAATGAAAATATTTATGTTATTTGCATGCTAACTCTAAATGGCTGAACAAGAGAATAAACTAATTGTATCACGTATCTACATAGTGTTAAAAGCAAATAAATAATCTTTTATCTTTAAAAAGGGTTTATAAAATAAACCTAGGCATAACATTAAATCGGTTGTTGAGCTCCTTTACGTAATCCAAGCAGAAATGTCCGCCCACAAACTTTGGGATTTCGTCTGTGATGACAAAGAAATTCCCTCCATACGTCTATCTGACACAAATTAAACGGTTTGTGACAAATGGAAGCGTGCTGCTCGGGGAACGTTCAAAATTATATAACATTTTGTCTCTACAAAGTGGGCATAAAATAATAATTAAAAAAACCTTTTTTAAAACAACTTCTTATTGATAAGGTCAAATAATTAGAATAATTTGACTCACTCAAGAAATTAACTTTGTTGCAATATACAGTGCTACCAACTTGACAGTTAGAACAGCTAAAATTAATATCACTAGTTCTAATTCGTAATATGTATACTGTCCGTGTCATGTTTGCGGCGCCGGGCCCGCGCAATGCTTTGCTGTAGTACATACTCCGTCCACCAGATGGCGCGCTCCAGTAGAGACTGGGGCTGGTCGTACATTATTGTACGCTCAGAATAAATATATAGAATGAGTGTCTTCATACAAGCGCGCTGTCAAAATTGAAGCACTAAATAGATTTCTAAAGCTGTCACATCGGACAAACAAAACATTTTTATTTTGACCAAGTTAACTATAAAATACTACAAAATATTGAAAACACTGAAAAGTTATTTTATTAGATTCCTTTTGTTTTTAAAAAGTGTTGTGAGCGGCCCGGCGTTTGAAGCCATTAATGGCACCAATCAACATGCTTCAATTTGGGAGCGCGAACTTGGTTTCTATAATGTAATTGTAATTATTCTCAGATTCTACATAATTTTGCGGTTTGCGGCGCTGTCCGCGCGTCGCATGTTCGACCGTGCGGACAACGGTCCGCACTCCCATCTCCATGGGATCGCGCCGCTCCACGCTCGTCCTCCCGAGGGGAGACCGCTCCCAAGGGAGCTCGTGCGGTTAGCGGAGTCCTCCGAAGAGGAGGACCGCTGACCGAGCTCGGTCGGCGGATGACGACCGAAATCAAGCCCACTAAGTCCGCCCAATGGCGGCGAAATATTCATCACCTTGAGGCCGTTGACCTCATGAGCCTGCCCGGGCAAAGAGGAGTCCATCGTGTCCCGTATTCCCTATTGCACTAGAGCCCTGCGTAGGAAGACCCTCAGTCAGTCAGTCACATAATTTTGCCACGTTTTGTTTGCAGCTGAAACGTAGGAATAAAATTTGAATTAAATAAACTGACATATGGGCAAGAGAAGTGGCATTCGGCTGTCGTAATGCTCACATAAGATAACGATCAAGATCACGTGACAAGTGATCACTTTTAACTGAAATCACTATGAAAATAAATCGGGAACACGACATACTTTTCAAATGCCCGGTAAAACAATGATGAATAAAGCATACAGCTACATTTTTGAAGTGAAAACTTCTTTAGCGGCGTTGTGCACTTTTTTGGGATGGTTAAATAATGTTAAACTCGCGTCAGGCCACGTGGCCTGATCGAATATTCGTAAGACGGAGGGGTGACAGCTGATTGCTCGACTGTCTATACTTGTAAAATTCGTTTATATCAAGTATTTAAAATATGGACATTGAACAAAGTGCATCTATTAATGAAAAAAATGACAAAGAAATAGTGAAAGAAAATGAATGAGTACTTTATAAAAATACTAGATGAAAACCTACTGAAAATACTAGATGAACAATAATACTGATAATAAAAGCAATTCGTGCGAAATTATTCCCTAATCGATTCAAAATATCAAAAATGCACAACGTTAATGTTCAAGTTTTCATTTGTTTCGCTTGCTAACGTCAATCCCATACATTTATCATTTTATTCTACAACTGTTTAAGATAGTAGAATACCACTTATCTAGATCTACTAAATCTAAATCAATATCTATTATTTTTAAATTTCGCATTTTTAAATCAGTAACACGTCACAAATCAGTAACAAATCAGTAACAGTAATGCGAAGCGCGCATGGCCCGGCGGTTAGCGTAGAACGCAAACGATCTATGCAACTAAGCGAAACGGGCGCGGTCGGGTGTGAGATGGGTGACCGCTAGTGGCAAAAAATTTCATGCGCGTTTCCGTGCTGCGGAGGGCACGTTAAGCCGTCGGTCCCGGTTGTTGTCGATAGATAACAGTCGTTAAACCTTGTCGGAGGCCTTATGGGCGGTTTG
The DNA here is from genome assembly GCA_911387765.1 of Pyrgus malvae. Classification (NCBI taxonomy): domain Eukaryota; kingdom Metazoa; phylum Arthropoda; class Insecta; order Lepidoptera; family Hesperiidae; genus Pyrgus; species Pyrgus malvae. The sequence goes on from OU426969.1 coordinate 11,819,126, forward strand.
AAAACATCCGACAGCGGGTTGGCCACTAACCCGCATCTCCACCAACCCGCATTGGAGCAGCGTGGTGGAGTAAGCTCCAGGCCTCCCCAATAATGGGGAGAGACCCGTGCCCAGCAGTGGGACGCAAAAAGGGTTGCAGCCAAATCAGTAACACAATTTTAACATATTATTAAATCAGTTAAAATAACATAATTATTTGCAGCATATCAAATCAAAACATACTCGTTGTTACATAATAGCAATATAGTCTGCCATTGTCAAGTAAATAAAATATTATTTTTTAATGCTGTTTCAATTAAATTCGAATTCAAAATCTTGTTATGAAACTTGCTATCGTTTAGCCTTGACTGCTATTATTTTTTACCGACTTCCAAAAGGAGGAGGTACTGTATTCGGCTGTATTTTTTTTTTTTTATATATGTTGACCGATTACTCCGCCGTTTGTGGACCGATTTTCAAAATTCTTTTTTTGTTCGTATACTTATACTCCCGAGGTGGTCCCATTGTCACCAAATCAGGATCTGATGATGGGATCCCAGGGAAATCGAGGGGAACTCTCGAATTTTATAGGCACACACATTGATTTTCTTATACTTTCTGAGTCATAAGAGATATTTGTGCATAGTAATCATCATCTCATGTTGCTGAGCTGATGATGGAAGGTACTGCGACATTGAGGAGTTGAGAGCAAATTCTTTCAATAAATAGTTTTTAATTCGAAATCTCACATTCCTGAGGTGGTCCAAATGTCACCAAGTCAAAGTCTGATGAAGGGATCCCAGAGAAATCGAAGGGAACATTCAAATTTTATAGAACAACAAAATGATTTTCATATTTTTACTAAAGCAAAACAGGCATTTGTGTATAATTATCATCATATCATGTCGCTGAGCTGATGATGAAAGGTAATACGACGGTTAGGAGTTGAGAGCAAATTCTTTCAATAAATGGTTTTTTGTTCGAAACCTTACATTCCTGAGGTAATCCAACTGTCACCAAGTCAAAGTCTGATGATGGGATCCCAGAGAAATCGAAGGGAACATTCAAATTTTATAGCACAACAATTGATTTTCATATTTTTACTACAGTAAAACAGGCATTTGTGTATAAATATCATCGTATCATGTTGCTGAGCTGATGATGGAAGGTACTACAATGGTTAGGAGTTGAGAGAAAATTCTTTCAATAAATGTTTTTTTGTTCAAAAACTTATGCTCCCGAGGTGGTCCAACTGTCACCATGGCAAAATTTGATGATGTAATACTAGGGAAATCGAGTGAAACACTGAAACTTAATAGGCACACACATTCTTTTAGTCATATTTTTTAACATAATACAAATATTTATGTCCGGTAATTATCACCTAATGTTGCTAAGCTGATGATTGAAGGTACAACTCCTCAACAGTTAGGAGCTGAGAGCAAATTCTTTCATTAATTTATACGTTCAGGTGGACTGATAGTAGTATTCTTTCAGGCTATAAAATGGCTATTAGATAAACATGATTATAAAAGGTATCTCTTTTAACGTTCAGAAATTAACTGAAAAAAAAATCCAGTAATGCTTATACATATTGTGCAGTGTGTGTTATTAAAATTACTAAAAACAGTGAAATAAATTAAGTTTTTAACAAAAAAATAGAACCGACTTCAAACGGTAAAAAATAAAATTGTTCAGTACCTACTTCTTCTTGCTTATGGTAATGACTCTTAAAACTATTTTTGAAGTCGGGCCCTTAGTAAAATGTCCTGTCTTAGTAAATATAGTGTACCTTTCGTTCTGAATGGGCACCGACTCCAATATAGTTTTAACAGTCATTACCATAATCAAGAAGAAGTAGGTACTGTCCCACTGTCTGTACTGTCGGTGCCTATTTAGAACGAATGGTACGACATTTTAGTAAGGGCCCGACTCCAAAAATAGTTTTAAGAGTCATTACCATAAGCAAGAAGAAGTAGGTACTGAACAATTTTATTTTTTACCGTTTGAAGTCGGTTCTATTTTTTTGTTAAAAACTTAATTTATTATTATTAGATTTATCACAAGCAAAATTTCAAATACTTTCAAATTCTAAAAAAATTTTAAGACGTTTTATTTGGCATAACATCATCCCCCAATCCTGGTGGCCTGAATTCCGAGAGCAGATTCCAGCAGTGAGACCATAAAAGTAAGCAGTATCAGTATTAATCTTTTGTTTATTTATTTAGACTCATGAACAAGGTAACTTATAGACGAGTACAGCAAACTTGTAATAAGATGCATAAGCTGCTTATATTGCTTATATTACAATATACTTATATTGCTTATATTAAATTGTACCATGTTATAATATAATTTCATATTATAAGGTAACAAAATACACTTAGTTTGTGGAAGGGGCAGGGTTGAACCCTGTGTATTTTATTTTTAAATGCTGATAAATTATCATGAAAAATATATATTGAATGGTCCTTATTTTGAAATTCCTTCAGTAATTACTCGACACTTTGGTAGAGATACTATAGATTATGTCTACAGGTTATTTTCATCATTAAAGTAATATGTTTTTGCTGCCTTTAGTAAGTATGTAATTAAGGAATGAAAAACAGAAGCGAAATATTTAAATCACCATTTAATTCACAAAGCCTTTTTGACGTGATAACGTCTTTAAAATCGTTTTAGTCGGGTGAGGTTCAGAAACTTGTGTCACACCAAAACCTCACGAGCGCGATCGCAGGTATAACGAGAGAGAGACGGACCGATCTCCCGTCTCATCTCGAGCGCTGCCAGTCATTCCGTGAAATTTGTCACGCGGAATCCTCACGAGCGGAGGCTGGCATAGCGTTCGAGTGAGTGGACCGATCTTCCGTCGCTCTCACTCTAGCGGCATACAAACGAATGGAGATTTTCTCGTGCGGACGTTATCACGTAAACATCTCGATCGTAAACCTACTTTACATACAATTTGCCGTTTTTTTACAATTTAAAAATAACGATTTAGGGTTTCTAATTATCATTTTCTTATACAACCACAATTAAATAATAAGTACCTAAGCATAAATACAGAATGTCAGTACGCAAACGAACAGCGTTACTGCCCCTTCTAGTTTCAAAGTACCTAATAATGCTCGCTCCTTTAATAAAATAAAATATTATTTTTGTCCAATTCAAAAGGTTATCTTCATTTAAAATGATATCTAAAACTAAAATAAAAGCAATCAAACTGAACACAAATAAATTTACTCCCAAAATAATATACCTTCCTCCAACACTAACCCCAATTTATGTTTGGGAATATACCCAAAACTGTTTTTGTATTTTACGACTCTACAAGTAGCATTGTATTTTGAAAAGTTAGTACCAAACTTTTGTTCTATACACTTATACAACCCTACTAAAACAATAACCGAAACTCAACTCTGTGGGAGTACCGCATACATGTTCTAAAATTTTTGACTTTATTTTGTTCCAATTTACGCAATACTTAGAGCATCAAGGTATGACAGGTATGACACCCGTCAGAGTCGCCTTTACGGGCGAACCCCTCGTCCTAACGTCCATGCACAATGTGCCTTCTAGTTATATAACTAGTGTGTCTGTGTGTGTCGGTGTCAGTGTTGACGGTGCATAGAAAATGACGTTGTTAATTGAAATTGATATATTTAGAAATGTATGCGTCTGTGGCGATGAAAGAGTATTTGTGAATGTGTGACAAAATTAAAATGTGTGCGTTCTTCCCCCGCACCAGATTTGGCACAAAAATTATGTATCGAAGCGAGGCGCTATGCCGTCTCTACTGGAGGGTGCGTCAGTAACTTTGATGCTCTAAGACGCAATGTCATTGTCTAAATTTCATTCGGAAAAAAGTTAGAGTTAGATTTTTTGTATTCTATTTTTGAATGTCATTACAAGTGCTCTTGTTTTATTTTTATTTTCTTGATGTAAAAGATACTTCAAGAAAATGAAAATAAAACAAGAGCCTATACCTTAGTACAGTATCCTGTTTTTTGAATGTCATTACAAAAAAAATGTGAATTGTTGTGAATAGGAAATTTCAGTTCGAAAATTATTTTTCAAATGACAACGTGTAACACTTAGTCTTGTCTCGATGGAAAGGGAGTTAAATCGTCTAATATGAAATTTGTGAAGTGCCAGGCTCCATTGAATCATTTTTTAGCGGCTGAATCCTGGAGTTTGGACGGGAAGTCGGAAAAGATATATTGTGCTCTTGTTTTATTTTCATTTTCTTGAAGTATCTTTAGGTTACATCATACATTAAAGAAGTCAACCGATAAAAATATTAAATAATCAGATAAATATCATTCAATCACGACCTAAATCGGTAGGAATTACGATATGATATAACTTTATAAGAAAGTGACGTATAAGATAAACACATTTTTATCTAATGTGTGGACTGTAATGGAATAATTAAAAATATACTGATACTTAATGCAGATAACGGTCTGCCTGAAGCTAACTGAGCCACACTTTTACTGTTTGTTGGTGCTAATGAACACTAGCGGCCGCCCGCGACTTCGTCCGCGTGGACGTTGGTATTAGTCATAGCATGATGTTATATAGCCTAAAGCCTTCCTCAATAAATGAACTATTCAACATACAAATAATTTTTCAATTCGAACTCGTAGTTCCTGAGATTAGCGAGTTCAAACAAACATACTCTTCAGCTTTATATGTATATATATTATATTTAAAATATGTATAACAGGCTGTCGAATATTTTGCTTTAGATCATTGCTTGATAGTAGTTACTGTTCAGCATTTTCGAAACCACAAAACCATAATGTTAATCACTGGGTGCTTTTTTATTTTTTTATTTAAGTAATATAAATTATAACAAGTCGGGCAATCCCGAAAAACCAACTGAGTTAAAATATTTTTAACACGCTTATATTAGCTTGACCTGTATGCTTTTTTATTTTTTTATTTAAGTAATATAAATTATAACAAGTCGGGCAATCCCGAAAAACCAACTGAGTTAAACTATTTTTAACACGCTTATATTAGCTTGACCTGTATGTATGTATGTAACGGAATCTCTTAACTTCATTTTCTTCTAAGCGTCTGATTAACTTGAAAATTTGCAATAATATAAAAAAAAATCCAACTAAATAAAATAAAAATAAATAATGTACCTAGTTTAAAAAACTAAAAACACGCTTTTGTGAAAATACGAACTAAAAAGGAAAAAATAATAAGAAAATGTATTTTACTGTAAAAAAAGCGTGGGGTGCTTTTTTAAAATACTATGAATTCCATTTACCCGTCGCTTTATTTTGTATATATATATATATATATATATATATATATATATATACAATATAATAATAATCAGTAAATAAGACTGATTATATAGTCTCATGTCACATAATCGCTGTTGTATCAATACCTACTATGCTTTTGATAAATAATAAAATCACCAAATAAATATCATATGAATAATATATGCAAATTTAATAATATACAACCAATAATCAAACACCTGTCCCTAAAGTGATTACTTGACTATCATTCTGGCCATCAAAAAGTATGACGATAAGGTGTAATAAAACGATTTCCGCGATTTAATATAACTCAGTTTCTATTGTACTGGTAGGCAATTAAACTAATCAAAATGCCTAAATAAAGAAAAACAATTGGTGAATTTTATTTATTACTAATTAAACCGCTAAAAATTAGATCTAAAGGTGAAAATATTCAATAGAGAAATGTTAATAATGGAGATAAAATGTTTGTTACTGTTAATAACAATCAGTGTGACTCAGTTGGATGCAGCAAGGATATTAGGGTTTTTCCCAACGCCGTCTGTAAGTCATCAAATTACCTTTCACCCTCTCATGAATGAACTGGCACGAAGAGGTCACGAAGTTACTGTAATTACAACTGACCCATCATATCCTAAAGGTCAATCGCCACCCAATTTAATAGAAGTCGATATTCATAACATGTCATACACCTTATGGGAGGAATTGTTAGCTGTATCAACAAATAGTGAGCACAATATAATAACCCAGGTCTTCCTTCTCGCACGGATGTATACGCAGCTTTTTGAACAGCAGATGCTGGAACCAGAAGTTCAAAAGGTTTTGAAACAGGATAAGAAGCACTTCGATCTGATATTTGCAGAAGGTTGTTTTAGAGCGAACCTAATATTGTCCCACATATTTGATGCACCATTAGTTCAAATCAGCTCATTCGGACCTTTGAAAAATAATTTGGAAGCAATTGGTGCACCCACCCATCCACTGCTTTACCCAACACCAATGCGACGGAAAGTGCATAATTTGACTCTTTGGGAGAAATTTAAAGAATTAGTGACACAAGCTGTGCTCACGTATATAGCAGTGAAACATGAAGACTACGAAAATGAGATGTTCCGAAGACATTTTGGTCCGAATGCACCAACAGTTGATGAATTGCGCAATAATATTCATATGCTGTTTTTGAATATACACCCGATGTGGGCTGGTAACATGCCCGTTCCACCTGGAGTGGTATATACCGGTGGGATCCACATAAAACCATACAAGGAACTACCAAAGGTTGGTAGAGTTTTCTAAGTCTGACTGCTTCTTTCATACATATTCTTTAAATAAAATTTCTTGTAGTTTTACTATTTTCAAATTTAACTCATGGTTGGTCGATTTTCGTATCCGTATTAGTTGTGTTTTTATTATCATTTTTATTTAAAAGGAGTAGCTGATGGGAATATAGGTCATGTGGTACTAAGTGGTTGCTACAAGTCAAGGACATCGACGCATAACCTTAGGAGTGCCTGAATTTTACCTAAATTTTAAAGTTACTAACACAGAACATATTAAAAGAGTAGAATGGAAATGTGGGCGGGGCAGACGCACCAAGGAATTTCGAGCAAACGCTCAAAATTCCAAAATCTCTACAGAAACAAGCGATCGTGCTACGATATGCGTGCTTGTGTGCGTGCTTGAGTGTGATTCGTTCATTTGTAATCGCGTGATTGTGCGGCGCTAAGATTGGCTACATTTGAAATTGCAAATATGTGCGTAAGCTTCGTATTTATTTTAGTACAGATGTAATGTAGGTGAAAGGCGGGGCTTGATCGGCGACACCAGTCTTCATACGAACGGCGCATTATTGCCGTTCTACCTCTCTTAATAATGTTCTGTGGTTACTAACCCGGAGTTTGATAAAAACCTGGCCGCTAACCACCCATTTCTTATATCGAAACACAATTATGGCGATACACAAGTATAGTGACTGAATAAGGCGCAACGGTAGCACTTACTTTTAATAATTGCTTTGATTCAATTTTAACTTAAATTTCATACACTCTTTTTAGGACCTAAAGTCATATTTGGACTCGTCTAAAAACGGCGTAATCTACATAAGTTTTGGCACGAATATAAAGACCCGACAGCTAACGCCAGAGACACGGCAAAAGTTTCTAAACGTCTTATCGAAATTACCTTATGATGTTTTATGGAAATGGGACCAAGATGAGCTTCCTGGGAGACCCGCGAACATTAAAATTGCGAAATGGCTGCCACAATCTGATGTTCTTCGTAAGTAATAGTGCCATTTTCTTTGAGGTTTAGTACTCATTTCTAAGTACGATTTCTTTAAGTTTTGTAATATATTTTCAACGCTTACAGCCTAGACTGTATTCTTATTGTACAATAGTTAACAATATAGAAGTTTTTTGTTAAAAAATAGTAAATAATATGTATAATATAAGTAATCCATGCGACCTTTTCATGCAATTTCTAAACCAAATATACAGACACATATTCCACGTATATTTATTTTCATATTACAGCAATATTTTTTCTGCGGTAGGCTTAAATTCTTGATGCTACTTTTTTGTCTAACTTCAAAGGCTCAACAAACTCGATAAGTGCTTTTAATGTATCTGGTTAAATGAAGCAAAAAAATTTTGATTAGAATGACTAAACAGCATCTTAATCATTCTCAAATATAGGGTCTCCAGTATCAAGAGAGTTTGACACATAAAATAGTTATTGTACAATCATAGTTCAGCAGTCACTTTCGAAGTCTCAGAAAATCATAAGGGTGTTGAGACCTTAAATTCTAATTAACTGAGTTAAAGCTTTGGTCATATTTACGGTACCCACGGCACAGGGTATATCTACCCTACTGGGGACTATGAGTGTGGAACGTTATATTTTGTTTGAAATAGCATTTTCTATTACAAAATCGAGAGCAGAATTTTTGCAATGCATACATATACATACATGTAAACAAAACTTGTAATAGAGACGAAGCATTGTCCAATATTGTTGTGAGATGCAGAAAATTTTCAAAAAAATATCGCGTCAACTAGATAACCCCTCATATTATAACCTTCTTCCATGAGATTATCACAAACGCTAAGAACATGGATAAGATAGCTTCGCGCGTGCAGGCAAAAATCGACCATTAGGGGCTATACTAATTTTAAACCCTGATTGAACATTAGAGAATTGCTCAACTGACCTTCAAACTAGACGTTAAGATACTTTGTTACACATTTAGGCCTAACGACTGTAAGATGACAATAGAAGCTAAGAACAACTGCCGTTATGGAGTTACTAGAAGTTATACATCTAAAGACACAACTTACCAACTAGTGATCTCTTGTTAAATGGAACTCATGGCCAATAGCCTGGTTAGTCTTTGAGATAAAAGAGTCGCCTAAGATCTGACTTCAAATCCTGGGAGGTTAAGAGTAAGAAACTGCGATTGTAATCGTATTAGTAACTTACTGTCCTCTGAAGGAAAATATTCTGATGTTTCATTACAGAGATTTTAGAATTTTTTGTTCACCTATCTGCACGTAGCCAACGTAAGAACTATGGCACAATACAAGGAGCGTCTGCCTTGTGACTATGGCTTAAATCTTTCGTAATCGGAATTCACTAAGATTTGTCAATGAAATGGTGATAGGCGTTAATATCTTTATTAAATTAAAAATTTCAAATAAGTGCTGGCGGCTACTTTGCCCAAAGGTTGAGCCTCGTGATTCAACGTGGCAATGCCGCCAGTGTCTTGGGTACCATGCCACACACGGGCGCTTTAGATGAGTTATTTTATTTGTAAAAAATTTATATTTTGTATAATATTGTATATAGTTAGTTATAATTTTCGTTTTATATATTTTTTTGTTTTAGTGTAAAAATTGTAAATAATATGTGATTGAATAAATGTTTATTAAAATCAAAAGAATTTCAAATTAAGTATAGTTACAATCTTCCCAGAAGATTTAATAAGATGTTATCTATACTAATATTATAAAGAGGAAAGATTTGTATTTTTTTATTTTTATTTTTTTGTAATTTTGTATGTTTGTTATGAAAAAACTCAAAAACTACTGTTCCGATTTCAAAAATTCATTCACCATTAAAAAGCTACATTGACCCCGAGTAACATAAGCTACTTTTTACCGCGGAAAAATGCTTCATTCCTACGTGAAAACGGGTAATAGGGTCAACGCGGTTGAAGCAACTGGCTAAACGCCTATGATTTTAATATAGCAATAATGCCTGTAATAGCACATAGGCTATTTTTTATCCTACGGGGACCCATTAAACGAATCCTCGCGGGCTGCTGGCGGAAGGCTAGTTTTAAATATAAAAGTTCACAAAATCGATCAATTCAACACAATGTACTTCAACTTTTCAGAATCAACTTGGCTGCAACTCTTTTTGGGTCCCACTGCTGGGCACGGGTCACACCCATTATTTGGGCGGCTTGGAGCTTAATCCAATGCGTATTGATGGAAAATTAACTTTAGTTTAATGAGATGGTAAAAATTATACTTTACTTTTCTCTTGTTTTAGGACACCCAAAAATAAAATTGTTTATAACTCAAGGAGGATTGCAGTCAACAGATGAAGCTATACTGGCTGGCGTACCGCTTCTAGGATTTCCCATGTTGGGAGACCAATGGTTCAATGTCGATAAATATATTCATTTTAAGATTGGAATGGGACTTGATATTCTAAACTTCTCAGAGGACGATCTTCGGCAAGCCATTAACACCACTATTGAAGATGGCAGGTTTGTTACTGAATAATAAAGCCAAAATTTATATAATTCTCTATCCATTTTTCCTTACATTAGTTGTAATATACATACAATGTTACATATTTTGTCTTTAAAAATATCTATAGAGTTTGCGACTGACTTCATGTCTATTATTTGGATGCAGAATTCTGAAGTATCGTAATCACTATATTCATTACTTTGAGGGCCTCGTTCATCATCTCCAAGTGTTGATTAGTTACGTTCCAAGTAAAGTTAATTGGCAAGTAAAAGCTATGAGTATGTGCAAGTTTATCATAATGATTAGTGCTACTCGAACATTATGAATTTGAAATTTAAGTTACGGGTGACTTTAACCAACAATTAGCGTACTTGTCACTTTACTAATCATGATAAACTGGCCCGTACTCACAGCTTTTACTTGCAAATTAACACTTGGGACATACTTGTAAGTAATCAACACTTTACTTGGAGATGATGATCGAGACCCTAATTATTACTCTAAGGGCTGCTTTCACCACCTTCAAGTAAAATGACAAGTACGCTAATTGTCGGTTAAAGTCACCCGTAACTTTAATTTCAAATTCATGATAGCTTTTACTTGCCAATTAACTTTACTTGGGACGTAATCAATCAACACTTTACTTGGAGGTGGTGAACGAGGCCCTAACGCTAATGTTATCATCAATCGGCTATCGCTGTTTTTTTGAGTAGAGAACCTTAGAAATAAATGTAAGTAATAAAATTGAGGATTACCTACCTAATAAAATAAACATGATCGATAATTTTAATTTCAGTTACCGCAAGAACGTAATGAAACTTCGTGAACAGATGTACGACCAACCACAAACCTCAGTAGAACGTGGGGTATGGTGGACGGAGTACATGTTACGACATGGTGGTGCGTATCACCTACGAGCTCCCGCAGCTAACATGTCCTGGTCTGAGTACTATGAGGTGAAACTCGTATCTATCATCCTTGTGGTCGTTTTGATCATACTGTTCATCATATTAAAAATCGTGAAGTGCCTATGGAGGCTGATACTCAATTTGACGAAAAAAGTGAAAGTCAAATTAGCGTAGTAATAAAATCAATGAAGTTTTACTTTATTTTGGATAGTTTAGAATCTTACAATAATACCATGAACATAATACTTGAGATAAATAATAAATAAACATCTTTGGACAATTCACACAACACCATCTGATTCCAAACTAACCAGAGCTTGTACTATGGTAATCAGAAAGCTGATAAACATACTTATATAATTCTAAATACATACTTAAATAGATAAATTAACACGCAGACACAGGACAAATAGTCATGTTCATCACACAAATATTTATCCTGGGTGGGAATCGAACCCACGACCTCACGCTTCGCAGTCGGCTCATCACCCAGTACGCCACGGAGGCTGTCAAATAGTGATCACTGTCTAAACTCAAAGGTATTCCGTGTCATCATATTGGAAAATTTAATGCAAATTGAAGCGCGCATGGCTCGGCGGCTAACGTAGAGTGCAAGCGGTCTATGTAGCTAAAGCCAAACGGGCGCGGTCGGGTGTGAGATTGGTGACTGCTAGTGACAAAAAAATTCATGCGTGTTTCCGTGTTTCGAAAGGCACATTAAGCCGTCGGTCCCGGTTGTTGTAGATAGGTAACAGTCTTTAAACCTTCGGAGGCCTTATGGGCGGTTTGAAAACATCCGACAGCGGGTTGGCCACTAACCCGCATCTCCACCAACGGAGCAACGGCATTGGAGCAGCGTGGTGGAGTAAGCTCCAGGCCTCCTCAATAAGAGAGCACATCTGCTCTTCAGAGGATGGGCCCGTTCTGGGGCGCCACGCGTGGAGGACTCCGGTGCGTTCCACTGGAGATCCCGGAGTCCTCCCCAAGCGCAGCCATATCAAATAACCGAAATGTATGTATGAAGGCTATAAAATGCAAATTTCTGTTAAGATACAACTGATAGCTTGACAATCTTACAAAATTGACTAGGACAATGTGTAAATTTAAAGTTGTAAGATGTAATTGTCGCTGTGTGTTTAATAAATGTAATGATTTATAACAATTTGTAGTTTTATTTGTCTTGGTACTATAAGTAAAGATACTTAGTGGTTAAAACCATAGACTTTCCAATTTGTTATCGAGATAAAACTTCTAATGGGCCAACATTACAAGAATGACCCGTTTGGCACAATATGGTTACCATGCCGGACTGCCAATCGAAGGGTCCGGGTTTGTGGCGAAACAGAAATTTCAATGATGAGTTTAAATGTTTGTTCTCGGTCTGGGTGTTTATGAGTGTCCATAGTACCGACGACACTGGGTATATCTACCCTACTGTGGGGCTATGAGTGTGAAGCGTTATTTTTTTAAAGTACAGGTGGACGAAGTCGCGGACAAAAGCTATGTAACATAATCGAACCAATTAAGTAAGACCAATACAGGAAATAGTAATCAACGAAATCAATTTATATCAATATTGTACAAGCGGTAAATTAGTGACACTTATTGGCAGGGGAATCGTCAAATGAACAGCCAATTAGTACATCTCAATTATTACTTACGGGTATAAGTTTTGGGAGCTTGAAAGTAAAGTGAATCATGTTATATATCCCGTAAGTAACAATCCAAATGTAGTGAACAACCTCGATAGTCTGACAAAGCCGATTAGTAGTCGGAATATTATACCTTTAAGCCTTTAAACTAGCAATTCTTGTATATACGAGTACTACCCCTTATATCTATCTAATACCTTTAAACGACCAATTCTTGTATTATATCTAAATATATATTTTTTAATATAGTCGTTTTATTTAATGTTTTTTGCCGTTAAATATAAAATTACTCTTACTGACATCCATTGGAGAATATTAATAATATTATGGCGTAGAAAGCCGTCAAATGTCGACCCTTCAAACAAATGACAATGTCGATATATTATGAAAGACCTCTATAAAATTTTTGTCAATGGAATTTAAGCTTTCTTGGTCGAATGGTTACGAAAGCTGGCTACGGAGCTAGAGACCCGGGTTCAAACCTCAAGTAGGCAAGTTGCGTTATTTATTTTTGTGACATTTTTTTTTAATTGGGAGCTAGGTATTTCAAAAGGCTTTGTTAAGTAACACTAAGCCAATGAATGTTTTGCTTAAAAATATACCAAGAAAATCAATTGTTTTTATCCGAGCAACGCTCGCGTGTCCAGGTACTATAATTTGAATCTCGAAAACAGTTCCAACGATTTTCAAGAAATTTATTACCCAGGCGGTTTCCAGGGTGATAAATCGATCCAGTTGGGTTAAATTTTTAGAAATTGACATTTTATCCGTATTTTCGATAATCAACTTAAATATAAACTGAAAAATATAACCTTTCCTGACATCTATTGAAGAGTATTAATTTTATTGTGGCGTAGGACGCCATTAAACGTCATCCGCCGTTCAAACAAATGACAATGTCGATTTGATAGAGCTCTATAAGAATTACGTCAATTGGAGTTTTGGCGGGAAGTCGAAAAAGACATATTGTGCTCTTGTTTTATTTTTACTTTCTTGGTGTATTTTTGAGTTATATCGGATAAAGTTGATGGCATTTTGTTTGATATAGGTTAATTATAGTGCACGAGTGTTGTGAATTAAAATAAAATTGTGAAAATAGGTTTTTTTCGGCTTGCCTCCAAAATTCCATTGGTCACGTTCTGGTAAAGAAGCCGTCGCTTTACTGCAATGTCTCACTGACTTGACAGACTGATTACTGACGACTTACTGACTTTACCTATTATTACTCGTTCAGTTTCACCGAAACTGGCAAAAACGTGATGCAAAAATTAAACAATTGCGATGCCATAATTAACAAAAAAATACGTCAATCGTATTATAGCGCCACACAAGTCGTCAAATATCATATCGTTTTTCCTGATCTGCCATGACGAAATAAACCACAGATATTAATTATAGTCACAGTTTATCTATAGGAATAGCCCCTTAACGAACATTTCAAGAGGGCGCTCCTCGTTATTACATGTTGGGTTAATGATGGGTATCGCTGAAATATGATATGCCAAAATAAACATATTGACCGCCTTACCCGTAAAGAAGTTGACTTACAGCCGTATTCAAGAATCATTCTTGATTACGGCTACATAAGCACACAATGTTATGTATAGAACGCTATTTGACGTGCGCTCGTTATATTTAAGCAATCGATTCTTGACAAGCATGCATGATGACCCGCGTGGCGCAATATTTACCATGCTGGACTGCCAATCTAGGGTTCCCGGGTTCGATTCCCGGCGAAACAGAAATTTGAATGATGAGTTGAAATCTGGGTGTTTGTGTTCCTGTCTTTGTATGTGTCCATGGTACCCACGACACAGGGTATTAATTACCTTACTGTGGGGCTATGGATGTGTATTATTTATTTATTCGATTATTAACAAATGCATAGTAACAGGCTTCACTCAAGTATCGTCTATGAATTCGTTTAGATGACGGGACGCCCCATACATTGATCCGGCTCGAAGGACCGAAAGAATGTATGTATAATATTCTTTGGTATAAGGGGAGTTCCCATATAAGATGAGTGGACTGTATATAAAAGACCAGTTTCATCGACTTATTTGTTCAGAATACAGGCAAAAAAAATTATAAAAGGCGCATCGCCGGTGTCCTAAAGATCGCGAGTGTGTCGCCCCGTTACGCCGGTGTCCTGGCCGAGTGGGACAACTCGCCCTCCTCGTCGCGCTTCCGTGGCCCTGTAGTCCAGTTCCCAACAACGTCGCTGCACAACTCTGCTCCAATGCGGGTTGATGGAGATGCGGTGTAATGTCTAAAGCGTCCGCGAAACGATCAATTGCGAATGATCAATTATCACGTGATTGAAGGTTTTAAATGATGGGCGATTGAAGCACCAATTGAAGGTGTATCATTCGCGCAGGCCTCAGTCGTTTTGAACTGTGTTGAGAAAATGTCGTGCTGCCCAAAATCGTCCTTGCTCGTAGTGAATATGATATCATACGAAGATATGGCTTTTCTAGCAATAAGTCTTGCGGTTTCTAATAAGAAAAAAAAGAAGAGAGCCAGACGTTGGTCCAAGGAGAGTTATTATTCAAATTAAGATATAAATATAGTCAAATAATATAGCCAAAGCTACGTCGAGATCGTGTTCAGACATGTTCGCCATGTTCGGTGGCGCGGTCGAGATTAAACAAACAATTGTCAATTGGCATCATTCGCTGTCAATACACAGCGCGTCAATTGCCATCAATCAAATTTTTTGTCATTTGCTGTCAATGCCGTAGCAATATTGACAATCGCTTCATTTGCAACCCGCAGTCGGATGTTTTGAAACCGCCCATAAGGTTTCCGATAATGTTTAACGACTGCTATCTAAGGATAACGACCGAGACGGATGGCTTAACGTGACCTCCGAAGCACAAACCATCTTATAGAAATGTACACAGGTAGATAAAATGTATACAGGATGATGTGAAATTTAAATTTCGTGAAAAAAATTATGTTACATTTATTTGATCTTTTGTTTCAAAAATAATGAACGGTCAATTAATTTTATTTATTTTTGTCTATTCAGGAAACGTAAAAAAAATAATATTATAATTCGATATTAAGGAATTTTTTAACGAGTAAAACCCATGAATTATCGAAAATGCAGCTATTATTGGCTGCAACCCTTTTTGCGTCCCGCTGCTGGGCACGGGTCTCTCCCCTTTATTGAGGAGGTCTGGAGCTTACTCCACCACGCTGCTCCAATGCGGGTTGGTGGAGATGCGGGTTAGTGGCCAACCCGCTGTCGGATGTTTTCAAACCGCCCATAAGGCCTCCGACAAGGTTTAACGACTGTTATCTATCGACGACAACCGGGACCGACGGCTTAACGTGCCCTCCGAAGCACGGAAACGCGCATGAAATTTTTTGCCACTAGCGGTCACCCATCTCACACCCGACCGCGCCCGTTTGGCTTAGTTGCATAGATCGTTTTGCGTTCTACGCTAACCGCCGGGCCATGCGCGCTTCAGCATGCATTATTATTAGCTACTACAAATAGCTGCATTTTATCTACTCTAATTTATTTTTCAAGAATAAATATGAAGCAACTTTTATCTACCATTGACAATGATTTTTTTTCCAATCATTTTACAAGATACAAGTATTCGCTGGGCCAATAAAAGCATTACATTCCATGAATAATGATGAAGCAAAGACAAAAAACTTTTGTTACAGAAAAATGTTTCGAAAGTTGAAAATTTAATAACCCAACGGTGCAATTTGCGGTTTCATTATGATCAGAACAGCCTTTTTAATGGCTTCCATGTAATGAAATTCGTATGTTTACGATGTGGTGGTACTCGCGGACCTTTTAGATTTTGGCTGGAATATTATTTTCAGTAATGGCGTTTTAATTTGTTAATTCTTATAGATACCTAACAATTTACGCATGTATAGGTAATAATAATAATAGATACCTTATACACATATACATATACGAGTGTATTTAAAGTATTATACTAATAAAACAAGAAAGTTTGTTTACTGTAATGATATGACTTAGAGAATACTGGACCAATTTTAGAGTGCCCATTTTTAACCATTTTGATTCATGTTTTAACAACTGTAACAATTGTAAAATTTAATAGTAATTTATAAATAAAATATCTTTCGAAAAATCATTATAAATAAAATATCCACAGAGGATCCTTCCAAACACATTCATTTCTGCCCACTTACCTACAAAATTTTGTTGATGCTAAAAACTGGAAAAAATAAAAAATATTGCCTTCAACACACACAATAGTTTTTGTACTTAATGTTTATAGCAAATAAAAAACTATTAATTGTGTCGTTCTAATATAAAAGTAGATAACACAAAGTCGTAAAATTAAGCCTCCTAAATGTAATAATCGATCATTTCTTGGTTCAACTTACGGCAAGGAAAACACAGAATTAGATTTAATATTAACTAGCTGTGCCCCGCAGTTTCACCCGCGTTAGAGAGTATCATTAGCATAAAGTGAAGTCCCTTCTGAAGTGCCGTGGAACCGGCTTTTTTGTAGGACTATTTAATATAAACATTTCCATCATACATTACGAATGTGTAATTCTAGCGGTTTTGGCAGCGCACGCCAGAATAGCTCGCAGATGGTAGATTTTTTCCTACTTACTTGACACTTATCGTCATATTTTGGACAATTCACACAATATCTATATAAATTGTAGCCTATGTGTTATTGTGATGCTATATTATTGGAAAGTTTCTTTCAAATACATTCAGTAGTTTTTACGTGAAAGAGTAACAAACATCCATACTTACAAACTTTTGCGTTTATAATATTAGTAGGCTTTTCCAGATCATTTGAGAAGTTTCTGGAACTTTCTTGAACATTCTCAATTAATTAAAAAAGTTTGCAATTATTTTAAAAATCTCCAGATCATTCGAAAAAAGATTACAATTATTTTAAAAAATCCAGATCATTTGAGAAGCTTTCTCGAATATTCTCAATAAAATTAAAATAGTTTGCTAAATCGTCCCAAAAATTTTGAGATCCACCCAGAAGTCCCTATTGGTTAGAAAAGGACAGATATTTTTTTTTTCAGATTTTTCCACCCACTTCCACCTACCGCGATCAAACTCCCTTACAATCATCTACATACTAAGGGGTATTTACCACCCCAACAAATAAATAAATATATATATATATATATTTATATATATATATATATATATATTTATTAAGATTAACTTTAATAAAATTTATACATACACCAACACGCATTGGAGTAGCGAGGTGATAGTCCTCCCCATTGTTGGGACTCGTGCCCAGCAGTGGGACGCAAAAAAGGGTTGCCGGCAAAATTTATATGAATTCAGAGTTAAAACCACGCCACGAGCCACGTGTTTACATCCCCTGTACTGGAAGAGATAATACAATTCATTCGCGCTACATTCTGCGGCGAACGAATGTATGTAAATACATAATTGAAAATGCTTTTCCGACAATAAAGTTTGTTTGTATACTGTATTACGATCTACGATCTCTATAATACCTATCTACTCTTTGGTAATTCGTATAATTATATCGTTAAGATTTGATGTTTTAAATTGAGAATATTTTTTTATAGCGCAAGGCCAGTAGTGGGGATTTCCCAGTACTACCGTATAGACTTTTTTTAACTGTGAAGTTTAAAAAAGGAACAGTTGATAATTGGAAATATATGTACTAATGTATAAATCTGAAGAGTTTGTTTGTTTGTTTGAATGCGTTAATCTCAGGAAATACTGGTATGAATCGAAAAAATATTTTTGTGTTGAATGAATAGTCCATTTATTGGGAAAGGCTACAGGCTATATAACATCATGCTATGACTAGCGGCCGCTCGAGACATCGTCCACGTGGACTTTGATATGAGTCATTGCGTGATGGTATATAGTCTATAGCCTTCCCCAATAAATGGACTATTCAACACAAAAATAATTTTTCAGATCGAACCAGTAGTTCGTGAGATAAGCGCGTTCAAACAAACAAACAAACGTCCACTCGTGCGAAGTCGCGGGCGGTCGCTAGTATTCGGTAATTTTAAATTCTCGTTTAGTTAGAAAATTTCACTGATACTTAATATTTATAACTTTTATTCAACTTAGATTGATAAAGAAAAAATGCTATGGTGCTTTCGTAGCCATAACTTTTCATTGCATTAATTTGCTTCGGCATCATAATCAGATAAGTTATTGATACTTATCAAAGGCTTGATTTTTCCATCCCCGGATAGAACTATTCTTTCAATAAAAGTAATTGTTGTCAATTTTACATAATATGACATTTATAAAGTGAAGCGATAATATTATTAAATTAATTGACTAATAACATTATCTGTGGATTAAAAAAATGTCCCTTAAACAGTAATTGACATCGTATAAACTCGAATATTACTTGCGAAAGAGCATGATGTCAATGAGTACCTCTAACTTCTTGTTTTAAACACTTTCGCTCCATATCATCTCCTGAATTATTTATGTGAAACCTATCTACAAGTATGTGAAACACTTCAAGTTGAAGAGGAAATATTAAGTGTTCTAATACGTGTACAAAATTATCTCATAATTTTTTGGAATAAATAAGTTGGACTGATATTACCTTAACACCGCACGTCGCTTTGACAAATGCGAATGGCTCATACAATGCTTCAGCCGAATTGAAATCCGACTGTGACATATACACCCATGCGCATACCCAGGTTCTTGGTCAGGTTGGGGGAGGGAGAGGGGGGGAATTTGCCTGCCACGTCACACGAAGACACGCACACAAAATATTAAATAAACAAAGGAAACAGCAGGAGGTAGCATATCTAGCTGATTCTTTATAGGTTGCTTGTTTTCGCTTAGGAGATTTTTTGGGATTTTTGAATCCCTGAATCTAGACCTTTATCCAGGGGAGGCACCCCTTCCCGCCCTCCTCTCGGTATGCCCATGCATACACCAAAAGTATTAATTCAGATAATACTTACTTTACAATGAAAAATTGCATATAATCCGTACCTAGCAATGAAACCCAAAGACCCTTTCCTTACATTTCTTTACTTGCAAGGTTCGCTGCGATAATTAAATAAACGGCTGACAATGAAAAATATTTACTTTATATTAACAAACATTCATATAATTTAATTAACAACCTTTAGTAGTAGTCAGTTCAACTTTTTCTTCACATCAGTATAGCAATGCACAATATATCTAAATAACAAGTAAACAGCCATAAATAAGCATATGAAAAAACCAATAACCATCAAAAGTAATTTCATTATAAGGTCTATTTCGAAGTACTCAGCCCATGACATGTTAGCGGCGGGTGATCGAAGATGCTTCGCTCCTCTATTACGTAGTACGTACTCCGTCCACCAGATGGCGCGCTCCAACGGAGTTTGTTGCTGGTCTTGCATCAGCTCACGAAGTTGTACTACGTTGCGCCGAAAACTAATAAAGAAAGCTAATTTAGACTTATTAATATAAATTTTTAGCCTTCCGCCGGCGGCTTGGCCCGCGTGCACTAGTTTTATAGGTTCTCGTAGGATCCGGTCTTGGACTACCAAGTCAATTGAGATACTTTTAATGAGCTGTCTAAACGTGACATCCCCATACATTTTGTATGAGAAAATGATTAGTGACTTCACTTATCATATAAAGTCAATTGATTGCATTATTATTGATTTAGTCAGTAATAAAAATTATGTATAAAAAAGAATTAACAATTAAGTATATTGCTTTCTTAGCGTGATTTAGTGCAACCTTTTTAAGGTAAGATTTTTGAATTTTTTTGTGCATAGTGTCCAAGACCCTATTAAAACCATTCTGTGTCCTTTTCCAAGGTCCACTCTCTCTGTGTTCTAAATTTCATTAAAATTAGTTCAGTAGTTTAAGCAGGAATGCGTAACAGACAGACAAAATGACATTCGAATTTTAAACAATATAATAGTAATTAGTACGGTACGGAAGAGCTGTCTGATCTAGCTGATGATAATATTAAAAAGTAAAACCCCTATGTATTTACACACATTGTAGCCGCCCTGACATGTCCCCATGAAGTCGGTATTTAAATTTGCTCCCAAACGTGTAAGGCTATCCGTGATTTCGTGTTTTCCTATACAAATCATGCTTAATGATAGCTGTAGTTAGGGAATAATTTTCGAACGAAGATTTTATACGTCTAAATTGATTACAGCTAATCCATCACGTTAGGTAGGTTACAAGTTTATATCTTTTAAGTTTTAATAAAACAGATATAAAAATAAAATGGATATCAAAATATTAGCTTACCTATCGTTACGTATAACTGTTTGAATCGCATCGATCAACACTTTTTCTGATAAAGTTTCCATATCGATTTTTTTCCCAATGTTGAAATGTTCATATTTTTCAGCGTTGTACCACTGATCGGAAAACATAGGAATTCCAATTAAAGGCACGCCAGCGTTTATAGCCTCGTCAGTTGATTGAAGACCTCCTTGAGTTATGAATAATTTGATTTTTGGGTGTTCTGAAATAACGGATAAAACCATGAACTTGTTATATTATACTGTTAGGAATCAACGTCGGTAGTTGAATAAAAAATGTGACGATGTAGGGGAAAACACCCATAAAAGCTAGGCCTCCTCTAAGGAGCGATCATTATTAGTCTAAAAGTTGTAGGGGCAGTTACTCTGCCCGTTGGCGTACTGAAATTCTGTATTTGTGCTAACCTATAATTTATAGTTGTAGTTGTATAAGTGAATGTTAATTAGAAACTTCAAATCGTTCGAAAAGACTTTGTGAATTAAATAATATTACGCTTCTGGTTTTTCATTTCTAAAAATAAGCTATTACATATTTTTATCGGTAATAGCTCCAGGGAGCAATTCAAACTGATATGCTCGCGTCGGGAAATATACGTTTTTTTTTTATTCGTTACATTATGCAAAATAGGATGTTATTCCAATGGCACAAGATAAGTAAACAGACAAGCCACATGATGTTTATTTATTTATTTATTTATTTATTTAACATTCGTACCACCTTAAATTAAGGGCTACAGGGTTAAACTTAATGCCTAATGGCATTCTCTGCCAGTCAACCCTGGGCGATGGTGAGAGCTATGGGTAGGCACGACATAAATTATAAAAATGCTTATTATATAAAGAGAAAAAAAATATATAATTAAAACAAGTAATTGAATAAACAAGACTATTTATTAATAATAGGTATATATAGAAATATACATATAAAAATGAACATAAATATACATACTTACATACATACATATACAATATACAGATAACATATAAAATAAATATATTGTTATAATAAATATTTAATATAATAATAATAAATATATAATAATAAGTATATATTAATTACCTATATGCCAAATAAGTAAAACGCATTGCGATAGTTTTAAATATCAAAACAGAACAAAACTTCAAATGATTCAGGTATTACTTTTTAGGAAGTGATCACGAACAAGCCTCTTAAATATATTTTTATTCGGAGCTTTTCGAACAGTCTCAGGTAGGGTGTTCCACAGCAGTATAGCCTGAATTGTAAAAGAGTATCGGAAAAAGTCACTTTTATGTGGAGGAATTTCGAGCTTAAGGTTATTGGAAGAACGTAAGCCCCTGTCATGAGTAGAACAGAGGTAGTGAAAGTTTTCCTTTAAATAACTAGGAGAAGTTGGGTCATGTAAAATTGAGTACAGAACCAAGAGAATTCTAGAATTACGCCTCTGTCGAATAGTAAGCCATTTCAGCTGACGTCGGTAACTGGAGATATGATCGTATTTGCGAAGATTGAAAACAAATCGGATACAGTTATTAAGGAGGCGATCTAGTTTGTCCAGAAGTATTTCATTTAGGTCCGGATATGTCACGTCACCATAATCAATAATGGGTAGAATAAGGGTGTTAATAAGCATCAGTTTAGTCTTGAACGGCAGAAAGTTTTTTAAACGGTACAGAGACTGGAGTGAGCTGTTGACTTTTCGACTGATTTCATTGATTTGTGGCCGCCAATTCAAACCGCTATCCAGCTGTAAGCCGAGGTCTTTAACGGTGTTACTAATGGGAATAGTTATATTGTCGAATAATATTGCTGGAAGATCTACGATGTCAACATTAGTTAGTAACCTTGGGCTGCCCATTAGTATCGCCTGACATTTCAGAGGATTGACGTTAATCCCATGTCCAATCGACCAAAGTTTTATAGCCTCAAGATTGCGGTTTACGGCAGCGATTGCATTTGGAAGTTCGCCAGTTCTAGAGTGGACATAAAGCTGCAAGTCATCAGCATAAAGATGGTACGAACAGTCAATAACGGATGTGATGGAGTTGATAAACAACGAAAACAACAATGGAGAAAGAATACCGCCTTGAGGAACGCCAGCAGAGATATCAGCCCATTTGGAACACTTCTGTTGGAGGTGTACTGACTGCTGTCGCTCGCGAAGGTAAGATGTAAACCACATAAGGGCAGTTGAAGAGAACATATTGCAATGGGAAAGTATGGAGAGGAGTATATCGTGGTCGACTGTGTTAAATGCATTTGAAAAGTCGATAAGCACCACCACTGTGACCAGTCTATCATCCATGCCCCGTCGAACATCGTCGATGACTTTGACTAGAGCAGTTGTGGTGCTATGACCAGATCTAAAACCAGACTGATGATCGCTCAGCAGGTTATACTTACAGACATACGAAGAGAGTTGTTTATGCACACAGGCTTCCAGAACTTTTGAAAGGAAAGGAAGAATTGAGATGGGGCGATAGTGACTCGGAAGCGTAGGGAGAGAAATTTTAGGAAGAGGTCGCACATGCGCTTTTTTCCAGCTAGATGGGTATTGGCCCGATAGAAGAGAAAAATTTATTATATGCGTAATAGTGGGTAAGAGAACCTCAACTATCGGCAATATCATTGACCTGCTTATATTGTCACAGCCAACAGCCTTAGAGCTTATTTTTAAAATATTTGCCTTAACTTCCTTCTGTGTTACAGAAGAAAGTTGAAAGGAGGTTTTATATGGAGGCACTAAGCTCTTTAAACAGTTAATGGTTTGACGTTTTATGGCTGGATCCAAAGGTGTAGACGAGACGAAGAAATTATTAATGGAATCAAGGTCTGAGATACCAATGTCTCGTTCTTGTTGAGGTGGTTTACATACTCCGAGAGATCGAATGAATTTCCACGCGTCAGCGGGAGAACTGTTAATAATATTTTCATGAATAAATCGGCGTTTAGCTATTCGCACCATCTGATTACATCGATTTCTGGCTACTTTGAATGTCAACCAATTCTCCTCAGAGCGATCTTTTTTAAATGCACGAAAAGCTCGGTCCCGCCTTCTCATCGCCATTCGTACACCTTCAGACATCCAAGGAGCTGGATCACGTTTTAGCTTAACTCTGTGCACGGGAGCGTGGACATCGTATAGGTCTAGAATAGATTTATTAAACAGCTGAACTTTATCATCTATTGTAGACGCCTCCACTACCGGGCACAGGTCAATACGAGACGCATCATCCTTCAGCTTTGTGATAGACATTTTGTTGAAGTTTCTTATGTTTAATACGCAGGGATTATGCTTTGGTGGTCTGAGTTTGTAAACTGCATAAATAAGGTCATGGCGAGAGAAGCCGGGCGCCGTAAGCTGACCATGCGTGTGTATACTCTCAGGAGAATTAGTCAACATTATATCTAGCCAAGTAGGCTCAGTATCAACATTTTGATGAGTTGCAGCTAATGGTAGAATGTGCAAATTGACTGATTCTACAATAGATCGCAGTTTAAGTGCCCTGGGGGAGTCTTTTAAAAGGTCTGTGTTGAAATCCCCCATGATTAGGTAGTGTGCATAATCGGAACCTAATGAGTCAAGTACACGCTCTAATTCGTTAAAATAATCAATAGAAGGAGGACAGTATACTACTCCTAGTAACACCCTTACACCCTTCATGTCAAGCTCCACGAACAAGTACTCTGCAGAAGCAGAGTAACTAGATGGGGATGAGGCTATGATTTTATGTTTAATGGTTGCCCGTAAATAAATTGCAACCCCACCGCCACCTTTATTTGTCCGATCGTTTCGGATGAGAGTAAACCCCGACAAAGGGAAGAGCGAAGACTGCAGAGATGGTTTTAACCATGTTTCGGAGACCAGTATGGCATGAATATGGCCACCAGATAGTGTGGTTTCAAGCTCCGCAAAGTGACTAGGAATACTTTGTGCGTTTATATGGCACACATTCATGTTTATGTCATTGCTGTCCATTCATTTTAATATCGAACTTCAAGCATAATTTGAATTTCTTCTGATGTGTACTTTGAGCATCAAAGTTACTGACTCACCCTTCAGTAGAAACGGCATAGCGCCTCGCTTCGATACATAATGTTTGTGTCAAATCTGGTGCCGGGGAAGAACGCAAACATTTTTTTTGTCACACATTCACAAATATT
Organism: Pyrgus malvae; assembly: GCA_911387765.1. NCBI lineage: Eukaryota > Metazoa > Arthropoda > Insecta > Lepidoptera > Hesperiidae > Pyrgus > Pyrgus malvae. The sequence goes on from OU426969.1 coordinate 11,844,131, forward strand.
CTTTCATCGCTACAGACGCATACATTTCTAAATATGTCAATTTCAACAAACAACGTCATTTTCTATGCACCGTCAACACCGACACCGACACACACAGACACAATAGTTGTATAACTAGAAGGCACATTGTGCATGGACGTTAGGACGAGGGGTTCGCCCGTAAAGGCCACTCCTCTCTGACGGGTGTCATACCTGTGATACCTTGATGCTCTAAGGATGTGTATGAGTATCTCTCCTTAAAACAAACTTGACCTATTTTAATAACTCTTTTAAGTACCAAAATATAAACCTTTTTATCTTACTTAGCAATGTTGATTGAGGAACCCACTTAAAAACTTTGATATTCTTCGGAGCTCCTGGAACTTTATCAGTGTCCCATTTTAATATGACATTGTATGGAATTTCGGAGAGCACATTCAATAACACTAATATCTTCTTCGGAGGTAATAAAGATGGTTTAATATTACTACCAAAGCTCACGTACACTACACTTCTGGATTTTTCCAAAAATGCCTGTATTGCCTGAAAAAGTAAATTGTTTTATACAGGAGTTGAAGAAAACTATCTTAACATATGCAACAAATATCATAAAATACAAACGCAAATGCTACAATACAATAGTTCAGTACCTGAGGTAGCTCTTCTGTACGCTCTTGACGTATACCTCCCATAAATATAACATTTGATGGAACAGGGTGGTTGCCAGCCCATATTGGATTTATATTCAGAAACAACATATGCACGTTGTTTTTCAACTGATTCAACGAAGGAAATTCTTTCCCAAAATGTTTATTCAGCATTAGATCAGCTTTTTGCTCACTAGAACGAAACGTTAATTCCAATCGTACATGCGTATACAATTCTGTGATTTTTTCCCAAACGTTAAGGTTGTAAATTCGTCGACGGAAGTTCGAAGGATACAAGAAAGGATGTGTCGGAGCTCCCACTATTTCATAATTACCTAACACTGCACCGATTGAATTAACTAAAATAACTGGAGCTTTAAACACATGTGAGAGACTCAGAATAGGTATTACGCAACTTTCTAATAATAATAAGTCATAATAGGAACCTTTTTCAGCAATTAGCTTCTTCATTTGGTCTGTTTTCAGCTGTTGTTCGAATACTTCACTGATTCCATTAAGCGCCACGTCCATTTTGAATACAACGTCCCGATTTTGATCCGATGCTATGATGTTAGTATATTTTTTCCAGATTCTGTAAGATGTTTCTTGAAAATTAATTTCAGTGACGTTTGCTGGCACTTTTCCTTTAGGAAATGGATCCGTTGTAACCAGTGTAATTTCATGTCCTCTATTAGATAACTCTTGTATCAAAGTTCTATAAACATTTTGGTGGCTGACTGATGGAGTTGGAAATACGGCCAATATTTTTGCTGTCATCCCATCATTAATTATAAGGACAAGGAAAAATGTTATTATTTTTAACATTTTCGTTTTTAACACAATTAATAGTGTTCGTGTTAAGTGATTATAAATGACTGTGCTGCCTGGATACTGTTGATCATAAAAAATTATCAGTTTGATTTATTGTCCACGACTCATGCAAAATCGTGGTAATGAAGTATGTTGGAAACGCATGATAATTTTTAAGGATGAAAATTAACTATTGTACCTGGACGACCGAGCGTTGCTTAGATAAAAACAGTTTATTTAGGTACTTGGTTTAATTTAATAATTCAATTTCGAACGAAACACTCATTTGCTTAGTATTGCTCAACAACGCCATCTGAAATAGCTCCCAATAAAAAAAAAAAAAAACGCAATATGGTTTTGAATGAGGTTTGAAACCGGGTCTCTAGTTAGCCCACGTAACCATTCGGCCAGCTAGCTTTAATTCAATGAATGAAATTTTTAACAAAATTTCTTTGAACGTCGGATTGGCGGATGGCGTTTGACGGGATTCTCGTTACGCCACTCAGGCGCCACAATATTATTAATACTCTCCAATAGATGTCAGGAAGAGTCGTATTTTTCACTTTGTATAATTAAGTTGATTATCGCTGAAAATATTTTTTAATACTTTAAAATTTCTAAAAATAAAACCTAGCTGGATCGATATATCACCCCCGAAACCAGGGAACTAAATTTCATCAAAATCGTTGGAGCCGTTTCCAAGATTCAAAATATATATTATGGTATATAAAACAATTGCTTGTTTAAAGGTATTAGATGAGATATACTGCAAAACACTATATTGTATAGGAGGAACTTTAAAAATCTTCCATCTTTAAAGTTCCACCTATACCACCCACCACTTTTCTGGTTTGACTGGAGAAGCATTACTGTGAAGCAATCCTATTGTTATGGTGAATAGATACTTATGTACGGCGACTTAACACCACGTGGTCTGTATGCTTCCTGCTACTCCATTTAAATAAAATAAACTACATTATATTTATATACTGCACGATTTATTATCAATATTTTATGTTTATACATTCCGAGGTTGAAAAACTAGAAGGTAATTCTATATTTATCTTTAATTTAAGAACATGTTAATGAGAAATCTATCAGAACATCTATTATGAAATTTCCTTGAAGTTAAAATAAACCCACAAGAAAGGGAAACAAGTCGATGTTAAATTAGGAGATCAAAAGAATAAAGCGATCATAGCAAATGAGTTTCTGTTACGAAATATCTGCTAAGATTTTCTCCCAATAATGTGCGTGTATTTTGTTTAATTATAATCCTAACATATACGGTATCCGTACCCTTGGGGTATAATTGGCAGATAAAGATAAAGGTTTCGCTCTGTTAAGCGTCTCGATCAAATTAGGGTAAAATCTCATAGACCAATACGTGCAGTCCCTGTAGTGTCGGGATTAATAATAGAGCTACGGTATCCCCTGCCTAAACGTAAGAGGCGACTAAAAGGGGGCTTTCGGGGTTGCGAGTGGTGAGAGTGGGAGCTCAATCCATCCAGCTAGCGGCTCCAGGAAAGTCGTTCTGTCCGTGGCTGCATGCCGCCGTAAGCATATGAAGGTGCAGAAAAGCACATTTGCTCTCCCGAAGATGGGCCCGTACGGGGTGCCGCGCGGGGTGGATACCGGTGCTTTTTACTGGAGATCTCGGAGTCCTCACCTAAGCGCAGAGGAGGCAAACGAGGGAGTTTTAGTGCGGTATAACTCCCACATAGCCCGGTATCCTCTCCCAAGGTGCCGGGTAGCCTTTGAAGGTTTCCCCCCGATACAAAAAAGAAGGTTAAAACTGCCGCTACGTATGTGTCGTAGATTGTCACATCAATAAAATCATCAAATATTTCTACTTTGTTGCACACCAAGTGAAACAGTAAATAACAAATAAAACATAGAAATTTTTCACACAAAAGCGGTCTTATAGCGGCGATGTTTTTAGATAACCTTTAAATAAAAGTCGAAAATATACTCAGATGGATTAATGTACGATATTTTGCTCTCCCACAAAATGAGATTCTTATCAACAGCTCGTTCAATACAGGTTTTATTTTTAAAGTATAAACTATATTTGAAATATAAACATTTTTATTTTTATTTTGTTTGGCTGCAACCTCTTTTCAATTTCGGGGGAGGCTTGGAGGTTACTTCGACGCTCTGATCTAATACGGGCCGATGGATTTCATTTAAATATTTATAATAAGCTCGTATGTATTTTTGTAACGGAATCTTTATTATTTAAACGTCATATTGAATAACTTTTTAAATGGGTTTTTGGCGTGAAGTGTAAAATATTGTGCTCTTGTTTTATTTTCATTTTCTTATTGTATTATTTGATGTTAAGATTAAGTTGGTGGCATTTTTGAAGTGAAAACTTCTTTAGCGGCGTTGAGCACTTTTGTGGGATGGGTAAAAACTGTGAAACTCGCGCGAGGTCACGTGTGCTGATCGAAAAATTTCGTAAGATAGTAGAGGAGACGTGGAAGATCGACCTTCACCGATCTGATAATTCGATGAGACATATTTTTTACCAAATATAATTTATAAACATATATGCCTATGATAACTTGACTATCGAAAAGTGTCCATAGCTATTTTTAATTTAATTAATTTTAATCAATTTTCTTTCATATCACCTTCACTCTTGTAATAACCGAACGAGTGAATATCTTCACCGGCTCTTACACCAAGATGGAGGGGTGGCAGCTGATGACGGCTCGTCTGACAGCTGTCTATACTTTTTTTTCTTCAATTATGGAATCGCAAACTCTGCATATTGCCAGCGTCAAGTATAATTTTATCTTAAAATTCGTTTATATCAAGTATTTAAAATATTGAACAAAGTTAACCTTAAAGTGCATCTATTAATGAAAAAAGTGACGAAGAAATAGTGAAAGAAAATGAGTGAGTACCTAATACTGTATCAAAATACTAGATGAAAACCTACTGAAAATATTAGATGAAAAATAATACCGATAATTAAATCAATTCGTGCAAAATTATTTCCCAACCATTCCAAAATATCAAAAATGCACAACGTTAATATTCAAGTTTTCACTTCTGCCGGCACTCCCGGAGTGCAACCCGTCGTTTTTTACATATAGGTTAATGATACACGAGTGTCGTTAAATAAAATAATAGTGGGAAAACATGTTTTTTTAGCTTGCCTACAAAACTCCATCGGACACGTTCTAGTATAGTAGCCATCGTTTTACTTGAACATCTTACTGACTAGTCTGACTGATTACTGACGACTTACTGATTTTTGCAAACACTGACGTTGGTAATATGCATAGAGTTTGCAATGCCATTATTGAAAAAAAATGTATAAAAAATATTTTTTAAATATCTTTTTCTAACATTGCATACTTGGTGATCTTTGGGATAATAATATTATGTTTAATTCCACTTGGTTTTTGTATACTATTTAAATCACTTAATAATGATTCCATGTAATCTTTTGGATTAAGATACGAGTAGGTACATTTAATTATAATTAAGTAAATAGTATAGTGAAGCGCGCATGGCCCGGCGGTTAGCGTAGAACGCAAACGATCTATGCAACTAAGCCAAACGGGCGCGGTCGGGTGTGAGATGGGTGACCGCTAGTGGCAAAAAAAATGCATGCGCGTTTCCGCGCTTCGGAGGGCACGTTAAGCTGTCGGTCCCGGTTGTTGTCGGTAGATAACAGTCGTTAAACCTTGTCGGAGGCCTTATGGGCGGTTTGAAAACATCCGACAGCGGGTTGGCCACTAACCCGCATCTCCACCAACCCGCATTGGAGCAGCGTGGTGGAGTAAGCTCCAGGCCTTCCCAATAATGGGGAGAGACCCGTGCCCAGCAGTGGGACGCAAAAAGGGTTGCAGCCAAATAGTATAGTGGATCTTATACAACAAGTTTTTGCGAATAAAGTATTCAGCCTCATTATATGGTCGTGAAATCTTGAACATACCAAATCCCAGAAATGGAGGTTCCGTGTACCACATATTCAACCGAATCTGCGGACAAAGATTAGTTTCTATCAAGATGCAAGGACCATTAACATTTCGTAGCTATTATCAGATTACATCTACCACAATGTTTGCAATATCGTACTGTGATCCAACCAAGGGTGTTTGATTCTCAGCAGGGTAGGAATTTGATTTGAATGATTAATTTAAGTGTTTGCTCTTGGTCTTGAGTTTATTTATCCGTGTGGCGCAATGGTTACAATGCCGAAATGCCCATCGGAGGGTTCCGAGTTCGGTTCCCGGCAAAGCAATTAAAGAGATATATTTAAATTTCTATTCTATGTCTAGGTGTTAGTGTTCTGTCTTTGTATGTGTCTATGGTACCCACGACACAGGGAATCCCAGTAAGGGACTAACTGTTTGTAGCGTTATTTATTATTATGGTTTATTTTGGAATGTGAAGGTGCATGAAGTGCGTATGGCTCAACGGCTAGCGTAGAACGCAAGCGATCTTTGCAGCTAAGCCAAACGGGTGCGGTCGTGTGTGAGATGGGTGACCGCTGGTGGCAAAAAAACTCATGTGCATTTCCGTGCTTCAGAGGGCACGTTAAGCCGTCGGTCCCGGTTGTGTTCAATAGACACCAGTCGTTAAATCTTGTCGGAAGCCTTATGGGCGGTTTGATAACATCCGACAGCGGGTTGGCCACTAACCTGCATCTTCACCAACCCGCATTAGAGCAGCGTGGTGGAGTAAGCTCCAGGCTTCACCAATAAGGGGTAGAGACCCGTGCCCAGTAGTGGGACGCAAAAAGGGTTGCAGCCATTTTGGTGTGTCCATGATATTTAACACTGGACACGGCAAACAATATCGTTACAAGTTATTTCAGTAACGCCTAAGTTCCTTAATAATATCCGCCAGATTTCGTCCCCTATGTTATAACATCATCCATCCTCTCATATAGAAGATTATGAGATCATACACCTTTTAAATGTGGTTCTGTCAGCTAATACAATGAAAATATCCTCTAACCGTCATTAGGACGATGAGAGGGGCGGGTCTTTGGTCATTTGTCTGTTTTTTTGTCCATCTCCCTGAAATTGATACTTGTGTTAGACCATGGACACGCGTTGTGACATAAAATATTTAAATGGGAAAATGATTTTTTTTTTATTTGAATGGAGTAGCAGACGAGCATGCAGGCCACGTGGTGTTAAGTGGTCGCTGCAGCCCATGAACATCTACATACAACCTTAATTAAGCGTAGGTAAGGCTTGTCTGAGATCGTATGCATTTGCGCTGCTACTCCGGAGGCTGGTGGTCGCCTCATGTAAGTGTGTCCGGCAACTGCACCTTTCTACCATATCCATATCCATTATTAACAGTTGTCCGTCTTTATCAATCTTTTTTTTATTTGAATGGAGTAGGAGACGTGCATGCAGGCCACGTGGTGTTAAGTGGTCTCTGCAGCCCATGGACATCTACATACAACCTCAAGCAAGCATAGCTTGGCTGGTGGTCGCCTCATGTAATGTAAGTGTGTCCGGCAACTGCACCTTTCCACCGAAACACAATTGGTTCACAGCAAAAGTGGGTGCAGCGGTGGTACTTCCACGGGCGAATATAATAGTTCAACCACCTACAAAATAAATTTTAATTATATTTACTTATTTTAATTTTATTTATTCATTTATAAACACAAGTTGAGTTTGCTTCTTAATTGAAGCGCGCATTTCCCGGCGGTTAGCGTAGAATGCAAGCGGTCTATGCGACTAAGCCAAACGGGCGCGGTCAGGTGTGAGATGGGTGACCGCTAGTGGCAGAAAATTTCATGCGCATATCCCTGCTTCGGAGGGCACGTTAAGCCGTCGGATCTGGTTGTTGTCGATAGATAACAGTCGTTAAACTTTGTCGGAGGCCTTACTTGAAAACATTCGACAGCAGGTTGGCCACTAACCCACATCTCCACCGGCGGGTTGCATTGGAGCAGCTTGGTGGATTACTAAGCTCCAGGCCTCCCCAATAATGAGGAGAGACCGGTAATTGTATTTTTACTCGACCGCACAATCCAAAAAAGGGTTATGTTTTTATCAGTCTAAATATATTTGCTATTTTTGTTTCTATGTGCCATTGAAGAGACCAAACGCGTTCATATATTTTGATAATTCATACGTTAAACGGTATGTCATAATCTTGCGAGTATCACAGAATAAAAAGTAAAAAATAAAATGCATTACCAATCATCACCATCATGGTGGGACATAGGAGCTACTAATTGCTTATAGAATTTATTGCCCGGAATCGCCGGATAAGGTCCAACGTGTTAGAATTTATGATGGCAGATAAAAAACAACTCGCCAACCATTTGACAGTGATTAATCTATTTTAGAAGATCCGAGCTTTACTCGGTGCCTAGTGGAACGTAATAGTAGGGAGACCAAGAGGGGATGATTGGATTTTCTCGAGCGCATCAGATTAACATAGGGTTATACAAGGGTATACCTTGCACTCTGTTGAGTACTTCCAAAATAATAATAAAAATCTCAATTTTTTTAAAACGCTAAAATTGACACACAATCATTTGACGATTTTCTTTCAAATAAAATATAAACATCCACATCTGAGTGTGTCGAAATGTGTTTATCATACTAAAATCGACGGATCATAATTTGCTACGCGAGACTTTTTTTTAACATTCATAAATTTTTGGAGGCTAAATGCTCTCCCCACCTTTAAAACAAAAAAGTTATAAGAGTTTTTTTTCTTCCGACAGTCAAATCTATATAATGCAATAGATCGTCATAACGCTCGAGTAAATCCACATTTAGCATCATGGGCGGCTCTACTGTAAGATATAATAAATGTTACATCCGATGTAATATTTTAGGCTTATCGTGGCGCGATATGTGTGAAGTGGGAACAATTTTTATTTCTAAATGTGCGTTATATACACAAGCCAGTTTTCAAAAAGGTTTGCGAAGGACTCTCTGATTTTCGTATGTTTTCGTTCTGAAGATAATAAAATGTTCTGTTTTTAGACTGTACATAGGTGCTGTGATATATTTTTGAGGTAATTTTTTGTAGCACTTCACATTTATAGCTCCAAAATAGATTCCCTGTGTTGTGGGTACGATGGACACATAATGAAAAGAACACGAACACCCAGATCGAGAACATAAATTTAAACGATCATTAAAATTTCTGCTTCACTGGGGAGCGAACCCATGACTCCAGTCGGCAATCCGGCATGGCAACGATTGCGCCATACAGATTGTTCACATAAGCAAATATAATAAGCAAAATACATCCTTTTTTTACTTTTAAAAGTCTGCTGTTGGACGTAAAATATTTGTAACTAATTAATTAATTAATTAATTAACTAACATTACCACATCATTTGGTCCTGCACCCACTAAACCCAGCACGTGGCTCTCATTAGAGGACTTTCTTTCCCCGCCCATTGACACTTCAGCTTGCAGATTAAGTATCAAATTATTCTGATAATTGTTTGTTGAGCAAATTATTCAAAAAGGATTCTTAATTTTAAAGATTCCATTAATAAACTTTTCTAATGATATATAAGCAATAAAATCTCGTTAAATTATCTGCAGCGAGTCGGTTTTTTTTTGTTTCAAATCGAAATAAATCGTTGTGTTAAATAAATTGTTAGCTTACAAAGAACGCGTAGGTAACAGGTGCAACTCCGTTCATAGTCTAGCGATACACACAGCCAAGTAGTGTGTCATACTCGTACATACGAGTAATTAGAGTCCATTTATTTTTTTAAATAATAATTCCTTTCATCTTATTTCACATTTAAGCTTCATTGGTGATAAAACAATGAGGTAAGGAAATCATCTTAATGTTGTCGTGGGTATCTTGGACACACCCAAAGATATGAACCAGATAGAAAGATATGATTAGTTCTGTCTTGCCAGGGATCAAACTCTGAACTCTTAATTGAGAATCCAGCAAAGTAACCATTGTGACACATGGATTGTCATAAGGAGTTATCGGTTTATTTTTCTATTTACACCACTAAATCCTTCTTATATAAAAGTACTATTTTAGTATATGAAAGAAGACAGACTAAAATAAAATTTAATATATATATAATAAAAGACAAATTAAAATTAAACAGTATATGCATAGATCACGAGCACACAAAATCGAATAGCTTACAGAAATCTGGAGAGTTTACACCTCTCCTTATTTGGAACTTTAATTTTTTGTCAGAGAGATCAGTAAATTTCTTTTTATAGAACCTCAACATTATTTGAAGGGTTTAAAATTTGTTTGCAAGCAAAACTTTCTGATTCTCATTTTTTGTTAAAAGGAGGAGAAGGGTTAAAAAAGGGCTACGGTACGGCCCTGCCTGATCGTTAGAGGCTCAATAAGAGCTCCTACCATCCAATTAGCGGTCTTTAAAAGGACGGCAGTGTATGACGGACGGCGTACGGCTGAATGCTGTCGCAAGTACTGGAAGTAGTAGTCGCTCTCCGAATGATTGGCCTGTTTTCGGAAGCTGCGCGTGGAGGAGACTGATGTGTACCTCTGGATATCCCAGAGTCTTCTCCAAGAGGCCACCAAGTGTGTTTTAGTGTAGTAACAATTTCACAGGTTAAAAAAATTGCGCGTCCTTCTTTGCTGTGTGACACAGCATCCGTGATGCCTAAGCTATCTTGTGAAGTAAATTTACTAACTCGTTATTTTCTAGTGGCCTCTCTGACTCAATTTATCGTATGCTATGTTCAAATTGAAAATTTTGTCCCCTTCCAACGTATGTGAGACCGCTCGAGTGAAAGTGAGACACAAAAAAGTTAAAAAGTTACTACTGTTACAATTTTACATTTTCGCTTTTTACACTGCTGTTTTTTTTTTTCAAATGCCAATAGACATTTCTCAAAAACATCAATAAACTAAATATACTCCATTTATTATTTGACGACCCGCGTGGCGTTATGGTCACCATGCCGGACTGCCGATCGGAGGGTCCCGGGTTCGATTCCCGGCGAAACAGAAATTTTAATGATGAGTTTCAATGTCTGTTCTCGGTCTGGGTGTTTGTGTTTCTATCTCTGTGTGCGTCCATGGCACCCACTACACAGGGTATATCTACCTTATTGTGGGGCTATGAATGTGTAACGTGTGTAACGTTAATGTATACCAAAAGGGAAATATTTTTTTTTCTCCATACTAAAGTAGCTCACACACTTATATAAGTTAGATTACTTGCTATATTTATATTATGTTATACAGCAACCATAGAGACGTTGATTTTACATTAGAGCGCAAGAAACTGTATAATTAAATATAAACAGCCTTCCAGTGTTGTTTGCTACAAGACTTGGAATTTAAATATAGGTACTGTTGATAAATTAAATTAACTTCCTGAAATTAATTAACTACTTTCGTCTATTTCCCAGTCTTTACAAACGAGTAAGGCGATACTGACTGGCACCTAAATTTATCAGGTTTAAGATTAGTACTTGGGATCAAGCCAAAAGTTCCGATCTGAGCTAGCTAAACAACCGATTAAAACCACCTAGCTCGAGGGATTTACTCGCAACTTTGTAATGGGCTTTAATATTAATCAGTAGTATATCTGAGGATGAGCAGCGATGGCCGAGTGGTAAAAAACCACGGTCTTCGACGCGACCGATCCCAGGTTCAAATCCTCGGCTCGCACCTCTGACAAAGAAATTTGTAATGTGCGATTTTATCGCTGCTCCACGGTGATGGAAAATATCGTGATATTTCATTGATTACGAAGTTCTCCATCGCTGTGCATGCCTGAGAGAAATTTATAATTTCTCGAAAGCATGACGTCCACCAATCCGCACTTGGCCAGCGTGGTGGACTATGACCTAAATCCCTCTCAATTGTGTGAGAAGGAGACCTGTGCCCAGCAGTGGGACATAAAAAAGGTTGATAAAAAAATATCTGAGGATAATGTTATGTACGTAAGTTATTTAAAATTGGCTGGCTGCAACCCTTTTAGCGTCCCACTGCTGGGCACGGTTCTTTCCCTATTATTGGGGAGGCCTGGAGCTACTCGCTCTCACCACCTCGCTACCACGCTACTCCAATGCGGGTTTGTGGAGATGCGGGTTAGTGGGCAACCCGCGGTCGGATGTTTTCAAACCGCCTATAAGGCCTCCGACAAGGTTTAACGACTATTATCTTTGGACAACAACCGGGACCGACGGCTTAACGTGCCCTCAGAAGCACGGAAACGCGCATGAATTTAGCCACTAGCGATCACCCATCTCACACCCGACCGCACCCGTCTGGCTTAGCTGCGTAGATCGATTGCATTCTACGCTCGCCGCCGGGCCATGCGAGCCGCAAGTTCTTCACCCATCCTTATGACCGCACTAGATTTTGCTGAATGGCCACTATTGGCCACCCATCCTACTTTTGACCGCACTTAAAAAGGATGGATGTCAACAAAGTTAAGCAACGTAACTTTGTTGACATCCATCCTTTTTACACTGCTCTAGATGTTGCTTAATGGCCACCCATCCCACTTATGACCGCACTCGACATTGCTCAGATTTATTGCCACCGATCCTACTTTTGACCGCACTTGATGTTGCTTAGTGGCCATGTTAAAGTAAGCAATTCATTATTTATGTATAGTCTGTGGTAATTTTTGTATCTACTTAATTGTCTATGCTTTTACGGAAGTTTAATGGTGTCAAGAAGTTATGTATTTTTTCTAGAATGTTCTGTTCCCGCGTACCGACTGCACTGTGTTAATAATAGAGTAATAGTATTGTGTTCAAGAATAAACTATAACTATCATTCAATATCAAGGTTGCTTCATTTCTCCGAATAACAGGTTATGGGCCCAGGCACATAACTTTGATATTGAAGCAAGTGAAGGGTAATACTGCAATAAGTATCGTTGGCGCCATTGACTGCGTGCGCGTGCGTTGCGTTTCGAGGTTAAGAAAATTTACCGGCCGGCGAGTTGTAATACTTGTAAGAAACAAGGAAGGGAATTGCAGGAAGGAAAAATGAACGACAATACACAGGGAACAGTTATTAAACTGGAAGGTAGTCAAAATTGGAACATTTGGAAATTCCAGACCACGATTTTGTTGAAAAGTCAAAATTTGTACACCGTGGTTACCGATTGTAAGAAACCTACGGGACAGGAAGATCTAGCAAAATGGGAAAAGCAAGATGTGAAGGCACAAACTCTTCTAGTTACGAGGATGTCAGAAAGTGTGATGCTGCATGTTCTTTCGTGTACTACATCGGCTGAAATGTGGCGTAAACTTCTAAGTATCTACGAACAGAAAAGCGAGACAAGCATCCATATTAAGCAACAGAGATTTTTTCAACTGAAATACGACGAAAATTCAGAAATGTCAGTTTTCCTATCGAAGGTGCAAGAAATGCATAATGATTTGAAACAGTTAGGTGAAAATATCTCTGACAAGTTTGTGATTACAAAAGTTATGATGTCCCTACCGGATGACTACAAACATTTTATATCGGCTTGGGAATCGGCACCAGACGACAAGCAAACTGTCGAAAATTTGTTTGCTAGACTTCTAGTAGAAGAAGAAAGATTGAAGGAAAAAGGCGGGTCGTCATCAAGGTTATCATCATCGGCATTTTTTGCGAAAAAGACTGCGAAAAAGGACATCCAGTGTTATAAGTGTAAAAAGTACGGACATTATCAAAGTGAATGTAAATTTAATAAAATGAACAATCGCGAAAACCGTAAAAGTGCGATTAGTGAGAACAATAACAAATGTTTCTATTGCGGCAAACCGGGACATACAAAAGTTCAGTGTCGTTTCAGAAAGAACAAAGAGAGTAATGCGTTTATTGCTTCTGGACTATCAGATTGTTTTGAGACGTATGAACATTCTAATTGGATCGTAGACTCAGGTGCAAGTGAGCATATGTCTTGTGATCGTAACCTATTTACTTCGTTCACAAGTTTGAAGAATAAATTCGTAGTATTGGGCGACGGGACTCAGATTAGTGCTCTTGGCAGTGGACAGATGGCAGTGCAAGTATTTGATGGAAAGAGTTGGGTTAATACTACCATAGACAACGTCCTTTACGTTCCGACATTAAAAACAAACTTGTTATCTGTCAAATGTATTACCGCCAAAGGTTACGTCGTAGTGACAGAACATAACCACTGTAAAATTTTGAAGAATAAGAAAGTGTGTGCCATTGCAGAACGTGTAGGTGATTTATATCATCTTAAATGCTTGTACAGGCAAAATAAGTTAAATGTTGCGGAAACAACACAACCCACACTACGTAGCAAAGTGAGTTTGATCGAGTGGCACGAAAGGTTGGCTCATCAAAACATGGTTTATGTAAGAGAAGTCTTAAAAAACAACAATGTTGAGGTGATCGGCACCAGTGATATTGAATGTGAGAGTTGTTTTAAAGGGAAAATCCACCGGCTACCATTTCCAAAGAGTGAAAATAAGTCTACAAAAACATGTGAGTTGATCCATGCAGATGTTTGTGGCCCAATGGAGGAGCACTCAGTGGGAGGCTCGAGATATTTTGTAATATTCAAGGATGACTACTCTAAATACAGACAAGTGTACTTCATAAAAGGAAAATATCAAGTGAAAAATTGCATAGAAGATTACATAAATAAAGCAGAAAATGAAACTAGCAACAAGATTAAGTATTTTAGAAGCGACAACGGTTTGGAATTCGTAAATAAAGATGTGGAGAAGATATTCCATCAAAGAGGTATCATACATCAGCTTACTGTACCCTACACACCTCAACAGAACGGAAAAGCAGAAAGGGAGAACCGAACGCTAGTCGAAGCAGCCAGAACTATGTTATATTCGAAAAACTTACCTAAAGCACTGTGGGCAGAAGCAGTGAACACTGCAGCTTATATTTTGAATAGAACTGGTAAAAGCTCAGTAGAAAAGAAAACTCCTTATACTTTATGGACCAATAAGGACTTTGACCTCCACACTCTGAAAGTTTTTGGATCTTCGGTGATAGCTCACATTCCTGAAGAGAGAAGGAAGAAATGGGATCCAAAAGGCAAGAATGGAATAATGGTAGGATATAGTGAAAATGTCAAAGGATACCGGATCTATTTTCCCCAGGAGAACAAGGTTGAAATTAAGAGAGATGTGATTTTTATGAATTTGAAAAAGACAAAAGGAAATGAAGAAGTTGTGATACAGGACATAGATAAGATTATACCGGAAGAAATAGAAGAAATTGGGGATGATGTCAAGAGTGATGACAGCTCTAGCGAGGGTTTACAAAATAGTCAGGAGTGCTCACAGATTCGGGAAACATTGGATGAGTATGTACCTTGCTATGAAGATGAGTCAGAATTTGATGACTACACCATCTCCCAAGTAAGTGATGAATCAATATTAAATTCACCTGAAACTTCGGCACAACATCAACAATCTCAACGTGTAAGAAAACAGACATCTTTTTACAAGTGCAACCAAATTAGTCTGTTAGATGAGGAGCCTAAGTCCTATGCAGAGGCTATGACAAGGGAAGATAAAGGTATGTGGATCATGGCTATAAATAGGGAAATAGAGACTTTAAAAAACAATAATACATGGGATGTATGTGATTATCCAGTTAACAGTAAAGTGATTAGTAGTAAGTGGGTTTTTAAATTAAAGAAAATTGCTGATAAAACTCAGTATAAAGCTAGGCTAGTGGCTAGGGGGTTTGAGCAACAGGATTCAATTGATTTGTATGATATATATGCACCTGTGGCAAAATTGTCAACCTTTAGAGTTTTCACTGTCATTGCAACTAAATTAAATGCTCCAATTTTTCAAATGGATGTAACAGGGGCCTTTTTATATGGGGAAATTAACGAGGAAGTTTACATATGTTTACCAGAGGGGGCTTACAATGATAACAAAAACATTGTTAAATTAAATAAATCATTGTACGGTTTAAAAAAATCACCCAAATACTGGAATGAAAAATTTCACTCTGTTATCACAAAACAAGGGTTTCTTAGATCACAATGTGATTCATGTCTTTATTTTAAAATTAGTGGCCAGAATAAAGTTTTTTTGTTGTTATATGTAGATGATTTGTTAATTTGTGGTACAAATGATACTGAAGTTAAAGAATTAAAGTTAAACTTAAGTAAAGAATTTGAAATGAAAGATCTTGGTCTAGTGTCAGAATTTCTAGGAATACATGTTAATCAAAATTTGGAAAATGGTGTAACAGAATTAAGTCAGAAAACATATTTAGAAAATGTCTTAAAAAAATTTAAAATGTATGATTGTAAACCAATAAAAACCCATATGGATCAAAATTTTAATGTAAAAATATTAAATAGTAGCAGTATGTCAGTTGATAAAGATAAAAATTTAGAAAATTTGTGTCGTAAAATTATTGGTTGCTTGATGTATGCTGTGTCAGGCACAAGACCTGATTTATGTGTTGCTATATCCATACTCAGTAGATATCAAAATTGTGCTAGTAATGAATTGTTAACAGCTTTGAAACGTGTTCTTAGATATGTAAAATACAGCATAAATTACAAACTAGTATATAAATGTAATGATGAACACTTGATTGGCTACTGTGATGCTGACTGGGGAGGGGACCTTAGGGATAGAAAATCCACAACAGGTTTTTGTTTCTTGTATGCAAATTGTTTAGTGTCTTGGTGTTCCAAGAAACAATGTTCTGTAAGTCTTTCATCTACAGAATCAGAGTACATAGCGGCTAGTATAACTGCAAGTGAAGCATGTTGGCTAAAAAACTTATTAATAGATTTTCAAGAAAATGTCAGTAATGAACCAGTAAAAATTTATTGTGATAATCAGTCAGCAATAATGATTGCTAATACAAATTGTGTAAAACGTTTAAAGCATATAGATATAAGGTTTCATTTTTTAAAGGAATTAATAGAAATGGGTAAAATTGTTTTGGAATATATTAAAACAGAGGAACAAGTGGCAGATATGTTTACTAAAGCTTTAAATAAAAATTTAATTGTTAAATTTACTAAAAAGATATCTTTGTATTAAGGAATTTAAATAAATAATGCCTTGAAGGGGGGTGTTAAAGTAAGCAATTCATTATTTATGTATAGTCTGTGGTAATTTTTGTATCTACTTAATTGTCTATGCTTTTACGGAAGTTTAATGGTGTCAAGAAGTTATGTATTTTTTCTAGAATGTTCTGTTCCCGCGTACCGACTGCACTGTGTTAATAATAGAGTAATAGTATTGTGTTCAAGAATAAACTATAACTATCATTCAATATCAAGGTTGCTTCATTTCTCCGAATAACAGGCCACTATTGGCCACCCATCCTACTTTTGACCGCACTCGACATTGCTTAGCTTTGTTGACACCCAAGCCTAAAACTAATGCAGAAAGAAGAAAAAAACATTATGAAGCGCAGAAATTAAAGAAATAAGAAAGTAAAAAAACACAACTTCGTTCCATCTGGGTGTCCCTTGACACCTCAGTTTTTTTTTCTTTTTAGTCCTTTAGTAACTTTAGTTGTAGTTCCGCTTTATATAAAGTACCTGGACGACCGAGCGCTGTTGCTCGCATAAAAACAATTTATTTTCTTGGTTTAATTTCAAACGAAATACTCATTTGCTTAGTTTTACTTAATAACGCCACCTGAAATAACTCCAAATAAAAAAATCACAAAAAAATAAATAAACTAAAAATAAATAAGGTTTTGATTGAGGATTAAACCCGGGCCTCTAGTTCCGCAATCAGCCCACGTAACCATCCGGCCAAGGAAGCTTTAATTCAATGAACGAAATTTTTATAGAGCTCTTCCTAATCGACAGTGTCATCTCTTTGAGCGTCGGATTGACGGATGGCGTTTGACGGCATTCTACACCGCGTTATTGTTAATATTTGCAAGTAGATGTCAGGAAGAGTCGTATTTTTTACCGACTTCCAAAAGAAGGAGGTACTGTATTCGGCTGTATGTATTTTTTTTTTTTATATATGTTCACCGATTACTCCGCCGTTTGTGGACCGATTTTAAAAATTATTTTTTTGTTCGTATGCTTATACTCCCGAGGTGGTCCCATTGTCACCAAATCGGGATCTGATGATGGGATCCCAGGGAAATCGAGGGGAACTCTCAAATTTAATAGGCACACACATTGATTTTCTTATACTTTCTCAAGCATAAGAGATATTTGTGCACAGTAATCATCATCTCATGTTGCTGAGCTGATGATGGAAGGCTCTGCAACAGTGAGGAGTTGAAAGCAATTTTTTTCAATAAATAGTTTTTTATTCCAAATCTTACATTCCTGAGGTGGTCCAACTGTCATCAAGGCAAAGTTTGATGAGGGGATTCCGGAGAAATCGAAGGGAACATTCAAATTTTATAGCACAACAAATGATTTTCATATTTTTACTAAAGCAAAACAGGCATTTTTGTATAATTATCATCATATCATGTTGCTGAGCTGATGATGGAAGGTACTTCGAAGGTTAGGAGTTGAGAGAAAATTCTTTCAATAAATGGTTTTTTGTTGGAAATCTTACATTCCTGAGGTGGTCCAACTGTCACAATGGCAAAATTTGATGATGTGATACTAGGGAAATCGAGGGAAACACTAAAACTTAATAGGCACACACATTCTTTTAGTCATATTTTTTAACATAATACAAATATTTATGTCCGGTAATTATCACCTCATGTTGCTAAGCTGATGATTGAAGGTACAACTCCTTAACGGTTAGGAGCTGAGAGCAAATTCTTTTATTAATTTATACGTTGAGGTGGACTGATAGTAGTATTCTTTCAGGCTATAAGATGGCTATTAGATAAACATGATTATAAAAGGTATCTCTTTAACGTTTAGAAGTTAAGTGAAAAAAATTCCAATTATGCTTATACATATGTGAAAAATTATTAAAATTACTAAAAAGAGTGAAATAAATTAAGTTTTTAACAAAAAAATAGAACCGACTTCAAACGGTAAAAAATAAAATTGTTCAGTAGGTACCTACTTCTTCTTGCTTATGGTAATGACTCTTAAAACTATTTTTGGAGTCGGGCCCTTAGTAAAATGTCCTGTCTTAGTAAATATAGTGTACCTTTCGTTCTGAATGGACACCAACTCCAATATAGTTTTAACAGTCATTACCATAAGCAAAAAAAAGTAGGTACTGTCCCACTGTCTGTATTGTCGGTGCCCATTTAGAAGGAATGGTACGACATTTTAGTAGGGGCCCGACTCCAAAAATAGTTTTAAGAGTCATTACCATAAGCAAGAAGAAGTAGGTACTGAACAATTTTATTTTTTACCGTTTGAAGTCGGTTCTATTTTTTTGTTAAAAACTTAATTTATTCAGTTTATATTTAAGTTGATTATCGCAGAAAGTATTTTTTTTATAATTTAAAATTTCTAAGAATAAAACCTAGCTGGATCGATTTATTACCCCCGAGACGAGGGTACTAAATTTCATCAAAATCTTCTGAGCCGTTTCCGAGATTCAAAAAATATATTTAGTTATGTATGTTAGCTTTTATTTATTTATGAAGAATATTGTATTAGCTAATTCCGTATTATTATGATATTTTTAGTAGCGGTAATTCCATTGTTCCGTTTCCGACACGTCAGTTAATCATAGCCAACTTCCGGTCACATGAATTGTCGTTATTTTCTCCGATCAAGCTGCAAGCATTCGTGTTGGAAGCACTGAGGGATCGAGACGTGGCTAAGGAAAAGCATTAGTAAAGAGTAAAAAGTGTTAACGCGTAGACAAAATAATAAGTGAAACAAGTAAAGGATTGAAGGAATAATAGTTAAGTTGATTGTTAATATGTAAGTACTCCATTTTTGTTCTGTTGGTGGTTTATTCGTTCTTGAAATATTTACATATGTGATTTGTATACTGCATAACTACGAAATATACGTGCAATTGTAAAGTGTTTTATCTTTTATTTAACAAAAACCCGCATTCTGAGCTGTGAGCCAACAGTTCAGAAGTGGGATAATAAGAGAATTTACTGTTTTCTTTCACGTCCACAACGGCCAATTCTGTAAATACTCTGATATATTGAAGTTTCTTGAATTTGCTGGAATATCGAACCGGTGAACGCTTAGGGGTGAACGTCAATTATTTTACAACCACATGTTTTATTAACTTTTATTGTAATAAATTTGCAGTATACTTATCAACCCACTTCAAAGTGAAGTTTTATTTTTTTATCAAAATATGAATAATTAATGGAAAAACGCAGATATTTAAAGAACTAAAATACGTAATTTATGAAATCAACTTAATTTCTTTTCTCTGGATCGGAAACACCGCCGTGGTGTATAGACTTAGATATAAATATTTGAAGACCTGAGAATAGATGTTACGTATATGTTTAGTGCGTTAAAGATTTATATATTGCTTTAGATTAATAAGATGCATGATTAATGATATCTTTTTACAGCTGTGGTACACTAGATGTGAACAACTAGTTTTGATGAAGGCTTTTATAAATGTGACTTTTCTTTTAAATTTATTGCCCTTACAGGAAGTTGGTACCCACTTTTTTTTTTACTTTTTTTTATAAGATAAATGAATATACAATGGCTTGAGTTGATCTACCTTATTTTACCAACATCAACAAAAAGGATGAGGTTCTCATGTTATATTTAGTATTGCATCGACATAATCCACATATTAATTGAAATTTGACATTGACCTTTGTAAATATGAATGAAAACTGATACCTTATTTGATGCTTATAATTCATAATTCATATTTTTTTTGTTTTGCGATAATAAGGATACAAAAAATGCTGAAATGATACGAGTATGTACACTTTCCACTTATTCTACCTTATCTACATGTAAATTGATGTAATTTTACAGGCAGCAATCGCTATATATTCTAGGAAAACGTATCCACTGTGCCACAATGCCAACTAGGACCTAAAATGATTGTAAGGCAAAAATTTGAATGTTTCGTGAATTCGGTAACACTGTATTTTTTTTACATAATTTCAATCTACAAGGGGGGTGCCAATATCATGTTTTCGTATTTGTCTTGCGGTTCTATTGGTAACGTAAATTTTGTCGTAAATTTATTCAGATATCTATACATACAAGCATGAGACTTCGATATACAATGAAGGTAAGGTTAAAACTTAGTGTTTAAGAAATGATGGCTTACAGATTTGCATATCCTCAATTATTTTTTGTGGTGGGTGCTGTACTACACCTAGGGGTGCTTAACATGAAAAAAATGATGGTGTTGATGGTGATAATGATAAAGACAACGATGATGGTGATGATTATTACGATAAAAATACATTCCATTGTCTGATTATAGACATATAGAAGTCTGGTGATGTTTTTCTTTAGCTTTGGATAATTCAATACTATATTAATTTGTTCTCTTTTTACTTTTCGATTCTAAAGTCGATTTTAAATAGAATATGTACTCAAATGTGGTACTTTTCATTTTTGTTAACTTTTATTGTGATTAAAATGGAATATGTACTCAAATGTGTAATTTTGCAGATAATAATATTATGGACGAATACCCCCGAGAAAGACTACCTAGGATTGGAGGTACGATCAGGGCTAAGGTAAGCACACGTAAGCCCAGGCCTAAGAGCCAAGTGACGCTCAGGTCGAGCAGGAATGAGGGACTTAAAAGGGATGCTCTGGTCGAGCAGGAATGAGCCCAGGTCTGAGCGCCAAAGGATGCTCTGGTCGAGCAGGAATGAGCCCAGGTTAGAGGGCTAAAGGACGCTCAGGTCGGGCAGGAGCGAGCCGAGGCAATGGACGCTCAGGTCGAGCAGGAGTAAGCCCGGTGAGCAGCAATATGCGTAGGATGGAGGGAGATCGAAAGCCTCTGTTAGAGGGCATAAGATTATTCAGGAGCAAAGCAGCGATAAGGTTTGCAGAGGAGGCCTTCAAGACTCAACAACGCAACTCGCATCGTCTTGGTAGAGGGAAGCAGCATCTGAGCGGTAATTTGAAATGAAATGTAATGAAATCATGAAATGAAATTATTTATTTGCCAAAATGTGGTATATGAATAGTTGGTTTTGTTTAGAAAATTATAGTCTCACATTAACCAAAATTTAGTGAGCAAAATTACAAAAAAAAGAGAAAAAAATTGAATTACACAAACATTGGTGTGCAAAGTTTCTATTTAACATTATTTTAAATTATAGTATTACAAACTATTTTGTAATAATATTTATATACTATATATTTATATATGTATTTGAGCTACGGTGAGTTGTAGTGGTAGTCAAGGGGATTTTGAAATTGAGATAATTTTAGATAAGTTCTTGTCAATCCTAACGTATAAAATTTAGTCCCGCTGACGCATCTTTCTGTCTGTCTGTCTATATGAACTAGGTAGTCTCAAACTACCTAACAGATTTCAATGCGCTTCTCACCAATAGTGTGAATTTTGAGGAAGGGATAGGTGTATAAGTCATTAGGGTTTCGTTTTCGAACTAATTGTAGTATAACGAGGCTTTGTTGGGAGCCTTGCTTTTTGGGAGCTTTGTATGCGTGCACTGTGGTCTAGCAGACATACATTGGGGTAATTTGCTGGGGAATTGCACATCTACAATAACGCTGAGAAGGAGTTCATGATGTCTCTATCTCCTGAGGTTGACTCACAGATGCTGAATGTTTGGAATATGAATTCGAAGTACTGCGATGTTTTCGAAGCTGTTTTCTTCCCGTCACCCGTCACACTGGGGTTGCATATTATGTAACGGTGGTACGGCGTTGAGCGGAATTCTGAATCGCAGTGGCGTTATACGTACCATGTTAAGGTGGAGTAGAGTTTGTTGAAATAGGTAGGTTCCGTAGGTTATTTAAGTTAAATTGGTGAAGTTTTTTTAGTTAAATTGGTAAAACTGGAGTACCTGTCTTTGAGTCGCCCTGGATGGGCTGGGTCGCTGATTATAAAATCTTTTAATAGCGATGTAATACCGGATTTTGATCCTTTGTGTAAAGAGCAAACCATTTTAATCTGGATTAAGAAGGTGGAAGAATATTCAAAAATATGTATATAAGATGGGGGGATATGATTCGCTGCTCTTTTCCAAAGTTGGTCGGGCTTGGCAATGTTTGTAGAGAGCTGTAAGTAACCTTATAGTCGCAGTCAATTCAAGTGGCCAATTTACCGAACCTGGGCGGGTGCGAAATTATTTTGGGACAGTCACTGTGGGACATCGAAAAGTGTATCAAACTTACGGTATTGAATGTAGGGTTGAAGCCTTCAGCGGTATTAATCGAAGCCTGGTACCTTCTTTGCAAAACGCTAATATGTTTTTCATTGTGGCGAGATGTTGGCAAAGTGTTCTTTGTGTGACGAGACTAGCTTTGATTTGGTTTAAAAGCAGAATAGGTTCAGGTCTTTTAAATTAGATTCACAAACTGATAAAGGTGAGGAAGAGGTATTGCCACAAATACAATTGTACCGTTAGGTGTGAAGGGCCACTAAAGTTGCTGTAGTGCAGGTTATTGCATATTATTGGCGAAGCAATTGACTTTTATGATGTAGATGATGTAGATGAGTGTTTCAGATTGCTTAGTTCTCTATAGAAATAACTGGGAGTTCGACATTAATAATTATTGATAGGATGAACATAGAAAGTACACCAATCAGAAATTGGTAACCATCCGTTTTGCATTTTAGAGCGAATCATGAACTGATTTTTATTGCCCTAGTTTTTAGTTTGTCTGAAGGAGGCGTTTATAAACATGGATTGCTCGGGGGTGTAGAAAGCAAGTGTAAGATATGGACGGTCGATTTACTGATTTAATGGCGTCCTCTCTGGTGTTGTGTAATATATCATATTGCGTAGCAGTGGCCTGTTATTTTACAGATTGTGGGACGTACATACATGAGAGTTGTTTAAAACTCCTATTTTGGTTGTAATAGTGTTTATAAGTAAAATGTATCTCTGATACGGGGAGGGAATTGGGGTATTGACTGATATTTTAAACTGGTTTGATCTTGGTAGGGGATTTGGCAATTTTGCTGTAGAGTTGGCGCCTAGACATCAAACATATAAATTTGAGAAGTGTATGTGCGGGATGTGATCGTTTCAACTTGGAGGGTAGAGAGAAAAGTGCTGGTTAGTGACGTCGCTAGCCTGTGTTATGGTACGGGATGTTGGTGGGACTCGATTTACTAGAAAGCGATAGATCAATAATTAATTATGTTTGATATTCCAAATATTTGAATTTATGTGATAGTGGGTAGCCTGTTTTCGTGTTTTGTTTATAAGTGGCACATTCTGGACATCAGTTAACTACCCAATTATCTTAGGTGGATGTAATAGATACTTATGGAGTATAGTGAATCTCGAGAGTAGTAGAGGTTCGGCATTAACTGTTTGTGCGTCCAAGTTTGATGTAAACATTTACGGGGATTCACTTGCAGCAAGGGCTTACAAATGCAGGGGATTGGGGAGACTATGAATTGCGGTCAAGTGGTTATGACTGGCAATAGGAATGCAAGCGGGCACTGAGATGCGGTAAGGGTTAGGACAAAAAGGCCGATTTCGCTTGGAAGTTTTAATAGACAGGGATTGCTTCTCTACTTGTTTGAGGTACCTTGGTTTTACTGATATTGGTGTAAAAGTTGTTTAGACAAGGACTAAAAATTTTTGCACGGATTGATGTGATAGTAAGGGTTGTTCCTGTATATTTAGTTAGCCGTGTTTGCCTTCATGAGGCTTGCACATATTACAAGGATTGGTCACTGATATAAAATTGTTTGTTCCCATTATGCACTTCTTGAAAATGGATTCTTGTTTTTTTCGGGCTGAACCCGATCCTCGGTTTTGTGAAAATAAAATTATAATAAAGTGAAATTTGTCTGTTATGGGTAATGTAGTTGCGGACTGGGTCTTTCATCTGAGTGAGAAGGTGTCTCGCATTAGTCTTTGTAAGTAATTTTTGGACATGTTTATTGCTTTAGAGTTGATTGCTATGAAGGTTGAGTAGAATATATAGTTTAATAGTTCGCTGTTGAGTCGAGTGAGTCGTTTAAACACATTTGATCGGGTTTTTGAAAGAAAAATTGACAAAAGGTCTGACGGGAAATGTGGAATTGGTGACTTTGTTGTTATTTAAAGCTTTTAGTGGAGTTCTAGGGGCCATAATAATATAGTAATGGGATGGAGTGAAAGTGCCCCGGTGGAGGGGACGAGGGCGAGATTCAATAACTTTTTCCAGTTTTGAATGGGATCCTTTTTGTATCACTCATGTGGGGTCTTCAATTGAACATGTTTATGTAACTAATTCGACTCCAAATACAAATCCAAAAATTATATAATTAGGTAATGGGTTCTTAAGATAAATAAACTAAGGCCAATTTATTTTTGTGTAGTGTGTAAAAGTTCCAAATACAAATCCAAATATTAGGTATATAATTATTTTATGACTTTATTTGAGATTTCATGATGATTTTTGACATTTCATTTCAGATGTTAATATGAAGTAATTTATTGCTTGTTTACGGGTAATGGATTCTTAAGATAAATAAACTAAGGCCAATTTATTTTTGTGTAGTGTATAAAAGTAATGTTCTTTCTACTTATAAAAAAAAAAGATTACAGTATAAATGAGAAAGCTTATGTTTGAAATTAAAAATACGATTAAAAATATATTATAATGATTTACTGCATTAATTGCTATTAATACAATTATTGAGTACAATGAACGTAATTTCTTGTTTTTATTTTATTTAAGAGCTTTCGATAAATATAAACTACATTGTACATTTTGCAGATAATTAAATAATGTGTTAAAGAATGTAATTTTTAGTAATATTTTTAGAAAATTTATAGTACTTTTGTACTTGTAAGAAAGCGTGAGGACACGCTATAAGCAGGATGGCCGAGCTGTTAGCTTTTATTTATTTATGAAGAATATTGTATTAGCTAATTCCGTATTATTATGATATTTTTAGTAGCGGTAATTCCATTGTTCCGTTTCCGACACGTCAGTTAATCATAGCCAACTTCCGGTCACATGAATTGTCGTTATTTTCTCCGATCAAGCTGCAAGCATTCGTGTTGGAAGCACTGAGGGATCGAGACGTGGCTAAGGAAAAGCATTAGTAAAGAGTAAAAAGTGTTAACGCGTAGACAAAATAATAAGTGAAACAAGTAAAGGATTGAAGGAATAATAGTTAAGTTGATTGTTAATATGTAAGTACTCCATTTTTGTTCTGTTGGTGGTTTATTCGTTCTTGAAATATTTACATATGTGATTTGTATACTGCATAACTACGAAATATACGTGCAATTGTAAAGTGTTTTATCTTTTATTTAACAAAAACCCGCATTCTGAGCTGTGAGCCAACATGTACAAGAATTGCTCGTTTAAAGCTATTAGATTTCTAAGGTACCATACCTAAAGTCGTAGCATAGAAAAGCTTGCAAAGAATTTTATTTCTACCTGTAATTCTGCACAACGTATGCCTGCCAAGCTTGACATACAAAAAAATCAAAAACGAAGTATATTCGAATCCGTAGTTCCTGAATTCTGCATTTGTTCTGGCATTCCGGAGGGTATGAAGTGGATTGTAAAGTCAAGTTCAAGCAATAAACACCTTTATGTTTATTGGGGTAAGTGCTGAGTGAGCGTGCAAATTTATACTCTGCGGTGAGCTACGTGCGAATGGTATTAAGAATTGGTATTCGTGACCTACCTTTGAAATAGGGCTTTGCAAAATCGCTTTTCGGATATATTTATAGTTAAATGCTCTTTTGATGTTATGGTAACTAGTTTTTCATCTATGTGCTGTCAATTAAGCTGGTTTTATTTCGTTATTCCAATAATGTGTATACTTTACAATAAGAGGCCAGAGGGCTGGCACTTACCTCGGTCAAAGAACAGGTTCGGCTATTCAACGAGGAAAGGTTGCCAGCATTCTGGGCTCACCACACCCTCAGGGCAGTAATTTGGATGCCATTTTTTACATTTATTATTAGGTATATTGTTTTATTTTGGGAGCAGCGATGGCCGAGTGGTAAAAAACCGCGGTCTTCGACGCGACCGACCCCAGGTTCAAATCCTCGGCGCGCACCTCTGACAAAGAAATTTGTAATGTGCGCATTTATCGCTGCTCCAATATGATGGAAAATATCGTGATATTTAATTAATTACGATGTTCTTCATCACCGTGCATTCCTGAGAGAAATTCATAATTTCTCGAAAGCATGATGTCCACCAATCCGCACTCGGCCAGCGTGGTGGACTATGGCCTAAATCCCTCTCACTTATGAGAGGAGACCTGTGCCCAGTAGTGGGACATAAAAAAATATTTTTAGTGTAAGTTTATTTATAATTTTCAAATGTTCACCTTTACAATCCAAAACTTTATTACATATACATCTCCATCTCTCTCCCATACATAGGAAACATGATCGCTCACGCAACAATAAAAGATACACGAACATGACGTACCACTATTTACGAGTACATATTGTGGATCGCGATTAAGCAAGGTAAGTATCATGATTCATGAGTTATAGTCCCTGTAGCTTCGGGATTAAGAATAGAGCTACGGTACCCCTGACTGATCGTAAGAGGCGACTAAAATGTAAAAATAAACTTTTTTTGGGTGGTAGATGTAAAAAAAGTGACATTGTTTTGCTCCGTTTTAAATGTTTTTAATTTAAAATCCTCCAATAATAGTCACTAATTGTGTTATAAATTGAATATTTACTCACAGTTTTTATAGGTAAATATTTAAATTCCAATATATGTGGTAAATAAAGACCTGTCCCACTGGATAACCTAACTTTTTGTTGACACAACCATAAGATTTTTCACTGCACTACACTCTAATTTGGATATTAATAATGGCAAACTATGACACTGTGTTGGAGACTCAGAATGCCTTGGAATCCACCTTATTGAAGAAGCTGAATGACCTTGAGAACCAGTTCAAAGCCGCACAACCAGCAAGCACCACCTCCAACATTAACTTAGAGAAATTTTATGAAGAATTTCTAGACTTCAAAGTGCAAGTATGGACACTCCTCAGCTTGCTTCGGCAACAAATAGCTGAGTGTTCTAAGATCTCAGATGCGGTTGAGATGAGGCACCGAAGAAAACATCTACTTTTCTTTGGAGTTCCCGAGGATGTCAGCGATCAGAAACTTAGTGAACACATGTTGCAGCTATTTAGTGCTAAGTTGGGCATACAGGTCATGGCTGCAGGCCAGTTAAAGGTTTGTCACCGTCTTGGGACGGCCAGAGTTGGCAAATGTAGACCTGTTTTGGTGGGTTTCACTGATCTTTCTGTGAGATCCAACATATGGAAGAAAAAGACCCACTTCAAGGGCTCATCTATTGTTGTGAGTGAGTTTCTTACTCGACAACGCCAGGAACTTTTTGCTCTTGCTCGTAAAAGGCTGGGAATCCGGAATTGCTGGACGTCAGATGGGAATATAATCACAAAGCTGCAAAACGGATCTCTGCGTCGGATCGTCCCAGGAGGACTTGAATGAGCTCGCGGATGACAATGTAAAGCCTGCAAACTCTGAAAAGGCTGATGACTCTGAACAGGCAGCTGAGTCTGCTCAATTGAGTGATTCTGGCTCTTCAATTGTACCCACTGTAGCCGCCGAGCCACAAAGGAGTAAGAGAGCAGCCCGAACAAAAAAATAACCATTTTACTGTGCTATTCCGGTGTAGTTGTCATGATTACCTTTGATAATATCCATAAGTAGTAAGTTGTTGTTACAATTTCTGTTTACTCGGTATATAGTATTGATTATTGTTGTTTACCCTCTCTAGTATTTAGATTATAGTTTACTTTTGTTTATTTACAATTTACATCATGACTGTAACGTATGACAGAACATTTTTTTTTGACACTCATTAGTAATGTCACTAATGACAGTTGTTTTTTTCTTCTTCTTAGTATTTAGTTTCTTTTATGCAGCCAGTGTCAGATGAAGGTTTGTCCTTCCCTTTTCTGTTTACCTAAAATTCACTGTTTTATTTTTGTATTGTTTTAAGTATTATCTTTTCTTTTGTAAACTACATGTATGTGTGTTATGTAAACCGCACTATTTCAACCGTAATTATAGTTATCCCGCATCTCTGCCGGTTAACCGGTGGGACAGGTGAATGCATAACATTTATTTCTTTTTTGTATTGAAATATTTGTTTTTATATATTTATTACCATCTTATCATATTAATTAGTTTATTTAATTAAATATTAATATTATATTGTTATTATATTTTATTGTTACAACATTACATAAAATGTCAGATGATGACTCATTTCATTCTGCCTATGACACCTCTTCGTTAAGTGATAATTCTTTTTATGACCCCGAAACCTTACGTGATCGAATTAGTAGCGTTTTCGAAAACTCGGTTAATACTTTAAATGTTTGCCACTTGAATGCACAAAGCGTACCTGCGCACTATTCGGATATGTTAGATGCGTTCTCTACTAGTGTGGTTCACGCCATTCTCATTTCTGAGAGCTGGCTTAAACCCTCACTCAACAGTCATCTTTATAGTCTGCCAGGTTACGTTTTAATCCGCAATGATCGTACGGGTAAGGGAGGAGGAGGAGTGGCTATTTATTTACGTCACGATATCTCATATTCTATTGTCGCTTCCTCTCCCTCTGCTTATTCATCGTCAGCGGAATATATTTTTGTTGAAATTCAGGCCAAGCGCTCCAAAGTCGTGATTGGTGCCGTGTATTGTCCTCCATCTCTTAACTTCTTTTCCAGCCTGGAAACAGTCCTGGAATCGCTTTGTGTAGACTACACACATCTCATAATCATGGGTGACTTTAATACTGACCTGCTTAAAACTTCTCCTCAGACTTCTAAGCTCCTAAACATTTTTTCCTCTGTTAATCTTTCCATCCTTCCGTCCGAGCC
Organism: Pyrgus malvae; assembly: GCA_911387765.1. Classification (NCBI taxonomy): domain Eukaryota; kingdom Metazoa; phylum Arthropoda; class Insecta; order Lepidoptera; family Hesperiidae; genus Pyrgus; species Pyrgus malvae. The sequence continues at coordinate 11,873,412 of OU426969.1, forward strand.
TACCCACCACAATCTAGAAACTCCTGACACCTGGTTAGATCTTATTGTCACTTCCTTACCTCATCTTGTGCAAAAGCATGGTCAGTTGTCAGCTCCTGGTTTTTCGCACCATGACTTGATCTTTGCTGCTTTTAAATTAAAGCCGCCAAAGCCGAAGCCTGAAGTAGTCTGGCTCCGAGCTCTTAACAGGATCGATCCAACTTCCATCAAAAAAGATGCGGCTGCTATTGACTTTTCGCCTGTGTTTGCCGCGCCCACCATTGATGACAAAGTCTCCTACTTCAATTCAAAATTGTTACAGTTGTTCGACCGGCATGCCCCTCGAAAGGCAGTTAAGCTAAAACGACCCCCTGCTCCCTGGATTACGACTGGCGTGCGCATGGCTATGGCGCGACGGGATAATGCATTTAGAAAATATAAAAGAGATCGATGCGATGACAACTGGTGTACTTAAAAAGCCGCTCGTAACCGTTGTAATCAGATGGTTAGAGCAGCTAAGCGTAAATATTTCGCTGATAACGTCTCTAACTCCTCACCGGCTGATATATGGAAGTTCCTGAATTCCGCTGGCATCGGCAAGGTTGCAGTTCAATCTGAAACTCCTTTACCCTTTTCTCTTAATGTTTTGTATACTCATTTCTCTAGCTCCCTCGCTCTCCCTACTCTTATCAAAACCCAAACTCTTTCTGAAATATCTTCCATGGCCAATTATCATTTTCCCCCTTTTTCATTTTCTCCTATTTCTATGGCTGACATAGTTAAAACCTTATCATCTCTCAAATCTAAAGCAGTGGGCTGTGACGATGTAAGTCGATCCATGCTTCTTCTTGTTTTTAATGAGTTCTTACCAGCATTACATCATATTATTAACTTTTCATTGCTGACAGGGGCATTCCCCTGTCTCTGGCGTAATGCCATTATCATCCCGCTTCCTAAAGTCAGCAACCCCACACAACTTAATAACTTTAGACCTATTTCTATATTACCTTTCCTTTCTAAACTTCTTGAGTCGCTAGTTCATAAACAAGTCTCTTTTCATATTTCTCAAATTAATTATCTCTCTCCATTTCAATCTGGTTTCCGCATTGGTCACAGCACCACCTCTGCTCTTCTTAAGGTGACTGAAGATATTCGCAGGGGTATGGAGGATAAGTTGGTTACAGTTCTCGTGCTCATTGATTTCACCAACGCCTTTAACATGGTGGACCATGACATACTTCTCGCGCTTCTTCAACACCTTAATCTTTCTCCAACTACCTTATCCTGGTTTTCTTCCTACCTTCGCGGTCGTCGACAGATGGTTCGCTTCCAGCATATGACTTCTGACTGGTGCGATCTCTCTTGCGGCGTGCCGCAGGGTGGTATTTTATCTCCGCTCCTTTTCTCTATCTTTATCAACTCCATTTCTTCTACTCTTAGCTGCTCTTATCATCTGTACGCTGATGACTTGCAGATTTACACGCAGTCGGATGTCCACTCTCTCGATATTGCAATTGGAAAAATAAACGCTGACCTGTCACATATAGCTGATTGTTCAGAGAAGTTTGGCATCCGAGTGAATCCTAGCAAGTGTCAAGCAATCGTAGTGGGTGGCTTTCGTCAATTATCTAAAGTCGACCTGGCCCTTGCAGCCCCAATAATGTTCGATAAGTGCACTATACCCTTATCTTCTAAGGTAAAAAATCTTGGGATATTTATCGACACACACCTTAACTGGTCTGCTCATATCCACGAGACCTGCCGTTCCGTGACAATAAAGCTTGGTGCACTTAACCGTCTCCGAAATTTCCTCCCCATCAATGCAAAGGTTATGCTGGTGCAATCTCTTATTTTCCCCATTATTGATTATGGTGATGTGTGTTTTACCGATCTCAATGAGGACCTTCTGAATAAACTAGAGCGGCTCGTCAACAATTGTATCCGCTTCATTTTCTGCCTTCGCAAGTTCGACCACGTTTCGTCTCTCCGATCTCAGCTGAAATGGCTTCCTATTCGGCAACGAAGGCAATTGAGGATACTCTCTATGCTTTTCACTATCATTTATGATGATACTTCTCCTAAGTACTTGAAAAACATGTTTCAGTTTCTAAGTAATACCCATGAACGGCACCTTCGTTCTTCTGAGACACACTGTCTTTCTATCCCTCTTCACCACTCCGGTTCCCTTTCATATTCTTTTGCTATTCAAGCTGCACGACTTTGGAATGCGCTTCCTGATGATCTTCGAAAACCTGCTAGCAAATTGGCATTTAAAAATAATGTACGCAAACATTTGCTTCTTCAAAGTAGTTAGGGTCATAAAGGCAATTTTCCCCCCTCATTCTTTCTTTTTTACTTTCTCCCATCATCTAATTCTTATATTTACATGTATCTATATTTTCAGCTTTCTGTAGTTATACTTGTTCTATGTAGTTGTATCTATATTATATGTATGTATGTATATATGTTTATATATATATAATATATATATATATATATTAATGTATAATTTGTGTATTTATATATGTATGTATATTTATTATGTGTGTATGTAAATCTTGTTTTACACATTAGTTCATCTTCTGCTTGCCGTTATTTTCTCATATTTAAAAATAAGCCACCTATCGCTGCTTTCCTCACTACCCGAAGGTTGACTGGCAGAGAATGCTCATAGCATTAAGTCCACCTTTGTACACCTAGTTTAGGGTATGTACATAAAGCATAAATAAATAAATAAATAAAAAAATGGGGCTTCCGGGGTCGCGGACGGTGAGAGTGGGAGCTTTACCTGTCCAGCCAGCAGAGAAGTCGACGGTGTATGCGTGGCCGCATGCCGCCGTGAACGCCTGAAGTTGCACACATAACCCGGTAACCTCTCCCAAGGTGCTGGGTACATTTTTTGATGTACCCCCCCCCCCCCAGGGAGTTATAAAGTTTACAAGGATTACAATTTATAGGGAGTTATAAAGTTTACAAGGATTAAACACAATGTTTTAATAAAACACTAGTAGATCCGGCAGTCGTTATCCTATTTTTAAATCATATATATATAAATCTCGTGTCACAATGATCTTTCCCATACTCCTCCGAAACGGCTCGACCGATTCTCATGAAATTTTGTGAGCATATTGAGTAGGTCTGAGAATCGGCCAACATCTATTTTTCATCCCCCTAAGTGATAAGGGTGGCCCACCAAAACATTTCTACGCGGTACGGAGTTCGCGGGGGCAGCTAGTATCATCTATAATCAAGTTACAACGCAGGTTCACGTACTTAAAATCGTAATAAACGTAATAAAAAGTATATATGTATATATATATATCTCATGTAAGTATATAGAATAATATTATGTATGTATGTATGTATGTATGTATGTATGTATGTATGTTATCTATATATATTTACATTTAATTTGTTGTAGTTTATTTGTACATGCTCTACCTTCTGCTTAACCAATTTCCAGTCCCAGGGCTACTGGAAGAGATTTCCAATGGAAATAAGTAGTACCTTTGTACAAACTTTCTTACGTATTATTTATTTATGTATTTTTCTCTCAACTTGTGTGTACTTAAATGACTAAATTAATAAATAAATAAAAATGATTGTATTTGTATTTTTCGTGTGTTGTAGTGAGTTATTGCAGGAAGAGATATACACATTTCATTCCTTTTGCGGATAGTTGCATAGTAGATTTAAATAATATATAGTTTTTTATTTTATTTGAATGGAGTAGCAGACGAGCATGCAGGCCACGTGGTGTTAAGTGGTCGCTGCAGCCCATGGACATCTACACACAACCTCAAGCAAGCTTAGGTAAGTCTTGTCTGAGGTCGTATGCAGTTGCGCTGCTACTCCGGAAGCTGGTGGTCGCCTCATCCGGATAGATGTCCCATGCTTCACTCTAAAATCATATTACGTCTAATTTCAAAATTTAAAGTCCTTACTATAATCCAACAGTCGTTGAATTTTAAATATTCTCAAAAACTTGCTACATAAAAGATGGCGCAAGTAGTAAATATTAAGGATAAAAGTATGCTTTATCGTACCTCTGGCACTAATGGGCAAACTTTTTATTAAGTTTAACTAACCAGGTATTTTATATTATGGAGTGGTAAAACGAGGGAGCTCTCGGTAACAGAAACCACTTATAAGTATAAAACTGACTTTCTTTTCACAACTCCATCTATATTATACCGAGTTACGGTGGTTTTTATAATAATAATATTTAACTATCTTAAGAATTTAACTTTATTTCGAAAATTAGAAGCAAGTGGATGAAGAAAAACAGGTCACTATAAAGATCGGTGGACGAAATACAGACCACTGAAGGTTTATAGTTGAGTAAAGCTGGATGGAACAACGTGACAACCCTATTAGGTGCAGTGTTATTCTACAAAATATTGGCTTTTAGATTTACGACACTCGTAACTATCGCAGATTTTTATCCTTTTTTGAACGAAGAATCGACGTAAAACTGGATATTTTGTGGACCTCTCGAAAATAAGGCTCTCGCTTCCGTATAATAGACATAACGGCAAACTACTTTGCTTTATTAAATTAATGGTCTTCGTCAAGGATATACTGGATTCGAATCATTGGTGCGCACTTCTGATAAAGAATTTTGTAATGTGCGCATACAGCGCTGCTCCATGGTAAATGAAAATATAATATTGTGATATTTAATTGATTACGATGTTTTCCATTGCCATGCATGCCTGACAGAAACTCGTAATTTCTCGACGGCATGATGTCAACCAATCCGCACTTGGCCAGCGTTTTGAATGGCCTAAGTCCTGAGTCCAGTGCCTGGCTGTGGGGCATCAAAAAAGTTAAAAAAAATCGGTTGTCTGTAAAGTCGGTTTACTGACGATATTTGAACGTGAAAACGTCATAAGAAAATACTTGTTGCTATAAACAATTGACACCACATTCACTTTTCACTGCACTTCATACTTGACGAAAACATGTAAATGTATTATTGTATAGCAGCTGTCCACGCGGACGCATCGCTCACTCAAGTAGGAGAGAGAAAGATGTCGAACGCTGACAAACACGGAGGCCGATTGTGCCTCTTTGACGCTCATTCCGTGCTCTCGCTTGCACTTCAAGCCTTAAATGGAACGCCTCAGAGTGAGGTAACGCCGCATGAGTCATGTTTTTTCGTGCGTGCAGCCGGCTCCATCGAATTATAAGACGTTGTCACGTCAAAAAATATTATTGTACTAACTAAGAATAGGTTCTCTCTCCTTGAAACTCTTGGGAATCAATTTTGTGCCTCTAGCTTTCATTTAGGTAAATCAACATTATTTACTTATTTCCCCCTTACATCATTTGATTATCCTTTAGCTTATATAAATGGATAAATAGGTACACAGTAACATGCATAAAACTAAAATTCAATATAATTTTTGCCCCTTGAGTGAACACTAATTTTAAATAATAGATGTCCCCCATTTACAGCTAAATATACTTCAAGAAAACTGATACATTGGTCACAAAGCAATGTAGTTGTCATTGGTAGGTATAAGGCTGCTGGTCGTCTCTAGTTAATGTGGCCGCACCTTTCATCCGAAACGTAATAGAATTACTTTACTGTAGAAATTAGGAGTGGTGGTACTTCCTCAGTAGAACCATTGACATCATCGACCTTAGCTCTTCAAAACGGGTGGTACGAAGCCTAACTGAAAGCTAAAAAAATCGCTTGTCGCTTACCATAAGACGTCGACCCATTAGCCCAAAATTACCTAAGTTTATTCTTTAAGATAACAAAAGGAACTGTTAAACTTGGGCTTATTCCGAAAGTATAAAACTGCGCAAGTTTGTGACCTTCCGGCAACTTTTGTGTGAACGTTTGGTAACATTTATCACTAAAACTGGATTAGGGCACTTTGATTTGTTGTTATATTACCTTTAAAGGAAAGGATGTAAAATTGAGCTGAAGATTTAGCTGACCCTACTTAAACTTCTTTGATTTGTTTGCTGTATTTAAAGTGAAGGGTATAAATTGAACCTCTATAATCGTACTACCGTCGTTAAATTTCTTATTACATGAGAATTATTTTTGAGGTTTTGGACCTAATTAGATAAAAATATTTTTTTTATAAATCCCTGTAGCTTCGAGATTAATAATAGAGCTACGGTATCCCCTGCTTGATCGTAAGAGGCGACTAAAAGGGGGCTTCCGGGGTTGCGGGCGGTGAGCGTGGGAACTCGATCCGTCCAGCCAGCGGTCCGGGGAAGGTCGGCGGTGTGTGCGTGGCCGCATGCCGCCGTAAGCATCTAAAACTGTAGGAGAGCACAATTGCTCTCCCGAAGGGTCCGTACGGCGCGGAGGAGAGAGTCCTCCCCAAGCGCAGAGGCAGGCAACCGAGCGGGTTTTAGTGCGGTACAAATCCCACATAACCCGGTATCCATATTCCTGCTTGTATGTCTTTTTATCCAAAGTATTGATTCATACTTTTGTAGAACTTCAACGCTGCAACCACTTCTGCCGTGAAGCAGTTCTATAGTGCTTCGGTGGAAAGGTGCAGGTACCGGCCAGACTTACATGAGGCGACCATCAGCTTATGGAGTAGCAGCGCAACTGCATACGACTACTGGCAGGACTTAGGCTGCGTTTCCACCAGAGATATGCGAGGATGTTTTGCGAAGAAAGACCAACGCAGCCTAAGCCTTGTCCAGGCTCTTTACCATATGATTGTGATTTTTTTAATAACGTTTTTCACTTATAGTCCCATAGTGGGGTATATATACTCTGTGTCGTGGATACCATGGACACACAAAGACAGAAACACAAACACCCAGACCGAGAACAGAAATGTTAAACTCATCATGAAGAATGATGAGAATCGAACCCGGGACCCTGCGATCGGCAGTCCGGCATGATAACCATTACGCCACGCGGGTCGTCAATGAGCGAGTATGGTAAATTACCCATACGTTTGAGTGTAAATTTGACATTTACACTCAACCATAATTATTCATGGCTACAGCAACCACTTAACACTATGTGCTCTCATATGCCTCTTCATTCAAATAGAAAAAAATTTGATTTGATTTTGTAAGTTGCAAATTAAGTTAAATAATAATAATAATTTAATAATAATAATTGTTTATTGCGACAAGCATGGTTTACAAGGTGATAAAATACATTTAAAGTTCAAACATACTTGGCTGGATACAGCATGCAATGTTCACAGTTTTAAAGAAAATACAATAAATAATATCAAAACAATTAAATTTAAATTAATATGTCAATTAATATACATATTACAAATGAAGAAAGTATAATAATGTCAAATTATAATAAATGTCACCTGCATTTCAATTCATATACAAAACATTAACAAACCATTAAAATTACTCAAAAATCTACCTAACATGTCAACATTTTATGATTACAGTCATTGTACTTCAATTACAATTTTATAGTTATCCCGATCCTATATTACTATTACATGACATATACTCTCCTAGAGAATAGAAGCAATTTTCCAGTAACCATTCGAATAGTGACTTTTTAAATGGTGTTAAAGTTAGGGTTTTAAAGTGTTCTGGCAAATTATTATATATTCTAATGCACATGCCATGGCAGTTCCTTTTGTAGAGTCCTGTCTTCACTATTCCATCAGTAACAAGTTTGTTTAAAGTTTCGACTAACAAAACAAACGGTCTTATACAAAGTTGAAATAAGTTCAAGACAATGAATTTTCAAAATCCAGCGCCTAAACAATACCACGAGTAAAACTATTAAAGCGACTTACCATATTGTTCAACTGTAAGCCTGTTTCAAATAGTTTCAAAAGATCCGTTTTCATGAAACGGTGTTATAATCCCCATAGTTTGGAATTTGCATATTTCTAAAGTTTCTGTGTGTAAGCTTATTGTAATTCGTTGATTTATTCGTTTTATTCACCAAGCATTAAAAGTTCACCTTCATTGTGAGGGAATAAAGTAAAAACTTAACTGTTAAATGTATGGCTGCAACCCTTTTTGCGCCTTACTGCTGAAAATGGATTCCCCATTATGAGGAAGCCTGGAGCTTACTTCTCTCGTCGTTTCAATGCGGGTTGGTGAAGATGCAAATTAGTGGCCAAACCCGCTGAGGGATGTTTTCAAATCGCCCGTAAGGCCTCCGATAAGGTTTACGATTGTCTACCGATGTCAACCGGGACCATCTTTGCTCTGTGACCGGGACCGACAGCTTAACGTGCCATTCAAAGCACAAAAAAGTGTTTTTATTTTATTTTATTTATTAATAAACCGTACAAAAAGCAGACGGGCCGCGTGGTGTTAAGCGATCACCGTCGCCGATGGACACGGGAAACCCCAGGGGAGCCACCCGAGCATTGTCGGCTTTTTTACAGCTTTCTTGAAGAACCCCATGTCATATTCCACTGGGAATGCCTCAGCTGGAAGTTTGTCCCATAATTTACACGTCCGTGGTAAGAATGAGCGTGCAAAGCGGACTGTCAAGGACCGCCGGTGTTATAAATGGCTGGAATTTGCACTAGGTCCTCAGTTCGATTTGAAACAGGGGAGATATCAAAATGCCGAGTTTAGAGGTCTTTGGTGTGGGTATGTAATAAGTTCATAATGGAAATTCATTAACGTGAGCAATGATAACGTTGTGCGGATTTAGATAAATCGATCTAGGTATAATAATGTATTACATGTTTAGTAGTTCGTATTCTATAACATATTACTAACAAGGTTCAGTAGATTTTATTCAAATTATAAGTAAATTATTCGGTACCATTTCATAAAAATCCCATACAAACCACTTAGCAACACCAAGTCACACCACTCTACACTAAACTCCCAAAATGAAAACGCGAAATTCGAATGTAAATTTCTCGGGTAAGCCAATACATAGATTGACGATATGGTTCGTTAAAATCTGAATATCTATTTTGATATTACTCTGTCAGCGGTAAGTTCAACTTGTACCGTGATATCGCAAGGGAAATATTTTTGAAAATGCCTTTTAAATAGTAAAATTTGATCATGTGGTTCTCGATTTTTTTAAGTTGAATCGATAGGATTAGTTGTATTCTTGAAGCAAGTAAACAGTTAACAACATATTTTTATTTATTTATTTAAAACTTATAGTATAACTATAATGTAAGGATACAAGGGTGTGCTTAATGCCTAATGGCATTCTCTCCCAGGGTTAGGTGATAAGAAAAAACTTGTGGCAGGCGCATACTACGTTTAAAATTATATATAAATATATTGTATTATAATTTTTAGTCTATATATTTTATTAATAGATAGCGTAAGTACTAAATTTGTGATTTTTATATCATGAGTGGTTTCCACAACGCACAAAAAAATTAAAAAATATAATCTTATAGATTTTGGTATTTTAAACACTATAATATTACATTTTTGAAACATTGGGTTACATTAAAGTTATTTCCAAAGGAATCGCATCTGTTTTCGGCATAGTTTTCGGGGTATAATAGATGTGAGGATACTTAACATTTTTAAAATCTCTGTACTTGGAACTTACCATAGCAACACTTTAAATAATGGAAATCATAGTAATTGTTTCACAATATTGAATCAATCAATATGCAGAAAAAGACCTAATATCTTTTTATTTCTAAGCGTGCGAACTATATCCAAATGTATGTGACTGAAAAATGCACTCAGACAATGATATAAAATAAGAGCATGATAGGAACGTCTTTATCAAATTTCCGCATAAACTCCCAGTTCACAATTTCATTCAGTTTTTTTAAAATAAAACCGAAAATAAAACTACTCTTAAGCGGGTTTGCAGTGGTAGTACTATTCAGTCGTAGACCTCGTCAGCTTAATTAAAATGTCAGCCAAATGAATTCTAGATCCTGGACTACTAGATCTACAAGAGTGTTCCCTTCTTCTTTGAATTAGTTCGACGATTTTAAACTTACGGAGTCCTGTTGAAATAAAACAAAAATTAAAGCTTCAACTACAGAATCTTTTGATCCATTTATCTTAGTAATTGAATGTTATAGTGTAGAAATGAAGTAAAGTAATACTACTAATGTTATAAATGCGAAAGTAAGTTTGTTTGTTACTCTTTCACGCGAAAACTACTCAACCGATCATCATGAAACTTTGCACGTATATTCTTGGAGGTATCAAAAGTAAAATAGCATATTTAAAAAAAACAACGGGTTGCACTCCGGTAGTGGCGGCAGAAGTGTGAACTTGAACATTAACGTTGTGCATTATTGATATTTTGAATGGTTGAAATTGCTTTTATTATCAGTATTATTTTTTATGTAGTATTTTCAGTAGGTTTTCATCTAGTATTTTTATAAAGTACTCACTCATTTTCTTTCACTATTTCTTCGTATTTTTTTTACATTAATAGATGCACTTTGTTCAATGTCCATATTTCAAACACTTGATATAAACGAATTCTACAAGTATAGACAGTCGAGCCATCAGCTTTCACCCCTCCGTCTTACGAATATTCGATCAGGCCACGTGTCCTGACGTGAGTTAAATTTTTTTTACCCATCCCAAAAAAAGTGCACAACGCCGCTAAAGAAGTTTTCACTTCAAAAATTATCGCGGGTGAAACCGCGGGGTACAGCTAGTTTTATATAAATATGATTTAAAAGTAAATTGATTCGAATATCAAAAAGGTTTCTATACCAAAAGAATATTAGAAAAGCCTGTATATCATCATAATTCTATTAGCTTCTGGCACTTATTTTTGAGATTGCTTGATATTTAAAATCTAACCGAGTCTTTAACAGATCAGCCATCAAATGATTTAATTTAAAATCGCTTTGTATTAAAAGGTCTTATTTTAGGGCCTTTGATGTTAAGAGGCTTTCTTAAGCACTTAATTGTAAAATGAAACACTTTGGTCGTGCGGTTCTTGAAAGTAAGTACATAATAATTATTTCGCCTTACTCTCAAAAATTTCTACTATACCTACCTACCTTTTGTATTGCATGTCGTATGCTGCAACCCTTTTTACGTCCTTCTGCTGGGCATGGGTCTCTCCCCATTATTGGGCAGGCCTGGAGCTTACTCCACCACGCTGCTCCAATGCGGGTTGGTGGAGATCCCAACCCGCATAAACATACATAACAGAGGTAACAATCGCTAGGTTTTTTTCTCTTCTTATATGGCCAAGTGAGTACCATAAGACCCAATCCTTCTACACAGCTAAGCAAAGAACTGGCACAGTGAAAATGAAGATACCATATAAAGGGCATGTCTGAACTAGTTTCGTTTTTAACATCATCGTAAGAGACTGAATTGAAATTGCAACAGACAACGAACCAGCCAATTCGCTTCAATGTCAGCTTGTCACGTCTCCAGGAATCAATTACTTGAAACCGAAATTGCTGACCCAATTCTTATTGTTGTGCCGTTACAAATAGAGTAGATTTTGGAATATATTCAGTTTATTCGTCCCTCTAGACCTTTTTTTGACAGCGTGTGTGTGTAAACTGAAGAATTAACTTCTGATGACTTATTCTATGACTACTGAGTGATGAAAAATTATGCTTGAAAAATATGCACAGAGCTTGCGATGCCAATATTGAAAAAAATAAACAAAATTTATGAAACGTCAAAAGATGCCTATTAAATAAGTTAGACAGTAACTCGAAACAAGCTTCATGAATGCCGATATTTTAAAAATTCCTTTACCTAAATGTTTATAAATATTGCTGCTATTTAAACTATAAAAACTATAAAAACATTTTTCAATAAGCCATTCACTCAGGTGCTTTTTGAATTGAATTAAATAGTTCCCGGGCGACCGCGCGTTACTCGGATAAAAACAGTTGATTTTCTTAGTTTAATTTCAAACAAGATTGGCTTAGTGTTACTTAACAACGCTATCTGAAATAGTTTCCAATAAAAAAAAATTGTCCCAAAAAATAAAACGATAAGCTTGATAAGGGTTTGAACCTCTATTAATAGTCAGCAAATGGTTACGCCAATTGGTCAAGGAAGCCTTAATTCTATTGACGAATTTTTTTAGAGCTCTTTTAAAAAGACATTGTCATTTGGTGCAACATAATTTGAACTGCGGATGACGACTAACGGCGTTCTACACCACAATATTACCTCTCTAATAGATGTCAGGAAGAGTCATATTTTTACCGACTTCCAGAAGAGGAGGTAATGTATTCGGCTGTATGTATTTTTAGGTATGTTCACCGATTACTCTGCCGTTTGTGGACCATTTTTCAAAATTCTTTTTTTCAGTTTATATTTAAGTTGATTATCGCCAAAAATATGGATAAAACGACAATTTCTAAAAATAAAACCTTGCTGGATCGATTAATCACCCCCAAAACCCGATGAGTACTAAATTTCATGAAAATCGTTTGAGCCGTTTCCAAGATTCAAATTATATGTACGCATATATACAAGAATTGCTTGTTTAAAGGTATTATATTAAATTGCTTTAAATTTAAATAACGTATGTGAATATAGTTATTACAATGTTAATTGAGTAATCAATCAATTTTTTTTACCCGCATGTTGTCAATTTTCTTTCAGTAAACGATCATTTCAAGGTCCAATTTCATTGGCAAGTAGCCAACGAGTCAGTAAATATAGTAACAAATTACGAAACATTGCCACGACACGTAATGAGCCCTATCCAATTTATTACAGTAAGAAAAAATAAGAGCCAAAAGGCTAACGCAATAATAATGCTTCTTTTCTGTAATGCAGAATCGAAAAGCAAAACAGCGAGTAAATATCTCCTAGCCGCACATTAGGATTCCCATGGACACACACAAAGAAATTAACACAAACACCCAGACCAGGAACAATTTAAACTTATACTTAGTTTTTGGCTGATTGTGCTCAAATCAGTGTGAACAGATGTAGTGAACGAAAAGATAATATATATTACTATGAGTATAAATAGGTAACAAGATGGTCCTCTTCTTGTTGCGTGTGGTTCGGGAATCGGCCTTTGAATCTGCGGATCACAACACCTCCTGACTTTCTTCCTTCACGTAGATTGGCAACTGCAACTCAGGCCACATATGAGTTAAAGTTTAGATTATAACGAGACTTCAATCGCTCAGCTCAAATCCAGTTGCTCAAGATGAATATTAGGTTGAGATATTGGTCTTGATGCGAATATACTCTACAACCTCCTCGGCCTTTGTACTCTTATTGCAAGTAATCCCTACTAATATTATAAATTCGAAAGTAACTCTGTCTGCTACGATTTCCCGCTTAAAATACTGAACCAATTTTAATGAAATTTGGAACACAGATAGAGTGGACCTTGGGAAAGAACATAGGATGGTTTTTCTCCTACGGGAAGCTATAAAACTGGTCTACGCGGGCGAAGCTGCTGGCGGAAGGCTAGTTCTAAAATAAACAATCTTGATTTTTTATTTAATTTGAAAAGTTTATTAAAGCCAGGTATCCGACACAACCCGACCTTAAAGTGGCATAAATTTCTAGCGTGTATTAGGTGCGTTAAACCACATTTGACGGTCGTTGTCAATAAATATATCAGACGACAAACCTTCTCAGATGTTTAAAAACAAGGTAGGCCAAACCAAGTTGGCGTAGCGTAGGGGTCAGGAAGAGTCCCTGTAGCTTCGGGATTAAGAATAGAGCTACGATCCCTGCCTGATCGTAAAAGGCGACTAGAAGGGCGCGTCCAGGGTTGCGGATGGTTAGAGTGGGAGTTCGACCCGTCCAGCCAGCAGCCCCGGGAAGGTCGACGGTGTGGGGGTGGCCGAATACCGCTGTGAGAGCCTGAGGGAGCAGGAGAGCACATTTGCTCTCCCGAAGATGGGCACGTCCTGGGGCGCCGCGCGTGGAGGACACCGATGCGTTCCAATGAAGATCCCGGAGTCCTCCCCAAGTGGCAGGCCACCAAGGGGGTTTTAGTGCGGTACAAATCCCACATAACCCGGTATCCTCTCCCAAGTTGCTGGGTACTTTTTGAAGGTTTCTCCCCGATACCAAATAAAAGGGGGTCAGGAAAAGACTGCGTTATCTTACGAGTATCAGCAATGTTATTCCTTTTTTATATTTATTTATATTAAAATTCTAAAGCAATGTAAAAGGAGTACCAATTACAAAAGTTATACGGCGTTATCGCAATAGCTGAGCAAATTTGTCCGTGCTCCTATCTCGCTAGCCGATCTGGAATTTAAGTGGACACGAATTTTCTCCCACTACCTATCTGCTAGGATAACAAATTGTTGTAAAATTCTTATGTAACTTGAAAATTTATAATGTCGACTGAAAGCGCACATAATACTTTTTCGTACTATAGGCGATCTAAAAAAGATATCTTGGTATCGAGATAATACTCGCATATTTCATACTATCCATAAATACATAGTTTGTAGTGGAATTTTGGATCTCCTGAGGAAGTCCTCAGTGTGTTAGAGTCATACATAGACACTTTGGCTGCAACTCTTTTTGTCTCCCATTGCTGGGCACGAGTCTCTCCCCCTTATTGGAGAGGCCTGGAGCTTACTCCACCACGCTGCTCCAATGCGGGTTGGTGGAGTCCACTCTTTCTAACTTTGGTTGTAAATAGGTATTTGTTGTAATAAGTTGGACCTTCTGTGCTAACGCTCATGTATTTAACATTTTTAGTTTTAATTTCCTATTATATAATTGAATGTATAATTCTTTATGGGAAATAAATATCTTTAAACCTAATATTAGGTTACATTTAATATTTTGTATGCATCGGTACTCACTCATGAGTGTTTTTACATGAATTAATAAATATTCCTTGAACTAAGGATATTGTTATCTTTCTTATAAAAAAAATCATAAATTAAAAGCTGACTGGTATTCTTAACAAGAATTAAGTAGGTACTTTTTAATTTCAACTAATTTGACCACAAAACTATCTTCCATGATGTTAGCAGAACAAGGGCTTTATAAAAGTAAATTTAAAACAATTAGATGTTGATTGTAATAGGATTACATTTTAAATAGAATTTCGTCAATTGTTCTCAAAACTGTCACTATCTGGCAAACCTTACTTTACCTTAGAGATAAATTTTTGTACGGGATAACCCAATTAATCCCGGAATAAGGTATCCGATGATGAAAAGGTAAGTTAGTATTCGATTTTTATTACACCTTTTGCTGCTGCTCCTGACATTTATTTTACACACTCATAGCCCCACAGTAAGATAATCAATACCCTGTGTCGAGGGTACCATGGACACAAACAAATACAGGAACACAAACACCCAGACCGAGAACAGAAAACTCATCATTCAAATTTTTCGCCAGGAATCGAACCCGGGACCCCTTGATTGGCAGTCCGGCATGGTAACCATTGCGCCACGCGGATCGTTGATTTATTATTCGGTCGACTATTTTTTATATTTATTTATTAAAAACTTTATTGAACCCATAAAAATGTGGTACAATAGGCGAGCTTAATGCCAAGTGGCATTATCTACCAGCTTACGCAAGGGAGTGCAGAGAAATTTGAATATGTATTGACATTAGTATATGTATAGATATAATAATAAATCTGACATAAATATTATCTTTTAAATTTTATGGAATGTTTTCTGGGAATTAATATAATTATTGTACTTAATTATTGATATAAATTTCATTATGCAACTTTTATTTTTCTTCGCTATCGGGTAATGTTATTTATAAGTATATGAAATAAATAAATAAATAATAAAATAATGAGATAAATTTTCCTCAAATTTGGCGATGGAGTGAGAGAGCGAGTAAATACGCGGACTTGTGATACTAAAATACACTTTAAAATTCGAGCAATTTTTTACTATACAACGCCTGCATAATCAGTTACGCCATTTAAATGAAAAAAGTGATCATAATAATATCATTACCGTGATTTTTAGACCATTCATGACATATCTAAATACTTCAATCCAAGGATTTACTTGAAACCACATTCAATTTGACTACGACTTGGTACTTCAAACCACATTCAATTTGACTACGACTGCAACGATGGCTATGGCTGAAACCCTTTATTGGAGAGGTCTGGAGTTTACTACACCACGCTGCTCCAATGCGGGTTGGTGGAGATGCGGGTTAGTGGCCAACCCGCCCGATGTTTTCAAACCGCCCATTAGGCCTCCGACAAGGTTTTACGACTGTTATCTATCGACAACCGGGACCGACGACTTAACGTGCCCTCCGAAGCACGGAAACGTGCATAATTTTTTTTGCCACTAGCGGTCACCCATCTCACACCCGACCGCGCCCGTTTAGCTTAGCTGCGTAGATCGCTTGCGTTCTATGATCGCCGCTGGGCCATGCGCGCTTCAACGCTTCAACGACAGATTTCAATTAACAACATCATTTTCTATGCACCGGCAACACTAACACCGACACACACAGACACAATAGTTGTATAACTAGAAAGCACATTGTGCATGGACGTCGGGACGAGGGGTTCGCCCGTAAAGGCCACTCCTCTGACGGGTGTCATACCTGTCAGACCTTGATGCTCTGAGCGCTTAATACATTTTTACATGCGGCTGTTCCTTACGTCATAGACCTTGAGATCCGGATATAAAGAGGAATGAAAAACGGGCCGGATGTGGAGAATCGCGTAAGGAAATTGGGAATGAACGGTGAATTCCTTTTAACGATACACGAACAACATATTCTTCATTATTATTAAATTCAGAATATGAACTTGTGCTTGCAACGGTTTTATGCATGACATATTATTATATAGCTGTAGGCAAAGGTCTTTAAATAGACTCGAGACTTTTTCTTATATTAAGTATAATATCGCTAGTGTTGTATCGCTAATAAGCGAACCCGGCAGACGTTGTACAGTCTTAAATTATTATAAATAAAATAATATTGCGAATAAAATTAATAGAATCAGGCGTTACTTTGCGGAACTCCATTGTTATAAAGTTAGGTAAAAACTACTTTGCAACAATCCGCAACCAGAACGTATGATGGTGTATACTATTGCATGAAAAAGGTATACACCATCATACGTTCTGGTTGCGGATTGTTGCAAAGTAGTTTTTACCTAACTTTATAATATTGCGAATATAAATTTAGATATAAGCTATCCTATCTTTCAAGTTGAATCAAACTGCACATGTTGTACAAATGTTATTTAAATCGGTTAAGTAGTTTATGAGTCCATCGCGGACAAACACGTGACACGTAATTTATATCTCGTATTATAAGATTTCATTGGTGTTATTATTATAAAATGATTTATCTTATTTTTTTATTATAAAAATGGAGTAACAGACAAGGATACAAGGTGTAAATTGGTATGTTTTAATGAATGAAAAACTACAGGGAATCTCATGCAAGCGTTAGATTGAGAATGTGCTGCAGAGACCATTTACCAGCGCACGCTCAACTGATACTCAATTAAAAAATGGGTAATGTATGCCATTATCCACTAACGCCTTAACTTAGTAATGAAAAAAATATTCTTTAACCAACAAATATTATTTATCCGATAGTTGGTGAATCGTAATTTTTTATTCAGACCCCATAGTTAAACCAAACGTGACGCATCTTAGAGAATCCACATTTCACCTGAGTTCTCTATCATTTCGGCTAGGATTTAGGAAATAAAATTTAAAAGCAATTCCAAGTTCATTCCATTAATGCTAGAGAAACGGAAAAGGAGAGATTATTTTTTTAAGAAACGTTATTGTTTTATGATTTTTAAAAGAAATAAAATCATTAAAGAGTTTTCAATAAAATATTTTGTAGCAAATCGTTTTATTAAAAAAATAAAGGACATATAGTAAAGAGGTTATAGCATAATTCACAAACGTTATTATTAATTTAAAAATATCAATCAAACGTTTAGGTATTGAATTTTTCTATAAATATGAGCAGATAAGACCAATAAATAATAATATATTTTGCAAAATTCTTCTGATATCTTTAAGGGAAAATCACATTTAGACTAGAACATAATGACATAAGAAATATTTTATGCTAAAACCATATAAAATTCTTGGGCCAGCATTATCCTAATGGTTTTCCATTAACCACACAAAAATGAAGAACTTTTACTTTCTTACATAATTTATGAGGTATTGAATCAGACTAAAGCGGCAAGTACCTATGGAGGGCAAATTTGTTTCTGATCAAATTAAATTATGCTCTGAACAGATTGATTCAGACTACGAGATATAAAGCGTGAGTTAGGTTCACATAAGCGTAAGCGTAACTTGTAGAAAAAGGAATTTTTTTTTCTGCACTGTGGGTCTAGAAAAGTAGCATTCTTGTATCGTAAAGCTATAGAAAAGAATAAAAAATGTATAATTTAATTTTAATTATAATTTAATAATAATTTATTTATTGTTACTCACAAAAATGGTACAATGGAACAAATTTAACGTATATAAATGTAAAATTCACAACCCTATTTTGTGAGAACCTGGTGCCTGATAAGGGGTTATAAAAACCTGTGTTACAATAGTGTGTTTGTGATGTGTGTGTTTGTGATGTGTGTGTGTAGTGAGTGGTTAATATGTTTGTAATGTATGTGTAACATGATAGTGAGTATAGTACGCGGTAAGAGTTAATATTACTTGATCTAATTATTTTAGATCTAATTATCGTGGTGACCATAGACTTAGCATATACTTACGTAGGTGACATAAGCTAACGATCAAGATCACGTGACATTTCGTAAGCTAATGCTATCTACAATACGCTGTAGCGATAGTACTCGTAGAATGTCACTTGTCTAGCACCCCTGAGCATAAGTCTGCACACGCGTAAACGTTACTAACGCGTTTGCGTTAAGAATTTAGTTATCGCCCTTATTCCTCTCAGGTTAAGATCTATCTGCCCAATTTTAACTCTGACGCAGTAGTAACGTTTGTGCGTTTCCAAACTTACACTAAGGGCTCTGGTAATCTCAACATTTGTTTCTAAGTATGGCCGCAACCCTTTTTGCGTCCCACTGCTGGGCACGGGTCTCTCCCCATTATTGGGAAGGCCTGGAGCTTACTCCACCACGCTGCTCCAATGCGGGTTGGTGGAGATGCGGGTTAGTGGCTAACCCGCTGTCGGATGTTTTCAAACCGCCCATAAGGCCTCCGACAAGGTTTAACGACTGTTATCTATCGACAACAACCGGGACCGACGGCTTAACGTGCCCTCCGAAGCACGGAAACGCGCATGATTTTTTTTGCCACTAGCGGTCACCCATCTCACACCCGACCGCGCCCGTTTGGCTTAGTTGCATAGATCGTTTGCGTTCTACGCTAAGCGCCGGGCCATGCGCGCTTCAAGTATATGAATTTTAAATTCGTAAGATAATAATTATTTGTTGGCAAAACTTTAGATAGCCGAGACTATGAACTTTTGTTAAAAAGCTATCATTATCTAGTTACAGACCGATGTCGGCTCTGGGGGGGCTATTCTATAGCGAAGGGATATTTTATATAGCGTTTACGATTGTTCAATGCCACTTGTCTAGGGCTGGCCAGATACCCTCAACTGGATAGATACTCCTACCCGTACCTAGGTACCCGTACGAACCCCAGGAGTTTGAAAATGTTGTCCCGGGAAAGACGGTAGTAATTTTGTGAATTGACGTGACCGCGTGCTTGCGACTTGAAGTTGCAGGAGAGTGTCATTGCTCTCCAGATGTTGAGTCTGTTTTGGGGCGCGTGGAGGACACCAGTGCATTTCTCTAGATATTCCGGAGCTCCCGCAAGCCCTGAGGCTTCCCACCGAGACTCTCTTCCTAGGTGTTGAGTACCTTTTAAAGGTTTCCTCACTAATACAAAAAAGATGTCAAAACTTTTATAAGACTTACCTAAGTCTTTTCTAGGTCACAGCCCATAGCGCAAAGATTTGTTTTACATGAAACTCAGTGAAACCCTTAGCAATAAATTTGGCCTTCCGATAAACTTCACAAGTATGTCAAGCGTGTCTGATGAAACGATATTTTATTGAACCTTACTATTTCTACGGTCTATTTCAGATTTCAAGAGAAAATGAAAAGGAAAATCAAAGACTAAAAAAATTGAGACTCCTTTCGTCCATGACCAATAATTTTTTAAAGAATTATTTTTTGTAATGAATACAGTTTAGAAAACAGATTCAAGCAATGACATCAAAATAAGGCTTCTTTTATACATAAACTAGACGACACGCAGACGGGCCGTGATCATTGTTCAGCGATTACCGTCGCCTAAAGACACGAACAACTCCATGGGGGTTCTAAGCATTGCTAGCTTTGAAGGAACTTTTTTTTTACATCTTTCTTGACTGGAAGGTTACGCATATGTGGCAAAAAGCATCGTGCAAAGCGGGATTTGGAGGATCGCCACGAGTCCAGATGATGCCGGTGGAATTTTAACCTTAGTCTGATGGCATAGTGATGAAAAGGTGATTTGGGTATCAAATTGTATATTTCCTCAGAGCACTCAAAATAATAAAGCTGGTAGAACATGCAGAGTGGATCTATATCTCTTTACAAGCTGAGCGGTTCTAGCTTGCTACTCCGGAGGCTGTTGGTCATCTTTTGGGTATTTTGTCCACAAATTCTATCGGACAACAAGAGTCATGTTACGATGATCCTTTTTGATTTAAATCAAGTATATTCCAACTTAGGGTAGAGTCAAGCTTTCAACAAAATTATTTCCAGAGATTTACGGGTATTCACTCTATTCACTCATCTGGCGAGAACATGTATAAAATAGGTATTTAGCTAATTGATAGTTATATTTGAAGTTGTTTTTTTTTTTCATGACTTTTCTCAAAGAATCTCAAAATCCGCTCCAAATAATGGATATAATATTATATCTTACAGTTAATCGGATTACGTTGATGGACTTCTTTTTAATTCCGAAATATTGGAATATACCAGATATTTCTTACAAAATAAAGAAGGAACTGATGTAAAAACACAGTTGAATTAATTTTAAGAGAGTTTTATTTAATGTTATGGATATGTACCTATACTTTTAATCGTTTCTTTTTGTTATTTTCAACAACTTATAACTAGTTTCAATTCTGGTTTCAATTTCGTAACGTGCTGGCTCTTACCTCGGGCAAAGAATAAGTCTAGATATACAGCGGGGTAATGTAGCCAGCGTTTTGGGTACACAGCCCGGAGACAGCAATTTGGATGCTGCTTTTTATATTTAGTGTTTTTTTTCTCTCTTTTCGTAAATAAATTTAGTTATACAATTTTATATATTAACAATAGTATTTATTGTTTTTTGTATTTTTAGGATAGTTTTTATTTTTTGTATATAAGTTATTTTCTATAATAAAAATCTACACTTTTTTAAGTTTTAATTCATTCTCATTCGAAAAAAATATTATTGCGTTTGGGTTAGAGGATGTTTGCACAAAACAATATTACCATTTGTAGTGAAATAAAAGGGAGTTTAGGGATGGCTGCAACCCTTTTTGCGTCCCACTGCTGGGCACGGGTCTCTCCCCCTTATTGGGGAGGCCTGGAGCTTACTCCACCACGCTGCTCCAATGCGGGTTGGTGGAGTTGCGGGTTAGTGGCCAACCCGCTGTCGGATGTTTTCAAACCGCCCATAAGGCCTCCGACAAGGTTTGACGACTGTTATCTATTGACAACAACCGGGACCGACGGCTTAACGTGCCCTCCGAAGCACGGAAACGCGCATGAAATTTTTTTGCCACTAGCGGTCACCCATCTCACACTCGACCGCGCCCGTTTGGCTCAGCTGCATAGATCAATTGCGTTCTACGCTAGCCGCCAGGCCATGCGCGCTTCATTTTTATTCCCATTCGAGTTTAGGGATAAATTGGGTTTATTTAATAACCTAGTGGTTACAGAAAATATACTACACTAAGCGTATAACTAATTTTAAAACTAGCACACTTAATGTCCCTAAGACACTCGCGGAACGATAGTAAGATTATTAGAAGGTACCTCCTTTAGTGGATGGTCCAGTGCACGTCCAGAATCTTCAGTTCTTTATTAGAATAGAATTCCACATTCGACAAATCCAGGCAATATTGTAGATATCACCAAAAGTCCAGTATCCGCTCGCATAGGAATAGGTAGTATAAAGTTAGGTAGGTTTAGATTACTTTCACTTGAAAATACTTCCAGAAAGATTAGCAGGATATGTTGTTGAACGAAGAGAAGGAACTCCAAGAAAGCACCAGAAAGACAGAGAGCAGAGAACCTCGTGTTCGGCCGTCCGGCCCTTATATATCAAAATCATTTAAATTTGAATTTACTTCTTCCATGGATTACCTTTATGCATATTCTTGCATTCGACCAGCAGGTTATCCAAAGAGTTTCTAGTATCCATAATTTCAGCGAGTGTCGTAAATTAATTTTAAATGATAAATAATACAAAACTAAATTAGACAAACATTATATAAATTTATTATTTGAAAATAACAACTTAAAATTATAATATAAAAAACATGTAGCAGCCAAAGACAATATTAAAATGTGTTTATCTATGAAATTAAATAAGAAACATAAATGACAATGACAGACAAGACAATTTTGATGTGTCATAAATGTCAATATGTAAACAAACATTGTATCAAAGTAATGAAGAAATAAGCAAGGAAAAGATAATAATAGAACAAAAGGATATAAGTTATAAAAAATGATAATGTAAGTGAATGAAGTAAGTAATAACATGTAGTGTATTAATAACACTACACATTTATCTCCAAAACTATTTGCCCAATTTTGATGCTCTTGTTCCCTATTCTCTTTAAAAAATTTGAAATACATAGCAAAATCAAAAGTAAAAAAACACCCACTACGGTTTTTAGAATTTTTAGGTGAATAATAATAAAATAATTAAAAAACCCCCTGACTTAAAAAATTTAGACTATTGAGAGAATTTATAATCTCCAGTTAGATTATAATCGTAAAAAGCTTTTGTAAGTAGACTTGATCTCTCGCAAAGTCAGACATATGGACAACAGAGTAACAATTTTTAAGTATTAAAATTTTTTTAAGTTGGGTACATAAAGGTACATAAAGACATTTTTTATTTGAGATGTAGATTTTACAATAACATATTGCACTCCCTATGAATTTTATAAAAAAAAACAAGAAACCCTATAGAGGGCTACGGGCAGCAGCTATTCTTTAAGATTACACTCTATTTAAGGCATTTTCTCGTAAGAAAATAATAAAATTATTTTCTATATATTTGGTATCCACCTCTGCTCTTAGATTATCTTTATTGTATGGTAAGCGAGTAGCGGTGTGTGTGGCGAAGTAAGCAAGTATCACTTTTAACTATTGTCTATGTACCTAACTAATAAAGTCTATGTCTTAATGTCCTAACTAGATATAAATATGAAAGCTATAAAAGAAACGTCCGGATGGCGTAGAACACTTTAATCCAAAACACAGAGAAACACAGTCATTATACACAGGTACAGTTTTACACACACAAGAAGAAAAGTCATTACCATTAATAAAAGAAGGCGAAAGAGTGAAATAAGCGATAGGAAAAGTCTTAACACTAATATTGTCTTTGGGAGCACACAACAGACAGTTATATATTAATCGCGATCGAGCGTAGGCATCGGAACGCGGTGTCAGGCGTACAAGCGACACGGGCTCCGCGCGAGAAGGTTAGTAGCCGACTGGCGGGGGGCGGCAAGTCCGAGCCGAGAGTGAGTCGATGGAATGCGTGTGCGCCGGGCGCCGTGACGTCGGCCAGGGATGGCCGAGATGTTAGAAGATCGGCATCCGCCGGCGCGGCGCCCGGGTTCAGCTCGGACTTGCGAAGACACACCAGGTGTGTATGTGTCTGTGTGTATGTTGTATATGTGTATGTATGTATATGTGTGTGTGATAAATAATAAACATAAATATAATATTATATGTGTGTCGCTGTGTGTGAGTGTAAATATAAACTTACATATAATAAATATGTGGGAGTAGCCCACATCACTCCCCCCCAGAGACCGGGTCTACGGTCGATAGTAGTCCGGAAATCGAACTCGGCGGCCTGAGCGAGTTGTTTTAACGCCCTCCGGAGCATGGGCATTCGACCGAGGAGGAGCAGGATCGGGTACGGGGGGTGGACCAGGCTTGGGAGCAGGTCGAGGTGTAGGAGGGAAGCTAGGAGTAGGGACAGGATTGGTGGGAGGGGATGGGTCTACGAGTAGGTAGGCCGGTTTAAGGCGGTCTATCGTTACTGTGACCTCCCGGCCAACTGTTCCGCCACCCCTAGGTGTGTAAAATGCCTAGAGTCTCACAGCACCCAAGAGTGCAAACGTCCCCACGCCGCTGAGACACCCCCAGCATGCGTGTTATGTAAACAGGTCGGCCACACGGCCAACTACCGGGGTTGCCCTCGAGCCCCCCGTCCTTCCCAGCCCAAGGTATCCACCCCTTGGCGACGCCCTACAGCTGGTAGAACTGGTCCTCCACCAGTCACCAACGCAAACTTCCCGCCTCTTAAGCCGGTCGAACCTCTCTCGTGGAGACGAACCGCACCCGCCCCTCAGGACATTCCGGCGCAAAAGCCCCAGTCAACCCCACCCGTCTATACAGCCCCGCCTGCGAGCGAGCGCAAACCCGGCCCCCCTGGCCCCAAGCCCCAGCCAAATGTGAATTCCACATTGGCTGATGACATTCAGACCGTTATGGACGCCTTACGTAACGTCAACCTGTCCGAGTTATCGATCTTCGCATCGAAGCTCCGACAGGCCAAGAGTGGCAGCGAGAAACTTCTTGTGCTCGCTGAACACAACGACTTAGTTATCGCACTTCAGTGAGTACAGCGCCTAGGGCGCCCTCTCCCTCCGATCTCTCTCTCCGAGTCATAGTCCCAGTCAATAACACATTCAGTGTCTAATTCCCAGCGGATGGTCCCTCGGGAATCCACCGCTAGCGCCTACATCACCCTGTTGATGAGGTCGCATCCGATGAAGGCTTAAAGGCCCTCGGGCTAAAGCCAGTAGGGTGGTGTTTAGTGGGTAAGGCACGTAGGTTATAGTGAGTCCCACATATCCAACACAGCCGGCTGCGTTGGAATGCATGAGCATTCACCACCCCCCTCCCACGTATGCCCGGAGGGTCGCCCTTTTCCATCTTCTGGGCCCAAAAAAAAAAAAAAATGTGACCTCCTTCCCTTTGACCAATATTTTGAAGGTCTTGTCCCTACGTTCGAGCACTTTGTGAGGACCTGTATAAGGTGGTTGTAAGGACCCTCGATTTGCATCGTCCCTCAAAAAGACGTGGCTCGACACCTGCAAATCCTTGTGCACGAAGGTGTTTTTCGTGCAGTGCCGAGCAGCAGGTATGGGTCTTATCTTAGCCGCGATGTTTCTTAGGCGCGTCGTGAACTCCGAAAGGTCGGTGGTTTCGGGAGCGGTCGCCTGGAAGAACTCCCCCGGCAGACGTAAAGGCTCACCGTACACCAGTTCGGCCGACGACGCTTGTAGGTCCTCCTTAAAGGAAGACCTAATGCCCAAGAGCACAAGGGGCAGGGACTCGACCCAGTTGCTGTCGGCGTGGCACATTATCGCTGCTTTGAGTTGCCGGTGGAATCGCTCAACCATGCCGTTACAAGCCGGATGATATGCGGTGGTGCGGCGGTGTTTGAATCCAATCACTTTTCCAAGGTATTGTAAAGTGACGATTCGAACTGCCGCCCACGGTCGGTAACGATATCGGTAGGACATCCAAATCTGGACATCCACGATACCAGGGCCTTACCGACCGTTTCCGCGGTGATGTCAGTCATCGGTGTAACTTCCGGCCACCGGGTGAAACGATCCACAGCGGTCAAGCAGTAGCGGTAGCCCTGAGATGGAGGTAGGGGACCGATAATGTCCACGTGAACGAAAGCGAATCGAGCGCGAGGTAAGTCGAACGTGCCCAACGGTGCTGACACATGGCGACTTACCTTGGCGCGCTGACACGCCTGGCACTTTTGTGACCACTCTCGACAGTCTTTGCGCATGCCAGGCCAGACGAAACGTTCCGCGACCAGTTTAGTGGAAGCGTTGGGACCTGGGTGGCTGAGGCTGTGCAGACTGTCGAAGAGCTGTTTACGCAGTGACTCTGTCACAAAAGGCCGTGGTGCTGGGGTACTTACGTCACAGTATAATTCACTGGAGCTGCCAGGAATTCTGAGCTTCACTAGACGTAGTGACGAAGTACCGTCAACATATTGTTGAAGCTCCTTGTCGGTAGCCTGCGACAGCGCAAGCAGGTCGAGATCGATAGGCATCTGCAGTTCATCGACCCGGGACAACGTATCTGCCACGACATTGTCCCGTCCGGAGATGTGACGGATGTCGGTCGTGAACTGCGAGATGAAGTCAAGGTGACGGAATTGACGGGGCGAGCAGCTGGACTTTCGCTCGCGGAACGCGAAGCAGAGCGGCTTGTGATCCGTGTAGACCACGAAGTGCCTGGCTTCCAACATGTGTCTGAAATATTTAATGGCCTCGTATATAGCCAGGAGCTCGCGGTCGTACGGCGAGTACTTCTGCTGCGAAGGTGACAGGTTCCGCGAGAAAAACGCCAGCGGCTGCCAGTCGCCCTGCTTGAGCTGCTGCAGGACTGCACCCATCGCAAGGTCTGATGCATCGGTCACTAACCCTAACTGTGCATCGCAATCTGGGTGCGCGAGGAGTGCAGCTTTCCCAAGACTTTCCTTACACTGGTCAAAGGCAAGAAGTGCATCACCAGTAAGATCGACCGGCTGCGACCCCTTCACTGAACCGGCAAGCAGGGCGTTGAGTGGGGCTTGGACGGATGCTGCGTGCGGCAAAAATCGCCGATAAAAGTTTACCATCCCCAGAAAACGCCTAAGCTGCTTGACGGTTTTTGGAGGGGGGAATTCCCTTATGGCCTGGACCTTGGATTCCAGAGGCCGAGTACCAGACTCCGAAATGTGGTAGCCCAGGAAGTTCACCGCACTGGCACCGAAGACGCACTTCGAGGTGTTGACGAGGATACCGTAATCCTTCATCCGAGAGAAGAGTTGGTGAAGGTGGGACTCATGTTCTTCCTCGGTCCTTGAGAACACCAAGAAGTCGTCGAGGTAGCAGTAAGTGAAGTCCAGGCCTCTCGTCATCTCGTCCACGAACCTCTGAAATGTTTGGCCGGCGTTCCTCAGACCAAAGGTCATATAAGGGAATTCAAACAGACCAAAAGGTGTTGTGATGGCTGTTTTCGCGATGTCCTCTTCGTAGACCGGAATCTGGTTGTAGGCTTTAACAAGGTCGATGGTGCTAAAGACTTTGCACCCAGCAATGCTATGTGCAAAGTCGTGGATGTGCCTAATAGGACAACGGTCGGGGACCGTCCGTGCATTCAACAGCCTGTAATCGCCGCATGGTCTCCAACCGCTGTCCTTCTTAGGCGCGAGGTGTAACGGTGAAGCCCATGGACTCTCGGAAGGACGTGCTGTGCCGTTACTGAGCATGAGTTCGAATTCCTTCCTAGCTATCTTCAGCTTGTCCGGAGCGAGGCGGCGTGGTGTGCATGAAACGGGTGGGCCGGGTGTGGTGCGTATGTGGTGTACCGTGGTGTGCCTTGGGGCAGATGGTGTGCCTGAAGGCCGGGTAATGTCTGGGTACTTACCAAGGATCGCGTGATACCTCGTGTCGCCCGTAGACACCTTAACAGAGAAAATATCAGAATGTGCAACAGTAACATTAGTTGACAGGGATGTTAAATTGTCGACAAGGCGTTGGTTGCGGCAATCGACGACTAAGTTGTAGTGACTCAGGAAGTCGACGCCTATAATAGCCTTGGTGACGTCTGCAACCGTGAAACGCCATGAAAAGCTTCTCCTTAAGCCTAAATTTAAAATTAAATTCACAGAACCGTAAGTCTTAATTTCAGAACCATTTGCCGCACACAAACTATAATTTGTCGCCGTTCTGTTTTCGCGAAGGGCTGAACGTGGATAGACACACAAGTCACTCCCGGTATCCACCAGGAATTGTGTGCCACTATCGCGGTCCGTCACGAAGAGGCGTCCGGTGGAGGCAGCATGGGCATTAGTGGCCATTACTGCCTTAGAGGTGCGTCCCTTCGTCGAACAGCTGGGCTTCGCGGCTCGCATGTTAGGTGTGGGTGAACGGTGCGGCTGTGGTCTATCACGACGTGTGGGTTGGTGTGAGTTGTGCGCGTCTAGTTCGCGCTTCAGCTTTCGAACTTGCTCACTGAGTTCAGCGATGTCACCAGCGGTGTTCGCGACAGGTGACGAGTGAGCTGTGGTGGGCGAGGTGACCGGGCAGGGTATTTCTAATTCCCGCAGTCGGTCAGCCAAGCTGGCTAGCTTTTCCAGTGGGTCGTGGGACAGCATGGCCAATACTGACTGGATGCTGTGTGGTAGTCTGTCGTGCCAGATGCTGCGAATAATTAGTTCGGGTGTTGATGGCCCCGCCAGGTCCTGCAGGTGTCGCAGGAACTGTGACGGTGTCATGTCCCCGAGAACTTCGTTTTTAAGAAGGGTCACTAATTTCTTTTCTTTGGTTACGGCGAGTCGGCTGCACAGCGCAGATTTTATGCGCTGGTAACAATCAGTGACGGGAGGGTTAACAATGATGTCCCTCACTGTCTGCGCGTGGTGTGTTTCCAGGAACCCAAGGACATGAACATACCTTTCATGGTCGTCCGTAATATTATGGTGGGTGAACTGATTTTCAAGGAGTGCAAACCAGAGCTCCGGGTCGTCGGTGCAGAATGGTGGCACTCTTAAGGTCACCTTTTGGGTGCTCGTTGTCACGCGTGGAGAAATGTGCGTCATCCTAGCGCGTCGTGTGCGTGCGCGGGCGCGGCCATTTTGCATGGCGCGGGCGCAAAACGCTGTATCACAGTCACTATCGTCACTCATTTTATCGTGTTCAATAGGGGTCACCAATTATGGTAAGCGAGTAGCGGTGTGTGTGGCGAAGTAAGCAAGTATCACTTTTACCTATTGTCTATGTACCTAACTAATAAAGTCTCTGTCTTAATGTCCTAACTAGATATAAATATGAAAGCTATAAAAGAAACGTCCGGATGGCGTAGAACACTTTAATCCAAAACACAGAGAAACACAGTCATTATACACAGGTACAGTTTTACACACACAAGAAGAAAAGTCATTACCATTAATAAAAGAAGGCGAAAGAGTGAAATAAGCGATAGGAAAAGTTTTAACACTAATATTGTCTTTGGGAGCACACAACAGACAGTTATATATTGTTACGACTTTGAGTACCTATATCTCGAGAACAAAGCGTCGTACAGCAAAACCCCAAAAACGCATAAACAGGTATTAGGTCTACTATCGAACAGTGAAGAAAGTTCTCGAAAAATCAGTCATAAGAAAAACATCGATTTCTTCGAGTAAACAAATTCGGGATCCGCAGCGAGTACGTACCTATATGTATATAGCGTACATGTATAGGTTGTTTACATCGCGGGTCGCGGCTATTGTTTATGACTACATAAGATGTACATAGGTGCGTAATAACATAAAGGAAGGTTCGGGACGGGTCTATTGTATTTGGTGGTTCGGGAAATTTCTAGAGAACCATGGGTGGCCGTATATAAGGCACGCGCCGAGCCGCGACTGGGCAGTTTATTTTCGGAAGTGAAAGCGAAGCGATCTCTACCAAGCGACAAGGAAGAATTATTTCGACGACTCAAGCGAAGATATTGGACTATAGTGATTCTGCATTGCGATTTGGACTCTGTAAAGTGGATTTTTGTGGAAGCTGACAATAAACGCCTTCTACGTTTCAAACGGCATTTTCCTTACCCATAGCGCGTAACAATTGGTGTCAGAAGCGGAATGCCGTTAGTACAATGAGACGAAGAGGGGCGCACTCCGAGGACCAGGAGACAGGTCGGTATGGATGCTGCGCGACAACTTGCGGCTGAAGGGGAGGACGAGACCGCTGCGCCGGGGTCGTCGTCAGGGGCAACCGCAGCACCGGCTCCGACAATGGATATGGCAGCGCTACTGTCCGCCATACAGGGGATGCAAGAAAAGATGCAGGCCAATCTAGAAGCTAGACTAGAAGCTAGCCAACGGGAACAGGAAGCCATCCGCCGCGAACAAGAAGCCAGCCGTCGCGAAATCCAGGAACAGATCCAGGCCAGTCAAGAAGCCAGCCGTCGCGAACAGGAAGCCAGCCGTCGGGAAATCCAGGAGCAGATCCAGGCCAGCCGCGAAATTGTCATCGACAAAATTAATAGTGGGCTGACTGGACTTGGGGAAAAGCTCAAAGAGGTGCAGCAGGAAGTAAAGGAAATTACGCTGAGGACGGATCATTTGGAGGAGCGAGTCGAAGGCCATGACAACCGCCTACAACAGCTTACCAACGAGGTCGTGAAACTAAAGACTCGCGAGCCCGTAGTTGTTCCGTCGTCATCATCGGCGAGGCTCGACCTTCCACATTTTGATGGAAGCTCTTCCTGGTCGGCGTTCCGATACCAGTTCGAGACGCTCGCAAAAGCAAATGCCTGGGGGGATGATTACTCTTTTACTGCTCTAACTCTGGCCTTAAGAGGAGACGCCTTGATGACTATAGATAACCTACCGAAGGAAGGCCGGACACTGGAAGCTCTAATGGAAGCGCTAGAAACTCGCTATGGCGAGAAACATTTAGAGTATGTGTACCGAGCCCAGCTTCGAGAGAGGACCCAGAAGCCCAACGAGAACCTCCAGCAGTGGGCAACGGAGGTTGAAAGGCTTGTAAGGCGTGCTTACTCTTCGACACCAGGGAATATCGAAGTGTACTTACTGCAGGCATTTGTCGACGGGATACGAGATCTGGAGGTCAGGGCTGCTGTGCGTCTGGGCCATCATCAGTCTGTAAAGAATGCTTTGGCACATGCCCTGGAAGTCGAAGCCGTGAGACAGGATGCAAGGTACCACAAAGTAAGAGAAGTGGTCACGGAGCAAAAGAAGCCACGTTTTATCCCCACCTGCTATGGTTGCGGCGAAAAGGGGCATATTCGCTTAGAGTGCCCCAAGAAGAAAAGAATATGGGTTTCTGACTCGGAAACCCAAGTGGACGAGTTGCCGTTAAACTAGATGTCGCGAGGGCCGCGGGGCGGGCGCTGGTTGGTCAATTTAATGCCCCCTGTATTACAATCAACCAAGTTTGCAACGGAAACAGCTTAACACTTGAGGGTATTGTGAATAACCGGACTTGCCAATTCACTGTGGATACTGGAGCCTCTTGTTCAATTGTGAAGCCTGAGCTACTTCCTAGGACCTAAGCGACCTCCAACACACCGACTTCAAACGGCAACCGGCCAACCAGTTACCGTCCTCGGCAATATAGACGTCGATTTGAAGATTGGTGACCGTATATACCGACATCCATTTTTAATTGCCAGTATCACCGATGATTGCATTTTGGGACTGGACTTCTTAAGGAAAGAACAATGTGTAGTTGACATACGGAAAGGAGTTTTGAGGTTCCCAGATCAAGAAGTGTGTCTTAATGGACCTCAACCATGCAATCTTTACTGCTTGAGGGACACTGTACTAGCACCCAGATCGGAGTCTCTAGTGAAAGTGAAATTCCCCTCGAAGGTTAACGTAAGAAGATGCGTAATTGTTGAGGACACCGGAAGTAACAATAGCTTGATTACTGCGAGAACTCTACTCATGTCCAAAGGAGTGTCGACGGTTCGGGTTCTCAATATGAGTAACGAGGAAGTTCATTTAAAGAAGAACAGCTTAATGGGAAGATGCGAGGAAGTGAAACTTCTTAGACAGTTGAGAAATATCAGTGCAGTACAGCCAGAGAGGCAAGATAGTGCTGATATTGTCTGTCAACTTCTTGAAGCTTCTAAGAAAAATTTATCTACTTCTGAGCGACAGCAGGCATGGGAACTCCTATCGAAATTTAAAGACATTTTTGCGAGAGAAGGCGATTTCGGACGAACGGGACTCGTCAAGCACCAAATCGATACCGGCGACGCCAGGCCCATTAAACAAAGACCTCGAAGGATACCATGGGCAAAAGAAAAAGAAGTCACTGAACTCGTCAAAGACATGGCTAGTAACGGAATTATCGAACCTTCTACAAGTCCGTGGTCTTCACCAGTTGTCTTAGTAAAGAAAAAGGACGGCAGCACAAGGTTCTGTGTAGATTACCGGATGTTGAATAACGTTACTAAAAAGGATAGTTATCCCCTGCCTCGAATAGATGACACGCTGGACATGCTCAGTGGTATGAAGTGGTTCTCTACCATTGATCTGAAGAGTGGATATTGGCAGGTGGAGATAGATCCGAAAGATAAGGAAAAGACAGCATTCAGTACAGGAATAGGTAACGGTCTATGGCAATTCAAAGTCATGCCATTCGGCTTATGTAATGCACCGGCAACCTTCGAACGTCTCATGGAAAGGGTAATGGTGGGCCTTCTTGGAGACGTATGTTTGGTCTACCTTGATGACATCATCATCATGGGGCGTACTTTTAAGGAACACCTGCGGAATATGGAAAAGGTCTTTACACGGCTAAGGAACGCCAACCTTAAGCTAAGCCCGAAGAAATGTGCCCTCTTCAAGAAAGAAGTGAGCTACCTTGGGCACATAATTTCCCCGGAAGGAGTTAAAACCGACCCAGAGAAGATTAAGGCTGTGCAGGACTGGCCTGCTCCGAGGAATAAATCTGAAGTACGTTCATTTCTGGGTCTGTGTACGTATTACAGACGTTTTGTAAAGAAATTTTCAGATATAGCCAGGCCATTACATCGCCTTACGGAGGAAAAACGAGATTTTGTCTGGGATTCGACTTGTGAAAATGCTTTCAGAGAGCTAAAACGTTGTTTGTGTGAAACACCTGTATTAGGATATCCAAGTCGCGATGGGAGATTCATCGTGGACACGGACGCGAGTAATACTGGAATCGGCGGCGTTTTATCACAGATACAAGGCGAGCACACTGTAGTGATAGCATACTTCAGCAAATCACTCTCGAAACCAGAAAGAAATTACTGCGTTACTCGTCGAGAATTACTTGCTGTGGTCAAGGTCTTGCAACATTTTTCGAAGTACCTTTTTGGTCGTCAGTTTACACTACGGACAGATCACGCAGCGTTACAATGGCTCCTGCAGTTTAAAAATCCTGAAGGTCAAGTGGCACGATGGCTCGAGCAACTGCAAGAGTTTCATTTTGTTACGGAACACCGAAGTGGAAAAGGACACAGCAACGCCGATGCCTTATCACGAAGACCGTGTCCTGAAGATTGCAAACACTGTCAGAAACAGGAAACCATAGGACATGTTAAATTAATAAGGACACAAGGCTTAGACGATGAATGGACCAACGAAAACATGAAGAAAGCGCAAGAAGAAGATGATGATCTACGGTTAATACTGGACTGTAAACGAAGTGAGAACAAACCCAGCTGGAATGATGTGTCAGCATGTAGTCCAGTCACTAAAAGCTATTGGGCTCAATGGGACAGCTTAGTCTTGGAAAATGATGTCTTACATAGAAGATGGGAATCTAACACCGGAAAGGAAGTAACCCTACAGATCGTAGTACCAAGAAGTATGGTGTCGTCCGTCCTAAGGCACATTCATGATGGAACTTCTGGTGGGCACCTTGGCGTGAAGAAAACACTAGTAAAGCTGCGAAAAAGATTTTATTGGGTACATTGTCGCGAAGATGTGGAAGACTGGTGCCGAAAATGTACAGCTTGCACTTCAGTCAGAGGTCCCCAAACAAGAAGTAAAGGCAAATTAAAGTTGTATAACGTTGGAGCACCTTGGGAGCGTATAGCTATTGACGTAGCTGGGCCATTTCCAGTAACCGAAGATGGAAACCGATACATCGTAGTTGTGCAGGACTATTTCACTAAGTGGCCTGAAGTGTTTACCACTCCCAATCAAGAAGCACACACCGTGGCTAAAAAGCTCGTGCAAGAAGTAGTTTGCCGATATGGTGTACCTATGGAAATCCATTCGGACCAAGGACGTAATTTCGAGTCGGGACTATTCCAAGAAATGTGTAGTTTGCTGGGCATGCATAAGACGCGCACGACTCCTGCTCATCCACAGTCAGACGGTATGGTCGAGAGATTCAACCAAACGTTGGAAAATCACTTGGCTAAGGTAGTGGATGAACATCAAAAAGATTGGGACCAATACATACCTCTGTTCCTTATGTCGTATCGTTCGGCAATCCACGACAGTACAGGATTTACGCCAGCAAAGGTAAACTTTGGAAGAGAAATGAGGCTTCCGATAGACGCCATTACTGGAACTCCACCGGATGGTCCCAAGATTGTGACGGAGTACGTAAGTGATCTTCAATACCAGCTAAATGAGGTACACAAGATGGTTCGGGAGAACAGCTTGAAAACCAGTACAAGCATGAAAACCCGATACGACAGGAAAGCCAATTCCAAGGGATTTGAAGAAGGAGCTCTAGTGTGGTTTCACAATCCGCAGAGGAAAAAGGGGAAGTCCCCGAAATTACAACCTCGCTGGGAAGGACCTTATACTGTTGTCACAAAGATTAACGACATCACGTACCGGATTAAGAAGGGTCCCCGCGGCAAGCTAAAAGTAGTACATGTAGACCGACTAGCAAAATACCACGGAAAGAATCATGCTCGGGACGAGCATGACTAAGGAGGGGGTAATGTTACGACTTTGAGTACCTATATCTCGAGAACAAAGCGTCGTACAGCAAAACCCCAAAAACGCATAAACAGGTATTAGGTCTACTATCGAACAGTGAAGAAAGTTCTCGAAAAATCAGTCATAAGAAAAACATCGATTTCTTCGAGTAAACAAATTCGGGATCCGCAGCGAGTACGTACCTATATGTATATAGCGTACATGTATAGGTTGTTTACATCGCGGGTCGCGGCTATTGTTTATGACTACATAAGATGTACATAGGTGCGTAATAACATAAAGGAAGGTTCGGGACGGGTCTATTGTATTTGGTGGTTCGGGAAATTTCTAGAGAACCATGGGTGGCCGTATATAAGGCACGCGCCGAGCCGCGACTGGGCAGTTTATTTTCGGAAGTGAAAGCGAAGCGATCTCTACCAAGCGACAAGGAAGAATTATTTCGACGACTCAAGCGAAGATATTGGACTATAGTGATTCTGCATTGCGATTTGGACTCTGTAAAGTGGATTTTTGTGGAAGCTGACAATAAACGCCTTCTACGTTTCAAACGGCATTTTCCTTACCCATAGCGCGTAACAATATTAATCGCGATCGAGCGTAGGCATCGGAACGCGGTGTCAGGCGTACAAGCGACACGGGCTCCGCGCGAGAAGGTTGTAGAGAGTGAGTCGATGGAATGCGTGTGCGCCGGGCGCCGTGACGTCGGCCAGGGATGGCCGAGATGTTAGAAGATCGGCATCCGCCGGCGCGGCGCCCGGGTTCAGCTCGGACTTGCGAAGACACACCAGGTGTGTATGTGTCTGTGTGTATGTTGTATATGTGTATGTATGTATATGTGTGTGTGATAAATAATAAACATAAATATAATATTATATGTGTGTCGCTGTGTGTGAGTGTAAATATAAACTTACATATAATAAATATGTGGGAGTAGCCCACAATTGAATCCACAAAACCGTAATAAACTTCCAACATCACATTTTCCTTTTCTTTGAAAATTTTTAAAAGCCAAAAATATGGAGAATGTTTTAAATATGAAACCTTTGTGTGGAAATTATATGGAGCATCGATAGAGAGGGCCATTAGAGTGTATTCGGAAAGAAACTCTTCTGCATAATTTTGTGTCCCATGCATCTAGAACACGGGAAAAAATTGTATGAATTGGTGGTTAATATGTTACAGCCAAAGTAATAAATCCGGATATTATATATACTATCTAGCCATTATTTATAATATCTACTCAATTTAGATAAAGTGATAATTGACAATGAATTAATCACATTAACTAGCAATTTTATATAATATCTTCCAAGACTTGGATAATGTAATAAAACAAGTGGCTCAGTGACATCTCCGGCGCTGCGGGAAGACCACTCCCTCCGCCCCAGCGTATGATAGTGCGGCCTCTGCGCTCGTCTTCGCAGCTTCGGCTTTTTGGTCGCCTTCGGCGACCAGCGTCAGCCGCTACGGATCTCTTGATGCCTGCGCTTTCCTACGGCGGGCTCCCTTAATAGTGGTCTCCCTCCGCGCCTCCGGCTTTTTATATACACTCTATGGGTAGTACAGACAAGACCACGTGGATAGTGGGGTGCTCTGATTCGGTTTGGGTATTTTTCGAATATAAATAATTATAGTGAAAATAAAGCACAAAAATTTTAGTTACAGCTATATTTCATGTATTTTATTCACATATTTTATTAAAGACGCTATTTTAAAAAATGGCGTCATTATATATAATGAACAGTCATTATGTATAATAGCTATTTAATCACTATGACTGTAACATATACATTAGCACGGTAG
Organism: Pyrgus malvae; assembly: GCA_911387765.1. Lineage (NCBI taxonomy): Eukaryota > Metazoa > Arthropoda > Insecta > Lepidoptera > Hesperiidae > Pyrgus > Pyrgus malvae. The sequence goes on from OU426969.1 coordinate 11,909,768, forward strand.
CACGAGGGTAAAATAGGTACCTACTTTACTTAAACAGATTGTTGATGTTTCCAAAACTGATAATATTTAAATAACATGTAAGTATACCAAGGAGCAGCGATGGCCGAGTGGTATAAATCCGCGGTCTTCGACGCGATCGATCCCGGGTTCAAATCCTCGGCGCGTACCTCTGACAAAGAAATTTGTAATGTGCGCATTTATCGCTGCTCCACGGTGATGGAAAAAATCGTGATATTTAATTTATTACGATGTTCTCCATCGCCGTGCATGCCCGAGAGGAATTCATAATTTCTCGAAAGCATGACGTCCACCAACTTGGCCAGCGTGGTGGACTATGGCCTAAATCCCTCTCACTAGTGAGAGGAGACCTGTGCCCAGCAGTGGGACATAAAAAAGGTTGAGAAGAAAATACCAAGGTTATATAGATATATACAAAAAGATAATGCTAAATATAGATATATGGAATGCAATGTAATTAACATGGATACCACCTACGAGATATTATAATGATGTTATTAATATAAATAAATATATGATTAGAAACACATAATACTACATAATAACTACAAAAATTTGAGATTGTAAATAATACGAGTACCTCCTCCATGTACCATCTGACAGAGGAAGGACTGTTAAAAAAAGTCTCTTTATCCGTACACAGCTTTCTCCGAACTATTTACCGACTTCCAAAAGGAGGAGGTAATGTATTCGGCTGTATGTATTTTTTTATATATATATATGTTCACCGATTACCTACTCCGCCGTTTGTGGACTGATTTTCAAAATTCTTTTTTTGTTCGTATGCTTATTTTGGTGGCTAAATCAGCGGTGCACACATTAAAAAAATTACGTGTAAGTAGGTTATACGTACAGCATTCTGATTAGTGTAGGTAGGTACATAGTTTGCAATGTCTGAGTCTGTGTCATGTTAGCATTAACATATGAATAACAATAAACATTGGTTAAAAACAGAAATATGTCACATCTACCTCTCTGTCCGATGTATTTTTTTTAGTCTGGTAATAGTTTACTACAAATTATTATATATCCATCGAAGAGAAAAAAGTAAGTTCTCTAGTTTAAATGTAAAGTTATCCTAAAATTATTTTAGGATGATATTTTAAAGATATATTAAGATTGGGTTTAAGATAGCATTAGTTTTAAAAAGTATTTTTAATACAGTTGCTCAAAAAGTGGCGTATTGCAGGGACGTATAGCGTTCGGGAAGTGGGCTATTACACACTCGTGCTTTTTCTTTACCTTTTCCGCACTCGTGCGTTCTCTTTCCCAACTGTCAAAATAATGTCTATAAAAAAAAACAACGAAGTTTTAGAAGTTTTTATGATTCATGCAAATATTTCTAAAAAGAAGCTACTAATTTGTTTCAATATCAGATTTAATGATTTGATTCAATGAGTTAGGTAAGGTTTCATTTCATTTCATCTCATTAACATTTTCATTTCATATCAATAAAAAAATCTACTGAAGACTTGGCTGTATGGGCTTAGTTCCCTTTGCTTATCCAGAATGGTTCACCCATTCTACAACAACACAAAAAAAAACTCTGCATTTAGGTATTCTTTTACGGTTGGCGCCATTTTTCAAAAATGTTCTTTGCGAGTTTTTATTATTTATTAAATTGCTTCATTTTTTCACAACTAGTTATGAAAAATAGTTGTTCAGTATACGTAGGAACCGTCATTGCTAAGAGTTCCGACTGTCAACGCTCATCTTCGGCTACGCCTCGGCTCGGGTAGACATTTGTCGGAACTCATTGCAATGACAGCCTTTCCGCACTTGTAATGAAATATACTATTTTACTTGCAAAATAGTTAAATGTTTCATAGAAAAAAAAAATACTTTATCCTGATGATATTTCGGTAATAGAGGATAGCTTGATATTATGTCCATTTTGTTTCAACCTTTTTATTTATCTATGCTGACAAAGGTGTCCTCTCAGAAACCTAGTACGCCATAATAATGGCGCTGGCCATTTGTAAATTGGTAGTAATAATTCGAGATACTGTGATTTACCCTAAGGCATGAACCGTGATAGTAAACATCATAATTTAATGGACGACCCGCGTGGCACAATGGTCACCATGCCGGACTGCCCGGATCCCGGGTTCGATTCTCGGCGAAACACAAATATGAATGATGAGTTTAAATTTCTGCTCTCGGTCTGGGTGCTTGTGTTTCTGTCTTTGTATGTGTCCATGGTACCCACGACACAAGGTATTAATTACCTTACTGTGGGGCTATGAGTATGTATTGTGTGTTTATTATAATTAATTGAAAGTCACAGTAGGTATTCTCCCTCACCGTGAAACAGCCTAGCTATAAGATTATATTTACAAAAAATTACCCCTGGCATTATCCCATTCGAGACTTATTATTTGTTACAAAAATAAATCAAACACCTTTATTAAAGTCGTCTAATCTGGCACCGGCCGAAATGTGTTCCGCGGTAATTCGGGTTCGTTGATACATTGGACGACGCTTTTGAAAAATGGCGTTGTAGATTTACCACTTTGTTTGTTTCCTTAATATTGGAAGCCATCGTTTCATCGTAACGGATATTTTGTGTCGCTGAGGTAAGCGTATTATGGTTTTAATTTTGAAAACGATTATATTCCTGTTACGTTGAACAATTTTTACTTTTTATTTATTCATTTATTCATATTTAATTGCGTTTTACAGGTGGATTTACAGGTGGTTTTACATAATAATTATTCAAGTGCTTCTGTAAATACCCATTGGGCGTGCAATTTTTTGTTAGTTAAAAATTTGAAATTTAAAAATAATATCAATTAGGAACATAAAAAAACATTAAAATTAAAAATTAAATAAAAACAAACATCTTTAAATTATCTAGCAAAAGTCCAATTAAAATGTCAAATTACACCAGAATGTCATATAGAAAAAAAAATGGGTTGCACTCCGGGAGTGCCGGCAGAAGTGAAAACATTAACGTTGTGCATTTTTGATGTCTTGGAATCGTTAGGGAATAATTCCGCACGAATTGCTTGAATAATCAGTACCTATTAATTTCTATCTAGTATTTTTACAAAGTACTCTCTCATTTTCTTTCACTATTTCTTCGTCACTTTTTTCATTAATAGATGCACTTTGTTCAATGTCCATATTTTAAATACTTGATATAAATGAATTTTAAGATAAAATTATACTTGAGGCTGGCAATATGCAGAGTTTGCGATGCCATAATTGAAGAAAAAAAGTATAGACAACCGTCAGATGAGCCGTCATCAGCTGTCACCCCTCCGTCTTGGTCTAAGAGCCGGTGAAGATATTCACTCGTTCGGTTGTTACAAGAGTGAAGGTGATATGAAAGAAAATTGATTAAAATTAATTAAATTAAAAATAGCTATGAACACTTTTCGATAGTAAAGTTATTATAGGCATATATGTTTATAAATTATATTTGGTAAACAATATGTCTCATCGAATTATATTATCAGATCGGTGAAGGTCGATCTTCCTCGTCTCCTCTACTATCTTACGAAATTTTGCGATCAACACACGTGATCTCGCGCGAGTTTCATAGTTTTTACCCATCCCACAAAAAGTGCTCAACGCCGCTAAAGAAGTTTTCACTTCAAAAACCCTAATCTAAATACAATACGTAGATACATTCTTACCGATATTAGTACTTCGTATCAAAATATTTTTTTGTATATAAGCTTTTATAGGATTATTAACATGTCTTTCTTTAGATGCCAACTGCTTAGAGAGTTCACAAAAAAAATAAAAAATAATGATGAAAAAAATTAACATAATAATTAGTCCTATAAATTCAGCGTGTAAAATAAATAATTTGAATTAATAATTATTCAATAATTAATCATTTCGTTTTGAATGAGAAAGTTAACAAAGGATTTCGAGTTTGGATTTCTTTACTAAAGATACCTGAAGTATTTTCGTCCTTGTCCTTATATGCGTTCGCAGAGAGGTTACAGCTACCTCTCTTTTAATAACTATTTTTTTTAATCTTTCTCTCTGCATTGCCTATTAACTTTGAAAAATTAAAATTAACGCTCCACATTTATAGACCCATATTATGATTCCCTGTGTCTTGAGTGCCACGGACCCAAACCGACAACGGAAATTAAAACTCAATATTCCACTTTGAAGCGCACATGGCCCGGCGGTTAGCGTAGAACGAAAGCGATCTATGTAACTAAGCCAAACGGGCGCGGTCGGGTGTGAGATGGGTGGCCGCTAGTGGCAAAAAAATTCATGCGCGTTTCCGTGCTTCGGAGGGCACGTTAAGCCGTCAGTCCCGGTTGTTGTCGATAGATAACGTTAAACCTTGTCGGAGGCCTTATGGGCGGTTTGAGAACATCCGACAGCGGGTTGGCCACTAACCCGCATATCCACCAACCCGCAATGAAGCAGCGTGGTGGAGTAAGCTCCAGGCCTCCCCAATAATGGGGAGAGACCCGTGCCCAGCAGTGGGACGTAAATAGGGTTGCAGCCATTCCACTTACAATTGACCCATGTGAAGCTCTGACAATATGCTTTGAAGAGCGTGATCTTAACTTACGTAGAGCAGCGAGTAAATATACGATACAACATAATATTCCGTCCGGCTAATGTCCTCCGTTCCCTTTCAATATCAATATTGTCCTTGAAGTCGTCTGCAAGAAAATGTAACAAATGTTTCATAACTAGCTGTGCCCCGCGGTTTTACCCGCGTTAGAGACGATCATTAGCATAAAGTGAAGTCCCTTCTGAAGTACCACTGGACTTTTTTGTAGGACTATTTAAGTCTATTTAACATTACCAGAGCAGCGATGGCCGAGTGGTAAAAGCCGCGGTCTTCTACGCGACCGATCCCGGGTTCAAATCCTCGGCGCGCACCTCTGACAAAGAAATTTGTAATGTGCGCATTTATCGCTGCTCCACGGTGATGGAAAATATCGTGATATTTAATTGATTACGATGTTCTCCATTGCCGTGCATGCCTGAGAGAAATTCATAATTTCTCGAAAGCATGACGTCCACCAATCCGCACTTGGCCAGCGTGGTGGACTATGGCTTAAATCCCTCTCACTTGTGAGAAGGAGACCTGTGCCCAGCAGTGGGACATAAAAAATAAAGGTTGAAAAAAAAAACATTACCATCATAAATTACATATGTGTAACTCTAGCGGTTGTGGCAGCGCACGCCAGAATAGCGTGATAGAGTGATAGCGTAGATTTTTTCCTAATTACTTGACACTTATCGTCATATTTTGGGCAATTCACACAATATCTTTATACATTACAGCCTATTTGTTATTCTGATGTATAAGCTATATTATTGTAAAAGTTCATTAAAATCCATTCAGTAGTTTTTACGTGAAAGAGTAACAAACATCCATATTACAAAGTTTCGCGTTTATATTATTAGTAGGAATTCCTAATGGTATGATGTCAACCAACCCGCACTTGGCCAGAGCGGGGTAGATATGACCTACGAGATGTATCGTAGGTCTTACGCATCCGAGACGAGATCTGTGATCAGCAGTGGGGCATAAACAGGGTTGACTCATGCGATTGACTCTAATTCTTAGATATGTACTTATATTTGACTCTAAAACTATATGTACATCCATCCATCCATCCATCAGCCTTTTAAAGTCCACTGCTGGACATAGGCCTCCCCTAATGTTCGCCACTCCGTCCGGTCCTGCGCCCTCTGAATCCAGCGGTTTCCCGCTATCTTCTTTAGGTCGTCAGTCCACCTGATTGGAGGGCGGCCTGTGCTCCTTTTGCCGAGACGTGGTCGCCATTCGAGGACCTTTCTTCCCCTATGTACATACATATTACATAAACATATTTTTATATGTGAAACCCATTACAAAATAATGACAACAAATTCACAGTAACGAAAGATATTTGTATGAATGTTTGTGTTATCTTGATTGCGACGTGCCCTTCAATCTAGTAAGTGTCTTGTTCGCTACAGCGTACACTTGATGACAAAATAACTATACTTTCATCTAAAAATTGAAAGTCGAAAAGTTATAACTGACCTACAAGTTGATAAGATTGTTTTAACACAAATGCAGTTACATTAGATTTACTGCAAATTAAGCTGCAAAAATTAAGTTAAATATTGTTCAGGTTAAAGTTTGTTTTGTTAACCAATTTCAAGATTTTTTTTGTTTGATTATTTTAAAATCTAAATCTAAATCGTATTTAGATGGCAAAGAAGCTAGAAATAGGGTATTAAAACGTCTAGAAACATACAAGAAGTAGAAAAAGATGCGAATTACCAATGATATTAATAATAAAAGTGTTTAAATCAACAAGAGAATAAGTAATTCATGAAACGTGAACCAATTCTGTTGTGTTTCGGTGGAAAGTTGCAATTGCCGCACTTACATGAGGCGACCACCAGCCTCCGGAGTAGCATCGCAACTGCATACGACCTCAGACAAAACTTAACTATGCTTGCATGAGGTTGTGTGTAGATGTCCATGGGCTGCAGCAACCACTTAACACCACGTGGCCTGCATGCTCGTCTGTTACTCCATTCAAATAAAAAAATGTACGCATGTATAGTTAATATAATATTTAGAGAAATTTTATCAAGTACCTATAAAAATAAAATAAAATGGTCACAGCAGTGTCTACTCATTGTCGAACCAGGCAGTAGATCTTTTAAATCACTATTTACTTTATGACATGTTATTTTATCTTTTTCGTTTAAGTATTATTTTCTTCTTTTTTTTTATATCGGTAGTAAAAAATGAAAGTGTTAAAAAAAGGAACGATACTTTAAAATGGCCAAAAGAGCACCTAATTTTAAGGTAGCACTCACCCGAGATACATTACTACAAAAAGCACTTAGGTTGCGCTTTTGGTGTGTTCGTTCGTACATTTTCCATTCTTTACACCTGAATATCAGTATTTTAATGCTCTATTAATGGCAGGTAACGCGAAAAATTATCGTTGGAATATTATTATGGCTTCAATCCTTTTTACGTCCCACTGCTGGGCAGTTTCTCTCTATGATTGGGTCGGCCTTTTTGGTATCCGAAGGAAACCTTCAAAAGGCACCTCACCTAACCTAACTAGTTAAGTTATGTGAGATTTTTAGTTTTACCACCTCTCCCAAGGTGCCGGGTACCTTATTAAGGTTCCCCCGATACAAAAAAAGTTCAATCCCAAGAACCCAGGCAAACGGCTGTTCTTGATTTCGGTGTTTTTGGCTTCGTCTGTGTTCAAAATACAACACAAGGAAGCCCCATGTCGGGCTAAGAGTGTGAAGATTCACACTTGAAACATGGTTTGATTTTCGCTGTTCAGTCTTAAATTCCAACTAAGGAATCGTAAAAACGTATTACAAGTTGTCAATGGTTTTGCAACAGAATCACGTACCTCGCCTTATCCACTTAACTACGTTTTGAACTAAGACCTTCTGTTGTTCAGGACAGAATATTAATGCATTCTTTCTTAAAATAGATCCTACTTATAAGCATTTCAGCTTTCTAGTCACGTCATTGGGACTTGAAAGCTTTTTAGTATTTGGTCTTATATGGGGAATTTACAACAGGAGAAAGTATACAATGTACGTACGGCACGCCTGTTTTTTTTTTTTTTATATGTAAACCGAACAAAAAGGCAGACGGGCCGCGTGGTGTTAAGCGATCACCGTCGCCTATGGACACGGGCAACCCCAGGGGAGCCACCCGAGCATTGCCGACTTTGGAGGAGAGCTCTTTTTACAGCTTTCTTGAAGAACCCCATGTTATAGTCCACTGGGAATGCCTCAGCTGGAAGGTTGTCCCATAACCATTCCTGTTGCCGCCATTACGCAGTAGTTAGTTTGACGTCGTCTCTACACTATAAACATGACTGAGGATGACTGAGCGTTACTCGGATAAAGCATTTTTCAGAGACTCACTGAGGTGTTTTAGTGCGGTAACAAATGCCACATAACCTTTACCGGTACCTTTTGAAGAGGGACATTCAAAAGTACCCCAGATACAAAAAAGGCCATGTAATTAAAAGAACTGATAACCGATAGGGAAGAAAGACTCTCGAATAATGACCACGGGTCAGCAAAAAGAGAGTCACCCTCTAACCAAGTGGACTGACGATCTGAAGAAGACAGCGGGAAGCAGCTAGATACAGAGACACCGGACGAAGTGGCGATAAATAGGGGTGGCATATGCCCAGCAGTGCACTTTTAAAGTCTAAGGTGGATGGAGCCTCAAAGTATGATACCATGTGTCATGGGTACCTTGGACACACACAAAGACAAGCACATAAACACCCAGCTTGAGAAAAGACCTCTAAATTGATTAGTCACATACCTTTGCCTTTGGAAATCTATTCCAGGACCTCTTATATAAATCATACATAATTAATATTATAGATGTGAAAGTGTGTTTGTTTGTATGTCCTTCATGCACCTGATTACCTGATTCAATGTTTTTTGTACAGAGATAGTTGGTTACGTACAAGTTTCATAGGCTACTTTTAACCCCGAGCAAAATATCTCAATCGTATGGGAAAAAACAAGACGCGGGATGAAGCTGGTTTATAATAAATACAATTTTATATTATGAAAGTCGAGATTTTAATATAAAGATTTTCAAATAATATGATAAATTTTAATATGAAGCATGTTAACATTTAACTCTTTGATATTACTTTCCTGATTAATATAGGCAAAATTATCCTGTCATGCCCTAGAGAAAGGCAGACGCCAGCTAGATACTAGTTTCCGAAAATGATATTTCTGATGGTAGATAATAATGAGAATACAACTGTTAAATATGCTTGGATGATTATTAGTGGTCGTTCACCATCTCCAAGTAAAGTGTTGATTAGTTACGTCCCATGAGTGCGGATCAGTTTATCATAATAATATGATTAGTGCTACTTGAACATCGCGAAATTGAAATTGAAGTTTCTTTAACCAACAATTAGCGTAATTGTCACTTTAATTGAAGGTGGTGCAAGAGGCCCTTAATGTTTATTTTAAATTACTAAGTTATTTTGGAAACGAGTTTGTGGTCATATAAAAAATACTAAATTGTATGACTGTTTAGAATTTCAGATAAATACTGTACCTATCGGAACGAAAGTCCATTAAGCCTGTGATCAAGGTATTTCTACTATGCTTCGGTGCTGGTCCGGATTTACGAGTAATAACCGTGTGCGTCTTAGCGCATAAATAAAATACTTACGTGTTTCAGAGTTCGAAGACAACATATTTAGGTCCCTTAACGGTTTGTGGACAACCGTGTTGCTCTAAAACCCATGTTCATTAAAAATGAAATATAATGACACGGCAACAGCAATGAAGAGACCTTTCATTACTGTATCAAAATGTTACAGAGTTTCTAAAAAGTCAGAATATTAAAATAGCCTCTAGTTATTGATAGCAAAATGGCAACGGCACTATTATTTTTGTTGAAAAATTAAAGGAGTAAGAACTAGAGATGTGTAGTTTCTTTTCATCCTCTCACTAACCTGGACCTGGATACAAGGGGACAGGCAGGACTCGAAGGATACCGCCTACGGGACACGTGCCGGCCGGCCGACCAACGGTTCTTCCTTTTTGCTGTTTCACTTGTTGTCACTCTCGATACACTGAGTCCTAGACTTCAGCTATGGAAGTCTTGTCCGGGATTGACAATCGGTCAGTTATTCCGCCAGAATTTTTTTATTATATTTGACCGCCCGCGCGCTGTTAAGAAGATTTGGCCATATTTTTTCTTCATACGATCACCGCGAACCGCAAATGACATAGATGGCGCGCAGGGGTGAAGCTGTCTCCCGCGCACCTCGCGATCAGCCAATCACACGGCTTTGTGCGATCGTGTAATGTAGATTTAAAAATTTAAAGGAAGCGGAAGGAGTGTAAGGATTGCAATGTCCGTACATATATATTATATAAAATTTAATAAAAAATGTAATATTATATAAAAAGTATCATTAATATTATATCAAGCAGCGATGGTTGAGCGGGGAAAACACCGAGTTAAAACCCCAGCGCCATGCCCATCTTTGTCAAACAAATTGTTACGTGCGTAATTATCACTGCCCCACGGTGATTGAAAACATTTAATTACGATATTTTCCAGCACCTTGTATGCCTGAGATGTCATAATTCCTTGAAGGCGTGTTTTCCACCAATCCGCACTTGACTAGCGTGGCGGACTACGGCCAGTTCTCTCGCTTCCAAAAGGAGATCTGTGGCCAGCAGTGGGACATAAGAAATGGTTGAAAAAATACAAATAAATAGAATATCATTAGGCCTTTTATAGTGTACTTGTTTAACCTTAATTTTAGGTCGATATGATTCGATAAGCGCGCATGGCCCGGCGGTTAGCGTAGAACGCAAACGATCTATGCAACTAAGCCAAACGGGCGCGGTCGGGTGTGAGATGGGAGACCGCTAGTGGCAAAAAATTTCATGCGCGTTTCCGTGCTTCGGAGGGCACGTTAAGCCGTCGGTCCCGGTTGTTGTCGATAGATAACAGTCGTTAAACCTTGTCGGAGGCCTTATGGGCGGTTTGAAAACATCCGACAGCGGGTTGGCCACTAACCCGCATCTCCACCAACCCGCATTGGAGCAGCGTGGTGGAGTAAGCTCCAGGCCTCCCCATTAATGGGGAGAGACCCGTGCCCAGCAGTGGGACGCAAAAAGGGTTGCAGCCAGCCATGATTCAATAAATCTTCTGATTTACAGATTTCTAATAACGGATTTACATAACGCTTAAATATTACGTAATAGTTGACTAGCTTGCTCTGAATTTAGTTAAGCTTTGTGTTATCGCACTCTTTCACACACAAACATACACACACACACACACACACCACATACACATTTGACCTCGTTTTAGCTTTATTTAATTTAATTTGTATATTAATATAACATTAAGCAAATCAGAACTAACATTAGTGTATAAGTCTTACCGATAATTTATATTGCACCTACCTCATAAATTGTATATTTGTTATGTAACATTTACTGATTGTTTTGAGGAGGACGTAATCTGCTGCGTCACAGTTTTTACTTTTGCAGTGGATTACGAAAATGTATTGTGTATATCTTTATTACGTATATCAATAAAAATCTTTGAATATCTAATACCTTTAAACGAGCAATTCTTGTATATATCTAAATATATTTTTTTAATCTCGGAAACGGCTCCAAAGATTTTGATGATATTTAGTACACTGGTTGCGGGGATGATAAATCGATCCACAAATTTTTATTTATAGAAATTGTCGTTTTTTTAATGTTTATGCAGTTAAATATAAAATTACTCATACTGACATCTATTGGAAAATATTAATAATATATTGTGGCGTAGAAAGCCGTCAAATGGTCAACATTTGACAATCCGCCCTTCAAACAAATGACAATGTCGATAATTATGAAAGACGTGAAAGACCTCTATAAAAATTTCGTCAATGGAATTAAAGCCTTCTTGGTCGAATGGTTAGTAAAGCCGACTACGGAGCTAGAGACCCAGGTTCAAACCTCAAGTAGGCAAGTTGCGTTTTTTATTTTTTGTGACAATTTTTTTAAATTAGATGCTAGGTATTTCAAAAGGATTTGTAAAGTAACACTAAGTCAATGAATGTTTTGCTTAAAAATAAACCAAGTAAATAAATTGTTTTTATCGGAGCAACGCTCGGGCGTCCAGGTACTTTATTATTTATATACAATAATATTAACAATATTAAATGTCTCTAACCCGATGATGATAATGAAAGCTGAATTATTTGTTTGAACGCAACTATGAAATCAGGCCCAACACGTGAATGACAATCCATTTCTAAGTTTAATTGCAATCGGGGCTGTGCACAGTTCTTCCATTAATTGAATAAGTCCCGCAAATTCTTGGGATTTCTCGCGAGAAGGAGTTTCGAGAATGTGTTGTAAATAGTTTTGAATATCGAACTTTATGTGGGAGTGTATTTATTATATTGGATTTGAAGTTAGTGTCGAAGACAATTACATTGAACGAATAACGGATCAGGGATAGCCGAGTGGTTAAGAAATCGATCTCCAAAGCGGACGTCCGTAATTAAAACCCCAGGCGTAGTTGTGATTAGGAAATGATAAACCGTGGCAACTCTTTATTGCGTCCCACTGCTGAGCACAAGTTTCTCCCCATTAATTAAGAGAACCGCAGTTTAATCCACCACTTAGTAATAGGGTCCTGTTTTACTCTTTGGTTACGGAACCTTAAAAAAACATACTGCAGTTAGTTCTATAAGTTCTTTAAGCTAAACTCATACACATTTTTACATTATGAAAGGTTGTATGGTGTGTTAACTACAGAGCGGCTTCAAAATTTAGTGAACCATTTTTCGAAAGGAAATTCCAATAGAGGTAGAAATATTTTTCGTACGTTTGTATTTCTTCCCACAAGCGTAAAAACTGGACATTGATAGTCAAACACTAGACTATTGTTTGAAAAAGAGTGACGTTAGAATTCGTATAAAAGTTAAAAGCAAAGCTCAATATATTTCGGCCTTCGGCCGATAAAGAGATTCGCCCACAAGGGAATAACTTCAGTGTACTGTGTTTTTGATGTTTTAAAAATATGTCTGCAACCCTTTTTGCGTCCCACTGCTGGGCACGGGTCTCTCCTCCTATTGGGGAGGTCTGGAGCTTACTCTACCACGCTGCTCCAGTGCGGGTTAAAATATATATTAAATAAAAAATCTGTCAAGTGCGAGTCGGACTCCGTAGCAGCAAGTAAAGTTCTTGTAGTTCGTTGTAACTTTGATTGAAAGAAAAATTGCGGCTTACTATTTATGACGTATTAAAAAAACTACTTACTAGAACTCTTTCAAACCAATTTTCGGTCGATGTTTGCGTGGTAATGTACATCATATATTTTTTTTAGTTTTATCATTCTCTTATTTTAGAAGTTACAGGGGGGGGTGGCATGCGGCCACGCACGCACAGCCGTCCTTCCCATGGCTGCTGGCTGGACGGATCGAGAGTGGGACTCTCACCACCCACAACCCCAGAAGGTTCCTTTTAATCGCCTCTTATGATCAGACAGGCAGGCAGACAATATCATAGCTCTATTCTTAAACCCGAAGCTACAGGAACTGATGTCTTGCCTCTTTATTCGGATTTTTTAGATTAGTAAAAATGAGATGTAACGATGCATGGCAAGAATACTTTAATAAAAGATTATGTGACAAAGGAACCAAAACAGCTTACAGTTGTTAAATCGTTTGCAGTCTGGACACATTCTATCGAATAGATTTGCATTTTTTATGAAGAAAATGCCATCGCCAAACTGCAATTAATGTGTAGATGAACATGTCACTAATGTTTTGATGGAATGCGTTCGGAACCAATCTCCTATTTATTTTGGAAGCACAAGATTTCCATGTCTTGGCTATTTAAGCAGCGTTCTGGCTTGTCCCATGTTGGACGAGACCGGGATGCTGATTAAATTGGCCGATTTAGCATTAAGGAAAAGTTGATTTGTTCTAAGTGTTTATTATATTTGTGTTGATTTTTTGTGTGAAGTTTTTAAGAGACGACGTGGTCGCTTTGTGACAAAGTCTTGCAATAAAAAATACACAATGTTTTCATCATCGACGAGCCGTGTGGCGCAATGGTTACCTTGTTGAAATTTTGCCTGACTGCTGATCGGAGAGTCCCGGATTAGATTCCCGGCGAAGCAAAAATTTTAATGATGACTTTTAATTTCTATTCTCGGTCTGGATGTTTGTATATCTATCTTTGTATGTGTCCATGGTACCCACGACACATGGTATATCTATCTTTCTGTGGGGCTATAAGTGCGAAACGTTATTATATTCTTATTATATTTTATATTATCGTTAGAAACGCTCACAAGAAATTTCTTTGTTAGTTGTGCCAGGTTTGAACTCGATATCACCGTATCGGAGATCGCGTTCTTTACCGCTTACCCATCGCTAATCTAATCACTGATCGCAGCTATATAACAAGATATAAATTGGAAGAAAAATTCACTCTTACCCAACAGAGCAACGATTAATTTCGTAGCAACAAGATACACTACAATGTAATAACGCTGGAGTACGCTTGAAATTAAACTACGGAATTGAAGAATGGAAGCTAAGAACGCTCCGAGATTCCATCTGAGACGTGGATTTCGTTCACTTACATTTCTGAAAAGGTAATTTGTTTTCCTACATTGTTTTTATTAGATAGTAGGTAAGTATGTATGTTAAATCAGTGGTTACATTGTTTAAGATACATTTTCTAAGATTTATGGAATTCTTTTTGAATCGCATTGGCTGGTGGTGGATAATAAGATGAACTTTGATGACCCGTATAGCGCAGTGGTTATCAAACCAGTGTGCCGAATCTAAACGATGAGTTTAGAAAAGAGAGTTTAGAACTTAACTCATCATTCCAATTTCTGCCCCGCCGGGAATTCAACGCTTGATTTTTTTATTAGTTAATTTTTTACTGTAAGAATAAACAACACATTTTATCCCTATATTTTAAATAGCGCAGTGTTTATTAAGCCAGTGTGCCGAATCTAAATGATGAGTTTAGAAAAGAGAGTTTAGAACTTAACTCATCATTCCAATTTCTGCCCCGCCGGGAATTCAACGCTTGATTTTTTTATTAGTTAATTTTTTACTGTAAGAATAAACAACACATTTTATCACTATATTTTAAACTAGAGGCCGCCCGCGACTTCGTCCACGTGGACTTTGCTATTAGTCCATAGCATGATGTCATATAGCCTATAGCCTTCCCCTTATTTAAAATAAACATTTCCATCATACATTATATATGTATAATTCTAGCGGTTTTTGAAGAGATTTTTTCCTACTTACTTGACATTTATCGTCATATTATGAATATTTCACACAATATCTTTATAAATTGTAGTCTATGTGTTATTCTGATGCATAATCTATATTATTGTAAAGTTTCATCAAAATTCGTTCAGTAGTTTTTACGTCAAAGAGTAACAAACATCCATACTTACAAACTTTCGCGATTATAATATTTGTATAAAGTATGATAGTGCAGTGGTTATGAAGCCAGTGAGCCAAATCTAAATGATGAGTTTAGAAAAGAGAGTTTAGAAGTAACTCATCATTACAATAGGCATGATGACACTATTAAAGAATCAGATAATAAACGCTTTTACAGAAAAATATATGCTAAAAAAGTTCTAAAATATGATCCCGTTTTAATATAAACATTAAGATTAATAAGATTTTCAATAAAATAAAAGTATTAAATACAGCAATCGGCCATGTTATCTGAAACGCCAATCAAAAGGAATGACGTCACGCCTCAGTTAATGTCATCGTGTTGCTTGAAGTTTGACGAGCAAGCCGACGCCATGACACCTACGAGCGTTTTCGCGCTTAAATCAAATTACATAGGAGAAAATACATTAATTTACGTTAAAAGTTGAGTTTATTGCTGAAATAAACTTTTTTTCGAAATTTGGAGACGTGTACCTACAGTAAGGAAAGGTATTTGAAAATCTGTCATCATGCCCATTTCTGCCTCACCGGGAATTCAACACTTGATTTCTTATTGCTTTATTTTTTACTGTAAGAATAAACAACACATTTTATCCCTATATTTTAAATAGCGCAGTGTTTATTAAGCCAGTGTGCCGAATCTAAACGATGAGTTTAGAAAAGAGAGTTTAGAAGAAACTCATCATTGCAAATTCTGCCCCGCCGGGAATTCAACGCTTGATTTTTTATTAGTTTATTTTTTACTGTAAGAATAAACAACACATTTTATCCCTATGTTTTAATTTAATGTCAAGCAATTGCATCATAAACTCAAGATCTACGATATAAATACGTTAAAACTACGTAGCGTAACAATTAAGTGGACGCCAGGCACCCGTTTCCTGAAAAATGCCGCGATTTCGAGAGGTTTCAGGTGAGGTTATAAGCTTCCGTAAAGTTCGCTAGAAAAATAACGAAGTAAGAAAATATGGTTGGTACTTAAAGAAAACTGTTTGGGTATACTTTAGGGTAACGTCTTGCTGTATTAGTTTTTAGCTCTATTAATTTACAAAAGCGATTCGTCTGTTAAAACACTTTTGCTGTGTCACCATAACATTCAAAGAACAAGAAGTTTTCTTTCAAATAATAATATCATTGAAAAATAAGTGGTTTTTATACTTAACAATTTATATATCCAACTGCAAGGTCAGGTCTCCTATTAGGTATAACAAAGAGAGGAATGTACAAACTCTACTCGTCACCCAGGGTCGGCTGGTAGAGAATGCCATTAGGCGTTAAGCACGCCCTTGTGTGCCTTGTTTTAAGGTAATGCTATAGGATTATGTAAATGTATTTTACTGTAAAAAAGCGTGGAGTGCATGGTGTCAATAGTATCTCAAAAAGCACCCCTTTTAAACTACATTATTTATTTTTAATTTTTAGTTGGATTTTTTTATATTATTGCATCGTCATCGGCCCTTGACCCCTGTGCAAATTTTCAAGCTAATCAGACGATTAAAAGTAGGTAGGTAAGGTAGGTAGTAGGGTAAGGTAAGTAGGAAATGAAGTTAAAAGATTCCGCTACATACATACATACAGGTCAAGCTTATATAATCGTGTTAATAATGGAAATTGAATCATGCAAGTTCTATTATCATATCACCAAAAGTGAGGATGACATAATCATAGTCATGTATTAAAAACGTAGCCTTTAATTAATGTTGAGCTCTTATACTTAGATGTATGTATTTAAAAATGAAACGGACCTAGCAATAAAATTCCTTTTTGTTTTTTTTTTAAATCATAAGGGTTTGTTTTCCTTTCAGAAACACAAAGTTTAGTCTTCGAGATAAAGACGTTGTTTAAAAATATGAGGGCCGACTTATACATATACGGAAGTATAATGATAAATTGATAATTTTTCTCACTTATTTCAACTCTTTGTTGTACCCTCTTAGGAGTGAGAGGGATCCAGGCCGTAGTCCACCAAGCTGGCCAAGTACGGATTGGTGGACATAATCCTTTCGAGAAATTATGACTTACGCTCAAGCATGCACTTCTACTCACCGTGGAGCAGCTATTCAAAGGTGCGCACCGAGGTTTTGAAACTTGGTATCTCCATGGCGGAGGCCGCGGTCATCCGCTCGTCCATCGCTGCTCAAAATGTTTACATAACTAAAATATAAGGTAAGACAATAAGAGAAAAATATGTGCGAGTATATTGATATTAGACTATTGGTAAAACTCTTATCGCTCCACCAGAAAAGTATCAAAGCTGCACTTATTTCTGCCATCAAAACTTTCTTTTAGTTCTTGGTGGAAAGATTGTGGTTGTGTTAAACTTACTTAACTAGAGGTGCAGAAGTCCAACTACATACGGCTTCAAACGAGATCTACTTATGGATGAATTTAAATAGGAGTGGGCAGCGGTGACCACCTAACACTACATGGCCTGCATGTCTGTCTGCACCTATATTTAAAAGTGTATAATCTGCAAATTCAATTCAACTTAATTTTATTTATTTGCTAGATAAGGTAAATATTGCAGTTGTAACACATATTATAGCACTCATATCTGAACCCACACATATGTATAACGCAGTATGCAAATTAATGTTAAAGGTAAAATCAAATTATTTTTACTATTGCATAGAAGTCGATCGGGAGACAATGCCAATAGGCATTAGGTTTAACCCTTTGTGAACCTTAGTTTCACATAAATAAATAAATAAAAATAATTACATTATATTATTCGCTACATTCAAAAAATACCATATCATACACAACCATAATGGCTGCAACCCTTTTTGCGTCCCACTGCTGGGCACGGGTCTCTCCCCAATATTGGGGAGGCCTGGAGCTTACTCCACCACGCTGCTCCAATGCGGGTTGGTGGAGATGCGGGTTAGTGGCCAACCCGCTGTCGGATGTTTTCAAACCGCCCATAAGGCCTCCGACAAGGTTTAACGACTGTTATCTATCGACAACAACCGGGACCGACGGCTTAACGTGCCCTCCGAAGCACGGAAACGCGCATGAAATTTTTTTTGCCACTAGCGGTCACCCATCTCACACCTGACCGCGCCCGTTTGGCTTAGCTGCATAGATCGCTTGCGTTCTACGCTCGCCGCCGAGCCATGCGCGCTTCACACAACCATACTAAACACACAACCATAATAAACATAACATAATATGCAATAATTTAAATCGGAAATATACATCAGTTACCAAATTATAATTAAAATAATTTACAATTAATAAATTCTAATTCAATCAATTTCAAATTTGATAATTTTTTAATTAATTTACTACATGAATTCTTCAAATTGGTCATTCATCTTTAATATATCCTGTATCTCTTTATATAATATGTAGTATATAAATAAATTGTAAATCTATCAATTTCAAATTTTATTAATTTTAAATTAATTTACTACATCTATTCTTCAAATTAGTCATTCACATTTAATATATGAATTAATCTTTAATATAATATGTGGTATACAAATTAAAAAAGCATTTTCTATGCAACCATACACTTTCTTCAAAGTTCAATACAGTATTTCTCAAAAATAA
Source organism: Pyrgus malvae (assembly GCA_911387765.1). NCBI lineage: Eukaryota > Metazoa > Arthropoda > Insecta > Lepidoptera > Hesperiidae > Pyrgus > Pyrgus malvae. The sequence continues at coordinate 11,928,328 of OU426969.1, forward strand.
AACCAAGCAACCATAAATTCGCAACAACGTGGTATCAAGTTGATAAAACTGAACTAAAATACAGTGTACTGAACTAAAATACATTGAAATCGCTTTAAAAGTACCGCACGGGCGTAAAATGCTTTATAGTTTTCTTTGGAAACTCAAACTTTGCAAACTTAAGAAAGAACGTTAACAAACAGTTTCGCAATATACAATGTATAGTTTAACATTGTGAAGATGCGAATAGTTTGAAAGTATCCTCAGAATTTCTATAGTGTGAGTACAGTGTATTTTATTTTTAGAATCCCGTAACTCTTAAAACGAAACGGAAAATGACTTTGATTTTGAGGTTTGGTCGAAAAAGACATAATATTGTGCTCTTGTTTTATTTTCATTTTCTTGGTGTATTTTTGAGTTATATCTGATAAAGCTGATGGCATTTTGTTTGATATAGGTTAATTACAGTGCACGAGTGTTTGTGAAATAGAATAACAGTGCTAAAATATGTTTTTTTCTGCTTGCCTCCAAAATTCCATCGGACATGTTCTAGTAAAGTAGCCATTGCTTTACTTGAATGTTGGACTGACTAGACTGACTGATTACTGACGACTTACTGACTTTGTTATTACTTCGTCCAGTTTCACTGAAACTGGCAAAAAATTGATGCAAAAATTATACTTGACGCTGGCAGTATGCACAGAATTTGCAATGCCATAATTGAAAAAAACTTTGATCTTAGAGTCACTAGCCTTGCTGTCTGTCTGTCTGTTTGTTTGTCTGTCTGTTAAAATCCTTCGAGAATACGTATACATATATGTAAAAGTAATATTAAAAATAAAAACTTAAAATACACTAAAGATCATAGCTACAACCCTTATTGGGGCCACTGCTGTGCACTGCTGTGCACACCGCTCCAATGCGGCTTGTTGGACATAATATATAACACGAACTAAAAGCTACAAAAATAATTTTAATTAAAAATGATCTATAATTTTCATCAGCGAATCAGTTTTTATTGTCTAAAAGCGGTAAACTCTGAGTACCCCACGTTAGGGAAAATATATAGGGAAGATATCCCTATTAAACCTTGCTGTCTTACTTTAAGAGCTGAATGAATTGCTTTAATGACATGAGCGTGCGGGATTAAGGGACAGTTGTCGAAAGATTATTATGGCGATGGCCACCAACACAACCACGTAACTGGCTGTTACGAGTACATCGACGACCCGTGTGACGCAAAGATCATCGTGCCCGATTGCCGATTCGAAGGTCCTGGGTTCGATTCCCGGCGAAGAAGAAATTGCTGTTTTCGGTCTTAGTGTTTGTATCTTTGTGTGTATCAATGGTCACCCACAACACAGGGAATCCAAGTATAAGACTGTGAGTGTGTTGTGTACCGTTATTTCATTTAATTTAATTTCATAGATTTTTTTTATAAAGTCGGTCTGTTGTAGTCTGTACTTTTATCATTTACTAATTAAAGAATAGTATCGCAACAATACTACAGCAATCGTAGATTTAAATCCAATCACATATTTATTTTATACTTAATCCTATTCTCCTCACACCTTTTTAGTTTTATCGTCGTTTTTGGCTTCATTCTATTACAAAACACAAGCAAGAAATGCTTTGCAATCTAAGTGAAAATTAACTTTACCATCGCTACATATCTACGAGCATTTGAGAATCCACATTCATTACAATCAGTCGGAAAACATTATAGAGAGAGAGTGTCTTTCTATAAACTTTTTACCTCGGTTTGACAAATCTAATGTAACAATTTTGTCCTCCATTATAGGACGCTGAGAACAGAAATTGATCACGGTAGAGTCCTTTCGATGTGGGATTGCAGGAAAATAAATCTTTTGAACTTCTCAGACTTACCAAAAGCGAGCAGCTTTTTGAAATTGTGTAGTAACTGCATGTTTCAAACCAAGGGATATTAATTCTACCCTGACATAATCTATACTATTATTATATATGCGACAGTTTGGATATACCTTTTTTTGTATCGGGGGTCGTTCTTGACGACCTGCGTGGCGCAATGGTTTCCATACCAAACTGCCAATCGAGGGGTCCCGGGTTCGATTCCCGGCGAAACAGAAATTTGAATGATGAGTTTAAATTTCTGTTCTCGGTCTGGGTGTTTGTGTTCCTGTCTTTGTATGTGTCCATGGTACCCACGACACAGGGTATTAATTACCTTACTGTGGGGCTATGAGTGTGTAACGTTTATTTATTTATTTATTTAAACCTTCAAAGGTTATCCGGCACCTTGGGAGAGGATACCGGGTTATGTGGGATTTGACCGCACTAAAACACCCTTGGTGGCCTGCGTCTGCACTTGAGGAGGACTTCGGGATCTCCAGTGCTAATTTGGCAACCAATTAATGCGTATCATTTTGCTATGAAACAAGTTTTTACGTCTGACGAAACGGTGCCACTGAGCGACGTGTCAAATGCACCTGTGTATGAAGACCACTTAAAATATCCGGGTTCGCCACCAACCCGTAGGTCAACCTGCATTGGAGCAGCGTGGTGGAGTAAGCTCTAGGCCTCCGCCAATAATGGGAAGAAACCCGTATCCAGCCATGGTAAGCTAAAGTTATTGTTAACTTTGAATGTATAAAAATATATGTATAAAAAAAATTTGCCAAATTGTGCTGCCAGCTTAATTTTTTGCTCTCCTTTTACAGAATTATTTATAAAAACCCCAAGAAACAGCGAAGCATACTGCGCATCTTTATACAATCAAAACGAATACTTTTATAATGACGTGATCTCTTTGAGATCACACACATATTAAGAGAGGTAGAACGGCAATAATGCGCCGTTCGTATGAAATCTGGTGTCGCCGATCAAGCCCCACCTTTCACCTCCATTACATCTGTACTTAAATAAATACGAAGCTTACGCACATATTTGCAATTTCAAATCTAAGCAATCTAAGCGCCGGACAATCACGCAATTTCAAATGGACGAATCACACCCAAGTACGCACACAAGCACGCATATCGTAGCACGATCGCGTGTTTCTGTAGAGATACAAGCGTTTGCTCAAAATCATTAGCGCGTCTGCCCCGCCCACATTTCCATTACATCACACACCATAACAATCCTTCGTTTGTGATGTGATGTAAAAAAAAACATTTATTTTCAGAGGCCAGTGATGTTATTAGAATTTTCTAAAGGCTAAGTTTTTAAATTTCGTTCGTTAAAATTACCTTCCGTTAGTCAGCCCGATTCCAAAAGGTTTTGCCGGGAATGATTTTAATTGTTTGTATAAATTAATTGCTTTCTAATTTGGGTATGATTGGCGAGATCTGAAAATTAATTGGTGAGCAAGATTCAATTATAATTACGTTTTGCAATAGTCAGTCATGCCAATATTAGGTATAAGCAATCATGTCAGTCACGCATTGAATGTTGAAATCAATAATTTATTGTGGAGCTTCTCTTAAATTTAAGAAGAACAAGATAATTTTCCTCGGGTGTAAAGTGGCTACTTATATGGCACCTTCAAACCCCTCTTACTATTCAGTGCTAGTTTGGCAAAAAAAGATCGCATACATTCGATCTTAGAGAAACTTACAAAATTTTCACCTTAATGTTTCCTTGAAAATTCCAAAAACGCCAAAATACGAGTAGATAACACCGCTACTTTAGAGGTTTTCATATTTAAAAATTAATAATTTCGCGTCGTCTACACTCTCCACTAATCTGTACAGCAAAATGGTATATCCGTAGTACCGTTGCGACATGAAGCCGTCGATCCCGGTTGTTGTCGGTAGATATCACTCGTTTATCCTTGTCGGGGGCTTGGGCGGTTTAAAAACAATGGATTGACCAGAAACCATGATCTCTTACAACAGGCAAGCAGCGTGATGACGTAAGCTCCGTGGCACTCCAGTAATAGTGAGAGTCCCGTGCCCAGTAGTGGGACGCAAGGGCTGCCAAGGTAGTTCAGTAGCTTTAGATTCTTGGACAAACACTATGACATAGTATTTTTATTTATGAAAGGTTTATGAAAAGTGGGACTTATGAGTTAAGGTTTTGTAGTTATGCTTCTAAAGTAAAGGACCGAATGTTTTTATTCAATCATTGCATAGTAAAACCTAGTTCTGCGTCAATATTTTCACAAAAGCTTTGCATTTATATCAAAATTTACTTATTTCGGTCTTACATAATGAAGTTATAGGTATAATGCTTAGAAATAAATGCATAAAACGAAACTTTAAAATTTCCGCTTTACACAAGATGAAGAACATAAAATGATAGAGATGCTTGGATTTAGACTTAGAGGGATTGAAAAAATATTGTAGGTAGAATCCTCTACGATTCTACAATATTCTTAGAAGTAGATGCTATCTTTGAAGCAACTACTTGTAAGTAATAAGACTAATAAGTAAGTCTTCTTTAATAAAGAAGCATGGAAATTAAAGAAAGCAAAACTATTATTTTGTAGACATAGGAAGTTTTTTTTAAATTTATATTTTTGCGACTTTCCACAACTCATCAAGAGATGGCGCCACGGGTATTCTGAATCACGCTATCGAAGTTGTCTGAATATCCGACCGAATACAAGCTCCAAATTGAGTCAGTCGGAGCGCGGCCGCCCCCCGGGTATGATCACCTCGCCCGGCGGGAGATCTTCCTGTGCCAAACTGGTGACCCTGGACAAGAATACGTTCCTTCTGACTTTCATCAGTCGCAACTTCACTCCCTGGATGGACTGCAGCATCACTTCACCGGCTCGTCAGGGTCACCACAGCGCATCGTGATAACGCTTCATGATCCTGATTCAGCTACACCTGCGACGTCGTGGACGGCTCGAGTACTCACTGTACTCGCCTCCACATTCCAACCTACCCTCATATATCGACTCACCGAATCTCCTCACTTCGCTACACCCTCACATTCCTACTCACCGCGGACAGAGGGCGACACAAGGTCTGTACCCTCACACCTCAACTCACCGCAAATCCGATCTAAGCAGGGGGTTATGTACGACTTTCCGCAACTTATCAAGAGATGGCACCATGGGTTTTCTGAATCACGCTATCGAAGTTTTCTGAATATCCGACCATATATAGTATTTATAGGTATTTATAGTATTAATGGTATTTATAGTATGGGCCTTGTTGCCTGAAAATAAATGATTTATTATTATTATAATACATACAAGCTCCGAATTGAGTCAGTCGAAGCTCGGCCGCTCCTCGGGCATGATTGCCTCGCTCGGCGGGAGATCTCCCTTTGCCAAAATATTAATTTTATTAGAACTGTATGGTGATTTAATGATTTATATATCTCTTTACAGCGAAACTCCGTTTAAAGTGTGCAGAGAAGTAATATTAATACACTACATCATAACATTCAGGAGGGAACTTCATTTCAATATAGTGTAACGAACGTGTCAGCCAGCTAACCAATTGGAGCCATGCCGCCATGACGTCTCCCTTAAGTCAAGCCCTAGCCAATAAGAAGGGAGTCGTCTCTATATAAGCCATTGCCAGCCATTATTCTGTGTCATTCTGCTTGTCAATAAAAAAAATGCAGAAGCTCTGTCCGTTTCATTTCTGGTCGTAATAATAGCTACGTAATTTTTATTCATAATAATATCATTCTTTATTCGTTATATTGAAAGGAACAAGATCGCTTTATACAAGGTGAAAACATAATACGAAACTAGATTATAGAGTTTCCAACAAATAAATTTTGAAACGAAACTGCAGGTTAGTTCAATGATTGGAAGAATATTATAGAATCGTAGAGACGAGTACATGCTGCAATTTCTTTGTGCGATTATTTTCGGATAAACAGGGATTGAGAAAAAACTACTGTTTTCAGGCGACAAAAGTTATTTATTTATATAAATAGATATTTAGATAAATGTCGAATTGCTTTGTTGGATTGTATTTTTTTTCTTTATTATCGGTCCCGGACGACGTCGTTAAACCATGTTGGAGGCATTATGGCGGCTTGAAAACATCCGATGAGTAGTGGTTCGCCAAATTCTGCGTCTCCTACAATTCACAACGGAGTAGCGACGTGGAGTATGCTCCAGGCCTCCGCAAAAGTGGAACGCATATGTATGTATATATGAATGTATACATTAATTTTTTTTCAACCTTTTTAGTCCCACTGCTGGGCACAGGTTTCCTCTAACAAGTGAGAGGGATTCAGGCCATTGTCCACCACGCTGGCCTAGTGTGGATTGGTGGACATCATACCATCGAGAAATTATGAGTTTCTCTCAGGTATACATGGCGATGGAAAACATCGTTATCAATTTAGTATCACCATATTTTCCATTACCGTGGAGCAGCGATGGAATGCGCACATTACAAATGTACTCGTATTTTTGTCAGAGGTGTGCGCCAAGAATTTGAACCCAGTATTTCCCCCGTCGGAGACCACGGTCCTTACCACTCGGCCATCGCCGCTCGCATTCATTAATACGCAGAACAAATTTGATTAGTCACTCTAGCTTGAGTCATAATCTGGTAAAAAATGATTTTTTTTTAACTAAAATTGAGCAAGTTAAAGGTGAAGGAAAGATAGTTTTACTCAAGAGACCATTTTGAACAAATAAGTTTTGAGCTCTAGGTGAGTACGGTTGAAGAATTTTGTAGAGAAAAGACAAAGTGATAGTTATTTTTATTTTTGTGCTGAAGGCAAGCTAGCTATGGAAAAGAACAGACGAAATTTATGTATTTTTTATTTTTATTTATTGTTTGTAAGTTGTTGCACGAGCTATATTGCGTAACGGTGACCATGCCGGACTGCTAATAATGGGGCAAGGCAAGGGTTTGATTCCTGACGAAGCAGAGATTGAAATTATGAATTTAATCTGTGATCTCGGTCAGGGTGTTTTTGTGTGTGAGGATGATTCTACTTAAACACAGTCAAAATGATTTATTATTTACTAGAGTTCCTCCCGCGGTTTCATCCGCGTTAGAAAGAGTCAGTAAATTATAAATTTTTATTGTAGTTATGGTTCACTATTTTGGCTATAATGGCTTACATGATTATTATATATATAATATATATCATGTATAATATATGTCATGGTATTATGGCGGGCGATTTAAGATAAAGATTACCATCGTACATTACATAGGTATATGTAACTCTAGCGGTTTTGGCAGCGCACGCCAGAATAGCTCGCAGATGATCGATTTTTTCCTACTTCCTTGACACTTATCGTCATATTTTGGACAATTCACACAAATTCTTTATTAAATGTAGCCCATGTATAATTCTGATATATAAGCTATATTATTGTAAAGTTTCATTAAAATCCATTCAGTAGTTTTTACGTGAAACAGTAACAAACATCCATACTTACAAACTTTCGCGTTTATAATATTAGTATGATAATAAATTTTTTTTCAACCTTTTTTTATGTCCCACTGCTGGGCACAGGTCTCCTTCTCACAAGTGAGAGGGATTTACGCTGGCCAACAGCGGATTGGTGGACATCATGCTTTCGAGAAATTATGAATTTCTCTCAGGCATGCACGGCGATGGAGAACAGCGTTATCAATTAAATATCACGATATTTTCCATCACCGTGGAGCAGCGATAAATGCGCACATTACAAATTTCTTTGTCAGAGGTGCGCGCCGAGGATTTGAACCCGGGCTCGGTCGCGTTGAAAACCGCGGTTTTTTACCACTCGGCCATCGATTATAATATTAGTATGATTAAACTGTTCAACAAACAAGAAATGTCATGCATAAATTAACAACAACAAACATTGAGAAACAGCAAGAAAATACACTCCACTGCTGTGGAGTGTGCTCCAAAGCTGTGGAGAAATATATTCTTACCATTTCTACGGAATCGTGTTGTATACAATAACAATTTATACAAGATAAAAGCCAGTACTTTATTGCGTTAGCCGAGCAGGGAAATTAAAGTACATACAACTATTGTTAGTTTATAGGCCGCTGGGCATAAAATTAAACTTTAAATAGAATGATTTTGGAGTTTTGGCGGGAAGTCGAAAAAGACATTGTGCTCTTGTTTTATTTTCATTTTCTTGGTGTATTTTTGAGTTATATCGGATAAGTTGATTTTGTTTGATATAGGTTAATTACAGTGCACGAGTGTTTGTGAAATAGAATAACAGTGCTAAAATATGTTTTTTCTGCTTGCCTCCAAAATTCCATCGGACACATTCTGGTAAAGTAGCCATCGCTTTACTTGAATGTTGGACTGACTAGACTGATGATTACTGACGACTTACTGATTTTGTTATTACTTCGTCCAGTTTCATTGAAACTGGCAAAAAAATGATGCAAAAATTATACTTGACGCTGGCAGTATGCACAGAGTTTGCGATGCCATAAGTGAAAAAAAAATAGAATGATTATTATGAGCCAGTCATCTACTTATTTGTTATTTCTACGTATTTATTTGTTTAATTATTAATCTTAGGGCCTCTTTCATCACATTCATATAAATTGACAAGTACGCTAATTATCGGTTAAAGTCACCCGTAACTTCAATTTCAATTTCACGATGTTCGAGTAGCACTAATCATATTATTATGATAAACTGACCCGTACTCATAGCTTTTACTTGCCAATTAACTTTACTTGGGACGTAACTAATCAATACTTTACTTGGAGATGGTGAATGAGGTCCTAAAGTTCAAAGATTCATTTAACCAAATTTATTTAATTATCTTGGACGATTTTGTCTTCTTTTCATTTTATATCGTTTCACTCTAGACTTAACACTCATAAAATCAAAATCTCAAAAAACCAAACCGAGAACAGAAGTTTAAAGTTATCTTTCAAATTCTTTGCCGGGAATCGAACCCGGGACCTTCCGATCGCAGTAACCATTGCGATACAACAGTCGCCAACGATTACTTAACTTCCTAAGAAAATAATGTACCTATTCTACTTTACCTCTTTTTTTTCAACCCTTTTTTTTCATGTCCCACTGCTGGGCACAGGTCTCCTCTCACAAGTGAGAGGGATTTAGGCCACAGTCCACCACGCTGGCCAAGAGCGGATTGGTGGACGTCATGCTTTCGAGAAATTGTACATTTTTCTCAGGCATGCACGGCGACGGAGAACATCGTAATCAATTAAATATCACGATATTTTCCATCACCGTGGAGCACCGATAAATGCGCACATTACAAATTTCTTTGACAGAGGTGCGCGGCGAGGATTTGAACCCGGGATCGGTCGCGTCAAAGACCGCGGCTTTTTACCACTAGGCCATCGCTGTACAAACCTTACAACAAACAAAATACAAACCTTTTTTTAAATATCGCTCCTCCGGCTTGCCTCTCTGGTCAGCTATCAAAACAAGAAGAATTCAGATTAAATCTCAAGTGTTTTGAATAAGGATAATTATTACTCAAATGAGGTGTATAAACTTTACTGTTGACTGATAATAAATAATAAATAAATAAATAACGATTCACGCACATAGCCCCACAGTAGGGTAGTTATGCTGTGTCGTGGGTGCCATGGACACACACAAAGACCAGAAATTTAAACTCATCATTCAAATTTCTGCTTCGCCGGGAATCGAACCCGGGACCTTCCGATCGGCAGTCTGGCATGGTAACCATTACGCCACGCGGATCGTCTGATAATGTTGTGGTAATTTAAAACAAATAAAGCAAAAACTATTTTTTATTATATTTCATTTTACTTTCGGTATAATTTCTTTCTGAAATTCTCTTTTACAAAAAATAGAAAGAACGCGCAAAACACTGAGTAACTCCATTCATTAAGTAATTACACTTTTACAAAAGGAGCTATTTCAGCGAATTTGAATTCTTTTTGAATTTCTTTTTAATTCATTTGGAACAGTGCACTTTTGTTCCGCGAATTGTTTTTATCTTTATTAATGCACTTTAAGTACGGTTTGAAACTAGCAAAAAATATAGGAGTGTGTACGGTCGTTTCGGAAAACGCGCTTACACGCTGCCATTTACACCAAAGCTTGATGTTTCGTGGCTACACGCGCTTTAATAAAAAAAGCAAAAGACGCGCGAACGCACCGTTAAATACGCTGGTGTGGCTGCAATCCTTTTCACGTCCCACTGCTGGGCACGGGTCTCTCCCCCATTATTGGGGAGGCCTGGAGCTTACTCCACCACGCTGCTCTAATGCGGGTCGGTGGAAATGCGGGTTAGTGGCCAACCCGCTGTTGGATGTTTTCAAACCGCCCATAAGGCCTCCGACAAGGTTTAACGACTGTTATCTATCGACAACAACCGGACCGACGGCTTAACGTGCCTTCCGAAGCACGGAAACGCGTATGAAATTTTTTGCCACTAGCGGTCACCCATCTCGCATCAGATCGCGCCCGTTCGGCTTAGTTGCATAGATCATTTGCGTTTTACGCTAACCGCCAGGCCATGCGCGTTTCACGCTGGTGTGAAACCGCACTAATTTGTGGAAATCTTTAACCATGGTTTATTAATTTACAATTATTACCATCAATAAAATCAATACAAATAAATAAAATTGTAGTGTCTCTTTATAATATTAATAAACGCTTTTTACTGCATGCATATGAATGTATATACGGTACACAGGGCTAGGCACAGGTCTCTTCTCACAAGTGAGAGGGATTTAGGTCATAGTCCACTACGCTGGCCAAGTGCGGATTGGTGGACGTCATGCTTTCGAGAAATTGTGAATTTCTCTCAGGCATGCACGGCGATGGAGAACATCGTAATCAATAAAATATCACGATATTTTCCATCACCATGGAGCAACGATAAATGCGCACATTACAAATTTCTTTGTCAGAGGTGCGCGCCGAGGTTTTGAACCCGGGATCGGTCGCGTAGAAGACCGCGGCTTTTACCACTCGGCCATCGCTGCTCAGTAATAATAAATATTATTAATATTAATTTTTTACCTATTAATTATTTATATAAAGATTGGTACGTAGGTAGTTACGAAAAAAGAAGAAAAGAAATGTTGAAGTTTAACTGGAGTTTTGGCGGGAAGTCGAAAAAGACATGTTGTGCTTTTCTTTTATTTTCATTAACTTGGTATATTTTTGAGTTATATCTGTATAATTTCTTTCTGAAATTCTCTTTTACAAAAAATAGAAAGAACGCGCAAAACACTGAGTACCTAAGTCCATTCATTAAGTAATTACACTTTTACAAAAGAAGCTATTTCAGCGAATTTGGATTGGTTGAAATATACCACTTGGTATATTTTTGAGTTATATCGGATAAATTTGAGGGCATTTTCTTCGATATGGGTTAATGACAGTGCACGAGTGTAGTGAAATAAAATAACAGTGCGAAAGTATGTTTTTCAGCTTGCCTCTAAAATTCCATTGGTTACGTTCTAGTAAAGAAGCCATCGCTTTACTTGAATGTCTGACTGACTTGACCGACTGATTACTGCCGACTTACTGACTTTACCTATTATTACTCGTCCAGTTTACGGAAACTGGCAAAAACGTGATGCATAAATAATACTTGACGCTGGCAAAATGCAGAGTTTGCGATGCCATAATTGAAGAAAGTTTAACTGACATTTATTCATGAAATTGTGGAGGAGTCTATTTTTTGAATTTTGTCTATAGTATATATTCTGTACTAGGCTTAGAGCATCAAAGTTACTGACTCACTCTTCAGTAGAAACGGCATAGCGCCTCGCTTCGATACATAATTTTTGTGCCAAATCTGGTGCGGGAGAAGAACGTACACATTTTAATTTTGTTACTCATTCACAAATATTCTTTCATCGCTACAGACGCATACATTTCTAAATGCGTTAATTTCAATTAACAACGTCATTTTCTATGCACCGTCAACACTGACACCGACACACACAGACACACTAGTTGTATAACTAGAAGGCACATTGTGCATGGACGTTGGGACGAGGGGTTCGCCCGTAAAGGCCGTCAGAGAGGTCAGAGAGGAGTGCTCTCTGACGGGTGTCATACCTTGATGATCTAAGGTACTCAAACTTTCGCCCACTCTTAATGGTCGTGAAAAGATTGACGTTCATCAAGCAAATAATTTTAGTCCAAAAATATTTTGAATTTGGCTTTGTATTAGGTATTACTTAAATACTATGGTACCAATGATTCATATCAAATATTTTATTTTATTGTGTTTTGGGTGAGTAGTTTATTTACCAGCCTCACAAAAGTATGAATTTAAATCTTAAAATGAAATATACAGTAAAAAAGTAGGTAATTATCATTGATAGACTCAAGAGAAAGTATAAAGACGAATAAAGATTGAAAGTATATAGAATGAAGTACCTAATCATTAATTTGACGACCCGCGTGTCACAATGGTTACCGTGCCGGACTGAAGGCTCGACGAGGGGTCCCGGTTTCGATTCCCGGCGAAACAGAAATTTGAATGATGAGTTTATAATTTCTGTTCTGGATCTGGGTGTTTGTATTCCTGTCTTTGTATGTGTCCATGGTACCCACGACACAGGGTATTAATTACCTTACTGTGGGGCTATGAGTGTGTAACGTTTATTTTATTTATTAAGGACTACAAAAAGATTCATTGCGATATCAATTAAATTACCTTCATAGTGACTTATTAAGAACTTCATTATATTATGTTACGTATCTAAGATGCTATATTATTGAAGCTGAAGTAGGTCAAGTAGGAGTTTTGAAATGAAATCACATGATTCAACTGTCTTAGATATTTTATTGGATACTTAATAGTAATAAATACATGTTCATAATTACATACAATCATACACTATTCTTAACATATTACAAAACTTTATTTACACATGAAAAGTACCAATTCGAATATACACAAACTTACACTACCGAACATCGTTCACATTTACAAAATGTTGCGCGTATATAACGCGCTGGCTATGTGTCAGCTAATGTAACAGAAGAGGAAAGCCACCGATGAATATGAAACAATTGAAGCGCTGCCGCGTTGCATCGCCAACGGATTCTCGCCTGCAAAGAAAGGATTTGAATAATTCTAGAATATTCCAGACCCGAAATCGGGTTACATGAATACCGATTAGGAGATCGGTATTTGAATATCGATTCGAATAAAGCTGTAGACGTAACGGCTATACAATTCTGGGGACTGCATTAATATTAATATATTATATCTACGTCGGACAAAGATAGAGACAATTTTTTTGATATATATACTTAATTGTAGATACTTTCAAAGGATTTCTCAGCTTGCGCTGTAAACCCTCTTAAGTATCTTACGTATCTTAAGTCTGGCCGGCAATAAGCTGTGGCTTGGTTTTGTGCATTATTTGTTTCAAGCACTTTTGCATACGTCCCCGTAACTTCGGGATTAAGAATAGAGCTACGGTATCCCCTGCCTGATCGTAAGAGGCGACTAAATGAGGTCTTCCAGGGTTGCGGACGGTGAGAGTGGGAGCTTGACCCGTCCAGCCAGCAGCCCCGGGAAAGACGGTAGTGTATGCGTGGCCGCATGCCGCCGTGAACACCTGAAGGTGCAGGAGAGCACATCTGCTCCCCCGAAGATGGGCCCGTTCTGTGGCGCCGCGCCTGGAGGACACCGGTGCGTTCCAATGGGGATCCCGGAGTTCTCCCAAGCGTAGAGGTAGGCCACCGAGGGGTTTTAGTGCGGTCAAATCCCACATAATCCGGTAACCTCTCCCAAGGTGCTGGGTACCTTTTGAAGGTCCCCTCCCCCATCCCGATATCACCGGTTTTATCACCTTGGCTTCAACCCTTTTTGCGTCCCACTGCTGGGCACGGGTCTCTCCCCATTAATGGGGAGGCCTGGAGCTTACTCCACCACGCTGCTCCAATGCGGGTTGGCGGAGATGCGGGTTAGTGGCCAACCCGCTGTCGGATGTTTTCAAACCGCCCATAAGGCCTCCGACAAGGTTTAACGACTGTTATCTATCGACAACAACCGGGACCGACGGCTTAACGTGCCCTCCGAAGCACGGAAACGCGCATGAAATTTTTTTGCCACTAGCGGTCACCCATCTCACACCCGACCGCGCCCGTTTGGCTTAGTTGCATAGATCGTTTGCGTTCTACGCTAACCGCCGGGCCATGCGCGCTTCTTTATCACCTTAAATCTTAATAATTTTTTAACTAATCTTATAGACAGTACAGTACAGACCTTTATTTATGGGCGACCTGGACAGTATAATCGCTGCACCCACTTCTGCCGTAAAGCGAACGTGTTTTCCCGGTTGGCTACCAGACTTACGTGGAGCGACGATCAGCCTCCAAAGTAGCAGCGCATGCAGCATGCGAAGTAGCATGCATACAGCCTCAGACAAGACTTGCTGTTTTGTAGAGATGTCAATGGGCTAAATCGACTACTAAAGACTACACGTCAGCTACCCTATTTAAAAATATGAATATCCAACGTATATTTTTGCTAACCTCTCAAAACATGCACAGAAACAGCGGAGGCTGCGACGTCCGCCAGCGAACACGTATAGTTTCCCGAATCGTTTCTATTCGCGTTCGCTATGTACAACCTCGAGAGCGCCCCGTTGGCAGTCGTCTCTGTTTTCACGCTGTAAATAAAGCAGAAATGATTATAACGGGAACTGTAAATGAGACAGATATTAATAAATGTGTACAAAGGGACTTTGTCTTGGATATATGTTTGGATAGGTTCAGATTCATTACAGTAAGCTCTACGTTGACAAATATTGAATTACTCGAGCGTTGGCAGACTAAACTTTTACACATTGCATGGAAACAAGAACTTATAATAATAATAATATTAAAACCCTTCGACCACTAATCTTCACATATCGTAATTTTTTTTTTTCTTTTTGAAAAGTGCCTACCTATTATAGGTTACTACATCGATGTACCCATTAATAATAAACTTACTCCACCCTTGTTATTGATTATAAGTATAAGGTCAATAAGTTGAAATAAATAAATATAAACTACTTAGTTATGCAGTTTTATATGTAAACTACCTTAAAGATTTGAAAGGAACTAACTTAATGATTTGAGAGCATTTTAAGAAGGTCATCGAAGTAGGGACATCGATAAATAGATGGAATATTTTATACTCTTTTTTTTATTCAAAGGATATGTGCACAAATCATGCCGATTTTGAGAGGCAAAAACAACAGAAATAAAAAAAATCCCTAGAGGACATGCTGATGTTGAGGGTACTAAACAAAAGTTTTAAAAGGTACAGTACCAATATAATCCAAATTATGTAACTTTGACGCTCTCTAGTGAAACCAAAATTTTCCTCTCGGGTATCTTATTGTTTACGCGCCCCCAGAATTTTATTAATAGATAGATATACAAAAAAACAAAGGTCACGACTACAGTGCCTACCTGACGTATCACCCTTATAACAAGACTTACACCTACACACATTGTAGGTGGATTAATAATGATCATTAGAAAGTATTTATATAGTTATGTAGGTGGTAGAAAGTTAGTCCCTGAAGCTTCGAGATTCAGAAAAGAGCTACGATATCTCCTGCCTGAACGTAAGAGGCGACCAAAATGGGGCTTCCGGGGTTGCGGGCGGTGAGAGTGGGAGCTCGACCCGTCGAACCGATTGACGGCGGTGTGTGTGTCTGCATGCCGCCTTAAGCATCTGAAGGTGAAAGCAAATGTGCTCTCATTTGTTGCCCAGAAGATGGGAACGTACTGGGCACCACGCGCGGAGGACACAGGAGCATTCCACTGGAGATCCCGGAGTAAAGATCTACCACATTTTTTTTTCGTATCAGAGGGAAACCTTTAAAAGGTACGCGGCACCTTAAGAGAGAGGATACAGGGTTATGAGGGATTTGTTATAGCACTAAAAGCCCCTCGGTGGCTTGCTTCTGCGCTTGGAAAGGCAATTGGGAGAGGTATCCGATGTATTCTACCCAATGAACTTTCGTGGTTCTATCGGGGAAGTGCACCGCTACACCCATTTCTTCCCTGAAATAATTCTATTGTGTTTCGGTGAAAAGGTAACTTTGCCGACCAGATTTGCATGATACGGCAACCATCAGCCTTCAGATTAGCAGCAGAACTGTTTAGGTAAGACTTAGGCTTGCTAAACGTTGTGTGTGTTCCGCAGCGACCACTTAAGACCATGTGGCCTGTATGGTCATAAACAAAAACAAAATAGAGAAAGGAAGAATAGAAATATAATTTTAAAAACTAGAAAGAATGCCGAATAATACCCGACCCGCGTGGCGCAATGTCGGACTGTCAATCGAGAGGTCCCGGGTTCGAATCCCGGTGAAACATAAATTTGAATGATGAGTTTAAACTGTTCTCGGTCTGGGTGTTTTATTTCCTGTCTTTGTATGTGTCCACGGTACGCGCGACACAGGGTATTAATTACCTTACTCTGGGGCTATGAGTGTGTTACGTTTAATGTTTTTAATAAAATTCTTAATCATTACAAACAGTCAGTAATATTTTTTGTGAGAATAAAGTTAAAATACGGACTTATATAAATTGTATTATTATCAATTAAGTATCAAATAAGTAATCATTTGTAAATGTGCTTTAATGTGTAATTAAATATTCTAACATTAGATTTTGACAAATCATGGAGTACTTGTTTTCATTTTAATTAGTAGACATTTTGTGACATATTTTCTAATTATTTAATTTTTATTTCTTTATTTATTCTTTATTGTTACAACTTTAAACAGTGTAACAAAGGGCGGACTCAATGCCTAGAGGCATTCTCTACCAGTTTTATTTTAAAAGAGTAAATTACATAGATGATTCCATTTATCTCTCTACTTAAATCAGTTTTATCCTGTTCAAAGCAGATATCTGTAATAGAATAATCCCTGGACACCCAACAAACCGCCTTATTTCGCGCCAAATGATCCGGATCAAATTTATAGGGTGTTAACTACCCTTATTTGTTTAAATTTTCCCCTGAGATTTATAGGGGCTTCTATTAATTAAGTTCAAGGTGGAATAAGCAGTTATCTTCCTACCCACTTTTAATTAAATAGAGTTTTGGATTCAAGTGTTGGGTGGCAGTTAATTAGAGAGACAAATAATTTGGGTTGAGTGTCTAATCTTTTAAAACCTTTTAATCCAAGGGTTTTTCTTTATTTATCTGACTTTTTTCTTATTTTCATTGCTTTAAATATACTGTACTGTCTTGTCTTTAATTTAAAGGCAAGCATGTCATCCGCTTGAAGCGCGCATGGCTAGGCGGCTAACTTAGAACGCAAGCGGTCTATGCAGCTAAGCCAAACGGGCGCGGTCTGGTGTGAGATGGGTGACCGCTAGTGGCAAAAAAAATTATGCGCGTTTCTGTGCTTCGGAGGACACTTTAAGCCGTCGGTCCCGGTTGTTGTCGATAGATAACAGTCGTTAAACCTTGTCGGAAGCCTTATTAACAAATTTGGAAGGAACACAAAAGAAGGAACACACAAATTTGTTATTTGTACAAATAACAAAAACCACAATACACTGTTTTTGCAATAAATTTCTATTACTCTATTTTATTTTATTCTATGTTAGTTTGTTACTTAATAGACCATTAATAAATCATATTTTACTAATACATACTTTAATACACTTGGCATAGAGATAGATAGATAGCCTGGAACAGCTTATAACCCATTTTTTATCCCTTTAAAATGTACTTTTCCCGCGAGATAAATTAATGTAATCATATAAACCAAAAAACCCGAGCAAAGCCGGATCAGATTACTAATAAAAAAAATATCTTTGAACAATCCACAAAACGCCATCTGATACCAAACTAAGCAGACCTAGTGCTATGGCAATCAGAAAGCTGATAAACATACATATATAATTTTAAATACATACTTAAATAGATAAATTAACACCCAGACACAGAACAAATAGTCATGTTCATCACACATTGTCTTGGGTGTGAATTGAACCCACGACCTCACACTTCGCAGTCGGCTCATCACTCACTACTTTACGGAGGATATAAATACCATTACAATCTAGTTCCTATAATATAAGGAATCATTTTACAAATTAATTATACTTGCTAATACTTCCACATCGCGATATTTAATTCCAAGCTCGTTACCCTCGAGTAAATGATTTCCTAAATTCAGCTCAAGTCCTTATTTACGAGTACCTACGTTCCTTCAGTGAATTTGGCTCGTTTTCGTGTTTTGAAAGCTCAAGGAGCCTTTCCTTCTAAATTCTTATAGAAAAATTCTAAATTCCTAAAGGGAAACTCCTGTGCTATATTTTGTACTACCTTCGCAATCATTTTCTCTGATAAGGTTCAGAACCCGTCCCGACCCTGACGTCCTCAGCAGTGGGACGCAAAAACAATACAGTATTAATTATTATGAGTTTACTCTCAGGCATTCACGATGATGTGCACTCCTTTCCCTTTCCTTCCCTCTCGTGTACCGCGGCATCCCGTTTCACTTCTTACATAGAAACGCAATCAAACCAATCTTGGTCACCATTCGTTGATACTCTGTGCTTCGGAGGGCATGTCCGGGTTGTTGTTGATAGATAACAGTCGTTAAACCTTGTTGGAGGCCTTATAGGCTGTTTGAAAACATCCAACAGCGGGTTGGCCAGCAACGGTTGGTGGAATAAGCTCTAGGCCTCCCCAATAAGGGGGAGAGACCCGTGCCCAGCAATGGGACGCAAAAAGGGTTGCAGCCAGTTATCCTCTATATTCTCGTTATCGGTATAGCAGTGATACTAGTAAATAATAATAAATAAATAATAAATAATGATTCACACTCATAGCCCCACAGTAGGGTAGTTATACCCTGTTTCGTAGGTGCCATGGACACACACAAAGACAGAAACACAAACACCCAGACTCAAATTTCTGCTTCGCCGGGAATTGAACCCTCCCTCGGCCTCGGCCTCGGGACCTTCCGATCGGCAGTCCGGCATGGTAACCATTACGCCACGCGGGTCGTCAAAAGAACCGTAAGTGTGAACACCCCGAAAAGTAAGTGTGAACACCCTGGAAATCCTGGAGCTATGTTGGACGCACTATAGTTTTTTCTATCGTACCATCGATCATTTCATTGTTATATAATTTCACTTTAGGTACTTGCTAACACTTCCACAAGTCGAATTTCAATTCCAAGCTCGTTACTGCTAAGAAAATTAATACCCATTCAACCTTCCTTATTCACATTACTCCTTTAAAGGATTCGACTCGCGTTTTCATTCGGCGTACCAGTATGTAATTCTAAAACTCGGTATTTCAATTTTGCACTTTATGTTTCAATATTTTCGACCCTCGTGGCGTAATGGTTACCATGCCTGATTGCCGAACGTAGGGTCGATTCCCGGCGAAGCAGAAATTTGAATGATGAGTTTAAAATTTCTGTTATCGGTCTGGGTGTTTGTGTTTCTGTCTTTGTGTGTGTCCATGGCACCCACGACACAGCGTATATCTACCGTACTGTGGGGATATGAATGTGAAGCGTTATTTATTTATCTATTTCAGCATTCATTACTTTTCGAATATTTTTATTGGCTTGTTGAAACTCGATATATCAGATCTAATCCTACTATGTTTCCGGAGATTTGTCCGGAAGTTGAATGAGGCATATAATTATACTTTTGTTTTCTTTTCATTTTTTTAGGCGTATTTTTTATTTATATCAGACAAAGTTGGTGTTCTTCCTTTTCTTTTTCTCGGCGTATTTTTTATTTATATCAGACAAAGTTTGTGTTCTTTTCTTTTTCTTGGCGTATTTTTTATTTATATCAGACAAAGTTGGTGTTCTTCCTTTTCTTTTTCTTGGCGTATTTTTTATTTATATCAGACAAAGTTCTTGTTCTTCGATATCGGTTAAAAAAATACAGCAACCAAATGTTATGGATTAAAAAACATTGCGATCAAATTATTTTCTGTTTTTCTCCAAAACTCCATTCGACAAGATTTGGTAATAGCAATGTTTCTATATATGTATGACTGACTTTACCAGTTTACTGAGAACTCATTTGACTTTGACTATTTATTATTTCGCCTTGTTTCAATGATATCTTAATAGGTATATATATATTTCTTGTATGCGTGTGTACGTGAGGGCTCGTCCCCATCATACACGGCGCGGCACCGTCACCGTGCAACGTCACGACGCCGCCGCCGTGACACGACACGGCGCCGCGCCGTGTCACGGTGCCGCGAACGGTGCGCCCCCGTGCCCCGCGGTGCACCGCTCGGTAGTCTGTGTTTTGCTGTTGCATAGTATGCACGTGGTAATTGCTTAAAATGGCTGACAATTTTGATGTCGACTTTTTAATTTCACTTGTTGAAGCACGTCCCGTTCTCTGGGACAAGACAAAAGAGGATTTTAAGGATAAAAATTTGAAAACAGAAGGGTGGAAAGACGTCTGCCGAAATATTTTTCCGTATTTTGACGACAAGGATAATAAAGAAAAAACTAAACTCGGTGAGTACATACCTATTTATTTTTCTTTTTAATTTAAGTGAATACAATAAATGCAAATGTGAAATAAGTGTATTAATGCTTAGTAGTATTATCAACTTGTCAAAACTAAGTTTTTAACTAGAACCCAATCATAGAACAAAGGGAATTTCGTATAGTGTTAGTCATTCATCTCTGTCTTGCTTGCTCAGAATCCTTTTGCCATCCTTTACACACATTCAACACATTGGCTTTGGGGGTAGATTATTATGGTCCGTGACGTCCGTTTAACCAAAGTACTGTGCAAAAAAATTTGGTTTTCCACTTCATATTTTTACGAAAAATTTTCAACTTTTTATACTAAGTCTTAAAGAAAGTACCTACTCATAACATATTATTATAAATTTAAATAAGAATAGGTCGTTAATCGGTATAAAGTATAAACTAACTAAGACAATCTTTTTCAATTCAGATATTATGATATACATTATGATTTCACGATCCTTTATTAAGAAAATGTCTATAGTATTGTTTTTAATATTGTAATTGTGTTAGGATTCCTGGATAATAAATAAATACCAAAAACAGCAAAAAACTTCTTCTAGTACTATTTTTTTTACTTTAATTTATTTTTTGCAACGGTTGTTGTAACTGTGTTGTTATCGCTACAGCATTGAGTTTTGAGCCAGGTGTCATGTTAATACGACCGAGTAGTAGTTACCTATATTTTGCTTAGTTGCCAACTAAGCGCACCGACATCACTATTAAAGTACTTACAAAATTCGTCTCTTATATTGACTGGATTTATTAAAGAAACGTCATCTGTTGTTTGTTGAATGTTTAAAAGACAGTCGTCAATATATAACTCTTCTGACTTTCTAACTCCATCTCGACTGACAACAAAATTGTGTAAAACACAGCATGCTTTGATAATGTCGGTCGCAAAATTATATTGAACATTTAAAGGCCGATGAAATACACGCCATTTATTTGCGAAGATACCAAAAGCACACTCGACATATCTTCTTGCTCGACTCAAACGATAGTTGAAAACCCTTTGTTCTACACTCAGATGCTTTCCTGGGTATGGACGAATTAGATTGTTAAGTAACGGAAGGCCTTCATCTCCGATAAAAACATAGGGAACTGATTTCTGAAGTCCCGGTAAAGGCTTTGGCGCTGGTAAGGGAAGTCGATTTTGTAATAATAATTCGTATAGTTTTGTGTTGTGAAAAATTGTGGAATCGCATTCCTTTCCATACGATCCTATATCGACATATACAAATCTATATTTAGAATCCACCAATGCCAGCAAAACAATAGAGTTATAGCTTTTATAGTTGAAAAAAAGGGATCCACTGTGGGCAGGACTGCAAATTCGGATGTGTTTCCCGTCCAAGGCCCCCATGCAATTTGGGAAATTAGTTTTAATGTCAAAATCTTCAACTGTTTGTTCTATTAGCTCTTTGGTTATTTTCGGTATACTTTCACTTAAAAGGATGTCCCATATAGCACGACAAACTTCTCGTACAGTTTTCCCAATTGTGGTTTTTCCACGATAATCTGTGAATTCCATATCTCTAAATGAATTCCCTGTTGCCAAAAACCTGCAAAAGAGACATTTAATAAAATTTTACAGGATAAAACAATTATTTCATTATTTTTTTTTACCCATTTTTTATAATTCTTGTTACAGGTAACGACGTCATCAAAAAATGGAATAACATTAAAGATAATTTTTTCAAATATATGAAGAAGATAGAACTTTCAAAGAAATCGGGAGCTGGTGCCAAACGTATAAAAGAATATCATTTATATAAACAACTCATGTTTTTGCAAAAAAATGCACCAAATTTAACTGACGATAGTATAGAAGAAGAATCTCAAACTACAAAAACAAGGTCACGATATCAACCCTACAGTAAAACTACGCCAACACAAAAGCCAAGTTGCGATGAATTTGAGAGGCAAATTGTCGAAACTTTAGCTACTTCAGAAAATCGGCATCTGTCATTTTTTAAAGCTATTCTGCCGTCTCTAAACAAGTTAGATGACCACCAGACCTTGCTATTTCAAAGTGGAGTTTTAAAGATTTTAATGGATTTCCATCAACCACCGTCCCAGTCATATAGTGGGTACCAGACAGCAACATCTTACGAGACTAACTATCACCAAACTACAAGACCACCACAAGCTACAACGTCTTATGACACTAACTATCAAACAGCTTATAATTCATCCTCTCCAAGTATAATGGAAGAAATCATATCAAATACCACAGATACACTGGAATCTGAATACGACTTTTCTTAAATCAAAATCAATCATACGAATTATAATTTTTTTGCTTAGAATAAATTAATT
This sequence comes from Pyrgus malvae, assembly GCA_911387765.1. Lineage (NCBI taxonomy): Eukaryota > Metazoa > Arthropoda > Insecta > Lepidoptera > Hesperiidae > Pyrgus > Pyrgus malvae. Next base: position 11,951,031 of record OU426969.1, read on the forward strand.
GTTAACAAAAAACTTTTATTTCTTACCTTATAGTTAAACCTAGCATTTCCATAGGCTCAATAGGTTTTCTGAACACGTATTGCTTTTGTATACGAGGTGTTATCTTGGTTAGCAATTCTTCAAAACTTGATATTGACATTCTAAAATATTCGTAAAATTTGTCATCACCACATATTTTCAGCGCTTCATATTTCCTCTTAAAATGACCACCATCATGGTTCATTATAGAAAGGTATGGATTCACCCAATATTTTCTTTGATTTTGTTTTTTCTTCATTCGTCGTCTCAACAGCAACAGGAGCACAATACGTCTTTCACGGTCCATATCAAGAAAATAACTGTTGTATTGGAACGATCGTTGCTACCGTGTGCCGGCGCGGCATGCCGTGCACGGCGCCTAGCCGCGGCGCGGCGCCGCGCCTCCTCCCGGTGGCGGCGCCGTGCCGTTACACGGTAGCCGGTGCCGCACCGTAGACATGGGGCCACGGCCTAACGCTAGTTTAGTACCTAATAAAATTTTATGTAACATGAAATTCATATAAGAATTTGAAAAAGTTTGCAAACAAAGAACCTAAAGTCCCGTACACACAAACACATTATGTGTTAATGTCTTAGAGCATCACAGGTACTGACCGGTATGACACCCGTCAGAGGAGTGGCCTTTACGGGCGAACCCCTCGTCCCAACGTGCATGCACTATGTCCCTTCTAGTTATATACAAATAGGGGGTCATCCATAAATTACGTCACACCTTAAGGGGGGGGGTGTATCATCAGAATGTGACATTGTGGGGGGGTCAAAAGCTTTGTGATGATGTCACATATTAAAATTTAAAATACTCAAACGCGAAATTTTAATGTGAATGAAACACTTTCAGTATTTACGAACTCGATCTACTCGATATCCTTTAGCATTCTGAAAATGAAAATAACTGTTTTATTTTGAATATTTTTAAATACATGCATAAAATTAGAAAATGTGTGACGTCACATCTGGGGGGAGGGGGGTTCAAAAATGTGACAACCTGTGACAAGGACGGGGGGAGGGGTTAAAAAGTCCTGAAATTCGTGTGACGTAATTTATGGATGGCCCCTAGTGTGTGAGTGTGTCAGTGTTGTCGGTGCATAGAAAATGAAGTAGTTAATTGAAATTGACATATTTAGAAATGTATACGTCTGTAGTGATGAAATAATATTTGTGATTGTGTGACAAAATTAAAATGTGTGCGTTCTTCCCCCCGCACCAGATTAATGAACCCATCATCGTCTGCGAGTTAGCATATGGCTCGAATTTGCATCCGCCACAGATCAACGACCCTGGCGTGGGCAATCTTCTCTGCAATAAAAATATTCTGATGGCTCATGCAAAGGCCTACAGAATTTATGATGAAGAGTTCCGCTCTAAGTTTAAAGGTATGTTGAAGCCAGTTTAGCTGTGTGTTTTATGGACAACTCTTTTTGCGTCCCACTGCTGTGAGTATGAACTATGAGTATGGGTCAGTTTATCATATGATTAGTGCTACTCGAACATCGTGAAATTGAAATTGAAGTTACGGGTGACTTTAACCGATAATTAGCTACTTGTCACTTTACTTGAAGGTGGTGAAAGAGGCCCTTAGGGTCTCCCCTTAGAGTCATTCTGTGACTTAGGGGCCTGATTTTACAAACCCTTATATTGTAATCGCTATCCTTTTCGAATGGCATAAGAGTAACGACTGACTTACTCACCCGACAGTGGAGAGGGCATGCGCCACGCTTCGATACATAATTTTTTCTATAATGAACCATGATGGTGGTCATTTTAAGAGGAAATATGAAGCGCTGAAAATATGTGGTGATGACAAATTTTACGAATATTTTAGAATGTCAATATCAAGTTTTGAAGAATTGCTAACCAAGATAACACCTCGTATACAAAAGCAATACGTGTTCAGAAAACCTATTGAGCCTATGGAAATGCTAGGTTTAACTATAAGGTAAGAAATAAAAGTTTTTTGTTAACAATTAATTTATTCTAAGCAAAAAAATTATAATTCGTATGATTGATTTTGATTTAAGAAAAGTCGTATTCAGATTCCAGTGTATCTGTGGTATTTGATATGATTTCTTCCATTATACTTGGAGAGGATGAATTATAAGCTGTTTGATAGTTAGTGTCATAAGACGTTGTAGCTTGTGGTGGTCTTGTAGTTTGGTGATAGTTAGTCTCGTAAGATGTTGCTGTCTGGTACCCACTATATGACTGGGACGGTGGTTGATGGAAATCCATTAAAATCTTTAAAACTCCACTTTGAAATAGCAAGGTCTGGTGGTCATCTAACTTGTTTAGAGACGGCAGAATAGCTTTAAAAAATGACAGATGCCGATTTTCTGAAGTAGCTAAAGTTTCGACAATTTGCCTCTCAAATTCATCGCAACTTGGCTTTTGTGTTGGCGTAGTTTTACTGTAGGGTTGATATCGTGACCTTGTTTTTGTAGTTTGAGATTCTTCTTCTATACTATCGTCAGTTAAATTTGGTGCATTTTTTTGCAAAAACATGAGTTGTTTATATAAATGATATTCTTTTATACGTTTGGCACCAGCTCCCGATTTCTTTGAAAGTTCTATCTTCTTCATATATTTGAAAAAATTATCTTTAATGTTATTCCATTTTTTGATGACGTCGTTACCTGTAACAAGAATTATAAAAAATGGGTAAAAAAAAATAATGAAATAATTGTTTTATCCTGTAAAATTTTATTAAATGTCTCTTTTGCAGGTTTTTGGCAACAGGGAATTCATTTAGAGATATGGAATTCACAGATTATCGTGGAAAAACCACAATTGGGAAAACTGTACGAGAAGTTTGTCGTGCTATATGGGACATCCTTTTAAGTGAAAGTATACCGAAAATAACCAAAGAGCTAATAGAACAAACAGTTGAAGATTTTGACATTAAAACTAATTTCCCAAATTGCATGGGGGCCTTGGACGGGAAACACATCCGAATTTGCAGTCCTGCCCACAGTGGATCCCTTTTTTTCAACTATAAAAGCTATAACTCTATTGTTTTGCTGGCATTGGTGGATTCTAAATATAGATTTGTATATGTCGATATAGGATCGTATGGAAAGGAATGCGATTCCACAATTTTTCACAACACAAAACTATACGAATTATTATTACAAAATCGACTTCCCTTACCAGCGCCAAAGCCTTTACCGGGACTTCAGAAATCAGTTCCCTATGTTTTTATCGGAGATGAAGGCCTTCCGTTACTTAACAATCTAATTCGTCCATACCCAGGAAAGCATCTGAGTGTAGAACAAAGGGTTTTCAACTATCGTTTGAGTCGAGCAAGAAGATATGTCGAGTGTGCTTTTGGTATCTTCGCAAATAAATGGCGTGTATTTCATCGGCCTTTAAATGTTCAATATAATTTTGCGACCGACATTATCAAAGCATGCTGTGTTTTACACAATTTTGTTGTCAGTCGAGATGGAGTTAGAAAGTCAGAAGAGTTATATATTGACGACTGTCTTTTAAACATTCAACAAACAACAGATGACGTTTCTTTAATAAATCCAGTCAATATAAGAGACGAATTTTGTAAGTACTTTAATAGTGATGTCGGTGCGCTTAGTTGGCAACTAAGCAAAATATAGGTAACTACTACTCGGTCGTATTAACATGACACCTGGCTCAAAACTCAATGCTGTAGCGATAACAACACAGTTACAACAACCGTTGCAAAAAATAAATTAAAGTAAAAAAAATAGTACTAGAAGAAGTTTTTTGCTGTTTTTGGTATTTATTTATTATCCAGGAATCCTAACACAATTACAATATTAAAAACAATACTATAGACATTTTCTTAATAAAGGATCGTGAAATCATAATGTATATCATAATATCTGAATTGAAAAAGATTGTCTTAGTTAGTTTATACTTTATACCGATTAACGACCTATTCTTATTTAAATTTATAATAATATGTTATGAGTAGGTACTTTCTTTAAGACTTAGTATAAAAAGTTGAAAATTTTTCGTAAAAATATGAAGTGGAAAACCAAATTTTTTTGCACAGTACTTTGGTTAAACGGACGTCACGGACCATAATAATCTACCCCCAAAGCCAATGTGTTGAATGTGTGTAAAGGATGGCAAAAGGATTCTGAGCAAGCAAGACAGAGATGAATGACTAACACTATACGAAATTCCCTTTGTTCTATGATTGGGTTCTAGTTAAAAACTTAGTTTTGACAAGTTGATAATACTACTAAGCATTAATACACTTATTTCACATTTGCATTTATTGTATTCACTTAAATTAAAAAGAAAAATAAATAGGTATGTACTCACCGAGTTTAGTTTTTTCTTTATTATCCTTGTCGTCAAAATACGGAAAAATATTTCGGCAGACGTCTTTCCACCCTTCTGTTTTCAAATTTTTATCCTTAAAATCCTCTTTTGTCTTGTCCCAGAGAACGGGACGTGCTTCAACAAGTGAAATTAAAAAGTCGACATCAAAATTGTCAGCCATTTTAAGCAATTACCACGTGCATACTATGCAACAGCAAAACACAGACTACCGAGCGGTGCACCGCGGGGCACGGGGGCGCACCGTTCGCGGCACCGTGACACGGCGCGGCGCCGTGTCGTGTCACGGCGGCGGCGTCGTGACGTTGCACGGTGACGGTGCCGCGCCGTGTATGATGGGGACGAGCCCTATGGTGTACATTAATAACAAAACCTAACTAAATTGTCGGGCACCCTCGAAAATAGGTGCGTAAGGGCTCGTCCCCATCATACACGGCGCGGCACCGTCACCGTGCAACGTCACGACGCCGCCGCCGTGACACGACACGGCGCCGCGCCGTGTCACGGTGCCGCGAACGGTGCGCCCCCGTGCCCCGCGGTGCACCGCTCGGTAGTCTGTGTTTTGCTGTTGCATAGTATGCACGTGGTAATTGCTTAAAATGGCTGACAATTTTGATGTCGACTTTTTAATTTCACTTGTTGAAGCACGTCCCGTTCTCTGGGACAAGACAAAAGAGGATTTTAAGGATAAAAATTTGAAAACAGAAGGGTGGAAAGACGTCTGCCGAAATATTTTTCCGTATTTTGACGACAAGGATAATAAAGAAAAAACTAAACTCGGTGAGTACATACCTATTTATTTTTCTTTTTAATTTAAGTGAATACAATAAATGCAAATGTGAAATAAGTGTATTAATGCTTAGTAGTATTATCAACTTGTCAAAACTAAGTTTTTAACTAGAACCCAATCATAGAACAAAGGGAATTTCGTATAGTGTTAGTCATTCATCTCTGTCTTGCTTGCTCAGAATCCTTTTGCCATCCTTTACACACATTCAACACATTGGCTTTGGGGGTAGATTATTATGGTCCGTGACGTCCGTTTAACCAAAGTACTGTGCAAAAAAATTTGGTTTTCCACTTCATATTTTTACGAAAAATTTTCAACTTTTTATACTAAGTCTTAAAGAAAGTACCTACTCATAACATATTATTATAAATTTAAATAAGAATAGGTCGTTAATCGGTATAAAGTATAAACTAACTAAGACAATCTTTTTCAATTCAGATATTATGATATACATTATGATTTCACGATCCTTTATTAAGAAAATGTCTATAGTATTGTTTTTAATATTGTAATTGTGTTAGGATTCCTGGATAATAAATAAATACCAAAAACAGCAAAAAACTTCTTCTAGTACTATTTTTTTTACTTTAATTTATTTTTTGCAACGGTTGTTGTAACTGTGTTGTTATCGCTACAGCATTGAGTTTTGAGCCAGGTGTCATGTTAATACGACCGAGTAGTAGTTACCTATATTTTGCTTAGTTGCCAACTAAGCGCACCGACATCACTATTAAAGTACTTACAAAATTCGTCTCTTATATTGACTGGATTTATTAAAGAAACGTCATCTGTTGTTTGTTGAATGTTTAAAAGACAGTCGTCAATATATAACTCTTCTGACTTTCTAACTCCATCTCGACTGACAACAAAATTGTGTAAAACACAGCATGCTTTGATAATGTCGGTCGCAAAATTATATTGAACATTTAAAGGCCGATGAAATACACGCCATTTATTTGCGAAGATACCAAAAGCACACTCGACATATCTTCTTGCTCGACTCAAACGATAGTTGAAAACCCTTTGTTCTACACTCAGATGCTTTCCTGGGTATGGACGAATTAGATTGTTAAGTAACGGAAGGCCTTCATCTCCGATAAAAACATAGGGAACTGATTTCTGAAGTCCCGGTAAAGGCTTTGGCGCTGGTAAGGGAAGTCGATTTTGTAATAATAATTCGTATAGTTTTGTGTTGTGAAAAATTGTGGAATCGCATTCCTTTCCATACGATCCTATATCGACATATACAAATCTATATTTAGAATCCACCAATGCCAGCAAAACAATAGAGTTATAGCTTTTATAGTTGAAAAAAAGGGATCCACTGTGGGCAGGACTGCAAATTCGGATGTGTTTCCCGTCCAAGGCCCCCATGCAATTTGGGAAATTAGTTTTAATGTCAAAATCTTCAACTGTTTGTTCTATTAGCTCTTTGGTTATTTTCGGTATACTTTCACTTAAAAGGATGTCCCATATAGCACGACAAACTTCTCGTACAGTTTTCCCAATTGTGGTTTTTCCACGATAATCTGTGAATTCCATATCTCTAAATGAATTCCCTGTTGCCAAAAACCTGCAAAAGAGACATTTAATAAAATTTTACAGGATAAAACAATTATTTCATTATTTTTTTTTACCCATTTTTTATAATTCTTGTTACAGGTAACGACGTCATCAAAAAATGGAATAACATTAAAGATAATTTTTTCAAATATATGAAGAAGATAGAACTTTCAAAGAAATCGGGAGCTGGTGCCAAACGTATAAAAGAATATCATTTATATAAACAACTCATGTTTTTGCAAAAAAATGCACCAAATTTAACTGACGATAGTATAGAAGAAGAATCTCAAACTACAAAAACAAGGTCACGATATCAACCCTACAGTAAAACTACGCCAACACAAAAGCCAAGTTGCGATGAATTTGAGAGGCAAATTGTCGAAACTTTAGCTACTTCAGAAAATCGGCATCTGTCATTTTTTAAAGCTATTCTGCCGTCTCTAAACAAGTTAGATGACCACCAGACCTTGCTATTTCAAAGCGGAGTTTTAAAGATTTTAATGGATTTCCATCAACCACCGTCCCAGTCATATAGTGGGTACCAGACAGCAACATCTTACGAGACTAACTATCACCAAACTACAAGACCACCACAAGCTACAACGTCTTATGACACTAACTATCAAACAGCTTATAATTCATCCTCTCCAAGTATAATGGAAGAAATCATATCAAATACCACAGATACACTGGAATCTGAATACGACTTTTCTTAAATCAAAATCAATCATACGAATTATAATTTTTTTGCTTAGAATAAATTAATTGTTAACAAAAAACTTTTATTTCTTACCTTATAGTTAAACCTAGCATTTCCATAGGCTCAATAGGTTTTCTGAACACGTATTGCTTTTGTATACGAGGTGTTATCTTGGTTAGCAATTCTTCAAAACTTGATATTGACATTCTAAAATATTCGTAAAATTTGTCATCACCACATATTTTCAGCGCTTCATATTTCCTCTTAAAATGACCACCATCATGGTTCATTATAGAAAGGTATGGATTCACCCAATATTTTCTTTGATTTTGTTTTTTCTTCATTCGTCGTCTCAACAGCAACAGGAGCACAATACGTCTTTCACGGTCCATATCAAGAAAATAACTGTTGTATTGGAACGATCGTTGCTACCGTGTGCCGGCGCGGCATGCCGTGCACGGCGCCTAGCCGCGGCGCGGCGCCGCGCCTCCTCCCGGTGGCGGCGCCGTGCCGTTACACGGTAGCCGGTGCCGCACCGTAGACATGGGGCCACGGCCTGACTGAACTCCTCCTAAACGGCGGGACAAACTACGATGAATTTTTTTGTGTGTGGTCAAGGAGATTTTAAAATGGTTAGATTCACAATTTGGTCAACTGGAACATGTTTTCTTATTTTTTTTTCCTTATAAGTATTTTTCCCAGAACAGGACAGTTTGTATGTCATTATTTGTTTTATATTTTTGTTTGATATTAACATGAAATCTCTTTAAGATAATATAAAAATAAATCCTCTTTCAATATTCTACAACGTCTGCACTCGGGCGGAGCTGGGCCGGACAACTAGTGTATATACATTTTTTTACTTTACTTTAATACTGGCCATGAAGAAAAAAAACTTTCTCTACAAGTGAAATATTCACTCCACGCAAAATAAAGTGACAAATTACCATAAAAGGGGTCCTAGGACTCCGAGTTGATTTTCCTAAGTAGGTAGGACCCCTACTTACCCTACTTAGTTTACTCACAGTAGGTCCTGAGATAATAAAAGCATTTTGTAAAATCTAGTTCAGTGGCATGAGAGGGTTTTTGTAGCGTTCAGATAAAGTACTAGTTTATTATATAAAAAGGTTTACTCAATACATTAGAAAAAAAAAAGTTTCAATATTTTACTTCAGTAAATAAATATTGGAAAATAATATTGGAAGCGCGCATGGCCCGGCGGTTAGCGTAGAACGCAAACGATCTATGTAACTAAGCCAAACGGGCGCGGTCGGGTGTGAGATGGGTAACAGTAATTAACAAACTTACTTTCGCATTTATAATATTAGTAGGATTATCTGTAATATCAATACAATATTTATTTGGTCGCAACCCTTCTTGCGTCCCACTGCTGGGCACGGGCCACTCCCCATTATTGGGGAGGCTTGAAGCTTACTCCACCTCGCTGCTCCATGCGGATTGGTGGAGATGCGGGTTAGTGGCTGTTCGCGCCAATTAAGTCATTTCACCTCCCTCCCCTTCATCCTCCCTCTCTTTCCCGCAAGCGCACTATTGTATTATATCGGCATCATTCGCACCTGAGCAAATGTATATGGATCAGGAAGAATTATCAACCAGTCTGCCTTCGTCCCGCCGCCGACGCGCACGCCGCCGACGCGCATGCAAGTCCTCTCGTGACAAGCACCGCACCGCAAGCCACCTCACACGTGGTCAGACTCGCCGCATCGCCACCATCACCGCTGTCAATAGTTTTGTGATTTAACTGAATAGTGTAGTGTGAAGGACAACACCAGTTCCCGGGCAACAGAGGATTGATCGGGGCTTCATCAGTACACGAGCGTACCATCTGCTCCAGCCCCTGGGATACCCCAAGTAAGTGCGCTTATCCCTTTATCAATCCCTCTAGTTTCCACCCTTTAATTCGACACGCAACTTACAGTCCACAATTCCTGCACCCGCAACGGGGGACCACCCTCCTTTCCACCCTTTATTCCACCACCATTTTTGGTCATATCGAACCGGAGGTCCCACCCCCCTTTCTCCAACAATTTTGGTCCAGTCGAGCCCGATTTCGAGCCAATAGTTTAGTAACTTCACCCGGGTTAATTATTTGATCTCATAAATACGCAAACATATGTATTTCATGTAATATATTATAAGTGCCTATTCATATTTATTTTTGCAAATAAGTGTTATATCTACGATTATTTTATATCCCGCATATTAATAACGCACCGCTCACGTAGGTATATTATTATTTTTGCAAAACGCACCGCACCATTCGCACCATTATTTACCTATATTTGTAATCGAAATTACACCTCATAGGTACGCATTCTATTTTTCATTAATTGAAGTCCGCCATATTTGTGGTTGCCGGAGCCGACGCGACCGGCGATCGTTGTTTCGCTAGTAACTACCTACGTAATCATTCATTCATTACGCCATACATAATTGTTATAATTTCAACTGTTTTAACTGATTTATCTTTTTCACGACAAAATGTCTACTAAAGGCAAAAAATCTGAAACAAATTCAAATGACGAAATTAGTTTGAAAATATTAATTGCAAAACGTGATTCTATTTACGAACGTTTACAACAAATTTATGATTTATCTATAAGTGCATTAAGTTCGACAGACGCACAGGACACATTTCTTGACACGGCATCTGACCTTGAATACTTGCGTACCGAGTTCAAGGACACGTTAGAATCTTATAATGTTACAAATTTAAAATTAAATCCGAACGCGCAAGTCGATTTCGGATCGTGGAAATCTTTTCATGATCTATATAGTCGTATTAAAAGTCCAAATTAAACGCTCCATATTCATCTTCAAGTATATTACAGAATAGTTTACCTACAAAAATTATACCGTCGCTTCCGCCCATAGAATTACTTTCTTTTAATGGGGACATACGACACTGGTCTATGTTCTACCAACAATTTAAAACATTAGTTCATGATAATCAGCAATTAACAGATGCTGAACGCGTTTATTATCTTGTTAGTAAACTTAGTGATAAGGCATTATCAATCTGCTCAGGCTTAATGCCTACAGCTGAAAACTATTCTGTGATATGGAACGCGCTCATACGTAGATATAACGACGAGCGTGCGCTCGCGACTACCTACGTCAGTCAGCTGTTAGAACTGAAGAACGTTAACGCTAACACATCCGCTGGTTATCAAATATTTATGGATAAATTTGATGCTTCTATTAACGCTCTTAAGCAACTTAATATTGATGACATATCTGATTTTCTATTTCTAAATATCGCGCTTAGAAAATTAGATAACGATACCGTAAAGTCGTTCGAAATGTCATGTCGCAACATAAATATACCTAAATATTCCGCTTTGGTTCAGTTTTTACATGACCAGAATAGGGCTTTGTGCCATACAATAAATACTTCGCATAATATGTCTAACAATAATAAAATTAAAGGTAATTTGGTTCCCGCTCCCGCTAAGAATATAAGAAAAACTTTTATTAATACAGATTCGTCTCGGTCATGTATTTTCTGTAAATCGGGTGATCACGAACACCTATTTGTCTGTCCGCATTTTTTTAAAATAAATACACAGGACAGGTACAATTTTGTAAAACGAAATAAATGTTGTATTAATTGTTTAAGTAATAAACACGCCACTCCTTTTTGTAAATCACAGCGTAGATGTAGGCATTGCTCCCGCTCGCACCATACGCTACTTCATTTTGTTAGTAGTAGGAATAAGGTCGATCAGCCTTCGGAACAAGGTCCAGGAGAACAAAATACATCCACGTCATGTAACGTTTCGCGTGATTGTGGTAATGCGCCGCACCGCACTACATTATTGGGGACTGCGAGGATTAAAGTTTGTACTAAATACGGACACCAATATTTGTTGCGTTGTTTAGTGGACCCTGGCTCGCAATGCGATTACATTACGAAACAGTGTTGCAAACGTTTATACCTACCGATCTCAAATAAAACACCAGTTAAAGAGGCGCAAGGAATCGGTGGAATATCGCAGAAGATTTTAGGTGTTACTTCTTTGCAGTTTAGCTCCCGCTTTGATGAAAATAAACTTTATCATATTGAACCGTTAGTCGTTCCCACTATAACTGGACAATTACCCGAGTCGCTAATAGACGTTTCGAAAATTAATTATATAAATAATTTACGTTTGGCTGACGATCAATTCCATAAACCAGGTGACATTGACGTTTTATTAGGGGTTAACACTTATTTACAAATTTTGTTAACTGATAAAATAATTAATTCGCAATCGCCGAGTGCCATAGAAACGTCACTAGGATACATAATAATGGGAGACGCAGAGATCGATTTTCCTACTTGCATGCCACGTTCTTTAGTTTCTTATCCTACTCGTATTGATAAAAGTCAAACGTCGCTAAAGTTAGAGCAGCTGCCGCAAAAAACTTATTTGAGTCCTGATGAGCAGGAATGTGAGAATATTTATAATTCCGCTACTCGTCGCAATTTGAACGGACGATATGTTGTCGCCCTGCCCTTCAAGGACACGCCTGATAAGTTAGGTGATTCTTTTCCGCTAAAAAACGCTTCTCGCTCATAGAGAGACGTTTTAATAAATGTCCCGATCTTCGCTCCCGCTACAATGAAGTCATTCAAGAATACATCAACAAGGGTTTTTTATCATTGGTTGCTTCAAATAATTTTACGGAACCTTGCTTTTATCTCCCGCACCACCCTGTCATACGTAATGATAAAAGTACAACTAAATTGCGAATAGTACTCGACGCAAGCGCTAAGTCAGACAATGACATTTCATTAAATGATATTTTACATAGTGGGCAAAATTTACAGTCTGATATTTTTAATATTTTAATAAACGTACGAGTTTATCGCATCGCCTTTTTTGCCGACGTTAGACAAATGTATTTATGCATTGAAGTACAAAAATCGCACCGCGCGTTTCAACGCATTCTTTATCGCTTTTCTAATGAGGAAGACATACAAACATACGAATTTAATCGTGTGACTTTTGGTTTACGCTCTTCGCCTTTTCTTGCGCTACGCACATTACGTCAGTTGGCTTCCGAGGAGAGGGAGTCCTATCCTCTGGCTGCTTCGGTGGTCGAGCGAGATATTTATATGGACGATATCGCGTCCTGCGCGCCCTGCGTCAACAGCGCCGTTGACGTAGCCACTGAACTAATTCAAATGTTTCAGTGTGGAGGATTTGAATTGGTTAAGTGGACTAGTAACAGTTCAGAGCTTTTACAGCACATCCCCGCAACGCACCGTCAGCTTGACGAGGTCTCATTCGACGACCAAATTATTTTTAAAATATTGGATCTTCGTTGGCACCCCGCAACTGATTGTTTTTCTTTTCTAGTTTCGCCGCCGCCGCTCGCTTATACCAAGCGTTCTATTTTATACGCAACCGCTCGCTTGTATGATGTTCTGGGGCTCGTGGGTCCAGTAATTCTTTTCTCTAAGCTTCTCATTAAAACCTTATGGGTTCTCAAACTTGACTGGGACCAGGCTCCGCCCGCTCACGTTGTCACTGCATGGCAACAATATATTTCAGAGTTACCTTTGATATCGAAATTAAAGTTTCCTCGCCATATGGGTATAAATAAAAATTCGCAAGTCTCGCTAGTCGCGTTCGCCGACGCCAGTGAAAGGGCGTATGGCTGCGTGATTTATTCGCACATCGTTAATGATGATGACTCACTAGTGATAACGCTACTAATTTTATTGCTTCGCGTTCATACTTGAAGGAACTTCATTCCTTTTTACGTTCAGACGAATATTATAAAGTATTTAATCAGGTCCTTTCTGATAACCGCATCACATGGAAACTTAACCCTCCAAACGCTCCACATTTTGGTGGGCTTTGGGAGTCAAATATAAAGATAGTAAAGTATCATTTATTTCACGTCATAGGTAAACAAATCCTCACGTATGAGGAGTTGCTTACTGTCCTCACTCAGGTCGAACGCATATTAAATTCACGACCGCTTTACGTGTTAAGTAGCGATCCGGCGGAACCTACTGCACTTACGCCCGCGCATTTCCTCGCTGTTAATCCACTTGGATGTTTACCCGCCGCGGATCTTAGTAAGGAACGCATTAATCTTTTATCACGTTTTTCATTGCTTGATTCGATAGTTCAGTCATTCTGGAAGCGCTTCAGATCAGAATACTTACATACACTACAAGCAAGAGAAAAGTGGAATAAACATTCTATTAATTCCATTTCTGTAGGAACCGTTGTTCTTATCGATATGGATAACGCTCCGCCTCTTCAGTGGCCGCTAGGCGTCGTCAGTGAACTGTTTCCTGGTAGGGATGGTGTGGTGCGCGTTGCACAAGTGAAGACTAAGAGCTCCACTTTGCAGCGGCCCATTGTTAGACTTTGCCCTCTACCAACACAATAATATTTCTATATGCCTATGTAGTTTATATTTTATAAGTTATAGTTTAAGTATAAATTCTCATCCCGCTATTATAATATTTTTATTAATTTACTAATTATATTCATCGCATCGCCTCTGTTCACCGCATATATAGTTTCTTCTACATAATATTAACTCCGCTGTATATATTTATGTTTATTTTTTTTTAATTCGCTATTTGAGGAGACCTCAAGGCCGGGGGGATGTTCGCGCCAATTAAGTCATTTCACCTCCCTCCCCTTCATCCTCCCTCTCTTTCCCGCAAGTGCACTATTGTATTATATCGGCATCATTCGCACCTGAGCAAATGTATATGGATCAGGAAGAATTATCAACCAGTCTGCCTTCGTCCCGCCGCCGACGCGCACGCCGCCGACGCGCATGCAAGTGACAAGTGACTCGTGACAAGCACCGCACCGCAAGCCACCTCACACGTGGTCAGACTCGCCGCATCGCCACCATCACCGCTGTCAATAGTTTTGTGATTTAACTGAATAGTGTAGTGTGAAGGACAACACCAGTTCCCGGGCAAGAGAGGATTGATCGGGGCTTCATCAGTACACGAGTGTACCATCTGCTCCAGCCCCTGGGATACCCCAAGTAAGTGCGCTTATCCCTTTATCAATCCCTCTTCACAGTTTCCACCCTTTAATTCGACACGCAACTTACAGTCCACAATTCCTGCACCCGCAACGGGGGACCACCCTCCTTTCCACCCTTTATTCCACCACCATTTTTGGTCATATCGAACCGGAGGTCCCACCCTTTACCCAACAGTGGCCAACCCGCTGTCCGATGTTTACAAACCCATAAGGCCTCCGACTAGGTTTAATGACTGTTATCTATCGATAACAACCGAAACCGATGGCTTAACGTGCCCTCCGAAGCACGGAAACGCGCATGATATTTTTGCCACCCATCTCACACCCGACCGCGCCCGTATAGATCGTTTCCGTTCTACGCTCGCCGCCGGGCTATGCGTGCTTCATTATATGCCTCATTCAACTTTCAGCCACAACCCCGGAAACACAGTAGGACAAGATCTCATATGTTTTATTTTTTTTAAATATAATGCTGAAAGTAGTATAAAACGAACGAAGAAAAATAACGTGCGAAATCGAAATACCGACTTTTAGAATTACATACTGGTACTCCGAATGAAAACGCGAGTCGAATCCTTTAAAGGAATCATGTGAATAAGGAAGGTTGTATGGGTATTCATTTTCTCAGCGGTAACGAGCTTGGAATTGAAATACGACTTGTACAAGTACGTTATTAGCAAATACCTACAGTAAAATCCCACAGTATTAGAAAAAAAACTATGTAATAATGAGTAATATAAATACGTAAATATAATTATATTTGATGACCAGATTTATATAACATCACCAACAGGATGGGACGGGATGAATTTATTGACAAAGCTAATCAATGTCGAATGCGGTCAAAAATACGATGGATGGCGGCCACTAAGCAATGTCTTGAGACACATATTATACTTCCAAAGCGGCGATGCATCTCTTTGTATTCGGCGGTTGGGCGGCATGCTATTACGCCGCTTTGACGAGCGCAAAGTGCTCATACAATATGGCGTACGTTAATTTAGCTGAAATGCAATCCGGCTGTACGGAGCAGACAATGCGCCGCATTACAAAATAGCCAAAATAGTTTTAGGAAATGGCAAGCCGTAATGTAAAACGACGGAATATACAATCCGACTACGACGTATATTATGTCGATGGCCGTACAACAATAACAAACATGAAGTGTATTATTACCCAGGATGTTAATAAACTATTTCATTTCATAAACCATTTAATTGACAGCCTCTGTGGCGTAGTGGGTGATGAGCCGACTGCGAAACGTGAGGTCGTGAGTTCGATTCCCACCCAGGACAAATATTTGTGTGATGATAGTGATGAACATGACTAGGTATTTGTTCTGTGTCTGGGTGTTAATTTATCAAGTATGTATTTAGAATTATATAAGTATGTTTATCAGCTTTCTGATTACCATAGTGCAAGCTCTGCTTAGTTTGGAGTCATATGGTGTTGTGTGAATTGTCCAAAGATTTATTTATATCATTTAAGAATGTAGTCTGCAGGCATTTCATTAAAAAAATCACAACGCACATCCGTACAAGTATCACATCGTTTTTATACAGCCATCCGTATATCATTTGATGAACATTATTTTGTCTAAATTATTTAAATATACTTATTTCAATATCAAGAATTTGAACCCCTATTGTTAATTTTCATCTCAATAGACTTTAATTTCTAGTTCATTGACTAGTTCAACGATTCGAATAGCATAATAAAATTACGTTGTGATAATAACAAGCCATATTTCTAGGAAAATGGATCGGTGATTCTATGGCGTTATTGAAATTAGTGATAGCTTGTGATTTTAGACCCTTAATTTAAGTTTTGCGAGGTATAATGTAACACATAAAAATAACGTAAGTGTTTTGGGTGTATTTCTTTTACATCAGCAGCTAATCGGAGAAAATCCAATACATTACATATACAACTTTCTAGTGCCTTTTAAGGATATATTATGGCTTTTAATAAAAAATCCTGACATGATCTTTTTGTTTGTAGAAAAAGCCTGTTAACATGAAAATTAATAAAAGTCTCATACAAACGTCCATTATATTACCAATAACAGAGCCTTTAGTGTAATTTTGTAAACGCGCAAACGTTACTACTACGTCCGAGTTAAAATTGGTCAGATAGATCTTAACCTGAAAGGAATAAGGTCGATAATTCAATTCTTAACGCAAACGCGATAGTAATGTTTTCGCGTGTGCAGACTTAAACTAAGGCCTCAGGTCACTGTGCTTCTCAAATACCTATTGCGTAAGAAGGCACTTTGCTCACGCGACGCCACACCACTATATACTCAAATCTTCCTAGTAGGACTTGGAGCCGCTGTCTTCGTTCTTTGGAAAAATGTAAACATTTTTTAAGAAAATTGTTATATTTGTATTACCTTACACCTCCTCTCTTCGTGTCATAATTCAACAACCGGCCGCCATGCTTCCAGCTGACCTGTCGCGCAGGCTGGGGCACTTCGCTGACGATACACCGTAACTCTATAATCGACCCTTCCTTGTAGAACTTGTCTTGGAGCGGCCGCCCTCGTTCATCAATGATTTCAACTTTTGGCACTGTGAACAAATGAAAGATTTTTAATAAATGAATTTTTCAACCTATTTAATGAAATCAAAAAGACGAAAGGGGTTTTGGCGGGAAGTCAGAAAACACATGTTGTGCTCTTGTTTTATTTTCATTTTCTTGGTGTATTTTTGAGTTATATCGGATAAAGTTGATAGCGTTTTGTTCGATATAGGTAAATAACAGTGTGTTGTGAAATGAAATAACCGTGCGGAATCATGTTTTTTCCGCTTGCCTCCAAAACTCCATTGGACACGTTCTGATAAAGTAGGCATCGCTTTACTTGAACTGGCAATATTGACGCTGGCAATATGCACAGATTTTGCGATGCCAATATTAGAAAAAAACGATCAAGTGCGAGTAAGACTCGCGCATGAAGTGTTCCGTATCTTTGTCTATAAACAACGGTAAAAAAATTACCTCTATTTTAAGTAATTGTTCTCATTGATAAAAGAAATACAACATCTATTAAAATTCAACTGTTTATCTATAACGGTTTATGAGGTACAGCCTGGCGACACGGACGGGCGGACGGAAAGACGGTCAGCGGAGTCGAACTAATAGGGTTTCTTTGGGTACAGAACCCCAAAAAAGGTGTTGCTATGTCAAAGCCGATCAAAAATGCCAACATATTAACCCTCTAGTCAGCTCGATGTGTGTCATATTAAAATTTATACTAATATAGTATATATATCTATAATTCTTCTGTGAGTGTGTATGTCACTGAACTCCTCCTTAACGGCTGGACAGATTTTAATGAATTTTTTGTGTGTATTCAAATGGATTCGAGGATGGTTTAGATTCACAATTTGGGCCACTGGAAATGTTTTTTAATTATTTTTTTATTTATAAGTAGTTTTCCCATATAAATTGTTCCTATCTGTCAAACGTTTGTATTTCGTGCCGTGCCGTTCTAAACTTTGACACATTCAGAATAACAGGACAGTTCGTATGTCATTATTTGTTTTATATTTTTGTTTGATAGTAACATGAAGTCTCTTTAAGATAATAAGAAAACAAATCCTCTTTTATTACTTTTAAGGCAGGACAACGTCTGCGGGGTCCACTAGTAGGTATATAAAGCTGAAGAGTTTGTTTGTTTGAACGCGCTAATCTCAAGAACTAATGGCACGAATTGAAAAAATATTTTTGTGTTGAATAGACCATTTATTGGGGAAGGCTATATTACATCATGCCGTGACTAGCGGCTACCCGCGACTTTGTCCGCGTGGACTTTGATATTTAGCATGATGTTACATATATCCTATAGCCTTTCCCAAGAAATGGAATATTCAACACAAACATAATTTTTCAATTCGAACTAGTAGTTCCTGAGATTAGCGCGTTCAAACAAACAAATTTTAACTATTGCTCTACTACTGTACTATTCTGTGCTATTGGTATAGATGTACAAAATACTACATACACAACATTCAAAGGACAATTTTCGATCAAAAATTTCATAGTCATAACATGTTTTAATTTTGCCATTGATTTGCTAATATCGTTGTGTAACATGAATGACAGGTTGTACTCAATATACGAGCAGGTAAGTGACTAAGTTAAAAATTGATATTCAGAATAAATGATTGCCAGTATTCTAATTTCGGATTGTTTTTATCCAGGAAAACAGGCTCTTTTATGCTAGAACTCAATTTATGTTAGAAGTATTTCATTATATTTGGTGTTTGAGAATAAAAACAAAATTACCATTAGATATTAAATATTAATAAACTTTACTTGGAGATGATGAACGAGGAACGAGTCTCTTAGGGCCTGTAAAGTTAATTGGGAAGTTAAAGCCAATTGTACTGTTCGCTTTGTAATCGGAAATTTAAAACAAAATTTGGGTTCGCGAGTCACTCGCGCACACGCCGGTACTCTTCATCAAACCTAGCCAGGTCTGCCGTTGACGGACACGTCAAGGAAGATCATCATATATATATATATATATATATATATATATATATATATATACATACTAAGGCTCCGCTGTCCGTCCGTCTGTCTGTCCGTCTCTCTGTCATCAGGCTGTATCTCAAGAACCGTGATGGCTAGACATTAGAAATTTTTCACAGATGATGTATTTCTGTTGCCGCTCTATCAACAACTATTAAAAATAGAATAAAATAAATATTTAAGGGGGCTTCCATGTATAAAACTTGATTTTTTGTAGATAATGGTACGGAACTCTTCGTGCGTGAGTCCGACACGCACTTGGCCGGTTTTTCAATTTCATCTGAGTCCACGCGGAGGTCCAAACTCAAACCCTGGCATGCTTAAATTGCTTAAGTTGTTAAGTTAGTTCATAATATAAGCTCATGTTGGAGAAACTCCAAAGAAAATTTTTGAGATGGCTGTATTTTAAGCAGTTCGGTTACCATGTCGGATACCCGCATGTATATCCGAGTCTATTCCTACAGGTTATGTTGGGATATGACTCCCTCGAGGTAAGGCGTGATATGGCATTGATAGATTATTTTTATCAATTAATTAAGGGTAATATCTGTAACCCCTCTGTACTGGAACTTATATCTCTGAGCGTCCCTAAGAACGTACATGTTCGGCAACAAAACTTGTTTGCAGTTCCGCACTGCAGGCTGGTATTGTTAAGAGAAAGAGAATCGCCGCTCGTACGAGCCCTGACGTTGCTCAATGGTCTCCTGGCCAAGGACACTAGCCTAGACATATTTTTTACTCCGCCGGCTGCATTTCGTAGAGCAGCGGGCAGGTACATACAAAATTTGTAACGATGTATGTAAACGCATTGGTTTTTTAAAAATCTGTAATGTTTATATATGATATGAAATAAATAATATTAAAGAAAAGAAACTACGTAAACTTCAAAACAAAAATAAAATAAAAGACTAACTAATCTGACCCTTAAAACGACTTTCAGCCCAGCTTTATGCTAAATAACGCAAATTTATTTAGGCTCCTCAAACCAGAAAGCTGAAAGAATGTTTAAAACCACCGTTGTTCATCCATAAATATATTAAATGTGGAGTGAGGGTTAAGAGATAATCCTATATATCCTACCGTAAACGGTTAATTTCTTTCCCTGCTTCAAAGGGCACGTTCAGCTTTCGGTGCCACTTGTTATCGATAGATCGTAGTCGCTGAAGGTTGTCACTGGCCTTGTGTGGTTTACAAATATCTGACAGCGGGTTGGCTACTAACACACATCTAAACCTACCCTGGAAACACTGGTTGATATCGCCAGATAGCTGTCGTCAAACCTTGTCAGAGGCCTTTTATTTCAATCTTTGTATGACCCACTGCTGGGCACAGATCTCCTCTAACAAGTGAGAGGGCTTTAGGCCATAGTCCAACACGCTGGCCTAGTGCAGATTGGTCGAGAAATTATGAGTTTTTCTCAGGCATGCACGGCGATAGAAAACACCGTAATTAATTGAATATGATAATGTTTTCCATCACCGCGGAACAGCGATGAAATAGCGCACATTGCAAACTTCTTTTGTCAGTGATACGCGTCAAGGATGTGAACCCGGAATCTCCCGCGTCGTAGACACTCGGTCATCGCTGCTCATATGCGAAAGTGGGTTGGCTGCTAACCCGTATCTCTGCCAACCATCATTGGAGCAGCGTAACAAAGTAAGTGCCAAGCCTCCCTTATAAGTCCCTGTAGCTTCGGGATTAAGAATAGAGCTACGGTATCCCCTACCTGATCGTAATAGGCGACTAAAAGGGGGCTTCCGGGGATGCGGACGGTGAGAGTGGGAGCTTGACCCGTCCAGCCAGCAGCCCCGGGAGGGACGGCAGTGTATGCGTGGCCGCATGCCGCCGTGAACACCTGAAGGTGCAGGAGAGCACATCTGCTCTCCCGAAGATGGGCCCGTTCTGGGGCGCTGCGCGTGGAGGACACCGGTGCGTTCCAATGGTGATCCCGGAGTCCTCACAAACGCAGAGGCAGGCCAAGGGGGTTTTAGTGCGGTCAAATCCCACATAACCCGGTATCCTCTCCCAAGGTGACGGGTACCTTTTGAAGGTTTCCCCCCCGATACCAAAAAAAGGTCTCCCTTATAATGGAAGCGATCCACGCCTAGCGTAAAAAATGTTACAACTAAATAAACTCCACCATAAACGTCAAAGATGAACTAATCTGACCCTTAAAACGAGTTTCAGCACAGCTTACGCAAAGTAAAACGCAAATTTATTTAGGCTCCTTAAACCAGAAAGCTGAAAGAATATTTAAAAACACCGTTGTTCAACCATAAATTAATATAATAAATGTGAAATGAGGCTTAAGAGATTATTCCTAACGTAATTCCTAAAAGGTCTGATTACATTAGCCAACCTGCAGGGGCCGACACGGCATACATTGCTGGTTATCTGAGTTCATTGTAATAAAATACTCAAGATAACCAGCAATGTATGCCGTGTCGGTCCCTGCAAGTTGGTCAATGTAATCAGCCCTTAAGCTGTAGCACGCTAAACGCGGCTTCAGCCGAATTAGAAAAAATATTGGTGTAACTATTGCTATCGCGCTGCCTCCAGCCTTCTCCCGTAGAGTGCGAAAGGGACAGATGCAGCTCAGACCGATTATACCTACAAACTTTCTGACTAAATCGAGGTTTCGTATTCTCTTGTTTCCTCCTTCAAAATAGAGTTAATCAAATTTTTTTCACAAATATCAAGAAAAAGAATAAGTCCTATTTTTTATTTGGTTGTAAAAACCTATCAAATTTGTTTTGCAAATGTGATGAAATAGGCATTTTCTACGATTTTTGAAGTCATATTATTATTTTCTGATTTAATTAGTTTATTGAAAAAAGCAAAACATAGGAGAAAAGCTTCAGCAGACTTAGATATTGTCACAAAAAATCATTTCTCTAGAAGCATTAATCCAGGGAGGAAATAGGAGAATACGTTTGTATGGAAATAGATAGCGGTATAGGGTAGCGTTACCCCTTAAGGTTTTAACGTTAAGATCGATTGAGTGGATCGACTCTGGTTATAGCAGACTAGTGATGTGTATCAAGCGCGCTTGTGTGCGTAAGCTTTCGAAGCGTAAGCAAAGAGTTCTGACCATCTCTATCATCAACAAACAACATAAAAAAATAGCTTACTCGCACAAATCTTCTACGTTTAGTTGTTACGCTGGTGTTACTAACACTGAGCGCTCTCGAGGTTACGCACACTAAAACAATGAGCACGTGCACGACTTACACATTCATAGCAAAACCGACTTCGTGACATGGAATATGTATAATGGATCATTATTTGCTTTTGCAACTTTAACCGAATTCAAAACACAGAACGTTTTTTTTCTTAGTTACTTAAGATATACTGTTAATTTATTTTTACATCGTTGGATACATTTTTATTAGTCCCATAAAATATTTATGAAAAAGAGAGATTGACCCTCAGGGAAATAAATTATGGGATGAAGCAAAGAAATATCCAAATTTCAATGTTCGTTATTACAACTGTTGTTTTATTTGGATATTTCTTTTTTGTTTGTTCAGTTATACTTCCCTGATTGGTTACAAAAAAATTGACAAAAGAATTCAAATGAAATTTATGAAAAGTACCAATATTGTAAGCCCAAAAGCTGTTTTCTATGGTTTTCTATGGATGGATGCAAAATCAACTTCATTTTACCCAAAAGACTTGGGAGCAATAATTAAGGATTTATTTCATTTAAACATAAATTAATATTTCAAAATAAAATAATCTTTCTAATGTTTACAGATGTTTCACGCTCATAGCCCCACAGTAGGGTAGGTGTACCCTCTGTCGTCAGTACCATGGACACATACAAAGACAAAAACTGAAACACCCAGTCTGAGAACAGAAATTTCAACTCATCATTCAAGTTTCTGCCTCGCCGGAAATCGAACCCGGGACCCTCCGATCGGCAGTGAGGCACTAACAATAACCAATACCATAGGGTCGTCAAATGGATACTTGTAACGCCATTCAGCTTAACTTTATATAAAGTTTAACCCACTTTCACTTAGATACCATAAGCCGGAGAGCTGAAAGAAATAGTAAAAACAGAGTTACCAAAACATAAATTTATGTTAACTGAGGCTTAATGGATTATCTCTAACGTAATGGTAGGTAGCTAACGTAATGGTAGGTAGATTATCTCTAACGCAATGGTAGAAGCGCGCATGGCTCGGCGGCTAGCGTAGAACGCAAAGGGTCTACGCAGATAAGCCTAACGAGCGCGGTCGGTTGTGAGATGGGTGACCGCTAGTGGCAAAAAAATTCTTGCGCGTTTCCGTGCTTCGGAGGGCACGTTAAGCCGTCGGTCCCGGTTGTTGTCGATAGATAACAGTCGTTAAACCTTGTCGGAGGCCTTATGGGCGGTTTGAAAAAATCCGACAGCGGGTTGGCCACTAACCCGCATCTCCACCAACCCGCATTGGAGCAGCGTGGTGGAGTAAGCTCCAGGCCTCCCCAATAAGGGGGAGAGACCCGTGCTCAGCAGTGGGACGCAAAAGGGTTGCAGCCAATGGTAGGTAAGTCACTTAAATTAATCTCGATGCGCCATTGGTTAAGGTAATCCGGGACAGAGTAGGTAAAGATTATAATATGGTACACGTGGGGATTATTGGAGGTACAGATATAAATCAAACTGTCTGTTTTGGTTTCATATTCAAGGTTCGTGTAATAAGATGTTGTATCGTAAGACTTGTACATAACGTTTACGTACATAAGTTAGTACAAAAAAACTAATCTCATTAAATTGTGATTGGTTAGTTGGTTATAACGCTTCACACTCATAGCCTCACAGTAGGGTATGTATACCCTGTGTCGTGGGTACCATGGACACAAACAAAGACAACACAAACACCCAGACCGAGAACAGAAATTTAAACTCATCATTCAAATATCTGTTTCGCCGGGAATCGAACCCGGGACCCCTTGATTGGCAGTCCGGCACGGTAAACATTGCGCCACACGGGTCGCCACACTTTAAATTTTAAACAATTTTGTAACTTTGGCTATAATATCTGGTGCCAACTGATGAGTGACAAAGCGTGACTTTCGTGTAATTACCTACAAACCATTCGTCACTTTGCCACATAAATCTTAATCGTTACTATAAGCGTAAACATAAAAGGAACGTAAAACTACGATAATAGCTCCATGACTTAGGATTTAATGAACGGGCTGAATGACACTGGCAGAGAATAACAGTCCAAGATTAAGTGCATTAAGCGAGATCCGTGCAATAAAATTAATACACGTAAAGTGCAGTAGTAATTGAGTTGGTTAACTGTCCAGAGAATTGTAATGAAGCTCTTTAAAGTTTAAGTACAAAACAATACTAAATTGACCAACTGAAGTTGACCGAAAATTTAGTCACGAAATATTTCTCCATTTATAAAACTCGGGAAATGCTGAAAACGTTTCTCATTACAGAAATAGAAATTGCTTCTGAAACTTAAATTACAAGTTCTCGAAGTGTGATCTAATTGAGGAGATTTTAGAAGAGATTTAATACAAATCTTCGCAAGTTTCCTTCAATTGTAATCAATTGTTATAAGTAGAAGTTTTACTTCGCAGTTTCTGCGATTTAAGCGCCGATAACGATTCTTTCTGAAATTTCTTAATGTTAAGATAAGATTTACGTAAAGTACACATTAGACGGCCATCAACTTCTGGAATAATGGTTATTTTTTATTTATCTTTTTCGGTTGGTTGGTTGTGAGATGGGTGACCGGTAGTGGTAAAAATTTCGTAATTCAAAGGGCACGTTAAGCCATCAGTTCCGGTCGTAATCCATTGATAACAAATATACATATCGATAGAAGATTCAGTGTTAAGATTTTTTAGCAAACACCACAACCTGAAGGGCCATAACCTTAGATGTAATTTCATTCTGAAGCCATAACCGAAGCTTGCTTATACTTGGGCAAATAAATACATATGTCCATTAAAAAGTGTAGTTAATTTATCAGTCCAAAAGTTTTTTGGTGAAGTGATTTTATCAAAACCCTATAGTCTAGGGAAAACTTATCTTCCAACTTGTGCCAGGTGATGATTAAGTACTTTATATTAAAGAAATCGCACAAAACCTTAATTCTAAATCTTTTCTTGGGGGTAATATTAATGAGGCGAGTTTGGAAGTAATTACAGAGAAGACTTCACAAGTTTGATTTGATTGTTAACAGCCGAAGTTTTACTTCTTAATTTTAGCAATCTGTATTTAAACGCCTTACGTCTAAGTCTGATAATGATTTTTTCAACTTTCTTTATGCTAAGATTTACAATGAAACATAATGTTTCATATAATAACGTTTCACACTCATAGTCCCACAGTAAGGTAATTAATACCCTGTGTCGTGGATACCATAGATACATAAAAAGACCCATAATATAAAGGAACACAAACACCCAGACCGAGAACAGAAATATAAACTCATCATTGAAATTTCTGTTTCACCGGGAATCGACCCCGGGATCCCTCGATTGGCAGTAAGTCAAATAAATCGATTGATAGTAGATTAAGTGTGATAGAGTTTTGGAGGCAAGCGGAAACAATATTGGTTGTTATCGTACTGGTATTTAATTTCACTACTCTCTGCATTGTAACTAATCTTCATCGAAAGAAATGTAATAAAACCTGATAAAACTCAACATACACTAAGAAAATAAAAATTAAACAAGATCACTACAATGTTTTTTCTACTTCCCGCCAAAACTCTCATGGGGTTACTTTTTAGGTGTTTATAACATATCTACATCATTTTTCTAATATTATTGAGAATTACAGTCAAACTCGGTTCACTATGAAAGTAATCTGTTCCCAATCACCCAAAAGACAACGGCCAGACCGTTATAATTAAAGCCATGCATCGTGAAGTGGTACTCCACTAGCACTAACTCAGTTTATGGGCAAAACGTTTTATGTTCGCGTGCAAGCAATTATATACACGCGGGCACTTCGATAACTCGTAAATGGGATCGCAAACATTCCTTTATTTTCTGACAGGTCTGGTACTAGACATAAGAAATAATATATTGTCACTAGCTGGCCCATCGCACTCCATACCGTTGGCACGAATTAATTATTAAAATCACTATGAAAGAATAGATGGTAGAAGGGTAAAAATTTAGGGCTGTTTACAGAGTTCCAAATAACCTACAACCCCTCCCCCCCAGAGGGTTGTTTATGCTTAATGCCACATAAAAATATATTATATTACTTAAGTCATGATATATTTTTAATTGATTGATTCACTGTCTTGTTAAATTCACTTGTTACATGGGTCATGTGAACACTGGTTAATCCACTTTAGATTGTAAGATCTATTGTAAATTGATGGGTTTATAAAATATATAACAACCTATTCTCAGATCTACTGAATACACATATAAAATTTCATCAAAATCGGTCTACCCATTTCGGAGGACATTGGTAAATAAAACTGTGACATGAGAATTATATGATAACACTTTACATTCATTACAGCAGTGCTTGCCATACACACACAGAGATTTTTAGTATAGGCTCTTACTAGACATTTCAGGCACTAAGAAAATACACATTCTCCCTTAGAAATTATTTAAAATCGCAAAAGATGACTGTAATATATAATTTTAAAGATTTTTATCCAAAACATATTTTCTATTATTTTTAAAATGAATAAATACATATTATTTCACACTCATAGCTCCACAGTAGGGTAGATATACCCTGTGTCGTGGGTACCATGGACACATACACAGACAGAAACACAAACACCTAGACCGAGAACAGAAATTTAACTTATCATTTAAATTTCTGTTTCGCCGGGAATCGAACCCGGGACTTTGACGGGATTGGCTGTCCTACATGGTAACCATTGCACCATACGCGTCGTCAAAAGTATAAAAATAGGAAGATTCAACGACACTTTTTTATACACTAAAGTTTAAAGTTACTGTAAGTCTCATCTTAACATTAAAAAAGTTTTGAAAGAATCAGTATCAGGTGCAGACATAAGGCGTTTAAATCCAGATTGCTAAAACTGCGAAGTAAAACTTCGGCTGCTAACAATCGAAGGAAACTTGTATTTCTCTGTAATTACGTCCAAACTCCCCTCATTTAGACTACACTTCAGAAACGATTTAGAACTAAGGTTTTTGAGCAATAACTACTTATCACCTAACACGAGTTGGAAGAGTACAAATACGAAGTCACACTTTTCAATGGATATTACCTAAGTTTAAGCAAGCTGGTTAGCCAGTTAACCTTACGATACCACTGAATGGCTGCAAGCTGCATCCCTTTCTGCAACTTGGTGAAGGGCACAGGCCTTTTCCACATATTAGGGCTGGTGGAGATGTGTTTTAATGGTTAACCCACTGTCGGATGTTTTCAATTCACCCATAAGACCCTCTGACAATGTTTAACGACTGTTATCAACTCCTCTCGTCTCTCACTCGACCTCAGCCGTTTGGCTTATCTGCGTTGATTGCTTGCGTCCGATACCGACCACAGGACCATTTTTTTTCCTGTATATAGTCGTGTAGGCCAATCACACGACTATATACAGGAAAAAATAATTAAATAAAAAAAACTATATAAAAAAACAGACTAAAATATAAAAATAGGCAAAAAAGATATATAAAAAAAGCGTCGCGTGCATGGGATATGAGTAGAAGGATCATCACTTTGATATCTCAAAATTCACTTTTTACTTCGTTTCTTCACAAAAGCGTAGTTTTAGCTTCTTTATGCAATGTCATTGGTCTTGATAAGCACGTAAAGTTACAAATTAATCCTACATATCAAAGTCGGTCAAAATCACGTTCAAAGTATCCGTGATATACGACCGAAGCTGATAATAAAAGCGTGTTAAAAATTAAGAACCAACTATTCCTCAAGTTGATGGTCATCTCATGTGTACTTATGTTCTATACTGAATCTTAGAAAGTTTAGAAAGAATCGTTATCAGGCTCAGACATTAGGCGCTTAAATCGCTGAAACTGCGAAGTAAAACTTCGACTGATAACAGTTGAAGGAAACTTGAAAAGCTCTGTCTTTAATCTCTTCTAAAATCTCCTCAATTAGATCACACTTCGAGAAAGATTTGCAATTTAAGTTTCAGATGCTATATCTTTTTCTGTTAGGAAAACTTAGGTTTCCATCTTTTTTAACACGCTTTTATTAACTTGACCTGTATGTATGTATGTATGTATGTAATGGAATCTTTGAACTTCATTTTCACTTACTTCTAGGAGTCTGATTAACTTTAAAATTTGCACAGGGGTCAAGGGTCGAAGACAATACTGTTACGACTTTCAGTACCTATATCTCGAAAACAAAGCGTCGTACAGCAAAACCCCAAAAACGCATAAACAAGTATTAGGTCTACTATCGAACAGTGAAGAAAGTTCTCGAAAAATCAGTCATAAGAAAAACATTGATTTCTACGAGTAAACAAATTCGGGATCCACGGCGAGTATACGTACCTATATATAGCGTACATGTATTGGTTGTTTACATCGCGGGCCGCGGCTATTGTTTGACTGTACATAAGACTGTACATAGTGT
The DNA here is from genome assembly GCA_911387765.1 of Pyrgus malvae. NCBI lineage: Eukaryota > Metazoa > Arthropoda > Insecta > Lepidoptera > Hesperiidae > Pyrgus > Pyrgus malvae. The sequence continues at coordinate 11,979,572 of OU426969.1, forward strand.
GTAATAACATAAAGGAAGGTTCGGGACGGGCCTATTGTATTTGGTGGTTCGGGAAATTTCTAGAGAACCATGGGTAGCCGTATATAAGGCACGCGCCGAGCCGCGACTGGGCAGTTTATTAACGGAAGTGAAACCGAAGCGATTTCTACCAAGCGACTAGGAAGAATTATTATTAAGCATCGACGACTCAAGCGAACATATTGGACTATAGTGATTGTGCATTGTGATTTGGACTTTGTTAAGTGGATTTTTGTGGAAGCTGACAATAAACGTTTTCTACGATACAAACGGCATTTTCATTACCCATAGCGCGTAACAATTGGTGTCAGAAGCGGAATGCCGTTAGTACGACGAGACGAAGAGGGGCGCACTCCGAGGACCAGGAGACAGGTCGGTATGGATGCTGCGCGACAACTTGCGACTGAAGGGGAGGACGAGACCGCTGCGCCGGGGTCGTCGTCAGGGGCAACCACAGCACCGGCTCCGACAATGGATATGGCAGCGCTACTGTCCGCTATACAGGGGATTCAGGAACAGATCCAGGCCAGTCGAGAAGACAGCCGCCGCGAACAGGAAGCCATACGCCGCGAGATCCAGGAACAGATCCAGGCCAGTCTAGAAGCCAGCCGCCGCGAACAGGAAGCCAGCCGCCGCTTACAGGAAGCCAGCCGCCGCGAGATCCAGGAGCAGATCCAGGCCAGCCGTGAAACTGTGATTAACAAAATTAACAGTGGGCTGACTGGACTCGGAGAAAAACTCAAGGAGGTCCAGCATCAAGTTAAAGAAGTTATGCGAAGAACTGATTATTTGGAAAAGCGGGTAGAGGAATATGACAACCGCTTAAAATTGCTGAGTAATGAGATAGTTGAGCTGAAGAATCGAGAGCCAATAACAGGAGCTTTACCGTTGTCAGCCAGGCTCGACCTACCATGGTTTGACGGAAGTTCTTCCTGGACGGCTTTTCGATATCAGTTTGAGATTCTCACAAAAGCAAATGCCTGGGGAGAGGACTATTCTTTTGCCGCACTCGTTCTTGCCTTAAGAGGGGATGCCTTGAGGACTATTGAGAGCTTACCAGCGGAAGGTAGAACATTAGAAGTTCTCCTGGAAGCGTTAGACTCACGCTACGGCGAGAAGCACATGGAAAGTGTTTATAGAGCCCAGCTACAGGGAAGAACTCAGAAGCCCAACGAAAACCTTCAACAGTGGGCAACAGAAGTTGAAAGGCTCGTTAGACGGGCATACGCTTCAACTCCAGCTGCCATTGAAGTGTTCCTGCTTCAGAAATTTATCGATGGGATATGTGATCCGGAGGTTAGGGCTGCTGTGCGCTTGGGCCATCACCAAACTCTAAAGAGTGCCTTGGCCCATGCCCTGGAAGTCGAAGCCGTGCGACAAGACCCGAGGTACCAAAAAGTAAGGGAAGTGGTAATGGAGGAAAAGAAACCACGTTATGGACCCACTTGCTACGGTTGCGGCGAAAAGGGGCATATTCGTTTGGAGTGTCCCAAGAAAGAAAGAAGATGGGTTTCTCACTACGAGATCCATGCTGAAAAGATGGTACACAAACCTGTCTCAGCAGAGAAGGTGTTTGGTGCCGTCAAACCTGTGGATACGGCGTCAAAGGACCGCGCGATAGAAGAGCGTTTGCGAAAGCAAGCAGTTGAGACCCGGCGCGAAACTGCGGGGAAAGAGTGTTGGAGGTGCAGAAATGGTGACAGCGCGGAACGACGTGGAGGCAAGGATTGCGGAAAGGACACTCGCTGTTATAGCAGGGATTGGCCTAAGAGGAACCAGTATCTACGTCCCATGACGCGAGAAGCTGCAGTTCAAACGGAAGCTGCTCATGGAGTATCCTTAAGTGGAAAAGGACGTAGAAACGTCGACTGTCAGAAACAGGAAACCACAGGTCATGTGAAATTAATAAGGACGCAAGGCCTAGACGACAGGCAAGCCAATTCTAAGGGATTTGAAGAAGGAGCTCTAGTGTGGTTTCACAATCCGCAGAGAAAGAAGGGGAAGTCCCCGAAATTACAACCTCGCTGGGAAAGACCTTACACTGTTGTCACAAAGATTAACGACATTACGTACCGGATTAAGAAGGGTCCCCGCGGCAAGCTAAAAGTAGTACATGTAGACCGACTAGCAAAATACCACGGAAAGAATTATGCTAGGGACGAGCATGACTAAGGAGGGGGTAATGTTACGACTTTGAGTACCTATATCTCGAAAACAAAGCGTCGTACAGCAAAACCCCAAAAACGCATAAACAGGTATTAGGTCTACTATCGAACAGTGAAGAAAGTTCTCGAAAAATCAGTCATAAGAAAAACATCGATTTCTACGAGTAAACAAATTCGGGATCCATGGCGAGTATACGTACCTATATATAGCGTACATGTATTGGTTGTTTACATCGCGGGCCGCGGCTATTGTTTGACTGTACATAAGACTGTACATAGTGTGTAATAACATAAAGGAAGGTTCGGGACGGGCCTATTGTATTTGGTGGTTCGGGAAATTTCTAGAGAACCGTGGGCAGCCGTATATAAGGCACGCGCCGAGCCGCGACTGGGCAGTTTATTAACGGAAGTGAAACCGAAGCGATCTCTACCAAGCGACAAGGAAGAATTATTATTAAGCATCGACGACTCAAGCGAACATATTGGACTATAGTGATTGTGCATTGTGATTTGGACTTTGTTAAGTGGATTTTTGTGGAAGCTGACAATAAACGTCTTCTACGATACAAACGGCATTTTCATTACCCATAGCGCGTAACAATACAATAATGTAATAACTTTATATTAAAGTCCTAACTAGGATCATCAGGATAAAAAAAACATACGACGGGTGGCTGATAAATTCGTGGCCTAAGGTACTTAATGAAACAAATATAAAGTTTTATATTTTTAACACGTGATTAACTTGAAAATTTACACAGGGGTCAAGCGCCAATGACAATGCAATAATATGAGAATAAAAATCCTACTAAAAAATTAAAAATAAATAATGTAGGTAGTTTAAAAAACTAAAAAACACGCTTTTGTGAAAAGACGAACTAAAAACTAAAAAAATAAGAAGAAAATGTTTTTTACTGTACAAAAAAGCGTGGGGTGGTTTTTAAGATACTATTGACACCATGCACCCCACGCTTTTTTGTACAGTAAAATACATTTTCTTCTTATTTTTTTAGTTTTTAGTTCGTATTTTCACAAAAGCGTGTTTTTTAGTTTTTTAATTTTATATGGCTACTGGGATATGTTTTATCATAATGTGATCTCTAACTAAACATAATTTCATACAGATTTGATTCCCGGCTAGGCAGAAATTTGAATGATGAGTTTAAATTTCGGTTCTCGTTCTGGGTGTTTGTGTTTATGTCTGTGTGTGTCCATGGTACCAATGACACAGGGAATCCCTGTGTGGGCTATGAGTGTTTTTAAAAAAAATCAATCAGCTATAACGTGTCTATACCTTTAATTTTAAAACCATTCAGTCAGATCGATACTACTTAGGGCCTTATTCACCATCTCCAAGTAAAGTGTTGATTAGTTACGTCCCAAGTAAAATTAATTGGTAAGTAAAAGCCATGAGTACGGGTCAGTTTATCATATGATTACTGCTACTCGAACATCGTGAAATTGAAATCGAAGTTACGGGTGACAATGAGCGTACTTGTCACTTTACTTGAAGGTGGTGAAAGAGGCCCTTAGTGTCACGAATTCCATACCTAGAATTTTGTCCTAACTAAGCTTAGCTCTCAGAGAACGAATCTAAATTCAAGTTGCTTTTCTCATTATTCTAGTCATGGATTAGCAGAAAGCATTAAGACATCCAATATTTGAAAGGAGATAAGTATGGATCTTAAGTATGCAATAATAAAGACCTAGACCGAGAAGACCTAGCTTTAAGATTTGCCCTCCAAATTAATTGCAAAATCACTCATTTTTGTATAAACACCCTTTTGATTAAAGGCTGAATTATTAAGAAACTAATTAAATATTAGACATTTATAATTAGAAGTTGAAGCGCGCATGGCCCGGCGGTTAGCGTAGAATGCAAACGATCTATGCGAATAAGCCAAACGGGCGCGGTCGGGATGGGTGACCGCTAGTGGCAAAAAAATTCATGCGCGTTTCCGTGCTTCGGAGGGCACGTTAAGCCGTCGGTCCTGATTTTTATCGATAGATAACAGTCATTAAACCTTTTCGGATGCCTTATGGCGGTTTGAAAACATCCGACAGCGGGTTGGCCCCTAACCCGCATCTCCACCAACCCGCATTGGAGCAGCGTGAGGGAGTAAGCTCCAGGCCTTCCCAATAATGGGTAGAGACCCGTGCCCATCAGTGGGATTCAAAAAGGGTTGCAGACTACATCTTACGTACATATCTCAATAGAACTTGGTTTTCTACCAGATGTTTCACAGCAAAAGAATTTTTGCAATTCGAACAAGATTTTAAATTAAAGAAATTTGATGAGGTTAAATAAGAGGGCAAAGGAATGGATAGAATTTGAGGTCCGATTCGTTGCGGATTCCTCACTCGAAAAACAACTAGCAAAAAGCGAAACTTTGCAAGGATTCGTGATTTTCAACATTTTTTGTAACTTTACCTAGAAAAAATTGGAAGAATCTAAAGACAAAGACCTTTATTTGCACAAATATGGGTGTTTACAAAGTTGATTATATATATTTAGTTCGCCATCATACCTTCTAGAGGTATGCAAATACTACAATAATAAAAATAAAAGTATAAAAGAGAAAACTTAATAATAACAAAATTATAAAATGTACAGTAACATCTATTTTTTTATAATTTTATTTGTCTCATATTGCGCTTTTTATAAAAAATACTTATTTATTTATGTTTCGGATGAAATAGTAGGCATTTGCATTTTCCTTTTTATTTATTTTACACATTGATTGCTAGGAATAATGATAGTCCCTGTAGCTTTGCGATTAAGAACAGAGCTACGGTATCCCCTGCCTGATCGTAAGAGGCGACTAAAAGGGGGCTTCCAGGGATGCGGACGGTGAGAGCTCCCGCGTGACCCGTCCAGCCAGCAGCCCCGGGAGGGTGGGTGTGTGCGCCACGGCGGCATGCGGCCAGCATGCCGCCGTGAATACCTGAAGGTGCAGGAGAGCACATCTGCTCTCCCGAAGATGGGCCCGTTCTGGGGCGCCGCGCGTGGAGGACCCCGGTGCGTTCTAATGGAGATCCCGGAGTCCTCACAAACGTAGAAGCAGGCCACCGAGGTGGTTTAAGTGCGGTCCAATCCCACGTAATCCGGTATCCTCTCCCAAGGTGTCGGGTACCCTTTGAGGGTTTCCCCCCCGATACCAAAAAAATGATATGTTTGAGCGGCATCCCCATTCAGTAGTTCCAGTCACAGTTCGATATCCCGTGTCGTGGCGTGATAGTTATTGCTGCTGACTGTTGATCAAGTGTCCCGGGTTCGACTCTCGACAAGACAGTTGCAATAATGAGTTTACTCACTCATTCACTGGATACTTTTATATCGGCTCCTTCCATATTCTCACCGCACGCGTCCTTTTTACCTCCTAACACCAGCTAACTGCCTTGAGGGAGCGATCCTTTCCCCGCTCCTCGCGCTATCCTATAGAGTACGGCGTGTACGCACGAGACGACAAAACTTTACTTCATTCACATATACTGCACTTTCCATGGTACCCACAACATAAGGAATATGAAGCGTTATTTACTTACCTATGATGATGGTATTGCGATCGCTATAAAATCGTTGGAGCATTGGACGCTAGTGGTCAACCTAAAAAACCGCCCAAGTGTGAGTCTGACTCGCGCACCGAGGATTCCGTAAAACGTTTTACGATTTATGACGTATTAAAAAAAACTACTCACTAGATCTCGTCCAAAATTTTCAGTTAGGAAATCTAGATCAACGATTTTCCTTTCCAAATTATAATAATAATATTATAATATATATAATATATATATATAATATATATATAATATTTAATATTTCCAAGATGGCTGACTCTATTTGATTCAAAAACTGACTAATTAAGGAACTTGGATAATTATCCTTAGTTTTTAACTACTTAAAAGTTTATTAGATATTTAGAAGTTACCAATTAGGAAAAGTTTGCAACTTGTTTTAACAGTGTTTAAAAAACTTTGTTCTTCTTTTTTCGTATTAATTAATTATAAAAATAAACTTGGTAATAACGAACAAAATTTGGTAATAACGAACATTATATACAAAGTTTAACGTAAAAAACAATACTCTTTTGCAGTAATAAAAAAAAACATGAAGCGAAGAGATGAAGGAATGACTGATGACATTCGCTGGGCTATTGAGAGGAAGGAACTGACATTACTTGTGCTGCTTGATTTTAGCAACGCCTTTTCCTCTGTTGATTTTGATATCTTGGAGGGAATTATGCAGTCCATAAATATTTCACCTACTACCATCTCATGGTTTGATTCCTATCTTCGAGGTCGCTCGCAGAGGGTTCGTGTCGAGGACACTCTTTCTCAGTCTTGCAACCTCAATGCAGGCGTACCTCAGGGTGGCGTTCTCTCTCCGCTCCTATTTTCGATGTTTATTAATTCTATATCATCGGTCATTTCAAGTTATTTCCATCTCTACGCAGACGACTTACAAAACTACCGCCATTTTACACTGGATCAGTCTGAGTCGGCTATAGCTGCTGTCAATGATGACTTGAGGCGTATAGGCGACTGGGCCAAGTCATACGGTCTCTTAATCAATGCGGCCAAATCTCAGGCCATCATCATTGGCAGCCGCTATGTTCACAATAAAATTGCTGACTGCAGCATTTCATCAGTTAGCCTGGATGGAGTCCCAATACCCTATACTGATACGGTAAAGGATTTGGGTATTATCATTGATAAACAACTTTCCTGGAAACCGCATATAAACGAAGTCAGCCGCAAGGTTCACCACTCTCTTCATTCGTTGAAGTGCCTCCAAGGCTTTTTACCCTTAAAAACTAAAATTTCGCTTGCTCAATCGTTAATCCATCCCATTATTGACTACGCCGACTCCTGCTACCTGGATGCTAATGAGGAGCTGTTGAACAAACTTGAGCGCTTGCAAAACCTCTGTATTCGATTCATTTTCGGACTTCGTAAATTTGATCATATTTCCCATTTTCGCAAGGATCTCAAGTGGCTCCCTATCCGTTTTCGCCGAAACACTCGCATTCTATGTTTGCTCTTTAATATCCTCCGCAATCCTACTGCTCCGCCTTATCTGCGTGAGCGATTTTCTTTCTCACGGTCTTCCATTGCCCCCTGCCGTGCACCACTTAAATCTCTCCTTAACTATCCCTCTTTTAGATCACACTGTTACTCCCGCTCCTTCACTGTCCACTCGGTCAGATTGTGGAATTCTCTGCCACCTAATATCCGACAAATCAAAACTGTATCCTTATTTAAGCGTCGTGTCAAGGATCACTATCTCTCCTTAGCATAGAATGTCATATTTATTACAGTTTTATTTGATTTTTTTTTTAGGTATATATGTTATTGTATTTATTGTATTTTTCTTTAAAATTATATATGTATATATGTATATATAGGTATGTATACATGTATATGTATGTATTATATGTAAGTACTTATATAAGTATATATGATATGGTATTATGTATATGTGCGTACACACACTCAACTATTAAAATCCAGCTCTCCAGTTACAGGTCTGCTGGAAGAAATTTCTATAGGAATAAGCAGTACCTTTGTACCCTATTTCTGTTAATGTCCATGTGTTCTTTGTAACTGTGTACAAAAATTGTGAAATAAAAATAAAGGAATTTAAATTAAATTTGGTAGTTTTAAAAATTCTATCCTGAGTGAAAAGCTGACAAAAATTATGAACATGTGAGAGTTCGTGAAATTAAATTTTTATATATCTGCAAAATTACCTAGGAACAACCTAAATGATATTTGCCTGTAGCTGGTGTAATTTTGTAACCATTAAGTCTTGGCAGAAAGTATCGTTTTTTTTAACGGATATTTTTGTATTATTTGTCATAATTATAATTTTTTATATACACAAAAATAAAAACTAATTTCAATAGATATTTTTTTATTAAGTATCATAATATATGCTAAATGTAATACTTTTCCTTTTCTTTCTTTAACTTGTATTATAATGTCAACCTAATCATAGACTTAGGATATTACTAGCGTACATTATAAGTCTATAAAAGGGGAATTTTGGTAGGAAGTCGAAATAGACATATTGTGTTCTTGTTTTATTTTTAATTTCTTGGTGTATATTTGAGTTATATCGGATTTTGATGGCATTTTGTTCGATATAGGTTAATTATAGTGCACGAGTGTTGTGAATTAAAATAACAGTGCGAAAATATGTTTTTTCGGCCTGCCTCCAAAATTTCATTGGTTACGTTCTAGTAAATAAGCCATCACTTTACTTGAATGTCTGACTGACTTACTGACTGATAACTAACGACTTACTGACTTTACCTATTATTACTAGTCCAGTTTCACCGAAACTGGCAAAAACGTGATGCAAAAATTATACTTGACGCTGGCAATATGCAGAGTTTGCGATGCCATAATTGAAGAAAAAAAAGTCTATGAACCTAATAGCATGAAATAATACTACCTCCTCTTCCTCTTGGAAGTTGGTGATAAAATGTAGTCTTACAATTTAATTCTTGATATAACGACGTCAACGTTTACGACTATGAAGCTCGTTTTATCTCGAAGGCCTTTGAAAAATAAGTCAAGGGTTAATCTGCGGTCTTCCCAGCGGAACCCATTTATTGTGCCCAAGAATCTTTATTAATCTCCGCGGTTGAAACGACAGAATTCCTTTTTTATCTGTATCACAATTTTAGGAACAATCAGCCAAAGGAACATTGCAAAATAGAAAATGTATTTTTCTTTTCTGAAAAGATCTTCGATTTACAATCATTTATGTAGTACTAGCCTTCCGCCTGCGGCTTCGCCCACGTGGACCCGTTTTAATGGTTCCCGTAGGATAAAAACCATCCTATGTCCTTTCTCAAGGTCAACTCTATCTGTGTTCCAAATTTCATTAAAATTGGTTCAGTAGTTTAAGCGGGAAAGCGTAGCAGACAGAGTTACTTTCGAATTTATAATATAAGTAGGATTTTTTCAGCCTTTTTCTATGCCCCACTTATTTCTTATGAAATTATTTATGCTTATTAACTAATAAGCTTCTATAAGCTACATATTCATATGAATGCATATACGGTACATGTACCAAAAAATCATTTTTTTATAAATATTTGTCTGTCTGTATGTCTGTCTGTTTGTTCCGGCTAATCTCTGAAACGGCTAGACCGATTTTGACAGGACTTTCACTGGCAGGTAGCTGATGTAATAAGGTGTAACTTAGGCTACATTTATTTTAGAAAAATTCTCACTAAAGTCCACACAGACGAAGTCGCAGGCGGCCTCTAGTTTGATACAAATAAAATACACCCACAGCAGTAGTATACTTTTCAAGCTACATTATTTTTACATTCAGTGAATCTGTATTTAGCTTTATAATAACTTATTCCTAACTTAAACTCATAAATTTCTTCAGTATCCCAAATAATCCAGACTTGTTTATTGTCGCTGTAGAATTCTTGTTTCTAGGCTAATAGCGAATTATGGCAAGAAACGGATAATATCGGATAAACAAGAATTTGCAAATATTTATTTCAGACAACAATGACAGTTGGAGTTAAGATCTAGAACGCACCATACATCAGAGTTCAATTCCTGTGTGTTTGTTAATGTACTGAAATAAATATAATAATATAATATAATACTAGTGGACCCCGCAGACTTTTTCCTGCATTAAAATTATTGAAAGAGGATTTGTTTCTTTATCATCGCAAAGAGTTTTTATGTTACTGTCAAATAAAAAAAATATAAAACAAATAGTGATAAATGAATTGTTATTCAGACTATGTCAAACTTCTGGACGATGGCGCGAAGAACCAATGTTTGACAGTTACTAACTGTTTATATAGGAAAATAAAATAATATGTTGTTTTACTATTTATTTCTCTATTTTTCCATAGTTTAAACCTTCCCTGGACTTATACTAATATTTCAAAACCAAAATTAGCCACATCGGTTGAACCGTTCTTGAGTTTTAGCGAGACTAACGAACAGCAATTCATTTGTATATATAGAAGATACACATGTATTTTTAAACCTTTTTTAAGTCTCACTGCTCTCTCCTCGGTCTCCTCGGTCTCCTCTCACAAGTGAGAGTGATTTAGGCCACAGTACATCACGCTAGCTAATTATGAATTGGAGGACATCATGCCTTCGAGAATTTATGACTTTCTCTCAGGCACGCAAGGTGATGGAAAACATGGTAATTAATTAAATAACACAATAATTTTTTTTACATTATGTACACATTTATTATTTACTAGTCTTCCGGCTCTCTACTACATGACGACCACGACAGCTCTGTCAAGTCAAGAGCTTAACGGATAAGAAGAAGAAGTCTTCCGGCAGCGGCTTCGCCCACGTGGACCCGTTTTAAAAGTTCCCGTAGGATAACAACCATCCTATGTCCTTTCCCATGGTCCACTCTATCTGTGTTCCAAATTTCTTTAAAATCGGTTCAGTAGTTTAAGCGGGAAAGCGTAGCAGACAGACAGACAGACAGTTACTTTCGAATTTATAATATTAGAATGGATTTACATTGACGTCCAATAATCTGTTTTTGGCTTTATCACAAGTTATAACTAAGTTAAACTCATTTTGTTTGGTATCCCGAATAATCCTGAATTATTTATGGCTATACATTATTTTTTTAGGTTAATAGCGAGTTAAGTAAGGAAACATGTTGATACGAGTCGATATCAACAACAAAAATAATTAACTTTTGCAAGAAATACAGACTAAATTGCAACTAGAAGTATATAAAAGTGATTAACTAAGGGATATGTACACTATTTATAAGTATTTTCTTAAAAACAACAGTAAATTGTGTTAAAAAGTAATTTGTGACAAAACTGTTTTAATTTTAAAGTCAAGTGGCGGACGGTTATTCATCACTAGTGCAAAGAGAACGCGCCGTTAAGCACCGGACTTAACCGTGAGATTCGTGTGAAGTGAAGTGTCTTAATACGGACAAAAGACGTGTGTTATTAACTCTTCGCAACGCAAACTATCATCGAGTACCTACATCACAAAAAGGACTATACGCGCAAGTTTTTCTCATATTCACTCTTCTCTCATCATATATTATATTTAATAATGGGTTCACCAGATAATATCACATTAAGAAGAAATACAACTAGGATAATAAAAGACTCCTGTGATGCGTGTAACTCGCAATTATCAGACCTTAGTTTTGACAGCATATCCAACGTTTCTATGAATGAAAACAATAACATAACGAACGAACTAAATGCTCTGCAATCAAAACTAAAAAATGCTTATCAGGAAATTCAATATCTCAGACTACAAAATACACATTTAAGAAATCAGCTGACAGTGTATGAAAATAAATTAACTAATTTATGCAGTGTAGGGATCAAAGAAACAGAAAAGTTAAAACCAAATAAATCAGCTAGCTCAATTAACAGCAGTACTCAAGTTCAACCGAATTCCTCTACTCCAAAAAAATCGTCGATAGTACTTCAACATTTTCAACCACAGCGCATTGATGACAATATTAAGTCCACAACTACAGCAAAAACCAACAACCGGGAAAAGCTTTTGCACTCTAAACAAACTGTAAAGTCAAAATCCATCAAAACTTTAAAGAGTATATATATATTAGGAGATCAACAAGCTTCTGGATTATATAGACTTCTATGTGAGAGCAGAAAACACTTTCAAGATGAATACAATATATCTTCTTTCTCTAAACCAGGTTCCTCTTGCGAAGAATCGTTAAAATATTGTGACAGCTTGCTTAGTATACTACAAGAAGGTGATAAAGTGATCTTATCAGTTGGAGCTAATGACACCAATCCTTATAATATTCTCAACGCGCTGGCTATGACACTTAATAAGCTACAGTTTTTGAAATATATAAAAATTTATGTCACACAAGTTTCTTATAATAATTCTCTTAACGAAATGTTGTTAAATAATCATATTAGAGCAATGGTTGCAACTTATAATAACTGTAAATTCATCAACTTACATAAAATGTTAACACTGAGAGAGGCTAAGCACTTATTTCTTACAAAACATTCACAATACTTATTTCACCTTGCAAAAGCTCTAAATTTTGAAATTAACTGTGATGATTATAACAACAAATACTTAAACCCTACAAATTTAAATGCTTTAATAAAAACAAAAGAATATACTCTAAATAAAAATATGTATAATCAACTGAGCATGTATAAAAAGGGAACTATTCCCTATTACTTTAAAAAAAAAGCTTTTATTAATACTCTTACGACTAATAATAATAAGACGAATATGACACACGCACCAAAGAAAGGAACAATCCCGTATTATTTTAAAATTCAGTCTGGAACCAACCACGATTTACTACTAAATCGCAAAGTTAACGTCTCAACACTTAGCACGGATAAAAATAATAAGTTTTTTCGTTAATAGGACGACACAAAGCTTTACTATTCTGCACCAAAATATAGCGGGAGCGTTAAATAAGTTAGATAATTTAGAACTAGCTATTTTAGAATTATCTGAACAAAATAAAATTTCTATCGATGTTATCTGCTTGTGTGAAACGTTTATACCAAGAGGCTCTGAATACTTAATCAAACTATCCTCGTATAAATTAGCAGCCGCCTTCACACGTAATGTTAAACGAGGGGGTACATGCATACTTATTAAAGATTATTTAGACTACAAGACTTTGCCATATGTTAAAAATATTTCATGTTGCTTCAATTTTGAATGTTGTGGCATCGAAATAACGGCTCTTAATTTAATAGTTATTTGTCTGTATAGAATTCCAAATGGAGATTTTGAAATATTTAATAAAAAATTAGAAGAATTATTACATCATTTATGTACACGAAACAAAAATAAAAAAATAATTTTATGCGGGGATCTTAATATAGACGTCTTGAAGCACAATAGTAGAACCACCGATTTAAAAATAATTCTTAAAAACTATAACTTAAGTGTGCATATCAATAAACCTACAAGGAAACTAGCATGCTTAGATCTTATATGTAGTAATATAAAAACGGTTAGCGCAGGCGTTCATTACCTAGCCTTGTCGGACCATGAAACAGCACAAACGCTAACATTCCATACCCCAAAATATATAAGGGCAATATGCTGGCATGAAAATGTCAGGGATTACAATATAGAAAATTTAATAAAGTTTAAAGAGTGTCTGTCATCACTTAGCTTTTCAGAAGTATATGCACAGTTAGCTTTACAAGAAAAATTGATAAATTTCATGAGTTACTTCAATTATTCTATGATCTATGTTTCCCAAAAATAGTGATAAAAAAATCCAATCAATGCAAAAGGGTTAAATGGATGACGAAGGGAATAAAAATATCATCTGTGCGTAAAAGAATGCTTTACTTACAATATTTACAATCAAAAAGTAACAAAAAAATAAACTCTAATAATTACAAAAGTTACAATTACTTGTTAAAAAAATGTATTTATGTAGCAAAAACGATCGGACATAAAAAATATATTGACAATACTAAAAACAAATGTAAGGCGACATGGAACATAATTAATAAAAATGTAGGTAAAAATGACATTGTTAATAAATATTTAGATACTATTGTTCACAATAACATAACTTATAATAATCCTGGTGACATTTGCCAAATATTTAATAATTATTTTGTTAAGTTGTCTAATGATAATTATAATAATCCTGACATTCCTAATATTAATATTAATTCAAATAATAATTATAATAAATTGATAAATAATAATTCACATTCAATTTATTTGACCCCTGTAGATGAAAAAGAAGTAAACATTATTATAAAGTCACTTAATAATACTAACTCTGTAGGATATGATGGCATAAGTACAAAAATTGTCAAGCAGTGTGGAAAATATTTAAGTAAGCCGTTGTGTGACATAATCAATGCATCTTTTGTGCAAGGTGATTTCCCTAGTGCGCTCAAGCTATCTGTTATCAAACCGCTGTATAAAAAAAATGATCCAAAAGATATATCTAATTATAGACCGATTGCACTTATACCTATATTATCCAAAATTCTGGAAAAAGCAATGCTTACGCGACTTTATAACTTCGCGGTTCAATACAAAATAATAAAACAAGAGCAATTCGGATTTCTAAAACATAAGTCTACCACACATGCTTGTTTCAACTTAGTTAAAGAAGTTGTAGACGCATTAAATGACAAAGCTCTTGTAGTGGCTATATTTTTGGACATGACCAGGGCGTTTGATTTTGTTCCCCCTTATAAACTATTAGAGAAGTTAGAGCGGTATGGTATTCGAGGCTCCCCATTAGAATGGATAAAAAGTTATCTTACTAATAGAAAGCAATATACCGAAATCTCCAAAATTATAAACGGTAAAAAAGTTATATGTAAATCCCAGTACAAGTTTAATAACTTCGGCGTGCCTCAAGGTAGCATTTTGGGACCGTTTCTATTCTTATTATACATTAATGACCTACCTAATGTTATAAAACACAAATCCATACTTTACGCTGACGATACTACCATAATTTTAAAATGCGATGACAGAACAAAATTACAGCAGACGATAAACCAAACCATGACGAGCGTGAATGACTGGCTAAGACACAATAAACTACAATTAAATATTTCAAAAACTAAAATTATTCATTTCTCTGTAGGAAGATCTGCACAATATCTTGACAATGTAATATTCGATCGACAAATTATAGAATTAGTAAAGAATATCAAATATTTAGGAATTGTCTTTGATGAAAATTTGAACTGGAAAGATCATATTTCAGCCATTTGCGACAAACTAGCTAGTTTTATCTATGCTATTAGGCGCCTAGGTTCAACAGTTTCACAGAACGCAGCACTTAGCGCATATCACGGCTATGTTTCTTCTGTTTTGTCCTACGGTCTTATTTTATGGGGTAACTCTGTTGAAGCAAACAGAGCTTTTATAATACAAAAAAAAGCTATCCGTGCTGTATGTGGTGCAGGACCGTTAGATAGTTGTCGTCCTTTATTTAAAAAATTTAAGGTGCTGCCATTGCCTTGTATGTTTATAAAAGCATCATGTGTTTTTGTAAGGGAAAATCCCGAATATTTTTCATTAAAAGCTGAACCACTGTCCGATAGACTCAAACGTCATGTAGATAAGCATAAATTGTGTATTCCAAGATGCCGTTTAAAATCTTTAAGTAACAATGTACAGTATACTGCTGCAAAAATATATAATAATTTACCAGTAACGCTTAAAGAGGCTACTTATACAAAATTTAAAAATAAATTACATTACTGGCTATTGGACAATAACTTTTACAGTCTAAAAGACTTTTATAATCATAAAGAATGACTAATATAGATATAATGTACTAATATACCTAATGTTATCCTGTGACCTGTTTTTATGACTTTTGTATTATTATTATTTACTGATTTTAACATTTAAATAATGACTATTAATAATAATCAGCAATAAAATTTAAATTATTATAAATAAATTTATCTCAATAATAATTGTAAAATTATAAATTTGCACACCTTTGTGAGGTAGGACACATTGGATTAAAATGTATGTAACACCTTATCGATGTAAGTACTGTGTTCTTGCAAATAAATAAATTGAAATTGAAATTGATATAATGTGGTATAATATGAACACAAGTTCATACAAGGTGTTCATACAAGTTCATGCAAGTATTTCTACATCAGTGATAAAATATAGTGGCAAAATCCAAACCAATATAATAAGTTTAAATGTGTGTTTGTTTGTTTATCCTACTTTTACGTCGCAACAGTGTTACAAATTGACTGTGTCTTGAAAGTTTTATATGGGGGAAAATGAGCTGTGACCGAAAAGTTACTGTAGAGTACTTTTGTTTTTTTTGCCTGCAATACCGTTTATTTTCAAACTGGGAACCTTCAAAAGGTACCAGCACCTTGGGAGAGGATACCGGGTTATGTGGGAATTGTACCGCACTAAAACCCTCTCGGTGGCCTGCCTCTGCGCTTGAGGAGAGCAGATGTGCTCTCCTGCACCTTCAGGTGTTCACAGCGGCATGCGGCCTCGCACACACCGCCGTCCTTCCTGGGGCTGCTGGCTGGACGGGTCGAGCTCCCACTTTCACCGGAAGCTCCTTTTAGTCGCCTCTTACGATCAGGCAGGTTATACCGTAGCTCTATCACAGGAGGCTCTATTCTAAAACCCGAAGCTACAGGGACTAAATACCTAACACAATAAACTTTGCTAATCATTATAGAGAGATTTTTTTAAATAGACGAATAGTATATAACTCTAAACAATGCGTGAGAGTTTTTTTTCCGCCGCCTTTTTTTCTCTCATTGACCCAGCGGTGGAAAGGTATCAAAGGCTTAAAGGCTTAAAACAAAATATTTTAGTCAATTTTAATTAATAATATTGTATGCCAGAATATGGTATACTGTTTAAAACTCCAATTATAATTTTAAACATCTTATTCTATGTATGTATACAGTCAGCAAAAAATATTTTCATTTCATTTCATTAGTGAAATCTCCTCTCATATAATTCCCGGAACAGCCTCAGAAAATGATTATATTTATAACGAGGCAAAATAAAATTAAGAATATATCCTGCGTGTTTTTGTTAAGATTTTCCTGTTGTTAATTCCTTACATAAATTTCCGCCTGACATGAACAGATTGTTACCGAGGGTGTTTTTAAAGGGTAGTTCGTCTTTTGTTTTGTGTTACTTAGGAAATTCCTCGCTGTATCTTAATAAGATAATTATGGAGGTAATTTTTGTATTTATTATATTATTATTATAGGCTGCTTTCATGGCTTTTATTTTACGGATTAAATACAATAAATAATTTTAATGAATTTCGCAACTAATTGAAACGGCTTGACCGATTTTTATACAATTATGAATATTCGGTAAGTTTGAGAATCGGTCATACTTAATCTATTTTTCAAACCCATATGTCATAAGGGTGGTCCATCCCAGACATTCAAAGGCGGCACGGAGCTAAAAATAAAATAATAAAAAGCATAAAATGTATGTTAATACTCAATGAACAGTATCTTTTTTTTATACCCACGCCGTCATAAAAATAAACGTAGTCAATTACAATTACGTTTAAGCGCTGAACATTAATGACTATATTTTGTAATTTATTTAATTGATGATAAACAGACTTTGGAAGCATGCGGTTTAATGCGATAAAATGAAATTAACTTGAAACATTTCAGTAAAATGTATTGCTTTTCATCATTCTTAATAAAACGTTGTGATATTCGGAATTAAATCTTTTGAATATCATCAAACATAAATTCTGAGTTTCGACTTTTACAACGATTACTCTTAATTCAAATTTGATATGTGCTGTTCGAAAAGAAGGTAAGAAATTCACGTATATTTTACGATTAGTTGCGACAACAGACTATTATTCGTTTCAAATATAGTATACTTTTAATGAAGTGCGCAGTGCATATGGCCTTCGGCTATCGTAGAACTGAAGAAATCTTCGCAGCTAAGCGAAACGGCGTGATCGTATGTAAGATGGATGACAACTTGTCAAGTGGTAATTTTTTCTGTTATTATAGTTAAATCTAGTTTTCGATAGTTATTGATAGATTGCGGTCGTAAACTAAGTAGTAACTTTGTAGGAGGCTATATGGGCGATAAAAAAATCATACGACAGCGCATTGGCCACTAATATCCGCCTCCAATAATCCGCATGGAGTGGCATAGTGAGAAATTCCCGTTCAATGCCCAGTTAGAAGCAAAAAGGATCACAGTCAGCGTAGGTACTTTCTTATACTTTACATACAGACTTTCAATCTTATCAATCAAACTATAAAATATTTCTTAAACTACACTATTTATTTTTAATTTTTTAGTTGGATTTTTTTTCATATTATTGCATTATCATCGGCCCTTGAGGCCTTGACCCCTGTGCAAATTTTTAAGTTAATCAGACGCTTAGAAGTAGATGAAAATCAAGTTAAAAGATTCCGTTACATACATACACACAGGTCAAGCTAATAAAAGCGTGTTAAAATACTATAAAATTAAATTGTATGACAATGCAACTTACCAACTACAGTAAGGTGCACTCTTCTCACAAGCGGCGGGTGCGTGGAGATCTGGCACTCGTAGAATCCCTCGTCTCTCTCGCTCACGTACTGTATGAGCAAGCGCCAGTCGTTGGGCTGCTCGAAGGCGAGGGAGTACCTCGAATCGGCTGAGTACGTGTGACGTCCGAAGGAAAGGAGGTGCAGGTCATCGCCGCGACGACGGACCCAGGATATCTGAGGGCAATTGATAAAGTGAGGCTTGTTCATGGACATCAAGACTAACAATTTCTAGGCGCTGCTTTAGCTGTTTAATTAATAATGCCCGTTTTCACTAACGACGAACAAGGGAACGCCTTACTAAGTAACTCCTCAGGGTAATACTTAACATAAAGTTCCGTTTCACCAATCTATGTATAATAGGTTGGTCCTATCTTGAGTGAGCCTAGTTTTTTAACAGTTGTCCATGGTTTTGTTCGTCAATCTATTATCAATTTGAGTGACTGTCACATGTGTCAGTTTAGGGGCACATAAGCACTACGCCATCCCAAATCAGTGACATAACTTTAGGTTGTTCCTAACGTCGTTTTTCCTCTAGCAAACTCCTAAATATAGGCATCTGATTTAGGCATATCTTATGGTTAGTGAAAATGGGTGTAAAACTCTTAGTAATACTTTAAATCTGAAGTCCTCAAAAGCACTCTTGTAAAGGACTATACTAAAAATAACTAGCCGGGATTTGTTATTTGTAAACAGGATTTAACTCAAATCATACAATATACCAATACATTAATTCACAGTGAGCCCCATAAAAATCCATCACAGTAGAACATCACCTGAGAACAGCACTAATTCCCTGGCTTGGTCTAAATGTACGTGCTTCTCTACTTCAAAACAACAAGGTTGATAAAGAATCTAAGGATTCAGTAAACTGTTTCCTCCAAATATGCGAAATATTTCTAATAATGTAAGACTAAATCAAGTGTAATGACGCAGCCATAGCCTGGAAACGTCTTTGAGCTCATGCTTGGATCCATTTATTGAAATTTCTGTCCATTTAGGGCAAGGCGATTCTCGAAACAGTTGCCATAAAGTTCTAATACTGTGAAATCTTCTCTCGTCAGGATTAGTTTGCTCAAATGAATTTTGGGCCTTATGCATTGACTTACTTATAAGTTATCTTTTGCTGCTCCCGACTTACATTAACATTAAAAAAATTAAAAAAACACGCTTTAATGTGCTTCAGGCACATCAAACTAAAAAAGTGAAAAATAATCCTTAAAATAAGCAGAAATTAAAAATTAACAAAAAATACTACTAGTATTATTGTGAAAACAGTTTGGGTTGCTCGATGTATGAAAAATCCCTACGCTTTTTTCACAATAATAGTATTTATTCAATTCAATTCAAAAATAATACTGGTATTTTTGTTCATTATTATTTTCTGCTTATTTTAAGGATTATTTTTTCATTTCTTTTCATTTGAAGTGCTTCAGTAGCGTGTTTTTTAGTTTTCTTAAACTATATTTATTTTTAATTTTTTAGTTCGATTCACTGTTAAAGTTTTTTTTTCAAGTTTTCGGAATTAGATGAAATTTGTGTATTGTCATCGGTCCTCGAGAAATCTAGAAAGTTTGAATAAAAAAACGGCAAATTGTTTGTAAAGTAGGTTTACGATCGAGATGTTTACGTGATAACGTCCGCACGAGAAAATCTCCATTCGTTTGTATGCCGCTAGAGTGAGAGAGACGGAAGATCGGTCCACTCACTCGAACGCTATGCCAGCCTCCGCTCGTGAGGATTCCGCGTGACAAGTTTCACGGAATGACTGGCAGCGCTCGAGATGAGACGGGAGATCGGTCCGTCTCTCTCTCGTTATACCTGCGATCGCGCTCGTGAGGTTTTGGTGTGACACAAGTTTCTGAACATGTCACCCGACTAAAACGATTTTAAAGACGTTATCACGTCAAAACTGACCGTTTAAAATGGGTCAAAATCGCACCCAAAGGAGTCGGTTACAAACATACAAGTGAAGCTAATACATATAATAAAGCGTGTAAAAAAAAGAATAACACAGTGGCTTTATCTTTGTTGCATAATATACCGTGAACTTACAAGAGAAGTGCTGTGTTTTGTAACTTTTAAAATTGTATTTAATAAAAAAAAATAACTTAAAAATAATGCTGGTGAAATTACAAAATTTTGAGCTTACGCTCGGATCCAGTTATTAAAATTTCTCGTCCATCTAGGCCAAGGCGATTCTTAAAACAGTCGCCATAAAGTACCAATCGTATTGTAAATAACAAGATTTTGATTAACTCTAGTCATTTTTTTATTTTTTCTTATTGATGGACTGGCTTTAGTTAAGCGTGTTTCACCATAAAATGGAGCATAACCATACTAAATATCAGATACAACTCAAACTCCGCGCCAAAATGGAAAACAGTTGTGTCAATCTAACAAAAACAAAAAAAAAATTTGGAACCATAAACAAATCATCCATTCCCGATACTTTTTTCGTACATACGTATGTTTTACTCTTAGAGGAGTAGTACTTACATGTGAAATGTATAATTATTTGGGTTTCCTTTCTTAGATGAGTTACATCCAGGTACTGCACAAGTAAACATATTATTTAGTTATGTCCGATAAACACCACTGTATGCTTTAAAAGCTTGGATTGTAGGAAAATAAGCTGAATTTATTTCGTACACGAATTACGCTAGGACAATATAATACCATATAGTGTAAGTGAATGACCTATCAAATCTATCTCGCTCTAACGCACGCATAACTATGTTCTTTCTCTTGTGTTGCCAATCTATCTTGACGTATTCAAAGTCATAAAATATATATGGTGTTGACGGTGCATAGTAAATGACGTTGTTAATTGAAATTGACATAATTAAGATATGTATGCGTCTGTAGCGATGAAAGAATATTTGTGAATGTGTGACAAAATTAAAATGTGTGCGTTCTTCCCCCGCACCAGATTTCGCACAAAAATTATGAATCGAAGCGAGGCGCTATGCCGTCTCTACTGAAGGGTGATTCAGTGACTTTGATGCTCTAAGGTTTTACTTAAGAACCCATACACTTTTTGGCTTTATCTCTTTGAGGCCCAATAATACCCACAAGTAAGACTTTAGTATTGTGAATATGGTAGCAGGATTATTCTATAGAGCCGGAAAAGCCCCGTTCGACCTATATAGACGTTTCGTAGAAGACGACAAAGTTCCAATAAATGGCTCTGAATGTAAGCTTGAAGTGAATACCTCTCTGTACGTGTTGGTTAACTAAGTAAAGCCTTTTTGTGTACCAAGTGTACATAACGGTTAATAAATCCTAAAATCGCATCATTAATCCAATCAAATCAAAAATATTTATTTCATATTAGGAATACAAAATATTCGCTTAATGAATGTGATTTTATCCCGGTCATCGCTTTTAGGTGCCCGTTTGGGCTAGATGTTGAGCTGAGAGAAAAAAGGCGGCGGAAAAAACTCCCATCAGCAGTCTTTTTTTTTAAAGTACATATATAATTGAGATAACAGTATGGCTATGGGTCCATAATGGGCACACGTGACAGCTGATCTTATGAGACACTATATTAGCCACGCGACCCGCGTGGCGCAATGGTTACCACAACGTTTCAAACTCATAGTCCCACAGTAGGGTATATATACCCTGTGTACATACACCCAGTCCGAGAACAGAAAAAACTCATCATTCAAATTTCTGTTTTGCCGGGAATCGAACCCGAGACCCTCTGATTGGCAGTCCGGTATGGTAACCATTGCGCCACACGGGTCGTCAAGCATGTAGGTACATATACACGTATGCAGTTGCACTGCTGTTCCGGAGGCTGTTGGTCTGTAAGTCTGGCTGGCAGCCGCACTTATCCATCGAAACACAATAGAAATGCTTTACGGCAGAAACATGTGCCTTTCCCGGTCGAACCACAAAAGTTGTACCACCTTTAAAAATGGTACTGCCTCTAACCAATTCTGTTGTGCATACGATCTCAAACGAGAATCACGCTCGTTTGAGGTTATGTATAAATGTCAATTGAATAAATTATTACTGATTTAAAAACAAAAAATCATTGACTTAACTGAATTAACAGTTATCGTGGTTTCCAATCGTAACTTAGTGACAATTTTTTAATGTTTTAATTTTTTTTCAATACATAATGTCACCATCTCAATAGTCTCTATCGTCAAACTGCACCTTTGCAAAGGCGTGTACCAAACATCTCATCCTTCAAAAACCTTTATGTTTACATGTGTTAAGGTAATAAACTAACCTGGGCGACCATTTTACTTCTCACAAAAGCGACGCATACAATAGGCAGGACCCAATTAAGTTTGGGATTGGATGTAAATCTCCATAGGATGAGTTTTAGCAACAATTTGCCTTTACATTTGTCTAGAATAGAACGAACAACGAAGGTATGGATATCAATGGAATGACGCTATAATATTTGTTAGTACATTATTTATTTTATGTTAGTATTCGTGCACAAAATAACCTCGCCAATATGGTTGTAGACTGCGTAGCCCAATTGAGACATTTGACATTCTCCTTCATCTGTATGAAAAACACACGCGTGACGTCACAAGCCGGTATAGTGAATCGAATAAATTATTACTGATTTAAAAAGCAAAAAAGTCATTGAATTAACTAAATTAACAGTTATCGTGGTTTCCAATCGTAACTTAGTGACATTTTTTTAATGTTTTAATTTTTTTAATACATAATGTCACCATCTCAATAGTCTCTATGAGATGGTGACATTATGTATTAAACTAACTACACCTTTGCAAAGTTGTGTACCAAACATCTCATCCTTCAAAAACCTTTATGTTTACATGTGTTAAGGTAATAAACTAACCTGGACGACCATTTTACTTCTCACAAAAGCGACGCATACAATAGGTAGGACCCAATTAAGTTTGGGATTGGATGTAGATCTCCATAGGATGAGTTTTAGCAACAACTTACCTTTACATAGAATTGGACGAACATAACAAGGAATGGATTTCAATGGAAAGACGCTATAATATTTGTAAGTAAACTTACACAAAGAATTTTTTTTGGAAAATTATGGAATATAATTTTGTATGAGTGTTTTCAAACCTGACTGCAAGACTTAAACTCCAATAAACGTCATCGAATAGAGTAGTTTTTCAGCCTTTTTTATATCCCACTGCTTGGCAGAGTTTATCTCGGAAGTGCTCTCACTTATAGGCCATAGTCAACCACGGAAGTGCGGATTGAGACGTTATGAGTAACGATGAAATCCGTAGAAGAACGAAGGTTACCGACATAGCTCTCAAAATCTGCAACTATATGCCACTATATAGTAAGGAGGACCGACAACCGATACGTATGAAAGGTCCTCGAATGGCGGTAATAAGGTGATGGAAAACATCCTAATAAAAATATCACAATATTTTATCCTCATATACTCCATGGGAGTAGCGATAATACGCACATAACGAATTGCTTTGATGTGTGTGCGGGGGTTCGAATGTGACTTTTCGGATTGCCCCGAAAAATTACTGCAAAAAAGTACTCACCGTCTTCTCTCCCAAGTCATGAACCCTACAATGGAGATGGACGCGACTGCCCAGCTGTGTGGTGACATTGTTGGTGCTCGGGTCGTCCTCGAAGAACGGCAGCGGCTCCGTGGTGGTGGTGGACACATCCTCTTCGTGGTCTTCGTACACCTCGGTGAACACCTCGTGCCAGAACGGCCCATTGATCACCTTCTTGTCACCGGTCTTGAAATCTGGAGAAAAGTTTCACTGTAAGAATTGTTTAGTAGAAGCCAGCGTGTGTCGCAAACTATGAAACTTATGGAGTTTTATAACCTAGAAGTGTATTGCGTTGGTATTAATATAAATAAAAGAAAAATGCAGTAACTTGTAGCCCTATCCTACACACTCACGTTTAAAGTCAAATGTTGTTTTCAAACTGCCCATATGTCCTCCGACAAGGTTTAACGACTGTTATCTATCGACAACAACCGGGACTGACGGCCTAACGTGCCCTCCAAAGCACGAAAACGCGCATGAAATTTTTTGCCACTAGCGGTAACCCATCTCACACCCGACTGTACCCGTTTGGCTTAGCTGCATAGATCGCTTGCGTATAGTGTATTTTAATAATATATTAAAATTATTTAATTATATAATAAACATAAATCATATCTACTCTTAAAGTCTATTAATCGTACAGTCATTTTAAAAGAAAGCATTATACGATACTTCATTTGCAGGACTGTGTCCCATTTTTCGGAACGTAATATCAAAAAAGAACCAACAGCACTAATGTTCCGTACTGAACAACATACTCGTCACTTTGTAATATGCGATGTCTTGTATTTGAACTATATTTTTCAGTAAATGCAGTTGAATATATGTCATTGTCTTTAGTTTCACAAAAATCTAAGTAAAACAATTTCAAATCTCACAAAGTAACCTTCTTTTACTTATTGCCATCCACATTTTTAACTTACTAGTGTATGACTCTAGACGAACCATTAACTGTATAGTTATTTCAAAAGTAACCATTATACGACCATTCTATTACAGGGCTGTGTCCCATTTTCTAGAACGTAATATCAAAGAAGAACCGACAGAATTAATGTTCCGTACTAAACAGCGTATTCGTTCTTTGGCAAAGGGAGATCTCCCGCCGGGCGAGGTGGTCATGCCCGGGGAGCGGCCGCGCTCCGATTGACTCGGATTCGGAGCTTGTATAATATGGTCGGATATTCAGAAAACTTCGATAGTGTGATTCAGGAATACCCGTGGCGCCATCTATTGATTGATGAGTAGTGGAAGGTCGCTACAGTTGCTTTGTAATATGCTACGCATTGTCTTTGAAATTGTGCATCATATTTAAAATTAAACTGTCCTTCTATTTGCATATTATTTAGTTTCAAGTTTAGCATAAATAAATGTAAGAATCTGAAAACGATGAATTAGTAGCTCCGTCAAAAGAAAACTTGTGTTTTTAGTGCTTTTCAATCCAATAATAGAAAATAATCCGATTTCAGTACTCAATTAAACGGTGTTTTATTTAACAATGAAGTCACAAATCACTTACATATTTTTTTAAATGTGTATGGCTTAAGTTTCATAATTACTTTAATCAAATTCTAGTCTCAAAATGTCCTCAAATATAAGGCAAGCTATTTAAAATCTTTTACCTCATGCCATCCACATTTACTTACTAATATACGACTCTAGACGAACCATTAACTGTATAGTCATTTTAAAAGTAACCATTATACGACATTTATAGGACAATTCAATTTCAGTATTCAGTTACAGTCTTATTTCCCGGAACGTAATATCAAAGAAGAACAGACAGAATTAATGTTAAATTCTACACAATCTCATTTCTTTGTAATATAGAATATTAAATGTCTTTGAAATTCGCTTTTTAATTTAAATGGAGTAGCATACGAACGAAGTAGGCTCCGTGGTGTTACGTGGTCGCTCAACCCATGAGCATCTACACGCAACCTGACGCTAGCTTGAGGCTTGTCTGAGATCTTACGGTTATGCTGCTACTCCGGAGGCTAAAGGTCGCCTCATGTTAGCCTGGCCGGAAACTGTACGTTTCCTCCAAAGTACAATACTCCCGGTCAAAAGAAAAAAAACCCTTACAGAACGTCGATCGCTATTTTTATGTCTGTCTGTATGTAAAAACCTTTTTTGTAGGAATGCTTAGAGGCACCGAGACGAAAATCAGGTACAAAACGTTTTAGAGATCTGAAAAAAATAATCTTTCAAATCAGTAAAGAGATATGATCGTTTTTATTTTGTGTATAATTATGCTTGTTGGATAAAAAAAGAAAGGGGATGGGAAAATTTCCCATGGTTCAAGTATTTTCGCGTCGAGGTGGTAGACACGCGCGCGTACTCCGTTCTGCCAATATCCTCCATATGATGATTTTTGCAATGTTGATGCGTATGCACTTGATATGCGACACATATGATTAAGCGTAGGAATAGATGATGATAGCCGTACTTGATAGCGTAAGTTGAAGGTTGAAGGTTGAACTTCGGTAGCTCGACCTAACCGGGCGCGGTGCAGTAGACGACTCACTATCCGTCACAATGTCTCGTCCTAGATATTCCAGATAGAACTAGATACTTTGATATTGTGTTTATGTCTAAGTGTGTGGCAATGGTAATCACGACACAGGGTATACCTTTTTTGGTATCTGGGGGGAAACCTTCAAAAGGTACCCTGCATCTTGGGAGAGGATACTGGGTTATGTGGGATTTGTACCGCACCAAAACCCCCTCAGTTGCCTGCCTCTGCGCTTGGGGAGGACTCCGGGATCTCCATTGGAACGCACCGGTGTCCTCCAAGCTTGGCGCCCCAGAAAGGGCCCATCTTCGGGAGAGCAGATGTGCTCTCCTGCACCTTCAGGTGTTCACAGCGGCATGCGGCCACGTACAAACCGCCGTCCCTTCCGGGGCTGCTGGCTAGACGGGTCAAGCTCCCACTCTCACTGTCCGCAATCCGAAAGCCCCCTTTTAGTCGCCTCTTACGATCAGGCAGGGGGCAGGTGATACCGAACAATATTATTATGACTATCCTCACCTGGTATCTGCGGCGCTATGACACATAGCGTCCTCGTGAGCAGCGAGCTGAACACCACCAGGCCAGCAGGCGTCATCTTGTCAGCTGGAGTTAGGAGCCATAGAGTTCATCTGGCCAGCCGTCTTAGAGTCTGGAACAAAGAATATAAAGTTTAATATTTTTTATTATTATTTAATCGCAGATGGGAGTGAAAAAAACCAGACATGTTGACCTACGAATAAAAAAAACCGACCAAGTGCGAATCAGATTCACGCACGAAGGGCTCCGTACCATTATCTATAAAAAATCACGTTTATTTTAAGGGTGCCCCCTTAAATATTTATTGTATTATATTTTGAGAATTTGTTGTTATAGCGACAACAGAAATACATCATTGCTTTTGATCATCCATAGCCATCATTGCATTAAGATTGAATGAGGTAAATTGCGGTTTACGAGTTATGACGTATTAAAAAATAAAAAAAATACTTAGGTACTAGATCTCGTTCAAACCAATTTTCGGTGGAAGTTTGCATAGTAATGTAGGTACATCAATTTTTTTTTTTAGTTTTATTATTATCTTATTTTAGAAGTTACAGGGGGTTAACATTTTACCAATTTGGAAGTGTCTTTCGCGCAAATTCTTCAGTTTAGAAAAAAAGTTTTATTAGAAACCTCTAGAAGAACAGTTATGTACAAATCACTGCAATTTAAGATTGTTGTAAATCTGATCTTGGAATCATGATAATATGTTGGTTTCGGTCGTTGGTTTCAAGGCAAGTAAACTAAATTGCCCTAAAGGGGCAAAATGAGGGAAGGGGTAAAGTTTGTATAATTTTTTCACTTCTCTACTTAGCGGTATGAAAATTAAATAAATAATAATAAATACAATTGATTTAATGTAATGTAATATGAATTGAGAATAAAATTTATAAATCAAACCACTAACATAGTTTTTAGAAAAAAAAATGTATACTAACAAAATGAACTGTGTCTGATATTAAATAATAATAATAATTATTATTATAAATAAACGTTACACACTCATAGGCCCACAGTAAGGTAAATAATACCCTGTGTCGTGGGTGCCATGGACACATATAAAGACAGAAACACAAACACCCAGACCGAGAACAGAAATCTTAATTCATCATTCAAATTTCTGTTTCGCCAGGAATCGAACCCTGGACCCCTCGATTGGCAGTCCGGCATGGTAACCATTGCGCCACGCGGGTTGAAATGTTAACAATTGATTTCATTTTCAAAATTAATAGCAATACATTATTACATTATTTGAGAATTATAGTGAGCAAGAAAAATAATATTAAATTAATTTTCTGTTAAATCGTCGATCTAATTTCAATAATAAGCGAGTGATAAATAATCTACTGTTTCGTCAACTAATTTGGATTATATTTCGATATCTAGGTACTTGATCGCGTGTCATACATACATGCAGAATAATTTATTTCTTAATCACAGTTTTGTAGGGTTCCGTAGCCAAATGGCAAAAAACGGAACCCTTATGGATTCGTCATGTCTGTCAGTTTGTCCAGACAACTAACTAACTTAATAACTACTAACTTACTAACTAAATAACAGTTCGTTGTAAACTGTTAGGATGGCGCTCAGTGGGTTCTTTTAAAAAAAAAACACTTTTAAGTACTGAAATGGTGTTTAATCAGTTCGACGGGTTACAACAAAAACTTAGAATCGACTGCTAGGGAAACCATTTGCAATCGGTTTTTATGAACAGGGCAAGCCACATGGCGTTGCTTACATTGCAATTCACCCCAACATAGAAATATCATAACAGAACGTACTTTGTGGTAGAATACTACGAGTGTCTGATAACAACCAATTATTCAGTATACCGACGCGTGAACAAGTAATTATAGAAACAATATCAAAATTAATTGCCAAGCATGTGAATGAGCCATTAATCATTAGTTATTTAAACTTCGATCGATGATTTTACAAAAAATAATTTTAATAATACAATTAATTAGTGCTAACTCTATGTTCTATTAGGTATTTAATATAGTCCACTGTTGGACGTAGGCCTCCCCTAACGTTCGCCACTCCTCCTGGTCCTACGCCTTCTGAATCCAGGGGCTTCCCGCTGTCTTCTTTAGGTCATCAGTCCACCTGATTGGAGGGTGGCCTAAATTCCTTTTGCCGAGACTAGGTCGCCATTAGAGAAATTTTCTTCTCCATCGGTTATCGGTTCTCCTAACTATATAGCCTGTCCAATGCCACATCAGCTTGCAAATTTTGAGAGCTATGTCGGTTACGGATTTCATCGTTACGGATTTTGTCGCGTAGAGAAATACCAAGCACAACTCTCTCCATCGCTCGCTGACGACGGAATGGAAAAGGCTAACTGTAAAAGACCATGTCTCAGTGCCGTAGGTCATCACTGGCATCACAGATTGCTCGAAAACTTTCGACTTCAGGCACTGAGGTATTTTGGACGAGAAGATACTTTGTAATAAATATATTATTATATATATTTGTGATAAAGCGATGTACTCTAGATTTAAAGTATTGGTTACAATTGCAACCCTTTTTGCGTCTAACTGCTGGGCTCAGGTCTCTCCCCGTCTTTATTGAGGAGGCCTGGAGCTTACTCCACCACGCTGCTTCAATGCGGGTTGGTGGAGATGCGGGTTAGTGGGCATCCCGCTGTCGGATGTTTTCAAACCGCCCATAAGGCCTCCGACAAGGTTTGTCGATTTATAAATCGAGAAAAGCTGGTACTAACGACTTAACTTGCCCTCCAAAGCACAGAAACGCGAAAGTAATTCTGGCACTAGCGGTCACCCATCTCACACCCGAGCTGACCTAAGCCTATCGAAACCTCCCCAGTTTCGCTTAACTGCGTAGATCGCTTGCAATCTTAGCTAGTCGCTGGGCCATGAGCTCTTCAACTTTTATTTAGACACTAGCTGTGCCCCGCGGTTTCACCCGCGTTAGAGAGGATCATTAGCATAAAGTGAAGTCCCTTCTGAAGTACCGTGGACCGGCTTTTTTGTAGGACTATATAAGATAAACATTAACATCATACATTACATAGGTGTACCTCTAGCGGTTTTGGCGGCGCATGCCAGAATAGCTCGCAGATGGTAGATTTTTTCCTACTTACTTGACACTTATCGTCATATTTTGGACAATTCACACAATATCTTTATCAATTGTAGCCTTTATGTTATTCTGATGTATAAGCTATATTGTGGTAAAGTTTCATTCAAATCCATTCAGTAGTTTTTACGTGAAAGAGTAACAAACATCCATACATCCATACATCCATACTTACAAACTTTCGCCTTTATAATAGTAGTAGGATTTCAAATATATCTCTAACATAGCGTGTTAGTTCACAACATTCAATTCCCGAACGAAACTTTCCTCTCCTACCTACATCCCATCCAACTATCACGGTACCTGGAGGTAGGACGAGAAATCATGATGTGAAATCGTGACGGACGGTTAGTCGTCTAGTCGTTAGTTCGCTAAGAAAATCAACATGAAGGATATTGGAAGAACGGAATACGCGCGCGTATCTACTACGACGCGAAAATACGTGAACCAGGTATTTCCCACACCCTTTCTTTCTTTATCCAACATAGTATTTTTTAAAAGGTTATAATAATTTGATACTCTCATTGTAGTTATATATTACACGACTGTACTCACGTCAATTTTTATCGGATCTGCCGACATGTTTCGGGCCTGACCGAGGACCTTCTTCAGGAGCTCCCGCAGTCAGTATAGTATGCGCACCACCGAACCTGTGCGCGAGTGCCGATGATGACGGCACGCAAGACATTAAGAAGACTGCTGCGTCTGAGAACAGCCTAAGCGTTCCCTCCACCCCACGAGCGCTAGCGGCCGCACCAGCCGCGTCGCTCGAGCCGCAGCGCGCAGTCTCCGCCGCGATGCCACCGCGACCGGCGGGACCTCCTGAAGAAGGTCCTCGGTCAGGACCGAAACATGTCGGCAGATCCGATAAAAATTGACGTGAGTACAGTCGTGTAATATATAACTACAATGTTAGTGTACACTCACGATTCGTTCAATAAGAAAATTTGATACTCTTCTCTATAAATATAATAAATTTATTTACGCAGTACAAAATGGCTCATATCATTTCCCAAAATGCGATTAA
The DNA here is from genome assembly GCA_911387765.1 of Pyrgus malvae. Classification (NCBI taxonomy): domain Eukaryota; kingdom Metazoa; phylum Arthropoda; class Insecta; order Lepidoptera; family Hesperiidae; genus Pyrgus; species Pyrgus malvae. Next base: position 12,010,540 of record OU426969.1, read on the forward strand.
CCTCTTATGCAGAGACAATCACTTTGCAAACAGTAAATTGAACAATTCGTCACAAAACGGCAAAATTAATTGAGAACAAATGAGCAAAACCAAAAATTACAGAAATAAGGGACATATTGAAAGCTGCGGTTGTAGTGAGGTAGAAGAATTTATTATTCATCGTAACATGGGTTAAGATAATTATTCAAACGTATTGACCAATACGTTCAACTAATAATAAATAAATATAATAAAGCGCGTATGGTTCGGCGGCTGACGTAGAACGCAATCGATCTACGTAGTTAAGCCAAACGGGCGCGGTCAGGTGTGAGACCACTTGTGGCAAAAGTATCATGGGCGTTTCCGTGCTTCGGAGGACACGTTAAGCCGTCGGTTCCGATTGTTTTCGATAGATAACAGTCGTTAAGCCTTGTCGGAGGCCTTATGGGCGGTTTGAAAATATCCGACAGTGGGTTGGTCACGAACCCACAACTCCACCAACCCGCATTTGAGCAGCGTGGTGGAGTAAGCTCCAGGCCTCTCCTATAATGGGGAGAGACCCGTGCCCAGCAGTGGGGCGCAAAAAGGGTTGCAGCCAGCCAGCCAAATAAATATAATAAATATCTATGGACAATTCACGCAACGCCATCTGATTCCAAATTATGCAGGTCTTGTACTATAGTAATCAGAAAGCTGATAAACATACATATATAATTCTAGATACATACTTAAATAGATAAATTAGCACCCAGACACAGAAAAAATAGTCATGTTCATCACACAAATATTTGTCCTGGGTGGGAATCGAACCCACGACCTCACGTTTCGCAGTCGGCTCATCACTCACTACGCCACGGAGGCTAACTGTAATGATTTCAATTCAAATCAATTAAATTTCTTTATTTGCCTGAACATAGTATTCCAATGTAGGTGATATTACAATTTATCTCGGGTACGTATGTTCTGCCTAATGAGGCGTGCAAATTTATTGGACATAGCTATAAAAATTATACTTCTCTCTACAACTTTCTAAATTAAATTTTAAAGTATTGACAGTGTAATAGTAATAATAATAACATATCACAATCATAGACAAATATAAACAGAGTCATTGTAAGTAACCGTAAGTATCAAGCAATATTGCTCGACGTTCTAGTCTACCTAGGACAAGCAATCTGAATGGGAAAGTCCAACTTTTTAACAGCAATCATCTAAATTTTGGTTCCATCCATCCATCCATCCATCAGCCTTTTATAGTCCACTGCTGGACATAGGCCTCCCCTAACGTTCGCCACTCCTCTCGGTCCTGAGCCTTCTGAATCCAGCGTCTACCCGCTGTCTTCTTCGGGTCATCAGTCCACCTGGTTGGAGGGCGGCCTGTACTCCTTTTGCCGAGACGTGGTCGCCATTCGAGAACCTTTCTTCCCCAACGGTTGTCGGTTCTTCTAACTATATGGCCTGCCCATCGCAACTTCAGCTTGCAAATTTTGAGAGCTATGTCGGTAACTTTCGTTCGTATACGGATTTCATCGTTACGAATTCTATTGCGTAGAGAAATACCAAGCATAGCCCTCTCCATCGCTCGCTGAGCGACCTTGAGGCTATGGAAAAGGCCAACTGTAAAAGACCACGTCTCAGCGCCGTAGGTCATCATTGGCAACACACACTGCTCGAAAACTTTCGACTTCAGGCACTGAGGTATTCTGGACGAGAAGACACTTTGTAGTTTTGGTTAAAATTGATTGATCCAACAACACTTTTTGGTAATATGCAATTAATTAAATATTTAAATGTTTCAAAATTAATTAATGAGAACGCAAATAATTCACTAATCTGTATCGTCTGTATCGCGGCCAAGTCATTGCATATTAAAAATCAGATTAAATTCAGTAACAATAAAATAAAGACGACTTGGAACATCATTAATGCCGAAACTGGAAGAGGCAAGGACCGTAACCATGATTTTAAACTTATTGCGGATAATACTGTGGTCAAACAAGATGAGAATGTAGCTACTATATTTGAGAATTTTTTTAGTGACATTCCAGTTTCGACAACTAAATCGCTTAACTCTTCCCCCGATGTTGCTGAATTGTTGCTCAAAGAAAATGTGAGTGAATGCAAATGTAACTTTAAATTCAGACCCATAGACGCCAATCATATTGTAAAAATATTCAGGACATTAGATGTTAAGAATACTACTGATCTTTGGGGTATTTCTGTAAAGATTCTTAATTCCATAATAGACTTAGTTGCTCCACACTTAGCCCTAATATTTAATAATTGTATAAAAAGTGGTGAATTTCCTGACTTAATGAAACATAGTAAAGTGATTCCTTTGTACAAATCGGGCAGTACTACTGACCCCATGAATTATAGACCAATTTCTGTTCTCCCCACGTGTAGCAAAGTATTCGAAAAAATTCTTCTTAACCAGCTATTGTCTTACTTCACAATTAACAGACTCTTACATAAGAACCAATTTGGCTTCACTAAGGGTCGTTCAACAACCGATGCAGGTGTTGAGCTTTACACAGTTATTATAGAGGCTTGGGAGAGATCACAGGATGCCCTGGGTGTATTCTGTGACCTATCTAAGGCATTTGACTGCGTTCAGCATGAAACCCTTATCAGGAAACTCAACCACTATGGCATTAAAGGTACCGCGCTCAAACTCCTGTCATCCTATTTGAGGGATAGGACTCAGAGAGTTGAAGTGAATGGTAAAAGGTCGTCTGGGTCACCTGTAGAGATGGGGGTCCCGCAAGGTTCCATTTTAGGACCTTTTCTGTTTCTGTTGTATATAAACGATCTTCCTTTCATGGTTGAAAACAGTCATGAGATTGTATTGTTCGCAGATGATACTTCTTTGTTATTTAAAATCGATAGACGAATTTCCAATTATGACGATGTGAACAATGCTCTCTCTAAGGTAGTTCAGTGGTTCAATGTAAATAATTTACTATTAAACAACAAAAAAACTAATTGCATAAGGTTTTCACCCCCAAATGTTAGGAAAGAAAATGTAAATCCTCAATTAAATGGTGAGGATCTTGCCATTGTTGAAGCAGCTCCTTTTCTGGGAATTACAATAGACTCGAAATTACAGTGGGGACCCCACATCTCTCAGTTGGCGAATAGACTTAGTTCTGCAGTTTTTGCGATAAAGAAAATTCGTTCCCTCACAGACATTGAAACAGCCAGATTAGTTTATTTCAGTTACTTCCATAGTTTAATGTCATATGGCATTTTACTGTGGGGTAATGCGGCTGATATTGAATCAATTTTTATTTTGCAGAAAAGGGCTATTCGCGCAATTTATAACTTAGGTGTTAGAGAAACACTTAGAGAAAAATTTAAAGAGATCAATATTCTTACATTTGCTTCGCAATATATCTACGAAAACATAATGTATGTACGCAAAAATAAAGAGAAATTCACAACCATATTGGACTTGCATAGTCCTAACTGTGTCTCAACTAGGAACGGCCACAAGCTGGCATTTCCGAAATGCCGGCTCCATAAAAAAAGCTCTTCTTTTATTGGGATATCCATTAGGATATATAATAAAATCCCAATAAAGATTCAATCCCTGCCTTTAAAACCTTTTAAGAAGACAGTCAAACAAGTCCTCTGCCGCAAGGCTTACTACAACACTAAGGACTATCTTAATGATAAAAGAGCGTGGGAATGAATCTCGCCCACACAAAGCTATTTCTAAATGAAATGTAATATATAGTTTTAGTAATTACTCGCAACTGTGAGCAGCTGGAAGTGGGTTTATAGTGTCTCATACGATCAGCTGTCACGTGTGCCCATTATGGACCCATAGCCATACTGTTATCTCAATTATATATGTACTGTTTTTTTTAAAAAGAGTGCTGGGAGTTTTTTTCCGCCGCCTTTTTTCTCTCAGCTCAACATCTAGCCCAAACGGGCACTTAAAGGCGATGACCGGGAAAAAATGACATTCATTAAGCGAATATTTTGTATTCCTAATATGAAATAAATATTTTTTCTTTCTTTTCTTAATAATTGAAATGTTGATTATGAAATGTATATGTTATAGAATAATAAATGACTGGATTAAAGTGATAACGTTCAGTAAAACAATTTTCGGTGGTAATGTAATTTTATTGATAATTTGTTATAACATAAAATTTCTGAACTAGCGGCCGCCCGCAACTTCGTCCGCGTGGACTTTAGTTTTAGAATTTGTCTAAAATGAGAGTACCCTAAGTTACTTCTTATTACATCAGCTAAGTGCCAGTAAAAGTCCTGTCAAAATCGGTCCTGCCGCAGAGATTGGCTGCAACCCTTTTTGCGTCCCACTGCTGGGCACGGGTCTCTCCCACTTATTGGGGAAGCCTGGAGCTTACTCCACCACGCTGCTCCAATGCGGGTTGGTGGAGGATGCGGGTTAGTGGCCAACCCGCTGTCGGATGTTTTCAAACCGCCCATAAGGCCTCCGACAAGGTTTGACGACTGTTATCTATCGACAACAACCGGGACCGACGGCTTAACGTGCCCTCCGAAGCACGGAAACGCGCATGATTTTTTTTGCCACTAGCGGTCACCCATCTCACACCCGACCGCGCCCGTTTGGCTCAGCTGCATAGATCGTTTGCGTTCTACGCTAGCCGCCAGGCCATGCGCCGCAGAGATTAGCCGGAACAAACAGACAGACAGATAGACAGACAGACAGACAGACAAAAAATGTAAAAATGTTATTTTGATATATGTACCTTTATATTACCTATTATATAAATTCATATGCATGTAGTAAAATGCATTTATTTTAATATTACAAACAGATACTCCAATTTATTTATTTGCATAGATGATGATAAGAACAACAAACATTTGACAGAATAGATACTATGAGAAAATCAAAATGGTTTTTTTATGAGACTCAAATTGTTTTACGCATAGATTTTTTATACCTTATATATCATAATATTTATATATATCATAATATTTATAAGTCATAATAAATCTATGGTTTTAAGACAATAATTCTACTTTAGGTCGTGTTTATACCATTGCGTCACACTATAAATAATGGCTACGTAATATTATAATAGCGGTTTATGATGATACCACCATGGCTAAGCTGCAATGCGCCACCTTATCTGACCGAGGCAATATGTTGCTGCCCATTTTGTGCCCGAGAGATCGAGATTGTGTTTTTTAGTAACTGAAGACGAAGATACTTTGCCCTATACAAATATGGTGCGAATTGCCCTGAGGCTGTCGTAGAAATCAAGTTATCTACGCAGCTAAGCGAAAAAGATGCGGTTGTGTGTGAGATGGGTTAACACAAAATTTCATGCCCGTTTCTGTGCATCAAAGGGCACGACAAATAATGGTAAGTTAAGAGTCAACTTTTTGAAAATGAACTTTCTATACAAGTATGAAACGCGTATAGCTTTTGGTGTAGAAAGCAAGCAATCTCAGTGGGACGCAAAAGCGGTTGCACCAAATATTATGAAAATCAATGATTCATTAAAGCACATTTATGGTCACTCTTTAAAAATATAAATGAATTATTTAAGTTACTGTCTATTCAAGTATGAAACGCGTATGGCCTTGAGGCTGGTGTAGAAAGCAAGCGATCTCAGTGGGACGCATTAACGGTTGCACCAAATATTATGAAATGCAATGATTCTTTATAAGCTCATTTATAGTCACTCTTTAAAATATAAATATAATTTATATAGTTTTTAGCCCTGAAGATAGTGCTTAAGTCAGATAATATAGCGATTTAAGATGTCACGGATGCTGCTAAGCTGCAATGCGCCAACTTATCTGATGGAGGAAATATGTTGCCGACATTGTGTGCCCGAGAGCTGTTTGCACGAGGTTGTATCGTTTAGTAACCGAAGTTGGAGATACTTTACCTTATATATACAAGTAATCTACGCAGCTAAGCAAAACAGGTGCGGTTGTGTGTGAGATGGGTTAACGCAAGTGCCAAATTTTATGCCCGTTTCCGTGCTTCAAAGGGCACGACAAATAATGGAAAGTTAAGAGTCATCTTTATGAAACTGAATGGTATGTTCAAGTATGAAACGCGTATGGCTTTGAGGCTGGTGTACAAAGCAAGCGATCTCAGTCGAACGCAAAAATGGTTGCACCAAATATTATGAAAGTCAATGATTCTTTATAGCACATTTATGGTCACTCTTTCAAAATATAAATGACGACCCGCGTGGCGTAATGGTTATCATGCCAGACTGCCGATCGGAGGGTCCCGGGTTCGATTCCCGGCGAAGCAGAAATTTAAATGATGAGTTGAAATTTCTGTTCTCGGCCGGGATGTTTGTGTTTCTGTCTTTGTATGTGTTCATGGCATCCACGAAACAGGGTATATAATATATTCTACTGTGCGGCTATGAGTGTGAAGCGTTATTATTATTATTATTATTAAATAAAAGTTATGTAGCTTGTAGCTCTAAAGATAGTGCTTAAGTCAGATAATATAGCGATCTAAGATGTCACGGAGGCTGCTAAGCTGCAATGCGCCAACTTATCTGATGGAGGAAATATGTTGCCACCATTGTTTGCCCGAGAGCTGTTTGTATGAGATTGCATCGTTTAGTAACCGAAGACGGAGATACTTTATCTATACAAATTTAAGATTAAGCCACTGCAAACATTTCGTAAACAAGAATTTTTACTTAGTGTAAGTTAGTCTTGTTGGTAAGCAAGAATTTTTGCTAAGTGTAAGTTAGTCTTCTTGGTTAGCAAGAATTTGTACTTAGTGTAAGTTGGTCTTGTTGGTAAACAAGAATTTTTACTAAGTGTAAGTCAGTCTTGTTTGTGGATTTTAATTAAGTCAACACACAAATAACATTACATTTCAATTGTAAAAAAAAGGATAGGTTAAAGTTAAACAAGAAGCGAGTCCATTTGTGTATATTTTAAACAATTAAACGTTCTCTGTACATTATAAGTTATTTTCAATTATATGACGGAAGCGAACGATGGTTGGTTGGCACATAGCATTAATTACTGTCAACCTTACAAAATCATTATTATTATATATATTATAATAAAACTAAGTTGATAAAATGTGCGTGCCGATAAAACTTAAAAAGGAGTCCCGGCACGATAAAGGGACTTATATAGTGTGATAGCCCTTTATATCTTGTATCTTTATATCGAACAAGAAAGTTCCCGTTTTACCTAAAGGGCGTGTTTTTTTAAAGATATAAGGGCTTTTCCAACCCTTCAACTTGGAAATTAAGTGTAGTGGCGCAACATCTGTTGTCGAGTATTTGAACTTCATTCAGAACAACGATTATTTGTGTTCATGGACGTATCCAGGTTCTGGGCCAGAGGGGGGTGGGGGCAAGTTCTTGGTGACGGGGGGAAGGGGTGCAAATTTTAAGGTTCTTATATTAGGGGTTTCAAGCTGGGTACCACAATAACGTACCGCAGTAAATTTGCTTTCCACGTTACGCGATGACACGCATACAAAATCCAAAATCCACGCGGATGAAGTCGCGGTCGGCCGCTAGTATTAATAATTAAAAAAATAATAAGGGCTTAGATAAATCTATCGTAAGTATTTCCACAGTTGTGGTCCACCAATCCGCACTTGGCCAGCGTGGTGGACTATGGCCTAAATCCCTCTCACTTGAGACCTGTGCCCAGCAGTGGGACATAAAAAAAGGTTGTAAAAAAAAGTATTTGTAGTAGCAGCGATGGCCGAGTGGTGAAAAACCGCGGTCTTCGACGCGACCGATCCCAGGTTCGAATCCTCGGCTCGCACCTCTGACAAAGAAATTTGTAATGTGCGAATTTATCGCTGCTCCACGGTGATGGAAAATATCGTGATATTTCATTGATTACGATGTTCTCCATCGCCGTGCATGCCTGAGAGAAATTCATAATTTCTCGAAAGCATGACGTCCACCAATCCGCACTTGGCCAGCGTGGTGGACGATGGCCTAAAATCCCTCTCAATTGTGTGAGAAGGAGACCTGTGCCCAGCAGTGGGACATAAAAAAGGTTGAAAAAAAAAAGTATTTATAAAAGTAATTGATCTACTCTGACATTAATTAATGAGCTTAATATTATTATGGAAATGAATTTTTCATATCACATGTAATGAAACAACGAGTTTTGATTTCTGTTTTGCCAGTCGAAACAAGACAATTTCAAACCAATGCGAATGTGTCAGTCAGTGTTTCTGCCCTAGGGGAGAAACAACGTTGTTTCTACCCGGCACCTTCATTTGTTTATTATTTACGTCTTTATTTCAAGTCTGTCAGAATCGCATTGACAATTGTCGTCAAATCGTTGTCAAAAGATATTACTGCGCTATTTGTTAAATAGTCTTACTTCGACTGGCTACAGAAATCAAAACTCGTTGTTTCATTACATGTGATATTAAAAACACAGTGTGTGGCTCGGGATGAAACAAAGACGATTTCAGACCAGGGCGATCAAAGCTCTCGCTTCGCTCGGGCTGTCAACTCTCGCCCTCGTCAGATATGGTCTTGTTTCACCCCTTGCTACACAATATAATATTTACCACTGATACTCTTCATCGACAATTAGTGGTAACCAATCAATTTTGTTTTCGAAAGAAGTAGTTACAATAGTTAGGCAACTGAAAAATAAAAAAAGTTGTGGTTACGATGGGATCTCCACACAAGTAATTAAGTCTTGTATTAATGCAATTGTAAAACCTCTAGTGTATATTATCAACATCATGTTAGAAACGGGTTGCTTTCCAGATGATCTTAAAGTCACATTAATTAAGCCCCTTCACAAAAAAGGCCCAAAAGACATAATTAATAACTATAGACCAATAGCGTTACTGCCTAGCTTCTCAAAAATTTTCGAGAAAGTAATCTTTTGCAGACTGGTTAGTTACATGAATAGAAATGAAATATTAAGTAATTTTCAATTTGGGTTTAGGCAAAATAGATCTACCTCTTGTGCTATATACAGGATGCTTTCTCAAGTTTGGACACATTAATAATAAAGTAAAATGCGCCGCTCTGTTTGTCGATATGACCAGGGCGTTTGACTGTGTCGTGCATAACATACTTCTAAGACAGTTGGAAAGAATTGGTGTACGAGGTATCGCTTATAAGCTATTACAATCTTACCTTAATGATAGGAAACAATCGACGGTACTTACAACATTTAATAAATCGAACAATACGTTAGAAGAGGTTCAATCTAAATTCGAGATTTGTAAAATAGGTGTTCCTCAGGGTAGTGTTCTTGGTCCATTATTATTTTTAATGTATATAAATGAACTACCCACTATAGCAAAATATCCATGTGTTATGTTCGCTAATGATGCAACAATTTTATTTTACAATGAAAACATTTCAGCTGAGGATTATAGGAATGAAATAAGAAGTACACTAGTAACAATAAAAACATGGCTAGACACACTGAACCTCAAGGTCAACTTAAATAATGCAATTTAAAAATTATAAACAGAACTTAGAAAATCTAAATATTCATTTAAATGCAGTTGAAATAGAAGAAGTAGAGCAAACGAATTTCTTAGGGGTTTCCTTAGATACCCACTTAAATTGGAAAAGTCATATTGATAAAATTAATAATAAAATATCGGCTAATTGTTATGCTCTTTCAGTATTAGTAGATGCGTCAACTCTTGAAGTAGCTAAAAGTTTTTACTATGCCAATATTTACCCCCTTCTAACATATGGTATTATATACTGGGGAAATTCTGTTAATGTTAGTAGAACATTTATATTGCAAAAACGTAGTCTCAGAATATTGTATGGTAAAGCGGGTGACGAATCTATTCGCTCACTATTTTCAGAAAAGAAATTCCTTACATTAACTGGAATATATATTAGAGATTTGTACTTTCGTTTTTAATAATAAAAACTTGTTTGAAAAGCAAATAAACATGCGCATAAGAGATGTGCCCACGAGACTAAAAGATATTGACGCTTTGTATTTACCTCGAGTAAAATGTCAGATTTTCAGAAATGGCTGCAACCCTTTTTTTTTTGCGTCCCACTGCTGGGCACGGGTCTCTCCCCCTTATTGGGGAGGCCTGGAGCTTACTCCACCACGCTGCTCCAATGCGGGTTGGTGGAGATGCGGGTTAGTGGCCAACCCGCTGTCGGATGTTTTCAAACCGCCCATAGGGCCTCCGACAAGGTTTGACGACTGTTATCTATCGACAACAACCGGGACCGACGGCTTAACGTGCCCTCCGAAGCACGGAAACGCGCATGAAATTTTTTGCCACTAGCGGTCACCCATCTCACACCCGACCGCGCCCGTTTGGCTCAGCTGCATAGATCGCTTGCGTTCTACGCTAGCCGCCAGGCCATGCGCGCTTCAGAAATAGTACATACATATTTGCTATTAGAATATATAATAAATTACCCATAGATATAAAACAGTTACCAAATACTAAATTTAAAAAACAATTAAAACATTGGCTTATAAAAAAGCATATTACAATATAAACGAATTTTTTGAAGATAAGACATCATAATACGTGCAATAAAAATAGTTTGGGGAGCTTCCGCGTAAAATACATTATAAAATAAGTGTAACTCTAAACAATGCCTGAGAGTTTTTTCCGCCGGCTTTTTTTCTCTCATTGACCCAGCGGTGGGTAGGCATCAAAAGCCGATGATCCGTTAAGATTATTCTTATCGGATCTTAAAACAAAATATTTTTTAGTTAATTTTAATTATTAATATTGTATGCCAGAACATGGTAGACTGTTTAAAACTCCAATTATAATTTTAAACATCTTATTTTATGTGTGTAAACAGTCAATAAATAAATAAATAACAATAAAGTATTTTCATTTCATTTCATTTCATTTCATTTCATTTCATTTCATTTCATTTCATTTCATTTCGATTCCTAACGGAAAAAAAACTAAATAATGAATTGGAATGTTGACTATTTTTTTTTTAGTTCAATCGAAATGTCACAAGTACAAAACTATTTATGCTTACTAGGTAGTTTCTACTATTGTTTAGCATTCTATCATAAATTGTGGACTTAATAAAGCTTTATGAATTTTTTGATTTTTTTTTTAATTTTGAAGCATTTTTGTTAGAAGATTATAACACTAAATCAAAATTAGAATAACTAAAAAAATAATCAAGACAAAAACGTTTTAAATTTTACATTGAACAGAGAAAGCAATAGCGGATCCTGACGTCACTTTCCTGGAACGTCACTTTACTCATGTTATAGGATCCATCCAAGACCCAAGATTTAGGGGTCTTTTCCTGCTCTGGATGTTTGGTTCACTGTCCTTGTATATCCAGCACCCTAGACACTAGATATTCTTCTGTTGGAATATATGGCAGATTATTTATTTTTATTATTTCATATAGCAAAACGTTACTGTTGAGTTACTTTACAATTGCTAATATTGTACTACAATTTCTACAACTTTTTAACTATAAGTTTCGACCAACAAACCCCACCATTCGTACATTGATCACAAATCACATGGAATCACCATTATTCGACTTCGGATTCGCTCTAACCCATTTCAATCACGCAAGCCAACGCGATTAGTCACACATCGTTAATTCGTTAGAGGATTCAATCCATATATACATATATAGACTAGTGTTTTTAAATGTTGTGAACATTCAGAAAAATGGATGTTTTTTGCTTTCAGCCTAATAAATCTATTTATTAACTATGTAGTATATCTGTATGCTAACGTGTACTTAATAACGTGTACTTAATTACGTACTCTTTTCTTCTTCTTTTCAGCCTTTTGTAGTCCACTGCTGGACGTAGGCCTCCCCTAACGTTCGCCACTCCTCCCGGTCCTGCGCCTTCTGAATCCAGCGGTTTCCCGCTGTCTTCTTTAGGTCATCAGTCCACCTGGTTGGAGGGCGGCCTGTACTCCTTTTGCCGAGACGTGGTCGCCATTCGAGAACCTTTCTTCCCCAACGGTTGTCGGTTCTTCTAAATATATGGCCTGCCCGTTCAGCTTTCAAATTTTGTGTGCTGTGTCAGTAACTTTTCGTTACGTACACTAAAAGTATATTAATTCGCACTTGGCCAGCGTGGTGAACTGTAAACGGTAAGTCATCGTCCCCTCTACCTAGATCAAAATGATCAAATGTTTCTCTAAATTCCGAGAGTGTGTTCCTATTAATTAATTCCTGTTCTCCACCAACCCGCATTGGAGCAGCGTGGTGGAGTAAGCTCCAGGCCTCCTCAATAAGGGGTAGAGACCCGTGCCCAGCAGTGGGACGCAAAAAGGGTTGCAGCCAATTCCTGTTCCTAATTTCCTATTAATATATTTGTACCAAGCAGTGGGACATTGTATAATTTATAAAGTTAGGTAAAAACTACTTTTCTTTCAGAAAAGACTTTGCGAGTAACCCTCATAGAGTCAATAACCCTAATGATGAACTTTTTGGGGTGAAAGACGTGTTGGTGGTGGTATGTATGTTGGTGTATATATATATTTTTTATTTTATTTTATATGTAAACCGAACAAAAAGGCAGACGGGCCGCGTGATGTTAAGCGATCACCGTCGCCTATGGACACGGGCAACCCCAGGGGAGCCACCCGAGCATTGCCGGCTTTGGAGGAGTGCTTTTTTTACAGCTTTCTTGAAGAACCCCATGTTATAGTCCACTGGGAATGCCTCAGCTGGAAGGTTGTCCCATAACCTACACGTCCGTGGTAAAAAGGAGCGTGCAAAGCGGACTGTGGAGGACCGCCACGAGTCCAGATGGTGCCTGTGGAACTTTAACCTTCGTCTGGTGGTATAATCATGGAATGGTGATGTAGGCATTAGTCTGAAAAGTTCCTCGGAGCACTCACCATAGTAAAGTCGGTAGAACACGCAGAGCGAGCCTATGTCTCTTCGCAAGCTGAGCGGTTCTATTTTTTATTGTTGCATGTGTATGTAACATATGTGGGAGGGAGGGAGGTGCCATTGCATGATAAAAGTATACACCATCATAAGTTATGATTGCGGATTGTTGCAAAGTAGTTTTTACCTAAGTTTTATAACAATGGAGTTCCGCAAAGTAACACCTGATTCTATTAACTATATTGTATAATTTTGCGAAAAAAACTAATCAATGAAATAACTTGTTCTAAGGAGCTTATCAGTATGACTGATATGAAAATATATAAATAAAGTATAACAATAGATGGAACTTTACGAAAAATAAAATAAATTGGAAAACACAAAAATATAAATAAATGATGCACTTTATAAATCTGAAGAAAGCTCACAATATATCGTACTTAACAATTTATTAATATTAGATACTCTTACGTTTAATAGCATTTATTATATAACTATGCCGCAAAAATGCAACCTAAAATAATTTAACCAATTTTATTGATATAGAGGATTGTTTAAAGTAATTTTGATGGTCATTGATTATTTTTATGCTGAAGATTTTTTTTAAAGCGTCGGGAATTACGGGTATAAATAGAAAAATGTATGTTTGTGCTGGATAATCCATTTATCAAGAAAGAGTTTGGCTATAACAATATAACATTAATTAATTAACAGAGCGCATGCCTCGGCGGCTAGCGTAGAACGCAGCGGTCTATGCAGCTAAACCAAACGGGCGCGGTCGGGTGTGAGATGGGTGACCGCTAGTAGCGAAAAATTTCATGCGCGTTTCCGTGCTTTGGAGGGCACGTTAAGCCGTCGATCCCGGTTGTTGTCGATAAATAACAGTCGTTAAACCTTATCGGAGGCCTTATAAGCGGTTTGAAAACATCCGACAGCTTTTTGGCCACTAACCCGTATCTCCACCAACCCGCATTGGAGCAGCGTGGTGGAGTAAGCTCCAGGCCTCCCCAATAAGAGGAAGAGACCCGTGCCCAGCAGTGGGACGCAAAAAGTTGCAGCCAATTTAACATTAATTATAAAATAGCGGGGCACCTCTAGTAATAATTCTTGCAAATGGAGATTCCTTTATGTGTCCTTCATACAAATTAATTACAAAATACCCCTCTAAGTAAATGTTTACAAAACACACAGGCGACTGAAATATGGCGCTTATTTGCGTTCATGCGAGCTCTGTTAGATAACAACAACAACGTAATGGAATAGCAATTGCGAAATGGTTATACGAACGTTTAGATAAGCTGTTATTGATAGCGACTAGCTTTCCTCTAGTAGCTGTGTGTTGTGATGTACAAACTTTTAGAAAAATCAATGTTTAGGAACAGATGGTTTTATTACATACTAGCGGCTGCCCGCGACTTCGTCCGCGTGGACTTTGGTATAAGTCATATTGTGATGTTATTATAGCCTGTATGCTTCCCCAATAAATGGACTATTCAACACAAAAAGATGTTATCAATTCGAACCAATAGTTCCTGAGATTAGCGCGTTCAAACAAACAAACAAGGTCTTCAGCTTTATATATTAGCATAGATGGTGGCTACAAACCATCTTACGACCCACTGCAGGGCATGAACGTCTCCACATAATTGGGAGATAGGATGGCTTCTATTTTAAACCTTGTCGCGAACCGTACGGGTAGTTAAAATATTAGTAAATCACTATATTTGAACATCCTTAGCATAAGGCATTAAAGCTTAAGGCTTAAAGGCATTTTATTTATCAATCTTGATACTTACCTATACGTGGATCAGGAGACAGTACCGATGAAAGAGCTAGAATGCGGAAGGTGCATCCCTAGTATGACAATAGTGAAGTGAATTTCTTAAAAAAATTAAGACAATATTTAATACAAAACTGTTTTTATAATTTAAATGAATATTTTGTAACATAAGGTATATAGAACAGATCGGTTCGCTCTCACTGCATTGCATTACCCTAATTAGGGTTCATGTTACTGTTATAACATTTATTACAACACCTGTCATATGTATCATGAATTGCAATAAAAAATTGAATATTGACAAAGTACTGTTACAAATTTAATGGTGGCCATATACATAATATGTTACGAAAAATAGATGCTGTCAGACTGTAATAGTTCGAACGATACAAGATGGCTATATACGCTACGAGAAATCGTTACGATCGGATGGTACAATAAACGATGCCGACGCACATGTGTCAGCGATGGCTTCGAATGACGACATTTTAGCAGTTGTTAGATTAATATGGAAAAAAGAGAAGCGGAAAAATCGTAGCATCTGATACATAAATTGGCAGTGAAAAGGAGAGTTTACTCTCATGTCTATTTGTTGGCATTGAAATTAAGCTGGCATAGTTCAACTCAATAAATTGTTTTAGCCCTTCACGATTAGTTTGAGTCGCCATGACGTGTGCGCACGTCCACCCGAACTGCCGACCAACGACAAAGCTGAACTCGAAAACTGAATGAGTACAGAATATACTCATAGAATACAGTTTGCAATCAGTCTGCACAATTCATCGATTACGATTAATCAATTGTATTTATTGTACTGTTGATATATTATATACACGTAGCGATTTATCGGTACCGTTCGAACTGTACAGTCTGATCATACCGATGTCTTGTATCCTATATTATTATGACTACCATAAAACCATAGACTTTCGACATACTTTGTCACTGTACTTGTACTTAGTTAGACATTCGATATATTAATACAAATGTAATACCTAGTTATTGAAGATAATAATATACCTATATATTATACGACGCATAGTAAATCTTACACACACTTTTGAAACAACCAGTCTGAGAACAATTCGTGGTTGCTTTATGTATCTCAGGAACTACAACGCAAGATGAGTTTGACCATACAAGCCTCTTGGGCGTTCTAATGAAGTACTGGTAGAAATTCTGATGCTATCTGTATTTAATTGGAGATGGTAGTTTATAAAATCTACTAGCGGACTCCGCGAACTCCGTACCGCCTTTAAATGTTTGGGATGAACCACCCTTAACATTTAGGGGTATGAAAAATAGATGTTAACCGATTCTCAGACCTATCCGATATGCACACAAAAATTCATGAGAATCGGTCGAGCCGTTTCGGAGGAGTTTGGCAACAAACACTGCGACATGAGAATTTTACATATTAGAAGACTAGCTGACCCCGCGGACTCCGTGCCACCGTAAAATTTTTGGGGTGGATAACCGTTAATATTTAGGGGTATGAATAATAGATGGTGACCGATTCTCAGAAATATCCGATATGCACACAAAATTCATGAGAATCGATCGAGCCGTTTCGGAGGTATTTGGCAACAAACACTGCGACACGAGAATAATATATATTAGATAAATAATAAGTACGTTTAATAACGTTTCACACTCATAGCCCCACAGTAGGGTAGATATACCCTGTGTCGTGGGTACCATGGACACACACAGAGACAGAAACACAAACACCCAGACCTAGAACAGAAATTTAAACTCATCATTCAAATTTCGGCTTCGACGGGAATCGAACCCGGAACCCTTCAATTGGCAGTCCGGCATGGTAACCATGATGCCACGCGGTTCGTCAAATATATAGATAGATAGATGTTTTTCAAAAAAACTGCTCCTATAATACGAAACAATTAAAAAGTGCGTATATTAACCTTATTGGTAAGGCACGAGTAATACTATATTCCATAGTCTCCAAACAATCCGTGGCCGCTATAGGTATGAGCATACATACATTATGTACATGTTGTAGTTCCTACGTATAGCAATATGTAGGAACTACGACACAATATTAGTTTGACCAGACAAGCCTCTTGGGCGTTCTGAAATAGTACTTGTAACAATTCAGATACAGTCTGGATTAGTTTATGTACCATTAATTGGGAGTTATAATGTTTATGTTGACTTTGTATTGGAATACTAGATGTGCCCAGCGGTTTCACCCGCATTAGAGAGGATAATTAGCATGAAGTGAATATACTCCGCAGATTTCATGATTGAAACCCATACTTTTATTTTTTATTATCTCTGCCTACGCAGATTATTTTTATTTGTAATAGCTGTGCCCCGCGGTTTCACTCGCGTTAGTAAGGATCATTAGCACGAAGTGAATATACTCCACAAATTTGTTCCTTATTTTATTAAAAATTATCTACAGCATTGCGTATGAAGTCCTCGATCTATTTAATATCAATAATAATAATATGCTGTACTTAACCGCCGCGCCGCCGCCGCGCGTCGTGTCGCTCTAACATAATGAATATAATACCAGCCCCAGTTTCGCATCATTCTTAGCTCTCATTAAATAAGCTACTGAAACCCCCTGTTATTTTTAATTAAAAAAAGGAAAGTAATTAAAATGTAACAAAATATAATTTATAAATTAAGATAAGAAGAACGGACACCTATCAACCATAAAAGTATCATATAACATATAACAAATTACAAACAGACACTCCAATTTAATTTATTTGTATAGATATGGAATGTGAAATGCGAATGAAAAAATCAAATCAAATTGTATTATTGAAAAATATGCATTTTTGCGATTTTTGCTACCGTAATAAAGTTTACAATAGCTTGCTTCCATGTAAAACATTGAGGATGTAGAAGCAGATGAATTTTTCTTTGACTTTTTTGCACTGTTTTTAAAATTGGCTCGGATCTCCTCTTAGAATTAAAAATAATATAGGCCGTGAATCATTTTATACATATAAAGAAACTAACCTTCCGCCAGCGTTTTCGCCTGGGTGGACCCGTTTTATAGGTTACCGTAGGATAAAAACCATCCTATGTCCTTTTCCAAGGTCCACTCTATCTGTGTTCCAAATTTCATTAAAATTGGTTCAATAGTTTAGCGGGAAAGCGTAGCAGACAGACAGATAGACATAGTTACTTTCGAATTTATAATATTAGTAGGGATAAAAAAATAAAACAAATATTTTAAGGTTACCCGTATCCATATTATGTATGTATGTATAATAGTACTAAGGCATAATTATTACAACGACGTCACAATTTTAATAAACAGCATAATTATATTCAAATTAGACAAAACATTGAACTCTCAATCCTCAAAAAGCCACGTAATACTTAGCAAATTATACCCTCCAAATACAATATTACAACAAAAACAAAACAAACCCCAAAACCATCTTTCCTCCTACCAAATTAATGTCAACGTCCTCTTTATGAGCTCACGATATTCGAGTTTATCCTTTATGAGCTCATCACGACATTAATGAGGGGACGAGAGATGACGTTGTTAACTACCCCACTAAAAGGTTTTTAACGTCACTAATTTGGTGACCCTCTTCACATTAAACTGACAACTAACCACTGGCCGCTGTTGCTTTGCAGAAATTAAGGCAATTTTATTTTGTGCGGGTCACTTTTCAGACCCATGTTTATGTCTGTGAGTACTTAAGTTTATAGTTTATAGAACAGTCCAATTTCTCGAAATTTAGACAAAGAAAAAGACAAGACTTTTATTTGCACAAATATGGGTATTTACAAAAGTTGTTATTATACATTTGGTTCGCCATATTTACCTTTATGAGGTATGCAAATTAAAATAATAATTTAAAACTTAAAGTTAGAAATATAAAAATGTACATTGAAATAGTTTTATTTATTATATTATATTAATATTATTTTTATCATTATTTGTACCCGTATTGCGCCTTTTAATTAATTAATTAACTAGGAAGATTATTTGCTGCCCTATTCTCAATTTCATGTTCCGTAAAGCAAAACAGATATCAGTATTTTATGAAGCTCAACAACCATACAAACTGCAGAAGCTTTGCATACAAGAGACCGTATATTGCTCTACGAAATTGCCTGACAACGAGTAATAAGCCGTAGTAGTAGCAGAGACGTAGTTATACTCCAAAATAAGTTTTTGGAATCGTTAATAACGGTTCCGTTTAGTGTAATGCCGGTAAAATTTTGAAAGTTTTCGAGTTTAAACATCATATTATAAACCAACAGGAAAATGGCATTATTTCAATAGAAATATGTATTATATATTTTTGTTACAGATCATGAGTGAGTTACAGCCATGACCTAACGCTTGCCGTGGCGACGGGTGGCCATACTCAGTTGAAGCAACTTAAAATTAATATTGAAAATGAAAATAAATGTTTAACAAATAAATAGTTGTCATCATGTTGCTTCATGGCCGCCCATCCTAGTTTTGACAGCACTCGACATTGCTTAACTTTATAGATACCCATCCTTGTTATGACCGCAGCAGATATTGCTTGGTGGCCACCCATAGTACTTTTGACCGCATTTGACATTGTTTAGCTTTATTGACACCCATAATTTTCAATGTGCTGAGTTTATTTCCTGTCATATTAGGTACTTGTACGAAGACGACCCATGGCGGCACGGTTTTTTTTTTTTTGTTTGTCCCTATTTCACGTCAACGTCACGACTTTAACCGACAATTAGCGTACTTGGCACTTTATTTGAAGGTGGTGAAAGAGGCCATAAAAGTCCTAATTGTTTCGGAATTATTTTCGCTTTAATGAGAGATAGGTAAAATGTTAAGACATAGGTAATTCCAAAAAAATGCCATGAGGTTGGATATTTAAATCGTGTTGTATTTTCACGATTAATTTGGTCTTAATCAGAAACAAATTGCTTTTACAATTTTTTATATGTCATGTTTTTATTTTTTTCATATACCTATACGATAGATGGATGACCCCGCAAACATACACAAATACTCACACAAAATTAAGGATCCGAGGCTACAATTTTATGCCAAATTGGCCCAAAAACGTTCATTTATAAAATGTACCTTGTGATTCTATCGGTCCTTGGTAAAATAAATAAGTCAGCGGGATTTGAGCAAATATTTACTTCGATAACAACTTTAAATTGTGTTAGATAATAAATTTTGAGCCTAAATTTCAGTAAGGATAAACAATAATAAATTAACTATATATTTATATAAACCTATATATTTTAGGGTAAATTTAAAAGTATCTGTCGTTTTGATCTATAATTTTCGTGTGCTTCTGTTTCTTTATGTTTCTGTTTATGTATATTATGTATATTTCTGTATATGTAATAGCAGATGAGAGTGCGAGCGATGTTTACGTGCAATTTTACAGAAGACGACCGAGCGTTGCTCGGATAAAAACAATTTATTTTCTTGGTTTAATTTCAAACAAAACACTCATTTGCTTAGTTTAGTACTTAATAACGCCATTTGAAATAGCTCCCAATAAAAAAATATTTTCACAAAAAATAAAAATAAACGCAACATTCAGTCCACGTAACCATTCGGCCAAGGAAGCTTAAATTCAATGAACGATTTTTTTAATAATATATTAATATATAATATTATCAATATTCTAAAATAGATGTCAGGAAAAGTCGCATTTTTCAGTTTATAATTAAGTTGATCGCAGATTTTTTTTATTTCAAATTTCTAAAAATAAAACTTATCTGAATTGATTTATCACCCCCGAAACCAGGGTACTAAATTTCATTATTATCGTTGGAGCCGCTTCCGAGATTAAAAATATATATTTAGGTACATACAAGAATTGCTCGTTTAAAGGTATTAGATATCTAGCGGGCGCGGTCAGGTGTGAGATTAGTGAACCCTAGTGACAAACACTCACATTTTCGTGCTTTGGAGGACACAATAACATCAGACAGAAGGTTTGAACTAACTCGCATTGAAGCAGCGTGGTGGCGTAAGCTCCAGGCCTCCCCAACAATGATAAGAGACCCGTACCCAGCAGTGTGGGATACAAAAAGAGTTGTACCATAACATGGATATGTCATGTCGCTTCACACTCATAGCCCCACAGTAGGGTAGATATACCCTGTGTCGTGCGTGCCATGGTGTGTGACAAAGACATAAACACAAACACCCAGACCGAGAACAGAAATTTCAAACTCATCATTCAAATTTCTGCTTCGCCGGGAATCGAATCCGGGAGTCTCCGATCGGCAGTCCGGCATGGTAACAATTACGCCGCGCGGGTCGTCAGTACATGCTCAGTTGACAGATATAACAGTGTCGAATTTCCGTCCACACCACACACATAAAATTCTTATTTTCCCTTATTATAGTAGAGTTTCCTTAATGTGAAGCCCTCTTCAGAAATGATGAAGGTTGCCATATGTTGTTTGTTGCGAAAACTTGGGAAAAGGTTTCAGTATGGTGTAAGTTAAATAACGCAACAGGGATTCATAAGAGTCCAATTTAAGAGTCATGATACTTGAATTCTATTCATTGCAAGAATTTTTATGTACGAGTATTCAATTTGATTTTAAGAACGTCCTCAGGCCGATTTGTATCAACTTACATTTAAACAAAAAACATTATTATGATGTGTATTTGCTGTCGCTGCATGATGGTGAGCAGTGACAGCAAATACACTGCTGGGCACGGGTCTCTCCCCATTATTGCGGAGGCCTGGAGCTTACTCCGCCACGCTGCTCCTATGCGAGTTGGTGGAGATGCAGGTTAGTGGCCAACCCGCTGTCGGATGTTTTTAAACCGCCCATAAGGCCTCCGACAAGGTTTAACGACTGTTATCTATCGACAACAACCGAGACCGACAGCTTAACGTGCCGTCCGAAGCACGGAAAACGCGCATGAAATTTTTGCCACTAGCGGTCACCCATCTTACACCCGACCGTACCCGTTTGGCTTAGTCGCATAGATCGCTTGCGTTCTACGCTAACCCTCGGGCCATGCACGCTTCTAATTAATTATTCATATGAATACTATATTTCACAATACTGGCTTGACTGGCTTATGAATATCTATCTACTATAAAGTATGGACACTGAGTACAGTAACTATATTCAGTGTTGATATTATTTCTATTCTGTGGCTAACTTCACCATGTCGTTCCTGCGCGCGCAGGTCATAATTTCCCTCTCATCCAAACGCGCCAAAAGAAGTATAACTTCAAAAAAGAATCAACTAAAATTAAAATAAATGAAAGTACTAGGGATTGTTAACAAAGAATTGACAAAAATGACGAGAAAAATGTTTGATAATAAATACTACGAAATAAAAGTACCAGGAATTCGTAAGAGTAGGTATAGTTCTTTGCAGTTAACAAGTTTCAACAGTGTCGAGCTTCTATCCACAATACACAACCTCACACATAAAATTCCTATTTTTATTATTATAGTTTCCTTTGTGTGAAGCCCTCTTCAGAAATAATGAAGGTTGCCATATGTTGTTTGTTGCGAAAACTTGGGAAAAGGTTTCAGTATGGTATAAGTTATGTGACGCAACGAGAATTCATAAGGGTCAACTTTAAGGATCTTGAGTTTTACAACCGATTTTTCGTATACTTGTAAGTCTACTTAGAGAAGTCTTGACCAAATTAGGAACATAAGTTAGCAACATTAAAAATTATCTTTAAGAGGTTTTGTTTCAACCTTTTTGTGTCCCATAGATGGGCACAGGTCTCCTCTCGCAAGTGAGAGGGATTTAGGCTATAGTCCACCACGCTGGCCAAATGTAGATTGGTGGACGTCATGATTTCGAAAAATTATGAATTTCTCTCAGTCATACACGGCGATGGAGAACGTCTATAACAATTTTTGGGGAATGGGACGTTTATAATAAAGTACGACAAA
This sequence comes from Pyrgus malvae, assembly GCA_911387765.1. Classification (NCBI taxonomy): domain Eukaryota; kingdom Metazoa; phylum Arthropoda; class Insecta; order Lepidoptera; family Hesperiidae; genus Pyrgus; species Pyrgus malvae. Next base: position 12,033,019 of record OU426969.1, read on the forward strand.
GTTCTGAAGAATTGTTTAATTACTTTCACAGTGCACTGGTTATGTATACCAATAATATATATACTAGACACGTCCTATACCCTACTATCTACCGCCGTGCCCGGGTGACGACTGGCGCCACCTAATTACGCCTCGTCCGTGCAGTTACAAAACTGCATTGTGTGCAATTCTCTGCTACAACAACCCCTTCCTTTTTTGAAAAAAAATGAAATTGTTCAAACGATTGCAACAAAATAGAAAAATATATAAAGTAGCTTCCAGAGTGCACAAAACGCAGTTACAACGCGAGCAAAATGCTGATAGCGCAGTAGACTGCAACTCTACACTGGTATTATAACATGATACATTCAAAACAATATTATTATCTTGTTCTAACTATGGGCACAGTTTTCTACGAATGCAAACAAAGGATAGATAAATCGTAAGTATAGGTATGCAATGTATGACATAAAATATAATTAATATTTTATACATTAGTTATGAAAACAATAAATGCATAAAATTACATCGTTTACATTGAACTTGAGGCATTTAATTTTATTTTATATAACTGAAAAATTGACACTGAATTACGCATATGAATATGAACAAATCTGTACAAAAATTTGTAAATTAATTAACTGACTAACTAACTTTATCGACTAGTTAGTAGTAACTTGGCTACATTTTAATTGTATACTTAAATAGTTATAAGGTTCGAGTAACAAAATGTCATGACGCAACGACTATTAATTAAATCATTGATCAATAATTCAAAGTTTTACGCGAATGTGGTGACGGGATGTACGGGAACTGGAACCGAACCCGGCGCGGGCGTGGCCGGTTGCACCTGGATGTGCGCGAGCGGCGGTGCCGCCGCGGCCGGTGCGCGCTGGCATGCCGCTATCTGCCGCTGTAGCCACTTCCTGCCGCGGTTGCGGCAATATCGCCACAAGACGTACAATGTTACCACCACGAAGAAACAAGCCATGGCCACCATGAATATGTTTTGCCTTGACATGTGGGCCTCCACCGCGCTACCGTTCTGCGCGATCACTACTTGCTCTTTCGACTGATTTTTACCCATTGTAATAATCATGAGCCGCGTATTGTCACACGAAAATTGAAACGTAAATGATAAAACATTTCATATTTATCTACACGTTAACTACCTTTTTGCGTCATAACCTAATTTGTTACTTAAATTTACAAATTATATTTTCGTAAATTGCAATTAAACAAATACTTTATGCAAAATAAGTACATATGAAAAACAATTGTGAAACATCGTTACTCAAAACTGATGATTAGTTATTGTCACACATAAGGTATTTGCTATATCAAAAGCGAAACTATCTTACGCTATAATCAAGTGTAATACAATTTATCATAAATAGTCTATTGGATCTTAACAAAATGTTGCTAATATTTGTAATGCAAGTATAATGAAATAATAGTGGAAGTAAAAATTCATGTGAAAAATATTTTCTCATCAGGGTCTGAAAGTATGACGTTCAACGAAAATCATATATTAAAACGTACAGGAGCGCGTACTACACGTCCACTCCTAGTCTTTTTACAAGAAGTATTCGTAAGATTACTTGATGTGTTTACGTTTTTATCAAAGGTTACATCGCTAAACTGAGTCGTAGGAGTGTCATCGGATATGTTACGTTCCGTATGCTCCTCGTTCAGCGTATAAGCGGGTTTCAACCGATCTATTGAAACAGTTATGCGTCTCGTAGGCAATTGAACTTTATAAACCTTATTACCTCTACTTAAGACTCGGAATGGTCCGTCATAGGGAGGCTGTAATGGTTTACGAACAGCATCATTTCGAATAAAAACAAATTCACACGATTTAAGATCCGGATGGATGAATATCGTACGTGAATTTCTCTGTCTATCTGGTACTGATCTCAATTTACATATATTACTTCGTATTTCAGTAACTAAAGTATGAGGGTCTGACGGTTCTGACTTTCTAGAGTCAAAAAATTCGCCTGGTAGCCTCAAGGTACATCCATACGTTAACTCAGCAGCCGAAATTCCGGTATCGCTACGTAACGTGCATCTAAGCCCTAATAGAATGGTCGACAATTCATCCTGCCAGGATGTAGAGTCTAAACGAGCCTTAAGGGCAGCCTTGAGTGATCTATGAAACCGTTCCACCGCGCCATTACTTTGCGGGTGATAAGGTGTGCTCCTGATCCTATGAATCCCCATACATTTCATCAACTCAGAAAACAGGTTGCTTTCAAATTGTCGTCCCTGATCGGATGTTAAATATTGACAAATGCCAAATCTAGTAAACCATCCGTCATATAACGCTTTAGCTACGTTTTCTGCGGTTATATCGCGAAGTGGGAAAGCTTCAGGCCAATGAGTGCACCGATCTACTACGGTTAGTAAATATCTATAACCATCAGAAGTGGTCGGCAATGGGCCTACAATGTCAGTATGTATGTGTTCAAAACGTCCGGCCGGCGGGAATTGACCCAAATATGAAACGGTGTGACGCTGAACCTTCGCTCTCTGGCATTTAATACAAGCCTTAGCCCATGTTTTTACATCCTTATTCATACCTGGCCAGAAATATCGCTGGCCCACTAACTTACGTGAGGTGTTAATACCTGGATGACTCAAGTTATGAATTAAACTGAAAGCCAATTTTCTAAATTTATCCGGTAAATAAGGTCTAACATTTCCGGTTGATACATCGCAATAAATTTGAGTATCACTGTTAGGTATAAATATCTTTTTTATTATAACAGTGTTATTGTGACTACTACTTTGAATGTATTGTGCAAAGTCTGCGTCCTCGGCCTGCGCGGTTGCAATTTCTACGAAATCTAATGCACCTGGGCATGTTATTGTTTCAATTCTACTAAGTGAATCTGCGACAATATTATTTTGTCCGCTAATATACTGAATGTCCGTAGTGAACTCGCTAATATACATAAGTTGTCGAATTCTTCTCGGCGTTTCTTTATCACTAGCTAATTTGGAAAATGCAAAAGTTAATGGCTTATGATCGGTATAGACAGTCAATTGTCTACCTTCGAATAATTTACGAAAGTGAATGATAGCTAAATAAATTCCTAGCAGCTCACGATCATACGTACTATATTTAACTTGCGTAACTGAAAGCTTACGTGAAAAATAGCCTAAGGGTTGCCAATGACCATCGACAAACTGCTGTAAAACGGCTCCAACAGCAATGTCAGAAGCATCTGTCATTAACCCTAGTGGTGCGTCAGGTGTAGGATATGCCAAAGTGGCTGCAGACTGGAGGCCTTCCTTACACTTAATAAAAGCGTTATTAGCTTCATCAGTCCATATGATTTTAGACTTGTCATTTTTCTTAGCTTTAGGTAAACATTTAATAAGATCCGCCTGATACGTCATTGCGCTATGCATGTGTGGGCGGTAGAAATTGACCATGCCAATGAAACGACGGAGTTCGCATACCGTTTCCGGTCTCGGGAACTCCAGAATTGCCTGAACTTTATCGTTAGAGGGCCTGATACCTTCTACAGTTATGTCGTGACCTAAAAATTCGAGTTTATCTTTACCGAAAGAACATTTCGACAAATTAATTGTTATACCAAAGTCATTTAATCGTTGAAAAAGAGCCTCGAGATGCTGTTTATGTTTCTCGCTTGTTTCGCTGGCAATTAGTATATCGTCGATGTAACAGAATATAAAATCGGAACTACTCTCGAAAGTTCCATCCTCTCGTCGTATACCTAAACCTTGTAAAACCGTGTTGTTCATGAAGCGTTGGTAAGTCTGCGCAGCATTGATAAGTCCAAAACTCATCCTAGGAAACTCAAATAAACCGAAACTTGTGATGATGGCAGTCTTTTCAACGTCTTCAGGGGCAACAGGTATACAATGATATGCTCTATTTACGTCAATTTTACTGAAAATACGTTTTCCTGTTAAAATGTAGGTAAAATCATGCAATCTGGGTATTGGGTATCTGTCCGGCTTCGTGACGGCGTTAAGCGCCCTATAGTCCCCACAGGGTCGAATCTCTCCGTTCTTCTTGGGAACCACATGTAACGGACTAGACCAGGGGCTCCTCGAAGGTCGGCAAATTCCCAATTCCTGCATAATACGAAATTCTTCACTAACCTTTTTATATCTATCAGGAGGCAAGGGGCGGGCGCGCGCATGCACGGGCGGCCCCGTCGTCTCTATATGGTGAAACACTGTATGCTTAGGGGTTTCCTTGAAAGACACAGGTTTCGTTATATCAGGATACTTCAATAAAAGGTCAGAGTATGGATGTGATTCATCTACCGTGCTTAAACTAGGCTGTGTACAAGTAACTATTGAACCTACTATATTCAAATTAGTAATTTGATCTACCAATCTACGTTTGCTAAGATCCACTAGTAATTTATGATGTACTAAAAAGTCTGCGCCTATAATAGGCTGATTTACTGCAGCTAATACAAATGTCCAACGATAGGGTCTACGTAATTTTAAATCTAACACTAAAGTCTTTACACCAAAAGTTTGAATTTCTGTACCATTTGCTGCATACAATTTATACTTAAAATTATTAACCGTACTAATAGTTTTACTACGCGCGGGAAGCACTGAAATATTTGCTCCCGTATCAACTAAAAATCTGAGGCCGGAGTTAAAGTCCGTAACACATAATCTATTGCTACTTACACCGTGAGTACAGTCACCCGACACTGGCTGTACTTCGCTCAGTTTTCCTTCTTCCAGCTGCAGGGCTGAATGCACTTGTGCGCATTCTCCTTGTAGCGGTAGTGGTAGAAACACTGCCAGTCAGGTCTCTTTCCCTTGCGCGTGGCACTGGTGTGCGGTGCTCTGGTCTGGCTCTGACTGCGTCCTCGAGTGCGCTGCCTGGACCGCTCCATACGACCAATCCGCTCGTTAATCTTCTTAATCTCCGCGATTATCATGGAGGCGTCGCTCGCCGGTGGTGCTGCTGTCCCGACCTCCGCGATGGTACCGCTTCGTGTGGTCTCCATGACTTTGTCCGCGACCCTTGCGAGCACGTCGAGCTCCGCTGACTCTGTGACTGATATGATCCCTCGTACCGCTGTTGGCAGGTGGCTCTGCCATAGGATCTTCAACGTGTCATCAGGAAGTTTCGCCCTGGCGAGGTCCCTCATCCGTCTCAGCAGCTGTGACGGTCGCTGATCTCCCAGCTCCATCTCGCTGATAAGCTTCTGGATCTGACGGGTCTCAGACTCCTCGTAAACCGTCAATAATCTCTCCTTCAGCGTGGCGTACTTTCGTGAGTCCTGGGGCTGCATCAAAATGTCCGTGACCTGTTGGATGGCCTCTTTCGACAGCTTCGTGATGATGAGGTTGAATTTGGCCTCATCCGACAGCTTTTGCGGTGCGAGTATGGCTTCAACCTGATAGAACCATAACCTGGGCTGGTCCAACCAGAATTCCGGAACCCTCGATGAAACCGTGATTGCAGCCATGTCGGTCTTGGCTTCTTCCTTCACAGGACCAGGTACTTGTGATTGTTGCGGCAAACCAGGGACCGGCGGGTTCATGTTGATCGATAGCGACGCGGAAAATTTAGTGTATAAAGTCCGAACAATATGGCGTGAGCGCGTGGGGCACGGCGGTAAAAAATGTGAGTCGTCACCTAAGTTAAGTTTAGTTTTAAAGTTCACTCACTAAAAAATAATGTTCAACGCGGGGTCACCACTTTGGGGAATGGGACGTTTATAATAAAGTACGACAAAGTTCTGAAGAATTGTTTAATTACTTTCACAGTGCACTGGTTATGTATACCAATAATATATATACTAGACACGCCCTATACCCTACTATCTACCGCCGTGCCCGGGTGACGACTGGCGCCACCTAATTACGCCTCGTCCGTGCAGTTACAAAACTGCATTGTGTGCAATTCTCTGCTACAAATTAAATATCACGATATTTTCGCAGCGATAAATTATAAATTTCTTTGTCAGAGGTGCGTGCCGAGAATTCGAACCCATGATCGGTCGCGTCGAAGACCTCGAACAAGGATGATCATTTAGATATCTGAAAAAGTACTTGATATTTAGTACGAAGCAACGTCTTATAGCTACGTATATCATTAGCGCTGTGATGTGAACTTCTAATAATTAATAGACATACGAATATCAGTGTCTATTAAATACGATATATTTATAACTTACATCTGAAGAGAATCAAAATGTATAACTGATCCCATTCATAAAAGAACTGTTCCAATCAGTATATTCTTTCAGATTCCTTTTTAAACTCTGAACTGAAAGGCCAAATCAAATCGCGGAACGAAACGAATTCGCTAACTTAATCGTAGCAGAAAAAATGAACTAACAAGAAGAATATTTCCGATTCTGCTCGATTAAATTTTCTTTCTATGTCAGAACTTTAAATAGTTTCCGAACACGAAACGCTTCATTTTATTACGACTGTATTGGAGAGATTAAAGTAAAAATTTCAGATATTTTTTTAATTGATCATTTAATATTTTTTATTATTTTTTATATAATTCATATTTGTGATTGTATGTTTCACTTTTCTTCATTAGGTACCACCATTCGTTGTCTCTCAAACTACCCCAGGTTGACTGGTAGAGAATGCTTATAGCATTAAGTCCGCCTTGTACATAATTTGTATTATGGTCCATGAAGTTTAAACAAATAAATAAATAAATAAAATTGATTCACTTATTTCTCTTACCCAATTGTGCTAAAATATGCCTAGGACAATACGGCTTTTTGTCATCGAAATGCATTAATGTTGTAAAATATAATTTAGAATTTATAAGATAGGCACATTTGTGAACAACATTCTCAAATGTTCACGTTATTGTTATTTTTAAATTTTGATATTCAAAACTATTGAAGTAATATGAAAATACATCATGTCCGAAAATTTCTAGTGTCTAGCCATCACGGTTCATGAGTACCGCCCATAAAAAATCACGTACATATATTGTATGTGAGACCCCTTAAATACTTATTTTATTCAATTTTTTTTTGTTGTTTTAGCGGCAACAGAAATACATCATCTGTGAATATTTCTAATGTCTTGCCATCACGGTTCATGAGATACAGCTTGACGACAGATAGAAGGACACACGGACGGACAGCGGAGGCAGGGTCCCGTTGGCACCCTTCGGATACGGAACCCTAAAAATAGACAAATATACAGAGAATAAACGTAGAGTCGAGAAAATAAATAGTCGAGCGAATATTGGTATGAGCGGATTTACGCGGTTGACGCGATAATAGTCGCCTCGGAGTGCACATGAATTAAGCGGCTTTCAGACTACGCTATCATATATTATAATAAATTGCATATAGTATAATAGCTCATATCGCGCAGCATGAGTACATTCTTATGAGCACGTTCACACTGTACTGTAAGTACAGTATTTAGGTTTACTATACGGTATAAATTGGTGCGATGCGCTAAGTTCATGCTGTGCAATAAATTCTCTGCAAAGATCTCAAATCTCGATCTTCAAAAATGTAAAACTCTTTAAAGATCGCGGTCAACTGAGCTTGCTATGTACTATAAATGCTAGCGATAATATCGCGTAATGTGATCGCCATACTATATAGTATAGCATTAGGCCCTTCTTTGCTGTACTATATCGGTTTAAAGAACTTTATTCCCATACAAAACATAGTTTCATTTATAATGAGATAAAATAGCTTTCTTCATGTCAATAATAATAATTTGCCTCTGGAGCATGTTACACTGATACGTAATATGAAACAGTTAATAATTATATTATATATTACTATATTACTAAATATTACTATATAGCACAATAGTCTAACGTAGTCTGAAATCAGCTTTACAACTCAGACGCTACTCGTATCGTATATACTAGGATCCAATCGTAGTGGACGGATCATGCCCTATTTTTTTTTTTGTTTACTCGGATAATATTTAATAAAACAAAATGGCGTCAACACACGCTTTTGTGAAGAAACGAACTAAAAAATAAAAAAATGTCTTTAATTTAAATTTAAAATAATATTGTTAAAAAATGTTAGGTGCTTCTTGGTGTCAATAGTTATAAATATTTTATTGGCTGATATGAGTAGAAGGATTATCATTTTGTATCTCATTCATCAGTGTGAACATCACCGTTTAAAATCACGTGGTCGCCACTGATTCCGAGTAACAACTGCTCAAAGGAAACCACAATTCCCGCATTAATTGCACTGAGTCTAATCAAATTTCACCGATGGCAAGTCAGAAATATTCGAATAGAAAATTAATGTCTCTCTATACTGAACACGCGTTACTCTTAATGGTGAATCGTGAATTGAGTTATGACTAGACATCGGATTATATGCACTATCAAAATGCCAAAATAAGCATGCAAATATGCACTAAAAAAAGGCGAAATATGCATAAAATATGCACAATCAAAAAACGTTTACAATTAGAATTTACGTTTATTATTTCATCATTATCTTCTCACATTATAATTTAAAATTATACATATTAATTATATAATATGTATAATTCTTGAACAGTAAACACTATTATATTTTTCCAGATTTTCTGCAGCAAACTTGTGACGTTTGTCACTTAATATCAATTTATAGGCTGAAAATCATATTTCAACGTCAACTGACGTTACCGGACAGAACTTAAAATGTGGCGCCATTTCTGCAGAGACCTCTTCAGGCAGTTTGTCCGGTGCCGTATAAACGCCTCAATTTTCTTTATGCTTTCAAAACCGGGGTTTTTTACAAAACTGCATTTAATTTGCCACGAACCTTTTGCGATAGAGAACTCGGAAGGGCGCGGCCGTTACTCTGTTCAACCAACATTTCTATTATTTCCAAGGACTGACGCAGAGGAAAGTTTTTAGATTCTAATTTCTCCATTTCATCGGGTATATTGCTGAAATGTGTTGCAATAATAGCAATATTTTTTTTTGAGGGATCCTTAAATGCCAGCTGGCTTGCATCAATTTCAATGGCGTCTGATCTTTCAAATTTTCCAACTACTTCCTTTATAGCGTCGAAATTTTCAGCATAAAACAATACAGCTTTCAACCAAGTTCCCCACCGCGTAATATTGGTTCTGGGGGTAGTGCTACGTTTGGTAGTTGCTCTTCATCGGATTCATTCAGTGGGCAGACGTGTCGACTACATAATGCAACATGCCAAACATGTATACCTAACTATTGAAATAAGCACTATCAATGAAAAAGTCTCAAAATATGCAATAACGCTATAAAAATAGTATTATATGCATTTGCATATGCAAATGTGCAAATGCATATAATCCGATGTCTAGTTATGACCTAAAATGAGCTGCGCGTGGCTAATAAACGAAACATTAATGAGTATTTGGGACTTGATACTAATATTATAAAGAGTAAAAAAATTATAGATTGCATTGAATAGGCTCCGGAACGACTGAAATGGTTTTAAATATCCATTGGGTAATCTGAAGCAGCCTCGTGTCTTACGAGCCTGTGCCATGCGAGTGAGGTTGGCAACCACCCTTCTATTATAATAAAAAATTCTTGATGTCAAACATAGATGCTACGATGTTTTGGCAAAGGGAGATCTCCCGCCGGGCGAGGTGGTCATGCCCGGGGAGCGGCCGCGCTCCAACTGACTCAATTCGGAGCTTGTATATATGGTAGGATATTCCGAAAACTTCGATAGCGTGATTCAGGAATACCCGTGGCGCCGTCTCTTGATGAGTAGCGACCTTTCGCTACTACTATTTCCTCGGTCAAGACATTTAAGTTATTTTACTATTTATCTATACAAATAAATTAAATTGGAGTGTCCGTAATATCAAAATAACTGCTTTTTACTACATGCATATGAATGTTTATACGGTACATAAACCAAAATAATATTTTTTTTACAATTTTAATCTGTCTGTCTTTCTGTCTGTCTATTGAAACGGCTGGACTGATTTTGACGCAACTTTCACTGGCAAGTAGCCGATGTAATAAGAAGTAACTTAGGCTACTTTTTTTAAGAAAAATTCTAAAACAATCGTCGACGCGGATGAAGCCGCTGTCGACCGCTAGTAACTAATAACTCGCTTCACAGTTTTAAAGTTTTACAAAAAATAAAAGTTTATTTTCATCCAGTTTTAATTTTTCTAACCATGTTACGCTTATTAAATTTAATAACGCATTATTACCGCATTGCGCAGTTAGTAACACCGCACAATAGGTATCAGCATTGTTCGAACGATCATGATACCAACGCAGTCATTTTCGGGTTAAATTATTGTACTTGTAAATTTGTCGTGATGAAAGTTTCACGCGACCCGTGACGACCCATGTGGCGCAATGGTTACCGTGCAGGACTGCCAATCGAAAGGTCCCGGGTTCGATTCCCAGCAAAATATAAATTTGAATTATGAGTTTGAATTTCTGTTCTCGGTCTGGGTGTTTATGTTTCGGTCTTTGTATGTGTACGACACAGGGTATATATACCCAACTGTAGGGCTATGAGTGTGAAGCGTTTATTCCTATAGGATGATTACCTACAAAAAATATATATCTTTTTCGTTTTCCTTTGGTTTGTTTGCAATAAGACCTCCTCGCTGGGCTACCTTAGCGCATGAGGAGGATTCCGGGGTCTCCGGCGGTATACACCAGTGTCCTCTACGCGCGATACTACAAATGGGCTCTTCTTGGGAGATCGATGTAGCTTTCCAACACTCTCAGGTGCTTACGGGCTGGTAGTTACGCACATACCGCTACCGTCCTTCCAAGTGCCGCTGGCTGGACGATTCGAGCTCCAACTCTCATCGCTCGCATCCCCCTCTGAGTTACCTCTTACGGCGACGCAGTGGATACGCATTGGATGGATTGGAGCAGTGTTCTTATTCTTAATTTCAATCTCAGATTTCAATGCCTAAAGATGTATCATTTGTAAAAAAGAATTTACTTTTGAACCCTAAGAAAGTAGCAATAGACTAACCAAATATCAACGGTGTTGTATCTTATCTACAGATTGACAATATTGAGTAGCTGCAGTGACCGATAACTACAAAAAATCTTACCTATAATTATGTTTGCGCGAAGTACATTGTTATTGGTCAATATCATAGTTCTATATAATAACCATAACGTTGTATATCGCTGTATCTGATAATAGTGTGTAGCTGCAAAGAGCGATAACTTGTAAAAATCGTCTTTGCGTGATTTTGAAAATTATGTAACTTTTTGCTTTAGAACTTCGAGACAATATTTAATCTCATAACCTTTTACCTTTCTTCTATCTCAATCTTTTATTTTGCTGTATCTGATAAAAGTGTATAGATGCAAAGAGCAATAACTAATAAACGTCTTTGCGTGAAGAAGATTATGTATGGTTTTGCTTCGAAACTTTGAGACAATATTAACAATTCAACCAAATAATCTCAATACTGTATCTACTCTGCTGTATCTGACAATATTGTGTAGCTGCCGACCGATAACTGGCCTGTGGTCGTTCGAGATTTATACATACAACTATAAATTAGTTTCCCCAGACGGCTATCTGATAGTAGCTATCAAGAGTTCGGTGTTCCAGAATTTCTGACTACACAATATGGAAATTTATAGCTTTGCCTCAGAACATAGAACCATTAGATAGTCCCTGTAGTTTCGGGACTAAGAATAATAATTGTAATAGGTAACTAAAAGTCGGCTTCTGGAGTGATGGACGGCGAGAGTGGGAGCTCGAACCGCTTTTTTTAGCGGTCCCGCGGAAGGACGGCGATGTGTGCGTGACCGCAAGATATCGCAAGTACTGGAAGGTGCATGAGAGAACCACTGCTCACCGGGTAAAGCCTGCAACAGATGCGGTAGCGGCCTACCGCGGACCGCGGCTCTAGCAGCTAAAAACACACACTACTGCGATCGCGGCCACAGCTTGCAGCACCATTCGCTGCCCATTCTTCATCATGTACAGACATCAAGGTGACTTAGAAGAGGAAGCTTTACTTTGTGTAAAGATGAACAAAAAAACGGCAAATTGTTTGTAAAGTAGGTTTACGATCGAGATGTTTACGTGATAACGTCCGCACGAGAAAATCTCCATTCGTTTGTATGCCGCTAGAGTGAGAGAGACGGAAGATCGGTCCACTCACTCGAACGCTATGCCAGCCTCCACTCGTGAGGATTCCGCGTGACAAGTTTCACGGAATGACTGGCAGCGCTCGAGATGAGACGGGAGATCGGTCCGTCTCTCTCTCGTTATACCTGCGATCGCGCTCGTGAGGTTTTGGTGTGACACAAGTTTCTGAAATGAAATGAAATGAAATGAAATGAAATGAAAATATTTTATTTGCACAAATATGGGTGAAAAAGGTTTTACAAAATATTTAGAACTCCATATTTACCCCTTAGGGTGTATAAATTTTATTATATTAAATAAAATAATTATTTTAATGACTTAACATAATGTAAACATAAATTCTTAAAATGACTATTACAGAAGGGTACATAAGAAACATTAAAGTAATTTTAAATTTTACAGTTTTAATTAATTAGACTTAAACCCAATTTTGTGCTTTTTATAATAATTTATTTTATTTGAACCATACGGGGTTCGCCGTCATCAGCTTTGGGCACCCACCAGGATGGGTTTTGTACACTGAGAGGAAAAAAAGCTGGCGAAAAAAAAACCTCCCAGGTTTTTATACCGCGGACAAAATTATTTATTAATCATTTTATTTTATTTATGTTATTTTAGTTTCTTATATTTTATTAATTAATTTATTTATCGTTAATAAACTGAACTGAACATGTCACCCGACTAAAACGATTTTAAAGACGTTATCACGTCAAAAGAAAAATATACCAATTTTTTTATTTTCAGGCGAAGATAAATATGGGTTCATGAAATATTAATATATTTGATTCGAATATTTTTACAATCGGCGTGAGCTGTGTCATACTGCGTTGGATAATTCCACACAGTATATATTAAAGTTTCAATTTTTTTTAACGATGCCATTTTGTTCAAAAACAATTTTTTTGCAACTGGCCGCGGTGGGAAGGGAGCGGGACATGCGGCCGCGGCCGGCTGCGCTCTAACAGCGTCACAGGCCGCGTGACTTTGAATGAAATGAAATGAAATGAAATGAAATGAAATGAAATATTCTGAAATGAAATATTCTTTATTCACTGTACGGTTCATTTACAAACTCTTAGTGAACGTTATTTTTTTTGTTCTGTCTGCTCTGGGTGCGCTTAGGCAATGCTGAGCTAAAGAAAAGAGCAGACGGAGAAAAACTTCAGCCCTGTTTTAAAATATGAGGTATACAATAATAAGCTTTCTACGAATAGTTTTAAGACTTTCGATACTACAAAACGGCTTGCGGCATACAACCGCGGCCACCACTGCAGGCCGCGCGCATCTGGTGCAGGCTTTAAGAACCCGTTTTGGTGTGCCGCGCTCAGCTGTGTAGATTATGTGCATTGCGTGACTGCGGGGCCATGTGCGCATCCTCAAATAATATTTAATATTATTAGTTATAATACCTACATGCCATAACAGTCGGATAAAAATGAAGAATAAAAGTAGCAAGTCACCAAGGTAAACTTTAAGAAAACTTTATTTTATTGCAAAAACAATCCTTCCTGTTACTATCCACCTGCAGATCTTAACTTCAGTAAGAAAACTTTGTAAAGAATACGATCATGGAAAGTTCTAATGGAAAGTTCTTGTGCCCTGTGTGGCAAGGTTTAAATTTTTAAGAACCATCATTCAAGGAATACTTTCCGTCGAACTTGACTTTTGAAATTGCGGTCTTTAAATTGTTATAATAGCTGCCAATAAAGGAGCGGAAAACTCCTAAAGTTTGTGTGAAAAAGAATAGTATTTTTTTTAAGTATTTAAAATAGAAAAATCCATTTCGTAAGGCATAGGTTAATGGAGCTGTGATGGCCGAATAGCAAAAGACCGCGGTCTCCGAGGAGAGCGATACGGGGTTTAAATCCTCGGCAACAATCAATCAAACAAGCAATCTATCGACAACAACCGGGACCGACACCTTAACGTGCCCTCCAAAGCACAGAAACGCGAATGATTCTTTTTTTATGAAGAAAATAAGCTTTATTAATCGGGACCTCTGTCTTAACTAATATTAAGTTGAGGCATTTGTTTATCAGAAAACTTCCAATTTTCCGGGGTCAAGTAAGGTCGAGAATGTCGCGCAGCATCATGAATATAAAGCACATATTTCTCGAAACCGTTAATGGCGAATTCACAACTCATCCGATATTCGGAGAACGTGCGAAACTTCTGAAAAGTTGCGAAAGAAATCTTGTAACGTACCATTTTGTGTCTCAAGACAGGCCAATCTGAAACAAGAAGAGAGAAAATTACTATGTAGCTCTTACAAAAAAATGCGAAATAAAATTTAACAGTACGTGAAGCAAAAACTTTGTACTCGTTTTAAGTACGCAGACGGAAGAGTATGAAAAGCACAATAATAGTTTATAATAGAGAAGAAGTGCAAAATACTTATATATTTTTTATAATAACGCTTAAAATACATTAAAAGTATAATAAACTAGTGGGTCCTGTAGGTAGACATTGTCCTGCCTTAAAAGTTTTGAAAGAGGATTTGTTTTTTTTATTATCTTAAAGAGATATCATCTTACTGTCAAACAAAAGTATATAAAACAAATTATGACATACAAACTGTCCTGTTATTCTGACTGTGCCAAAATTTAGAACGACATGACACGAAATACAAACGTTTGACAGGTAGAAACAATGTATATGGAATGCTAGATATAGATAAAAAAATGGGTGCGTGTACTTATGTACGCGCGTGTAAAGTTATACTTCTTTGGCATCATTAAAAAATAGTTTTTAATTGCATGCAAATAATTAATTAGGATAAAATTATAAAAGGACTGGAAAAAAAATAGTCAACACAGTCAATATAGTTCAATTTAAATTTGAAAAATTAAATAAAAATTGTTCCCTCCGACTGTGATATTTGCGCTGGCAGTCGTTGAGAGAACTTAATGATGAAACCTACAATACACATTATTTGATATCCACTGTATATTGATAAATGTGTTTTGTGATAAATATTGTTGATGCGTGTTGAGAAACGTTCCATTGACGGACTCTTTCGACAAGCGTACCAACATGCGCGACTAAGAGAGGTTTTATTTCTATTTCGTTGGTAGCTTTTTTCCGAGAGTGGGCAACTTCATCCTGTTAATTTTGTGTTACAGTGATGCGCGCGCATCTTGAAATTTCACTCTCATCAGTTTTTCATAACGCGCCTAAAGAAGTATAACTTCAATAATGTTGTGTTACAGTGATGCGCGCGCATCTTGAAATTTCACTCTCATCAGTTTTTCATAACGCGCCTAAAGAAGTATAACTTCAAAAAATAATTATAAATACATTTTCCAGTGGACTAAATTGTAAATCTAAACCATTCTTAAATCCCCTTTAACACATACAAAGACAAAGACAAAGACATTTATTTGCACAAATATGGGTGTTTACAAAGTTGTTTATATATATTTAGTTCGCCATATTTACCTTCATGAGGTATGCAAAAAATATACAATGATAAAAATATAAAAGGAAAAAACTAAACTATAATACAATTACGAAATGTACATCTACATCTATTTTACTATTATTTTTATTTGGCCCATATTGCGTCTTTTATAAATTAAAATTAAAATATTTATTAATTTATATTTCGGATCGGTTCCGATCGTCAGCTTTGGGTACCCATATCACAGGTGTTTGTACACTGAGAGGAAAAAAAGCCGGCGGAAAAAAAACCTCCCAGGTTTTTGTGGAATTCCTTTATGCCGTTTTATCGTTTATGAAATCAGTGACTGAGTAATACGCCTTTTTCAGTAAATACGTTTTAAGTCCTTTTTTAAATTCGTTGCCCGTTTTAATTTTGAGGAATTCCGGTAGACCGTTATATATTTTTGGTCCCATACAATACAAAAAAATTATTCATCATAATCCGTCCAGTCGTTGAGGAGTTCAGTGACATACGTGTACACACGAACTCAAGAAATATGTAAGATATTTACGATCTTTTATCAACATATCATTTTCTAATGATTTATATGTTGAGATCGAATATTGTGTATATCTATTGCGCAAATAGATACAAGTAAAATTTCATTTTGTGTGACGTAATGTTGCGTATTCTACAATCTTAGCGTCCTATTTCAAATGACAAATTAGAATTGTTGTGCAAATTTAGCATAGTGTTCCCATTTTAGAGAAATATGACGATTTCTTCATGTGTGGAACTTCATAATAATATGCTTGTGGTACAGTTGGTAGCTCGGAGTTACGCTAGTGCTGTTACGTATATTATTATATGTGTTTCCAAAACACACAGCATTTGTTGAAGAAGCGTCTAAAGATTTATCCTATAAAGCCAGAAAATATTGTACTTTACCTCATTATTCCTTGGTCTGTATGTACCTGTCTCTTTCACACAGCAGCGCGCGGCCATTTTCCAAGATGCCAAGCCTGACATTTGTCAATGTCAAATCATAGCATTTAAAGATTTCCTCGTGTAAGCCGGTAAATTTTTTCCATCAAACAAAAAACAGCAAATATTGTTTGTTTCTAAGTGAAACTGATATTTATCAGAGTTATTTTTTGTTATAAAGTTCACTTTTCAAAAAGTTTAGTGATTTGTTACAGTTTTGTTCTAAGATAAGTGCGAAATCTGCACAAGGTAAGACTAACGATGAGTGTTAGCAATGTGTCGCAGTTTTTTGTGTTGAGTGCTTATTCTGAACAAGGTAAGATTAGCAAATTGCCGTTGCTTCGGATGGAGAACGGCCATCTCGACCCCGACCTCAAGGTCAATACGCAGATGTTTCCTCATCTTCGGAAGATGTGGAGCCTGTGGAGGGTTAAGCCTCGCCGAATCCCAATAAAAGGCGTAGGTAAACAAGTACGGGTCTAGTGACCCGCGAATTGATTCCCTGTTATATCGCTAGCTACAGCAGAGAAATAAACACATACAACACTAAATCAAATCAAAAAGATCATTCTAAGGAGATATGCACTCTCAGTCTACCTAGTAGCTTTGTCTTGGAGATTAGTGAATCCTCGTAATAGTAGTGACAATTTCACTTTAGCCAAATTATAAAATTTTGGTATATAGACGAATTCTATATTATATTTAATATAATATACCCATTATTAGTCATAAACAAAGAAATGAAACCACTTATGGCTTTGTGGCCCCTAAAATTAATGAGAAGTTATATTAATTCAACAAAACCAAAGACCTTCTGACCTTAGCCATATTGATCTATGTAGAATTACACCAGTAGTTGTTAAAACAGGGTCTGCAGGAGCTACATAACTGGGCAGGTAGAAAGTCAGGTGAACTTAAGTCTACCTCCTTATTTAATAAGGTGACAGAACTATTTGGGCCTGGAACACACCTACTTAAAAGTGTTCAGATGATTTGTGGAAGGTCAGAAAAAGGTATTATAAAAGAAATTAATAACCTTATTGTTAGACTCCTTATTGTTAGGAGTACTATCTTAAGCCCTATTGTTAAGAGAAAACCTCCCAAGTGCTAAGTATATTTTCAATTTTCAGGCTTTGTAGCTTGTTATACAGTCATGTGGTGGCACAGAGTGCCTTAACCAACCTGAATATTATCCTGAATAGTCCTTTGGTTACAAATCATATATTTCATCAGACTGTTACTATTTATAAAAAGAGTGATAATTTGATCACAAAATTCAATCAAGTAACAATCAGGCATTTGGAAATAATCCTAACTTTCAGAAATTTCCCTATAGATATTTTTTAATCAATACAAATAACTTTACACTGTGCATGTAATGTAACATGTAAATTTGGTATTACATGTTTTCAAGGGGGGCTGCATAAATAACACACATAGGAATGACGGGATTGGTGGCAACACAACTTATTTTAAATACCTAGGTGTTTATTTATTTATTTTTTGTAATCATTACCTTAATATTATAAACATGACCAATTTTGAGAAATCCAAGAATGTATATGTTTATTAGAAACACATGGCCAAATACCATTTAAAATGAGAATCCCAATGCAAAACTAGTCCCAATGTATGTCAAGAGTTCTTATATTAAAAATGTCACCAGTTGTAAACATAGGCTTTCTATATAAGAAAAGCAAAATGGAGACATGCATCCCATACTCAAACTGAGGGGATCTAAGTAAGATTCTGATAAGAATCTAAGATTTTCATCTAAGATCTCAATTGGATGTATCCTGGCTGCGACCCCTTTTTTGCATCCCATTGCATTGCTGGGTGTGGTTCTCTCCTTAAGTATTGGGGTAGCCTGGAACTTACTCCAACAGTACAACAGGCATATTTACCTGCCAATCGCAGAACTATTCCATAGATTTCTGCAAATTTATTACAATATTGTAATTTCTTGCCCGCATAATCCTTGCCACTGTCCAGATGGGTCTCGTGAGACTTTATGCAGAAGTGGCATAAGACTTATGGTCTATGTAAGACTGTTACATCCTGGTAAACAAATATCAGACAAAATTGAGTTACCAGGCCTCGGGGACCTTAGTTAAGAGTTACTGGAATGCTAACTAGCAGATGTCAGTATTAACCCCAACCCATGTCCTGGTATAGAATGCTGGAGGTTGTACCATGGCTTTATAAAGTTGAAAATATCAACTATTTTAATAGTTTGAAGTACATTGATGTACTTACTAGGGTTACTTGATTTTGCAAGTTTAACCACACCAAAAGAGTGACTGCATTGTTGCCATATACAGAGCTTCTAAGAGGACTTAATCAATTCCAGTAAAGAGGATTCCTCTTTTAGTGCAGCAAGATAGATTATCTTGGTGGCGGAACGCCATATACCACAGCTCGGTGGTTCCGCACAAGAACTGAGCCACTCACTACAGACGCATCGGATGCGAGCTGGAGTGCTCACATGAATGGCGAATACATATGCAGAGCTTCTAAGAGGCCTTAATCAATTCCAGTAAAGAGGAAGATTCCTCTTTTAGTGCAGCAAGATAGATTATCTTGGTGGCGGAACGCCATATACCACAGCTCGGTGGTTCTGCACAAGAAGTGAGCCACTCACTACAGACGCATCGGATGCGAGCTGGAGTGCTCACATGAATAGCAAATACATGTCAGGCACATGGTTAGTACACCACAGGGGCAGGGCACCTGGTACATGAACCTCAAAGAGTTGTTCACAATATTTATTATGGTGCCATAAGTCGTCAGTAAAGGTTCCTGGAGAACTTACATGTAATAGTGCAGTAAGACAACAGGACACTCTTAGCTGATATTTGGAATTATCTTTCTGAATGTACAGGGATTTGCCCGATCACACGAGCCCTGCTTAACCTGACATGGAAGCTATTGGAATTGACAGAGCGTTTGAATATCATGCTCTAGGCGGCGTACCTCTCGGGGAGATACAACGGCATAGCCGACCGCCAATCTCGAAACAGACCTACATATGCCGGAATGGCATATATTGCCCCCGGCCTCGGAGGCCGTTTGCAAAAGTTGGGGCGTCCCTGAAGTTGATTATTAAGCTTGTCGGGCAAGCGCGGTCATAGACCGCTATGTAACGCTGGACTCCAGAGATAGGTCAGCCAATTTTTTACGATTGGGCAAGCGTGGTCATACACCACTATGTAACGCTGGACTGCAGAGATGGGTCAGCCAATTTTTTACGACGCATTCAGTCGTTATTGGAACTACAAGCTTGGGTAGGTAAAACCCACCACCAAATCTGATTCCGAGGTTCTAACAGATTCAAAGACGAGAGCTCTAGAAGAGCTATATCCAATAATAAATTTGAACAAGAACCTGATAAACCTCATTACTGGGAGGTGGAAAAGCTGTATATTCCAGCATGGAGAGTTGGGGTGGGCAGATCAGATAGCTTACTAGACCTCAGCAGAGATGGATTTTCCAAAGAAGAGTTGGTGAGATTCAACATCTTTTTATTCATTTTATTTAATTTTTACTTGTATTAAGCTCAATCAGATATTGAGTATTGTGTGCACAATAATGTTGCCTAGAATGAATGCCAGGGAGCATTGAGATAACTAGTTTTTTGGTTACAATTACTATATTTAGGAAGACAAGTTTACTTATAGAAAAATACTTCTACATTTAACGTAGATCTACAGCATCAAGCACAGCAATAAAAAAAAAAAGTGTACTAAGTTTTGAAAGCTGTATCTAGTAAAGCTTTTTAGCTCCTATCTGAGGATAGAATGATGCAAACTTGAAACACAGCTGATCTTTAATTGGCTTAAGTGGTCTCAAGGTGGCTATTTGATATAGCTATAATGTAATATTTTATAAGATCTAGTTGTAGAATTCATGATTTTAACCTATTAAAATTATCAGAAGGTAAATAAAAAGAAAGCTAAGCAATAATCAGATCATGCATTGACAAGTTTGTATCTAAAACAGATAATACTAACAGTTGACAGTCAGGATGGTTGCTGAAGCAAAGTTTTGGTTCAGTAAACCTGATCTAATTAGTCTGTTTATTTTAATAAAAGAACAGCTATTCCCATTATGATAGCTGGTTGGATCAGAAACATTTTTTAAAGCAGCTGGCATAAATGCAGTTCCTGGTAGTGTACAGTATGTCTGCTATTGTGTATAGGAGTTGCTTAGAAAATAGACTAACTGATGAGATTCTGAGGAGAATAATTGGAGGAGTTCTGAAACTCTTAAAAATAGATTGTAGTGGAGTAGCAGGTGCTACACGTAAAAGTAAATATATGCTACAGTACACTACACTTAATTAATGTCCAAAAACTTAATGCCTTTAAGGCTCAGAGCCTTAATATTGTAGTGTGATCAATACACTCAAATCAAATCAATTCATCTCACTTTTAGTGTTTTCATTATTATTTGCAATCCTTTTCCTAAAAATACTATTAAAAGGCAGAAGCTTTATAAAGATATTTTCTGTTGAATTCAGATTATTGGCAGAAAGTTGTTATTGTTGTTCTTTAGTTTGTCAGCTTTTTGTTAACATAGTAATATGTTCATTAATTTTATTACTCTAAATATTTCAAAATGTATGAAACAAGATACCAATGATACAAGATTTAATTATATCATATTATTTAATGATTATTTTTCAACATAGCATTTAATTGTATACTTCCCCCAGCAGATCACAAACAGGTCTTCAACAAATGCTGTGTGTTTTGGAAACACATATAATAAAACCGTTTTGCATTCCAACAAAACGGTTATTATGTGTGTGAAAAAACACACAGCATTTGAGCAAGGAGCTTGCTGGTGAACCGACTATGATTTGACATTGACAAATGTCAGGCTTGGCATCTTGGAAAATGGCCGCGCGCTGCTGTGTGAAAGAGACAGGTACATACAGACCAAGGAATAATGAGGTAAAGTACAATATTTTCTGGCTTTATAGGATAAATCTTTAGACGCTTCTTCAACAAATGCTGTGTGTTTTTTCACACACATAATAACCGTTTTGTTGGAATGCAAAACGGTTTTATTGTATTTATATCTTTCAGTACTCTTATCTCAGGATACTCCACGCTGCTCCAATGCGGGTTGGTAGAGATTTGGGCTATCGGATGTTTTCAGACCATGCATACGGTCTCTGACCAGACTTAAATACCTACTGATATATCCTTTTTTTATTTGGTATCGGGGGGAAACCTTCATAAGGTACCTACCCGGCATCTTGGGAGGGGATACCGGGTAATGCGGGATTTGACCGCACTAAAGCCCCCTCGGTGGCCTGCCTCTGCGCTTGGGGAGGACTCCGAGATCTATATTGGAACGCACTGGTGTCCTGCAAGGCGCCTCAGAACGGGCCCATCTTTGGCAGAGCAGATGTGCTCTCCTGCACCTTCCGATGCTTGCGACGGTATGCGGCCACGCACACACCACCGTCCTACCCGGGGCTGTTGACTGTACGGATCGAGCTCCCACTCTCAGCGCCCACAACCCCGGAAGCCCCCTTTTAGTCGCCTTTTACGATCAGGCAGGGGATACGGTAGCCCTATTATAAATCCCGACACACAGGGACTAGCGCCGAGAGACGTTATGTACGTCCGCCCCGGCGGCTCCTTCGCCGAGCGGGAATTGCACGCTCCTGAGCTTCGTTCGGCTTCCTCCTTTGCGCACATGACAGTGTCGTCGAAGGAGGTTACCGAGCCCCACGCGTCCCTGGAGCGCACCATCGCTTCGATGACGGCCGCCGGGGACAAGAAAGACTAATATTCTTTCCCCAGGTATATGTACCTGGGGAAAGAATTATTGTTCTTAACCAAGGCTTACCTAATGTTTTTTCCTAAGCTAAGTTAAAAAAAAACATAACATGAAATTCGCTACTAGCGATCACCCATTTTACCCTGACAACACCCTTGTAGATTAGTTAAGTAAATTGCTTCCATTCTACGACAACCGCTGGGCAATGCTCCATTGCCTATTATTCTTCAATTAACTTTCTGAAGGTAATCATGACAAATTTATGATATTTTAAAAGTTTATCTGAAACCTACGGCAACATGTATGCAGCAATGGTAATGACGCCGGAAAACCAATCGGGCGTCCTGTATTCGATTCTTATGTATAAATTGAAATAATGAGTTTTAGTATCTGTTCTTGACCTAGTTGTATTTCTGTCTTTAGGCATGGTGCCCAATACCCAGACAAACCTAGTGGGTTATGAGTGCACTGTGATATTACAATAATATTAATTTCACAATCAAATCACTAATTTGACGACCCGCGTGACGCAATGGTTACCATGCCGAACTTAATCGAGGGGTCACGGGTTCGATTCCCGGCGAAACAGAAATTTGAATGATGAGTTTTTTCTGAGCTCGGTCTGGGTGTTTGTGTTCTTATCTTTGTATGTGTCCATGGTACCCACGACACAGGGTATTAATTACCTTACTGTGGGGCTATGTGTAACGTTTTATATTAATACCATTATCTTGATTTTAAAACGCCTCTACAAAAGCCCACAGCTTCAATAAACGAAATATATTATTATTTAAATTAAATTTCTCAGCCACATACCGTATCGCTCCGAACCCACACTGTTCCGCAATGCGTGTGATATGAAATTCCAAACCTTTACTCTTCCCTGAGGCATTATATTTTACTTATTGAACGTGTTACTATCAACGCCTGAAATAATATTTGATTTTAGATGTGTATTGTATAAGAAGCACGCATGGCTCTACGGCTGACGCAGAATTCAAGCGAACTAAACAGTTAAGCGAAATGGGCGCGGTGAAATATAATAAATAAACGTTTCACACTAATAGCCCCACAGTAAGGTAGATATACCCTGTACTGTACTGTGTCGCGGTTACCATGGACACACACAAAGACAGAAACACAAACACCCAGACCGAGAACACAGAAATTCAAACTCATCAATCAAATTTCCACCTCGCCGGGAATCGAACCCGGGGCCCTCCGATTGGCAGTCCGGCGTAGCAACCATTGCATCACACGGTGGTCAATAATAATAATAATAAAGTCTTATTACGTATTTCATCTTTATTTTTATACATGAACCGCACAAAAAGGCAGGTGAATGCTTATGTTTTTTTTTATTTGAATGGAGTAGCAGACGAGCATGCAGGCCACGTGGTGTTAATTGGTCACTGCAGCCCATGGACATCTACATACAACCTTAAGAGGTCGTATTCAGTTGCGCTGCTACTCCGGAGGCTGGTGGCCGCCTGATGTAAGTGTGGCCGGTAATTGCACCTTTCCACCGAAAAACAATAGAATTGGTTCAGGGCAGAAGTGTGTGCAGCGGTGGTACTTCCCCGGGCGAACCATAATAGTTCTACCACCTACAAAAATTTAATATACGGATTTTATGAAATTAAATATGGTGGAATACAGCAATTGTAGCGAGTCTTCACAATTTAAAGAAATACAATTGGAACAAACGGAATGTATTTGAATTATGAACCGCACACATATTCCGCTCTGTTTCTGCATTGTACCGCAATGCGTGCTATGTCAAATTTCTAGCGTAGGTTCCCCAAGGAACCGCATATAACTTTTTGGGCATATTACTCTAACAAGCGTGTTCATAAACAATACTAAGAGGTCTCATAGTTTTTTTTATTTGAATGGAGTAGCAGACGAACATTCACGTCGTCTCATGTACGATAAATGTGGCCGGCAACTGCATCTTTCCACCGAAACACCATAGAATTGGTTCACGGCAGAAGTAGGTGCAGCGGTGGTACTTCCCCGGGCAGACTACAATAGTTCTACCACCTACAAAATTGCTAATGTATTAGATTGTTAATGAAATGATAAGTTATATTGTGCAATGAAACTTATGGAAATAGTGTAATTTAACTGCAAGATCTCATGTGTTAAATCAGGTAAACCAGCGACATCGGCAAAATTTCGTATACGGCCTCTTATACGATACATCCAACTTGTAATCTGAAAATGAACTTAAATTCACATATTGTAAACATCAGAGATAACTATTAAAAGATCAAACTCGATTATTTAAACTCTAACTCATTTTAACGTCTACAACCTTAAAAACTTATTACATATATGAAACAATATAGCGTGCAAACGATCTTTTGGTCATTATTTTTTATACACCAGATGGCGCTAACGGGATCCCTTATCTCTCACAGGAAACGTATTACCTAGCTATTATTAGATTATAATAAGCCCAATAGTCTTATCGGCTTTCGTTAAAACCTTTGTTTTACAAAATAATTTTAAAATTCTACATTAATTGTGATAGGGTATTCCCTAATATTTAATGTATTATTTATAGATACCGGGTTAAACTTAATGCCTAATGGCATTCTCTGCGTGTCAACCCTGGGTCTCATAAATAAAATTAACAAATGCTAAATGTAGAAAAGTAAACAAGAAGTGAAAACAATGAGTATAAAATTTAAAAAAAATTACACCAGATATCGCTAAGAAGGGACTGCCCCTTCTTTCTTAGAGTATACGAATTTGGTTTATAAATTATATAAAAACTAGCTGCGAAACCCGGCGTTGCTCGGGTTAAAATACGTCGCATGTTTAATCTAAACTTTAAAGAGATTTACCTTATATAATCATGTTTTCGAATAGCCATCTTATAGCCTGAAAGAATACTACTGTCAGTCCACCTGAACGTATAAATTAATGAAAGAATTTGCTCCCAGCTCCTAACCGTTGAGGAGTTGTATCTTCAATCATCAGCTCAGCAACATGATATGATGATATTTATACACAAATGCCTGTTTTGCTTTAGTAAAAATATGAAAATCAATTATTGTGCTATAAAATTTGTATGTTCCCTTCGATTTCTCTGGATCATCCCATCATCAGACTTTGACTTGGTGACAGCTAGACCATCTCAGGAATGTAAGATTTCGAACAAAACCCCATTTATTGAAAGAATTTGCTCTCAACTCCTAACCGTCGCATTACCTTCCATCATCAGCTCCCCACTCCACCCACTTCCACCCACCGCGATCAAACTCCCTTACTATCATCTACGTACTAAGGGGTATTTACCACCCCAACGGGAAGTTGATTGGAGTTAGTGATAATAGAGAAAACCGTGTCTTTACGTACAAAGAAAACCCTTTACTTTTTATATATATATTAAGATTAACTTTATAACAAAATGGTTGCTGATTGGCACCCTATATTCAGCCATTCTGAATATCATGAAACTTAGCTTTTTTAATAACAACAAACATCTCCAAATATCTGTTTCTTAGTTTTTTTTAGATTTCTACACTGTTTTACAACATACATACAAAAAGCAAACAGAACGATTCTATGACTATTCTATAATATTATTGAACAGAATATAGAACAAAAATAATTCTCAAGCAATATCGTGTGTGAACGGGTCGGTCATTATTTTTTACTCGCCAGATGGCGCCAGCAGGATCGATTTTCTCTTGAAGGATACGTATTTGATATTATCACATTACATAAAGGCTAACGCTATAATAGTACAGTTATCAATTGGCACTTGTATCTAATATAATACTAGATTTGCCCCGCGGTTTCATCCTCGCTATGTCGTAATGTTATAAAACGGGGAGGCCTGGATCTTACTCCACCACGCTGCTCCAATGCGGGTTGGTGGAGAAGCGGGTTAGAGGTCATCCCTCTGTCGCATGTTTTCAAAACACCCATAAGACTGAGAAGGAAAAGGGGAGATCTCCCCAGGCGATGTCACTGCCTGGGAACCGCGGTCCGAATGCTAACTTAGTACTATTTGTATATAAACTGAGAATCTATAAACAGAAGAGAAACTTCGAAAGCGTAATTCAGGATATTATTATGTCTTCTGATTGACCAGTTCAGTATAACGCGTGCTACTTAGTACTCTCTTGTTTACAATGTTCGCTGCTTGCGTCGTCTTGCATGGTCAGCATTTCATGTGAGACGCGCGCTCATATTACTGTAGGTATCGCGCCGCTGTAAGACCTCCAATAAACGTTAAACCTTGTCGTATATTTATCGATAGCAACCGAAACCGACGTTTTAACGTCCATCCTGAAGGACGGACACACACATGTTTTTTTTGCCACTAGCGGTCACCCATTTCACAAACGACCGCACCTGTTTGGCTTAGTTGCATAGTCCAGTAATTTTCCCATGGTTCTGAGAATCTATGAGGTGTCCCCACGATATTAAAAAAGAGGTCGTTGATAAAATTCATTAATAGAAAAAATGTATTCCACCGTATTACACCACTATCTATTCCGGCGTTATCGATGTCCGCAATAAAGTTTGATTCATTGATCAATTCTGCACCATTGCGTTACACTTGGCTGAAGAATTATCGGATTTCGTTTGTTTCAACGTTTCAATTGTGGTTTGTTTAAATGTCGATTCTGTTGCGGATGTGTGGATGTGCATTATTTTCATTTGGTGGATTCTTATAATTGTTTGAGCAATGGCTTGAAATGTATAAACGGAAAATCCAACTGAAAAGCACTAAAATAATCTACAGTAAAATTATGTTTGACTATATTTTTTTAGTGCACAAAATTAGTGTACAAACAAAATTATGTCAGTTATTTAAATTTAATGATCCCACCAAAAACATAAATGTAAAAAGGAGAGCCAAGTTCAATACAAAAAATATGCTTGGCTGTGGGCTTCGCCACAAAAAGAATGAAGATCTAAATGAGTTCTATGCAAAATCCAAATATGTATTTATAGGTACACAATAACATTATGAACAAGTAATAAACTCTATTTCTTTGCTTTATTGGATACCTATAACAATTGCTGCTACCTATTTTAAAATGTGAGATCTTAAAGTAGTTTAGATTTGACTTGGCCAGTTTTCATTACATCAGTCATTTTATAAAGTTATTCAACAACAATTCTGATAAAAACTGGCCAAGTCAAATCTAATCTACTATAAGATCTCACATTTTTACATATTGTTATAACCGTTTGAGCTAGCTTCATGGAATTTGGGCTTCTGGATGTCCTTAAGGATATAATTAAACACAAGTAGTTTTATGTGTTTACGTTAAAGAGGTTTTGAGTTATAGAAGGGCCAAAAGTGGCACCAAGTGGTGGTTAATAAACACTCAGCGCTGGCTAGCCAGTTCCTTTGCTTGAACTTGGCTTGACACGCTGCCGCGTGTCTAAATTAAGTTTATTTACTTTGTATTGTTATTCTACTAAGTTTGGATGGAAATGGGTGCCTTTCCCTTGCCCACCATGAAATCAACGATTTCACATCAACATATTTTATGTCGCGTTCACGCGTTTTTTTAACCGCGTGTAGCTGTGAAACGTCAAGATTTGACATTTTCTAAAGGAGCGCATTTTCCGAAACGACCGTATACGCGCCGAAAAATACAAGTTTAAAACCGCACTTAGCTTCCAGAGGTTGTAGCTGCCACGAAGTGTTGAGTGCCCGCTGCAATCATAAAATTCATCTTATATTGGACGGAGGATAAATAACGAATAAAGTCCATACCATATTAAAAGAAAACTCAAAAATCTCTTATATAAAATGAATTGCTGTTCGTTAGTATCGCTATAACTCAAAAACGGGTGAAGCGATGTGGCTAATTTTGGTCTTCATATATTAGTAGAAGTCCAGGGAAGGTTTAAATAGTGGGAAAATATAGAAAAATTGTGAAATTAATAGTAAAACAACTTATTTTACTTTCCTGTATAAACTGTTAGTAACTGTCAAACATTGGTTCTTCGCGCCATCATCCAGAAGTTTGACATAGTCTGAATAACAATTCATCTGTCATTATTTGTTTTATGTTTTTTATTTGACATTAGCATAAAAACTCTTTGAAATGATAACTAACTAACTCTCTTTCAATACTTTTAAGGCAGGATAACGTCTGCCGGGTCCACTAGTGATAAATATACATGTAAGATACACACATAATTTGGTCATGGTCAACTGAAAATGGCCACAAAAGATTACCAAAACACTCTTCTAGAATTTGCATGCATTATTCATATTTCCCACTGCCTTCAATTCGGTAATGAGGGCAAGTGGTCTTCTCAGGAAAATTATTCCATAACTTAAAACTCCTATGACTACCCATCTAGCGAATATTCATTCTAAAATTATAGATGTAATGGCTTGGCTGGCTGCAACCTTTTTTGCATCCCACTGCTGGGCACGGGTCTCTCCCCATTATTGGGGAGGCCTGAAGCTTACTCAACCATGCTGCTCAAATGC
The DNA here is from genome assembly GCA_911387765.1 of Pyrgus malvae. Lineage (NCBI taxonomy): Eukaryota > Metazoa > Arthropoda > Insecta > Lepidoptera > Hesperiidae > Pyrgus > Pyrgus malvae. Next base: position 12,061,745 of record OU426969.1, read on the forward strand.
GGGTTGGTGGAGATGCGGATTAGTGGTCAACCCGCCGTCGGATGTTTTCAGACCTCCCATAAGGCCTCCGACAAGGCTTAATGACTGTTATCTATCGACAACAATCGGAACTTAACGTGCCCTCTGAAACACGGAAACGCGCATGATTTTTTGTTTGCCACTAGCGGTCACCCATCTCACACCCGATTGACTTTATTTTTTGCATGGAGATAGATTGAAAGTTGAATATAGTTTTAACATAGTTTTGAAACATAGTTTTAAACTGGGGAAAATATCTCACTCCTATGGAAATAAATATAGTTTGAAGAATGTGACACAGAACACTCGACGCTTTTTTTTCACAATAATACTAGTATTATTATTTTCTTTATTATTTTCCGCTTATATTAAGGACTATTTTTCACTCTTTTAGTTTTCAAGCTTTCGAAGTTTGATAAACTCATGAAATTATTTTATTGCCACCGATTCTTGATAAGTGTCCAATGTTTGAATTAAATCTGTCCGTTGAAAGTGTGTCAAAATCGGGTCCAAATGAGAGTTACAAACAAGCTCACAAACTCACAAACATACAGGTGAAGCTAATAAAAGCGTATTAAAAAACCTTTGCGAACGGTATTGCGTGCAGAATGTAAGTTTTCAAATAAAAAAAAAATTGCAAATCATCTTAAAGCGCACAGGATGTAAAGTGCCCATTGCATTAGGGTTGGCATAATACAGTTGACCATCTAAAAATGGTTGCAAATTAGTTTTCAAGACTTAATCAGAACATTCGTAGAGACGATTGTTCAAAAAGAAAATAAGCAAGCAATTATTATTGGGCTATTTGACATGGATATGAATTAGGTAATAATATTTTTACTTTTCTCATAACTTGGATACAGCTACTTGAAACCACACCACCACTTTTAAAGCTATTCCATATATTATTCATATTGCTTGCCCTCTTCAGTTCGGTAACGAGTACAAAAGGTCGTCTCAGGAAGATTATTCCATCATATTTATCCGCAGGTGCTTATTTGGCAAAAGTCTTGCTTTTGTATGTCGACAAAAACCTTAAATTATTTTGTGTCCCACTGCTGAGCTGGACAACCCACCGTCAGATGGTAATGTACTGCTGGTAACAACAGTAATGTTATCTATTGATAACATTCGGAACCGATAGCTTAACGTGCTACTAGCGGTAACACATCGCACATTCAACCGAGCTTGTTCGGCTTAGGGCCTCGTTCACCGTCTCCAAGTAAAATGTTGATTAGTTACGTCCCAAGTAAAGTCAATTGGCAAGTAAAAGTAATGAGTACAGGCCAGTTTATCATACGATTAGTGCTACTCGAACATCGTGAAATTGAAATTGAAGTTACGGGTGACTTGAACTGATAATTAGCGTACTTGTCACTTTACTTGAAGGTGGTGAAAGAGGCCCTTAGATGCGTAGATTTCTTACGTTTTGCGCCAGCTGCCGAGCCATGCGCACTTCATTAACGTATACGAACTACAAACGTGGTTTCCATAACATAACCTCTCTTTTTATTTCCTGCCTTGTGGAGCTCGACCTTAATCGCTCAATAAAAGTCAAAAGGTTCTCGTAAATTAAGGCCAAAGCTAAAAATCTAGAAGTAGATTCGAAAAAGAATACCTAATTTATGGCGGGTTTTACCGAGGGCATACGTGACGTTACATATCAGCGTGTGATTTGAAAAGCGAACATTTTTATAAAACGAATACGAAATTTTTTGTCGCTTTGGGTACGGTTAAGAATTTTAAATAAGAATTTAGGAATTTTAAGTAAGAATAAGTAGAGGTGGATGAACCTTTTTTGTAAGAACAGACTTTCATGAAGGCATTGCAGTCACTTTTTAATAATGGAATACACAACAATGTTAAATTTCGTATTCACACGAATATTGGGGTCATTCCCACAAGTTCAAATGTTGATATATGGCATGCGTAGTTGATTAATTCATAAATGAAAAGAGTTTGCTGATAATCTTATGCTGCACCCTTAGAATAATTACGTATATAATGAGTGTCTTCATAGAAGCGCGCTGTCAAAATTGAAACATTTAATAGATTCACTCAGATATCACATCCGACAAACAAAATATTTTTATTTTCCTCAAATTAACTATAAAATACTACAAAATATTGAAAACTTAACTGTGAAAAGTTATGTGATTAAACTTCTTTTGTTTTTCAAGAGTGTTGTGACACAATTTAACAGCACACACGATGTTTGGTGCCATTAATGGCACCAATTAATATGCTTCGATTTGGGCGCGCGAACTTGGTTTCTATAATGTAATTATTCTAAGGCTGCACCATTTGAATGTCTTCAATTGACCATTTTAGAGTCTTCTTCAGGCCGTCAATCTAACAAGTTGGCATGTTCTCCTTTTGCCGAGACGAGGTCACCATTTGCGGATCTTTCTTCCCCTGACGGTTTTACTTATATAAAAGCCTTAAAGGGGATAAACGCCCGTATTCCTTTCATCCCGTTTCATTAAGTCGCAGTGATACTAACTTTGTATTTCCTTCACGCCTCGCCATTGTAGTTGAAAGTTCCTATTGTGAGACTTAAAGTTCCAGCCTACTTCTCGAATGCGGTTAATACTTATTTTCTGTAGATTCAGTGCGCTTAAATTGTTACGCAAATGCTTAGCTAAATTAAGATATCTTGGGTTATACGATTTTCTTCTATCCTTTTTTTTATGTCCCACTGCTGGACATAGGTCTCCTCTTACAAGTGAGTGGGAATTAGGCCATATTCCACCACGCTGGCCAAGTGCGGATTGGTGGACGTCATGCTTTCGAGAAATTTTGAATTTCTCTCAGGCATGCACAGTAATCGTCGTCAATCGTAATCAATTAAATATCACGATATTTTCCATCGCCGTGGAGCAGCGATAAATAATAATAAAAGTAAATAAATAATAATGAATTAGCTAGCACCTAAACCTCGTAGTGTTTAGACGACAACATCAAAAAAACTTGGACTTGGGACCTGTGTACCTGTACAGTTTTGTGCGTGAATTAAAGTCTTATATTTTGTCTCTACAAAATCGACTTCTTATTTATTGACACCTGGGGAATCCTGACCGCCTTGCAGCGTGACAGTTCGCTCCGTCCGGTCCTGCACCCTTTAAAACCAGCGTTTTCCTGCTGTCTTCTTTAGTCCAACTAGGTAGTCCACCTAGTAGACTTGTGCTCCTTTTGCCGAAACGTCATCATTCGAGGACCTTTTTTCTCCTGGTGACTTAACGGGTATAAAAAAACTGTAGACATCCTTACATCCCGCTTTATTAAGTCGCACTGAATTTGACTTTGTATTTCCCTCAAGTCTCGCCATTGTAGTTGAAAGTTCCTATTAATAAATATAAATATCTTTGGACAATTCACACAACACCATCTGATTCCAAACTAAGCAGAGTTTGTCCTATGGTAATCAGAAAGCTGATAAACATACTTATATAATTCTAAATACATACTTAAATAGATAAATTAACACCCAGACACAGAACAAATAGTCATGTTCATCACACAAATATTTGTCTTGGGTGGGAATCGAACCCACGACCTCACGCTTCGCAGTCGGCTCATCACCCACTACGCCACGGAGGCTGTCAAAAAGGTATTATTGTAGGACTCGAAGTTACGGCTAACTTTATGCGTTTAGTTCAGTGATCAATATTGGAAGATGTCTTATTTAATTCTTTCTAATTTCTTATTCATTCTTGCGGCTTTACTGGTTTGCATTTAAGTAAAAATTTTAAAATGACAAAAGTACTCCAACGACTTTAAAAAAAGAAGTAATAATTCGACAGGTATGATTATCGGATCTGCTGCAATCTTATTTTTTTACAAATTATGAAGTTTTATAGAGAATTCCAAATTAATATGAACTCACTCACTCCTTTATCCCATTTCCTTAAGTCGCAGTGTATCTGCAGTAGACCTGAGCTTCATGTCCCACATTAGAAAGTTTTAACATTTTTTTATATAGATAATCCGAACAAAAAGGCAGACGGGCCGCGTGATGTTAAGCGATCACCGTCGCCTATGGACACGAGCAACCCCAGGGAGCCACTCGAGCATTGCCGGCTTTGAAGGAGAGCTTTTTTTACAGCTTTCTTGAAGAACCCTATGTTATAGTTCCCTGGGAATGCCTCAGCTGGAAGGTTGTCCCATAACCTACACACAATGGTGCAGCGTGAGAGAAATACAAAGTCATATTCATTGCATGTTGAGGAATGGCTTACAGTAAGCCAACACTAACGATTATCTTAATGATAAAGGACTATGGGAATGAATCTCGCTGCCACAAGGCTATTTCTAAATTAAATGTAAAAGTTTTAGTAATTAGTAGCATCTATGAGTAGGTGAAAGTAGGTTTATAGTATCTCATACGATCAGCTATCACGTGTGCCCATTATGGACCCATTGCCATTGTGTTATCTCAAATACATATATTTGTACTTTTTTTAAAAGATTGCTGCTGGGAGTTTTTTTTTTTGCTGCCATTTTTCTCTCAGCTCTACATCTAGCCCAAACGGGCACCTGAAGGTGATGACCGAGAAAAAATTACATTCATTAAGCGAATATTTTGTATTCCTAATATGAAATAAATATTTTTGAGTTTTTTTGAACGGGGTGAAAAGAACTTTATTTTGTCCGTTTAAGAAAATTGCAAACGGGTTAGCGTTGCAAGAATGAACTAAAGGAAGCATCTCGAAATATTCGCCACTGAACTAACAGCATTATAAGTATGTAGGTCGTAGCCCCAATATATAGATCCCGCGATATAAGAACTTTCAACGACAATGGCGGTGCGTGAGGCAAATATAAAGTCAGATTCACTGTAAGTTGAGGAAACGGGATGAAAGGAACGTTTCTACTGTCTTTTGTCTCTTTTAAAATACAAGCGGGTTAATGCTGCAAGAATAAACGGCTAAGGAAGCATCTCGAAGGATTCGCCACTGAAATAACCGCATTATCGTATAGATCGTAGTCCCAAGTCCCGCGATATAGGAACTTCAACGAAAATGGGGTGAAAGGAACTTCTTCTGTTATTCTTCTGACTACTATTTTCTAACCTTTTTTATTCTAAAATGTGCGTTCAATGATTGAAATAATAATATGTTCTTTAGGCAATGTTGGCGTATATTAAAGTAACTAGATAGATTTATATTTACTAAAAAATATTATGAAACTATACTATTAACATATTTTCAGCGAAGTTTTTTTTTGTATTTCGACAAGTTTTTACATTTATACGCGAGGCTGCGTAAAAAACGCATTTTTATTTTAATCGGCAAACCTAGAAACAGAACAAAAGAAGTTTAGAGGCTAGAACAAGATGTGTGGAGTTGCTCAAATTATCTCTGCAGTTCACGATTTACGAATAAGTTTATTAGTATTAGTAAATTTACGAATATTCACGAAAAAGTAGAACTATGTTTGTTGAGTGAAAACTACTTCATGCAAGATCTACTTCATCCTCTAAAGGCATATTCAGCAAGGAGATCTGAAAAAACACGATTCCAACTGCCCGAGTATAATAATCTGTATGGGAAAAGACGGTTGAATTACGTAATTCCCTATTTAATAAATCAGATACCAAAAACAGTTACAGATAAAATAACACATAAAAACTTGAAAAATCAACTGAAACAATATTATCTACAAGTAACAAAAAACAAATACACTTAAATCACATGCACAATCACACACACACACACACACACACACACACATCACATACAAATTGAAAAGATAACATTAATTATATTAAATACAAAACAAAAATTGTAACTAATCAACCTGTATGTGAATTGATGCACGCCAGAACATTGCAGAGAGTGAACGTCAACAAAAGGATTTTTAACTACCTTATATTACATAAATTCTTATAAAACGTTGTTTATGCTATTTAATGTTGTGATTTTGTTAAGTACGTTGATGTGTCTGTATTTTTATGTCTATTCGGCGACGCAAGGTGTACGGTAAAACTCATAAGAGTTTATGATTACACCTTGTAAATCGAAAATTGTAACAGTGTTCCTAATAAATTTGAAGAATAAATAAAATAAAAAAAATAAGTTACACAGACATAGATAAATACAATTTAAATTGGAAAATTGTGACTCAATTAGTTCAGTTGATGTCAAGCAGTTTAGCATTAGCGGCTCAGAAGAAAAACATTATTAATATCTTTTTTACCAAAACCGGAAAGAAATAGGTATTATTAACTGAAAACTTCAAATTTAAGACGGAGTTTCTCAGATATTGCCGCAAAGTTCACAATCAGAGGACGAAATGTTTCCGAGAATTCGTCTTTTCCCAATACAACCGTAACCGCAAAATTCTACAAGTTGCGTAAGTAATCCGCTAGAGTGCGCTTATCTCCAAACTTTGAATACGTTTGTCTCACTTGAAACTTCTGTAACTTGCAAACCTCTGCTTAATCTCGCTTGAGTAACTTACGAACAAGTATTTGGTGCAATTGTCGTTTATATTTATAATTTACGTAGTGTTTATTGCATAATGTCCTTTACGGGATTACTAAGTAAAAGAGTAGTCACTGTAGCATCGGGATTAAGAAAAGGGCTACGGGCCTGCCTGATTGTAAGAGGCGACTAAAAGGGGGGCTTCCAAGGTTGCAGGTGGCGAAGGTGGGAGCTCCGTCCAGCAGGCCCGGGAAGGGCGGTGATGCGACCATGCATCGCAAGCACTGGAAGCCACATGAAAGTACTATAGCTCTCCGGACGATTGGCCTGGCTTGACGACACGCGTAGAGGACACCAGTGCGTTCCTCTGTAGCTCTCCCAAAGAGCAGGCCATAAAGGGGTTTTAGTGCAGTAAAAATCTCAAATAACTTAGTATGTCTTCCAAGGTTTCCATCATTCAAGGTTTGAAGCCTTTTAAAGGTTTCCCCTCCGCTACTAAAAAAAGTTTATTATCCTTGTCCGACGTGAGCACCAAACGCAAAACCTAAGTATGCTGTTCGTATATTGTACTGATTAAAATCTGTATCATACCAACCTGAGCACGGTTCTCTACCCGCCATATGGAATCTAGATCGTATACATACAGATACATTTTCTTCATAAACCAAATGACAAATGAGCTTTCTACGTCTTCTTTCAACGCATTATTAACTGAATTAATTTACTAAATTCAATTTCAGAAGACTATATTATTATATGAAAAATTATAGTTTGCTTAAAATGTTGTTTCCCTCGCATATTTTACATATCTTCTCACGATTAAAATAAACCTTATCTGGACTTACTACAAATAATTCAAAACCAAAATTAGCCACACCCACCGATGAATTCTTATCTTGAGTATTACTGAAAGTTACGCAACTTATTATTAAAACTTACGCAATATTTTTATTACAAAGCAACTTTAATGTAGGTATTAATGTCCATGATGTAATCATTTATTTTTTATTTGACTTGACATTTTTATTAGATATTATTTTTTGACATACCATAATAATATGTAATTAATTTCCATTATGACATGACTATGCAATTTTGTATTTTACTATCACTTATTCAGTTTTTTTTAATTGACATATTTGGAATGAATCTATTTTTGAATTAAGTAAATTAAATTAACAATATAATATTTAGAAAAGGTGACTAAAGCATGAATTTAAATGTGTTTTTTTATTTTATATTTTATGTTTGTACTTTATTAATGAATAAGATATATTTTTTATTAAAAATTATGACTACGCTAGCGCATTTGTACTGTAATGTTAGTATAGTGTGTAGAACAACATCCAACAGTGTCTGTGAATAATATATATAGTACGTACCGTAATAATTAATGTGCAATTCTAGAACTGTTGAATAATACTAGCACATTTTCAGCAGTTCTACATTGCACTAGCGTAACTAAAATATGCAAGTGCGAACTAATGTTACAAATACAAAAGTTTGGTGAACCCATATTAGATCCAGCACACTTGCGCTGCAAACTAATTATGAAATTAGTGCAGAACTGTAAAATAATTTCTAGAGCGTAATCTGTTTAAATCATTGGTTAGTAAAACTAAATTATAGTTACAAATGTATATCAATCTCAGAAAAAAAGTCCAGATAATAATATGTTTGGAATAGTAGCGACCATGTAAAACAGATAATAATATGTATTTATTTGCTTCTTTAGCAAATAAAAACATGTTGTACATACATAGATCTTAATACTAACAATATTTCCTTTTGTCCATTTGGGTGTGCAAAATAAATTTAGAAATCACAATATTATTAATTTGCAACTAATATGGTATTTAGCACAAACGCATTTAAAACTACATGAAAAAGGAAAAAAATATATAGATATTAAACAAAACGTCTATGCCAACCAAAAGACCTGATTTCGGTATGGTGCCCAGAAAGCTGGCAGCATTCCCTCTTTGAATCAAAAGGCTGATTTTTTGTGTAAAATAACTGCCAGCTCTCTGGTCACCCGAAGCGAGGACGAGTCAGGTCGACATATCTTTGCAGAATTTTTTCAGTCAGCCGACCCAACGTCTCCATTGCAAGCGCCGCAATTAAAAATAATTAATTATTACAATAAAAAAAGTAAATATAGACCTAACACATTCTGCGAACAATGATTGAGTGAGATTGTTCAAAACTGGACCCTTTTGTGTACATACCCCAATGCTACAAGCTACGACAAAATTACAATAAAACTGCACCTTGATTTGCCAGTCGAATATAGCGCATCGAGTAAAACGTTGTAAAATATATAAAATATATCAAAGCTATTCCAGGCTTCATTGCTATATTAAAATCATAGGCGTTTAGCCAGTTGCTTCAACCGCGTTGACCCTATTACCCGATTTTACGTAGGAATGAAGCATTGCTATCCAGGCAAAAAGGCACAACTATCCATACTGATATTATAAATTCGAAAGTAACTCTGTTTGTATGTCTGCTACGCTTTCCCGCTTAAGCTACTTAACCGATTTCAATGAAATTTGGAACACAGATAGAGTGGACCTTGGGAAAGGACATAGGATGGTTTTTATATATTAAGCAGATGGCGGAAGACTAGTAACTAATAAATATATTATAGTCCTCTACAAAAGTTTATTAATGCAAATATAATTATAAAATCTGAGCAAATAAACCCAAATGTAATTATTATAAGTAATACGTTCGTTCTACGGCATGATTTAAAGTTATTACAGCCCGAATTATACTGAAATATCGGTCAAATAATACTATACCTATAATTACATTGTCGTTACACTAATAATATTATAGTTCTAGTTTTAACAAGAACTGCGTCAAGCCATAATTGCTGTTTAGGTATCTGTTGGAAAGACAACATTAAGCGATTAACGTGAAGGAACACATTTAAAATATACCTTTATTATTATACTAAAAAAACAGTTTAGAAAATTAATCACTAAAGTCCGAAACTAATATGCGATCCATAGCTTCCAATTGACATAAATATGACGGTCAAAATATCAGAAAAATCATTTATATAGTTCTCAACTCCATAAAAAAAGAACAAATTTCAATGCAAAAACTGATTATTAAATATTAAAAAAAAAGTTAGCGTTTTCTAACAAGATAGAAAAAATAAGACCGAGATTTAAATTTAAATAATTCTTTCTATGTTAATTTAAGTAAGGACACGAGGTAACTTCCATAGTAGTTGCGCAACGACCTTAGATTGTATGTACATATCAATCACCGCATGATATACATGGTCGTCGGCTGTTCCATTTGAATAATCAAAATATCGATTAATAGATTCTTCTTAAATATTATGTAAAGACGAGAAGGGAAGACAAACTGTCTAAGAACGGTTTCAGGCCAGCTTATTATTAGGTCGTAAATTCTTGTTTTTGGAAGCACTATGTATGAAAACTTCTAATGTAGCGGTGTTATCTATTTTTGAAAAAAATACTTTTTGGAATTTGGGAATTGTCAAGGAAAAATTATAGAAAAAAACTAAGTATCCCCGTATGGATGCGATCTTTTTGCCGAACTAGCACTGAACAGTAATACACGTGTAGGAGCAAATTAGATATATTTTTCGCCACATATTATTATGTAACTCATCGGAGCGATATCGCGCTTTTGTTTTCACATAAGTCAGCCACAATAGATGCCTCCCGTAAACAACCCCGTGTAAGCGCGTATGCCGAAACGACCCTATATGTGTAGAAAATTACTGTTTTGAAATCGCTTTTAAAGAATTGCTAGCAGTTACTAATTGCTGGTTAGTCAATCCAAACGACAGATAAAATAAATACACGCAAGCTGATTATCGCAAATCGCTTGCAATAGAACTCTGCCTAAAGGCGTAAGAGACGTGTCAAGGCATATACATCGCTTAATGCCTCGTTACGTTCGTGTTGTGTTAAGAGAATTGCTAAGCCGAGGTACACGTTGGTAGTAATGAAATATTGTCTAAGGAGGCCGTAATACTCGCATTAGGGATGATATATCCTAGAATTGAAATAAATATGTAAGCTAGATAATATTTTTAAACCATTGTACATTTTACTAGCTTTCGACCCACGCCCTTAAGATTTTTATCTCTATTTTCTTCCCATATAGGTTGAAATGGCATAATCTCTAGTCTATCCAGTGCCTAAATTCAAAGTTAAATGTTTTTTTCTGCGACAACCTGTGTGGCGCAATGGTTACCATGCCGGACTGCCAATCGGAGGGTCCCGGGTTCGATTCTCGGCTAAACATAATTTTGAATGATGAGTTTAAATTTCTGTTCTCTGTCTGGGTGTTTCTGTTTCTGTCTTTGTGTGTGTTCATGGTACCCACAAAACAGGGTATATCTACCCTACTGTGGGGCTATAAGTGTGAAACGTTTTTTTTTTCGAACTTGATAGTAATTTTCTATCCCAATGTCCACTTTACATACGTACCAAAATAAAATTGGCTCAATAGTTTCGTCGTGAAGACGTAACAGACACATACACACACACAGACAGAATTATTATCCTTTCGCGTTTAATTTTATAACATTAGTATGGATGGGGCTGTTGTCCATAGTCATTTCATACTCTGCTGCTTGCTGCTACTCTAGGACATAGTCATATCCGCATGAAATATTACTACCTAACTAACTTACCTCACCTATCTCCCATCCGATCGCGCTCGTTTCACTTAACTGCGTAAATGTCGTATATCGTAACCACTAGACCATAACGCTAGTAGATAGTAGATTATTTGAATGGAGTAGCAGACGAGCATGCAGGCCACGTGGTGTTATGTGGTCGCTGCAGCCCATGGACATCTACATACAACTTCAAGCAAGCATAGGTAAGTCTTGTCTGAGGTCGTATGCAGTTGCGCTGTTACTCCGGAGGCTGGTGGTCGCCTCAGGTAAGTGTGGCCGGCAACTGCACCTTTTCACCGAAACACAATAGAATTGCTCACGGCAGAAGTGGGTGCTACTTTCACGTATGCACGTGAAACACATATGCATTAGCGTGACGTCACGACATGATGCTTTGAATATCGGTTTATAAGTATAGTAAGTATAAGTCGCCGTAATTCTCAATCTTAAGTTCAGCTCAATGGCATTGTCGAAAGATCGTATCGGCACAAGATGGATGGGACGTCAATCATAGTATTCTTCCAGTCGACTGACACGTGACATTTACGATAGCGGTAAGAGCTTGGTATTGTCCACAGCATTTGTACAATGAACGATAGTTATGAGGCCATTTTTATCTTCCAGCGGACCCGGCAGACGTTTCTGCCTTAAAAGTATCAGAAATTATCAAGACTGATCGCAATCTAAAACGTAAACATGAGCCAAATACTTAAAAATATTTATAAGAAAATCAAAAATACCGTTGCAGAATTATAGCCGAATCCAGTTATAAGTACAACGTAAGCACATAATAATTAAATCCATCCTTTTCAGGAAACTCAAGTACAGAAAAATTATGTGAAGTATATACGAGTATAAGAGGATGAAGTGTATACCTCCGAGGGGGAAATGTTTGTGTACTCGTATTATCCTTAAGTGTTTATATAACTCTCGAATTATCTATACTTATAAAATATAAATATAAATAAAGAGGAAAGATTTTTATTTTTGTATGTAAAGTAAGTCGCCTTAATTCTCAATGTTAAGTTCAGCTCAATAGCATTGTCCAAAGATCGTATCGGCACAAGATGGATGGGACGTCAATCATAGTATTCTTCCAGTCGACTGACACGTGACATTTACGATAGCGGTAAGAGCTTGGTATTGTCCACAGAACTTGTACAATGAACGATTGTTATGAGGCCATTTTTATCTACCAGCGGACCCGACAGACTTTCTGCCTTAAAAGTATAAGAAGTGAACATAAGCAGACGTTGTGCTGCCTTAAAAATATTGAAAGAGGGTTCGTTTCTTTATCATCTCAAAGAGTTTTTATGCTACTGTCAAATAAAAATATATAACAAATAGTGACAAGTGATTTGTTATTCAGACTATGTAAAAATTTTGGACGCGCGATGGCGCGAAGTTCCGATGTTTGACAGTTACTAATAGTTTATATGGGAAAATAAAATAAGTTGTTTTACTATTATGTAAATTTTCCATATTTTCTCATCGTTTAAACCGTACCTGGACTTTTACTAATATTTTCAAGACCAAAATTAACCATTTCGGTTCATCCGTTCTTGAGTTTTAGCGAGACTAACGAACAGCAATTCATTTTTATATTATATAGAGATCAAAAATACCGTTGCAGAATCATAGCCGGATCCAGTTAATACAACGTAAGCAAATTTATATTTAAATTCATCCTTCTCAGGAAATTCTTAAAGTTGCTGTACTTTATATTACCTATGTGAAGTATAATATATAAGAAGATGAAGTGTATACCTCCAAGGAGGAAATATTTGTGTACTCGAATTATCCTTAAGTGTTTATATAACTCTTCAATTATTGATAAATAAAACAAAAAAATTACATTATTATTTTTGGATGAAGGCTCGGACAACAAATTGTTGGAGGGACATATTTATATTATAGGACTTTTTTTATCATATTTTAATACTTCAATATTAATGCAGTCGACGACCCGTGTGGCTCATTGGTCACCATGCCAGACTGACGATTGGAGGGTCCCGGGTTTGATTTCTAGGGAGGCAGACGTTGGAATGACGTTGTCAATTTCAGTTTTTTTTTCGGCCGGCTTTTTTTCTCTCATTGACCCAGTGGTGGGTAGGCATCAAAAGCCGATGATCCATTAAGAATATTCTTAGTGGATCTTAAAATAAAACTATTTTACTACTACTTTGCTACTTTAATTTTAATTAGTAATATAATATTGTATGCCAGAGCATGGTAGACTGTTTAAACTCTTATAATAATTTTAAACATCTAACTGTATGTATGTAAACAGTCAACAATAAAGTATTTTCATTTCATTTCATTTCATTTCAGTTCTTGGTCTGAGTGTGTGCCCATGTCTTTGCGTCTTTGTTGTATGGACACACTATGGTATGGACACAGGGTATCGTGAGTCGAAGTCAGTCGTCAAAGTACCTATCGTAAACAATATAATCAACTATGAACCGCGGTTTACAAAACTATATTTATGACTTTCTGATAATTTTATTTGTGATTCAAATTCCTTATTTGTTTACAATATACGAGTACAATCTAGACCAAGACCAATAAAACGATATTTTAGCAACTCCTAGTCTGTTATTGGAGCTCATTTTTATGCTTTTTGATTTATTGTCCCCGTTATTATTTGAATCGCGTTTTCTGGAATAGTTTGTGAGCACGCTAGAATATGGTAATCGACTTTTTGGGCGTGGTTGACAACCACATTCTTAACGAGAAATGTTACCTTACAAGTAGTTTATTTTTAGAAGTACGTGTAGCGACCTTCCGCTACTCATCAAGAGATGGCACCACGGTATTCCTGAATCACGCTATTGAAGTTTTCGGAATATCCTACCATATATACAAGCTCCGAATTGAGTCAGTCGGAGCGCGGCCGCTCCCCGGGCATGACCACCTCGCCCGGCGGGAGATCTCCCTTTGCCAAACTGGTGACCCGACGTGGGTGGGTTGGAATGTGGAGGCGAGTAGAGTGGGTACTCGAGCCGTCCACGATGTCGCAGGAGGTAGCTGGATCAGGATCAGGAAGCGTTATCACGATGCGCTGCGATGACCCTGACGAGCTGGTGAAGTGATGCTGCAGTCCATCCAGGGAGTGAGGGTACGACTGATGAAGGTCAGAAGGGACGTATTCTTGTCCAGGGTCACCAGTTTGGCAAAGGGAGATCTCCCTTTGCCAAATACGCATTGCATTGCCCAGCGGCTGGCGTAGAACGCAAGCAATCTACAGCTATTCGGAATGAGCGTAGTCGGGTGTAAGATGGGTTACATGGATTGGTTAATAGAAACTCTTATGCACGTTTCAGTACGGAGGGTACGTTAAGAAGTCCGTCACAATATTTGTTATTAAGTATGGATACATAACAGTCATCAAACCTTGTCTGTTAGTCATTGGCATCTCCAGCAACCCGCATTGGAGCAGCATGGTGGAGTAAGCTTCAGGCCTCCCTTAAAATGGAGAGGGACTCCTGCCTAGCAGTTTTTAGAACTTTTATTCGTCTGAAAGTTTGTACGTGGAACACGAATACACCTATATACTGTAATTCACTCTTGTTCTTACTTACATTGTACAAGCATTAATTAAACAGTCAAAATAACGTACTATTTTAATAACTTCTAAGCTTTTAAATCAAACTCTTTCACTACATTTTCAATGTTAAGAAAATTCCAATTTCAAAATTTATTTTATACAACGTGTCACAGATAAAAATACCGCCGTACATCGCGATGATCATACTGTCTGTCTACTGCGCGCACATAATGGAATATTAATACTCTGCATTCTGCATACGAAGCGTGATCTTAGAGGGTACAAAAATAGCGTAGAAGACGCGGTTATAAAAACGCTGTAAATGATAAATATTTGGCAAATTAAGCTATAAGTTATAAATATTTGATAATTAAGTTAATTATGTGGTTAAGCCATACGTGAGGTGACAATCAATCTCCGGAGTAGCAGCTCGGGAAATAGTGGATAGGGCTGCAGCGACCACTTAGTACCACTTTTCCTACATGCTCGTCTGCTTCTCAATTTATATAAAAATATTTTTCCTTTTATGTTTAAATTTCATTATAGTGTATAATAAAAAGTTGCATTAAGAAATAAGTAATTAATCAATTTGTTAAGAGACTGGACCCAAGGTGGACTTAACTCGGTGTACTCTCTAAGAGAATGTAAAGTAAAACGTACATATTTTTAATGTGTAGGTAATTATGCAAACAACGAAAATTGGAAATTAAAGATGCGTGCCAATAATAAACCACCGCTCGCGGTCTGAAAAGTTAAAAAAATATAAGTAATTCTGTGAAATATCCGTAAAATTGATACTGTGGAAGCCACGTGCGCTCTATAACTTGGTAATTTATCCTCTACGTGTGTGACATTTTGTTTTCAACAAGGACTTTATTATACGAGTACATTTGACACAGGTGCGTTGGATGGTTCTAAGTTAAAGTTTTTAATAAACTGTTCTTAGAAAATTCTCAGCCATGTTAGTGAAAAATAACATTGTATGTTCTGTAACTTTAAGATTTTATTATGGTGTCACAGACAAATGGAGCACTACATTCTTATTAGCTTTTCGTTTATTTCGTGTATTTTTTCCCTCTTTTCGTCACAACACAAGATCACCAGGCAATTTGAAACATTTTTTTAACCTTTTTTATGTCTTACTAGTGGACCCCGCAGACGTTGTCCTGCCTTAAAAGTAATAAAAGAGGATTTGTTTTCTTATTATTATCTTAAAGAGACTTCATGTTACTATCAAACAAAAATATAAAACAAATAATGACATACGAACTGTCCAGTTATTCTGAATGTGTCAAAGTTTAGAACGGCACGGCACGAAATACAAACGTTTGACAGATAGGAACAATTTATATGGGAAAACTACTTATAAATAAAAAAAATAATTAAAAAACATTTCCAGTGGCCCAAATTGTGAATCTAAACCATCCTCGAATCCATTTGAATACACACAAAAAAATTCATTAAAATCTGTCCAGCCGTTAAGGAGGAGTTCAGTGACATACACACTCACAGAAGAATTATATATATTAAGATAAAGATTACCGGGCCCAAGTCTCATCTCGAAGGTGAGAACAATTTAAGCCACAATCTACCACACTGGCATAGTGCAGATTGGTGGGGACGTCATACCTTCTCAGACATGCACGGAGATGGAAAACATCGTAATCGTCGAGACTAGGTTCTTCTAATTCGGGACTATTGTGAATGATTTGCCTTCGTATTCTAATGATATTTTTCCGAACTACTTTTCTAAAAATTAAACCTAGCTAAAACGATTTATTGCCCCTGAAATACCCTGCATACTAAGTTTCATGAAAATCGTTGAAGCCGTTTCAGACATTCGGATTATGTGGGTATATATGTACAAAAATTGCTCGTTTAAAGTTTTTACATTAGTTTGCTAACATTAAAACAGTACTAACATTGGCAATAAATCACGACTTTAACATATTAGAGCCCCAACCTAACGTTATATCTATACATATAATAAATCTGTAACAAGTCGGTTTCTGTACATTGAAGATATTTGAGAAAAACTGTCACTAGGGCTATTTATTAGCGTAATAGAACCCAAAACAATGAATTTTAGAATTATTGTCTGTTTGTCTTTTTGTCTGTTTGTTCGTTTGTGCGCGCTAATCTCTGGAACGGCTTAACGTAGAAGAATGCGGTTTTCATTGATGTATTGGTATTTTCTTGGATTAACATTTAGTGTTTGTTTTATTTAAATTGGTTCACAAATAAAATAGGTACGTCAATTTCAAGAATTTATCGATCAGTGTTTGGAAGTATCGCTGTAGATTTATCAAAAAATTCAGTCAATGTATTGAAGTTTTATAATTTACAGTCCCTTAAATTATAACATGAAACTTATAAATGAAAAGAAAAATAGATAATACATAAAAAAAAAACATAAGATGAGCTGGCAATAATATGGTAAACTGTACGAAATAGGATTCACGCTTTTTCGTACAGTTCCCACACGTCGACAATAATTAATCAATATTTTAATCTATACATAAAGCTGAAGAGTTTGTTCGTTTGTTCGTTTCTAAGTTTGTTTGAACGCACTCTTCTCAGGAACTACTGGTTCCAATTGAAAAAATCTGTTTTGTGTTGGATAGTCCTAATATCGGAGAAGGCTTTTTTTTATAAATAAGCCGAAAAAAAGGCAGACAGGCCACGTGGTGTTAAGCGATCACCGTCGCCTATGGACACGGGCAACCCCAGGGGAGCCACCCGAGGGCTTAAGGCTATATAACATCATGCTATGACTAATACCGAAGTCCGCGCGGACGAAGTCGCGGGCGGCCACTAGTTTTAAATAAAATTAACTTATTAGAGTTTTCATTTCCCTGTCATACGGATTTTAAATGTACGACGAAATTATATTAAGCACAAGCTCAAAGAAAAATGTATCTGCAACGCTATTTCGAAGTTTTCTCACCATTTATATAACGCTTCATAAATATGTTTCTAATATAAAATTCTTCACACGTTTCCGTTGAAACTACATTTTTACCAGAATAATGGTGTTATTTCATCGCGTTCTCATCTCATAAACCGCTAATGCACTTTCTTGTTGGAGGAATCTTTGTTCTAATGATGTCAAGTTTAATCAGAAAATAAGACACGAAAAATTCTATGAGATAATTCATATTAAGATAACCGGTGGTATACACTTATCGTATTATTATGATGAAAATCAAATCAAGTAATACTTTTTGAAGGTTGAAAAATAAAACAGAATTAAAAATATTCCTATTTCAATTTTCATTGATAGTAACGACTATTACTCATAGTATAAATTCGTAGATCTAAATTACATGCGTATTGTATAGAATTTCTGAAGGAATAATGGATATAGAATTCTAGAACTTTGCATCTCACTTTTTATGGTTACAAGTGGGCACAAAGGCATTAATGACAAAACGCAACTTTGTCAGCTATAACAATTTGAGAGAAAATTTTGGTCGCTTTGATATTAGTTCGCTTTGTTATAACTTTTAAAGAAAATTATATCGAGGTTTTCTATAAACTTTCCTTTTAGTGTTGACACGCCACCGTTTTTTGAAATAAAACTTAAAGAGAAATCATTAGGGAGATTCAGAAACTTTTTTTTAATCGTCAAAATTTACTTTGCTTTACGTAATTTAGTTTAGTTTAATAGGATTTCGATATCCCCTAACTGATAGTATGGGCTTCTGCAATCCCAGAAGCCCATACAGCCTGCTAGAGTGAGGACGCGATCCGTCGGACCAACGCCCCCGGGAAGGATGCCGTTATAAACACAGCAGAGGATGGCTCACCCAGGACGGACTCGACTTGGGACGCCCCACATGGAAGGCACATCCGTTCTCTGCCTAGAGATCTACCTCGTATATTTATCCCACAGAAACATTTTCATGTCAAATGTTACCAAGAGAGCAATTGCTGGCATGCTCTATACAAATGATACCAGATATGATGTAAAGCCAAGCTCCTGAATCTGTACGTAACTCTACTAGCACTAACTTTACCAACTTTACAATATTAGCAATCTTACAAACTTTACAATCTTAGTTAAATTGGGCACTTGATATTTGCATATATATTTTTCACAGTGTAAAACATATGAACTTGACTTGGCTACGTGTAAAATACACGAAAATATTTTGGTTGGATTATTTATTCGAGGTCATCGCATGTTTGCTGGTACGTGTGCCCATTAAGGACCCGTTTGGGCTAGATGTTGAGCTGAGAGAGAAAAGGCGGCGGAAAAAAATTCCCATGAGATGGCTATAGTATAGCAGCAAACGGGCACCTAAAGGCGATGACCGGAAAAAATGACATTCATTAAGCGAATATTTTGTATTCCTAATATGAAATAAATATTTTTGATTTGATTTGTTTGATTCCTGTGTGAAATAAAAAATACGTGGTATTAACTGTGATGTTGCATGCTCAAAGCAACTCAACTTTATCATTTTATTTTTATTGCGTTGATTTAGATTTTAATATTTTCACGGTACACATAGATATTGTAATTATTTTTATGGAAAACATCACAACGAAATAACATCATGAATTGAACTTTTTTTTATATACCTGTTCAGAAATGTGTCCTGGGATTTGAACTTGGGCCCCTATTCATACTATACACATATACATCATACAAAAAATCAGGTCAATCTGTTACATTGTTGCGATTAATATTAGTACTAGGCCTATATAAATTTCTGGTTACTTCATATTCAAAAATAAACTTAATTACAGTTTTCAATCTCCGACAGATTCGCCTTAATCGTGAGAATAATATTTGTCTTAATTCCAATAAATCGTTAACTATCCACAGATCTGGACCAACTTCTACCAAACGATGTTTATTTCACAGTTGGAAGTTTTATTAGCGGAAAACAGCTTCGACTGCAAAATTTATTTGTTTACGCGGTATCTGATTCAAAACCAATTCGGCTGCGTAGTAGCGTACAATTGGACAGAAACTTATTTAACACAATAATGGAATTTGGAAAAGCGGCAAATCGAGCTCGAATCCATATTTGTATTATATAAGTGAAAGTGTGTTTGTTCGACCTTCTTGCAACAGCTGTACGAATTGACCTGATTTTTTGTATTTGTTCAGTTGTTGTGAGCTCATAGACTCACTCCCGTATTCATAAACAATACCATGAGGTCTCATTCTAAATATGTCAATTTCAATCCGTTAAGAATATTCTTAGCGGATCTTAAAATAAAACTATTTGACTACTTAGCTATTTAATTTTAATTAGTAATATAATATTGTATGCCAGAGCATGGTAGACTGTTTAAACTCTTATAATAATTTTAAACATCTAACTGTATGTATGTAAACAGTCAACAATAAAGTATTTTCAAAGTATTTTCATTTCATTTCATTTCATTTCAATTAACAATGACATTTTCTATGCACCGTCAACACTGACACCGACACACACAGACACACTAGTTGTATATCTAAGGCATATTGTGCATGCACGTTGGGACGAGGGGTTCGCCCGTAAAGGCCACTCCTCTGACGGATGACATACCTGTCATACCTTGATGCTTTAAGGGTCATCTAAACAAATTCATAGATGACACTTGTGTGAAGCCGGCTATTATGCGTTTGTCAAAATCGACATGAATCGTTGGCTTGATATAACGAACGCACGTCATTTGCATAGCGTGTTTCTTGAATACGGCTGTTAAACTCATAGAAGGAAACCCCGTGTGGACAAATACACAAACTTCCAGTTGTAAAACAAAAATTAAAACTCACGACTCATACATTTCTGCTTCGCCGGGCACTTTCCCGGCACTTTCCCTCGGTTGCCACGTTGACGTCGGTATGGTAACCATTGCTCGGGTTGTTAACATCAAATGTTAATATGAGATATGTACCCATTAAGTTTTCCTTCATTCACAAAAAATACTATTTGAAACACATACGAATAACCCAGCGGTTTATTTGACCTTGTTTCGTAGAAATATGTTTATTTTTAAATAAATTAACCGAATATAAAGGCAGACGGGCCGCGTGGGGTTAAGCGATCACCGTCGCCTATGCACACGGTAAACCCCAGGGGAGCCACCCGAGCATTGCCGGCTTTGGAGGAAAGCTGTTTTTACAGTTTTCTTGAAGAACCCCATGTCATAGTCCACTGGAAATGCCTCAGCTGGTAGGGTAACCCATAACTTACACGTCCGTGGTAAAACGGAGCGTGCAAAGCGGACTGTGGAGGACCGCCACGAATCATCCAGATGGTGTCGGTGGAACTTTAACCTTCATCTAGTGGTGTAATCATATAGTTCTAAAACATATATTAACTCCAATTAAAGTTCAACAAGACAGAAGTCCAATATAACGACCCAAGTCGATAAGATAAATAGACATCTGCGCATCTTCCGCCAACTTAGACTTGAAAGTTTTGTGCGGGATGTTTACAATAGTAGACTAGTCGTTCTTCTAAAATAAATGAAATAAGTGTACACGGAGCATGGTTAAGTCACAGTACTTTTAAATTGCAAGGACATGCACACACAACCTCAAGCAAGCCGTTGCTGCTCCAGAGGCTATAAGGTTGAAGCGTTTGAAGGCGTTTTTTTTGGTAAAAACTTATATAATTGTGAGTTTTTTTTAACAACTTTATTAACTTGACCTGTATGTATTTATGTATGTAACTGAATCTTTTAACTTCATTTTCACTTACTTCTAGGAGGCTGATTAAATTTGCACAGCGGTCAAGGGCCGATGATAATACAATAATCTCATAACTTTATATTAAAGTCCTAACTAGGATCATCAGGATAAAAAAAATATACGAGGGGCGGCTGATAAGTTCGTGGCCTAAGGTACTTAATGAAACAAATATAAAGTTTTATATTTTTAACACGTATAATCGTGTACTTTACACTAAGGTGTTAACTAAGGTGTTACTTAGCAACGCCATCTGAAATAGCTCCCAATAAAATAAATACTGTAGTTTAAAAAACTAAAAAAAACATGATTTTGTGAAAATACGAACTAAAAAGTAAAAAAAGAAAAAGAAAATGTATTTTACTGTAAAAAAAAGCGTGGGGTGGTTCTTAAGATACTATTGACATCGGCAAACAAACAAACCGACAAAGGCAAGACAAATAGTGACTGGATTTGTAACTGCAAAAGGCAGCTATGTCCTGGATACTTGCAGTTTTAATGTACAAGATTACATTATTATATACTCTACTAACAGAAGCATTTAAATATATTTTTTTAATTCTTCTGGGCTCCGCTATTGAAAAAAAGGTCAAAAAAATAATATTCTTAAGTCTTTGTGCCTTTATGCGTTATGTGAAATATTTCAAAGCGTAGGCAAAAAAAAATTATTTATAAGATTTAAGCAGGTTTCAAAATATACTTTAAGCGTATTTCGAGCTCCGAATTTGAATACTGTCACGGTGTCAAATCCTTCAAAACACGCGGATTAAGGATTCAAGACATTTAAAATTATAAATCAAGTAAAATTTTATCAAGAATTCAATCTACTATAGTAATTCTGACGACCTTTCAAAATTATGAAAACGTTATTTAACTCATATTTCATTACGACGATCATGACACGACATTAGGACGACCCGCGTGTCGCAATGGTTACCATGCCGGACTGCCAATCGAAAGGTCCCGGGTTCGATTCCCGGCGAAGCCGAAACATTTCTGTTCTCGGTCTGGGTGTTCGTGTTTCTGTCTCTGTGTGTGTCCATGGTACCCACAGCATATATCTACCCTACTATGGGGCTATAAGTGTGAAACGTTATTATATTTATTACTTAATTACAATACTATTAAATTTAGAGCTTTTTTTTGCTTTTTTTTATTAGAGATTTACCCTTTACATCATTAATTACAGTGAATATCTAATGAAGTAGGTATCAAAGTTAAGAAATATATCCGTAGAATGATAATGTTTTTGATGCGACTCGATGGGTAGTGAGGCCCGCCGGTGGGATTTGAGGCATTTAACATTTTTTATTTAAAAAACTTAAAAGAAAGTTTTTTGCCTTTATCGGTGTTAGAAAAAAAGCTTACTTAAAGGCTTAGTTTTCTAGTGAAATACAACATGCTTAGGTAACAATAAACTTTGGTACAATAGTGGACTTTTCATAACAAGGTGTTTTATTAATT
The DNA here is from genome assembly GCA_911387765.1 of Pyrgus malvae. NCBI lineage: Eukaryota > Metazoa > Arthropoda > Insecta > Lepidoptera > Hesperiidae > Pyrgus > Pyrgus malvae. Next base: position 12,084,568 of record OU426969.1, read on the forward strand.
TTCAAATTACCATGAAGTTCGTAGAAGATAGAAGATGAAATTGGTAGGTGGTAGAACTATTATGATTCGCCCGGGGAAGTACCACCGCTGCACCTACTTCTGCCGTGAACCAATTCTGTTGTGTTACGGTGGAAAGGTGCAGTTGCCGGCCACTCTTACATGAGGCGACCACTAGCCTCCGGAGTAGCAGCGCAACTGCATACGACCTCAGACAAGACTTACCTATGCTTGCTTGAAGTTGTATGTAGATGTCCATGGGCTGCAGCGACCACTTAACACCACGCGACTTGCATGCTCGTCTTGCATCGCTACTCCATTCAAATAAAAAAAAGTGTTTTAATTTTCAAATTACCATGAAGTTCAGCAAAAACCTTTTGATAACTATTTTCTATTTTCCTACTAATAGGCACAAACCTCCACATCGGCCAGGTGTCAAGTTAAAGTAAAATATCAAAGGACTAATCCTGTTTCAGGTAGTTTTGTAAGCTAATTTAGTTTTCCCTTAGTTACCTGTTTACCATACACGTGTCAGAATAAACTTAGTTTCGTAAAACGTAGTAATTAGTTTATCCTAAATAACTTAAACTTTGTAGTTTCCACTGAGCCATGTCAATTTTGCTTTATCAACAATTCTTACATGTCTAAATGTTCCTTTACTGAGCATGGGTCTCTTTCCAAAATTAAGGTTCGGGCCTTTCTCATTTACTATTCACTCATTGGAAAAATTCTGAAACTTTTCTTAAAAAAATATCCCTTATTGTGTCCCACTAATGGGCACGGCCAGTTTTGGGAAGGCCTGAAGCCTATTTCACTACGCTGCTCCATTGTGGATAGATGCGAGTTAGTGGCCAAACCGCTATCGGATGTTTTCAATCCACCCATAAGGCCTCCGAAAAGGTTAAACGACTGTCATCTATCGATAACAACCGAGACCGACCAGATATTTAAATATCTGAGACCGACGACTTAACGTGCCCTCCAAAGCAAGGAAACGCGCATGAAATTTTTGGCTCTAAGTAGCGGTCACCCTTCTCACAACCAACAATGACCGATTGGCTTAACTGCGTAGATCGCTTGCGCTCTACGCTAGCCCCCAGACCATTCGCTCTTCTTACATTGCTTTTTTTATTTGAATGGAGTAGCAGATGAGCATGCAGGCCACGTGGTGTTAAGTGGTCGCTGCAGCCCATGGACATCTACAAGCAACCTCAAGCAAGCATAGGTAATTCTTGTCTGAGGTCGTATGCAGTTGCGCTGCTACTCCGGAGGCTGGTGGTCGTCTCATGTAAGCGTGGCCGGCAACTGCACCTTTCCACCGAAACACAATAGAATTGGTTCACGATAGTCGTGGGTGCACCAGTGTTACTTCCCCGGGCGAACCAGTTCTCGGCAGAAGTAGGTGCAGCGGTAGTAGGTACTTCCCCGGGCGAACCATAACAGTTCTACCACCTACATCACGTACTTTAATCTCAAATCAGCACAAACTTAATTATTAAGAACTTTAGTTGATAATTCCGAACGGTCTTTGTGGTAAACTTTCCAAACAGTTAGGAAAAGTGAAGTCAACAAAGAAAGGGAGCGTTAACCTCTCGATCGCACCACGAGCAAACTTTGACTTTCTAACTCTCTGTTGAAGTATTGTGTATTTCCAACTTTCGTAATTTAGTTCTAAAATTAGTAATAATCTAAAAGTTATTAATATTCAATTTCTATCAGAAATCTATTTATTCACTGGTGGAAATTTCATACGTCGGCCAGGGTTTTGATGGCTGGCTGGCTGGATGCAACCCTTTTTGCGTCCCACTGCTGAGCACGGGTCTCTCCCCATTATTGGGGAGGCCTGGAGCTTACTCCACCACGCTGCTTCAATGCGGGTTGGTGGAGATGCGGGTTAGTGGCCAAGCCGCTGTCGGATGTGTTCAATCAGCTCATAAGGCTTCCGACTAGGTTTAACGACTGTTATCTATCGACAATAATTGAAACTCCGTGATTCGAACCATGAAAATTCTACTAACTGTAATCCAAACTTCCATACCAATATTTTAAATGTAAAAATGTGTTTGTTTCTTTGTGTGTTGCTGATGACCGAGCAACTGAGCAACTGAGATGGCCGAGGGGTAACGACCGCAGGTCTCCGACCTTAGAGCATCAAGGTATGACAGGTATGACACCCGTCAGAGGAGTGGCCTTTACGAGTGAACCCCTCGTCCCAACGTTCATGCACAATGTGCTTTCTAGTTATACAACTAGTGTGTCTGTGTGTGTCATTGTCAGTGTTGACGGTGCATAGAAAATGACGTTGTTAATTGAAATTGACATATTTAGAAATGTATGCGTCTGTAGCGATGAAAGAATATTTGTGAATGCGTGACAAAATTAAAATGTGTGCGTTCTTCCCCCGCACCAGATTTGGCACAAAAATTATGTATCGAAGCGAGAGACGGCATAGCGCCTGAAGGGTGAGTCAGTAACTTTGATGCGCTAAGTCTCCGACAACCGAGTTGAATCTCAAAATATGCTACGTGCGTATTTGTCGCTGATCCACGGCGAGAGAAAACATTGTGAAATAGTAGATAAATTTCATTACAAGTGCGGAAAGGCTGTCATTGCAAGGAACTCCGACAAATGTCTACCCGAGCCGAGGCGCAGCCGAAGGTGAGGGTTGACAGTCGGAACTCCTTCCAATGACGGTTCCGCACGTGTACTGAACGACTATTTTTAATACAGTTGCGAAAAAATGAAGCAATTTAATAAAATAATAAAAACTCGCAAAGAACATTTTTGAAAAATGGCGCCAACCGTAAAAGAATACCTTTAAATGCTTATATGCAGACTTTTTTTTGTTTTCTTCACCCATTCTGGGTAGGCAAAAGGAACTATGCCCATACAGCCAAGTCTTCAGTAGAAATTTTTTATTGATATGAAATGAAAATGTTAATGAGATGAAATGAAATGCAACCTAACCTAACTCATTGAATCATATCATTAAATCTGATATTGAAACAAATTAGTAGCTTCTTTTTAGAAATATTTGCATGAATCATAAAAACTTCTAAAACTTCGTGGTTGGTTTTTTTTTTTCTTTTAATAGACATTATTTTGACAGTTGGGAAAGAGAACGCACGAGTGCGGAAAAGGTAAAGAAAAAGCACGAGTGTGTAATAGCCCACATCCCGCACGCTAAACGTCCCTGCAATAAGTCACTTTTTGAGCAACTGTATTAAAAAATATATATGTTTCTTTATCCTATCTTATAGTATCTCTTCTATTTACTTCTTTCACAATCACTTTCCTTATTCTTGTGGCCGCCTTTATATTTTTCTGCACTTCCTGAAGGTTAGCTGGTAGAAAATGCCATTTGGCATTAAGCTCGCCTTTTGTTCAAATTTTATAATTTGGTCAATAAAGAATAAATAAATAAATAAATTGTGATATTGCTCACGACGTTTTCCGTTACCGTGTGTGTCTGAGCGTAACTCATAAGTTTTCGTGTCAGTGTCTTTTGCATGGGACCAAAATTATATAACGGTCTACCGGAATTCCTCAAAAGTAAAACGGGCAACGAATTTAAAAAAGGACTTAAAACGTATTTACCGAAAAAGGCGTATTACTCAGTCACTGATTTCATAAACGATAAAACGGCATAAAGGAATTCCATAAAAACCGGGGAGGTTTTTTTTCCGCCGGCTTTTTTTCCTCTCAGTGTACAAACACCCTGTGATATGGGTACCCAAAGCTGACGATCGGAACCGATCCGAAATATAAATAAATAAATATTTTTATTTTTATTTATAAAAGGCGCAATATAAGACAAATAAAAATAATAGTAAAATAGATGTAAATGTATATTTCGTAATTGTATTATAGTTTAGTTTTTTCCTTTTATATTTTTATCATTGTATATTTGCATACCTCATGAAGGTAAATATGGAGAACTATATATAAACAACTTTGTAAACACCCATATTTGTGCAAATAAATGTCTTTGTCTTTGTCTTTGTCTTTGTCTTTGTCTTTGTCTTTGTCTTTGTCTTTGTCTTTGTCTTTGTCTTTGTCTTTGTCTTTGTCTTTGTCTTTGTCTTTGTCTTTGTCTTTGTCTTTGTCTTTGTCTTTGTCTTTGTCTTTGTCTTTGTCTTTGTCTTTGTCTTTGTCTTTGTCTTTGTCTTTGTCTTTGTCTTTGTCTTTGTCTTTGTCTTTGTCTTTGTCTTTGTCTTTCGAAAGCAAGATGTCTACCGTACTTGTTCGCAATTGAACAACGTGGAGATTATGGCTAGTAGTAGTTTCGAGATAAGACCTGTGCCCAGCTTTATGTCCCCCTGATACGGTTGCCAACCATACTGTTAAAAACAGTATTATACTGTTTTCACTACATTATACTTTTTACTGTTGAACAAAAATAAAGTATACAAAATACTGTTTTCAGTATCAACATCTCGGACGAACACTAAGTTAGTGCAGCGCTGTCACAATCGAGCGTTTCAGAACGAATCTGTCAAATACTACCTAATATTAGCTTCAATTAGTTTTGATAAAAAATGAGCTCCTTATTTATTTTAATTATAGTTTTGATTGTGGTTAGGCTTATTAAGCTTTTAAAAATGACTAAGATAAGTTACTAATGATAAGTTGCGCGAGAAGCACTTAAAAATTATGTCTGTAAAAAAATTATGCTGTTCATTTTTGTGAAAAACTGTTTATTTTCTTTCTTAAATGTGTTTATGTTAATAATGTCAGCATGTCTCTATCAGATTTTTTTAATGGAGTAGCAGACGAGCATTCAGGCCACGTGGTGTTAAGTGGTCGCTGCAGCCCATGGACATCTACATACAAACTCAAACAAGCATAGGTAGGTCTTGTCTGAGGTCCTATACAGTTGCGCTGCTACTCCGGAGGCTGGTCGCCTCATGTAAGTGTGGCCGGCAACTGCACCTTTCCACCGAAACACAACAGAGTTGGTTCACGGCAGAAGTGGGTGCAGCGGTGGTACCTCCCCGGGCGAACCATAATAGTACTACCACCTACCATTTACCACGGATCATTATTATAATAGTGACCAGGCCCGTCTGTACTCACCCGAGTATATTTGAATTTATATGATCACACTTACGAGTATAACGGAAACGCTACATATATATAACAAACAATATAAGTCACTCCTATATATTACCACTAATAGCATAGTTACAGTCTGCTTATAGGCACGTCACTATAATTATCTCTCGATTATCAAAATTAATTATCCAGTAATTAATTCTAATAATTAATGTCGTTAGCTGTAAAATACATTTTAGCCTGTAATCTGATTTGAAGCGAACAAGTTTATATTTGGCTTTACTGTGGCTTCATTTCAAAGCTATTAATAATTTATTATTAGTACCCGGATGACCGAGCATTGCTCGGATAAAAATAATTGATTTACTGCCGAGACTCATTGACTGTGTTGGTTAACAACGCCATCTACTGAAGTAGCTCTCAATTTAAAAAAATGTTTTACATACTACTCGCTAAAAGATGTCAGAAAGAGATGAAATTTGGAACACAGATAAAGTGGACCTTGAGAAAGGACATAGCATGATTTTTATCCTACGGGAACTTATAAAACGGGTCCACGCGGGCGAAGCCGCTGGCGGAAAGCTAGTACATAATAAATAAAGCATTCAAGTGTTTCCAAAAGGCTTCTATGAGTTGCACCACACGACCCAGGTTCGATTCCCAGCGAAGCAGAGATGGAAAAGATATTTGAGTCTTTATGTGTGTCCATGGTACCCACGACGTAGGGAATCGTAGCGTGGGGCTATGAATATGAAACGTTATTAGTACATGTGACCCCTTACAAGTCCTACTAATGACCGGAACTAATAATAATGTTCATATGCATACGACATATTACCTCTACATTAATGCATACGATTATGCAATATGATATTAATGACGTCATAGCACAAACGCACTGATGACGCAACCCCCAAAGGATAGCACGCATCGAGTAATTGCTTTATACTGACAATATCAGTATATCATAATAAATCAAATTATTTATTTCTGCATTTCTGCTTCTATGAGTATAGTGCATCATACTAAAACTAAGTTAATTTTATTTGCAGGAGTATAGAGCAACTTATATTTTAGTAGGGCTCTGATGAAAAATAACAATCGTTTGAATTTGTTTCAAGGTCTCAGAATTTGATTTAGTTGGCAGCTTTAAGCTGCCAATATTTTTAAAAATAGGTATGTTCAGGCTTAAGAATAAACATAAATAATATTGAAGAAAAAAATCAATATTTTGTTTTACTTGTGTTTAAAAGAATTCACAATACGAGTAGCAATAAACCTCATCATTCTCATAATCCTTCATAGAACTCGCTACTGTAGCTGCGCATTACTAATATACCTACCTATGTGTCGTCCAGCCAGCAGCCCCGGGAAGGACGGCGGTGTGTGTGTGGCCGCATGCCGCCGTAAGCCTCTGAAGGTGCAGGAGATCATATCTGCTCTCCCAAAGATGGGCCCGTTCCAGGGCGTCGCGTATGGAGGACACCGGTGCGTTCCATGGGAGATCCCGGAGTCCTCCCCAAACGCAGAGGAACCGAGGGGGTTTTAGTGAGGTTCAAATCCCACATAACCCGGTATCCTCTCCCAAGGCGCCGGGTACCTTTAGAAGATTTCCCCCCAATACCTAAACAAAAGGTTAGGTTAGCCATCTTCTTTTGAGAGACGACTACAACCGATACAGGTCACTGATAGGGTTTTAAGCCCCCCCCCACCCCCTTAAACAAAAAAGTAAGGTTAGTCATTTAGAAGATTAATACATTATTGTGTTTTATTTATGTTAGAGTACTAAAAGATACGCCCAATATAACCTACTTGAAACGAAATTCTGATATACATACATATATTATGTGATCCAAAACAATAGTTACCAGGAATCACTTGTATCCAAATCACCAGTAAAGCCTTTGGGCCTAAATCCCGGATCAAACGGTCGTTAGTGATATCCGTTTAGTACAATAATTGGTGCAACTGAACTGCTGATGTGAATTGCGTAATTATTGAAGTAATTAGTGACATATTGTTGTTTATGGTTAGAATAAAGACTGATAACGGATGCTGTGTTTTTTTTTATTTGTATGGAGTAGCAGACGAGCATCGTGGTGTTAAGTGGTCGCTGCAGACCATGGACATCTGCACACAACCTCAAGCAAGCATAGGTAAGTCTTATCTAAGGTCGTATGCAGTTGCGCTGCTACTCCGGAGTCTGGTGGTCGCCTCGTGTAAGTGTGGCCGGCAACTGCACCTTTCCACCGAAACACAATAGAATTGGTTCAAGGCAGAAGTGGGTGCAGCGGTACTTCCCCGGGCGAACCATAATAGTTCTACCACCTACAAACCGTAAAAGTTCTACCACCTACAAAACTTGTGTATTGTCAGTCGTTACAATAGTCAGTTACAATAGTCGTCAGAATATCTTGTGGAGGTGTCACAAGATATATTATAGACAGTTTAAATAAATCAGAAGCAACGTGAATGCGTAGGCTTCTGGCCTCTGCAATAACTAGAAGTACCGAATAGAATTTAATTATTTAATTATTAGTACAGAATAGAAGTAGTATAGAATCATTATTGCTCTCCAATAGATATCAGGAAGGGTCGTATTTTCCAGTTTATATTTAAGTTGATAATTGCTAAAAATATTTTTAATAGGTACTTTAAAATTTCTAAAAATAAAACCTAGCTGGGTCGATTTATCACCCACTACTAAATTTCATCAAAATCGTTGGAGCCATTTCTGAGATTCAATATATATGTATATATATAGACTTAGTCCAAGAGTTTTAAAGTAATGATCTGATAATGATTATTTATCTCTCTCCATATTCTATCAATCATGTATCAGTCTCAATCATCAATATCAATCTATCATCAATCTATAAACAAACATTACGTTACTAATTACAGAAATAATTATGAAATCCTACGGAATGAGGTTTAAATCCCGGATCAAGCGGTCGTTAGCGATATCTATTTGTGGGTTATTAGTGCAACAGAACTGTTGATAGGGATTACATAATTATAGTAATTAGTTACAGATTGTCTGTTCATAGTTAGATTAGAAGGTAATGAAGATAATGTAAACATATGAACAAGTGAAATTTTTTTGCTACTGGTCAGTCATAAACTTTGAATTTCGAATGTTTTTGTTTTTAAACATAATAAACTAATTTTTTTTCAGTGCACGAGTGTTTGTGTTATAGAATAAATATGTTTTTTCTGCTTGCCTCCAAAATTCCATCGGACACGTTCTAGTAAAGTAGCCATAGCTTTACTTGATTGTTGGACCTTGGACTGACTAGACTGACTGATTACTGACGACTTACTTACTGACTTTGTTATTACTTCGTCGGCTTCGTCCAGTTTCATTGAAACTGACAAATAATTGATGCAAAAATTATACTTGACGCTAGCAGTATGCACAGAGATTGCGATGCCATAATTGAAAAAAAAAACTTATTTTTTTTAACCCAAATTAATGAAGAGGAATCGCATTTCAATTATTTAAACTCGAGGTAGACCGTAAGCGATCTACGCAGTGAAGTCAAAACGATTTTTAACCTACTACAGTATCTTGGATGCTAACCCGCATTTCCACTACAACCAGTATTGATTGTATTGGTGAAATATTGGTGCAACATGTTTTTTTTTTCTTTTTATTTCCGCATGGAGAAATCTCCAGCGACTTTTAGTGAAAACTTAACTGAATGAGCCCTCGCTATTCAATACGGGCGAATCTTTCAGGTTTAGTTTGCTTGATTATGTTCTGGGGAAACGCTGCAGGGGTTTATAATGCTTTCAAAGCACAAAAGAAGTGTGTTAGATCCATATGCAAATTGAAGACTACGGAATCATGCAAGCCTCACTTCCAACGTTTGAATATCTTAACGCTCCCTTCGTTATATATTCTCGAAGTAGCCTTAATGGTAAGAAAAAATATTGAAAGTTATGAGACATTTTCATTAAATCGCCACAAGAAAAAACTTCAAAATGTATATTCGAGAACAAAATTGTATCACAATAGTATATTTAGTATGGGACCTAGGATTTATAACTCTTTGCCTAGTGATATTAAATGTTCGAATTCAGAATTTAAACCCATGTTAAAACGCTATCTAATAAAAAAAGCTTACTATTCTGTTAACGAATTTTTAAACGATAAATCACGATTGATATAAATAAATTTGATTATTATTATTTTAAACCTGACATTTAAAATATTACAACAATGTTTAAATTAAATATAATTTATTTATTAATAATTTGACATGAAAAATTTGGGAATTGTAATTTTATTGACCTAGTATTATATAATGACTCGAAATTAATTATAGACTATTTAATAAATTTTTATTGTATATTTTGCATGCCTCAACAGGCAGAACTTGGCAGATCAATATGTACCAATTTTGTAACCATTTAGTACCCATGTTCGTGCAAATAAAGAATTTGACTTTGACTTTGACTTTGATTCGCTTATTGACATACAAGAGTAGATTTTGACATGTTGATTCTAAGTATTTTCTTATTGAACGAATCGTGAGTGTACACTAACATTGTAGTTATATATTAACCGACTGTACTCACGTCAGTTTTTATCGGATCTGCCGACATGTTTCGGTCCTGACCTACTTCAGGAGTTCCCACCGGTCGCGGTGGCATCGCGGCGGAGACTGAAGAAATGAAGAAGGTCCTCGGTCAGGACCGAAACATGTCGGCAGATCCGATTAAAACCGACGTGAGTACAGTCGGTTAATATATAACTACAATTATAAGTATTGTTTAATCTCATAAGTCAATCTATGATATGATTGAAAGGTTAGTAAATGATTTGATGCATTTGTCCTTCTTTGACGAACTGCGTGCGACGACCTGCGTGGCGTAATGGTTACCATTCCGGACTGCCAATTGAAGGGTCCCGGGTTCGATTCCCGGCAAAACAGAAATTTGAATGATGAGTTTAAATTTCTGTTCTCGGTCTGGGTGTTTGTGTTTCTGTCTTTATGTGTGTCCATGGTACCCGTGACACAGGGTATATTATCTACCCTACTGTGGGGCTATGAGTGTGAATCGTTACATTTACATTTTTCTTCATCAATTCGGTGAAGTTGTAGGGGTGAGTTTTGTAGTGATTACATCTTGTATGGAGCAATCTTCAATCATCCCGTTATAGTGGAGAGACTCGTGCCCGTGCAGTGGGACGTAAAAAGTGTTGGGGACAAATTGGCGAAGCCTCATGAATGCATAAAAACGCTGTTGCAGTACAGATTTATGCAAATACCACCTATCAAAAACTTGATAAAATATAATTTCATATAGCGTTATCCTTACATGGCTTTGGAAGATATTATCAGCTCAATCCTTACTAATATTATAAATCGGAAAGTGAGATTGTTCCGCTTTCACGCCGTAACTACTAAACCGATTGCTTTGAAATTTTGCAGACGTAATGTTAGAAGTCCGGATTAAATAACAGGGTACTTTTTATCCCGGAAAAATTTGATATTCCCGAGGGAAAACAAAAATATTGTTAGCTTCATACCAGTTCGGTAATAGATGGCGCTGTGTGTCGTTTAAAACAAGGTAATATATTGCAAACGAATAAGCACATAATAATAAACGGCTGAACGGATTTTGATGAAATTTGGTATGGAGGTAGTTTGAGTCCTGGAAAAGCAATGTTTTACTGCGGGAGAACTTTATATTCCCACGGGCAAATCTAAAAAGCGCAATATTACCGAATTCCATGCGGGCGAAGCCGCGGGCGGAAAGCTAGTTAGCAAATAAAAATATATTTAACGTTCTATACAAGCCACAAAGCACGAGTTCTTCAATATTGATTTGGTCTACCTTTCATGATCAAAATATTAATAAACTTCAAAGAATTTCCGATAAAACCACCAACAGAATAAAACCGAAGTTGGTATAAAATAGGATGAAAGCGACGTAAGTTTAAAACTGAATTACGCCAAAGCTTTTAGTGACCGTAAATCATTGATTGAGTTACTAAAGGTGGGAATTTTCTTAACGGAATAATAAAACTTTTTACTTCATTCACTTTGACATGTTGTGGAGACTTGGACGGAAGTCCAAACAAAAATAAGTAGCAAATTCACTTAACTGTACTGAAATAATTATGATCTTGTGGATAGTTTATGCCCTGTGGCAAGGCAGCCTATTCAGAACGAAACATACACGCCATTTTACTAAAAGGTCTCCAAAATTTTCGGCAAGTTTGAATATTATTTGTTCCTTTTCAGTTTAAAAATCGGCAATGATATTAAAAAAATAAGTAGATATTATTATAGTCGCTCAAAAAATCGCCCATTGAAATGTGGCATATGACACATTTGTTCTTATTATAAACACATACACTCCCTTGCTCTCTTGACGTTTTGCCGCAAATAACATCAAGACATGCCAGTTTCCAATATCTTTGCATGCGAGGTACAGTTTTCGAACTGAAATGTCATACTACCGTCATTTCTTAATACTAGTGGAGAGCGATGCCATAATTGAAGATTGAAGAAAAAAAATACTAGTGTACCTACGCAATTATACAATGTTATACTGTTTTAAGGATTTACTTCTCGGTATCTACTTGACTGCCCTTCTACCAACAGAATGACAAAGTAAACGTTACAAGCCTATTGACGCTATTTTAACCGGTACTTTGATCAATGCAATTATTTAATACATAAAATTAAACCAAATACTTAATTAACAATTAGCCATTTAGCGATCGAATATATTTGTGCATCGTTACAAGCCATGCTAGTTCTACGACAAAACGGTGAACATATTTGTTTACAACAAGTTTTAACTTTGATCAATGCAATGCCTTAATATATAAAAATAAACCAAATATTTAATTAACAATATTAGACATTTTCTAACACTAGGTACTTGCCCAATGCATTTCCTCTCTATAATGGCGTAGGTACCCATGCCCATATCACAAATACTCTTGAACCGATTTCCACGGAACTTTGACTGATAACTAATTTGAAAAATACCTGATTTAAATTGAAAATGATCTCTCGATCACTTAAGGTATCTAAGATATTTGCGGCCAAAGATACAAAATGTACCTACATACATACACTTACAAAAACTAGCACACGTGCTCGGAAGCTTAAATAAATTATAATAGTTAAATATTACCAAATTCCTACAATATTACACATAGTCATAGTCTAGTCGCACGCACACAAACAAGCCGAAGTCTGGCGAATTGAAACGACGTTAGACGATGCACGGCTTTCAATGCCGCGCCGCTGCACGCGCAGTGCCGGTCGCCAGTTGTTAGGTTTTATTTTCGTTACGGAATTTCTTGATTCAGTCACCGCGCTGAAAGCCTGCGATAAAAGCTATGCAATAGCTAAAAAATAATAATATCGCGTTGCCTACTACTATGAAAACAATACCTCGTTAATGTTCGCAGGTCCACCCTTTGAACTAATTAGTTTTTAATGTTAACATAATAGCCAAGTTTATGTTGACATACAAGTCCTTGGAAAGTTTTGGGTCACTTAAACATGCTGCCTTACATGATGATGATAGTATCGAGTAATAAATGCACAAACTAGCGGCCGCCCGCGACTTGGTCAGCGAGGTATTTGGTATTAGTAATAGCATGATGTTATATAGCCTACAATAAATGGACTATTCAACACAATAATAATTTTTCAATTCGAACCAGTAGTTCTTGAGATTAGCGCATTCAAACAAACATTTTTTTTAAGTGAAAACTTCTTTAGCGGCGTTGTGCACTTTTTTTGGGATGGGTAAAAAATGTTAAACTCGCGTCAGGACACGTGGCCTGATCGAATATTCGTAAGACGGTGAGGTGATGACAGCTGATGACTGCTCGACTGTTTTTAAAACTTTTATGCTCAAAAATAGCCTTTTTAGTCGAGCAAACATCCAGTTAGATACGATCTACCGTATAAGCGAGATTGCGGCCAATGACCTATGTCCATAAACCTGCATACGAGTAGTTTAGTTTGTTAAGTGAAGGTTATGAGCAGCGATGGCATAGTGGTGAAAAACCTCGGTCTTCGACGCGACCGAACCCTTGTTCAAATATTCGACGCGCACCTATGACAAGGAAATTTGTAATGGGCGCATTTATCGCTGCTCCACGGTGACGATATCGTGATATTTAATTGATTACGATGTTCTCCATCGCCGTGCATGATTGATGAAATTTATAATTTCTCGAAAGCACGACGTCCACCAATCCGCACTTGGCCAGCGTGGTGGACTCTGACCTAAATCCCTCTCACTAATGGACTGAATGGATCATACATGAATAATTATATAATATAATATAATATTACATATTTTTGTAACTTTTTATATAATACGTCCAAGGATGGTATCTGTCACGTGTCACAATATAACATAATTAAATAGTCTTGAAAGAGCCTCCAACATATAGGTTGGACCTATGTCTCCATGCACGCCTTTCAAACGACCCGATGGATCACGGGATCTCTCAAAGAAAGATACAAAAAATAATAACACTACAAACTGAGAGCCCCAAACCAAGGTTCAATATTTAAGATTTAGTATTTTATTATATAAGGTTGATTATTTTGCCACTGTAGCTTCGGGATTAAGAATAGAGCTACGGTATGATCGTAAAAGATGACTAAAAGGGGGCTTCCGTGGTTGTGAGAGTGGGGGTATCGACCCGTCCAGCCAACAGTCCTGGGACGGCAGAGTGTGCGCGGCCGCATGCCGCCTTAAGCATGGGAAGGTGCAGGAGAGCACATTTACTCTCCCGAGGATGGGCCCGTGAAGGACACTGGTGCGTTCCACTCGGGATCCCGAAATCCTCCCCAATCGCAGGTGCAGACCATCGAGGGGGCTTTAGTGCGGTACAAATCCCACTTAACACGGTTTCCTCGCCCAAGGTGCCGGATACCTTTTGAAGGTTTCCCCCCGAAAAAAAACTATTTCTCTGTAAGTAAACAATGTAATAAATTTTACAAAAATGTCGACAACAATTTTAAGAGACATGCTTACCAAAAACATAATTCATATTTTTATAGACTACCCGGCCCAAAATAACAATAAAGTTAACAAAATGGTTAACCCTCACGTGAATAACTGACTCATTTGCATGAGCGGAGGGTTAACCGTATTTTAACATTATTATGCACACACATCGCCCGAGGGCATGCATATGCAAATAATGTCATTTGAATCCACGTCCTTATAATGAGGTTGGAATTTTGCTATATTTTTGTACGCATGAGCAATGGCTTAGTGAATACAGAGTCAGGTGCCTTGAATCTTACATATTTTCACGGTATTGTATACATACTATTAGTAAGATTATTAAACAGGTAGTCAAAACAGGAACTATATAACTTTTAACAAAAAAAACCGCCTTCAAACGGTAAAAAATAATATTGTTCAGTACTTCACATTTTATACTTTTCCTTGCTAATGGTAGTGACTCTGAAAACTGTTTTGGAGTCGGTGCCCATTCAGAGCGAAAGTGTTTTACTAAGGGTCCGACTTCCCGCGGATCCCATCATCAGATCCTGACTTGGTGACAGTTGGACCTCGGAAGCATAAGTTTTTGAACAAAAAAACATTTATCGAAAGATTGAGTCAGAGAGTATAAGAAAATCAATATGTGTGCCTATAAAATTTGTGAGTTCCCCTCGATTTCCCTAGGATTCCATAATCAGATCTTGACTTAGTGACAATGGTTATATTTCGGAAGTATAAGCTTTCGAACTAATATTATAAAGAGGAAAGATTTGTATTTTTGTATGTTTGTAATGAATAAACTCAAAAACTACTGTTCCGATTTCAAAAATTTTTCACCATTAGAAAGCTACATTCATCCTGAGTTACATAGGCTACTTTTTACCGCGGAAAAATGCTTAATTCCTTCGTGAAAACGGGTAATAGGGTCAACGCGGTTGAAGGAACTGGCTAAACGCCTATGATTTAAATATAGCAATGAAGCCTGGAATAGCACAAAGGCTATTTTTTATTTTCCGGGGACCCATTAAACGGGTCTACGCGGGTGAAGCCGCTGGCAGAAGGCTATGATAGATATTTTTGTATCGACAGGAACGAGTGTTAGAAGGGATATGAGGATTTCTAACATAACAAAACCTAATGGAAGAATGCAGGTTCTTCTATCGGACGCACCAGGATCCCACTTCACCTACCTACTACAGGCACTCCTTAGGGCTCTCACACTTTTTATTTGCCACCGTAGAAATTTATTTTCATACTTAAGCCATATTGTAACGACTAACAGAATGTAGTCTAGCCCTTTTTTACATCAATAACTGATATAAAGTGTATATGTTACAGGAAATGTATGATTTTTAGGAATTGTATACAACTCCTAGGAAATGTATACAATTCCAAATTAATTTACAAAAAAAAATGTATCCCGCGCAGCGGCGTTCCGTCGACATGGTACCATTAACTTTCTTTCACTCAAGCGGCACGTATTTTTAAACATATTACATTTACGATTGCTGTTTAGGAAATGTATAAATCTAGGAAATGTGTCTAATATAATTTACATCACACATCACACCGGGTGATTTTAGGAAATAAATACAATTCCTAGGAATTGAATACAATGACGGATTTCGTACACTTCCTGTAACATATTTATGTATACGAGTATTTATATTATTACCCTGGATGTTAATTAAGAACACTTGGTCAATATGCCAAATAGGATCGATTGATACAATAAAAAAAAATCACGCAAGTCCCTATTGAGGATTAGAAATTACATATCGGTAGTGCTGAAAAAAAATTTTACATCTTATTACTGACGACCCGCGTGGCGTAATGATTACCATGCCGGACTGCCAATCGAAGGGTCCCGGGTTCCATTCCCGGCAAAGCAGAAATTTGAATGATGAGTTTAAATTTCTGTTCTCGGTCTGGGTGTTTGTGTTTCTGTCTCTGTGTGTGTCCATGGTATCCACGACACAGGGTATATCTACCCTAATGTGGGGCTATGAGTGTGAAACGTTATTTATTTATTACTTAGCAAGTTATTTTAGCTTATATGAAAGGCTTATAACATTTGAATTTTTTACATGTAGTAGTAATAAAATCTACAGACTCATCGTCACCAGTATTTTTATGAACCACTTTCGTTTAAACTCCATCGACATACGATTATTCTGTCATTCTATCAACAACCCGAAAGATTTATTCATCGCCAACACTTTGAATATGTAAATCCAAAGTCGTAACTCTTTTCGGATTGAATCTTGAGAGTGCAAGTGTCAGGAGCGATCTCTCGCCTCGTAAGGGATTTGGACGTATTGTTACATTAACATTGAAATTTAATAATAAGTAATTTTACTTTTTAATTCTGTTTTTAAAGCCAAAGCATTTGTAAGTGGTACTACAATTAAATGGTTCAAGCAGGAAAGTACCGCCCGCCACACCAATTTCTGTCGTGAAGCAACCCATTAGTAGAATAGCAGCAATATTGCACCTCAGGCATGACTCAGCCTTGTTTTAGTTTGTGGAGGAAATGGCGAGATCTCCCGCCTGGTGATGTCACTGCCTGGGCACCGCGGTCCGAATGCTAACTTCGGACCATTTGTATAGTACGTATATGCTGAGATTCTATGAAACTTCGATAGCGTAATTCAGGATACGTATTTTGATTGGCCAATTCAGTGTCACGTATGTGACGTTGGTATTCTATGGTTTACTATATTCGCTGCTTGCGGCGTCTTTCGCGACCACGCAAGTCATGCTGACCAGCATTTCAAGTGAGACGCGCGCTCATATTACGTTTGTGTGTGTAGATGTTCATGGCAGCAGTGATCACGTACCATCACGTAGTCTGAATGCTCATCTGCTACTTCATTTTGACGACCCATGTGGTGCAATGGTTACCATGCTGGACTGCCAATCGGAGGTTCCTAGGTTCGATTCCCGGAGAAAAAGAAATTTGAATGATGAGCTTAAATTTCTGTTCTCGGTATGGGTGTTTATGTTTCTGTTTTTGTGTGTGTTCATGGTACCCACGACGCAGGGTATATCTAACATACTGTGGGAGTGTGTAACGTTATTAACTTATTCAAATTGTGTGCACCCGAACAACCAAATTAGCATTTTCTCTGATATTTTACATTTTTTTTAGAATTCAGCCATAGTGACTAATCATATGCAGTTTAAATAGCGATAGAATAATTGAGAAGCGAGTTAAAGTAATAAATATTTAAGTGGAATATTTAATGCTTGTGTGTTAAAAAAAAACACACGAGCATCGTAGCCAAATTGTTTGCTCTAGAGTTCTCGAGAGAATATTAAAAAAAAACAATTTTCTCGAGCCTATGTACAAAAAAGGACTCGATACTTGACCAGCAAGCCAGACGGTGGTCTTAAACCGAAACTAAACTCTATTTTTGTGTATGTGTCTCGTTTACACGCCTAAACTACTGAACCTACTCGTAAGGAATGATTTTTCCGGAACCGAAATTTTCGCGGGCTACGCCGAGGACGCTCCACGCTACTCCAATCCGGGTTGTTGGAGATGCGGGTTAGTGGCCAACCCGCCGTCGGATGTACTCAAACCGCCCAAAAGGCCTCCAACTAGGTTTGACGACTGTTAACTATCGATAACAACCTGGACCGATGGCTTAACGTGCCCTCCGAAGCACGGAAACTCGCATGAAATTTTTGCCACTAGCGGTCACCCATCTCACACCCGACCGCGCCCGTTTGGCTTAGCTGCATAGATCGCTTGCGTTCTGTGCTCGCCGTCGAGCCATGCACGCCTATTTCTCTTTTACGATTTTACTCTTTAAAAAATCTTTAAACAGGCTACGAAGGCAAATTATACTAAAAGCAATCACATTTAGGCTTCAATGGGTTTCTGTCGATCATTAGCAATCGGTTTCTAAATACAACCCAAATGTTAATTTTAGGTGAATCTGAACTCTATTATAGTCACGGTTGAAGCTGGAATAGACTGGAGCGAGGTTTCAAAATGAAAATTTGATTAAAATAAAGGCAAGAGACATTTACTTTCGTGCTGGATCGCTTTTAATTGTGGTTTTCGAAGGTTTCTTATACCAACCCAAACTCATTACGTTGCAGTATTTAGTCAAAATTATTCGTAAAGTTTTACATTATTCAAACGTTATTTAAATTTCAGTCAATATTAAAATTAATACTTTAAACAATAATGGCGGTCATAAACGTTATTTTGAGTAAACCATCTATTTAATATCTGTCTTGGAGTTTTGGCGGGAAGTCGAAAAAGACATAATATTGTGTTCTTGTTTTATTTTCATTTTCTTTGTGTATTTTTGAGTTATATCGGATAAAGTTGATGGCATTTTGTTTGATATAGGTTAATTACAGTGCACGAGTGTTTGTGAACTTTACTTGAATGTTGGACTGACTAGACTGACTGATTACTGACGACTTACTTACTGACTTTGTTATTACTTCGTCCAGTTTCATTGAAACTGCCAAAAAATTGATACAAAAATTATACTTGACGCTGGCAGTACCTATGCACAGAGTTTGCGATGCGATAATTGAAAAAAAAACTGTCTTAAATAACTGTCAAATCAAATATTCTTACATCCTTCAACTTTTTAAGAACTAATTAATAAAACAATTACTTAAATAATGCATAGGAAACTTGTTCACGAGATTTTATGAATAACTGCTAATGTTTATTTATTTATTTATATTTATAGTAAACAAAGTGGTACAGATGGTAGATCTGTCATGGTTGGACGTGGGAAGTACCATTTCTAGGTACAGACCGAAATACAACTCTATTCCGTGCTTGCTTTTTTTCAAACTTGAACGACCTTGTCTTACATATATTCTGTAATGTAATGTAATAATCTACTCAAATAAGAATTAACATAATCAAACAACTCAGCTAATAATAAACTAGCCTTCCGCCAGCGGCTTCACCCGCGTGGACCCGTTTAATGGGTCCCCCAGGATAAAAAAGAGCCTATAATGTGCTATTTCAGGCTTCATTGTTATATTAAAATTATAGGCGTTTAGCCAGTTACTTCAACCGCGTTGCCCCTATTACCCGTTTTCTCGTAGGAATGAAGCATTTTCCCGCGATAAAAAGTAGCCTATGTTACTCAGGTTGAATGTAGCTTTCTAATAGTGAAATAATTTTTGAAATCGGAACAGTAGTTAGTGAGTTTATTCATCACAAACTTACAAACATACAATCATCAAATGACAATGACAAAAATATCAACAAAGTAAATACAGTGAGAAGCTCAATGCACACTCCATTGCGCCGACGGAGGAACAATGTTGAAAAAGATAATACATCAAACGGAAATGAGAAGCCAGAGCTTACTTATCGACTTTTTTGCCCCATTGTACGTAATTCGCCCTCTGGCGTCTCAAGATAAGTAAATAAGCTTATTTTGTCGGCTGTACTTGCTCAGGAGCCGATGACATATTGATACATTTTGTTTTAGGTTAAATACTTAGATGCTAAAATTTGCTTGTGTGATTTGGTTAATAAGGACCCTGCATACTTACTTTAGCAATTATCCCCATGAATAAGAAATAAGAGACATCCATGAGATACAGCAACAAATTAACACGCCCACAGCTGATAATAGGTCTCACCCCATCATTGAGGAGGCCTGAAACGTATTCTACCAAGCTTCAATGCGGGTTAGTAGATATATAGATAAAGGTTATTTAAATTAGTCAAACTGATTTCAGATGTTTTCAAATTATCTCCACGCTCTCCAAGAAGGCCTCCGACTGCCATCTTTCCGTAATTGTTATCAATATAATTTCAAAGTACTATAACATTTATGAAATTTACCAAAAGCGGTCATTTATCACTCACGTGGCCACGTCCGTCACTTAGTGCGGTTTGAAATAGCGGGTTTACGGCGCCTATACGCTCGTTGAAGTGCGCATGTCTCGGCGGCTAGCGTAGAACCAAGCGGTCTATGAAGCTAAGCCAAACGGGCCCGGCCGGGTGTGAGATGGGTGACCGCTAGTGGCAAAAAAATTCATGTGCGTTTCCGTGCTTCAGAGGGCACGTTAAGCCGTCGGTCCCGGTTGTTTTCGATAGATAACAGTCGTTAAACCTTGTCGGAGGCCTTATGGGCGGTTTGAAAACATCTGACAGCGGGTTGGCCACTAACCCGCATTTCCACCAACCCGCATTGGAGCAGCGTGGTGGAGTAAATTCCAGGCCTCCCCAATAATGGGGAGAGACCCGTGCCCAGCAGTGGGATGCAAAAAGGGTTGCAGCCAAGTAAGTAAAAGTATGATTTCTGTAAATTACCAAAAACACAAACGCGAAAAGTATCAGCAGATCTTAGGCTAGATCTTGGAGACAATTTGGATTTAATTACATTGGACGTCAGCGCAATTCGGACGAGTGGATTTCGAGACCATCGTTTCGCCATCTGATAGTATTTTTGGAATTCAGTGAAGAGCTTATACAATGATTGAGTTATTTTGGATGAATGAAAGATAGATTGAATGAACGAGCCAATCAATCAAATGATCCTGACAAAAGGAGTGTGAAAATCTGGAGCAACGGTAATGATAATGGAGACAAATGCAATTGAAATATAAGGTTTACAAATACTGCTTGTACTGTTGTTTGGACTTGGACGTATAGTGATGAACCCAGGTTTCGTCCATAGTAACAAAACGAACCAAAAAGTCCTGCGGATCAGGCTCAAACATCTCCAAACAGTCGCGAGAAATTGTTAAACCAATTTGTTTTTGTTCAACTGAAAGCAGTCTAGGGACCCACCTGACTGATACCTTAGAAAATCCGAGTTCTGCAATCTCCCTAATAGTGAATCTTCGGTTTGATGCTATGAGTGTGCAACGTTTATTATTATCTATACTAATATTATAAAGAGGAAAGACTTGTATTTTTGTATGTTTGTAATGAATAAACTCAAAAACTACTGTTCCGACTTCAAATTTTTTTTAAATGCTTCATTCCTGCGTGAAAACGGGTAATAGGGTCAACGCGGTTGAAGCAACTGGCTAAACTCCTATGAATTAAAAATAGCAATGAAGCCTGGAATAGCACATAGGCTATTTTTTATGCTACGGGGACCTATTAAACGGGACCACGCAGGCGAAGCCGCTGGCGGAAGGCTAGTTATTTACATATTTAAAAGTTCTTTCACCGGTAACAACTACTCAGTCATAAACAATTTTATAGCGAATAATTTTATATTTTATCGAAAAGAATTTATGGTAAAAAAGCGTGTTTGAATTCGTAAAAAGCGAAAAGAAAAAGACATACGTTCTCTTTGATGTAGCTCTTACCTATTTGAACTCTTATTTATTAATGTATGAATTATAAAGTATTTAAATACCATATTATTAGTATATATTGCACGTTATAAATACATAAAATATATTTCAACACAGTTAACATTTAAATATTATTTAAATTTAACGGTTCGTTAGACGATAATGAATATTATTGGTAATAAATGAACGAACAATTTAATGCATCAATCAATAAGAATGTGAAATAAGTTATAAGATTAACCTTTAAATATCATTTAAATTTAACTGTTCGTTAGGCGATAATGAATATGATTGTTAATAATGAACGAACAATTTAATGCATCAATAAGTACGTGAAATAAGTTATAAGATTAACAAAGGAAGTGATAATAAATTTATCAAATTTATAATTGACAATACAGACAGGAATTTTATTCATTCGTTTTCATAGTTAATTAAGGTAACACGACGCATTATAATCTAGTAGACCAGTGCCGAAGCCTCTGAAAAAGGAGAAAAGTGGAAAAAAATAATAGTAGGATGAAGTGCATTAGTCCCTGTAGCTTTGGGATTAAGAATAGAGCTACGGTATCCCCTGCCTGATGCTTTTTTATTATTATTTATTTGGATGGAGTAGCAGATGAGCATGCAGGCCACGTGGTGTTAATTAGTCGCTGCAGCCCATGGACATCTACATACAACCTCAAGCAAGCATAGGTAAGTCTTGTCTGAGGTCGTATGCATTTGCGCTGCTACTCCGGAGGCTGGTGGTCACCTGATGTAAGCGTGGCCGGCATCTGCAACTTTGCACCGAAACACAATAGAATTGGTTCACGGCAGAAGTGGGTGGGCTTCCAAGGAAAAGGAGGCTTCCGGGGTTGCAGACAGTGAAAGTGGGAGCTCGACCCGTCCAGCCAGCAGTCCCGTAAAGGACAGTGATGTGGGCGTAGCCGCATGCCACTGTAAGCGCCTGAGGTTGCAGAAGAGCGCATCTGTTATCGCGAAGATGGTCAATGTGGGGCGCAGCGCTTGGAGGACACCTATGCGTTCCAATGGAGATCCCGGAGTCCTCCTCAAGCGCAGAGGCAGGCCACCGAAGGGGATTTTAATGTGGTAAAAATCCCACATAACCCGGTATCCTCTCCCAAGGTGCTGGATACCTATAGGGTAGCTGGGTAAGTGGGGGGGAGGGTTTAAGGGTAAACGGTTTATCTCGATTTCCGGCAGAACTACAACTCCTATGGATAAAAGGTTGAATGGCTAGGTTAAGTAGTAGTAATAAAAGATTAGCAACTTTTGAATTTTAACCTTTTTCACATAACCTTTATTTTTATCTTTTACAAGAACCATTTTTTTACGAAATTTTGTGGAAACTTACTTTTTTGTGTGTTACACACTATAATAAAAATTACACACTGTAATTTTTTTGATTTTAAATATTTATTTTTTCACCTTATTTAATTTTTATCTGAATATTTAACTTTTTAAATTGAATGACTGTGTTGTCGGACTCACTCAGTAAGTCTATAGTCTTATATACGGATGCCATTAAAAACGCAACCAAAAAGCATTTTCCCCGTTAATTTTCATAAGCCAGCAGTTAATATAGTTAACGGGCACGTGTAATTATTTTAGATCCCAAATTTCCATGTTTAGATGAAATGCAAATATTTTATAATTTTGTATAGAGACACATTCGTTATTCTTTAAAATGTCCAAAAAATTTAATAAATGCAAAGCTAGCAGTTAATACAGTAACGGACGCTTGTCAATAAAATTTTGGTTACTGATTTCAATCCAAATTGAGCTTGTTCACATATTGTGTTGACTGTTTGCTAATAAGCAATGAAAACTTCTAATCTTCGGGTAACATATTTTGGTTAATTTTTTAAAACGTCAAAAAACGAAAATTCACGGCAAATTTCCATAAGCCAGCAGTTAATACAGTCAGCGGGCGCGTGTCAAGTGGTAATTATTTCAGCTACGGATTACAATGCAAATTGAGTTTGTTCACATGTTGCGTTGACTGTTTGCTAATAAGCGATGAAAACTGCTAATTTTCAGGAACTTTTTTGATATGTTTTTTTTTATTTGTATGGAGCAAACGAGCATGCAGACCACGTAGTGTTAAGTGGTCGCTGCAGGCCATGTATATAAACACACAACCTCAAGTAGGCATAAATCTTGCCTAAGGTTATATACGGTTGCACTGCTACTCCGAAGGCTGATTGTCTGTCCATTTAGGTCTGGCCGGCAACTGCACATTTCCACCAAAAAAAATGCTTCGCGGCAAAAGTAGCTGCAGCGTTGATACTTCCCCGGTCGAACTATTACAGTTCTTCTACATTTTTTTTGGTATCGGGGGGAAACCTTCAAAAGGTACCCTGGCACCTTGGGAGAGGATACCGGATTATGTGGGATTTGTACCGCACTAAAACCCCCTCGGTGGCCTGCCTCTGCGCTTGGGAAGGACTTGGGGATCTCCAGTGGAACGCACCGGTGTCCACCACGAGCGACGCCCCATCTACATCTCTCCTGCACCTTCCGATGTTTACGGCGGCATGTGGTCACGCACACACCGCCGTTCTTCCCTGGGAAGGTTCTTCCACCTACAATTAATTAGCCCTTAATCATTATTGATACATGAGGAAGTTAAATTTAACAACTATTTAAGACACAAATTAAACAGATGGTTAATTCCAAACAACGTCAAAAACGTATGTCAATTTTTTGTTACTTACAATAAAATTTTGCTTGAAATGGAACTACAATTTAAAAAAATATTTGTTTTACCTAATTGAAGTCATTTTTCATATTGTTTAAATTAAATTTTGAAGAAAAGTCATACGGTTGCCATTTTCATAATAAAACAAAGTACATTTCGCATGACATCAATTAGCATAAAGAAGCAACAGATGTTAAAGGCTTAATTAAGTAAACGCGCGAACTTTTCATGAATGTTAGGTGAAATATACTCACATTTAAATGAAGAAGACAAAGTCAAAATTACATGGGAAGAGATATTTTAAAGAATTTTAACTGAATTAGACAAAAATAATACATCAAGTTCACATTTCACTGCTGTTGACGTGACTAAGCAAAACAGGGGCGGTCATGTGTGAGATAGATTAACGTAAATAACATTCTCGTTTCGTGCTCGTGCTTTCAAGGGTACGTTAAGCCATCGGTATCGGTAGTTCTCAATAGATAGCAATTATCAAACATTGCCGTAGGCCTTATAGACATATTTAAACGCATGACAATAGATTGACCACTTACCTGCATATATGCAAGTAAGCTTCAGGCCTGATTAAGTAGAGAAACCCGTGCCTATCAATGGGACACAAAAAGGGTTGCCAGGCAGAAAGTAACCGAAGTTGATTGTAGCACTGACAGTTTCTCACATAAGATATACAGATTAGAACTACAGTTATCTTCGGCCATCTCGGAAATCGATAAGAAAAACCTTTTTTTGTGAGAGGTGATGTGAGAGGGATTTAGGCCATAGTCCACCACATCGTTGTAGGTGGTAGAACTATTATGGTTCGCCCGGGGAAGTACCACCGCTGCACCAACTTCTGCCGTGAACCAACTCTATTGTGTTTCGGTGAAAAGTTGCAGTTGCCGGCCACACTTACATGAGGCGACCACCAGCCTCCGGAGTGCAGCTGCATACGACCTCAGACAAGACTTACCTATGCGCTTGCTTGAGGTTGTATGTAGATGTCCATGGGCTGCAGCGACCACTTAACACCACGTGGCCTGCATGCTCGTCTGCTACTCGATTAAATTAAAAAAAAACATCGGCCAAGTGCGGATTGGCGGACAAATTTTAAGAAAAAAAAAACCTATTTCATTGTAAAATGTAGGCATTTCTTACTCATAATAATAATATGTTCTACGACAAAAAGGTTGACAATCGTTAACATACATTATGCAATACGTGGCACCGAGTCAGGCATTCTAACTCTCGCGAAAAATTCATGATTTTAGGTGAACGGGAAGTATCTCAAAAAATTTATTGCCCCTGAGAATATCAGCAGAGGCGGTATAAGTGGCTGTCTTTGATTGCGTTGACAACAAGTTTCACTTTTCAAAGCTCCAAGGAATCGCAGATCTGAGTAGTGATTTCGGAATGATATTTCCATCATACAATGTTTCGTAGAGCTAGCAGTATATTAGACTTGGTGGTGGTACGTATGTTGGGGTATATTTGGAAGTGAAAACTTCTTTCGTTTTGCACTTTTTTGGGGATGGGTAAAAAATGTTAAACTCGCGTCAGGACACGTGATCGAATATTCGTAAAACGGAGGGGCGACAGCTGATGACGGTTCGACTGTATATACTTGTAAAATTCGTTTATATAAAGTATTTAAAATATGGACATTGAACAAAGTGCATCTATTAATAAAAAGTGACGAAGATGTGGTGAAAGAAAATGGAGTGAGTACTTTATCAAATTCTAGATGAAAACCTACTGAAAATACTAGATGAAAAATAATACTGATAATAATTCGTGCGAAATTATTCCCTAACCATTCCAAAATATCAAAAATGCACAACGTTAATGTTCAAGTTTTGACTTCTGCAGGCACTAACGTTGTTTTTTTTTTATTGTTGTATGTGCATGTATCCTGTGGAAAGGAGGGAGGTGCTATTGCATGAAAAAGTAAACACCATCATACGTTCTGGTTGCGGATTGTTGCAAAGTAGTTTTTGCAAAAGTAGTTGCAAAGGAGCTCTGCAAAGTGAGGCCTGATTCTATAATTTATACTACCTAAGCCCAAAAAAATATTTAAGCGACATTATAGAGACGAGAGCCAAATTTTCGCAGTATCTTGATAAAAAAAGTAATAGATAACATCTTTTCAAACGTCAACAAACTTTTGCTGAATTAAGAGGTTGTTTTTCCGCGTATTTTTTGTACTCGTGTAGTATGGTCGCTTTGGCATACCCACTACTTTTTGCACTCCAAAAAACTACACGCCCGTACACGGGATTATTCCAGCGCTTTCAGACTTGAACCGATGCAGGGGTGGCAGTCTGTAACTGCTGACGAGCTTATAAGCGCGTCAACGTTCGTACGACCTACATGTGTGTCAAAAGGGTGTATACACGCTCTTCCAAAAAAGTGTATAAGATAGTATAAAACGCTGGTCTGAAATTACTCTGGTCGCAGATATAATAATAATTCCTAAAACCTTACACCAATCTCTAAAATCTACATATTATTATTTTTTACCGTACACGTACGATATATAACCCTGCAAAAGGCAGTTACCATCAACACCTGTGTATCACAACAATTCTGTGTTCAAAAATTCTTACAGACAGACACTACTTCAATATCTATATGATTTGCGTATTCTTCTAAACTTATATAAATGTTACTCACTTGGTGTATACCCATGGGCAGCATAAAAACCGTTTTACTCAGTGCAAACCGACATTCGTTAGATAGAAAAATTTTTTTTTTTTTCAGAAATACAAGTTCCTTATTTTGTTAGTTACAATTTTCTTAAACTCTATATTAAAGAAATAACAATAGCAATTAAGTTAAGACAAACTTTCTATAATATCTACGTTTAAGGACTTTTCACTATACTAGATTAATTAATTTGACAAATAAAATTGAAATCACAATGTTTTGTAAAGAAAACTGGCACTGGCCATTTTCTCATTGACGAGTATAATTATTTTAATTAAGCCCAACAGAATGTTTTATCGTAATTAAAGAGGCAAGCGTAAAACTTTTTGTTCGACTCCAACAAGACTCCAACACTTAATTTCATGAAAGGTTAGTAGGTAATTTTAACGCCTTTACCTGTAGGCGAATGTTTTTTTTTAAATTAATTATTTACAATAAAGGCTGCAACCCTTTTTCGTCCCACTGCTGGGCACGGGTCTCTCCCCGTTATTGGGGAGGCCTGGAGCTTACTCCACCACGCTGCTCCAATGCGGGTTGGTGGAGATGCGGGTTAGTGGCCAGCCCGCTGTCGGATGTTTTCAAACCGCCCATAAGGCCTCCGACAAGGTTTGACGACTGTTATCTATCGACAACAACTGGGACCGACGGCTTAACGTGCCCTCCGAAGCACGGAAACGCGCATGAATTTTTTTGCCACTAGTGGTCACCCATCTCACACCCGACCGCGCCCGTTTGGCTCAGCTGCATAGATCGCTTGCGTTCTACGCTAGCCGCCAGGCCATGCGCGCTTCAATATTCATTCATTTACAAAAATAATAATGATCAATTATTTCGAACAATAACACTATCCATATCACATGTTACAAGTAAAAATAAAAGAAAAAAAAATGAAGGGAAGGATATTCAGTCTTTTACATGCACGTCAACATTAAAATATCACAATTTTTCAATATCAATCAATTATTGTTACTAAGGAAACATTAAAAAAAATTATGTCCCTGTCCGAAACCGTCGAAAATAGGTCCCTTGAAATCTCCAGAGAATAGTTTATGATCCTTTTAAAATAGTGTGAAACCGCACGTCGCATGTTGTATTGTACACATTACATATTGTCTCACACGATCAGCTGTCACGTGTGACCATTATCAACCCATAGCCATTCTGTTATCTCAATTATTATTATGTACTTTTTTAAAAGAGTGCTGGGAGTTTTTTTCCGCCTTTTTTCTCTCAGCTCAACATCTAGCCCAAACGGGCACCTAAAAGCGATGACCGGGAAAAAATGACATTCATTAAGCGAATATTTTGTATTCTTAATATGAAATAAATATTTTTTCTTTCTTTCTTTCTTTCTTACAGTAAATAATGTTCTTGTTTTGCTTCATGACTATGAAAACTATAAGTTCAAATATGATCCAATAAGACCAATAATAATACTATCTCATTCTTGCAAATGTCAGATCCTTATGGGTATTTCTGTAGGTTTAATAAAGTATCTAATACTAAATTTTATAAAACAACATGTTGGTCTTTGAATGTTATATCTTCATCGGTATGTTATTACCTTTTTTTTTTTGGTGTCCGGGGAAAACCTTCAAAAGATACCCGGCACCTTGGGAGAGGATACCGGGTTATGTGGGATTTGACCACACTAAAACCCCATCGGTGGCTTGCCTCTGCGCTTTGGGAGGACTCCGAGATCTGCGATGGAACGCACCGGTGTCCTCCACGCGCGGAGCCCAAAATGGGCCCATCTTCGGAGAGTAGAGTGCTCTCCTGCACCTTCCGATGTTTACGGCGGCATGCGGCCACGCAGTACGCACACACCGCCGTCCTTCCCAGGATGTGTTATTGTTCAGAGATTAGATAATGGCTGCAACCCTTTGTGCGTCCCACTGCTTGGCACGGGTCTGTCCCTCTTATTGGGGAGGCCTGGAGCTTACTCCACCACGCTGCTCCAATACGGGTTGGTGGAGATGCGGGTTAGTGGCCAACCCGCTGTTGGATGTTTTCAAACCGCCCATAAGACCTCCGACAAGGTTTAACGACTATTACCTATCGACAACAACCGGGATCGACGGCTTAAAGTGCCCTCCGAAGCACGGAAACGCGCATGATTTTTTTTTTGACACTAGCGGTCACCCATCTCACACCCGACCGCGCTCGTTTGGCTTAGCTGCGTAGATCGCTTGCTTTCTACACCAGCCACCGGGCCATGCGCGCTTCAAAGGCTTGTTGTTATTTTATATATTATATTCCTTAGTGAGAATTGTTGCTTAAACGCAGTTAATTAGTTAATTAGACGGTCTGATGCCTACGTCACCATTCCACTATCGCACCACCCGCCGAAGAGAGAAGTACCACCTGGACGTATGGCAATCGTCAACAGTCCATTTCTCACGTTCGTTTCTACCACGAACATGCAGACTATGGAATGAACTTCCCTCTGAGGTATTCACGTTGGGCTACGACATGGGGCTCTTCAAGAAAGGCGTTAAAAAAGCCCTTAAATACAAAGCTGGCAACGCATAGGCGACTCCTCTGGTGTTGCAGATGTCCATAGGCGACGGTGACCACTCACCATCAGGTGGCCCGTATGCCTGTTTGCTGGTGTTTTATATAAATAAAAATAAAAAAAACTCTACTTTGCAGAAGCCGCGTTGATGTCGCTCGCTTATGAACTGCACAAACTTCGCAAATGAGGTACGTAATATTGTTTGTACTTCGCTACGGATGTGGCCGCTTGGAAGCTTTCTTGATAACGGTGTCAAGGGTACCATGAACACATACAGAAATTAATACAAACACCCAGACCGAGAAAAGAAATTTCAAATCAGCATTCGAATTTCTGCTTCGCCGGAAATGGAACCCGGGATTCTTCGATCTGCAATTCTGTTACCATTACGCCACACAGGTCGTCAAATGCTTTATGTGTAATCAATATACAAAAATATAACCGGTTTATTTCAAAAAATCTTTTAGTTATAAAAAAGCTATGTTATAAACGGAAACTTGGTTTTAAAAAAAACTATCAAAATGCTATATTATACAGTATACACGAATTATATTTCAACCTATTTAACGGTTCCGTGCCCAAAGGATACAAATAGACCCTATTACTAAGACTCTGAAATGAAATGAAATGAAATGAAAATATTTTATTTGCACAAATATGGGTAACAAAAAAGGTTTACAAAAATATTAAGATCGCCATATTTACCCTTTAGGGTGTACAAATTTTATTTTAAAAGTTATATAATAAAAGTTATATGTTTAAATTTAAATTATAAACTAATTATTTATTTACAATAAACACTTAAACACGCACGCACGTACTTAAATAGGGTAGACTTAAATTTTACATTATATATCATTTTTGTTAATTAAATTAAATTAAACCCAATTTTGTGCTTTTTGTACAAATTTGACTCTGCTGTCTGACAATCAGTCACCAGGCTTTATTTCATGAACCGTGATAACTTGACAGTTGAAATTTTCACAGATGACATATTTATGATGCTTCTTTAAAAAAATACTACAAATAGAATATACGACTTTAGAGCATCAAGGTATGACAGGTATGACACCCGTCAGAGGAGTGGCTTTTACGAGCGAACTCCTCGTCCCAACGTCCATGCACAATGTGCCTTCTAGTTATACAACTAGTGTGTCTGTGTGTGTCGCTGTCAGTGTTGTCGGTGCATAGAAAATGACGTTGTTAATTGAAATTGACATATTTAGAAATGAATAAAATGCGTCTGTAGCGATGAAAGAATATTTGTGAATGTGTGACAAAATTAAAATGTCTGCGTTCTTCCCCCGCACCAGATTTGGCACAAAAATTATGTATCGAAGCAAGGCGCTATGCCGTCTCTACTGAAGGGTGAGTCAGTAACTTTGATGCTCTCAGTATACGACTAACCACAAGACGTGACACAATTAGATCAAGCACCAGTGCCCCCTACTTTGCAGAAGCCGCGATGATGTTGCTCTCTTATCAACTGCACAAACTTCGCGAATGAGGTACGTAATATTGTTTGTACGAGTACCATCTTCGCTTCGGATGTGGCAGCTTGCTTGGGGAAGGAGCTTGTTTTCTTGATATTACGAGTATTTTATGCCTTTTAACTACAAAGTATTGTCTCTATCAAATAGTAATATGCGAAAGAGAGTAAATGTTATATAAAATAAAATATTATAAATTTTATTATGATGTACAATTTTAACATACAAGTTAAAATTTGATTATATGAGTATGATAATATCTTTTGAATTGAATAAAGTAGCAGTCGAGTATGCAGGCCTCGTGGTGTTAGGTGGTCGCTGAAGCCCATTGACATCTACACACAAACTCAAACAAGCATTTCTAGTCTTGTCTGAGATCGTACGCAATTGCGCTGTTACTCCGGAGGCTGATGGTCGCCTCCTGTAAGTCTGGCCAGCAACAACACCTTTCCACTGGGACACAAAAGAATTGATTCACAGCAGCAGTAGGTCCAGCAGTGGTACTTCTCCGGACGAACCATAAAAGTTGTACCACCTACTAGGATAACATGCTTAGCTCCTGTAGCTTTGGGATTAAGAATAGAGTTACGGTATCCCCAGCCTGATCGTAAGGAGTGAATAAAAGGGTGCTTCCGTGGTTGCGGACGGTAAGAGTGGGAGCTCGACCCGTCAAGCCAGGAGCCCCGGGAAGGACGGCGGTGTGTGCGTGGCCACATGCCGCGATGAACACCGGAAGGTGCAGAAAAACACATCTGATCTCTCGAAGATGGGCCTGTTCTGGGGCACCGCGTGTGGAGGACACCGATGCGTTCCACAGGAGATGCCAGAATCCTCCCCAATCGAAAAAGTAGGCTACCGAGGGAGTTTTTTTTTCAACCTTTTTTATGTCCCACTGCTGGGCACAGGTCTCCTCTCACAACTGAGAGGGATTTAGGCCATAATCCACCACGCTGGCCAAGTGCGGATTGGTGGAAGTCATGCTTTCGAGAAATTATGAATTCCTCTCAAGCATGCACGGCGATGGAGAACATCGTAATCAATTAAATATCACGATATTTTCCATCACCGTGGAGCAGCAATAAATGCGCACATTACAAATTTCTTTGTCAGAGGTGCGCGCCGAGGATTTGAACCCGGGACCGATCGCGTCGAAGACCGCGGATTTATACCACTCGGCCATCGCTGCTCATTTATACCACTCGGCCATCGCTGCTGAGGGAGTTTTACTGCGGTACAAATCCCACATAACCCGGTAACATCATTTTTATTGATGAAAAGAAATCAGAATCTAAAATTGTTTAGCTAAACCTAACAGTAGATTGGATAATATCCTGCAAAATTCCAAAGGCTTACATTTTCACATGACACGGCATGTATTAGCGGGAGTGCTAAGGCTTAGACAATGTCTCTCAGGCTTATATTTGATCCCGAATATTGTCTTCATTTATGTAACTCAAAATTACTTACCCTCGAAATGTATTTCCCATTTAAGAAATAAGGTCGTGTCTTCATGATAGAAATGTATTTAAAATGGGAATTTTATCCAATCAGCTTAAGATTTATTCAGTGACAATCTATTATATTCCTTGAAGGCGTTTTACATTTCATTTGTTCAGTAAAATACAAATAATTACTTTGAATAGGTTTTTCATCTTTTATGTGATTGAAAATTACGAAGCATTGAAAAAATTTCTTTCTTTAGATATGAAGTCATATTTATTTCGCATGACAAAAAAGTTTAATCATATTACGCTCTTGATCCAACATGGAACTTTTTGAAATATATATTTGGAAACAAATCACATGCTTTATAGACGTTTTTCGTTGGTTTTCAGTATTTTGGCTGCAACCCTATACTGAAAACCAACGAAAAACGTCGTTGGTGGAGATGCGGGTTAGTGGCCAACCGCATCTCCACCAACCCGCATTCTAGCAGCGTGGTGGATTAAGCTCCAGGCCTCCCCAATAAGGGGGAGAGACCCGTGCCCAGCAGTGGGACGCAAAAAGGGTTGCAGCCAATATCAAAAGCTAGGAATTTTAAAAATACTTTATTTACCAAGCAATTGCCTAAAATTAATAAATATGCAAATGATTGTTGCAAAGAACTCATTTTATTTCGCTCGCCACACAGGCTAAAACACTTTCATCCGATTTCATACAACGGCAATTTTTTAACAATGGCAACTCAGACGGATCACGCGGATTAAGTCGGTTTATTTTTAAGAAGTTTTTACCCAATCTAAGCTCTTGATGTCCGTAATAATTATTAAAGAAGCATGTTTGTGGATCGTTGTTTTATTCCAAAAAATTACCGACATCGGGATAGCTTTTAACCCGCATCTCCACCAATCAGCATTGGAGAAGCTTGAAGTAATCTCTAGGCCTCACAAACAATGGGGAGATTATACAGTTATAGAGATAGCTTAACGTGCCCTCTGAAGCACGATAACGTGCCCGTTTCGCGTAGATCGCTTGAGTTCTACACCAGCCGCTGGGCCACATGCGATTATGTTTTTTTTATTTGAATGTAGTAGCAGACGAGCATGCAGGCCACGTGGTGTTAAGTGGTCGCTGCAGCTCATGGACATCTACACAACCTCAAGAAAGCATAGGTAAGTCTTGTCTGAGGTCGTATGCAGTTGCGCTGCTACTCTGGAGGCTGGTGGTCGCCTCATGTAGGTGTGGCCGGCAACTGCACCTTTCCAGTTTCCACCGAAACACAATATAATTGATTCACGGCAGAATTGGGTGCAGCGGTGGTACTTCCCCGGGCGAACCATAATAGTTCTACCACCTACAAAGTTCTCTTTAGTTTAATATAGTGTGACAACATTCGCAGCAACCAAGTCATTACAAACAGGACAATTTACCTCATTCCCAAAGTTTCATGCTGTTGATAACGTGACCTTCTCAAAGTAGGGTAAACTGGTTATCTAATTGTGTCATATCATGGGGTAAGTTAAACTGTGATTAAGCAACTGTGTTATGGTTATACGACAAAAGTTACCATGTTATCATTACGTGCCTAACACTGAATTTTCTTATATCAAGTTATTGAAAATAGCAAAACTTTATCAATAACACGACATTTGTTACCCTTACTGCAATTACAAATTAAAATGTTTGGCGTTTATTACTGCATTAATTAAATTAATTCATATTCTCTGATTTACATAAAAAATATTATAAGGAGCTTAAAAGACTAGTAGCAACTGCTTTATACGAAGAGAAAAAGGCGTATTTTAAATTTTACATTTCTTCAAATTTAAAAAATCCTCACTTAATGTGGAAGCACTTAAAAAAACATGTGACTACTAAATCGAAAATCACCCACTTTATTCCGTCGCACGTTGGCAGTGCTAACGATATTAATGAACATTTTCTGAACGCTCCCGGTCAGGATACAGTTACTCTCTCTTGTATGACTTTTTACCTATTTAATCGATATAGCTCTTCTTCATTCAGCTTTCGTGAGGTTTCCCAAATAGAAGTATCCAAAGTTATAAAGTCGTTGCGCTCGAATGCCATTGGAGTAGACGGGGTCTCTCAGGAAATGATTCTATTAACACTTCCACATTTTCTTTACGCACTTACAAAAATTATTAATACTTCTTTCTCCACTTGCACCTATCCTACGTCTTGGCAACAGGCCCTAATCAAACCGATACCTAAAAATGACAACCCTTTAAATTTGAAAGATCTACGTCCCATAAGTATTCTGCCCGCTTTATCCAAAGTTCTAGAAAAACTAGCCTGCTTGCAGCTCACGAACTACTTAGAGTTGAACAATATTTTACCCCATGCTCAGTCAGGTTTTAGGCAAAAGCGGAGCACCACCACTGCACTTACTAATGTGGTAGACGACCTTCTGACCGCGCAGGCATCAGGCGAGTGCACTATTCTAGTTCTGCTTGACTACACCCGCGCTTTTGACTGCTTAAATATACCGCTACTTTTATCCAAACTAGCATACTATGGGCTAAGTTTAGAAGCTGTCAAATGGTTTGACAGCTACTTCAGCAATCGGTCCCAATCGGTAGTTCTGGAAAGGAATGATATCGCTGATAAAGAACACTCAGCAGTCAAACCCATTAATAGGGGGACAGCTCAGGGGTCCATCTTAGGTCCCTTGCTCTTTATTTTATACAGTGCGGACGTGGTTGAGCAAATTATAGACTGTAAATACCACCTTTACGCCGACGACCTTCAGTTGTATATTTCCTTCAAGCCTTCCGATACAAAAATAGCTATTGATAAATTAAATAGTGATCTTCAAAGAGTTTACAAATGGTCTGAAAATAACACCTTAGTAATAAATCCTACAAAATCAAAGTACCTTATTATTGGAAATAATAAGCAGGTCAAAAAAGTTACAGCCCAAAATCCGTGTGTTTTACTAAACGGGCAGGCAATCGACAGGGTTTCAGAAGCACGGAACTTAGGGTTAATAATGGACGAACACTTGCGCTTTGAAGGTCACGTTAAGAGTATGGTTCGTAATTGTTTTTATCGGCTTAAGGTTTTGTATAGAATTAGGGAGTACATAGGCAGTGATTTACGTATAAAGCTGTGCGAGTCGTTAGTACTCTCTAAGTTGAACTATGCCGATACCGTAATAGGGCCTAGACTATTTGCTCGATCACAAAACCTTATACAACGGGTACAGAATGCCTGTGCTAGATATTGTTTCAATATCCCTCCACGGGCGCACGTAACGCCATTCATTGATAGTGCAAATATGTTAAAAATGAAATATAGAAGGCAGTTGCACCTTGCGTCTCTGTTGTTCGGTGTTATAAAAAGCCAATGCCCGACGTACCTGTATGACAAACTTGAGTGGTTTAAAAATACTGCTCATCTTACTAGATCCACTATAAACTGTCGTCTTGCCTATCCAGCTAAGTGCACCCCCGCTTTTCGTGGGAGTTTCAAATATAGTGCCACTAAATGTTGGAACAACATCCCTCCACCACTTCGTAACCTGCAATCTGAAGCGAGGTTTAAAATACAATACAAGTTATATTTATTGAAATTGCAGAAGAGTCTGTAACAACACACACACACACGCATCATACACACACACATACAAACACACGTATCACACACACACGCACACACACACGTATCACACACACACGCGCACACACACACACACACACAACTCACACGCGCTTGCGCACTTGCATACTCTCACACACTCACATGCACTCAAATACATAGATCTATATGTATATATATATATATATATAAGTATATGTAGCCGTACATACATACTTAGTTTATTTTATTACCTATTATCCTTCAAATCCTGTACTGAATGTATTACTTAATTTCTAGTGTTTGCAATCTTTTCCTATAAAAAATATTTTGAAAATTCTCCACGCATCACAAGAAGACGATCCGGCACTGTTTTTATGTTCATTTTAACGTTATATTATATGAATGCTGTCTCTCCTTTATTCATTGTATTTTTTATTTTTTATTTTTTATTTTTTTGGTATATCAGTGTAGAACGTGTAGTAACTGATATAATATGAATGTATGTAATATGTAATGTCTTTGTTTAGTTCTTTGTTAATTTTTGAAATCTTATTTAAGGACCTAAAATTTTTCCTTAAAATATTGTGTCCAATATTTAAGCTTAAGGCAAACTGTACGTCATCCATCCGAACTGCACGAAAATGTGGTTCACGCTGAAAATCAGTGGCCGTGGCTCACTGCGGCATAGGCTGAGCGTGGACCCGTTTCGTCATACAATTGTCTATTATGATAATATTTCTATTTGTGTTTCTTTCTTGTTGTAATTTGTGTGACGAAATAAATTTTCTTCTATTCTATTCTATTCTTCTATATTTTTAATACAAATTTATCGATTTATTTAATAGTTATTCCATACCAGCGTCCGCCCGCGACTTCGTCCGCGTGGACTTTGGTATTAGTCATAGAATGATGTTATATAGCCTATACCAGTTAGGTATAGGTTCCCAATAAATGGACTTTTTAACACAAAAAGATTTTTTCAATTCGAACGAGTAGTTCCTGAGATTTTTTTTCAACCTTTTTTATGTCCCATTGCTGGACACAGGTCACCTTCTCACAAGTGAGAGAGATTTAGGCCATAGTCCACCACGCTAACCAAGTGCGGATTGGTGGACGTCATGCTTTCGAAAAATTATGAATTTCTCTCAGGCATGCACGGCGATGAAGAACATCGTAATCAATTAAATATCACGATATTTTTCATCACCGTGGGGCAGCAATAAATGCGCACATTACAAATTTCTGTGTTAGAGGTGCGTGCCAAGGATTTGAACCCGGGATCGGTCGCGTAGAAGACCGCGGCTTTTACCACTCGGCCGTCGCTACTCACTGATCCTGAGATTAGCGCGTTCAAACAAACAATCAAACAAACTCTTCAGCTTTGTATATTAGTATTGATTTCAAAACAGTCTTGACGTGAAATAGTGTGTAGAAGGTCTTATTATTATGAGTTTATGCTAATTTCACTAAGAGACCTACTCATCTATAAGCTGTAGCAAGATTTAGTGGTAGGGCAGACTAATAATAAATTAAAATATACATAATTGAAGCTGAAATACTATCAAACTCATATTTCTATAATGGGATTCCCTGTATAGGTGAGTCATGATGCTAATTACACACAAAAACCATTTCAAACTTCAAACTTTTCATCAAATTTTGGCCTGGATGGGAGTATTACAAGGGGTAAGGGTCCCGGGTTCTACTCCCATGCCTCTACTATGCCAGGCTGCCGATTAAGGAATCGGCAAACCATTGCGCCAGATTGACTAGAAGTGAAGAAGCACGATGCGGATACGAGCAGAGATGGCCGATGGCGGTCTCCGTCGCGAAGATATTGGGTTCTAATGCTCGGTCTCTGATAATGAAATTTTTAATGTGCGCATTTATCGCTGCTCCATGGTAGGTTTAAGCATGATTTTCACCAATCCGCACTAGGCCAGCATGGTGGACTATGGGCTTAATCTCTCTCACTGTGAGAAAAGGTCTGTGCCTAGCAATGGGACATAAAAAGGTTGGAAAAAAATTAGTACATGGCTGCAACCCTTTTTACGTCCCAATGCTGGGCATGGGTCTCTCCTCATTATTGGGTAGGCCTGGAGCTTACTCCACTATGCTGCTCCAATGCGGGTTGGTGGAGATGCAGATTAGTGGCCAACCCGCTGTCGGATGTTTTCAAACCGCCCATAAGGCCTCCGACAAGGTTTAACGACTGTTATCTATCGACAACAACCGGGACCGACGGCTTAACGTGCCCTCCGAAGCACGGAAACGTGCATGAATTTTTTTGCCACTAGCGGTCACCCATCTCACACTCGATCGCGCCCGTTTGGCTTAGTTGTATAGATCGCTTGCGTTCTACGCTAACCTTCGGGCCATGCACGCTTCATTTTCAAGTACATATAAATGTAAAAAGGTAGCGTAGATGATTTCTAAGCTATAACGTAATTAAATTGAACAAAACAGTCAACCACGTACGGTTCAAATAAAATAAAATAAATTTGTATAAAAAGCACAAACTTGGTTTAAATTTATTAAAGTCGCTAAAGTAATAATAATGTAAAATTATTTAAGTATACTGTACATTTTAGTGTTTACTGTACATAATTACTTTATAATTTAACTTGTAATTATATAACTTTTAAAATAAAATTTGTACACCCTAAAGGGTAAATATGGCGATCTAAATATTTTTGTAAAACCTTTTTTGCTACTTTTGTGCAAATAAAATATTTTTATTTAATTTAAAAAAAAACCAAGGTATTTTAGACTTTTCTCGAAAGTCGCCAAAGACAGTATAACCACTTATACTTACTACGTTACGAACTAACGACTTAATTACTACCTATAAGACACAGACTACCAAGAAAATGACCTCATTAAGGCTTAAAACTCTCTTTCTAGACACTCTGCAATATAAAAACTATAATTCTTATTATTGCTACGTCGCCTTACTATCAATTTACTAATTAATCTTATTAATTTACTAATTATATTCATCGCATCGCCTCTGTTCACCGCATATAGGTATAGTTTCTTCTACATAATATTGATTCCGCTGCATATATTTATGTTTTTTTTAATTCGCTATTTGAGGAGACCTCAAGGCCGGGGGGATGTTCGCGCCAATTAAGTCACGCATTGGAGTAGCGTGGTGGAGTAGCTCCAGGACTCCCCAGTTATGGTGTAACAGCTTTATGTCTTTCTGTTAAAGTTTTTTAAATTCAAAATTTGTTATAGGTAGATATTTTTTCCTAAGGTAGGTATAGCTATGAAAATGAAAAATAAAATAAAATTAACGATATACACTCATAGCCCCACAGTAATTAATACCCTGTGTCGTGGGTACCATAAACACAAACAAAGACAGGAACACAAACACCCAGACTGAGAACAGAAATTGAAACTCGTCATTCAAATTTCTGTTTCGCCGGGAATCGAACACGGGACCCCTCGATTAGCAGTTGGCATGGTAACCATTGTGCCACACGGGTCGTCAATCCCTGAATCAATGAATCCCTTAACCTTCAGAAAAGACCAGTACATGAAAATCTGAAGATATTTTCGCTTTCGTTCGTGAAATTTTATCACGAGACTCATGAAAAAGTTTTGGATTGGATATTTTACCCCATCCTCATACGGAGTTGGAGCTTAACAAAATTACGAATTCGTATGAATATAAAATTTTGCTCACGTTCGTTCAAAGACGTCCAAAACAAATATAAAAAGAATTTAAGGTTTTATTTTCTTTAAAAAGTTTTATTATTTTGACATTTTGTGTCAATGTAAGCGCATGGGTTAGCGCTCAAGTGCTAAGTTTTTTTACGTAACATTTCCTTTCTCCACTCTACTCTGTCGTAGGTACCATTAACACACCCAAAAATATGAACACAAACTAACAGAAACGAGAAAGAAATCATTTAAAACTCTGCTTCACCGGAAATAGAACCCGGAACCTCCGATTGGCAGTCCGGCATAGTAACAGGTGCATCAGATGGGTCGTTAAAATTACTATAACGACGATGCAAAGAAACTCTTTGTACTGTGATGTTCGTTTTAAAACTTTCGATTTATGCTAAAAACAACTACATCTCTAAATTATTTTGAATTACGTTTTATAATAATTTGGCAAATACTCACTTACTTATTATTTATTTAACGATTTTTGTACACAGTAATATTATAAAGTAAGGAACATTAAATGAAATATGGTATACATAATTCAACTCAGTTGTGCGCGCGGCGCTATGTGTGCGTGGGCTAGTAATTATGCAGCTTTAATTTGTGTGACAGTGACGCGGCCGTGATCGTCCGAGCAACTTCACTGTACCTCTTGGCACGCACACAAAGTCACTGTGTATATACAGGTTTACCCACACATAGCGCCGCGCGCACAACTGAGTTGAAGTATCATTACAAAGGTACTGCTTATTCCAACAGAAATTTCATACAAATACCATATAAAACTGTAGTAAATATGACATACTATGTCAAGGAAAGATAGTGGTCCTTGACACGACGCTTGAATACAGCTAAAGTTTTGGTTTGACGGATATTAGGTGGTAGTGAATTCCACAGTCTGACCGAGTGGACAGTAAAGCAGCGGGAATAACAGTGAGTTCTAAAAGACGGATAGTTGAGGAGAGATTTAAGTGGGGCACGGCAAGGAGCTATGGATGGTCGTGTGAAGGAAAATTGCTCTCGCAAGTAAGGCGGAGCGATATATTAAAAAGTAAACATAGAATCCGAGTGTTTCGGCGAAAACGGATCGGGAGCCACTTGAGATCTTTGCGAAACTGGGAAATATGATCGAATTTACGAATTCCAAAAATGAATCGAATACAGACGTTTTGCAAGCGCTCAAGTTTGTTCAATAGCTCCTCAGTAGCATCCAAGTAGCAGGAGTCAGCGTAGTCAATTATAGGGCAGACAAGCGATTAAACAAGCGAGATTTTAGTTTTTAAAGGTAAAAAGCCTTGGAGACATCTCAGCGAATGAAGAGAGTGGTGAACCTTGCGGCTAACTTCATTTACATGTGCTTTCCAGGAAAGTTGTGTATCTATTATAATGCCCAAATCCTTTACTGTATCCGTATAGGGGATTGGGACACCGTCAAGGCAAACCGACGATATGTTACGGTAGTCGATTTTATTGCGTGCATAGCGGCTGCCAATGATGATGGCCTGCGATTTAGTTGGATTGATCTGGAGACCATATGACTTAGCCCAGTCACTTATCCGCCTCAAGTCGTCATTAACAGCAGCTATAGCTGCCTCTGTTTGAGCTAATGCAAAATGGCTGTAGATTTGTAAGTCGTCTGCGTAGAGATGGAAATTACTTGAAATTACCGATGATATAGAATTAATAAACATCGAGAAAAGGAGCGCAGAGAGAACCACCCTGAGGCACACCCGTACATAGGTCACAAGAACGAGAAGAAGTTTCCTCGATACGGACCCGCTGCGAGCGACCTCGAAGATAGGAGTCAAACCACGTGATGGCCGTAGGACAAATATTCATGGACTGCATAATTCCCTCCAAAATATCAAAATCTACAGAAGAGAAGGCGTTGCTGAAGTCAAGCAACACAAGTAAAGTAAGCTCCTTCTTTTCAATAGCCCAGCGAATGTCGTCGGTTACCTTCAAAAGAGCTGTGACAGTGCTATGACTCGGACGTAATCCTGACTGGAATGGATTTAAAAGAAGGTTGGAAGACAAGAAGGAGAAGACTTGGTTGTGGACAATATGCTCAAGAATTTTGGATAGAAAAGGTAATATGGAAATGGGACGAAAATGGGTTGGCATAGAAGGGCTGGAAATTTTAGGCAGAGGAACTATAAGTGCATGTTTCCACGCTGATGGGAATGTGGAGGTGGTAAGAGAGTGGTTAAAGATATGAGTGAGAATGGGTAGAAAAGAGGGTAGTATCATC
Source organism: Pyrgus malvae (assembly GCA_911387765.1). Lineage (NCBI taxonomy): Eukaryota > Metazoa > Arthropoda > Insecta > Lepidoptera > Hesperiidae > Pyrgus > Pyrgus malvae. The sequence goes on from OU426969.1 coordinate 12,126,318, forward strand.
ATGATCATTCGAGAGCATAAGTTGTCACAACCGACAGCAGAGGTGGTGGAGATGGACGCAATAGCCCTTTTTACAGTTTCAACAGAAACAGCTGAAAGTTCAAATGAAGCACATGATGGTTTGGGCAGCTGTGACAGCGCGCGAAGAGTGCTAGATTTGACATGAGGATCAATAGTTACTTTATATTTAACTTTAGACTTGCATAAGTTAGAAATATAAACAGACGAACAGACAGAGTATGTTCAACAGACAACAAAGTCATTACAAACAGGTAATTTTAACTTTGTGAAGAATTAGCTTTAAAACTGGCAAAAATAATCTTACTTTTTAATTTATAAATCTCAGAAATCAAAAAATTTTCTTTAGTCATTCTGTTTAAAGCCCATGAAAGTAATGGTACTTCTCTAACAAAAACTACTTAAATACCAACTAAGTTAGAACTTAAAGACTGACTCCAACAAGAATATTATTATCTCATTAAGGCTTTCATGAGTTCATTTTCACACAGTCTACAGTATTAAAGCGATAACTCGCTTTACAGCTTAAGTTTTCGCTTTAAGTGGTGAGATAACCTTATTTTCCTTGGATTAATATTTGTTGAAAGGTTTTAGTCCTTTGAAGATTTTTGTTGAAGATAAAATTTATTACCCAGTAATAATTGAGGCGGACATTTATTAGTAGAGCACAAAATTAGAAAGATGGTTGCCGGAAGAATATTCTAATTGGATTTTTAAAAGTTTATGCGTTCCACCCCTAACCCCAAGGCAAGAATCTTATATTCTTGCCTTGGGGTTAGATATTTTTACAGCAAAATTTATGTTCTTATGAAGAAGACATGTAGATGTTTTTTCGAAGTGAAAACTTCTTTAGCGGCATTGTGCACTTTTTTGGGATGAGTAAAAAAAAATTAAACTTGCGTCAGGACACGTGGCCTGATCGAATATTCGTAAGATGGAGGGGTGACAGCTGATGGCTGGACTGTCTATACTTGTAAAATTCGTTTATAGTATTTGAAATATGGACATTGAACAAAGTGCATCTATTGATGAAAAAGTGATGAAGAAATAGTGAAATTAAATGAGTGAGTGAGTACTTTATAAAAATACTAGATGAAAACCTACTGAAAATAGTAGATGAAAAATAATACTGATAATAAAAGCAATTCATGCGAAATTATTGTTTTCGTTCGCAAGTTTTCACTTCTGCCGGCACTACCGGAGTGCAACCCGTTATTTTTTTTAATATATGGAGTAGGTTACTAATATACACTTACTTGCAGTTGCTACTTTTGATGCTGATGGTCACCTCATTGAAATAGAATATCTTCTTGGCAGAAGTGGGTGCAGGGTTGGTACTTCCCAGGGCCAACCATAAACATTCTGCCAATTATGAAAAACAAGCGGCCGTCCGCGACTTCGTCCGCGTGGACTTTGGTATTAGTCATAGCATTATGGTACGAGTATACAGCCTATTTCCCCAATAAATGTACTATTCAACACAAAAATAATTTTTCAATTCGAACCAGTAGTTCCTGAGATTAGCGCGTTCAAACAAACAAACGAACAAACAACTCTTCAGCTTTATATATATGTATAGATTAATGCGTGTGAACACCAAAACGTAATGAATTTCACTATTTATTAAATTTTTGAGGGAAACTTATGTGTATTTCGATGAATACAAATAAATAATTGAGAAGTTTTTTTTTGTGAAAATAGTAAAAACAGATATTTAGGGCCTCTTTCACAACCTTCTAGTAAAGTAACAAGTACGCTAATTGTCGGTTAAAGCCACCCGTACCTTCAATTTCAATTTCACGATGATCGAGTAGCACTAATCATAATAATAAGATAAACTGACCCGTACAAATAGCTTTTACCTGCCCATCAACTTTACTTGGGACGCAACTAATCGACACTTGGAGATGGTGAATGAGGCCCTTAATCTGCTATGAGGTGATTAAAGATCACGTAGATAGTTCCGTATTAAAAATTTAAAAGTAGGTAGTAACAATGTCCACCAATCCGCACTTGAACAGCATTTTAGATTATGACCTAAACTTCTCCTCGCTTGTGAGAGAAAGATCTGTGTCCAGCAGTGGGACATTAAAAAAGGGTAAAGAATATAAACCATAGTAACCGCGTAAAAATATACTTATTCAAGAGACAAGCCTTTTTGATCTTATATAAACCAAAACAGTCACAAGTAATGTGACCTTCATAACATTTATTAACCTTAATACTTTTGGTTTCAGGGTAAAAAATGGAATAGAAGATCCAAAATGCGTTGCCAATTCATGCCACATTCCAATTTTTCACCACAAATTCCAGCTATCCATTCCAAACCATGACTGTGGAATGAATAGGTATTTCTTCTAATTTCATTTCATCTAAAATATCAGGACTTTTATAAAAACACGGCTTTATGTCGTTCCACTTTATGAAAATATTTTATTTTTGGTCCCAAACGAAGTCGAAATATTTTATCTGTATTATTTTAAACTTTATTTTGAACCTTATAGGAAATGATTGTAAAAAAATAAAAAATAAAGTAAATAGATAATGTTGGTAGGTGGTAGAACTATTAGGTTCACCCGAGGAAGTACCACCGCTGCACCCACTTCTGCCGTGAACCAATTCTATTGTGTTTCGGTGGAAAGACGCAGTTGCCGGCCACACTTACATGAGGCGACCATCAGCCTCCGGAGTAGCAGCGCAACTGCATACGACCTCAGACAAGACTTAACATTTAATGGAGTAAAAAACATCTACATACAACCTCAAGCAAGCATAGTTACAAAAAAATGGCTAAAAAAACTAAAAAAAAACCATTTAAAACGCTAAAAAAACTAAAAACCTATAAAAACACTTTATAGGTGCGGCTAAGTTATGGTTACCTTATGAATTGTATAAAAACATGCGACTAATCTCGATCAACCCGCATTGGAGTAGCGTACAATTATGGCGAGAGATTCCGAAGAACCTGCCAAGTTTCATCCCCTATCAAGCCTATCAACATCGATATAATATAATGCTATCAAATAATGATTCAAATAGCAATAGCGTACTTGTCACTTACTTGAAGGTGGTGAAAGAGGCCCTTAGACAAATCTTTCATTACCTATAATAAAAAGCTGTAATAAAAAATTACACAACTGTGTTTTCTTGAGCTGAGTAAGTAATCTTATTAAAATAAAACCTCTTTCACAAAGAATAATAAGCAAGCAAGAATTAACAATCCAAATAAACCAGCAAGAAATATAATCTTCGTAATAAGCTTAGCAGAATATTGCGAAACAAAAGATAGGAAAAACTCGCATTAGAACCACTCACAGCTGTTTCTACGAAGAGTGTACAACATAAAAGTTGTTTTTCAAAAACATTAAATAACGATAAATATCAAAATAATACTATTATTATAGATGCTTTACCGATAGTACTATTCTATCAGGAAGTTAAATCTCAAACGTTCAGGGGTTAGGTGGAAATATCACCTTAAACAATACAGAATTATTAAATTTAATGTTTTAAGAAGACTGAAATTATATACGGTTTTTTTAAAAAAACTGACTTCTAACGGTAAAAAATAAAATTGTTCAGTAGCAATGGAAATATACTTTTTCTTGCTAATAGTAGTGACTCTTAAAACTATTTTGGAGTCGGGCCCTTAGTACGAGTAAAATGGCGTACCTTTCGACTGAATGGGCACCGACTCCAAAACAGTTTTAAGGGTCACTACGTCAAACTATGGAACTCCCTACCTAATTCCATCAGACGAGCTCAATCCTTGGGTCTATTTAAAAAGTTGGTTAAGGATCACTTTCTGTCTTTATAAGTTTCATCTCCCTCCTTTTTCTCTCTCCTCTTGCCTAGTCTCTCTCCCCCCAACTGTGCACTTACGTTTACTTCTCCTTTTCTTTTTCGCTGTCAGCTGTATCCTTGGTTGTGTCTGTTATTCTTTTTGCTGCTTCTTACTATTATTTGTGTCCTACTGTTGTTTTAAATATATATAGTACCATTGTTTGTTTAATGCACCCTACCCTCTAATTTCGAATTGTCTATTATATATTTCCTTCTGGGTTGTCTGGAAGAGATTGCTATTTGAAGCAATAAGACCGCCCTTTGCTTTCTTTTACATTGTATCGTCTTATGTATTGTTTGTATTGGTGTGCAATAAAGAGTTTGTATTGTATTGTCACTACCATTAACAAGGAAAAAAATTATATGCCAAATAGGTACTGAACAATTATATTTTTTACCGTTTGAAGTCGGTTTTAATTTTTTTGTTAAAAACTTATATAATTTACATAAAAATTGGTTTAAGAAGTATATAGGAAATGCAATTAAATTTAAGATCCATTTCACCATTCCCATTCTTTAACACATCTATAAACCTCAAACGCAGTTGTCGAATCATAATATGTAAAGTGTCGCCGCACCATTTTATTAAAGAATTTTAAAATAGAATTCGACATCCCGTGGAACATATTCTTGAGCCTGAGTAATATTATGTTCGATTTGAAAGATATGCGCAAGTATGTTATATGTAATTTATGGTTGCTGAAGATTTTCTCGTGGAAAATAATGTTACAATTTTAAAATTATAGGAGAACGACCTGAAGCCATTCACGATTCGCGTTTCGATCCTTTTATTATAAATTTAACTTCAACTAATTTACTTACTTAATAGTTGTATATTTTGTTGACAGTTACCTGTAAAAAAAAGAAACCATTACTATTTTTCTAATTTAATTTAATATTAGAAATATATGAATAGAGTTAACGATAAAACATTCGTAGTCCAGCAATTCCTTCAGAGAGTAAAATAACGACCGTCAAATGAAATTTGACGATCTGCGTGGCGCAATGGTTACCATGCTAAACTGCCAATCGAGGGGTCCCGGCTTCGATTCCCGCGAAACAGAACTTTTATTATTAATTTATGATTTTTTAAATAAATATGATAGAGTAATTTAGTTGACCTAGAACAATCAAATAACATCGATTTATACAAGTTAAAGCAAAAGTCTGAAAACTATGCATTTGTAATTAAATCATTAAAAAAATGTCTTTTACGGAATCCTCGGTAGGCCAGTGTTTTCATGTAACCCAAAACCTAAACTATATAATTAATAAAGATTCCTCAGAATTAATAAAAACCAACAGTTCTACAAGACATTTAACCGCAGTAACATTGGTTTTTACCCACATCACATCAATTCCCGACACAATCACACAATAAACTTCAACCGAGCAGTCTGAATTTCACCAACATGCTGATTTGGTGCCAAATCCCCTTTACTCCGATAATATCTTCCTTTCCCCACTCTCCCCTTCTCCTTACTCGAATCGCTAGTTGCCAGAATTCGGAAAATAAGCGGACTTTTGTCAAAAGTCATTTTCGTGTGCGGCTTTAATAAAATGAACGATATGGCAGCCTTTGAAATCAAAAGAATTTTCTTTGCAAAGTTTGACCAGCATTTTTTTGTGACGGATTCTGGGGTTTCATTCCAAGGACGCAAAAGTCTAAATTGTGTTAATGATTCCTAAAATTTCTACTGTAAAAGGATATTTGGCGCCTCATTCTCTTTTTTAAATTCCAATTCAAAAAAATTCACGCCTATTAACCTTTTTTTCACCAAATTGCATCCAGATTTCCAAAGGCTTCTGCCAAACACATCAAATCAATTCCAGACACAATTACATACTAAACTTCAACCGAGTATTATGAATTCACATGCTGATTTTGTGCCAAGTCCTCCTTTACTTCCATATCTTTTTTTCCCTATTCTCCCCTTCCCTAAAACGGGCAAAACGTAACGGATGGAAACGGAACGTCGAAACGAAACGGATTTTTGTCAAAAGTCATTTTTGTATGCGGCTTTAATAAAATGAACGATGGCTTTGGAAATCAAAAAGATTTTTTCTACCCAATTTTTGTCCCAAAAATGTTGAATCACACTAAAAACATTCTTTTATACAATAAAATATAAGCGGATATAATGGCGGCATGGATATGTCGCAGTCGGATCGTATAATCCGTCGTATAACATTACAGCTAGCCGATTCCTAAAACAGGGCTGTATTATAATGCGGCGCACTCTCGTTTAGCCGGATTGCAATTCAGCTAAATTAGCGAAAGTTGTATTGTATGAGCTCTTCGCGTTCGTCAAAGCGGCGTAATATCGTGCCGCCCAATTGTCTATATGTTACAGCTAACGTAATAAATGAGGATATTATATATTATCTAGCCATTATTTATAATATCTACTCAATACGATCAATACGATCCGACTGCGACAGATATACAAGCTAATGAGTTTTATTATACTTTGTTTTAATAAGCAGCAAAACGCTAGGAAACTTCTGAACAACTGCTGAAATTGGAAAATAAAGCTATTCTTTTAGCAAAGAAAATCTTCTTAATAAATCAAGCATATTATTATTTTAAACATGTGTCTTACGGTCCGGTTTCTTTTTTAAAGCCATAATCCATTACTTTGTCTAATTTATAGGCCGGTCAAGTATGTTTGTATAACTCTCAGGCAGTACTGACACAAAGGTGAATATCCGAATAAAATGTTCTAATATTTTCTGTATATATGTTGTGGGCTTAAAGCATCAAAGATACTGACTCACCCGTCAGTGGAGAGGGCATTGCGCCTCGCCTCGATGCATAATTTTTGTGCCAAATCTGGTGCGGGGGGAAGATCGCACACATTTTAATTTTGACACACATTCACAAATATTCTATCATAATTTCTAAATATGTCAATAATTTCAATTTACAACGTCATTTTTTATGCACCGACACTACTGACACCGACACACACACACTAGTTGTACATAACTAGATGGCACATTGTGCGTGCACGTTGGGACGAGGGGTTCGCCCGTAAAGGCCACTCTTCTGACGGGTGTCATACCTGTCAGTACCTGTGATGCTGTAAGGTTGCGGGTAACACCCGAAGTGCTACTACATACTGTCCCTGTAGCTTATTAAGAATAGAGCTACGGTATCACCTGCTCAGTTCGTAAGAAGCGACTAAAGGGATCCCGGAGTCCTCCCAAAGCGCAGAGGCAAGCCACCGAGGGGGTTTTAGTGCGGTCAAATCCCACATAACCCGGTATTCTCTCCCAAGGTGCCGGATACCTTTTGAATGTCCCCTCCCCCCCCCCCCCCCCCCACACCAAAACAAAAGGTACTACATACTCATAATTATTTTATATCATTTTATTTATTCTCCCAATTTGATGTGAGACATAAGCCACTTCCTTGTTGAGTGAAGACATTTCTCTAAACAAATTACCTCTTTTATTGGCTAATGTTCACAGTTAACCAACGTCCCAGGGCAACGATCGTCTCGGGTCTCCTAATTATTTATTACTCCTTACTTAGATTAATTATTTACTGGCCCTTTTCCTTTCTTAATCATGTAATACACTCGTATGTCATACGGGGATAAGCACGGCTGTAGAGTCACCACATGTGACTGGTGGATTACGGGACATTGTACATTTATATGATTATTAAAATATTTTTTTTCAACCTTTTTTTGATGTCCCACTGCTGGGCACAGGTCTCCTTCTCACACAATTGAGAGGGATTTAGGCCATAGTCCACCACGCTGGCCAAGTGCGGATTGGTGGACGTCATGCTTTTCGAGAAATTATGAATTTCTCTCAGGCATGCACGGCGATGGAGAACATCGTAATCAATGAAATATTACGATATTTTCCATCACCGTGGAACAACGATAAATTCGCACATTACAAATTTCTTTGTCAGAGGTGCGAGCCGAGGATTTGAACCTGGGATCGGTCGCGTCGAAGACCGCGGTTTTTACCACTCGGCCATCGCTGCTCATTAATTTTATTTTATTTAATATTAAATTATTGTAGGACTATTATTTTATGTTTATTACCACTAGAAAAGGTACAGCACCCTAATTAATTAATAGCAGTTTAAAGTTGGTAGATCTTCTAAGTTTGATTCGGAAAACTACGAGTATCATTGCTACTTTCATTTCTGCCGTGAAATTATTCTTTTGTGATTTGGAGGTTACTTGAAGCGACCATCAGACAATGCATCGACCATCAGACAGACGGAAATGCAGCGCAACTGCACAAGACCTCAAGAAAGACTTAGGTATCAAGTCTTGCTTGTTATCTGTGTGTGTTGACCCGGCGTAGTCCTCCATTAAAAATTTTATAATACTGAGAAACACAGTTTTTTGTCGTGACAACGTCTAATAAATCGATGAACGCCGTCTGCACGCACGAAAAAGGATGACTCATTGTAAAGTTACGTTCGTTGCACGTTACGATCGGCGCTTGTAACGTTACGTTGAGGCTTGAGCATTTGGCGTGCGTCGTTCGTCGACTGTTTATAAAGTGAAGTAAAAAGTTAATGTGGTTTTCATTGTTTTTATGACGTTATCACGTTAAACTATCGTCCATAAACCGATACTGATTACCAGTTTTATTTTCGTTGGAAAGGTGCGATTGCTGGTACTCGATTTATGTAGCATAAATCTGTGTAGTTGCATAATAATCTGACCACTGGTAAGATATTTCTTGCTCTAATTTGGTTGTAGATGTACCACATGGATAATTTACTACTCCGTTTTATGAAAAAAAAACTTACAGTAGTTCAACTCGAGTTGTCAACGATCGTAAAACAAAGAACAGACAATTTGTGAACACGAGAAGTCAAACGGTATTAACAGACCGTGAAACCTAAACTGACATCGGACGAAAAAGAAGTCCACATAACCGCATTCTACTTAATAGTTCTTTTACAAGAAGCTCTTTTAATTTGGTCGAATATTCAGCTCACAAGCCTGCCGTGGAAATGTTCTGCAAGTGAATTGTGGAATTTCGAAATGGGATATAAATGCTTGGAAACGAGTGGAAGCGTTTTGTATCATTAATACAAGGAAAATCAATATCTTTACGTCTCTTCTCATTTACTCGTAGCTTACAAGCTACAAGTTACAAGCTACAAGCAAGATGATTTATATTTTTATTGATACCAAAGATATTTTTAATACATATTATGGCCAGGCGGCAGGCAATCCGGCGGTTAGCGTAGAACGCAAACGATCTATGCAACTAAGCCAAACGGGCGCGGTCGGGTGTGAGATGGGTGACCGCTAGTGGCAAAAAAAATTCATGCACGTTTCCGTGCTTCGGAGGACACGTTAAGCCGTCGGTCCCGGTTGTTGTCGATAGATCACAGTCATTAAACCTTGTCGGAGGCCTTATGGGCGGTTAGAAAACATCCGTCAGCGGGTTGGCCACTAACCCGCATCTCTACCAACCCGCATTGGAGCAGCGTGGTGGAGTAAGCTCCAGGCCTTCCCAATAATGGGGAGAGACACGTGCCCAGCAGTGGGACGCAAAAAGGGTTACGGCCATGGCCGGGCTACCCTAGCAATGCTTTTAGCATTGGCCATTGGCGATTTGCGTGTGCATCAATGCGGCATCGGAATCGCGCATTTCAGACGTTGAATCGTTGCCTTTAGCGATTCAATCCCCGATCGCCGATGCTAATGCTTTTTTAACACGCTTTTATTAACTTGACCTGTATGTATGTATGTATGAATGTATGTATGTAACGGAATCTTTTAACTTCATTTTCACCTACTTCTAGGTGTTTGATTAACTTGAAAATTTGCACAGGGGTCAAGGGCCGATGACAATACAATAATCTCATAACTTTATATTAAAGTCCTAACTAGGATCATCAGGATAAAAAAAAATATACTAGGGACGGCTGAAAAGTTCGTGGCCTAAGGTACTTAATGAAACAAATATAAAGTTTTATATTTTTAAAACGTCTAAGCGTCTGATTAACTTGTAAAATTTGCACAGGGGTCTAAAACTAAAAAATTAATAATAAATAATGTATTTTAAAATACTAAAAAACACGCTTTTGCGAAAATACGAGTAAAAATTCATTTTCTTCTTATTTTTTTACTTTTTAGTTCGTATTTTCGCAAAAGCGTGTTTTTTAGTTTTTTAAACTACATTATTTATTACAATTGATGATCATAAAGATTGTTTTATGTGGTAAAAAAAATTACGGGTTGCACTCTGGAAGTGCCGGCAGAAGTGAAAACTTGATTATTAACGTTGTGCATTGTTGATTTATTGGAATAGTTAGAGAATAATTTTGAACGAATTGCTTTTACTATCAATATAAAAGTACTATTATTTATGTCGTAGAATACAATATTTATTTATTGCGCTATCGTACACAAACATTACAATTTATATTACATTTTCTAATTCTTTTCAATTTTTTTTCATACTTTGAAAAAAAAATTTAATCCATTTTTTATGAAAATAGATTTTTTTTAAATCGATTTTTTATTAATCGAAACCCTTACAATCGATTGTTCGATTAATCCATTTCGATGTTACAACACTACTCTCCAACCGTCTTACGGTTTTTCGATCAGCACACGTGACCTGACGCGAGTTTCACAGTTTTTACCCATCCCACAAAAGTGCTCAACGCCGCTAAAGAAGTTTTCTCAAAAAAACTTTAATTAACTGTATAAAGTAATCAATTTAATTAGAGCTTCATAAAATGTATAGTGTGTGAAAGCAAACATCGTTGTATTCTTATGAGTTAATACTCTGTAATAATAAGTACTTATTACAAGCCTCCATCATTGCTTTGCTCGCATAAAAGGCAATAATTTTAATTAACGATATAATAATGACCTCGCGTGCTTTTTATTCTGTGTTAAAATTATAACACGTCATTATATGTCCACGTTTTATCGATAGTTTTCACATTGCACACAATAATTACATTGTTAAAATTTACATCTTTAATTTACTGTAAATAAAAATCATAAATTTAAAAAACATGGTGATACCAACTTTAAACGTCCGGCGCGCACTTACTGACAAAAAATTTTTATCGCTGCTCCAAGATGAGGGAAAATATTGTGATATAATTAATTACGATGTTTTGCATCATCGTGCATGCCTGAGATAAACTCATAAATTCTCGAAGACGGACACGGACAACATGGTCCACCAATCCGCAACTAGCTAGCGTAGTGGACTATATCCAAAATCCCTCTCACATACGAAAGGAGACCTGACCAGCATTGGAACATAAAATGGATGGAAAAAAATCACTAAAATATAGAAATTCTTTTTACTACTCTTTACCATAAGTTAAGCCAAAACGGGCGCGGTCATGTGTGAGATGGGTGACCGCTAGTGGCGAAAATTTCATGCGCTTTTCCATGCTTCGGTGGGCACGTTTAGCCGTCGTTCCCGATGTTATAGATAGATAACAGTCGTTAAACCTTGTCGGAGGCCTTATAGGCGGTTTAAAAACATCCGACAGCGGATTAGCCACTAACCCGCAACTCCACCAACCCGCATTGGAGCAGCGTGGTGGAGTAAGCTCCAGGCCTCGCCAATAATAAAGGGGAGAAACCCGTGCCCAGCAGTGGGACGGAAAAAAAGGCTGCAGCCACCAAAAGTTAAAAAAGTCATCAGTGTCCGTTTAATCCCAAGAAAATAATCACACCTGGTCACTGCACAACGCTTGGCCCCAATTAAGGGAAGATATCCCAATGGATCGTTTGAATCATAAACCGAGTTTATTGCGTATCTTGCCGTTTATTCGGATAAATTATCTGTCCATAGCTACTCTGTAAGAAAGCTTATTATTGTATACCTCATATTTTAAAACAGGGCTGAAGTTTTTCTCCGTCTGCTCTTTTCTTCAGCTCAGCATTGCCTAAGCGCACCCAGAGCAGACAGAACAAAAAAAATAACGTTCACTAAGAGTTTGTAAATGAACCGTACAGTGAATAAAGAATATTTCATTTCATTTCATTTCATTTCATTTCAATTTAATGAACTAAGTCTCTGCTAGCCGGCAAGCCGACTTTGACTTCGCAAACGACTTTGTTAAAGAGAATTTAAAGTTTTGGTTTGACTTTTACAGTTACTGATCTTTTCAGGGATAGACACTTTTATTACCAAAAACGAATATAATCCTATAGCATCGATTCCGTACGAATTATTTTGGGCTTATATAAATGAAATTCAAGTGCTATTTTTGGATCTTGGGGAGAGATAAATTGCACGCCCCATTAAAATATGTCTTTTTTAACACGCTCCACCTGTATGTTTGTGAGTTTGTGAGTTTGTAACTGTGAGTTTGTAACCTTGTTTGTAACTTAATTTGGACCCGCTTTCGGGATCGGCCAGATTTAATTCAAACTTTGGACACTTATGAAAAATCGGTAGCAATACAATAATATCATGAGTTTATCTAATTCGGAGAACTTGAAAAAAATATTTTTAACAATAAATCTAAAAAATCTAAAACTAAAAAATGAAAAATAAATATAGTTCATAAAAACTAAAAAAACGCTTTAAAAGCACATCAAACCAACAAAGTGAAAAATAATCCTTAATAAAAGCAGCAAGCAAGCAAAATAATAGTGAACTAAAAGTATACCTATTATTGTGAAAAAAGCGTGGGGCGCTCTGTGCCGTATTTTTACAAGCTTTTATTTCGTATATCAAGCAACCGAGTTTTTTAGTTTGATGTACTTTAAAAGCGTGATTGATTAGCATTGCAAAAACTATTTCAGTTTGTCCGCATGCTGAGGCATTAGTGTAAGTCTGCACACGCGAAAACTTTAACTCTGACGCAGTAGTAACGTTTGCGCGTTTACAAACTTACACTAAGGACTCTGATAGTCTCGCAATATAATAAAAATGAAAATTTATCGTAACCTAAGTTTTACAATTATATACTAGCTTAATTTATAAATGTCTATTTAAATTTTTGTGTGATTTTATGCGCTTTAAGCCCGATGATTTTTATCCTGTCAGTCACATTTCAATTTTATGACTGCATTTTGCATCCCACTGCTGGACAAAGATACCTCCCCATTTTTTGGAGGCCTGGAGCTTACTCCACCACGCTACTCCAATCCGTGATGGTGAAGAAGTTCACTGTCGGATGTTTTCAAACATCCCAGAGGCTACCCAAAAGTTTCAACGACTGTAATCTATCGATTACGACGTTCGAAGCTAAGCGTTCTCTTTAGACCTTGTCCTAATAAGGCTTATAGGTACTTATACTACCTTCGTCTTCTTCCACCCCGTAAATAAAGTACCTACCTACGTCTCCCTAATTAAACATAGCCTGAAATAAACATTTTGATGTGTGTGGGTACTTCTGAATAGAATGTAGTTGTCTCAAACCTTAAAAGGGTTTTGCTGTTCAAACTTTACAGAATTTTTGCCCGCCGTATAGTAAGCGATAAGCGATGGAATATTTTTGTGTTTCATGCTTAGATTAAAACAAAATTATCGAAGATAGATTCTTTGCCTCTAGCATTAGAATCCTTTACATCAGGTCCCTGACTCGATATCTTACACATCAGCAGAAAGCTTGTCTCGCTCACGCTATCGTCAAAACATTGGTTTGTCCTGTCCTTCGATTTTGTATAACTTCAGATAGAATCAATGCTGTCCGTGCATGTGCTTTACGCACCTCAAACCCCCAGACATTCCACATATTCCACTATTTTATTTTAATATAAGATGTCATGATAACATAGAATTGGTATCTTTCTATACTAAAGTTGAAGAACGTTTTATAAGTTATATAAGAACACACGTGAAAATGCATTCATCTATCCTTTCGATATTGATTACGAAGAATGAAGCAAGAGTTTCGTAAATTGGTATCTATCTTTTTCAACCAATAAGTTTGAAAAAAAGCAACTTTTTTTAAATCTTAAATCTTGTCAAATATATTTTTAAATATTCACATTGACGCAAAAAAACAAAGAAAGAGATACATACCTCTTTTTTACCATATTTTTTCAGGATAGATAATTAATATGAAAGTAATTTTGGCATTAAAACGAACACAATTTTTTCATTTTCATGTAAGGATTTTTTAAATGTCACAATGGCAAATTGAAAATTTCATGTCTCGTAGGGTTAGTACAGGGTAGGATTAGGGTCGGGTCAGTGCAGATCATTGCAATGCATTATATCATAGTAGTTTCTTCAATACATATTACTGATAGTTTTTATACCCATTTCAGATTCGCTTTTCGCTCACAATAAAACCATTTCCTTAAAACCTTTTGTGTGTACCACTTTGCCTGTTTTGTTATTATTACATACGAATACTTAACCCAATTTATAATAAATGTAGTAGCACTGTAAGAAAACAGTAAAGTCGGTTAATAACCATAATAATATAGATATTTAATTAAGTTTAATAAGTAAAAGCACCTTCAGTTACGACTAACTTGATACTTATTATGTAATTATAAGTGGGTAAGATTGTGAAGCGCGCATGGCCCGGCAGTTAGCGTAGGACGCAAGCGATCTACGCATCTAAGCCAAACGGGCGCGGTCGAGCGTGAGATGGGTGACCGTTACTGGCAAAAATTTCATGCGCTATCTGTGCTTTGCTATCCGAAAGGCACGTTAAGCTGCCGATCCCGGTTCTTATCGAAAGATAACAGTCGCTAGACCTTGTCGGAGCCCACTAACCCGCATAGGAGCAGCGTGGTGGAGTAAGCTGCAGGCTGACAGTAACCCTCTTTGCGTCACACTCCTTCTCCCCATTATTGAGAAGGCTTGAAGATTACTTACTTCACTACACTGCTGCAATGCGGGTTAATAGCCAACCCGCTATCGGATGTTTTCAATTATGTTTTCGTTTCACCAATCTCACACTGAACCGCTCCCGTTTGGCTTGGCTGCGTAGATCGTTTGCTTTTTACGCTCGCTGCGTCAGCGCCATGACTCCCCAATAACGGGGAGAGGTCACTTAAAGCGTTGCGTCCAAGATTGTGAATACAAGTCGTTACTGCCTATTAGTGCCTATTGGCTAGCTCCATAGACTCAAACAGATTTAATTCCGGCCTACAATTTTAGTTTTTTAGTTTTTAAAAAAATAGATTCGTGGATTTTTTCTCTAAAATGAAGTATCTACTACAGTTACGACCAACATTTATTAAGGCTGAATCCCATCAATGATGAATAAGAAATAAAAGAATACAAAATAAAAAAATCATATAAAAAAACATTTCCCAACATTCAACATGAATGTGAAATGAGAGCCAAGTTCAATTTTATGATATACTAGCCTTCCGCCAGCGACTTCGCCCGCGTGGACCCGTTTAATGGGTCCCCGTAGGATAAAAAATAACCTATGTGCTATTCCAAGCTTCATTGCTATATTAAAATCATAGGTGTTTAGCAAGTTGCTTCAACCGTGTTGACTCTATTACCCGTTTTCACGTAATAATGAAGCATTTTCCTACGGTAAGAAGTAGCCTATGTTACTCAAGGTGAATGTAGCTTTCTAATGGTGAAAGAATTTTTGAAATCAGAACAGTCGTTTTTGAGTTTATTCATCTCAAATTCAACAACAAAAGAAGTGAGATCTAAATGAGTGCCAAGTTTAATGGTTAATCCTGTTTTTTTTAATATGTAATAACATAGATTTTTATAACAACCTATAATATAATGGCTTCTTATAACTTAGGATAATATATTGAAGCCTTAGGTCTGACTTGGTTCTGGCATCCAATAATATTTGTTGGTCTCTTGTGTTAAAACACTCAGCGTGACGAAAAACGTGGAATCAGATCCCAATATACACATTCCAACATTTTTCTTGTTCTCTCCCAATGTGTTTTCTGAAAATCCTAACTGTTCCAGACGTGTGAAGCTTAGGCCGGGTTCCCACTATGCCGGACCGGCAGACTTATCAAGTAAAACTGCCGGAAGCCTCTGGATTCGGTAAAATACTGAGCATTTTGTGACTGCGCAGTCCAATAGAATACCCAGACTAGGAGTATGCGGCGGTATCTGTATAGACCGCTAACCCCGCCGCAGCTCCACTCGCGTTATTTCCCAGTTCGATTCCCGGTGAGGCAAAAAATGAAATAATGATTATAATTTCTGTTCTGGCCGTTTGTGTTTCTGCCTTTTTGTCAATGGTAGCCACAACATTGGAATGGAATCCTAATGTACTGTGAAGCTATGAGTGTGTAGCATTATATATTTATTTTGTACGTATGGCGCAACGGTTACCATACCGGACGGCCCGTAGTGGGTTCTATGGGTTCCGGATTTGATGCCCGGCGAGACAGAAATTGAAATGATAAATAACGCTTCACACTCATAGCGTCACAGTAGGGTAGATATACCCTGTGTCGTGTGAACCATGGACACACATAAAGACAGAAACATAAACACCCAGACCGAGAACAGAAATTTACACTCATCATTCTAATTTCTCTTTCGCCGGGAATCGAACCCAAGACCCTTCGTTTGGCAGTCCGGCATGGTAACCATTGCGCCACGCAGGCCGTCAAATGATGAGTTTTAATTTCTGTTTTTGGTCTGGGTGTTTTGTATTCCTATCTTTGTGTGCGTTCATGGTGTAATTAAGCTACTGTCCGGGATCCGGTTTCTAACCGGTCCGGCATTGTAGGAAACCGGCCTAACCGTGTTAGACATGTGAAGCTTACACAAGTTTTGTTCTAGCAGTAAAAGAGAAATGTGGACCGCTCCAGGCATTTTTGTTATTCGCTATAAGGTTTGTTGTTTTAACCTTTGACAAGAGGAATATTTTATATTTGAAGCCTATGTGCCTGTATGTGCCGTTTTGTACAGAAATAAAATTTAAAAAACACGTCTGACTACCTTGCATGTTAAATTGATATAACAGGCAGTGAACTGTATTGCGAAAAAACATATATGAATACAAATAAATAAAATTGGAGTGTCTGTTTGTAGTATTAAAAGACCTGCTTTTTAATACATGCATATGTATTTATACACGGTACATATACCAAAATAACATTTTTACAATTTTTGTCTGTCTGTCTATCTGTCTGTCTGATTGTTCCTGCTAATCTCTGAAACGGCCGGACCGATTTTGACGGAACTTTCACTGTCAGGTAGCTGGTGTAATAGGGAGTAACTTAGGCTACTTTTAATTTAGAGAAATTCTAAGACTTAAGTCCACGCGGACGAAGTCGCGGGCGGCCGCTAGTTTTAATATAAAATTGTTTTCTGTTTCACCATACATTTTGTTCAAATACACCTATTTATTTAAGCTGAAACTGTTTTTGCTTTCCACTGTTGTCAACTAAATTCTCTCTACAATTATGTACAAACATAACAATATATTGAACAAAACATACATTGCAAGCTAACAAAAAGTTTGTAATTAGCTTCAGCGAACCCTTTGGCTTTTCAGAGGCTAATTATTTTATACATACTATACAATAAAAATTATTCATTTTCAGATTTTTTTTTATTAGGTTTCCGTATAAGAAAAAAT
Organism: Pyrgus malvae; assembly: GCA_911387765.1. NCBI lineage: Eukaryota > Metazoa > Arthropoda > Insecta > Lepidoptera > Hesperiidae > Pyrgus > Pyrgus malvae. The sequence goes on from OU426969.1 coordinate 12,143,694, forward strand.
GGAATGCTTATGTGATCAAAAAACAGACGCACGAATCGTCTGTTTCTTTTTAGTTTATTCCATCAACTTAAGTACAATTTTACATAAATCAATCTCTGCCAAACTGTAAAACAGTTTATCGGCAGTGAAACAATTTGTCTGTCAATCGAAGCCAATTTTCTCCAAATCTTCTGGACCAAATCAGGTGAAATTTTGTAGGATAGTGTAATTCTATGACCTGAACACAAATGTGCAAAGTAAACGAAATAAGGGTAATTTTCGGGGGACAAATTAAGAAATTAAAAAAAGTTTTGCTAACGTTACTGTATCATCAAATTAAAGGGCTCGTTATGAGGATCTCTAATATATTATTGTAATTATTGTAAAATAAATGATTTCGATTTTATTCATGAAAGAAGACGAAAATTGACCATTCCTTCTACCCCTGACCTCAGAAACTACTGAGCTTAAAATTTAAAAAAAATACAAAATATATATAGTTCATTGCTTATACACTACAAAAAAACCGACCAAGTGCGAGTCGAACTCACGCACGGTTCCGTACCATTATTTATAAAAAATCACGTTTATTTTATGGGATTAAATATTTATTTTATTCTATTTTTAGTATTTGTATAACAATAGCGGCAACAGAAATACATCATTGCCTTTGATTATCCATAGAAATCATTGCATTAAGATTGAACGAAAGGAAAATTGTGGTTTACGATTTATGACGTATTAAAAAAAACTACTTACTAGATCTCATTCAAAACAATTTTCGGTGGAAGTTTGCATCGTAATGTGCATCATATATTTTTTTTGTTTTATCATTCTTAAGTTACAGGAGGGGGACACACATTTTACCACTTTGGAAGTGTCTCTCGCGCAAAAAAAAATTATATTAGAAACCTCAATATCATTTATAAAGACCTATCCATAGATGAACACGTATGGGTTTGATGAAAAAAAAATTTGATTTTCAGTTCTTAGTATGGGAAACCCTCAAAATTTATTGCTTTTTTTCTATTTTTGTGTGAAAATCTTAATGTGGTTTACAAAGTACATCTTTTTTTTTTGTTTTCGGGGGGGAAACCTTCAAAAGGTACCCGGTACCTTGGAGGAGGAGGAAGGAGAGGGTACCGGGTTATGCGGGATTTGACCGCACTAAAACCCCCTCGGTGGCTGCCACTGCGCCTGGGGATGACTCCGGGATCTCCGGCGGAACGCACCGGTGTCCTCCACGCGCGACGCCCCAGAACGGGCCCATCTTCGGGAGAGCATATGTGCTCTCCTGCTCCCTCCGATGCTCACGGCGACATGTGGCCACGCACACATCGCCGCCCTTCCCGGGGCTGCTGATTGGACGGATCGAGCTCCCACTCATGAAATGAAATGAAATGAAATGAAATGAAAATATTTTATTTGCACAAATATGGGTAACAAAAAAGGTTTACAAAAATATTAAGATCGCCATATTTACCCTTTAGGGTGTACAAATTTTATTTTAAAAGTTATATAATAAAAGTTATATGTTTAAATTTAAATTATAAACTAATTATTTATTTACAATAAACACTTAAACACGCACGCACGTACTTAAATAGGGTAGACTTAAATTTTACATTATATATCATTTTAGTTAATTTTAGTTTTAGTCATACCGTCTCATACCGTCCACAACCCCGGAAGCCCCCTTTTAGTCGCCTCTTACGATCAGGCAGAGGATACCGTAGCTCTATTCTTAATCCCGAAGCTACAGGGACTTTACAAAATACATCTACATACCGAGTTTCAACAGTATAGTTCTTATAGTTTCGGAAAAAAGTGGCTGTGACATACGGACGGACAGATAGACAAACAGACAGACAGATAAACATCACGAATCCATAAGTGTTCCGTTTTTGCCATTTGGCTACGGAACCTTAAAAACCTATAAGAATGCTGTCAATTGAAAATATAGTAGTAAAGTCAATATATCACATACGGAAAATAGTTCAGTAAGACACCACTAGATTGTTATAGCATATACCATTACCTAATGGCACGGAACTCTTCATGCGCAAGTGACTCGCACTTGGCAGGTTTTTTATTCTTCTGTTGAGATATTTTCCAAAAATCCCGCAGAGCTCACATAACTTTAGTTTTAGCTGTAAAAGAGAAATGTGGGCTATTACAAGCATTTGAGCGGAAGCTTTTGAAATGTTTGTTGTTTTCGAAAGATTTTGTACGCGATATAAAAGTTCGGGGGTATATTTAATAATTATGTATTAAAGTAGTAAGAAAGTAAAAATAAGAAGAGTGTGATAATTTTTTTTAAGAAAACGGCTCACTGCATATCGATATCACGCTCAGAAATCATCATGAAATGCGGTAAAAATATAAACAAAAGTAATTATCTGGATTTTTTTATGATAGAAATGAAAATATTGTACTTGCCTTGCTTTGCTTTTACTTGGCTGCAACCCTTTTGTGTCCCACGTGGACTCGCGTCTCTCCCCATTATTTGTGACATCTGGGGAAACCTTGGGGAACATCTAGTTTTTTATAATTTTAAATTATTTAAATATTATTTAAATTAGTAACTAGTAGTAATGGTGGAGTAATTATGCTAATAAGTATGTAATGTGGTTTAATTTAAAATTATAAAAAACTAGATATTCCCCGCGGTTTCACCCGCGTTAAAACTATAATAATAAACGTTACACACTCATAGCCCCACAGTAAGGTTTTTATTACCATGTGTCGTGGGTACTATGAATACATCCAAAGACAGGAACACAAACACCCAGACCGAGAACAGAAATTAAAATTCATCATGCAAATTTCTGTTTCGCTGGGAATCGAACCCGGGACCCCTCGATTGGCGGTCCGGCATGGTAACCATAGAGCCACGCGGGTCGTCGCGTGATTTTCTTGTTTATTGTTCTTCTGTTCAGATATTTTCCAAAAATCCCGCAGAGCACACATAACTTTTGTTTTAGCTGTAAAAGAGAAATGTGGGTCTTTATAGGCAATTGAGCGTTTTGGATGGAAGCTTTTGAAATGTTAGTTCTTTTCAAATTTGTGCGAGAGAAAAATTCGGACGGTAAAAATACCGTCCGAAATTTTATACATAATTAGTAGAAAAAAGTGGGAAGCGTAAGATAAATTGTTCTTTTTTTAAAATATCGGATAACTACATGTCCAAACCACAAATTACGTATCGGCGGCGGCGTCCAAACCATGCACGGAACACAATTAAAAAGATTTTGTACGCGAGATAAAAGTTCCGATGGTATTTTTAATAATTATGTATTAAAGTAGTATGATAAAAAGGGGAAGCGTACGATAAATTGTTCTCTCTTTAAGATATCGCATCACTGCATATCGAAATCATTTTCATCATCATCATCATCATCATGAAATACAGTTAAAATAAAACTAAAATTAAATATGCGAAAACATCTTTGTAATATAAGTAATGGTATTTATATTTATGAAAACGTTATTAATATTTTTCAATGATAATACTTCAGATGCTAATTCATAATTCTGGGAAAACGAGTATAACACAACATATGTACATTTTGACTGGCACTGTCTACTTTTATTTCTCTACGCAAAACAAAAACCGTTTTATTCGAAAGAACAATTATTTTTTACTTTCTGAAGTCGATCTTTTGTTGTTTCATTTATTTTTAGCGACACTGGCTATGAAGAGGCAGTTTTTAGAGGTCCACCTGGTTGGAGGGTGGCCTGTGCTCCTTTTGCTGAGACGTGGTCGCCATTCATGGACTTTTCTTCCCCATTGGTTGTCAGTCCTCCTAACTATATAGCCTGCTCATTGCCATTTCAGCTTGCAGATTTTGAGCTACAAGCTACATTTTGATCTGGCTGGCTGCAACCCTTTTTTACGTCCCACTGCTGGGCACGGGTCTCTCCCCATTATTGGGGAGGCCTGGAGCTAACTCCACCACGCTGCTCCAATGCGGGTTGGTGGAGATGCGGGTTAGTGGCCAACCCGCTGTCGGATGTTTTCGAACCGCCCATAAGGCCTCCAACAAGGTTTAACGACTGTTATCTATCGATAACAACCGGGACCGACGGCTTAACGTGCCCTCCGAAGCATGGAAACGCACATGAATTTTTTTGCCACTAGCGGTCACCCATCTCACACCCGACCGCGCCCGTTTGGCTTAGTTGCATAGATCGCTTGCATTCTACGCTAACCGCCGGGCCATGTGCGCTACATTTTGATCTACTGTTCCCTAAAAGGCGTCTAACACTAGTTACCTTTAACCTAACTGCATATAAAGCTGACAGTGAACTTTAACTGTGCTAACCATTTAACTCGGTATTGACACAGTGAACTTATTGATCCAGTTTATAGTTAAATTTAACTGAGTTAATACTAAGTTCTAAACGGATTTAGCTACGGCGTGAGTATCGATAACTATAAGCAGTAACAGCAGTGGGATTTTTTGCGTCCCACTGCTGGGCACGGGTTGCAGTCACTTGAAAATTGTATAGAATTTTAAACTAAACTTGAAGATTCTCTGTTCCTACCAAACTTCGAAACAAACTGTACAAAATGAAACTTTCCGTGTACTAAGAACAAACAAAAAGCGTCAATAAACTTGGCAATGTCGTACAAAATGCGCAAATACGTACGAACGCTGAGTTTTGTTGCAACTCAGTATAGTTCCGGTAGCCGTGTGCATTCAGGATAGAAAATTAAGTTAATGTAAAGTTTGAAGCGCGCATGGCGTGGCGGCTAGCGTAGAACGCAAGCGATCTATGCAGCTGAGCCAAACAGGCGCGGTCAGATGTGAGATGGGTGACCGCTAGTGGCAAAAAAATTCATGCGCGTTTCCGTGCTTCGGAGGGCACGTTAAGCCGTCGGTCACGGTTGTTGTCGATAGATAACAGTCGTCAAACCTTATCGGAGGCCCTATGGGCGGTTTGAAAACATCCGACAGCGGGTTGGCCACTAACCCGCATTGGAGCAGCGTGGTGGAGTAAGCTCCAGGCCTCCCCAATAAGGGGGAGAGACCCGTGCCCAGCAGTGGGACGCAAAAAGGGTTGCAGCCAAAGTTTGATCGCTGATAAGAATATTTAAAATATCCTATCCTACTTCCTACTAATATTATAAACGCGAAAGTTTGTAAGTATGGATGTTTGTTACTCTTTCACAACTACTGAACGGATTTTAATGAAATTTTACAATACAATAATATAGCTTATACATCAGAATAACATATAGGCAACAATTTATAAAGATATTGTGTGAATAGTCCAAATTATGACGATAAGTGTCAAGTATGAAGGAAAAAATCTACCATCTGCGAGCTATTCTGGCGTGCGCTGCCAAAACCGCTAGAGTTACACATAATAATATGTAATGTATTATGGGAATGTTTATCTTAAATAGTCCTACAAAAAAACTGGTCCAGCGGCACTTCATAAGGGACTTCACTTTATGCTTATGATCCTCTCTAACGCGGATGAAACCTTAATTTTTAATCAGCCGAACCGATACACTTTCATAATGCTTCGACAGATTGCCGAGAAATCGACAGGTTTTCAATTAGGTAAACTTTTTTTTTTTTTATAGAACAGTGCCTATGTTAATATATTTTATGCATCCAGCCTAGTTTAGTCTGTAATCAGACATTCATTCAAAGAATTATTTACTAACAATACTTATTATAGTTCCCCAGTACGATTTTGTACCTCTTCATAGATACTACACGGTCGAGTTAACATGACACCTGGGAGGCTATTCTGTATGCATCTGTCCATTAGTTCTAACATTTTCGGAATCATTTTTGGCAAATTTAGACACTTTCTTTTTTCATGAATTTAAAGATTAACGTTGTCATTTATAATATTAAGCCACTGAATGAATAATATTGCTAGAATTTTATCAGTCTTACTCAAAAATGAGACCCGAAAATTCACGAAGTTTCGGATACGGGCGTACAGAGTATCCCAGGTGTCATGTTAACTCGACCGAGTAGTACTAGGTTTTCGATACCACTAACACACAAAACACTGAAACACAAACACCCAGAACGTGAACAGAAATTCAAAAAGTTCTGCTCTAAGAGTCACCGAGTTTATGAAATTTTATTTGTACAAATACTTGTCTAAAGCGATCTAGAGTCTGAAACTTTAACCACTTATGTGCACTATAAGTTTGTTTCTTCTCACACTTTGGAATTGACAACTTCAATTAAACTTCCCGTAAAATGAGAACAAACGAGAAGTGTCAATAAACTCAACTTGGCAGAATCCGCACTAATGCACGCTAACTCCAAATGTACTAAGTTCGCAAGATTTAACAACTCAGTGTGACTTCTAATATTAATTGGAACGAACAATCCAGAAAGCTAAATCATCTACAATAATGATGACGACTGAAATGTCATGCTTTTCGAGAATAAATTGTGAATGTCAATGTTAAACGTCTTTGTGTCACTTTCTATTCTCAAAATAATAATGCGAAAAGCAGACAATATGACAAATTAAATTAGAAATACATTTAAATAAACCATATTTATGATTATGAATATTATGAATATATGCTTTGGTAGCCTAATCTAAAAAGGCTAGAACAGGTTATGGGCGGCGACAATGGGAGGTTGTATCATTCAACCAGCGGCACCGGGATGAACAGCGGTGAGGGTGGGCCTGCGAGAATCCTGAGATCCCGGAATTCCCCCTATGCGCTGAGCCGGCCACAGAAGGCATTTTAATGCGGTAAAAGCTACAAATCCCCCATAACTCAATATCTTTTTTTTATTTTATTTGAATGGAGTAGGATACAATAATGAAGGCCAAGTGGTGTTAAATGGCCGCTGCAGCCCATGGATATCTACGTTACGGTGCTACTCCAGAGGCTGAAGGTCACCTGATATCAGTATGGCCGGCAACTGCATGTTTTCACTGGAACACAATAGAATTGTCAATTGATTCACGGCAGAAGTGGGTGCAGCGGTGGTACTTCCCCGGGCGATCCATAAAAGTCCTACCACCTACAATACAAAACACCTACAAAATCTCTTCTTCAATCTACTTCGGCTACATGAGTAACATGAGGTGCCTCTGTAGTATTAGCGCAACTGCATACTCTGAATCTGTCACATAACACCACGTAGCTTATATGCGCGTTTTCTCTTTCATTTAAAATTAAAAAATACCTTTACTAAGAGTTGAACACGAAGTGTAAGAAAATATACATGAAGAAAGAAAAGTGAATTCAAATTTTTCAAAGTTTTAAGTTTGCTTTGCAAATAGTTGACGAAGGATGAAACCTAGCCGCGGCTTTGAGTAAGCTTATTAAAATTAATCCTGATGCCTTTGCAGACTTTCTTCTTTATTTAAGAGGATAAAAATGTTTGTGAAGGAAAAACAATTGCAGTCTCTAGAAAACCTCGAATTCAAATCCAGGCGCGCTCTTTTGATAAAGAAATTCGTTGCGTGTTTATATAAGATAGCCTAGTTTATATTAGATAGATACTTTTTTGAGTTTATTCATTACACACATACAAAAATACAAATCTTTCCTCTTTATAATATTAGTATAGATAGCTGCTTCTAGGTGAGAAAAGCATCGGTGAGCAAGCAAAATAAGATATTATGTTTGTGCGCAGATAAAGGACAAAAATGTTTGGAAGGGTATAATAAAATAATATACCTATGTCATGTAAGTTTAAATGACAGCCGGGATATATATAGGGATAAGAAGACATAAAAAATTGTGTTAAAATTCGCTCCCATGATGTTCAGATTAAGTATATCAATCAATTACTTTCATGATATTGATTCTTTCTAACGTAAGAGTAATCATCTGTTACAGCTGGTACAATAAGCAATAGTTATACTATTGTTTATATCTATATGTAAAATCCTTATATCGGTATTATCAGAAGAGATAAAAACCTTGTCTATTAGACTGACCCTTTTTTTGGTATCGGGGGGGAAACCTTTAAAGGGTATCCGACACCATGGGAGAGGATACCGGGTTATGTGGGATTTGACCGCACTAAAACCCCCTCGGTGTCCTGCCTCTGCGCTTGGGGAGGACTCCGGGATCTCCAGTGGAACGCACCGGTGTACCTCCACGCGCGGCGCCCAGAATGGTCCCATCTTCGGTAGAACAGATATGCTCTCCTGCACCTTCCGATGCTTACGGCGGCATGCGACGTACAGCCACGCACACACCACGTCCTTCCCGGGGCTGCTGGCTGGGCGGATCAAGCTCCCACTCACACCGTCCACAACCCCGGAAGCCCCCTTTTAGTCGCCTCTTACGATTAGGCAGGGGATACCGTAGCTCTATTCTTAATCCCGAAGCTACAGGGACTGACCCTGTGTTGACATTTTGTAACGATTCACACTCATAGCCCCACAGTAGGGTAGATATACCCTGTGTCGCGGGTACCATGGACACACACAAAGATAGAAACACAAACACCCAGACCGAGAACAGAAATTTAAACTCATTTCTCTCAAATTTCTGTTTCGCCGGGAATCGAACCCGGGACCCTTCAATTGGCAGTCCGGCATGGTAACCATTACGCCACGCAGGTCGTCGAAACATTTTAAATTTACATACCTGTATACAAGATGTAATTTTGTTTCCGTGTTTTGTAAGCGGGGTTGTTTAAATGGTACTAATTTATTTAGTCCATTTATTCGTCCAGGGACTCTGCTAATGTTGGCGTTAATTAGATACCTTTAAACGAGCTATTCTTGTATATTTACAAATATATATGTGTATATATATATATACATATTTAATATACATAGTATAGTATATATAAATATATATATAATATAATATAAATCTCGGAAACGGCTCCAACGATTTTTATGAAATTAGTATGCAGGGATTTTCGGGGGCAATGAATCGATCTTAAGCTTAATTTTTATAAAATATCGTTTTATCAGCGATAATCAAGTTCAACATAAACGGAAACATATTACTCTTCCTGACATCTGTTAGCGAGGTATTTGAGATAGTATTTTTAATTGACGACGACTGACGACTTGAGTTTAAATTTTTTAATTTTTAAGTGTTTGTGTTTCTGTATTTGTATGTGTCCTTGGTACCCCTTCTACCTCACTTGTGAGAAGGAGACCTGTGCCCAGCAGTGGGACATAAAAAAGGTTGAAAAAAAAATCATAAACAATACTATGAAATGAAGTCTCATAGTACTCGTCAACGCATAGGGTCACCTAAACGAATTCATTGACGATACTTGAGTGAAGCCTGCTACTATGCGTTTGTCAAAATCTACATGAATCGATGACTTGATATAACGAAAGCACTCTTTGCATAATCTAAAAGCGCTCCTTGCATAGCGTTGCCTGCTTACTTAAACAAGTATGCTTCTTGAATTCGGCTGTAAATTACTCAAAACGTCAAGTACATAAACACGCTGTAACCAAGATAAAACGTTCAAACGGTACCTATTATAAGACTGTTGCGGACAAGGCTCGGATAGCCTTAATGTGGCTTACAAAGGATTATGATTTTGCTTGAGTACAAGAGAAGGCTTTGCTTTGACGACCCGCGTGGCGCAATGTTTACCATGCCGGACTGCCAATCCCGGGTTCGATTCTCGGCGAAACAACGGCGAAATTTCTGTTCTTGGTCTGGGTGTTTGTGTTCCTGTCTTTGTATGTGTCCATGGTACCCACTACACAGGGTATAAATTACCCTACTGTGGGGCTATGAGTGGGTAACGTCTAACGTTTAAGACGACCCGCGTGGCGCAATGGTTACCATGCCAGACTCGAGGGGTCCCAGGTCCGATTCCCTACGTAACAGAATTTTGACTTAAATTTCTGCTCTCGATCTGGGTGTTTGTGTTTCTGTCTTTGTATGTGTTCATGGTACCCACGACAGAGGGTATATATACACTACTGTGGGGCTATGAGTGTGAAGTGTTATTTATTTATTTATTTTATTTGCTATTGCTGCAACCCTTTTTGCGTCTCATTGCTGGACTCGCGTCTCTCCCGCGTTGGTGGTGAAGCTCCACTATGCTGCGGTTGTGGTTTGGTGCAGATTTGGTTAGTAGCCAACCCGCTGTCGGATGTTTTCAAATCACCCATCGGGCCTCCTACATGGTTTAACCACTGATATCTGTGAATATCCACACCGGAGCACGGAAACGCGCATAAAAATTTTCACCAGCGGTCACTCATCTCACGCCCGACTGCGCCCGTTTGACTTAACTGGCGTTGTATGCCAGACGCACCGCGCCATGCGTGCTTCATGTTTTTTTTATTTTATTTATTTATTCATAAAAATTGCTTGTAGCACTTACAGCGACGCCAAATCGCACTACAAGTTAGTTATAATTACATGCACAATATATAAGATCTATTGACGTAAAAATATTATTAAATCAAGGTATTATTAATAAAATTATAAAAAGGTACATTATTGATATAAAAATTAAATACAATCAAACAATACAAAAAAAATCAACACATTAAATACAATCAGAAGTTAAAACAAGTTTTTTTTTCAACTAAATAAAAAATTATTATTATTATTATTTCAAAATGAAAAGTAATAATTATTTATCATAAAATTAAAAATTATAAGATATCATTATTATCATTTATCATATCATTATTCATTACATTAGCAATTTTAGCACAATACAATAGAAAAATATTTGCGGAATTATAAAATAGGTCAAGTTTTGGTTCAAGAGCGATCACAGCGATAAGCAAACGCACGGAGCGCGCGGTGGGAGCGTGCCGCGCGGTCTGCGTGCGCGCCGGCGGGCTGTTGTATGTATGCTTGCGAGCAATAATCAAAATATTATAATCATGATTAAGGTTCATTATTAAGGACCTCGGTGCGGTTCGAAACATGTCGAGCGCCCCCGAAATTATCCGCGATGTAAAGAAGTATTTTATTTGTTTTAATAAATGTGATGAGTGGCATCTGAAATGGTCTAGTCACTAGACCATTTCAGACTAGACTCTAGTGGCATGACCCTAGTACCGATAGACTAGACTCTAGTGGCATGACCCTAGTACCGATAGGGTGCTCGTGAGTTTGAATTCCAATTGCAGTGGAAATTTTGCCAGTGCTTTATAATTTGCTTGGAATAAATTTAGAAATTTAGCTTGGACAATATTAACTTTAAATCAATTTACCATAATTTAAATACTAACTTTATTTGATACAACTTCAAAGCACAGCAGGCCTTAAAATAATCTCAAATTCATACTCTAACGCGTTCTAGGGAAAAGGTTTTATCAGACAAATATATGGCCATCAAAAAGGTTCATTTTAGGTAGGAAACCCAAAAAATAAATTTCGAATCAATGAGCCAACACTGACCCTGGTGTGAGATAGACTTTAAATCTTGCCCAACTTAAGCGGAGATTCGTACTCAGTTACGGACATTAAAAGGAGTTTTTATGGGGATGATTCATAATTATTATCAGAATTGCCTTATGATTCTCTTAATCTGACTTTTCATTGGAATATTTTGAGTACATCGCGTGTTTCTTTATTTTCATTTGAGTAAACATTTGAATCCGATTTTACACGTTTTGTTGAAATAAGGTGACATAATGGTGTTAATGAGTAACGTGACCGACCAATCACTGATTACTTAGTCAGTGAAGTCAGTCAGATATCCGAGCGATTTATCAGCGTGTATAATGTAATATTTTTTCCACACTTTTATTTATATTAATACCCAGGCGCTATAGTTGACCAATATCTAATAAAATGCTATTAAATTTATTCATTGTGACTAAAAAGTAAAGAAAATAAAAAAGTCTTCTCTGTGTTACTCTCAAATACCTTTACCTTTTTATAATTTCCGTTGCTTCAATTCTTTATGTGACGTCATGATAAGTTCATATGTCCATTTGTGTTCATATGTTCAAATGACCGCACTTAAAGAAATGTTTTTTTTAATGCAGTAGCAGACGAATTTATATCAAAATTCTCAGTTTTAGGCATATGAAATATTTAAGTCAAAAGTAATTAAAGCGAGTTGGCACCGAGTTTCCACCTAGCAACGACATGTCACAGAGAGCTCTAGATAATAATATGAGTGGACACCATTCGCACAAGCACTCTACAGTTTTTGGAGGCAATCCGAATGACATGTTTTTGTGCTGTTATTTTATTCCTATCACTTAGGTGCTGTAATTACCTGCTTTATTCAATACTAGTGATCCGAAACGGCTTCGCTCGTATGATTTGAGTTTATATGATTATACTATTTTATGCCCCAGGAAAAGATTCCGTGAAAGTAGTCTATTTGCTATTCTAGAACAGTTCCAATCTATTTGGATCTGATCCGATCTGTTCAGCGTTCATGCATGATATAGATAACTCAAAAATATATCAAGAAAATGAAAATAAAATGCTACAACAAGTCTCTTTCAAGTTTCAGCCAAAACCCCTTTATGTACATACATACGTGTATATTTAACGCCATTTCCTAACGCCACATGGCACCATTTGCGATCAAATGAATTGTCAATGAAGTGTGAAAAGACTGAGGTGGTACAAATCGTATTGTGCAGTACTGGCTTGGCCTTTATTGCCATGCCTACAGTAAACACGGCCGTTTATTGTTCTAAACCTTGAATAGAACAATACACCGCTTGGTACTTGTAACCAAAGTATTTCGAGAAGGCTGCATGATTTATTGGTACTCAGCTGTATATAGCGATCTAAGGAGTGGGAACTTGGTGAACTACTTAAGATGCAATAGAACGGTCATTGGGAGACTGTACAAAGATATATGAACGCGGGCACGCGGGCGAAGCCGCTGGCGGAAGGCTAGTAGCCTAAATAAGATTTATTATTTCATAAACCAGTAGTCGCGCAAGCTTAAGCTCATTTCAGACTATTCTGCTATATAGTATAGCAATGAAGGGCCTAATGCTATACTATATTCACGCTCCCCAATAATGCAGGCCTCCCCAATAACGCAGGCCTCCCCAATAATGGGGAGAGACCCGTGCCCAGCAGTGGAACGCAAAAAGGGTTGCAGCCATATTCACGCATTGCGTTCACGTAACGCATTTATATTAAATAGCAAGGTCGGTTGACGATTTTTAAAGAGTTTTAAATCTTTGAAGATCGAGATTCCAGATCTTTGAAGAGAATTTATGACACAGCATGAACTTAGCTCAGCGCACCAATTTATGGCGTATAATAAACCAATAATATATAATACAGTACAGTGTGAATGTGTCCATAACAATGTATGGTGCTCGATATTGTTATGCTATGAGCTATATACTATATGCTATTATATTATAGCGTAGTCTGAAAGCCGCTTAAGGCTTATGTCTTGCCTGAGGCCGTGTGCAGTTATGCTGCTATTCTGAAGGCTCATGGTCGGCCGTCAAACGCAATATTCAACCGAAAAAATAAAACTCGTTCACAGCAGAAATGGGTGCAACCACAGAACATTATTAACAGAAGTTAGAATGGAAATGTGGGCGGGGCAGACGTCGCCAAGGAATTTTGACCAAAGGCTGAAAATTCCAATATCTCTACAGAAACACGCGATCGTGCTACAATATGCGTGCTTGTGTGCATGCTTGGGTGTGATTCGTTCAATTGAAATCGCGTGATTGTGCGGTGCTAAGATTGGCTAGATTTCAAATTGCAAATATGTGCGTAAGCTTCGTATTTATTTAAGTACAGATGTAATGGAGGTGAAAGGCGGGGCTTAATCGGTGACACCAGTCTTCTTACAAACGGCGTATTATTGCCGTTCTACCTCTTTTAATAATGTTCTGTTCTGTGGGTGCAACCATGAACCATGAAAGTCTTCGTCCTGTCAGTTGATTAACTGACCGGTGTACAATAAAAACGCAAAAGACCCTGAAACTGAATGAATTAGACGAACGGGGTATTCATTCAAATGATATGCGCGAACGTTCGAGATAAAAAAACGGTTCTCGCTCAGCGACGCAGAAAACCCCTGACTCAAAAAGTCGCAAGCTTGATGTCAATAAGCGATCCTTATAAGAAAGTACATTTTTTGCTGTACATTGATACAATGTATAAGAAAAAATGTTTTTCATATAGAATAGTATTTGGGAAGAACTGGTTATGTTTGAAAAGAACTTGATGTAATTCTAATAATAAACTACATTTTTTGTAGTACATCGATACGTTTATGAAAAAATGTTTCTTACAGAATATTATATCGAAAAAGGTATGGAATATTTAGCCCACACTATAAGTAAAATTATTAAACTCCATTTTATTTCAGCTAAAAAATTGTGATTTCTTGGTTAGCAATTAATTTAATTATTTTTTTTAAATCAGAAAGACAAAAAAATTATAAAAATTATGCACTATATTTCAATTAAGAACTTACACGAGGTAATAGTGTATTTCCTTTCTCGAGTTATGCAAACAATAATAGCTCTATATGTATATGACGAGAAATATTAAATGCTCAGAATCCAGCTAAAGAAATGGACGAATATTTATTCAAATGATATGCGCGAACGTTTGAGATATAACAAACGGTTCTCGCTCAGCGGCGCGGAAAACCGCTGACTTGATGAAATTCTTGTAGTATCTATATTATGTAGTAATGTACAAGTTTCAATGTTTTGTAGGTGGTAGAACTATTATGGATAGATAGATAGAGAGGATCATTGGCATAAAGTGAAGTCGCTTCTGAAGTGCCGCTGGACCAGCTTTTTTGTAGGACTATTTAAGATAGTTTTATAGGTGGTAGAACTATTATGGTTCGCCCGGGGAAGTACCACCGCTGCACCCACTTCTGCCGTGAACCAACTCTATTGTGTTTCGGTGGGAAGGTGCAGTTGCCGGCCACACATCTACTTACATGAGGCGATCATCGGCCTCCGGAGTAGCAGCGCAACTGCATACGACCTTAGACAAGACTTACCTATGCTTGATTGAGGTTGTATGTAGATGTAGTTGTCAACGTCTTCGCCTTTGCTGTAAATTGATGTGTGAAATTGAGCATATACCATCAAAAACAATCCCATGTAAAATGTTGCCCAGATGAGTGCATATAGTTATAAAGATAATGATAATATCTCATGTAAAATTTCTCTACCAGCCCGAGCTTCATCGTCTCTAAACCTTGGTTAAAATGTGTAGTGACTATTGACATCATATCCCAAGAACAACAAAGCACCTCGAAAAAGGTAGGTAGTGGCCTTGCACTTCGTTTTTATGGGGTCACCACCATACCCCCAGATAAAAAAAACATTCAAATCTGGGAAAGTTTACTTATGTCTCAGTTGAAAACATGATTTAAAAATTATACAAAAAAATCAATGTCACAAAGATACAAAAATGTTTTCAGCAAATTATATTTTTTTCTGGAAGAATTCAGCACAATGCTCCATAGTGACCTCCATAGCGCCTCGCAACGGGTGGGTCTTATGAACATGGCTCAAGGTCGCTCAGCGAGCGATGGAGAGAGCTATGCTTGGTATTTCTCTACGCGACATAATCCGATGAAATCCGTAGACGAACGAAGGTTACCGACATAGCTCTCAAAATCTGCAAGCTAAAGTGGCAAAGGGCAGGCAGAAAAAAGGTCCTCGAATGGCGAATATTATGGAGGCCTATGTCCAGTGGACTTTAAAAGGCTGATGGATGGGTGGATGGATGGATTAATTTTCTGATTTTTTACCGCAAGAAAACCCTATGCAGTGTACCCTATATTTAAGAACTTACTAGAGAAAATAATAATACTATATTTGATAATAATATATTTACTTATGCAAAAAAAGTAATATACGCCGGAATTGTACTAAAAAATTCTCAGAATTTACCAAATTTCCTACTGAACGAATGAAAAAAAGAAGCTGGGTATTCATTCAAATGATATGCACGAATATTTCAGATAAAACAAATGTTCGTCACTCAGCAGCGCCGCATAACCGCTTCGTGAAAGAAACGCAAGCTTGGTGAATATATTGCAGTATATTGACCTTTGTTACGTATTTTCTTTCCGAAGTCTACGATATATTTTATGAAATCTATACAAATAAATAAAGTGAGTGTCCTTTTGTAATATTTTTACTAAATGCATATAATTGTGTATACGGTACATATACCATAATAACATATTTTACAATTTTTGTCAGTCTGTCTGTCTGTTTGTTTCGGCTAATTTCTGAAAAATCTGGACCGATTTTTACGGGACTTTCACTGGCAGGTAACTAATGAAATAAGGAGTAACTTAGGTTAGTTTAATTTCAGAATAATTCTAAAACTAAAGTCCACGCGGACAAAGTCGCCGCCGGGTGACCACTAGATATCAATAATAAAAACCGCGCAAGGCAGAGCGGCTAGCGCAGAACGCAAGCAATCTACATGGCTAAGCGAAATGGGCGCGATCGATTGTGAGATGTGTGACCGCTCTAGTGGCAAAATTTATGCGGGTTTCCGTATTTCGAAAGGCACGCTAAGCCGTCGGTTCCAGTTGTTATGTTATGATAAAAAAAATTGTCAGTACTTTGTACGTGGCTGAAACTTTATTTTGCGTTCCACTGAAGCGCACGGGTCTTTCTCATTATTGGTGGAGCTTACTTCACCGCGCTCCGTTCATTCCGATCTGTGCAGCCTTTTCTTGGGTGATTGAGCAACAAACAAACATTAAAACTTTTGAATTTATAACAAATCCGTGTTCAATTCATCATATTTCATTCATCAAAAAGGTCAATTATAATTTCAGCATAATTCATGAATCATCCTACCGATCTTAAATATTCCATTTTATTCTCAAACCCCGGAAGAAAAACACAAGTCTCTAAGCCCGCGTAACTTTGCAGAACGAATGTAAAAAATGCGTATTCATTCAAATGATATGCGCCAAGATTTGACATAAAACAAACGATCTCCGCTCAGTGGCGCGGAAAAACCGCTGCGTTAAAAACGTAAGGTTGATGAATTCTTCACGGTTCATTGACCTTCATTACGTTATTCAGGGTTCCGTATGCAATGGCAAAAATTGCATTTAAAAAAAAGCGCTGTAATTTTTATCTCAACTAAAATAAAAATACTTTTTTAAAATAATAATAACGTTTATTTGAATAAACAGAAAACAAAAGTATAATATTGTTACGCGCTATGGGTAATGAAAATGCCGTTGGTAACGTAGAAGGCGTTTATTGTCAGCTTCCACAAAAATCCACTTATCAGAGTCCGAATCACAATGCACAATCACTATAGTCCAATATCTTCGCTTGAGTCGTCGAAATAATTCTTCCTTGTCGCTTGGTAGAGATCGCTTCGGTTTCACTTCCGGAAATAAACTGCCCAGTCGCGGCTCGGCGCGTGCCTTATATACGGCTGCCCATGGTTCTCCAGAAATTTCCCGAACCACCAAATACAATAGGCCCGTCCCGAACCTTCCTTTATGTTATTAGTTATTATTACACACTATGTACAGTCAAACAATAGCCGCGGCCCGCGATGTAAACAACCAATACATGTACGCTATATATAGGTACGTACTCGCCGCGGATCCCGAATTTGTTTACTCGTAGAAATCAATGTTTTTCTTATGACTGATTTTTCGAGAACTTTCTTCACTGTTCGATTGTAGACCTAACACCTGTTTATGCGTTTTTGGGTTTTGCTGTACGACGCTTTGTTTTCGAGATATAGGTACTCAAAGGCGTAACAATATTATACCCACAGGTGTACAATATAGTTATGACTTATGAACTATAACACAATTTCTGTTATTATATGACACATTAAACAATAACTATTTTAAATGATTAAATATGTATATTGGAGATACCTAAGTACCCGAATACAAATATTTTACAACTATATTGTTACTACATTTTTTTTAATAATTTAACGATACGTTTATTGTTAAAAAGCGTGGGATTGGAACTCGGTTTTATAACCCAAAGAACGCCGTGAGCTCTTGGGCTATAATTTATGTAAATTTATTGTATTGTCATAATTTACAATAAAATAAGGAAGAAATACAATACAATACAGGACGTGATAACAAAAGCGTGTTTAAAACGGAACATTATGTATGTGTATGTCAGTTTGTCCATCCGTAAGTAACAGCTTCTTTATTCCAAAACTGTTATACACAGTTGAAACTTTGTAAGTAGATGCCATTTACACAAACACTATGAATAAAATTTATAACTTTAATAAAAAAATAAAGCTTGTCACTTCAGAACCCATCATGGGCAAGCCAGAATCTCACTTGGCCTTTTTTTATTTGAATCGATAGCCGACGAGTATACAGGGCACATGGTGTTAGTGGCGTAAGAGGCGACTAAAGGGTTCTTCCGGGGTTGCGGGCGGTGAGAGTTGGACTTCGATCCGTCCGGCGAGCGGCCCCGGAAATGACCGCGGTGTGTGCGTGACCGTATGCCGCTGTAAGCATCTGAAGGTGCAGGAGAGCACATTTGCTCTCCCGAAGATGGGCCCGTACTGGACCCGAGGTACTCTCCCAAGGTGCCAGGTACCTTATGAAGGTGTGCCCCCCCCCCCCAAGATTCGAAAAAGGTCACGTGGTGTTAAGTGGTCGCTGGAGCTGCATTTTTGTAATTCATTATGCAATTATGCATTTGGTTTCATTATAGATATAATACAATAAAATCTTTTTACGCATGCAGCCCATATGAGGAAAAAACACAAAACGCCTCCATAAGTTTTTGGTGAAGGAACACAAAATATTGCGTATTTATTCAAATATATGCGTAAATCTTAAGAAAACAAACGGTTTCTCGCTCAGTGTTGCGGAAAAGCTGTGACAAAAAATGGCAAAATGTATGCTTTAGGTACTGATTTGGGTTGCTTTATTTGATACTAGCTGTGCCCCGCGGTTTCACCCACATTAGAGAGGATCATTGGCATAAAGTGAAGTCCCTTCTGAACGCTTCTTTGTAGGACTATTTAAGATAGTTATATAGGTGGTAGAACTATTATAATTTGCCCGGGGAAGTACCACCGCTGCACCCACTTCTGTTGTGTTTCGGTGGAAAGGTGCAGTTGCCGGCCACACTTACATGAGACGACCACCAGCCTCCGGAGTAGCAGCGCAACTGCATACGACCTCAGACAAGAATTACCTATGCTTGCTTGAGGTTGGGTGCAGATGTCCATGGGCTGCAGCGACCACTTAACACCACGTGGCTTGCATGCTCGTCTGCTAATCCATTCAAATAAAAAAAATTTGGCCTCAAGTATTAAAAAGTAAAGTAGAAGATAGTTACCTAACATATTAGATATAAAGTATTTATGTAAAGTGATTATTACTAAATACCGCCACACCCTCATAGCCCCCGCTAGGATTCTCTGTGTCGTGGGTACCATGGGTACAGACAGAACCACAAGCACCCAGAAAGAGAACAGATTCAATATTCTGCTTCGCGGGGAATCGATTCAGGGACCCCCAGATCGGTATTCCGACATGGTAACCATTGCGCCACACGGTCGTCATAACACAAAAGATTCGTATCTATGTTAACTGATAATTTTTTCAGCACCAGTAATTCTGTTGGTGTTTAAAAGCTTGTTTATCACGGATATTACGATTTACGGAAACGGTACGGTAAATGGAACATGGTAAGTAAACAAACGCCTCTTAACTCATTCCGTTGTACGATATCGCGCAAAAAACAGAATTTTTCCGAGTCACTGCTCATATTTTACCGGAATTCCGCCCATTCCATATACCTTCAGCACACCTCATAAGGCAAAGAAATCAGGTACGTTACGTGGAGATAGTCGTGTCAAGGTTAAGCGTATTTTTTGCAGAGCCCTTAGTGTGAGTTTGTAAACGCGCGAACGTTACTACTGCATCCGAGTTAAAATTGGACAGATCGATCTTAACCTGCAAGGAATAAGGTTGACAATTAAATTCTTAACGCAAACGCGATAGTAACGTTTTCGCGTGTGCACACTTACACTAAGGCCTCAGATGACTCGCTCAACTAAGAATGGTTGTTTTGATAGCGTTTTTTTATTAACACTGGTCCACTGCTAAAAAAGAACTTCCCCATGGTCTTGACAGTTGTCTGCTGACTCCCGCCGGTTTCCAATGTCAGTTAGATACATGAGTATGACGATGGCTACTTTATTATCACATAAAGCCATGTTTACATTGTTATTTTATTTCACAACACTCGGGTTCTCTGAATAACCTATAAGCTTTAATCTTATTTGAGATTTCAGATAATTCTTGGGAATTTCATTAGGATTTCCCCATTTCTATACCTACTTCAACAATTTTATTTTATTTAAGCACACCTTCAATTGATACAATAAAAAAAACATCAAATACTAGAGAAGCATGCAAATTAATTTTCCCTTTCTCAACTAAATATACTGTAACCCATAGATTTTATCGAGGCATGATTAATTTTGGGGGTAATTATTTACAAAATCCTATTTGAAGATAACAACCCCTTACGGGGTCACTATAAATTCCGTTTCAATTAAGATTACAACACACTTTAGCTTTATCCCTCAAAATATCAGGAAGCCAACTCATAAAATATTGTATAAATCCGGAGGCCATTATACATTTTATGGTTAAAAATGACGGAAACTGCCATTTCCTAGCGATGATATCTTTCTACCTGAGGGTTGGAATTTAACACACGTATGCATTAAAAATATTTTAAGACTTATTCGCGTTTTGGTTTGCTTGAAGAATAACATGGTGAATTAAAAACTGACAAATGACAAAAAAGAAAAAAATATTTATTTCATATTAGGAATACAAAATATTCGCTTAATGAATGTTATTTTTTTCCAGTCATCGCCTTTAGGTGCCCGTTTGGTCTAGATGTTGAGCTGAGAGAAGACAGGCGGCGGAAAAATACTCCCAGCAGCACTCTTTTAAAAAAATACCTACATTTTATACTTAACAGAAGGGTGGATAATGGTCACACGTTACAGCTGACCGTGTGAGACACTATCAACCCACTTCCACCTGCTCACAGATGCGAGTAATTCGATACAGACGTACTCGTAAGTATTCGATCCAGATAGATTGATTGATTGATTGATTAACTTGGTGAAGTTCTATACAATAAGTAGCATTATGTTAGTTATTATTCGTTATGAAAACAGGATTCAAGGAATAATAGATCAAGTATACGAATAAGAGTAAGTAACAAACCTGTACAAAGCTAGAATTATATCAGACTAGTGGCCGCCCGCGACTTCGTCCGCGTGGACTTTGGTATTAGTCATAGCATGATGTTATATAGCCTAAAGCCCTCGGGTGGCCCCCCTGGGGTTGCCCGTGTCTATAGGCGACGGTGATCGCTTGACACCACGCGGCCCGTCTGCCTTTAAGAAAAGCCTTCCCGATAAATGGACTATCCAACACAAAATTTTTTTTTTCAATTGGAACCAGTAGTTCCTGAGATGAGTGCGTTGAAATAAACATACAAACGAAGGAAACGAACAAACTCTTCAGCTTTATGTATAGATTAAAATATTGATTAACGGGCTAATATAAAAAAACACATGAATAAGTCAAAGACAATACTTTACTTTATTAATCTCTGAAATTAAATAAGAAACATATTTTTTTTCTTTTCATTTAATATTGAATGGCTAAAAGGATTTTTATACAATGCCGTAAAACGAATAAAAAAAAAGAAACATAAAAACAGACATGACAGTTTTAATAGCTGCGTCAAAATGTAAATAAACAAACACAGAAAGTAAATAATTTTGTAAAGAAATAATAAAGGAAAAGCAAAGTATAAGAATAAAACAAAAGGATATAAATTATAAACTATGATATTGGACGTGAATAAAGTAAGTAATACCATGTAGTGTATTTATAACACTACTCGGCGCATTTCATTCATTGCATTTGTTCCTGTGGGAATGAGATATTTTCCCGCGATAAAAAGTAGCCTATGTCCTTTCTCAACGTCCTTTCTATGTTTATGCCAAATTTCATCAAAATCGGTTCTGTGGTTTAAGCGTGAAAGAGTAGCAGACAGACAGACAGACAGTTACGTTCAAATTTATAATATTAGTATGGATTGAAAATGAAACAATGAACGCGGTGAATCAACGTCGTGCCTTATTTTTCAATTTTTTTTCAATTTCAATTTCAATTTCAATTTTATTTATTTGCTAGATAAGGTATGTTGTACATTGCAGTTGTTACACATAATAAAGCACTCTTATCTAAACCCACCAGGGTATGCAAATTAATGTTAAAGGTAACACTAAATCATACTTACAATTACATGCAAATACAACAACAACAACAATATCACTAACCATAATAGAAATAACATAATATGCATTAATTTGAATCAAAAGTATACATGGGCACAGGACTCGTTTATAGAACCAAGATATAGATAGATTCGATATTTTTTTATGCCTACGTTGAGGCGTTTTTGAAAAAAATGTTCTCTTATGTAGTGTCCGTCACTACGATAGGACACTAAGGAATCACTGGCTCACCCTTACACACAGTGCAGCGCAGGCGCACGTCTCACCTGTACCACGTCCGTTACACGACTGACAGATCGACGTCTACCCCCCCACTGGTGTACATGAGACAATGTACATATCTATTTAATAGATACAAACACTACATCCCTTCCTTTGTATATATTTTTTTTTATTTTGATTTAACGTAAGTAATCAATTTACAACACCTGATGAATTATATAAGTTTTGATTTATACATTTATAAAATGTAACTGTTTTGCATTACAACAAAACAATTATTATGTGTCAGAAAGACACATAATTATCTGTTATTACAATAATTAACATTGTTTTAAGGATTATATTTAAATCATTATTAATTTTTCCTGATCTTCAGCTCTCATTTTCTATAGCTTTCCATTCTCCTTCCACACTCTTTAAATAAATTACATTCCTTCGTAGTCTTTGTCACATTTCTTCATTTCGTACTGTGATGTCTCCTCCAATAGATTTTTACACTATGTGTGGTGTGTTGTAGTTGAAAGCTTATTACTTTCCATTTCCTATACTTTCTCGCCTTCTGTAATTTCCAAATTCTACTTCTGTTCTTCTTTTCCGGTCTCCTTAATCCTTTCCCTTTTCTTTTTGTAACTTGGCTCGATCTCTAACTTCCGTGTCGTTTCCCATTTCGTTTAGGATTCTTTTTTCATTTTTCAAATATTCTTCGATATTCGCTTTTGCCTAGTTTTTGTCATCATCGCAGTATTTGTTTGAGAAGTTCTGTCGTCGTGGCCATATTAGGCATCCACTTATTTATATAATTCACCAAACCTAGAAAGCTTTGTAATTTCTAAGAGCGTATTACTTCCATATGCCAATAATATATTATTTTACTCTTTCATTTTGTTTACAGCAAATTATCCTATTCCTCTATAAATACTCCCCACTTTTATCAGTTATTAAATTTAGCTTGCAACCTGAATCAATTAACATTTAACTATGCCATATATAATTGTAGCGTCATCATTTAAATCATAGGTTTATTATGACTTTGACTACGTCAAGATAGATTGGCAAAACAAAGAAGAAAGAACATAGTAATGCTTGAGTTACAGCAAGATAGATATGCGAAACCATTCATGTACACGATATCAGCCTAAATCGACCTAACATCATTTGTGGACGAAACTAATTCCGCTTATTGTCCTGAAATATCTGGTGTTAAAGGTTAAAATGGTGTTTATTGGACATACATAAATATAGGCACGTGTCCAATACCTGGATATAACTCATCTAAGAAAGAAAATCCAAATAATTGTACATTTCACATATAAGTACGAACTAAAAAATTAACAGTCTAAATGCAATGATTTACATCTGACATTAAAATGTTCTGTATGAACGGATGGCATAAATTATGACATTTTATCATATTAATGCTTTAAATGCATAATCATTATATTTGAGATTATTATAAATACGTGAATTTCTCATGTTTTTTAACAGCAACTTTGTAAAGATTGACTGACATCTGACATTATCGATAAGCTTATCGAAATGTCTCTTACCGTCCAAGATATATTATTTTTAAAAATTAACCTCTTAATTTTTTTAATTATTTATTAAATTTTGGTATTTCATAACCGAACACCACTATAATAAATATTCTTGAAAACAATTTAAACTTGACATTGTTTCAGATTTCACAAAATATTTATGATGGCTAAAAATGATGAATAGAGGAAAATGGATTCCCAAAAAATATTCGACTACATATATATTATTTTATGCAGCAAGCACTTCCATAAAAATGTTTTTCTAATAGAGGAGCTTAAAGAGTTAAACTGCGTTCTGATATATGTATAATTATTTTCTATATTTTTTTTGAGGAAAATAATATTGTTTTGTGTGTATCTAGTTTTGTTTTAGTTACTTTACTATTACATTATTACATCTATGTCTTATCAAGATCGATAGGCTTTAATGTATATAGAAAGTTAAATTCGACGTAGTCACACGCAACAATATTTGTCAAGCACACATGCGCTTTACACGCATACTGAGGTATTTTGTTTTTTAGTCTCGTCTAGTCATGCTTCTTCCAATCTTTACGTAGTATATATAGGTATATAAAATGCATGATTTAAATTAAATATGTATTGAGCTCTCTCGTCTTCCAGAGAATTAATTGCAGTCTCATTCCGTGGACGTTTATAATTATGGTTTTTTCTTTTTTCTGTTTCCGTTCCTGTTCACTCACGTTTTTGTAGATGCTTTTTTTTTTGTTCAGCAACATCATAATTGATAATGATCTAACTTTCCACAGCCATTACATTCTCTTTAGCCGGGCTGGCAAAACCTTGAGATAGGTGTGTAGAATCTCCACATCTAGTACACTTTTGTGTTTTCTTTTCTTCATTATATTCTTTTTATTCCCTGTTTCATCTATATTTATATTTATTTTTAAAGTTCAGTGCATTAACTTCATTAGAATTTTTTGTCTCTTCTTTTCGTAGTTTTCCAGCTGGTAGTTAACAATTTCAAGAGTAGTATCTATAGTAATCACCTTGTCTAATATAATTTTATCTCCCATCCCTCATTTTCTTCCTCAAATTCGATGATAGCCATTTTTCATTATTTGATCAATTAGATGTTCATCCGGTTTATCAGTTTTACATTTCTCTGCCTGATGTCACTTTCAAACTGTTTAATAAGATGAAACATGTGCCTTTCCTAGTTTTGTTTTTAGTGTTGTTTTTTTTTCTAGCGGAGGAAGCCGGAATCTAAATGATCTAATCCAATTGAATTAAAATCAAAATACCTTCAATTGAATGAAAGTCAAAATACCTTCAATTGAATGAAAGTCAAATTACGTTCAATTGAATAAAAGTCAAAATACCTTCAATTGAATGAAAGTCAAAATACCTTCAATTTAATGAAAGTCAAAATACCTTCAATTGAATGAAAGTCAAAATACCTTCAATTTAATGAAAGTCAAAATACCTTCAATTGAATGAAAGTCAAAATACCTTCAATTTAATGAAAGTCAAAATACCTTCAATTGAATGAAAGTCAAAATACCTTCAATTTAATGAAAGTCAAAATACCTTCAATTTAATGAAAGCCAAAATACCTTCAATTGAATGAAAGTCAAAATACCTTCAATTTAATGAAAGTCAAAATACCTTCAATTGAATGAATGTCAAAATACCTTCAATTGAATGAAAGTCAAAATACCTTCAATTTAATGAAAGTCAAAATACCTTCAATTGAATGAAAGTCAAAATACCTTCAATTGAATGAAAGTCAAAATACCTTCAATTGAATAATTTGAATGAAAATCAAAATACCTTCAATTGAATGAAAGTCAAAAAACCTTTAATTAAATCAAAGTCAAAATACCTTCAATTGAATGAAAGTCATACTTCAAATCGAATGTAGTTCCCTTCTTTCAATTTAATGAAAAGCTTGTTAAAAAGCAACCTCTTATTGAAAAGAAATCCAAATACTTTAAATTCAATAGATTGAATGTCATACTTCCAATTGAATGGAAGTCCCACTTTCAATTTAATGAAAAGCTTGTTGGAGAGCAACCTCTTATAGAAAAGAAATCCAAATACTTTAAATTCAATTGATTGAATATCATACTTCCAATTGAATGGAAGTCCTACTTTCAATTTAATGAAAAGCTTGTTGGAGAGCAACCTCTTATTGAAAATAAATCCAAATACTTTAACTTCAATTGATTGAATATCATCCTTCCAATTAAATGGAAGTCCTGGAGATTATCTAACAATTAAATGTAAACATTCTAAAAGATAACTTCTAATTATATCTCCAATTTAATGGAAATCCAAAACTTTCAATTTATTTAATTGAATGAAATTAAGAACAATTCTATATAATCAATTTAATGGACACCTTTCTATAAAACATTTTTATATTTATACGCTTCACACTCACAGCTGGGAGCAGGACAGATACACGCCGTGGGTACCACGGACACACACAAAGACAGAAACACAACCACCGAGAACAGAAACTCAAAACCACAGAGTACTTTATTATATACGTTAACTTAAACTCATCATTCAAACCCCCGCCCCGCCGAGAATCGAACCCGGGACCCCCCGACCGGCAGCCCGGCACCGCAACCACTACGCCACGCGGGTCGTCTATTCACGCGGGCGGTTATTTAATTTTCATGTTGTGTTTTCATGTCACATAAAACGTTACACTATAACAGGTTTTGAAGAAAATGATTAAGTATTTAATTAAGTGGAGTATTTACTTAAGTAGACCTGTAAACACTTTATACAAAACAACTTTAATTTACTAAAGTTGTAAACATTCCATTCAGAAGACAGGTAGGTATTTTATTTTATAATGCAAGCATTTTATTTTATTTTTATTTTAGGGTTGTTTTTAAATTTAAGTTAAGTACTTAATATGACTTACGTTATTAGTTTATAAAATAGTATTCAACATTTATTAATGAGTGTTCGGTAGGTATTTTTAAACTTAACATAATAATATGGAACTATAATGTAAATAATCATAGGAAGGTGTGCAATTACTTCATAACGTACACAAATAATAAATTCATTACGCTTCGAAAGTCTTAAAATTTCTTAAAATTTAGATAGTTCTAGTAAAATTCTCAAGATGTCGATCACTTTGTACATCCATGAATTTGTTATTACGTAGTCACAAAGAATAGTGTAAAATCACGCATTATGAGGGTAAAGCAATACTTTTATTTTTATGCACACCCGCTAACTACTCAATATCTCAAATATGTTAGATTTCTAATTTTGTATGTATAATAAATCAGTATTTATTTTCTGTATGCCTGCTATTATTTAAGTTTGTAATTGTTATTGATTTCTCAGTAACTAAATTGTTGCTAATTCTTTATGGGAAATAATAAAGTTCTTAAACCATACATTTCCATAATCCTGTATTAATATTTACAATTATAGTTAGGCAATATTCTATTGAATGTAATTGACAAGGATATTATTGATGTTTTAACTTATATTTTAAATAATAATAGTTTTTTGTAAGTACAGGGAAGTTTATTATTTTACCCTTATTACTTTGCCGAATAAATAAATGTTATCACATTGACTTCGCTCGTCAATTCAATGTGGTGCCGTTAGTTAGATGACTTATCAAATTATTTTATAAACAACTAGCACATAATCCTTCTATTTTATTTGGTGTATTGTTATAACATTATGCTACAAAAATAATTGTAATTACATAATATTATAAGTACTTATAAAACATCAATAATTCCTTCTCCCTTTTCCTTTTTAACTTTGTTTATTAATTTCAATTTTACTGACCTTTATCCTCGTCGCCACTTGTAGTGTCCGTCACTACGATAGGACACTAAGGAATCACTGGCTCACCCTTACACACAGTGCAGCGCAGGCGCACGTCTCACCTGTACCACGTCCGTTACACGACTGACAGATCGACGTCTACCCCCCCACTGGTGTACATGAGACAATGTACATATCTATTTAATAGATACAAACACTACATCTTACACCAACCGAGACCGTACACAATAGAAAGAGCTTATTTTATGTCTATTGTGCCGATAGACAACAAAAGGACCCCATCCATCCATCCATCCAGCTTTTATAAGTAGCAGTAGACTTACACAGGACATAGGTCTCTCCTTACATTCAACACTTCTTTCGGTCCTGTGCTCTCTGAGTCTATCGAGTTCCCACTGTCTTCTTTAGGTCGTCAGTTTTACAGGCCGGATCTCATTTTGCCATGTGCTACATCGGTATATTGGACGTGAAGATACTTTATAACTTCCCAAACTCTGCCTAACAGACTCTGTTACCTCTTTTACACCACGCTTTGGTACGTTTATCACTCACAGAACAAAGTCAGTTTATGATATGAGTTTTAACTCTGATTAAGTTTCATCTACAAGAAGATTCTACGTGAGAAAATAGACGAGCTTTATCATAAAGTTTCCATCGGTATAATAATTCAATTCCAACAAAGTACAAAGCAATGGTGTATAGAATTTTATAGGGGATCGACAACTTTTCCCGAAAACAAAGTACGTGACAAATTGAAAAAAGTGTTGCCAGATACGCCAGTGTTGCCGACTAAGCAAACATATATAAGATTTAGCAATATTGGCGCGCGAGACGTGACTGTCGTACAACGACGTTATTCTTAACATAGCTTGATTTGGGCAATACGTTGATTTAGTTTGGTTATTTTTAGCGAAAATATTCCATTCTTCTGACAAAGTGTTCACTTCATACTTTTTTTCAGAATAGATCTAGATCTAACTTTTTTTTTTAAATACTCGAAGGTATTTTCTAATTGCGCATATAAATATTCCGTGTCTCCATGTCCGTTCAGCTTTGAATATTGTGATGCGTTCACATACGCATTGTTTTATTGTGCCTAACCTCGAGAGCGCTCTATCTCGTGCAATTTTTTTTTCACCGCCTTTTTTCTTAGCTCAACATCTAGCCCAAACGGGCACCTAAAGGCGATAACTGGGAAAAACAACATTCAATAAGCGAATGTTTTGTATTCCTAATATGAAATAAATATTTTTGATTTTTGTTTTTGATTTTCGTTCAGATTTCTTAGAAGCTTACGCATAAAAGCGGGCTTGTCAGTAGTCAGAACACATCACTTCTACAGCCAGAGACGACCAGACTTCGCAAAATAGAATATATATTCGTTATATTGACAGCCTCCGTGGCGTAGTGGGTGATGAGCCGACTGCCAAGCGGGAGGTCGTGGGTTCGATTCCCACCCAGGACAAATATCTGTGTGATGAACATGACTATTTGTTCTGTGTCTGGGTGTTAATTTATCTATTTAAGTATGTATTTAGAATTATATAAGTATGTTTATCAGCTTTCTGATTACCATAGTACAAGCTCTGCTTAGTTTGGAATCAGATTGCGTTGTATGAGTTGTCCAAAGATATTTATTTATACCACAAACTTTTCTAAAAGATTCACGACAGTAACAAGGCTCACACCACAGTACGTGATCCTTTGTATCAAGTGCTATGTTATACCTACAACAGTGCTGCCAACTTAGCATACATATTCGATTCAGCAATATTAACGAACGCACTACGTGACACTCGATTGAAGACGTTTCTTTCTTTCGTAGCTTATATTGGTAATCCTTCGATTTGCTTGTATTACTTGTAACGAAGAGTCTTGTCTGCCGAATGTCTATATTTATTCTGGCTCGATTGAGGCAAGCCGTCGATTCAGACTAAGCATTTTACATAACAAAAATATCAACATTAATGATAGCCTAAGTAAATTTGTAAACGTATGTCGACACTTTTAAACACATGTAATATTTTAGGATAAGCCCTGTATATTACATGTATCTGTTTTAAGAAAATAAATCTATACAAATAAATAAAATTGGAGTGTCTGTTTGTAATATTAAAATAACCGCTTTTTACTACATGCATATGAATGTATATACGGTACATATACCAAAATATTATTTTTTACAATTTTTGTCTGTTTGTCGGTCTGTTTTTCTGTTTGTTCCATCTAATCTCCGAAACGGCTGGACCGCTTTTGGCGGGAATTTCACTGGCAGGTAGCTGATATGATGAGGAGTAACTTAGACTACTTTTATTTTAGAAAATTCTACAACTATAGTCCACGCGGACGAAGTCGCGGGCAGCCGCTATAAATCAATAAAAGCTTTTTCCAGAATACTCTACTAGAACATTTAAACGGGTTTATTTTAGCTTGTCCATATTCCTGGAAAATGGAATTTTTAAGTTGTATTTTTATAAGATGTCTAAATTGTTTATTATTTTTAAATCTTAGGTTTGTATTGGATTCAGCAGTATTCGATATACTACATTTATTTTGAAGAAGCTTAATTTAAGCAATCCGTAGATTTCGATTGCATATTTTTCGGAAAAAAAATAATATCTAAAAAATAATGTTAAAAATAATGTAGAAAAATGAAGAAATATAAATTTGTAGTACCTATAGTTCTATTTATAATGCACATCGTTTCAATTTAATATTACGATAAGATTCAATAACTTATCTACTACACAGATATATGTATGTAATATTTTTTCATTCTTCTAAGGACTCGAAAAGTAAAATATAAAAATCCCAGCACTAACTTACTAACAATATTTAAAACGTATTATAATGACAAGATCAGACGAGGTTACCTGTAACTGATGTCCGATCTTCATTATACGAGCATCTCATCCGAAGTGATCACTTTAATTATTTGTAGTTTAATTAGTTGTAGTATATATTTTATATATATTCTTATTTAGTTTAGTATATATTTATATATATATTAGTTATATTTGTATGTGTTATTTTTATTATTATGTGTATATTAAACTTTTGTATTTTAGGTTATAATTAGGTTAGTTTACTGTTTTGTTTCGCCTGCCACAATTTATCGCCATCATCAAGGGTTAACTGGCAGAGAATGCCACTAGGCATTAAGTTCGCCCTTGTAAACTGTAGGTTTACAAAAGAGTAAATAAATAAATAGTCGTGCTTATCTGGACTACTACGCTGCACAAAGTTTAAAAATAAAAAGGAAAAATCCTCTATTATCGTTACATATTATATATTATGTAAGTTCAAATATTTTTATTTTCCAAGCATCGTCACGTTGGGGGGCGCTAAGTGAGAAAAACAGTTGTAGTCACTGATTGCAACAAAATAATTTACTCCGAAAAATGCAGTGCTACGAACACTCCCGAATAATTAAACAAAAAAAATCGGTTCATCTGTTCGGGAGCTACGATGTCACGAAAAGCCACAGACGGAGTTTTGGCGGGAAGTCGAAAAATACATATTGTGCTCTTGTTTTATTTTCATTTTCTTGGTGTATTTTTGAGTTATATCGGATAAAGTTGATGGCATTTTGTTTGATATAGGTTAATTACAGTGCACGAGTGTTTGTGAAATAGAATAACAGTGCTAGTTTTTCTGCTTGCCTCCAAAATTCCATCGGACACGTTCTAGTAAAGTGACTGATTACTGACGACTTACTTACTTTGTTATTACTTCGTCCAGTTTCATTGAAACTGGCAAAAAATTGATGCAAAAGTTATACTTGACGCTGGCAGTATGCACAGAGTTTGCAATGCCATAATTGAAAAAAAAACAGCCACAGACACACAGACAAGTCAAACTTATAACACCCCGTCGTTTTTGCGTCATGGGTCAAAAATACTTATCAAGAGAATTCGTTTTCATTTACTGCGTACTAATTTACTCATAAATGCATGTATCCATTTTAAATTTTAACATTCCATTAAGTATCTTACGCTATACAACATAAAACAAGCGTGAAACGTGATGATAAGTAAAACGATTTTGAACGCAAGCTTTCACACCGTAATCCTAAGCTGACTTCGCATTACAGATTAAAAATATTCATTATAATCCTTCGTATTTGCTCTGAAAATATAATTTTGAATCTATGCTTTCACAGTACTAAATTACTTTATGAAGGCATAGAAAATATTTTAGTCGAATATATTTTATATATCACTTGTATTACGTATCACTGATTGCACAATGTAACAATTGTATTCAATACTCAATGTGTTTTTACTGTTATTGTTTTAGTTAGGTTAGATATTATGTTTTAATAGCGACCAGCACGCCTAATGTACATACTTTACTAATGTAAAAATAAGATATAGATTAATTTTGAACATCATTTATTATTTTACTTGCAAATGTATATTTCAACCTTTATTTGAACACTAGAGATCCCCCGCGGTTTCACCCGCGTTAGTAAGGGTCAGTAAATTATCAATTTTTATTGTGGTTATGGTTCACTATTTTGGCTATAATGGCTTACACCTTTTGGCTATAATGGCTTACACATGAGATATACATAGATATATACTGTGGTGGGCTTTTTTGTACGACTATTTAAGATAAACATTTCCATCATACATTACATATGTGTAACTCTAGCGGTTTTGGAAGTGCACTCCAGAATAGCTCGCAAATGGTAGATTTTTTCCTACTTACTTGACACTGATGACGACCCGCGTGGCGTAATGGTTACCAAGCCGGACTGCTGATCGGAGGGTCCCGGGTTCGATTCCCGGCGAAACAGAAATTTGAATGATGAGTTTATATTTCTGGTCTCGGTCTGGGTGTTTGTGTTTCTGTCTCTGTGTGTGTCCATGGCACCCACGACACAGGGTATATCTACCCTACTGTGAGGCTATGAGTGTGAAACGTTATTTATTTATTTATTTATTTACTGATCGTCATATTTTGTACAATTAACACAATATATTAATTAATGGTAGCCTATGTGTTATTCAGATGTACCTTATAAACTATATTATTGTAAAATTTCATCAAAATCCATTCAGTAGTTTTTACGTGAAAGAGTAACAAACATCCATAATTACAAACTTTCGCGTTTACAATATTAGTATGATTCCGTCAAATACTTTCTTTACTTGCTTTATCAATAAAACAAGGGTGTAACATGATGATTCGTACAACGATTTTCCACGCAAGCTTACACCCAGCCTAATCCTAAGCTGACTTCGCATTACAGATTAACAGCATTCGGCTTTATAATCTCTCGTGATTTCTCGGACAATTAATTGTTGAATGTGTGCCTTCACCCTCTTGAATTGCTTAATGAAAGCTTCGAAAATATTTAACATTTTAAATGTAACATAACAGTAAGTTTTTTAGGGTTCCGTGCTCGAAGGATGCCGATGGGACCGTATTACTAATCCTCCACAGTTGTCCATCCGTCTACACTGTATGTCATCAGGCCTCATGAACCGTGATAGCTAAACATATGAAATTTTCAGATAGTGTGTTTATGTTGCCGCTATAAAAACAAATACTAAAATATAGAATAAAATAAATATTCAAGAGGGCTCCCATATAATAAACGTGATTTTTTAACCGCCTTCAAAAAGGAGGAGGTTACTCAATTCGACCGTACCTAATATGTATATTATGCTTTTTTTATGTTTGTTCGCGGATAACTTCGTCGTTTATGAACCGATTTTGATGATTCTTTTTTTGTTTGAGGTGGTCCTATTGTCACCAAGTCAAAATCTGATGATCGGATCCCAGGGAAATCGAAGGGAACTCTCAAATGCTTATACTTAAAACTCTATGCTTAAACAATACAGAATTATTAAATTAAAAGGTACTAAAAAGAGTGAAATTATATAACTTTTTAACAAAAAAAAAACGCCTTAAAACGGTAAAAAATAATATTGTTCAGTACTTCGCATTTTATACTTTTCCTTGCTAATGGTAGTGACTCTTAAACTATTTTGGAGTCGGGCCCTTAGTAAAATGAAGTACCTTTCGCTCTGAATGGGCACCGATTATTAGAATAGAGGTTGGTCACTAAACAACATCTCCACCAGCCTGCATTGGAGCAGCGTGATTGTTAAATATCGTATGCCTTTCAAAATATAATTAATGTTACATAATTCTCTTGCAGAGTCAAATATTTAGTACGGATTAAGCAGTTACGGACGTACATATAAAACGTATCTTGATCAGATAAACTTACTTCAGAAAAAAGTTTTGAAATCATCGTTTCGCTTAATAATAAAGCAACAATTCTGTATTGATGAATAATTGTAGGGCATTGCCAGTCCACCTTTAGTTTAAATACAATTTATTAAAATAAAACTTTTTAAGTGGCCGTATACGAAATTTTAGCGCGCATGGCCCGGCGGATAGCGTAGAACGCAAACGATCTATGCAACTAAGCCAAACGGGCGCGGTCTGATGTGAGATGGGTGACCGCTAGTGGCAAAAAATTTCATGTGCGTTTCCGTGCTTCGGAGGGCACGTTAAGCCGTCGGTCCCGGTTGTTGTCGATAGATAACAGTCGTTAAACCTTGTCGGAGGCCTTATGGGCGGTTTGAAAACATCCGACAGCGGGTTGGCCACTAACCCGCATCTCCACCAACCCGCATTGGAGCAGCGTGGTGGAGTAAGCTCCAGGCCTCCCCAATAATGGGGAGAGACCCGTGCCCAGCAGTGGGACGCATAAAGGGTTGCGGCCATACGAAATTTTGCCGATTTAGCTGATTTTTATGAGATTTTGCAGTTAAAATACAGTATTTCCATAAGTTTTATTGCACAATATGACTGATCATTTCAATAATAATAATGGTGATGGGCTTAGAGGAGATACAAATTTAACTGAAGATAATATCTAGCTTATTGCCAAATGTATGAATCTTTATTGTAATTTTGACGACCCGTGTGGCGTTATGGTTACCATGCCGGACTGCCGATCGAAGGGTCCCGGGTTCGATTCCCGGCGAACTAGAAATTTGAATACCGAGTTTAAAATTTGTGTTCTCTGTCTGGGTGTTTGTGTTTCTGTCTGTGTGTGTGTCCATGGTACCCACGACACAGGGTATATCTACTGTGGGGCTGTGAGTGTGAAAGATTTATTATTATTATTATTTAATTTTATAAACTTTGTAAAGTTTGATTCCCTCGGAATATGTGAAATTAAGGGACTCAATCCTTTTGGTTAGTATTTTTCACTGCTGCAAGGAATTGCAGAACTGAATATTTAATATCCGGACATCAAAGCGATTCTATAAGTACAATTTACTCTTTATGAAGGTTGGAACTCAAAAACAGTTAATTTTGTTTCCAAAAACTATGTTT
The DNA here is from genome assembly GCA_911387765.1 of Pyrgus malvae. NCBI lineage: Eukaryota > Metazoa > Arthropoda > Insecta > Lepidoptera > Hesperiidae > Pyrgus > Pyrgus malvae. Next base: position 12,178,833 of record OU426969.1, read on the forward strand.
ATGTGGTCATTTTTTTCTGCCTGCAAAATCCGATACGCTTTAAAACGTATGACTTTGACTTTTATAATGAACAGCTTTCTCATTTGTATTTTTAACCAACTTCAAAGAGGAGGTGTTGGCGGGAAGTCTGAAAGGACATGTTGTGCACTTGTTTTATTTTAATTTCCTTGGTGTAGTTTTGAGTTATCTATACGAATATTATAAAGAGGAAAGATTTGTATTTTTGTATGTTTGTAATGAATAAACTCAAAAACTACTGTTCCGATTTCAAAAAATATTTCACCATTTGAAAGCTACATTCACCCCGAGTAACATAAGCTACTTTTTACCGCGGGAAAATACTTCATTCCTACGTGAAAACGGGTAATAGGGTCAACGCGGTTGAAGCAACTGGCTAAACGCCTATAATTTTAATATAGCAATGAAGCCTGAAATAGCACAAAGGCTATTTTTTATCCTACAGGGACCCATTAAACGGGTCCACCCGGGCGAAGCCGCTGGCGGAAGGCTAGTATCGGATAAAGTTGATGGCATTTTGTTCGATAGGTATAGGGTAATGACAGTGCACGAGTGTTGTGAAATGATACAGTGCGAAAACATGTTTTTTGAGTTTGCCTTCAAAACTCCATCGGACACGTTCTAGTAAAGTAGCCATCGCTTTACTTGAACATCTTTCTGACTAGACTGATTACTGACAACTTACTGATTCTTTATGACTACTAAGTAACTAATGCAAGCAAATATTACACTAGCGTCAGGCAATATGCACAGAGTTTGCGATGCCATTATTGAAAAAAGAGGAAGTTTTAAGTCTACACGTTTTATGTATCATTGTAAATTCATTTTTACATAAGGAAGATGCGCCGGAATAAAAGGAGTGCCGACAGAAGTGAAAACATTAACGTTGTGCATTTTTGATGTCTTGGAATCGTTAGGGAATAATTCCGTACGAATTGCTTGAATTATCAGTATTAATTTCTATCTAGTATTTTTATAAAGTACTCACTCATTAATAGATGCACTTTGTTCAATGTCCATATTTTAAATACTTGATATAAACGAATTTTACAAGTATAGACAGTCGAGCCGTCATCAGCTGTCACTTCTCCGTCCGTCTCCGTTTACCCATCCCAAAAAAAATGCACAACGCCACTAAAGAAGTTTTCACTTCAAAAACTAACATTAACATGCAACATTTTTTAAATATTAATGTTCTTTTTTCTCTCTCTCTTTAGTTCATAATACAAGGAGTGTGGTTTTATAAAATGAAATATATGCCCAATTAGATATTCTTAAAATATAAGAAGCATATTCGTCCTAATACTTTCTTATTTCATGCCTTTACAATAAACGAGTATTTTCACTAAAACATGCTAACCTTGCCAGAGTAATTTCGCAAACAAGTCTGCCAGATATCTAAAGCTTTAGCCGGCTTAACATTACGATGCTATAAAGGTTATTATAATCTTGCTCTAGCTCAGTGCTGAGATAAAGAATAAAATAAGGACTTAAACAGAAAGTTGTTGGTAATTTTGTTTTATTAGAGAACGTAAGAAGAAGCGCGCATGGCCCGGCGGTAAGCGTAGAACGCAATCGATCTATGCAACAAAGCCAAACGGGCGCGGTCGGGTGTGAGATGGGTGACCGCTAGTGGCAAAAAATTTCATGCGCGTTTCCGTGCTTCGGAGGGCACGTTAAGCCGTCGGTCCCGGTTGTTGTCGATAGATAACAGTAGTTAAACCTTGTCGGAGGCCTTATGGGCGGTTTGAAAACATCCGACAGCGGAGCAGCGTGGTGGAGTAAGCTCCAGGCCTCCCCAATAATGGGGAGAGACCCGTGCCCAGCAGTGGGTCGCAAAAACGTAAATTCATAGTTTTGGTAAATCTGTACCTGGTAGAACTATTATGGTTCGCCCGGGGAAGTACCACCGCTGCACCCACTTCTGCCGTGAACAAACTCTATTGTGTTTCGGTAGAAAGATGCAGTTGCCGACCACACTTACATGAGGCGACCACCAGCCTCCAGAGTAGCAGCGCAACTTCATACGACCTCAGACAAGACTTACCTATGCTTGCTTGAGGTTGTATGTAGATGTCCATGGGCTGAAGCGACCACTTAACACCACATGGCCTGCACGCTCGTCTGCTACTAATCCACTTAAAAAATGAAAATTTACAGTTTTGCGGCTGCATTTGGCCCAACGCGCCTCTCCAACTAAGAAAATCTTATATGAGGATCTTGATGTTCTCTTTACGATATTGTGAAATCTGTGTATTACTTTGATATAAGACAAAGGTCCTATTCTATAGTGATTTTTTTATCATCTACAGTAGCATAGCGTATTATACGCGCGTATGGGCTCATATGTGGAAGGTCCGTGTAGGCGGTGTGAGCTTTTGTCACACTATTGTCACACATGTATCTCATCCAAGCCGTGACCTGCATGGGTTGCACCAAAGGGTAGCATCATACCTCCAAAGCGTGTAGGCCATGTTTTGGAGGGCACTTTAATGCATTAAAGTGAGTTGTTGTGATTCATTCCAACTGATCGTTACGGACAATTTAAATTATCCAAGTGTGGGGTGGTTACTAATCCGTCCCTTTTTTTGGTATCGGAGGGGAAACCTTCAAAAGGTACCCGGTACCTTGGGACTGGGTTATGTGGGATTTGACCGCACTAAAACCCCCTCGGTGGCTGCCTCTTCGCTTGGGGAGGACGCCGGGATCTCCAGTGGAACGCACCGGTGTACTTCACGCGCGACGCCCCAGAACGGGCCCATCTTCGGGAGAGCAGATGTGCTCTCTTGCACCTTGCGATGCTTACGGCGGCACGCGGCCACGCACACACCGCCGCCCTTCCCGGGGCTGCTGGCTGGACGGATCGAGCTCCAACTCTCACTGCCCATAACCCTGGAAACCCTCTTTTAGTCGCCTCTTACGATCAGGCAGGGCTACCGTAGCTCTATTCTTAATCCCGAAGCTACAGGGACTTACTAATCCGTCTCTACTGCCTACCAAACCATATTGAAACCACGTGTTGACCAAGTATGGTTATGTAAAATGATTATATATGATATAGTATAATACTATCGTATATAATCATATAACAAATAACTTTAATAATTGAAGTAATTTGTTATATTAAGTTTAGTAGTTTAGTTCTATCTCTTTTTTCTCTCTTGTTATATTAACTAACTAGCTGTGCCCGCGACGTCGTCCGCGTGTATAAAGACTTTTATAAAATGGATTGATTAAAAATTAAAGATTATTTATTTGCATTGAATAAGTAGTAGGTAGATTATTCTTACATATAGTGAAATCACTTATAATACAATGTTCATATGTTCAGAAGAAACCTAATGTATTTTTTCTAAATCCTTCAAACCTAAAACAGTAAGGAATGCTTACTGTACTGATCTTACTATCCAATTTTCTCACGTTTCGCTTTTCTCGCGCAATCAGATTCTCTTTACAAATATGTACCTCGTTTATTAAAGTTAAGAGATACTGCTGTGCCCGTGGCACATCATCTATATTAAAAATAGTATCTTTAGTAAGTTGGGTGAATTTATACTGCAAAGAATGTATAGACTCATTCTATATACATAGCTTTAACCTACTGCAGAAAAGAGGTGCACTATACAACTACTTGTAGTTGGGAGATAAAATTTCTAAACATACACGTGCTTAGGATTAAACAATCCAAAAAATAATTAATAAACTATAGGTTTAAAACTTGCGGACAGCAGTTTGGTCATAAGTCATAACTCATATAACATTGTGAAAACTAAAGCAGAAGGCAGGGTCTCTACACAGTGTGCTATCTGTATTTGGAAATAAAGAATATTTTTATAAAGAATCTTTAAAGAATCCTTAATATCTCCATCAATCAACGTGTGTGGATGAGCCCTCAGCCCGTACGCAATAAAGAAACGCAAAAAATGAGTTATCATTGGTCCAATTAACAATGTTCAGCATCATACGTATACCTACCCAACGATGGGACAACCCGCGTGGCGCAATGTTTACCATGCCGGACTGCTAATCGAACTGTCCCGGGTTAGAATCCGGGCGAAGCATAAATTTCAATGATGAGTTTAAATTGTTCTCGGTCTGGTCGGCTCTATGTGTGTTCATGGCACCCACGACACAGGGTATATCTACCCTAATATATAGGCTATACGTGTGAAATGTTATTTTTTATTTTTTTACACTATGTACTTACTTTTATTAGACTTAAGGCTTTTATTTGAAATTATCTCCATCGAATCACTTTGGAGAAGAAATGAATATTGCTCAATAACGCCATCTACCGTATGACATGTAAACTTTGTGGTTGATAAATCGAATGTCAAATTACCAAATAGGTAGATATTGAGATTAACAGTTGGTTCACTAAAAGTTTCACTATTCGTCACCTAGATGTCTGCAGTAGTCTCGTTTTGTTAAGGCTTTGTACATTCTGTATGAAGGTTTAGATTCCGTATCTTACAACCTTAATGCTGGATGCATTGAGATTGTAAGATTTGGATTTCGGTTCATCGGAGGTAGAGGCCTCCTCAATATTGGGAAAGCTCCATGCTCAGCAGTGGAATGCTAAAAAGGTTGCAGCTTGATATAATGTAGCGATAATAATCGTTTCAGCTGCAGCCTGTTCATAATCTTCCACCCCAAAATAAGACTAATAGGCTGAGCAACTAACTCAATGGAGCCTGTGATGTAAGGTTCGGCGGCGGTAAGGCTCGCGATGCACTTATTAGGTACCTATAGTCTAGCCATTCTCGGCCTACGAAAGAAAATACAGTAAGCTGATCTAATAATATTTAATATAGTCGACAATATTAGTGAGAGTTCAAAATAATTTTACTTAAATTTAAACTTTTATTTATGGTTTTGAATGGACTGTTACCGAAACTTTCATACAAATTCCCCAAAGTGCCTTTTAAGTTTATGTCGCGTATTGTGTAAATGAACATAACTTTTTTGTTTATCACCCGATTGATATGAAATACACACTAATGTTACGGAAATTCATTCAACAATATATCAGTAAACACATCATTCAAAGAAGGGAAAAGAATTTGAGAATAAAATATTAAGTTAAGGTTAATTATTGTACGCTTGAGATACCAACTTTCGAATCCATTTTATTTGCTATTGAGGGGTAGTTTTGAAAAAAGCTTAAATAGAATTCTTACTATATTAGTAAAGATTACAAATACAAAATTATAAGTATATTACTCTGCACAAAAATATTCTGTACATCAAGTTTCGACACTCAATTTTCAAAGAGTTTCAAAGAAAATTGACATTTAAAGGGTGAATTTCGGGAAATGCTGAAACACGTATTCTTTTATTTTAGTTAGAAAATATTTATACCAAATTTCAAGAAAATCTTTTGAAATAATCCAAGTTTTCCATTCAAATTTTCATCGCTCATTTCACACCCTTAAAGGGTGATTTTTAAAATTATCTATAGCCTAAATGTTAGCGAGGACCAATAAATATAAAACAAAAAAAGTTTCATCAAAATCCGTCCAGTAGTTTTTGCGTGAAAAGCTAACAACAGACAGACAGACAGACAGACAGACAGACAATAATTTCAAAACTTATATTTTTAGCTTTTGTTACTTATAAAAAGACCCCTAGATGTATTTTTTTTAATTTATATGCAATGTACAGAATTGACCCTGCTTACAGTTTTATTATATGTATAGATGTGATATGTACTGTGTTTATGTTAAAAAAACCTGTGTCATGGGAAGGTGGTCATCCACAACACAGGGAATCCTAGTGTGAGACCATAGTTCATGTACTTGTATCATAACTTTTAAGTTTTCAAGAATAAATCATTATTATTATTATTAAATAAGATTTGTATATGTACGCATGTTAAAGGAAAGCATCGGGATGAAAAATCACGATATTTTTCAGTGTACAAGTAATAGGTTGTGTATACTATGATACAAATATCTGTATAAGTATTTAATTTAAATAAATTATCGTCTAAGCTCGAGGCTGTAATTTTAGGAGAGATTGGTGCAATAATAATTGATGCAAATACGTTTCACGCTAGGAATAATGGAAAGAAAGCCACGGGCAAAGACCAATTTTAAAATATTCCAGAAATTTCATATGATCTACTTGAGCTTATTATGTATGCAAGTTCGAGCGCCTTGAATACTTATCAAAGAATAATGCGTCCCACTTACTGCCTTTAAGAATCGCTTTGCATGTATTAGCCCGTTTTAAAATATCGTTTACGTACTATATGTTCCATTTAAACCAGGCTAAAAACCGGCCGAATGTATGACGTCGCGTCAAATTTACATACAAATTTTATACCTTATTTCAACCCCTGAAACCCTATTTTTCGTTATATAAACTATTCTATTTCCTTTTCCAAGGTTCACTCTTATCTGAGTTTCATTAAAACTGGTTCAGTGGTTTCGACGTGAAAACGTAACGGACACACACATACATAGAGAAAGAGTTAAATTCTTCACATTTATAATCCATACTGATTTTATGGAATTTAGCGACCAATTTTATTAGCACGTGGCCAGCATGGAAATTCTGCTTTATTCAAAGAATAGAGACGTTCTTAAATTCAAATAATATTCTCAAAAATATAACTTTCATATCTTCGCCATTATAATAAAATGAATTAGGTTTACCATCGTTTATAATTTTGATAGTCCCTGGGTACTTCTAATTTTCTCTGAGCGCCGTATTAAATGTTGTTAATTATATAATTTTAGCGTAGAATTGCCTTCGTGTATCAGTTTAATTAAGTTATAAAGTTAATGTTTGAAGCTTTAATAAGGTGTACGCTCTGCCCGCTGATATCAGGAAATCACACTCCAAGCTTTCCTTTAAAAAAAGTGTAAAGGCTCACTTTCTCAAAGAATATGTTTTATAATCCTACTTCTATTCAATTTCATTTTTATACATATATATGTATTTATGGATATATGTGCTTATTTTTATGCAATATATATTTACTTTGTCTTTTTTTTATTTATCTACATACAATTTTATCACTCATATTGTATCTATTTCTCTTCTCTTGTCTCTTCCTTAACCGCCTTTGAATTTCTCTGCACTCCCTTGGGTAAGCTGGTAGATAATGCCACCTGGCATTAAGCTCGCCTATTGTACCACATTTTATGGGTTCAATAAAGTTTTAAATAAATAATCTATACATATAATAAAACTGTAAGCAGGGTCAATTCTGTACATTGCATAAAAATTTAAAAAAATACTTCTAGGGGTCTTTTTATAAGTAACAGAAGCTAAAAATATAAGTTTTGAAATTATTGTCTGTCTGTCTGTCTGTCTGTCTGTCTGTCTGTTGTTAGCTTTTCACGCAAAAACTACTGGACGGATTTTGATGAAACTTTTTTTGTTTTATATATATTGGTCTTCGCTAACATTTAGGCTATAGATAATTTTAAAAATCACCCTTTAAGGGTGTGAAATGAGCGATGAAAGTTTGTATGGAAAACTTGGATTTTTTCAATAGATTTTCTTGAAATTTGGTATAAATATTTTCTAACCAAAATAAAAGAATACGTGTTTCAGCATTTCCCGAAATTCACCCTTTAAACGTCAATTTTCTTTGAAACTCTTTGAAAATTGAATGTCGAAACTTGATGTACAGAATATTTTTGTGCAGATTAATATACTTATAATTTTGTATTTGTAATCTTTACTAACATAGTAAGAATTCTATTTAAGCTTTTTTCAAAACTACCCCTCAATAGCAAATAAAATGGATTCGAAAGTTGGTATCTCAAGCGTACAATAATTAACCTTAACTTAATATTTCATTCTCAAATTCTTTTCCCTTCTTTGAATGATGTGTTTACTGATATATTGTTGAATGAATTTCCGTAACATTAGTGTGTATTTCATATCAATCGGGTGATAAACAAAAAAGTTATGTTCATTTACACAATACGCGACATAAACTTATATGGCACTTTGGGGAATTTGTATGAAAGTTTCGATAACAGCCCATTCAAAACCATAAATAAAAGTTTAAATTTAAGTAAAATTATTTTGAACTCTCACTAATATTGTCGACTATATTAAATATACTTAGATTAGCTTAGTGTATTTTCTTTCGTTGGCCGAGAATGGCTAGACTATAGGTACCTAATAAGCGCATCGCGAGCCTTACCGCCGCCGAACCTATCACAGGCTCCATTGAGTTAGTTGCTCAGCTTATTAGTCTTCTTTTGGGATGGAAGATTATGAACAGGCTGCAGCTGAAACGATTATTATCGCTACATTATATCAAGCTGCAACCTTTTTAGCATTCCACTGCTGAGCATGGAGTTCTCCCAATATTGAGGAGGCCTCAAGCTCCGATGAACCGAAATCCAAATCTTACAATCTCAATGCATCCAGCATTAAGGTTGTAAGATACGGAATCTAAACCTTCATACAGAATGTACAAAGCCTTAACAAAACGAGACTACTGCAGACATCTAGGTGACGAATAGTTAAACTTTTAGTGAACCAACTGTTAATCTCATAATTTGACATTCGATTTATCAACCACAAAGTTTACATGCCATACGGTAGATGGCGTTATTGACCAATATTCATTTCTTCTCCAAAGTGAATCGATGCAGATAATCTATACATATAATAAATCTGTAAGCAGGGTCAATTCTGTACATTGCATATAAATTTAAAAAAATACTTCTAGGAGTCTTTTTATAAGTAACAGAAGCTAAAAATATAAGTTTTGAAATTATTGTCTGTCTGTCTGTCTGTCTGTCTGTCTGTTGTTAGCTTTTCACGCAAAAACTACTGGACGGATTTTGATGAAACTTTTTGTGTTTTATATATATTGGTCCTCGCTAACATTTAGGCTATAGATAATTTTAAAAATCACCCTTTAAGGGTGTGAAATGAGCGATGAAAATTTGTATGGAAAACTTGGATTTTTTCAATACATTTTCTTGAAATTTGGTATAAATATTTTCTAACCAAAATAAAAGAATACGTATTTCAGCATTTCCCGAAATTCACCCTTTAAATGTCAAATTTCTTTGAAACTCTTTGAAAATTGAGTGTCGAAACTTGATGTACAGAATATTTTTGTGCAGAGTAATTCACTTATAATTTTGTATTTGTAATCTTTACTAACATAGTAAGAATTCTATTTAAGCTTTTTTCAAAACTACCCCTCAATAGCAAATAAAATGGATTCGAAAGTTGGTATCTCAAGCGTACAATAATTAACCTTACTTAATATTTCATTCTCAAATTCTTTTCCCTTCTTTGAATGATGTGTTTACTGATATATTGTTGAATGAATTTCCGTAACATTAGTGTGTATTTCATATCAATCGGGCGATAAACAAAAAAGTTATGTTGATTTACACAATACGCGACATAAACTTAAAAGGCACTTTGGGGAATTTGTATGAAAGTTTCGGTAACAGCCCATTCAAAACCATAAATAAAAGTTTAAATTTAAGTAAAATTATTTTGAACTCCCACTAATATTGTCGACTATAATAAATATACTGGCTAGACTATAGGTACCTAATATAAGCGCATCGCGAGCCTTACCGCCGCCGAACCTTACATCACAGGCTCCATTGAGTTAGTTGCTCAGCTTATTAGTCTTCTTTTGGGGTGGAAGACTATGAACAGGCTGCAGCTGAAACGATTATTATCGCTACATTATATCAAGCTGCAACCTTTTTAGCATTCCACTGCTGAACATGGAGCTCTCCCAATATTGAGGAGGCCTCTAGCTCCGATGAACCGAAATCCAAATCTTACAATCTCAATGCATCCAGCATTAAGGTTGTAAGATACGGAATCTAAACCTTCATACAGAATGTACAAAGCCTTAACAAAACGAGACTACTGCAGACATCTAGGTGACGAATAGTGAAACTTTTAGTGAACCAACTGTTAATCTCAATAATCTATTTGGTAATTTGACATTCGATTTATCAACCACAAAGTTTACATGTCATACGGTAGATGGCGTTATTGAGCAATATTCATTTCTTCTCCAAAGTGATTCGATGGAGATAATTTCAAATAAAAGCCTTAAGTCTAATAAAAGTAAGTACATAGTGTAAAAAAAATAAAAAATAACATTTCACACGTATAGCCTCACATTAGGGTAGATATACCCTGTGTCGTGGGTGCCATGAACACACATAGAGACAGAAACACAACCACCCAGACCGAGAACAGTTTAAACTCATCATTGAAATTTCTGCTTCGCCCGGATTCTAACCCGGGAGAGTTCGATTAGCAGTCCGGCATGGTAAACATTGCGCCACGCGGGTTGTCCCATTGTTGGGTAGGTATACGTATGATGCTGAACATTGTTAATTGGACCAATGATAACTTAACTCATTTTTTGCGTTTCTTTATTGCGTACGGGCTGAGGGCTCATCCACACACGTTGATTGATGGAGATATTAAGGATTCTTTAAAGATTCTTTATAAAAATATTCTTTATTTCCAAATACAGATAGCACACTGTGTAGAGACCCTGCCTTCTGCTTTAGTTTTCACAATGTTATATGAGTTATGACTTATGACCAAACTGCTGTCCGCAAGTTTTAAACCTATAGTTTATTAATTGACCTTACAATTATTTTTCCGATTGTTTAATCCTAAGCACGTGTATGTTTAGAAATTTTATCTCCCAACTACAAGTAGTTGTATAGTGCACCTCTTTTCTGCAGTAGGTTAAAGCTATGTATATAGAATGAGTCTATACATTCTTTGCAGTATAAATTCACCCAATTTACTAAAGATACTATTTTTAACATAGATGAAGCCAAGGGCACAGCAGTATCTCTTAACTTTAATAAACGAGGTACATATTTGTAAAGAGAATCTGATTGCGCGAGAAAAGCGAAACGTGAGAAAAGTGGATAGTAAGATCAGTACAGTAAGCATTCCTTACTGTTTTAGGCTTGAAGGATTTAGAAAAAATACATTAGGTTTCTTCTGAACATATGAACATCGTATTATAAGTGATTTCACTATAATGTAAGAATAATCTACCTACTACTTATTCAATGCAAATAAATAATCTTTAATTTTTAATCAATCCATTTTATTTTATAAAAGTCTTTATACACGCGGACGACGCCGCGGGCACAGCTAGTTTCAAATAAAAGCCTTAAGTCTAATAAAAGTAAGTACATAGTGTAAAAAAAAATAAAAAATAACATTTCACACGTATAGCCTCCTCACATTAGGGTAGATATACCCTGTGTCGTGGGTGCCATGAACACACATAGAGACAGAAACACAACCACCCAGACCGAGAACAGTTTAAACTCATCATTGAAATTTCTGCCGGATTTGATGCCGGATTCTAACCCGGGACAGTTCGATTAGCAGTCCGCCATGGTAAACATTGCACCACGCGGGTTGTCCCATCGTTGGGAAGGTATACGTATGATGCTGAACATTGTTAATTGGACCAATGATAACTTAACTCATTTTTTGCGTCTCTTTATTGCATACGGGCTGAGGGCTCATCCACACACTTTGATTGATGGAGATATTAAGGATTCTTTAAAGATTCTTTATAAAAATATTATTTATTTCCAAATACAGATAGCACAATGTGTAGAGACCCTGCCTTCTGCTTTAGTTTTCACAATGTTATATGAGTTATGACTTATGACCAAACTGCTGTCCGCAAGTTTTAAACCTATAGTTTATTAATTGACCTTACAATTATTTTTCTGATTGTTTAATCCTAAGCACGTGTATGTTTAGAAATTTTATCTCCCAAGTACAAGTAGTTGTATAGTGCACCTCTTTTCTGCAGTAGGTTAAAGCTATGTATATAGAATGAGTCTATACATTCTTTGCAGTATTTATTCACCCAATTTACTAAAGATACTATTTTTAACATAGATGAAGCCACGGGCACAGCAGTATCTCTTATAACTTTAATAAACGAGGTACATATTTGTAAAGAGAATCTGATTGCGCGAGAAAAGCGAAACGTGAGAAAGTGGATAGTAAGATCAGTACAGTAAGCATTCCTTACTGTTTTAGGTTTGAAGGATTTAGGAAAAATACATTAGGTTTCTTCTGAACATATGAACATTGTATTATAAGTGATTTCACTATATGTAAGAATAATCTACCTGCTACTTATTCAATGCAAATAAATAATCTTTAATTTTTAATCAATCCATTTTATAAAAGTCTTTATACACGCGGACGACGTCGCGGGCACAGCTAGTAAATAAATAAAAGCTGGTACGCGCAACACATAGACATTTGCGATAGTACTTTATTGTCTTTGAAGCACCCACTAAAAATACGCGAAGCCCGTCGCTACATGGAAATGCATTCGTGTGAGTTGTCTCTGTAGCTTCGGGATTAAGAATAGAGCTACGGCATCTCCTGTCTGATCGTAAGAGGCGACTAAGAAGGGATTTCCGGGGTTGTAGGCGGACCAACCAGCAGCCCCGGGAAGGACGGCGGTGTATGCGTAGCCGCATGTCACCGTAAGTATCAGAAGGTGCAGGAGAGTACATCTGCTCTCCCGAGGATGAGCCCGTTCTGGGCCGCGGTGTGCTGCGCCGCGCGTGTAGGACATTGGTGTGTTTCACTGGCGATCCCGAAGTCCTCCCCAAGCGCAGAGGCAGGCCACCGAGGGGGTTTTAGTGCGGTACAAATCCCACATAACCCGGTATCCACTCCCAAGGTGCCGGGTGCTTTTTGAAGGTTTCTCTCCCGATACAAAAAAAGGTGTGAGACGTGTGGCCGCTGTACTGGCAAATTCCATGCGCGTTTCCGTGTTTCGGAGGTCTCGGTTCCTATCGTTAGATAGTAGTCGTTAAACCTTGTCGGAGGCGGTGCGGTTTTAAAACATTCGACAGCGGATTGGCCACTATCTTGCATCTCCACCAACTTGCATTGGAGCAGCGTGGTGGTGTAAGCTCCAGACCTCCCCAATAATTGGGAACTGTGACTAGAATTGAGATGTAAAAAGAGTTGCGCCAAATTATAGGGTATGAACACAAGGATAATAGTGACTAAAAAATCGCTGCCTAATATTGATATTCAAAAGTATGAATAGTATGCATTCAATGCTCGATTCGGTCGGCTTGTCCATCTGATGATGCAACACGAATAAATGATGAAGCTTAAGGAAATGTAAAAAATTTCTGTAATTTTTTTCTTTTTTCAATCTAGTGGATACTGGTGGACTTATGAATATAGTATTGTAGTGTAGCAAGGTCCGTATTATCGTCAGTTTTTGTTACTGTTCCAGTACGTACTCAACAATTATAGAAAAAGGAGAAGTATTTTGGCCCTTTTTATTTAGAATGACGAGTACTAGTGCGCTGACGACAATATGGAAGTTTACCTTACCTACTTGTAGATGAACATGGAAATTTAAATTTTACGGAATATAACCAGTCAACAGTAAATTAATCTCATTCATAATTTTCACGATTAAGAGCACTCTTTCATTACAAGTTTATGAGTAAAAGGATGCAGTAAAAATAATTTTCAAGAAAGTAAGACATTTCCGTATTTTTATTTCATACACAGATTGCAAAATAATACATTCATCATTTTCCCGCAACGAGGTATTGGCGTGGTCCTATTCAGAGAAACCCGTTTTGAAATGAATATTTATGAATATTTACATACAAAATAAACTGTTGCTAATATTTGAGATCATTTTAGATAAAATGGAATACTGGCTTATAAAATACTTATAATATTTTCAATCTTTTAATACAAACATTGATTATAGGAAATTTAAACGAGCAATTCTTGTACATACTAAATATATTTTTTGAATCTTGGAAACGGCTCCAACGATTTTGAAGAAATTTAGTACCCTGATTTCGGGGGTGATAAATCGATCCAGCATATTTTCAAAAGTTTTAAAGTATAAAAAATATTTTCAGCGAAATACACTAATAAATACGACTGTTCCTGACATCTATCGGAGAGTATTATATTATGGCGTAGAACGTCGTCAAACGCCATCCGCCAATCCGACGTTCAAAGAAATATGTCGATTTGAAAGACCTTAAAAATTCGTTCATTGAATAAAGGCTTCCTTGGCCGAATGATTACGTGGGCTGACTGTGGAACAAGAGACCCGGGTTCAAACCTCAATCTAAATCATACCACGTTTATTTTTTACCGACTTCCAAAAGAAGGAGGTAATGTATTCGGCTGTATGTTTTTTTTTTTTTTATATATGTTCACCGATTACTCTGCCGTTTGTGGACCGATTTTCAAAATTCTTTTTTTGTTCGTATGCTTATACTCCCGAGGTGGTCCCATTGTCACCAAATCAGGATCTGATGATGGGATCCCAGGGAAATCGAGGGGAACTCTCAAATTTTATAGGCACACACATTGATTTTCTTATAGTTTCTGAAGCATAAGAGATATTTACGCATAGAAATCATCATCTCATGTTGTTGAGCTGATGATGGAAGGTACTGCGAAAGTGAGGAGTTGAGAGCAAATTCTTTCAATAAATAGTTTTTTAATCGAAATCTTACATTCCCGAGGTGGTCCAACTGTCACCAAGTCAAAGTCTGATGAGGGGATCCCAGAGAAATCGAAGGGAACATACAAATTTTATAGCACTACAAATGATTTTCATATTTATACAAAGCAAAACGAACATTTGTTTATAATTATCGTCATATCATGTTGCTGAACTGATGATGGAAGGTATTACGACGGTTAGGAATTAAGAGCAAATTCTTTCAATAAATGGTTTTTTGTTCGAAATCTTACATTCCTGAGGTGGTCCAACTGTCACCATGTCAAAATCTGATGATGTGATATTAGGGAAATCGAGGGAAACACTGAACCTTAATAGGCACACACATGCTTTTAGTCATATTTTTAACATAATACAAATATTTATGTCTGGTATTTATCACCCGCTGTTGCTTAACTGATGATTGAAGGTACAACTCCTCAACGGTTAGGAGCTGAGAGCAAATTCTTTCTTTAATTTATACGTTCAGGTGGACTGATAGTATGTCTTTCAGACTTTTAGATGGCTATTAGATAAACATGATTATAAAAGGTCCATCCATCCATTTCATTAAATCTGTTTAAAGTTTAGAAGTTGTGAAAATTTTTCCAATTATGCTAATACATACAGAATTATTAAAATTACTAAAAAGAGTGAAATAAATTAAGTTTTTAACAAAAAAATAGAACCGACTTCAAACGGTAAAAAATAAAATTGTTCAGTACCTACTTCTTCCGGCTTATGGTAATGACTCTTAAAACTATTTTTGAAGTCGGGCCCTTAGTGAAATGTCCTGTCTTAGTAAATATAGTGTACCTTTCGTTCTGAATGGGCACCGACTCCAATATAGTTTTAACAGTCATTACCATAAGCAATAAGAAGTAGGTACTGTCCCACTGTCTGTACTGTCGGTGCCAATTTAGAACGAATGGTACGACATTTACTAAGGGCCCGACTCCAGAAATAGTTTTAAGAGTCATTACCATAAGCCGGAAGAAGTAGGTACTGAACAATTTTATTTTTTACCGTTTGAAGTCGGTTCTATTTTTTTGTTAAAAACTTAATTTTTATTATTTGTGATTTTTTATTGGGAGCTATTTCAGATTGTGTTTTTAAATAACACTAAGCAAATGAGTGTTTCCTTTGAAACTAAACCAAGAAAATAAGTTCTTTATACGAGCAACGCTCAGTCGTCCAGGTACTTAGGTAATTAATTATAGGTAATTATAGATTTCCGATTGATCCCAAAGTAAAACCTTTGGGTGCGGTACTCTAAAAATACAGTCGAATAACCTCCTCCTTTTTGTAGAAGTCGGTTCAAAAGACGATCATACTCATCTTACCGCAACGAGTATTGGCAGAAGCTTGTATACAAATTAATTCAAGTACATCACACGAACATATATGTACAGGTTCAATTTCGTGAAACTCACTTCAAGGTGAATATTCATGGATGTTTGCACCTACAGTATACAGTTAGTGGGCCTTAGTTGAAGGATGGTTTTAACCAAATTGAAGGATGGTTTCAAAACTAAAATAGACATAAACTAAAGTAATCAATGGTAGAGAGCGGTTTCGGTGGAAATTGTAGGATGACGCGTGGAGGAAACCGGTATGTTCCTCTGGAGATCCCGGAGTTCTCCCCAAGCGCTGAGGCAGGCCAACGATGGAGTCTTAGTGCGGTACAAATTCCACATAACCCGGTATCGCTCCCAAGGTATCAGGTATCTTTTTAAGGTTTAAACGATTAAAATTAGAGGAAGCGTATCATCAACACTAGAAGATTTCCTTTTGATCTTTGTTTGCAAGTTTTGATGAGATTTTGTGTACTTAAATTTCCTACTGATAGTGATACCTCGGTGGCCTAGCACTAAGAATAGAACCTCTTTACTAGGGGAGCGGGAGAGGGTTCAAACCCTTACGCCCACTATGGATTATGTAAAGTCGTGTACCTGTACGACATTAAGGTCTATTAATACTTGTTTTACAGAAGTAAAAGTAAGTTATCAATTATAAAGCAACAGCCACTAATGACAAAGTTAAATAGAGAAACTATTAAAAAATAATACCAGACGTGCGGGTCGGACTCGCACCGAGGGTTCCGAAAAATATTTTATTTATTATCATGTAATTACGAAGCGCGCTTGGCCCGGCGGTTAGCGTAGAACGCAAACGATCTATGCAACTAAGCCAAACGGGCGCGGTCGGGTGTGAGATGGGTAACCGCTAGTGGCAAAAAATTGCCTGCGCGTTTCCGAGCTTCCGAGGGCACGTTAAGCCGTCGGTCCCGGTTGTTGTTGTCTATTGATAACAGTCGTTAAACCCTGTCGGAGGTCTTATGGGCGGTTTGAAAACATCCGATGTTGGCCGCTAACCCACTTCTCCATCAACCTGCATTGGAGCAGCGCGGTGGAGTAATCTTCAGGCCTCCCCACTACGTGGGAGAGACCCGTGCCCAGCAGTGGGACGCAAAAACGGGTGCAGCCATACTAATGTATAGTCCACAGATTATTATTTGCACATGTCATAGTTTCAGGTCAAATGCCCCATCAATTTTTATTCCCTTAATTTCGACACTTGCGTTTGGCCGTAACAATTTTTACGTTAATTTATAGATTTGAATTATTACCTTTAAGAGGCTGCGGACCTGTGTATTTAAAGCATATATTATATAGCTCGCCCAACCCGCAATGGAGAAAGACCCGTTTCCAGCAGTGGGAAGCATAAAGGATTGCAGGCAAATCCGGTCTTAGACTGCCAAGTCAATTGAGATACTTTTAATGAGCTGTCAAAACGTGACATCCCCATACATTTTGTATGAGAAAATGATTAGTGACGTCACTTATCATATATAGTCAATTGACTCAATTATTATTGATTTAAATGGTAATATAAATCATGTACAAAAAAGAATTAACAATTATATTGCTTTCAAAGCGTGATTTAGTGCAATCTTTTTAAGATAAGGATTTTGAATTTTTTTGTGCATAGCGTCCAAGACCCTATTATAGCTCAATATCTCCATGCGCTCCGACAACTATTTTTCCCAGTCATCACCATTAGGTTTCTGGTTTCCGTTTGGATTTTATCAAACAGACAGACAAACAGGCACACAGGCGGATAGACAAACGAAGAACAAAAGTATAAAAGTTCTGTTTTTTTATTTATTTGGTACGGAGTGTAAGTATTACAATACTAGCTGTGCTATTAAAGAATAAAAATATATCAAAATAGATGATTCTACCGATCATATCAATCCGTAACACCACTGCAACGACAGAAGGACAAACAAACACACATTCATATTAATAATATTAGTACGGAACTTCGTACGAGATGCATATCTCAATTGGATTTGTTGCGATAGATTAATTGGAAAAACACTTGATTCAATTGAGTAATCCCCGCAATCCAATTCTGATGCTTACACACTTTGTTACTGCGGAGCTGTCATGAATATTCAACTGCGAATAGTTAACTTCGTTAGGATTAAACCATTTCATTGGGTAGGTACGAATTTAAGATTTTTTCGTTCAATTATACCTTGACGTATGCGTTTATTGTCCTTTTGATTGGATATTGCATTATGTTAATAAATATTTTATATTTTTATTTGACGACCTGCGTGGCGCAATGGTTATTATGCTGCCAATCGAAGGGTCCCGGGTTCGATTCCCGGCGAAACAGAAATTTGAATGATGAGTTTAAATTTCTGTTCTTGGGCTTGGTGTTTGTGTTTCTGTCTTTATGTGTGTCCATGGTACCCACGACACAGGGTATATCTAACGTATTGTTGGGCTGTACTGTGGGGCTATGAGTGTGAAGCATTATTATTATTATTATTGTGCTATCGGGAGCTTAGGATGAATGCCAGGTTGATGATGATGGCAAAATGTGAAATTGTCTGCAATTTACTTATTCAATGACACAATCAATTAAACGATGTAGATATCTTAATGATACATTTGTCTTTTAAACATTTTAATGGTAAAATCGTGACCTGAGTCCTTACTGAATGAGTGAGACCTCAAGAACTCAAGATATGCAACGTGCGACTTTTTTCGCTACAAATACATTCAAACATTTCATTCTTCTTCGTTGTATCCACTACATTAGCCAATGACACTTTTATTGAGAGAATGTCTCATAATAATATGCATACGTTCGGTTATCGAACTGAAAATTCATACTTAGTGCGGTTTCACACCAGGATATTTTTATGTGTGTCGGTCGCGTACGGTCGTTTCGGAAAATGCGATTACACGCGCGCTACCTTTTGTATCGGCAAATATCAAATCTTGACGTTTAGGGCTACACGCGCTTCGAAAAACAAACAAAGAGTTTTTGGCGGGAAGTCGAAAAAGACATATTGTGCTCTTGTTTTATTTTTACTTTCTTGCTGTATTTTTTAGTTATATCGGATAAATTTGATAGCATTTTGTTCTATATAGATTAATTAAAGTGCACGAGTGATGTGAATTAAAATAACAGTGCGAAAATATGTTTTTACGGCTTGACTCCAAAATTCCATTGGTCACGTTTTGTGAAGAAGCCATCGCTTTACTTGAATGTCTGACTGACTTGACTGACTGATTACTGACGACTTACTAACTTTACCTATTATTACTCGTCCAGTTTCACCGAAACTGGCAAAAAAGTGATGCAAAAATTATACTTCACGCTGGCAATATGCAGAGTTTGCGATGTCATAATTGAAGAAAAACAACGTGTCTACTACGCATATTTATTTGCGTTATCTGTAAGGTCAGTGACAATAATAATAAAGTTGTCAACAGCAATTGACGTTATCAACATTAGAATACTTCGTACCAGTTGCACATTTTAATTGGATTTTTTCCGTAACTGGATTAATTGGAAAAACACTTATTTCAATTGAGCAATCCGCGTTCCCATTGCGATGTTTACGTACGCACTTTATTATTGCTGAGCCGTCATGAATATTCAGTTCCAATGGCGAATAGTTGAGTTAGTTAGAACTGAACTTAGAGCATCACATGTACTGACAGGTATGACACCCGTCAGAGGAGTGGCCTTAACAGGCGGACCCCTCGTCCCAACGTGCATGCACAATGTGCCTTCTAGTTATATACAACTAGTGTATGTGTGTGTCGGTGTCAGTGTTGTCGGTGCATAGACAATGACGTTGTTAATTGTAATTGACATATTTAGAAATGTATGCATCTGTAGCGATAAAAGTATATTTGTGAATGTGTGACAAAATTAAAATGTGTGCGTTCTTCGGTTCTTCCCCCCGCACCAGATTTGGCACAAAAAGTATGTATCGAAGCAAGGTGCAATGCCCTCTCTACTGACGGGTGAGTCAGTACCTGTGATGCTTTAAGGAACTGAAACATTTTATACGATGAATCGCAATACACATTACCTTATTTTTAAAGAATGTTATTCATCTAATGAAGAGAAAAGCTCGTAGAGAAAATTTACTAAAGTGACAGCTTAACGATATTTTTAGGTAGCAGAGTCGTCTCTGTTGTTTTAGAATTATTGGGCTACGGTTCCCCTTGCCTAATCGCAAGAGGTAACTAAAAGGGGGCTTCCGAGGATGTGGACTGTGAGAGTCGGAGCACAAACCGTGCAGTCCGCATCTCCGGGACGGATGTTTTATAAAGCCGAGCATGGAGGACACTAGTCTGTTCCTCTGGAGATTCAGAAGTTCGATCTTCCCAAGCTTATGGGGCAGACCACCGGTGAGGTTTTTACGCTTTAAAAGTACCACATAGGGCGCTGTTCGAAACCTGTGTTGCAGCTCATCACCCGCGTATTACTTACGAGTTCATAAGATAACGAAATATATTCATATATTTCTTCTTTCACTGTTTCCCTAGTCTGTGGCCATCAAAATGAAAAATCCTAATAAAATCCACGTGGATAGGCAACGAGGAAGAAATAAGAAAATGATTTTTCAACAGATAGTATACATTATTGAAGACATCCCAAAATGAAGAGATGATAAGTGAAATCTAATACATTTAGTACCAAAAGCTTCTAACATACGAGTAAGCCTGCCGGGACGCTAACTTTTACTAACTAATGCATTACTATGTACAATTGTACACTGCCGAGGGATTAGCGGGAACTCAGAGCTTGAAACTTGGCGAAACGTGATAAAATTACAGGCCTGTAAATCCCTTAAGTGAAGGCTCATTGACTTAAGTTTCTATTGGTAAGGTTTATGCAGGAGACGAATATACAGCAGTTATAAAACTGTATGACAAAAATATGACTACTGTGAATTTTACTCCAAATGTACTACAGAAGAAGAAAAATAAGAAGACGTTGTTAGGAAAAATCGGCGGAATGAAAACACTGCGTTGAGATTACACGAGATTTAATTCTGGAACGATAACTACTACAACAAGGCAATGAAGGCAAGTACATTACATAGGACGTCCGTTCGCTAGCAGATCCAGGAAAAAAGAGGGAGACGTCTAGTTGACATTAAATGACATAAGTCACAGTAAGCATAGACAAAAAAAAACAACTTATTGTCTTTAGGTTGCGTTTACATTTAAGCAATAGCTTCAACACTGGCCCTTAAACGCAAGCTAAAATAAATTACAAATTAACAAAGTTACATGCTAACTTAGTTCTGTTAAAATACATACATCATAGGTCTACCTAGTCCTAGTAGGAAATACACTATAAATCAGTTAAAATACATACATCATAGGTCTACCTAGTCCTAGTAGGAAATACACTATAAATTAATAAAGTTATATTACAACTTATTTCAGTTATACTAAGCCACATTACAGTGTATCAGACCTAAACAAAAAAAAATATACCCTTGTTCTAAGTTACAAAATACATATTATTATTATTTTAAGTAGCTATACATTACACTCTTTTGATTATAAAGTTTTATAACCCATCATAAAACCAAGAAAGAAATAAAACATTCACTTATACAACATGAACTTACTATAAACCTATGAATTTGTTAGCAACTGACTTGTAAACTTATTATGCTTTTCTTTACAAAGTGCTTTAGTTAATATGTCTGCTAACATATTTGCAGTTGACAAGTATTTTATTTCAACAACACCTTTATTAACAATTTCTTTAATAAAATGATGACGTATGTCAATGTGTTTTGTTCTGGAATGAAATACAAAACTTTTACATAACTTAATAGCAGATTGATTGTCATTATAAATCGTGATTTTAGCCATGGTACCAAAAACTTATAAAAATTGTCTAATAAATAAAGCTTCCTTACATGTGTCTGACAACGCCATGTACTCTGCTTCAGTGCTTGACAGAGCAACAGTGCGCTGCTTGCGGCTCTCCCAAGCAACGACAGACTTGCCCACGGTAAAAATGAAGCCAGTAAACGATTTGCGGTCGATGTTATCTGACGCCCAGTCAGCATCAGCGTAGGCTGAAATGTTCAAACCTGTTTTAGAAAATACAAGGTTAAAATTAATTGTACCTTTTAAATAACGTAGAATTCTTTTAGCAGCTTTCCAGTGAGTTTCGCCGAAACAATCATTGAATTGGCTGAGGTAGCTCACTGCATGACTGATGTCAGGTCTGGTGCAAACTGCCACATACATCAAAGAACCAATCAGACCACGGTAGTCGTAGGTCTCGTCCTGCTTGGGTTCTTTAGTGAGTTTAAGACCTGTCTCCATGGGTTTTGCAGCTGGTTTGCAGTCCTCCATGCGAAACTTTTTCAGTACCTTCTGGATGTAGTTTGACTGATTTAGGTAAATTTTATTATCTTCCCTCGTCAGCTTCATGCCAAGTACATGCTGTGCTGGCCCTAGATTAGTGATTTCAAATTCCTCCTGTAGTTCCTTCTTTATTTTATCCTTTCCTTGAAAATCTGGTGATGAAAACACAATCAAGTCATCCACATACAACGCTATGATCATCATTGATCCATTTTCACACTTAAAGAATACACATGGCTCAGAAGTCAAACGGCAGAACTTTAATTTGTCACAGAGCACCTGAGTAATTTTATCATACCAAGACTTGGAAGCTTGTTTAAGGCCATACACAGCCTTGTTGAGCTTATATACCATATCTTCGCTCCCTTTGACCTTGAAACACTCTGGTTGCTCCATGTATACTGTTTCCTCAAGATCTCCATTGAGAAATGCAGTTTTCACATCAAGATGTTCCAAATCCAAGTTATATTCTGCTGCTAGAGCAAGAAGCATTCTTATTGTAGAGTACCTTACTACAGGTGAAAAAGTATCCTGGTAGTCTATACCATATTTCTGGGTATAACCTTTGGCAACCAAACGAGCTTTAAATTTTGTAAGCTCACCATTAGCACCATATTTCCTTTTAAAAATCCATTTACATTGAACGGGCTTATGGCCAGGTTCACGTTTTGTCAAAGTCCAACATTTATTCTTAATGAATGAATTATACTCATCTGTCATTGCCCTCCGCCAACTGTCTGAATCGGGTCCACTCAGTGCCTCGGTTGCAGTCTGCGGATCATCAGAAAAACCATCTGCCAGTTCCACAAAATTAGCCATTAGGCATGACTCATTAGCTTCTTCGTAGGAAGTGTCTTCTTGCTCTGCTTCAGCCAGTGAGTCATCTCCTGGAACGTAAGTATAATCCGAACAGTTCTCTATTTCAGAACTAGTGTTATCGCTCTCAGAATCATACAGTGTGATCGTGCTGATCCTCTGTTCCTCTCTCTGTGATAATCTCATGTCATCAGATTGATCAGAACTCACAGTGGATGATTCTGATTGCTGAATTTCATTAGAAATCAGACTGTTGATGTCAACAATAGGATGTTGCTTAAAACTATCATCATGTGACATGTCTTTGTTCCAAAATTTATTTTCTATAAACACAACATTGCGAGAATTGACACAGTTTCTGTGGTTATCAGCTTCTATCAGTCTGTAACCTTTGGATTCTTCATTGTATCCCACAAAAATATATGGTTTACTCTTAGGATCCAGTTTCCTTCTATTCTTTACCATAGAATAAGCAACACAACCAAAAATTCTTAAATGGTTTAGATTTACCTTCTTATTTGTCCACTTCTCCTCGGGGGTTACTCCAGACACGGCCTTGGTAGGACTGCGGTTCTTTAAGTATACTGCTGTGTTCACCGCTTCTGCCCAGAATTTCTTCTCCAGTCCAGCGTCCCGCAGCATGCATCTCACTTTCTCCATCACCGTCCTATTGGCCCGTTCCGCGACGCCATTTTGTTGTGGGCAGTCGGGGATGGTCTTCTGATGTTTTATCCCGCAGGCCTTCAGATATTCCTGAAATTTAGAACACATATACTCTCCGCCTCTATCACTTCTAAGTACTTTTAACTTCTTCCCTGTTTCATTCTCCACAAGAGCTTTGAATTCTTTGAAATGAGCAAAAGTTTCATTTTTTGATTTCAAAAAGTAAACAAACTGCTTTCTTGTGTAGTCATCGATGAAACTAAGTATGTACCTAGCACCACTTATAGAGGGAACCTGTATAGAACCACACAGGTCTGTATGTATTAGACCCAGCACTTCTGTCGCTCTACTACTTGATTTCTTAGGAAAAGGAAGTCTACTTTGCTTTCC
This sequence comes from Pyrgus malvae, assembly GCA_911387765.1. Classification (NCBI taxonomy): domain Eukaryota; kingdom Metazoa; phylum Arthropoda; class Insecta; order Lepidoptera; family Hesperiidae; genus Pyrgus; species Pyrgus malvae. Next base: position 12,202,959 of record OU426969.1, read on the forward strand.
TTCAACACAAGACACACATTGCTGAAAATCAGAAGTATTAAAATGAACGCCATTTGCCATACCTTTTTGCAGAAGTTGCATACTTCTTAAATTAAGGTGACCGAGCCGCTTATGCCACACCTCCTGGGATGTCAAGTCCGCCGCAGCCGATGCCATCATACTGCACTCCTGTTCCTCTGCAGTACAGACGCTATCAGACACAGTATCTAGCTGATAGACACCATTGACCTGGGTACCTGTTGCTAAAATCTCGTCATTATCATAGATAGTACATGACGTACTATCAAAAATAACAATATAACCTTTTTTGGTCATGGCACTGACTGACAACAAATTGGTACTTAAATTAGGAACATAATAAGTATCACTTATTGTCCTTACACAGTTTTTCAGCTGCACTTTTGCTTTACCTAGCCCCGCAGTGGATAGCTTTGCACCGTTTGCAATGCTCACATCCACTGTTTTATTCGGATCACACCCTACCATCACTTTTGTACTGTTACACATATGATTAGTGGCTCCGGAATCAATGTACCACTTGTTACCGTTCACATTCGCAGCGAGAGCAGTCACAAGCGCCTTGCTTTTAACAGGAACCTTCTTCTGTGAGCTCTTTAGTGGATGTCTCGGTCCCGGGCTGCTACTGTAGTTGCTTGCAGTTACAGTCTTCCTCTCCGGACAGTTCCGAGCAAAGTGTCCTTTGCCGTTGCACTTAAAACACTTTAACTGTTTCCTTGTGTGTGTGGTAACTAAAGCTGTACCACCTTCGTTTTTGTCTTCACGCCTTTGTATCTCTTGTAATAGCTTAGAGGAGATGGCATCGGTTGTCAACTTTGAACTAGAATTCTCAATTGCCATGATGAGCGGGTCGTAGTCTTCTGTGAGTCCACTCAACATTATTACCGCAACAAATTCATCATCCAGAGGTGATTCTATTTCTTCCAATTGGTGAGAAATCTCCTTAATTTTGTGTAGGTAGGACTCCATCGAGGGATTTTCACTTAACTTGGTGCTGAAGAGGCTCCGCAGCAGGCCTAATCTTCTGCTTAGACCACGTCCTTCATAAGCCTTTTTTAGTATGTTCCACGCCTCAAACGCGCTTTTGGCAGAACGAATGTACGGGATTACCGTTGGTGCCACAGACAGCGCGATCCTCGCCAAGGCTTTCTCACCTTTTTTCTTGTCGCTTTCGTTATTTGTTTCAACGAAATCCCATAATTCTTCGTGAATCAACAGCATGCGCATTGAAAACTTCCATGTGGAGTAATTTTCTGCCCCTTTTAGCTTCTCCATACCTTGCGCAAGCGGTGACGCCATGTTTTCAACGCGAGGTCGCGAGGTCAACGAACTGAAGTGATGAAAAAATACGCGTAATCTCGCCGAAATAAACGTGTTTTCCTATTTTCCTAACCACGCTCTGCTACCATGTTAGGAAAAATCGGCGGAATGAAAACACTGCGTTGAGATTACACGAGATTTAATTCTGGAACGATAACTACTACAACAAGGCAATGAAGGCAAGTACATTACATAGGACGTCCGTTCGCTAGCAGATCCAGGAAAAAAGAGGGAGACGTCTAGTTGACATTAAATGACATAAGTCACAGTAAGCATAGACAAAAAAAAACAACTTATTGTCTTTAGGTTGCGTTTACATTTAAGCAATAGCTTCAACAGACGTCTTTTTCTAGAAACGTTTAAATGAAAGCTGTGCTGCAAGTACTAAGAACGTCGAAAATTTTTGTAAATCTTAATATTTTTCCTATAACTCCACAACCTGAAGGTTTCCCCACGCTACAATAGAAAGGATTAAGTCCCAGAGGAAATTCTAGCGATGAAACAAGCTTGAAGACTTTTGCTAGCACGGCGAAAACCTATCTCAAAATTAAGTCTCCACGATACAATTTCCCAGAAGAAACAGCAGATGACTCTTAGAAGTCTTCCGTTGTATCACATATTAATATTACTCGTAGTACTGTAATTATAGAAGCGTACATGATCCTGATTTATTTCTATATATTTATATAAGATGGCTCGGGCTTTGTCATCCCAGGGCACTTCAACCTATACACATTTTTTGGACTCGCACATAACGCTGCGGCTGCCACTGATTGTACAAGATCAGGACAGCTAATTGGGCGCGATCGACTGTGAGATCGGTTATCGCTAGTGCAAATTTCATGCAAATTTCTGTGCATCGGAGGGCACGATAAGCCGTCGGTCCTAGTTGTTATCGACGATAGCATTTGTCAAACCTCGTCGGAGGCCTGATGGGCGGTTTGAAAACATCCGGTTTGCTACTAACCTGCTTTTACATCAATTCGCACTAGAGCAGTGTGGGAGTAAGCTCTAGCAGAAACGCGTGCCCTGTATGTGTTTCAGTATGAAATTTCATTATTTTATGCGTCTTCTGAAGGTTTTCCCACGGTACTAGAGAATAATGTTAGCAAACAACAGCCTCATTTTTCTAAAAATTAAGTCGAGAACTTGCAAAATTACGATATGGATCTGATAGTTTCTAAGAAGAAACAGCAATGCAATGCAGCAAGCAAAGATTCTGTGCATTCTGCTGGTTACGAGTATCACATAAATATTATTATTAGCAGAAAAATAACTATCATACTTTATCTTTGATAATAACTATAGCTTGCAAAGTTTTCAAAATGTCTGCATGCAACTCTAGAAGAAAAGCCCTAATGAGAGTTTTTATCATTATCTAGTGTAACTTCTGAAGGGTTTTTAAAGGTACAAGAGAAAGGTGTAAGTCTCGTAGATAATTTAAACTATGAAATAAGTTTGAAGAATATTGCCAGCACAGCGAAGGCCAACGTTATCTCAAAATTAATTCTAAGATTCACGACATAACTTCAAAGGATTCTACAAAGAAACGGCAAAAGATTATGTGTATTCTAGAGATTCCAAGTACATAATTTATTTTATAACTAATTTTCCGCCCGCAGTACAGCTCGCGTATTCTACGCGTTTATTCGCATAGCATTGAGATTATTTGAGATATTTTGCACTATACATTAATCGGTCAATCTGTTGCACCGCTGCATCGTGAAACAAGGACAAACCAACAAATAAACACACTTTCACATTTATATTTAACACATTTTCATATTAGAGCCTCTTTCACCACCTTCAAGTAAAGTGACAAGTACGCTGATTGTCGGTCAAAGTCACCCGTAACTGGAAAGGCAGGCGCTCCTTGTATTGTGCCCGTAACTTCAATTTCAATTTCACGATGTTCGAGTAGCACTAATCATATGATAAACTGACACGTACTCATAGCTTTTACTTGCCAATTAACTTAACTTGGGACGTAACTAATCAACACTTTACTTGGAGATGGTGAACGAGGCTCTTAGTATGGATAACGACGACCCGCGTGTCGCAATGGTTACCATGCCGGACTGCCAACTAAGGGGTCGATTCCCGGCGAAACAGAAATTTGAACGATGAGTTTAAATATCCGTTCTCAGTCTGGGTGTTTGTGTTTATGTCTATGTTTCAATGGTTCTCACTACACAGGGTGGGTATATACTTGTGGCTATAACGGCATAAAGGAATTCCATAAAAACCTGGGAGGTTTTTTTTCCGCCGGCTTTTTTTCCTCTTAGTGTACAAAAACCCTGCAATATGGGTACCCAAAGCCGACGATCGGATTCGATCCGAAGTACAAATAAATATGAATAAATAATTAAATAAACAAACAACTAAATAAATACATACTTGAAGAAATAAAATTTAAAAATTTTAATTTTCAAAATGCGCAATAAGGGATCAAATAAAAATAAAATTGATATGATAATAATGTACATTTTTATAAATTGTGTTATTATTAAGTTTTTTTCTTTTATCTTTGTAATATTTGCATACCTCATGAAGGTAAATATGGCGTACTAAATATGTATTAACAACTTTTGTAAACACCCATATTTGTGCAAATAAAGTTCTTTGTCTTTGTCTTTGTATATTTTTTTTCCGCCGCCTTTTTTCTCTCAGCTCAACATCTAGCCCAAACGGGCACCTAAAGGCGATAAGCGGGAAAAATGACATCCATTAAGCGAATATTTTGTATTCCTAATATGAAATAAATATTTTTGATTTGATTTGCTTTGATACCCTGCTGTGGACTATGAGCGTGAAGCGTTATTTATTTATTTATTTATAAGCAGTAAAATAAACATACTTTATCTTTCATATCAACTGTATCTTTCAAAGTTTTTAAAGTGTCTGGATACGACTCCAGATGAAAAACTCTCTTTAAGGAATTTCTTATACTTAATCCTCATTGAGACTATCTTCGAGGCTACACTGCTAAGGACCACTAAACAAAAAGTTGCTTGTATTCTAATTGCTACTCCATATTTTTTTACATTTAAACTTTTTCTGTTAATCCAACTGGTAAGGAACCACTGATTTCAGCTGTGAATAAACAAATCAAAATATTTTAATCATTTTTGGCATACAAATATTCCATAAGTAATTACTTTTTGCCTGCCCGCTTTCTAGTGGACTACTATAGCATGGGTGTTTTAAAGAAATGAAAAAAAGTAAAAAAGCTCTCCTACAAAGCCGTCATTACTCAGGTGACTCCCATGGAGTTTTACGTGTTCATAGGCGAGCGACAGTAATCGCTTAACATCAGGCGGTCCGTCTGAATTGGTCTGAATAAACGTCAATCTTTTCAAGGCTGTCGGCTTTAGAAGAATTTTATATGTTATGTCGAAATTGTGATTCCATTAAGTGTTGCCACACTTAGTCACTCGTTTAATTTATTAGTGTTATGATGGCAAGATGAAGTTATCCGATTTACATTTATAAAAAGAACATCAACTTTTCAGATAGCAATGAACACAGCCAGTCAACTTTAGATGTCAATTAGCTGCAGCCGCCATGTACCACAACGTAGCATACTTTATATTTGCCTGCTTTTTTAATTTTATATAAATAACTATTATTATTATTAGAAAGACAAATATCACTATTTAATTGTTATATTTTTTGCACTTTAAAACTCGTCAGATAAACAGAAAAACTTTTATTTCCAAGTGCAGTGAAGATTCATTCAAATACGTAGAGTATCGAAGAAACTTGCTTAAGATCCTATTTCACGCGAAGTGTTGAACAACTGCGGACGGGGGCAACTTTGCAACGCAAATAGATTTGAGGCTCGAGAAATAAGGGTAGAGTGACTTTTATAGTAGCTGAATGTTCCTTTTTTTATTTAAGTATACAGTTTTGAGACATAGAAAAAGGGCTCTACTATATTAAGCTCAAAATGTTTTGAGTTTTAATTGCCTCTTCTCCCACTGTATTGATAGTTACGTTACAAAGATCGCATCGATCCAAATGCAAAGATAAACCATAAAAAATAACGTTATATGGATGGACACAGTCATGTAGAGACAAGAACATAAAATACTTATCATTCTGACAACCCGTGTGGCACAATGGTTACAGTGCCAAACTGCCAATGAAGGGTCCCCGGTTCGAAGCATAGATTGTTTGATGAGTTTCAGTTTTTGTTCTGAATCTGGGTTTGTGTTCATGTCTTTGTGTTTGGTTTTGTGTTTATGTGTTTGTGTGTTCCCAATCTAACTAACAATCTAACGCAGGGAATCCTAATGTGGGGGAAATGAGTGTGTAAGGTGGGGTAGGATAGTTGACCTAGTCCCTGTAGCTTCGTGATTAAGAATGGAGCTACGGTATCGTATCCTGATCAAAAGAGAGGACTAAAAGGGAGCTTCCGGGGTTGCGGACGGTGAGAGTGGGAGCTAGACCCGTCCAGCCAGCAGCCGCGGCAAGGACGACAATGTGTACGTGGTCGCATGCCGCCTGAGGGTGCAGGAGAGCGCATCTGCTCTTCCGAAGATGGGGCCGTTCTGGGGCGCCGTGCGTGGAGGACACCGGTGCGTTCCACTGGAGATCCCGGAGTGCTCCTCAAGCGCAGAGGCAGGCCACCGAGGGGGTTTTAGTGCGGTACAAATCTCACATAACCCAGTTTCCTCTCCCAAGGTAATGGGTACCTTTTGAAGGTATCCCCCTATACCAAAAAAAGGTTATTTGACCTAGGCCACTACGACCAATAAATGATCTATGAATGTATTATGTGTAGCATTATTACTTATTTATTCTGCCTAACTAGAAACCGAACCTAGAACTTCCAAATGCCATTCTGGCATTGTAACCAATGCGCCATACAGGGTGTCAAATCGATTTTCAATAGTGTCATGGGAAAATGGTCTTATTTTATTGATTGCGCAAACAACTTTTATTATAAAATCTTATTTTTTCAAGGTAGACTCGTATTAGTCAAAAAGACTAACAATTCGTCAGTAAGTCTAATTCCTCTTTAAAACTGCCTTGAAATTAGAACAGAATCGTATATCAAGCAACAAAGGACATTCACAGATACGACCTTCGAATAACAACGAAAACGACACAGAATAAGTTTCTTTGACTTTGCCCTAAGCCTTCCCATTTCCAGAGATTATTTCTAAATAAAAGAAACGGCATCTCCAATGTTACAATATACGTTAAAGTAATTGCCTACTGACTTTTGTATTTGCAAACCTTACTTAAGTAAACTCGAAACTTCTGTGTACAACACCTGTTTTCCATTATTTTATAAACTTTATAGCGAGCTTAGTAATGTCGAAAGTTAAATGAAATGCCCTGGTAATGAACATGATTTTTTGCTGAGATTTTTATTGAAAGTTTTTGAGTACAGTGGAGTAATGAAATACGTCTTTATCATAAAGTTAGGTAAAAACTACTTTACAACCATTCGCAATCGTTTTTTTTATACGTTTTCAAATACGTCTGATTGCGGATTGTTGCAAAGTAGTTTTTACCTAACTTTATAACAATGGAGTTACGCAAAATAACGCCTGATTGTATTAATTGTAATACGTCTTTAATTTTCTAGCATTGGTAGTTACTTTCCATTAATGATATACAAATTAATAAAATTAGAGTATCTGTTTGTAATATTAAAATAACAGCTTTTTACTTCATGCATATGAATGTATATACTGTAAAACAGCATTTTTTACAATGTTTGTCTGTCTGTCTGTCTGTCTATCGTCTTTCTGTTTATTCCGGCTAATCTCTGAAACGGCTAGACCGATTTTGACGGGTAATGGGCAGGTAGCTGATGTAATAAAAAGTATCTTAGGCTACTTTTATTTTAGGAAAAATCTAAAGCTAAAGCCCATGCGAACGAAGTCGAAGCCGCTAGTTTATTAATATATTTTACTTTATTAACGTGACAACGTCTTATAAATCGATGGAGCCGGCTGCACGCACGAAAAAACATGACTCATGCGGCGTTACCTCGCTCTGAGGCGTTCCATTTAAGGCTTGAAGTGCAAGCGAGAGCGCGGAACGAGCGACAATCGGTCTCCGCGTTCGGCAGCGTTCGACATCTGCTTCTCTCCTACTTGAGTGAGCGATGCGTCCGCGTGGACAGCTGCTATACAATAATATATTTACATGTTTTCGTCAAGTATGAGTATGAAGTGCAGTGAAAAGTAAATGTGGTGTCAATGTTTATAGCAACACGTATTTTCTTATGACGTTGTCACGTTCAACTATCGTCAGTAAACCGACTTTACAGACAACCGATTTTTCATCCTTTTTTATGCCATAAACAGGCGACAGCGGTCGTATCCTTTACTCTATCTCCACCAAAAAGCCCGGAGCTTACTCCACCACGTTGCTCCAATGCGGGTTGGCGGAGATGCGGGTTCGTGGCCAACCCGCTGTCGGATGTTTTGAAACCACCTATAAGGCCTCCGACAAGGTTAAACGTCTTTTATCTATCAACAACAACCGGGACGCGCATGAAATTTTTTCCACTAGCGGTCACCCATCTCACACCCGACCACGCCCGTTTGGCTTAGCTGCGTAGATCGCTTGCGTTCTACGCTCGCCGCCGGGCCATGCGCGCTTCATTCATTCTAAATTACTCCGTATAAATCTCAAGTTTAAAAGTGATAAAAGAATTATAAGTGAATGAAATTAAGCTTCGTAAATTATATTATAATGTAGATACTAAAAGTGAGTTAATAAAATTAAAAAAAAACTAAACCTTTTCTTTGTAACCACAATTTACCTTCATCCGTAAAGAACAGTCAAAAGAATAATTTAATATACTTAGTATAAATTCAAAAGAATACTATACGAGTACTATCAATTTAATAGAATACTATAGTTTCTTTCCCTCATTCCAGTGTATTTCTTTGAATAGCTAATTACAACTGTAATTTCTTATTCCTTAATAAAGCCGTCAAAAGAATCCGACTCTGTTATCGCTTGTCCAACTCGCTAGGAACGCTTTTGAGGAATTCCTTTTGACAGGGCCATAATTACAGTGGCACAGAAAATGTAGATTTGAAGTCGAAATTGCCGAGTGTAGGTTTATAAAACCGGGCAATTCACTAACCTTTTTTTGTACTAAACCACTCTTATTTCAAGCAGATAAAAACTTAATAGGAAATGAATTCTTACTGTTCATAATTTTAAAGAATATTAAGTATTATATTTTATCTTTTATATCATCCTTCTTTTGGCTCTCAAAATTGACACGTCAATGTTATTCCGACCTTTTTCAACTTTAATATAAACTATACTATATATTACGAAGTACGTTCAAAGACATGTTTTTTTTTTTCAAGATATATTTTGGGAGTATCCGCCCTATTGACAGAATGACACCGAAAAACGGGCTGTTTTTCTCCTCGTTTACCCACAATTTAACATATCACATACATAACACAAAACTACAATTTCTTTACAAATTAAACATCATTGCCATTAATTAAACACTTTGTAAGTGTACAAAATAGTTAAAGTTAGCTAGTTATATTACAGCTGTAATTTCTTACTTTTTAATTAAGACTTCTAAGAAATCTGACTTCATTAACACTTTTCAACTTACTTGTCGACATTTTAAGGAATTCCTTTTGAAAGAGGCCTATTTAAATTGGATGCGAAAGTGGGTTGTTACGAAGACCGTAATTTCATTTCTAGGAATTATTTTTCTTTTTAAAGAGTTTTATTTAAGAGTTTTATTCCTTACAATATGAAATAGGTATTTTGTATTTCAATACAATCGAGAATCACCTAAAAACTTAGCTTTCAATCGTTGAATGGCTGACCACACATAGACCAACAATAAATTACAGATAAGTTCTTCAAATTGATGCCTATATCACCATTCCATGATTATACCACCAGACGAAGGTTAAAGTTCCACCGGCACCATCTGGACTCGTGGCGGTCCTCCACAGTCCGCTTTGCACGCTCCTTTTTACCACGGACGTGTAGGTTATGGGACAACCTTCCAGCTGAGGCATTCCCAGTGGACTATAACATGGGGTTCTTCAAGAAAGCTGTAAAAAAAGCTCTCCTCCAAAGCCGGCAATGCTCGGGCGGCTCCCCTAGGGTTGCCCGTGTCCATAGGCGACGGTGATCGCTTAACATCACGCGGCCCGTCTGCCTTATTGTTAGGTTTATTTATAAAAAAAAAAGATAAGTTTACTTATGACTTTCCGCCGGCGGCTTCTCTTGCGTGGGCTGCACGTTCTTTCCCAGGAATGAGATGATGGTATTTTTTATACAGATATACATCAGTTAATCTTTATTATACATGTAATCTAGAAATACCGTTTGACACTGTCTTTTCTATAAAATATTAAAATTAACCTATAAAAGTTGTTCCGATACAAAATATATGAATCGTCAAAAGGTACCTATTAGATTACATGGACCGTAATTAGAGATTTCGTATGTAGTGCCTGTATATCATACAAAACACCACAAACTTACGTAAGGATTCGTATATACATTCAAAACGCAATTCCAACCGTCGTTAATACTAGCTTTAAGCAGCCGCAGTAAAGCGCTTGTGTGATATCCACTCATATCTAGAGTCATCTAGAGCTCTCTACGACATGCTGTTGCCCACTAGCTTTAATTGCCTTTAACTTAATTGCCGCATCGTCAAACTAGAAATTTTGAATTAAAAATACTCTGAGATGATACTGGAACGTCCTTCTGCTATTTTATGTAAATAAAAATAAGAAACAAATAAAAAAATCTCCCCTTTTGAGTGGTCGTGTATCTATTTGCTTGCCACTTATTTATTACATGTCCGAGTTTTTTGGAACGAAATAGCAATTTGTGGCTATCATCAAAGAGTATTAATACTCGGCGACAATTCTATTCATATGGACGTGTGACTCGTTTCCGCGTAAAGGGAATTGTCAGCTGACATACTTTGAATATGGAGCAGGCATTGCAAATCCGCTTAGGAGTTAAGGCAGTAATAAAAATCATTTTGTTAATCCCTTTTACCCCAGTATGGAGTATGAAGAATCATGTTTTAAAATGTTTTCATGTAGATATATTTCTTAAGTATGTATTTTTACCTGGTTCTTTATTAAACTTAGTTCAATAAACGAATTACTATCCTCACGGTATGGTAGACATACGGTATGGTATCATATCCATTTCTGCCGAGCAGCAACGTAATAGCGGCCGCCCGCGACTTCATCCGCGTGGACTTGGTTTTAGTCGTATCATGATGTTATATAGCCTAAAAGCTTCCCCGTTAAATGGACTATCCTACACAAAAAGATTTTTTCTATTCGAACCAGTAGTTCCTGAGATTAGCGCGTTCAAATAAACAAACAGACTCTTTAGCTTTATATTAATATATATATTTAGCTTTATATAAATATATAAAGCTAAAGAGTCTGTCAGATAGTACTAATGTACTAGTTAACCCGGCAGACGTTGACCTGCCTTAAAGTATCACTAATAAAGTACCTAATATTGCGACTATAAATTGAGATGTAAGCTGTCCTATCTTTCAAGTTGGATCAAACTGCACACTGTGTGCAAATTTTATTAAAATCGATTAAGTAGTTTAGGAGTCCATCATCGCGGACAAACACGTGACACGTCTTTTATATATATTAAGATAGATTGGTGGTTGGCTGCAACCCTTTTTGCGTCCCACTGCTGGGCACGGGTCTCTCCCCAATATTGAGGAGGCCTGGAGCTTACTCCACCACGCTGCTCCAATGCTGGTTGGTGAAGATTGGTGGAGATTGGTGGTTAATTAGTGGTAAAGAACTTACATGAGGCGACTATCAGCATCAGGAATAGCACAGCAATAACAAACAATCCCTTGCATTTTTGGAATCAGTTTAAAATTAAGTTTTTATTTCAAGATGACCTGAAAGAGACAATAGTCACCATGCCGAATTGCCAATCGAGGGTATCGGGTTCGATTCTTGGTACGGCAAAAATTTGAATGATGTGTTTTAATTTATTACTGATATGTTATGTGCCTGTTTTTGGGTCAGAACTCTAGAATATAATAATATTTCTATGAGTGTGAAGCCTTATATTTTAATTTTATTCATATTTATTTTTTATTTTATCTTTGGACAATTCACACAACGCCATCTGATTCCAAACTAAGCAGAGCTTGTGCTATGGTAATCAGAAAGCTGATAAACATACTTATAATAATTCTAAATAAATACTTAAATAGATAAATTAACACCCAGACACAGAACAAATAGACATGTTCATCACACAAATATTTGTCCTGGATGGGAATCGAACCCACGACCTCACGCTTCGCAGTCGGCTCATCACCCACTACGCCACGGAGGCTGTATATTGAACGTGTGACTCTTTTACGCGTAAAGGGAATTGTCAGCTGACATACGAGTATATACTCTGAATATTGAGCAGGCATTGTAAATCCGCTTAGGATTTAAGGCAAGTAATATAATTTTGCATTTATCCTTTTGCGAAAACTTTTTCACCTGAAAGAGGATTATTTTCAATATATTTCTTTAGCTTTTATTCTTTATATTTTGTAAATAACTTATTTAAGTTTTTTATTACTTACTAGCGGCCGCCCGCGACCCATACAAATGTATTCTCCTATTTTCTCCCTGGATAATGCTTCTAGAGGGATGATGTGAAAATATCTAAGTCTGCTAAAGCTATGCCCCTATGTTTTGTTTTTTTTTTCAATCAACCAATTAGATCAGAAAATATGACTTCTAAAATCGTAAAAAATGCCTCTTTCATACAGCCCTAATCCAACCACTGCAAAACAAATTTGAAAGGTTTTTACAACCAAATAAAAACATAGAGGCATAGACTTATTCAATTTCTTGACATTTGTGAAAAAAAATTTAATAAAAAAATTTGGCATTAAAAATCTTTGAAAGTAACCGCATTCTAATTCCTGACACAAGCTAAAAACTGGCTAATGTATTAGATTATTATCATTGAAATGATCATTTAAATACTGTATTTTACCTGCAAAATGTGATGATTACCTGATTAAATCAGCGAAAATGCAAAATTTCGTATACGGCCTCTTAAAACTATAGATAGCTTTCTAACAGTTCTAGAAACACGGTAGGTAATATTCTCGTTACCTTGTCAGTAATTACGTCAGGGCGATAATTAAACGACGTTTCAACGAAATCTCGTTACCGACATCACGATGTCTGAGGTCGAATTACTCGCAAACAATCATTACTATAATGATCATTTATTATGAAAATACTCCACTTACTTTTAATGTGAATTCCCAGAATTGGAAAAGTCACAAAATTACTTATGAATGGTCCAGCGGCTAGCGTAGAACGCAAGCGATCTAACCAGCTTAGCAAAACGGTCGCGGTGTTAGTAGAACAGCGATGGCCGAGTGGAAAAGACCGCGGTCTCCGACATGGAGATACCGGGTTCAAATCCTCGGTGTGCACCTCTGACAAAAAAAATGTGCGTTTTTATCACTGCTCCGCGGCGCTGGAAAATATTATGATATTTAATTAATTACGATGTTTTCTATCACCGTGCATGCCTGAGAGAAACTCATAATTTTTCGAAGGCAAGATATCCACCAATCGGCACTTGGCTGGCGTGGTGGACGATGACCTAAATCTCTCATACATTCATAAATATTAAATAATAAAAGCAGAAAAATGTTAATACTATGTAAGTTAGAATCTATTTACTTATTTATACGTGTACAGGTTACATACCTATATATGGTACCTATATACATACATACATGGTATTCCCTGTCTGATCATAAGAGGCGACTAAAAGAGGGCTTCCGATGTTACCGTAGCAAGCACTGGAAGATCCAAGAGAGCACCATTGCTGAAAGACACATTTTAGAAAGAAAGAAAGAAAGAACGAAGCATGAAAGAAAGGAAAGAAACCTTTTGCAGGTTTCCCCCCGATACAAAAAAAGGTTATATAATACATTAAGTTGTTTATTAACTGTTTAATAATTTACTTACTTGTTATTTTATTTATTTGATTATTTTACACCCTCTTCATCAAGTGTCCAGACTTAATAATCAGCACTTACCTGAAACAATAAATAAATAATTAGGAACGGGTAGGGTTTAGCTAAAGAGTATGATTATATCATTAATATATTATACAAATATATATTACTATCCATCCACCAGCGGCTTCGCCCGCGTGGACCCGTTTAATGGGTCCCTGTGCTATTCCAGGCTTCATTGCTATATTATGCTATATAAAATCATAGGCGTTTAGCCAGTTGCTTCAACCGCGTTGACCCTATTACCCGTTTTCACGTAGGAATGAAGCATTTCCCCGCGGTAAAAAGTTAATGTTACTCAAAAAAGCTTATGTTACTCAGGGTGAATGTAGCTTTCTAATGGTGAAAGAATTTTTGAAATCGGAACAGTAGTTTTTGAGTTTATTCATTACAAACATACAAAAATACAAATCTTTCCTCTTTATAATATTAGTATAGACTAGTATAGATAAAGAAAGGAAAATACACTTCCACATTACCATTTCTTATAATTTGCAATCTGAAAAATAAACAAAAACAATTTGCTTGTAAAAAAGTGTAAAGCTTGCTTTAATGTTTAAATGATTTAACGCTATTAGAATATAATTGAAATAACTATCGGTTTTCTTAAAACGTTATTGCCTCGATCATGAACGGAACGTTTAAGTGCGCAGTAAAATGAACTTTTTACGAGATAACCGATGAAACTCGGTTAATGCTGCGTTATATTGCAAATCTTTGATGATTCAGGCTTTGAATTAGATTTACTGATTCCAGTTTATCTTCGGTGAAGTCGATATAAAATACCTACCAAGATCAAGTTGTAATGAAATATTATGATCATAAAAATGCCAATTTATTTGTGTGCCAATGTTCACGGCGGAAGTCGGTGAAGTAGATATGACTACATGGGGGTACCCAGGTCCTTGGTCGGGAGGGGGGAGTTCTTGATCAGGGAGGCAAATGTTTAGGTTCATAGTACGGGGCATTTTTTTTTAAACTGGGTACCGCGCGTAAATTCTTGTGGTTGACTGGCAGAGAATGCTTTTAGCATTAAGTCCGCCCTCGTTCTTGTATAGTATAAGTTTGTTTAGTATAAGTTCATAAAGTTTAAATAAATAAATAAATTTGCCTTCCACTTTACACGCAGGCACGCGACATACAAAATATTAAATTTGGCAAAGGGAGATCTCCCTCCGGGCCGTCATACGTGAAGCGGCCGCGCTCCAACTGACTCAATTCGGAGCTTGTATATATGGTAAGACATTCCGAAAACTTCGATAGCGTGATTCAGGAATACGCGTGGCGCCATCTCTTGATGAGTAGCGGAAGGTCGCTACATTAAATATACAAAGGAAACAGCAGAAGATAGCATAATAATATGTAGCTTATTCTTTATAGGTTTCTTTTTTCGTTTGGGAAATCTTTTGGGATTCTTGAATCTTTGAATCTGGACCTTAATCCAACGGGGGCAGCTGCCCCGCTACCCCATCACTACGCCCAAGAATACCTAGATTAAGTTCTGATGTTTTATGATCGTTAAAAATGCCAAGCTATTTAGGACTAATTATTAACAAATTGACAGTGACAGCGCGTCACGGTACACAAAGGCTCTTCATATAAAATTCATTTAAAATTATGTAGTGAAAAAAAATTGCAGAAAAACTATAAGAAACCTTATGTAGTGCTCTGAATAATTTGTGACAGTGTTATTAAAGCTTAAAACATTATCAAAACTTTGGTAATAAACAATCAAAACTGTGCCTTTAACAACCCACTTAAAGTGTCTCAAAGTGTAGAAAACAACGGTTTTTATAAATAGGAAATTGTATCTGAATCTATTTTTCTATATATTTTAAATTACATAAACTGATACAGTGATTAATTCCAATAATAAATGTTCAAACAGTGACTCAGCAATCTCAGTGAAGGTGTGATGATGTGATTTTTTATTCCAAATACCTACATGCTTTAACGAACGCACCTATTATAAAACAGATCTTCAATCAAAACAACAAGGGTAACTAACATATGCCTACAAATTTCACCTCATCTGTCAGATACAAAGTTGGCGCAGCGGCACGCTTACCGTACTAATATTCCATAATATACGCGACGGGGCCGAAGATCGAATCCCAGCAATTTAAAATTTTTTCAAAAAAATTCTGAAGAGTATAAAATAAAATTTATAAATTTAAACACACTTCAACGTAAAGATAAAATGAACATCACAGTTAGAAAAAAAATGCAACGATCAAACTCAGAAACGAATATGTCATTGCTCAACAATAGCAATAACGTTCTGAATTCAACCTTTCTTGACTCCACAATCATAAGTCTACGTAGTGAACTTCAAAACTGTGATAATGATTCTATGAATGAGATGATGAATGAATTAGAAAACTTAAAGCAAAAATTAATTAGCGCTGACATGGAAGTAGATAATCTTAGTACCGAAAATATCCAACTAAAACATACAATACAAGAACAAGCTAAGCAAATAGAATTACTAAAATATTTGACTCGCGAGTTACCCTCGAAAACGAATGGCACAAAAACTGCAACACCAAGTCATAATCGATTACTGAACATTAAAATGACAACTCCAAGAATGTCTCCATTACAATTAGCAAAAAGCGCTTGTGCTAGTTTATATAACTCTCCGCTTCAAACACGATGCCCAGAATTGAATATCGGCAATAATTCTAATAGAATAAGCGTATCACACTTATCGAATTTAGTTCAAGCGAATCAGCAAGACCCGAATACTGTCTTGAATAGTAAAAAGGCCATTGAGATCCAAATATCTCAAGAATCGGAGACCCAAATATATCAAAAATCATGCACAAATGCAACTACAGAATCTAGCCAAACTAAACACCGTGTCATTATAATAGCAGATAACCAGGGTCGAAACGTACGGCAAAACCTACAACAACTTTTAGGAACGAACTACACTGTTGTGAGCTTTATTAAACCGAATGCGCCTCTAAAAGAAGTGGTATTGTCGATGAAAGAAGAGATTAAAAGTCTTACTATGGATGACTATGTTATTTTGCTGGCAGGTAGCAACGACAAAAACCCATATACTTTCGCTTCAAAACTTGACAATTGGCTATCTTCTGTTACAAATACAAACATTATAACAGGCGAAATACCTAGAAATAGCTACCTATGTGAAACTAGATTAAATTATGAACTGAAATTTATATGTAGCAAATATAAAAATGTTGTGTATACAGATTTAAATTATAGCAGAATTATTCCTCGTTACAACATATTTGCGCTGCATTTAGCCAGATCGTTATTAAGAGAAATTTTATGCATTTTCTATCAGTCTAACCTGCAAAAATATAAATTATCCTCTATAGTTAATAAACAAGAAAAATCTTACAAAAATGTTAGTACACAAACACACATTTCCATGACTAATCATTTAAATTGTAATTTATGTAATGACCATCTAAATAATATTTCTCCTGACAATTCGAATTCTAATGCAAATAATTGTAATAATAATCATCTTTTTCGTGACTAATTGGATCAATATAATGCATCAAAATATAAATGGGCTTATTAGTAAATCTGATTTATTGACTGTGTGTCTTAGCGACTTACTAAATAAAGGAATTGACATCGATATTTTGTGTATAACCGAACACAACATGATTAATGGTGACGAATTTTGCTTAACGTTGCCTAATTTCAGTTTAGCATCACAATGTATGCGAGATTCTAGACATGGAGGTTGCTGTATACTGACTAAACATACACATAAATATAGAGAATTAAAAGAGGTGGTAAGCTTATCTGTATTAGGTGTGGTTGAAATTTCTGCAATAGAGCTTCTGGACCATGACGTTTATATTATTTGCATATACAGATCACCGAAACAAAATCCAACATCATTTGATTCGTTTTTTAATAGGTTATATGATATACTCTCTAAATTTGCCTTTAATAAAAAACACGTAATAGTTTGTGGAGACTTCAATATAGACCTATTAAAAAGTGACAAGTACTCTTATGAATTTCAAGACATTATAGTGAGCCATAATTTAAAATTTGAATTTAAACAACCAACTCGCATAGTTAGCAATTCGTGTATCGATAATATCATACATAATGTAAAAGGATGCAAAAGTCAGTTACACGACTTTTCATTATCCGACCATACTGCACAATCCTTGAGTTTTCCAACCAATAAAAAATGTAAACTCAGTTATTGGTATGTAAAAAAACGCGATTATTCATTGGAAAATAAAGTAAAATTTAAAAAATACATTACACAGCTGGCTTTTAATGAAGTGTATGAAACAAATGATCCAGATACAGCATACAACGCGTTTTATGACCTGTTTAAACTTATTTATAACCTCTGTTTCCCTTTCAAAAAAATTAAAATATCTACAAAAGTAAAACCAAAATGGCTAACACGTGGAATCAAACAAGGTAGCAAACGCAAAAGAGAACTTCTTTGGCAATATAGACATTCTCGTAGTGAAGCAAATAAGATGAAATATAAAAGTTATGCTAAACGCTATAAATTAATTATTAGATTGACACAAAAATCGCAAAATAATTTTTACATTAAATCTGCAAACAATAAATCCAAGGCCATGTGGAATGTAATAAAAAATACTAAATTGAACTGTCCAAAAAAGGAAATAAATAAATTGCTTAATAACGGGAAAGTAATTACTGCTCCTTACGAAATAGCAACGAATTTCAATAATCACTTTATTGACGTAGTCGAAGGACAAAGCAGTAGTAAAAACAGGGCTCCGAACATACAATATAATAACGTAAATTCAATATTTATGCCACCTTCAATACCAAAAGATATTCAGTTAATAATCAACTCATTACGAAACACTAACAGCTCAGGATATGATGGAATTGTAACAAAAATAATAAAAGAGGTCTCAAATCATATAGCACCAATACTGAGTTATATACTTAACATCTGTATTGAAAATGGTGTTTTCCCCAGCAAATTAAAGAAAGCCATTATAAAACCATTATTTAAAAAGGAAGACTCAACCAACGTAAATAATTATAGGCCTATAGCACTGCTACCGGTATTCTCCAAAGTTTTTGAAAAATATATTTATAATTGCATTTATGCCTTTTTTGAGTCCCATTCTATATTAAATCCATGTCAATTCGGATTTCGACGAAATAAATGTATTAATTTAGCTATTTACAATTTTTTATCGATAATTATGCATAATATTGACAAGAAACGTTCTGTTGCTGCTTTATTTATGGACGTAACTAAGGCTTTTGATTTTGTAGACCATAACATACTATTAAATAAAATGTATAGTTATGGAATAAGGGGAAATGTCATAAAAATAAAAATTAATTAATTAATTAATTTTTAATCTTATAAAGTCCTACTTAACAGGAAGAGAACAATTCACACAAGTGACTAAAATATGTGAGAAAACACTTACTGAAGTTTTTTACGAGTCAAAAAGTAGAAAAATATATTATGGCGTACCTCAGGGTAGTATTTTAGGACCTTTTTTATTTTTGGTCTATATTAATGACCTGCCTGACAATATAGACCATCACATGACTTTGTTTGCTGATGATAGCACAGCTCTTTTTACAAACGTAGACAATGACATTTTGGAGTATGACATAAATAATACCCTAACAGAAATAATACATTGGTTTGAATGCAACAATTTGAAAATAAATCTTTTGAAAACTAAAATAATAAATTTTATGCCCAAAAACAATGATACAATTTTGAATGTTAATTATTTAGGCAACAATATAAAAGAAACAGATAGTATTAAATTCCTCGGACTATATATTGACAAAAAACTTACTTGGAAGGAGCATATTAAACATGTTTGTAAGAATTTAAATAAATATTCATATCTTTTAAGAAAATTAAGAAACATAACTAATGAAACAACCCTAATAACAGCATATCACAGCTATGTTGCTGCAACTTTAAGGTATGGCATAATATTTTGGGGCAACTCTACAGACAGGGAACTTGCATTCAAAGCTCAAAAGAGGTGCATTCGAGCAATGTACAGCCTTAAGCAAATGGAATCCTGTAGGCCTTATTTTATAAAACTTAAGATTTTAACATTACCTGCCATGTATATAATGGAATCTGCATTATTTGTAAAAGCAAACAGTGAACTGTTTACATTTAAAACAAGAGCACGCCATACAGATAAACTCGACAGCGTAATAACCAACACCCGCCTATTTAGAAAAAGTTTTTTCGGAATGGTAGCAAATGTTTTTAATAAAATACCGAAAGATATCCGTTCACTGACAGATAATTATTTATTTAAGCAAAAGCTTCGTTCATATCTTACTGAAAAATGCTACTACACAGTCAATGAATACCTTAATGACAAGTCTTAATTATGCCCAAAATCACTTTTAACATATATAAAAATTTAACTCACATATTTAATTTAATTGACTAACTGTACTTTGTAAATTGTGAATTTAAAAATGTTATGTTATGACTTATGAAATATAATTTATTGTAAATATCAATTTAGAATTTGACATTTGACATTCAACGTAATAATTTTTTTTCTCATTTTATTAAAATTCTGTATTCTTTGTGTTTTATGCGAATATTTTGTCTATTACTGATCGTTATGTAAATTTATATTTGTACGCCAAATTTTGGCACAGTAAGCGCCATCAACCATTGTTAACATCTTTTGTTATCCTTACTGACAAATAAAGAATTATGAATTATGAATTATGAATTATGAACTATGAACCGATGTTCCAATGCTTGCAGAAGAACTTTTAATTAGAGGCCTAATTTTCCAACAATTGTTCACCTTCATTTCTAATTCCTTTACAATACCTTAAAAATAGATAGAAGTAAATAGGCACAACCAATTTTTTACAACTCACAAATTGTATTATAGGGGTTGCTACAATTGATAAGACTGCTGAGAACGCCCGATTAATATTTACTAGACAATTAATAATGCGGTCAGCGACGGTGGCCAAGCGGTAAGGATCGACATCAAGTTCAAACCAAAAGCAAATTTCTTCATCAAAGGTGTGCGCCGGGCACATCTTTAAGGAAGAAATTTGCTATGTAAGTATTCATCGCTGTTGCATGGTGAAGGAATATTAGTAAAATATTTAGTTACAATGAATTTCATCATAATTTACTCATAATTTCTTGAAGACTACGTCCTACGTCCGTCTCATTTCCGAGAGGAAAACTATGCTTAACTGTGGGACATAAAAATGGTTGAGAAAAAATAATGATGAAATGTATAAATTACCCGTGCCTAAATAAAAATAAAATGTTCCAATGTTCACAGAACAATTTTTAATTAAAAGTCTAATATTTCGTGAACATTTTTTAATATCTTCACAATTCTTTAAAGAAAGAAATATCTAACTTATTATTGCCTACAAATTGAATTATAGGGCTACCACAACCGACTAGCCTTCTGAGAACGTAGATTTTTATTTAAATTAAAAATAATCGGTTCGGAGCCAATTTGAAAAAAAGTGATTTTGTTGAATGTACATTTAAATAATTGTAATTAGTTAAGTTTTAATAATTGTAATATTGCATACCTCACGAAGGTAAATATGGCGAACCAAATGTACAAAAACACTTTTTGTATATAATGTAATAAAAGTCTTTGTCTTTGTCAAATTCAAATTCTTTATTTGCAAGAACACAGTATTTTTGTAAAGATCTTAAATCTATTTTGAATTCAGTTGTTCTAACACACAGGATGTGCAAAATTTAACATTACAAATACTTTTACACATTTAAAAAAATACATTAATAAAATTGAAATTATTACAATTAATACATTGTTAAAATTATATTATTACGTTATTTTCTTATAATGTCAGTTCAAGATTAATTATTATTACTTAGTCAATGTCATTGAAATTTGTAATTATACCTATAAATAATAATATTCAATTTAGTACAATGTTGATTATTATCCTCTCTGTCGAACATGTACCTTTTATTTTTCAGGGCTTTATCGCTTAAATAGGTAAGTCCGTTTTTCCCGAAGGCATCTATTGCATAGCTTTAATGATCTGACAATATTCCTCGTGAGTTTCCAATGATGAAATCTCATCCAGTACATAAAATGGTTTGAAACACATCCATCGTAATGTCTCAAAGTCTGTAAAGGGCATACTTACGTAGAATGGTTTATGTAAAAAGTAGAAACTCCGAGACTTCGGTGCCGGTTGATGTCGATTCGACGACCCGCGTGGTGCAATGGTCAACATGCCGGACTGCCAATCGAGGGATCCCGGGTTTGATTCCCGGCGAAACAGAAGTTTGAATGATGAGTTTAAATTTCTGTTCTCGGTCTGGGTGTTTGTGTTCCTGTCTTTGTTTATGTTTATGGTACCCATGACACAGGGTATTAATTACCTTAGTGTGGGGCTATGAATGTGTAACATTTATAAAGAATAAAAACCTAGTCGAACCTAGTCGAACGGCTCATGGGCGGTGTGAAAACATCTGTTAGAGGGTTGGTCCAGAAATACAAAATTCTCAAACAATTATTGACGATCCCTGTGGTGCAGCGGTTACCCATCCGGTGCCGGACTGCCAATAAAAGGTCCCGGGTTCGATTCCCGGCGCCACAGAAATTGAAATGATGAGTTCAGTTTTTGTACTCGGTCTGGTTGTTCGTCCATGTTTTTGTGTGTGTCCTTGGTACCCACGAAACAGGGTAGGTACATCTACCCTATTCTGGGGCTCTGAGTGTGAAATGTATTATAATTACCCTCCGATTTTCAAATGCCTCCACAAGAGAGAAATAATTAAATAAAGACGAACCTGTTTCTCAAGGCTAAAAATTGAATTACGATGATGTCTACTCTGGTATTGCTTCTAAAACGCCAGGTAATATTTATTTAACGATAATAATAATCACCCCATTTTTGTATAAAATCAAGTTCCAATGTTAACAGAAAATTATCTAACAATTTAAATTCCTTCACAATTCTTTAAAAAAAGAAAGATTGAGACAGAATATTTTTCGCAACTTAATAATTGAATTACAGGGCTGCTACCAGCGGTTAGCACCGGGAGAAAACCAATTAATAAATATTTGAATGATAATAGAAATAAATGATTAGGCTCTGGCCCTTCTGTGGTTCTCTTCATTGCCCTTCAAATATCTTCTTAGGGTTAAAATTCATTTAATTCATGTAGAGCTGTTTCATTTAGGCCGTAGTAGTACTAGTAGGTATCATCTAATATATAAAATTCTCGTGTCATCGTGTTTGCAATTAAACTCCTTCGAAATAGCTTGACGGATTTTCGTGAAATTTTGTGTGCATATCGGTTAGGTCTGCGAATCGGACAACATCTATTTTTCATCCCCCTAAGTAAAAAGGGTGGCCCACCTTAAACATTTAAACGCGGTACGGAGTTCTCGGGGTCAGCTATTGTCATATAAGTAATACGATGAGTATATTAATAAGTGAAGAAAAAACTACGAAAATTGTGCGGACGGAAGACTATAAAATATTTTCCCATAACGACCACCCATTTTACTCCTTTTTTTGGTATCGGAGGGAAACCTTCAAAAGGTACCCGACACCTTGGGAAAGGATACCGGGTTATGTGGGATTGACCACACTAAAACCCCTTCAGTGGCTTCCTCTGCGTTTGTGAGGACTCCGGGATCTCCATAGGAACGCATCGGTGTCCTCCACGCGCGGCGCCCCAGAACGGGCCCATCTTCGGGAGAGCAGATGATTGTGCTCTCCTGCACCTTCAGGTGTTCACGGCGGCATGCGGCCACGCATACACCGCCGTCCCTCCCGGGGCTGCTAGCTGGACGGGTCAAGCTCCCACTCTCACCGTCCGAATCCCCGGAAGCCCCCTTTTAGTCGCCTCTTATGATCAGGCAGGGGATACCGTAGCTCTATTCTTAATCCCGAAGCTACAGGGACTACCCATTTTACTCCTAGCCACGCACGTGTTGCTTAGCTATAAAGATCCCTTATAACCAACAACGCCAGATCTACAAGCGCTCATGTATCGTATTCGTCACCCTTCTTACTTTTTTTCATCAGGAAAAATGGCAAATAATTTTTATTCGAACATTTTCCACGTAAATTGTAACGCAAGTACAGAAGCAATATATTATTTACGTTACGGAGTTATCCCGCAAATCCTCTTATCCCATTCAATTTCCTGATCCAGTTGAAGACAAGGAAGGGGATGAAATAAGTTAGAATAATACTAACAGCGTAAGTAGAGTTTTGGGGGAAAATGTGGTACAAGGTTACTTCAAGGATAAATAAAAAATACATTTTTATATGCAGTACAACGTTTATTGTGTTCCACTTTATGAAGGAACTAGCTTTTAGGTCGCGACTTCTCATTCAATACGAATTTTTATATCCTACTAGCCTTCCGCCAGCGGCTTCGCCCGCGTAGACCCGTTTTATAGGTGCCCGTAGGATAAAAACCATCCTATGTCCTTTCCCAAGGTCCACTCTATCTGTGTTCCAAATTTCATTAAAATTGGTTCATTAGTTTAAGCGCGAAAGCGTAACAGGTCTGTCTGTTGTCAGACAGAGCTACTTTCGAATTTATAATATTAGTAGGGATAGCGGCTGCCCGCGACTTCGTCCGCGTGGATGTTTGATTGTTTGAACACGCTAATCTCAGGAACTATTGAAAAATTATTTTTGTGTTGAATAGTCCAGTTATTCGGGAAGGCTATAAGCTATATAACATCATGCTATGCGACCTCCTCCAACGATGTATTCTGTGCTCCAACGCACACACGCACACTGTTTTGATAGATATTATGATCTTTGACGTTAGGAACACACCTACATTGCTTAGACAACAGTGAGTGCTTGTAATTTAATATGAACTTTATACAATAGCAATAATGCTCAAATTGACTACGTTTTAGTTAGAAAACATTTGTATGGGAAAAAGAAAAGGGCTGTTTTTATGGTTTTTCCGGCAATTATTCGAATTTTTCTCGCCGTAAAAACCATCCTTGAACTTCAACGAACATTTAAAAAAAACAATTGGCCAAATTGGTATAGGCGTTGTTGAGTTATGCGCTTACCAACACATTTTGCGATTCATTTTTATATTATAGACTAGTGATCCGGCCCAGCTACGCCCGGCTTCTAACGTTTTCCTGCCATTAAAGTATTAAAAGAGAATTTGTTTTTTATTATCTTAAAGAGATTTCATGTTAATGTCAAACAAAAATATAAAATAAATAATGACATACGAACTGTCCTGTTATTCTGACTGTGTCAAAGTTTAGAACGACACGGCACGAAATACAAACGTTTGAGAGACCGTAGGAATAAATTATATGGAAAAACTACTAGTAAATAAAAAATATATTTGAAAAAATATTTTCCAGTGGACCACATTGTTAATGTAAACTAAATCATAAAATGATGCTATATAGCCTATAGCCTTCCCCAATAAATGGACTGTTCAACACAAAAATATTTTTTCAATCCGAACCAGTTGTTCCTGAGATTATCGCGTTAAAACAAACAAACAAACTCTTCAGCTTTATATATTAGTATAGATGATGATGTTGGATGTTGAAACATCTGACCTTGGTTCAATCCTCGAAATTTCCGATCTTTCTTGTGACATTATAAAGTTGGACAGTAAAATAAAAATCCTAGCGTTGGCCGATTTCTGTCTATCGCTAATGCAATTTACAGCTGTCAACTTCTGTAAGTCTTCGTTGCAATACTCCGGTAAATGGGTCAAGAAACTTAGAACAGAGAGTTTCTACTAACGTAATAAAATAGAATGAATATAACGAAAGATGAAAGAAAATAAAGAAATAATTAAGGAGCGCGCATGGCCCGGCAGCCAGCGTAGAACGCAAGCTATCTATACAGCTAAGCCAAACGGGTGCGGTCTGGTGTGAGATGGGTGACCGCTAGTGGCAAAAATTTCATTTGTGTTTCCATTTTTGGAGGGCATGTTAAGCCGTCGATCCTGGCTGTTATCAATACATAAAAGTCGTTAAACGTAGTCGGAGGTTGTATCCACAGAACATATTAAGAGGTTAGAACGGAGTTGTGGGCGGGGCAGACGCGCCAAGGTTACGAGCAACGCTCATATCTGTACAGAAATACGAGATCGGTACATCGTTATGTTTTCTTATCTTTTTATCTTCATATTTATTTAAGTACAGATGTAGAGAAGGTTAAAGGTGGAGCTGGATCGACGACACCGGTTTTTATACGAACGGCGCATTATTGCCATTTTACCTTTTTTAATATGTTCTGTGGTTGTATCCAATGAAATATTTTCTTTAGATTCTCTTCCTGTAAAATTCTAATTACGAATTGGTATCCTTCATAAACAATAATTATCTATATATATTTGGCTTTATCCTGAATGACTGATGGACAGCCTAAACCGCTGGTAGCAGAGACCTGCAATTTGGAGGGATTAGTATAAGAACAGATTTTTCGAAACCAAATTAAGGCATGTGGCCGTTATTTAAAAGAATACTTAAACTTCAAAACAGAATAGCGTATTTTACGACGGGTTCGCGTATCTTTTGTTTGTCTGTTGTAGAGTGCGCCAAACAGCTACATTTGACATTACCTGTACAGCGCGTTTTCCGAAGCGACCGTATACGCGCCGTAAGCTACACGCTAAAAATGTGTTAGTTTGAAACCGCACTCAAACATAAATCCTAGCGTTGGCCGCTTTCTGTCTATCGGTAATGCAATTTACAGCTGTCAACTTCTGTTAGAGTGTTGCTGCAAAGCTTTAGAAATGGGTCAAGATTTGCTAATTAATAAAATGCGCGAAATAGCGACAGTTGAAATTTCCGGTACAGCGCGTTTTCCGAAGTGATCGTATACGCGCCGTAATCTACACGCTAAAAACGTGTTAGTTTGAAACCGCACTTAAACATAAATCCTAGCGTTGACCGCTTTCTGTCTATCGGTAATACAATTTACGACTGTCAACTTCTGCTAAAGTGTTGCTGCAAAGCTTTAGAAATGGGTCAAGATTTGCTAATGAATAAAATGCGCGAAATAGCGACAGTTGAAATTTCCGGTACAGCGCGTTTTCCGAAGTGATCGTATACGCGCCGTAATCTACACGCTAAAAACGTGTTAGTTTGAAACCGCACTTAAACATAAATCCTCTAGCGTTGGCCGCTTTCTGTCTATCGGTAATGCAATTTACGACTGTCAACTTCTGCTAGAGTGTTGCTGCAAAGCTTTAGAAATGGGTCAAGATTTGCTAATGAGTAAAATGCGTGAAATAGTGACATTTGACATTTTCGGTACAGCGCGTTTTCCGAAGCTACCGTATACGCGCCGTAAGCTACACGCTAAAAACGTATTAGTTTGAAACCGCACTTAAACATAAATCCTAGCGTTGACCGCTTTCTGTCTATCGGTAATGCAATTTACTACTGTCAACTTTTGCTAGAGTGTTGCTGCAAAGCTTTAGAAATGGGTCAAGATTTGCTAATGAATAAAATGCGCGAAATAGCGACAGTTGAAATTTCCGGTACAGCGCGTTTTCCGAAGTGATCGTATACGCGCCGTAATCTACACGCTAAAAACGTGTTAGTTTGAAACCGCACTTAAACATAAATCCTAGCGTTGGCCGCTTTCTGTCTATCGGTAATGCAATTTACTACTGTCAACTTTTGCTAGAGTGTTGCTGCAAAGCTTTAGAAATGGGTCAAGATTTGCTAATGAATAAAATGCGCGAAATAGCGACAGTTGAAATTTCCGGTACAGCGCGTTTTCCGAAGTGATCGTATACGCGCCGTAAGCTACACAGTAAAAATATGTTAGTTTGAAACCGCATTTAAACATAAATCCTACCGTTGGCCGCTTTCTGTCTATCGGTAATGCAATTTACTACTGTCAACTTCTGCTAGAGTGTTGCTGCAAAGCTTTAGAAATGGGTCAAGATTTGCTAATGAATAAAATGGGCGAAATAGCGACATTTGACATTTCCAGTACAGCGCGTTTTCCGAAGTGATCGTATACGCGCCGTAATCTACACGCTAAAAATATGTTACTTTGAAATTGCACTTAAACATAAATCCTAGCGTTGGCCGCTTTCTGTCTATCGGTAATGCAATTTACAGCTGTCAACTTCTGTTAGAGTGTTGCTGCAAAGCTTTAGAAATGGGTCAAGATTTGCTAATGAATAAAATGAAAGGAATACAAATGATGCGAGTTCCACTTAGATTTCTTTAATTGTAAAATTCTAACTTAAAACTTCCATTTTTAATTTTCAAAGAGCATTCATAAGAGCATCGATAGTTAGTTCCTGTAGCTTCAGAATTAAGAATATGGCTACGGTATTCCCTACCTGATAGTAAACAACGACTAAAAGGAGATTACCGGGAGGGCACCGCGCGTGGACGACAGCAGTGCATTTCTCTGGAGATCCCGGTGTTCCCCCAAGCGCTGAGGCAGGCCACCGAAGGGGTTTACTGCAGTAAAAATCTCCTTTAACATGGTATCTCTACCAAGGTGTCAAAGTTAGTTTTTCAGATAGCATCTGTTTTCAGGTAGCCTATGTACGTCTTTAAGAGCATAAGAGAGTATAGTCTATAAAAGATTCGGTCAGGGAGACACCGACCCCGCAGCTACTGAAACACAATTATTATATACACTATTTTTATTACATTTACACGACCCGTAACTCAATGGTTACCATGCCGGACTGCCAATCAAGGGTATCGATTCCCGGCGAGACAGCAACTGGGATGATTTTTGTTCTGGGTTTGTGTTCATGTCTTTGTGTATCTGTTAGTCCATGATACCACGACACAGGGAATCCTTTTTTGGAGCTATGAGTGTGTAGCGTTATTTATTTATAAATTATACAGAGACCATTCCTCCTCTTGGGAATTAGTGAATTACTTACGATTAGACATAATACTTCAAATCAAAGATTAATATACTTTTTTGTTTCGAGGGTAACAACGCTTTAGCATTTAGAAAAGACTCCGAGATCTTCAGTGGAACGCACCGGTGTCCTAGATGCCCGGAGCTCCAAACGTGCTCATCTTGGGGCAGCATAAAGTAGCTTCAAGTGTTTACAACAATGTGTGGGCTTAGGCACTCGTACTCACACCATCGTCCTTCCCGGGGTTGCTAGCGGAAAAGTTGGAGCTCCCGTTGTAGTAGACTGCAAAACCGGCAGCCGTCTTTTAGTCCTGTTCTGACCACCCCTGCGTCCACGTAGTTTATATTCTTACTGCATGGATGGGATGCTTTGTGTAATGCAGCAAAAACCGCCTTAAGCTAAAAAGAGGTAGGTCAGTGACAATCGCTCGTAGAACATTCCAAAAAAAACACAAACAAAACAAGAAACACTTTCAACGTCAGGAAGAACTAAATTCTACGTCCGTTCAATACCAATATCTCTTAACATTATAAGGCTGGACACTAACATAAATCCGTTCTACGTCTATCGCTGATGCGATTTGCAGGTGTCAACTTAGACTGGTCAATTTTGCAGGCGCCAGCAAATGGGTGAACTCGGTATATTGGATAACGTCATTTAAAGTGTATTTTTTTAATTTTAAATGGAGGAGTGTTAAAGCGGTCGTTTAAAATGGTCGCTACAGCCTTTAGATACATAATCTAAAGCAAGCCTAAATCTTGCCTAAAGGCGTACGCAATTGTAGCGTTACTCTGGAGGCTGATGGTTGCCTCATGTCTAGCTGGCAACCATACCTTCGTACCAATCGTAATACCCAATAAATTACACCACCTTTTTTTTTACTTTTAATAAATTCGCTCCACGTCTCACTAATGCAGTGTCTGGGTGTCAACTTCGACTGGTCGTCGTTGCAGGCGCCAGTAAATGGGTCAAGTCGAGATATTCTACTTTATTTTTACTACTTGACCCCTATCTATGATTTTGTTACCACTTATGATTGTATCTGGTCTGTTTTATTGAAAGCTTGTATCTTAGCCGTTTTATGGTAAAAAATATTTTATTTTTTACCAACTTCCAAAAGGAGGAGGTACTGTATTCGGCTGTATGTATTTTTTTTTTTTATATATGTTCACCGATTACTCCGCCGTTTGTGGACCGATTTTCAAAATTCTTTTTTTGTTCGTATGCTTATACTCCCGAGGTGGTCCCATTCTCACCAAATCAGGATCTGATGACGGGATTCCAGGGAAATCGAGGGGAACTCTCAAATTTTATAGGCACACCCAATGATTTTCTTATACTTTCTGAAGCATAAGAGATATTTGTGCATAGTAATCATCATCTCATGTTGCTGAGCTGATGATGGAAGGTACTGCAACAGTGAGGAGTTGAAAGCAAATTCTTTCAATAAATAGTTTTTTATTTCAAATCTTACATTCCTGAGGTGGTCCAACTGTCACCAAGTCAAAGTCTGATGTGGGGATCCCGGAGAAATCGAAGGGAACTTTCAAATTTTATAGCACAACAAATGATTTTCATATTTTTACTAAAGCGAAACAGGCATATTTGTATAATTATCATCATATCATGTTACTGAGCTTATGATGGAAGGTACTATGACGGTTAGGAGTTGAGAGCAAACTCTTTCAGTAAATGTTTTTTTGTTGGAAATCTTACATTCCTGAGGTGGTCCAACTGTCACAATGGCAAAATCTGATGATGTGATACTAGGGAAATCGAGGGAAACACTGAAACTTAATAAACACATTCCTTTAGTCATATGTTTTATCATAATACAAATATTTATGTCCGGTAATTATCACCTCATGTTTCTAAGCTGATGATTGAAGGTACAACTCCTCAACGGTTAGGAGCTGAGAGCAAATTCTTTCATTAATTTATAAGTTCAAGTGGACTGATAGTAATATTATTTCAGGGTATAAGATGGCTATTAGATAAACATGATTATAAAAAGTATCTCTTTAACGTTTAGAAGTTAAGTGAAAAAAATCCAATTATGCTTATATGTACATATGTGCACAATTATTAAAATTACTAAAAAGAGTGAAATAAATAAAGTTTTTAACAAAAAAATAGAACCGACTTCAAACGGTAAAAAATAAAATTGTTCAGTACCTACTTCTTCTTGCTTATGGTAATGACTCTTATAACTATTTTTGGAGTCGGGCCCTTAGTAAAATCAAAAATATCCTGTCTTAGTAAATATAGTGTATCTTTCGTTCTGAATGGGCACCGACTTCAATATAGTTTTAGCAGTCATTACCATAAGCAAGAAGAAGTAAGTAATTTCCCACTGTCTGTACTGTCGGTGCCCATTTAAAACGAATAGTACGACATTTTAATAAGGGCCCGACTCCAAAGATAGTTTTAAGAGTCATTACCATAAGCAAGAAGAAGTAGGTACTGAACAATTTTATTTTTTACCGTTTGAAGTCGGTTCTATTTTTTTGTTAAAAACTTTATGACAGCCTTTCTTTGTAGAAGGCCTTTTGTTGGTAGATCGGAAAACAATCACCGCAAAAGTAATTTTATTTTCTAACATGCTTTTATTAATGTTTTAGGGGAAATAATAATATTATATGCTATAGGTAATTATTTTCAGTAAAATTTTAATATGCGAAAACTAAACTTTATACCCATGATATAGATCACTTTATATCAAATTTTTAATTTAAATTACTAGACGTAATGACTTAAAAATTCTTTGACTTAATACTAGGCACCTTTCTCTCCTTACAATTTAGTATTCTTTACAGATTGATGATTCAGCTGATATTATTATCTGTATTGTGAAATGTTTTTAATACTGAACACAAGACTTTCAAAAACACATTAGATAAACTTTTTTGGTTTGCTGACTACTAAAGTCCGTACATCATAGCTCCAGGTATTTTCAACGGCGGACCTGGCTACGTTGGATGAGTACGGGAGTGTGCGCGAGAGTGACCATAGATTAGAATTATATACCGGAGAAGAGTGACTCACGAATCCAAATTTTGTTTTAAACGTCCGATTGGAAGGCGAACAGTACAGTTGGCCGAATGCGTTATAGGTGTAGTTATAGGGATGTCTAGGCTGGTTCTTTTTAGCAAGGCGTTTACTATCGAGATCTTTTAGTCGACGCTTCTCATAATTCGCAATAGCTAGTTTGATAGTGTTGCGCCATTCCTGTCTCTGCATCGTCAGACCTTCCCAGCGGTCACTCCGTAGATTACAAGCGGTTAAGTGGCGTTTGAGAACATCTTTGTAGCGTAGAAATTATAAACTATGGAATAAAATGGTATAGAACCCGCACTAGAGCAGCTCCAGAACTCTCCAATATTGGGGAAAGACCCGTGCCGCGCGTCGTGGGATAGACCAGAAGTGTGACACAAAAACGGGTTGCAGTGGAGGGTGTAAAAATACATGAAATTAGCAGTAGATACTAGAGAGAGAGGGTACCTTTCCAATATCCCCCCGGCCCGCCATACAATATTATGTGTGACCAAACAGTTGACGAAAGATTTTGAAAATGGCACACTACATCTACACATTACTGTACGTGCTGCTAAAACAAAAGCGCAAAATTGAGAATAGTTGCTACAATAAATCTAAAGTACCTAAAGTCGTAAAACCATACTTTTACACATTTGGCGTTGCCGCGCCCTCTGCGCTGTCTCTAATGCAATTTACTGCTGTCAACTTCGACTAAATCTTACAGTTTCGTGAAAAGTGCCAAATGTTTTACCGTATTGGGCCACGTAAAGATTTTTACCTAGCTGGTAGTTCTTTTTTATTTGAATTGAGAAGCAGACGAGCCTGCAGATCACGTGGTATTAAGTGGTTGCTCCAGCCCATGGACATCTACACACCACTTCAAGCAAGTCTTGTCGTATCATATGTAGTTGCGTCATTACACCGACTGCCGATGGTCGCCTCATTTACTAACTGTAACCTTTTTATTGTCTCACAACTGCGTACGGCTGGAGCTTGTATGACTTATGTAAAATTAAATAGGTATATACTGACACACTTATATTGACACAGGATATTGACACAACATAACTATAGTAACACACAACAACAAAAATAAAGAACAAATTTGAAGTAAATTTATTACTTAATATTTTTTTGGGCTATCATGGTGAATATCTTGATCAGGGTTTATTTTACTTTGTTCATTATGCAGCAGGGAAATGTGTACCATTGGTAAACTACGCGGTATTCTTGCGGGTATATCGCAAACTATTTGCAATATAATATTGTACCCTCCAGAATCTGTGTGTCTCTGCTCCAATATAGATTAATCGACATACTTTATAGAGGCCCAGTGTTTTCAAACTATTCTTAAGGCCTCCGAAAAGGCTTACTGTAACATAAACGCAAAATCCAGCGTATTCAACAATGAATCTAAAGTAAAGTCATAAATCGCAGCCAGTGCACATTTCCCTCTACCCTGTCGCTAAAGCAATTTACAGCTACGAACTACGACTAAATCTTAGAGGTTAGTGAGGAGCATTTGCCCAGCATGATTGGGAACATTTGGGAATCAACGGTGTTTATTTAATATACAACTTAGCACAACTATTCTCTTTAAAAATTAAAAATAATAACTTTTAACACCACAGTAGGGTAGATATATCCTGTATCGTGGGTACCATGGGTGAACACACACAAAGACAAAAACATTATTATCCAGAGCTAGGACAGAAATTCAAACTCATCATTCAAATATCTGCCTCGCCAGGAATCAAACCCGAGACCCTCCGATCGGCAGTCCGGTATGGTAGCCATTGCTCCATACGAGTCGTTAAGCCAGTTTTATCAGTTTTAACAGTAGATACAGTTAAAGCTGTGCTGTTAAAAATGAAAGGTCTGTAGCCTGCTTTAAGGAGAGGATGCGATAATGCATTTTGTACGTGTTTTCCCACCACAAATGAGAAATCCAGACTAGTTTCAAATAAACATGAAGTAGAGTCGTAAATGCCATCGCCAATGCCCTGTGTGATATCACTAATGCGATTTACTGCTGTCAACTTCGACAGAAACTGAGGATCTTGAGGAGCTCAAAAAGTTTCGCGGTATGTGGTTCATGTTAAGATATTATTGACCAATATATACTCAACGAAGTAATCTTCAGTGCGAAATAAAGAAGTAATATTTTTAACCACCCAAAAAAGACTTATTAATAAATGGGTGTCCAAAACTGATGACGGGTAAACTCGAACGGTTTAATTCTTTTTAGGGTTACGTAGCCAAAATGGCAAAAAAAATGGGGTGTGGCTGTGTCGTGGACACGGCCGTGTGTTGTACGTGAATACGTTTTTACGTAACTAATAATACGTAATTTCAACCGGCCCAGCTGCCGATGTACTGGCACCGTCGTTGATCCGCTCGGCCACATTTATTCTTTTACGTTCCCGGCACTGCTTGACTCGGTTATATGGTGTTTTTTTGGTGCCATTAGATTCTTCTTGAGAAGCCCTTTCCAACCGTATACGATCTTTGTATTTTGATTTGGCTTTTTGACGTGTATAGGCCGACATTGTATATTTTTTATATGATTATTTTATTATTTTAACGTATAACATTCACTGTCACTATTTTGCACTAAGGTTTTATACACAATCGATAGCTTTTGGCGCGAGCTGACTATTGAAACCTAAACGAACCTCGTAGCTCTTTCAAGTCAAAAGTTATACTTAGTGGAAATCTCGATACGCAACGCACCAAAATCATCTCAAAATGGCGGCGCTTCCCCCTCCCCCACGCGCGATGCGTTGCAGTCCTTACTGGGCGAAATGAATTCTTTGATTCTTTAGCTATTCAATGGTGTAATTGAATTTAGGATGGGGATGATAGATATGAATCTGCAACATCAAATTGTATCCCCCGATTTTGTTATCATTGGTTTTTTTGACTTGCCTCCCACTATGGAAGCAATTTTAAAGACGTATTCACGTCAATCCAGATAGTACTTAAGTCTAGGTTGATTGTAGTAATGGCACTAGATAGATTACTGAGGGATGCTTGGTTGTAAATCTGCAGGTCGTCGGCATATAGATGGTAGAGAGAAGACAGATTTAGACTTATAGAATTAATGAAGATAGTAAAGAGAAGAGGAGACAACACGCCACCTTGTGGGACACCGGCAGTCAAATCACACCAGTGGGAATACTTGTCTTGGACTTGGATACGCTGCCGGTGGCCGTACAAGTAGGAATGAAACCAGTCAAAAGCCGTCGGAGATATGTTGAGAGAGCGTAGTACCCCCAGAAGGATATCAAAATCGACGGTGTTGAAGGCATTGCTGAAATCAAGCAAGGTTAACACCGTCAATTTTTGATTATCCATTCCTTTGCGTATGTCATCAGTAATTTTTACGAGCGCAGTAGCCGTACTGTGACAAGGACGGAAGCCAGATTGCAGAGGATTTAGCAAGGAATGGAGTGAGAGAAAGGAACTGAGTTGGTTGTGGATTAATCGTTCAAGGACTTTAGAGAGGAACGGGAGGATGGAAATACACTTAGACCCTTCCAAAGTAGTAAAATGTGTGTCCCCCCCCCCCCCCCAACTTTTAAAATAAGAAAGTGAAAAATCTACCAAAGATATATGTTGTAGATCTCAATAAAAACTTTCAATAAAAATTGGTTCGAACGAGATATAGTACGCAGTTTTTGATATATAGTAAATTTTTAAAAACCGCAAATATAACTTTGTCGTTCATACAAACACTATGAAAAACAAAGTTATTTTTGCTGACAAAAAATAATAATGCTTGCTACGGAACCCTTCGGGCGAGTCCGACTCGCACTTGGCCACTTTTTTATTTTTTGTAAAATGCGCATACGAGTAAATTGGGTCCTGGCAAAAAAAGATAACCAAATAAAAAATACACATTTAAATGATATAAACACAGTGACTTTATTGAGCTTTTTTATCTTTAAATATACAAGAAAATTAAATATTAACGAACTTCTGTAAACACCCTTATTTGTACAAATAAAATGCCTTGTCCTTCTCTTTGATAACACTCCATTATTAACAAGAATATTCCAAATACTAAAATAGAGCATAAAATCCGAATAGATTGATTTTGAAGTGAATCAAATGTCACTTCATAAACAAAAAGTTAATTTACCGACTTCCAAAAGAAGGAGGTACTGTATTCGGCTGTATGTATTTTTTTTTTTTTTATATATGTTCACCGATTACTCCGCCGTTTGTGGACCGATTTTAAAAATTCTTTTTTTGTTCGTATGCTTATACTCCCGAGGTGGTCCCATTGTCACCAAATCAGGATCTGATGATGGGATCCCAGGGAAATCGAGGGGAACTCTCAAATTTTATAGGCACACACATTAATTTTCTTATAGTTTCTGAAGCATAAGAGATATTTACGCATAGAAATCATCATCTCATGTTGTTGAGCTGATGATGGAAGGTACTGCGACAGTGAGGAGCTGAGAGCAAATTTTTTCAATAAATAGTTTTTTTATCGAAATCTTACATTCCCGAGGTGGTCCAACTGTCACCAAGTCAAAGTCTGATGAGGGGATCCCAGAGAAATCGAAGGGAACATTCAAATTTTATAGCACAACAAATGATTTTCATATTTATACAAAGCAAAACGAACATTTGTTTATAATTATCGTCATATCATGTTGCTGAACTCATGATGGAAGGTATTATGACGGTTAGGAGTTAAGAGCAAATTCTTTCAATAAATGGTTTTTTGTTCGAAATCTTACATTCCTGAGGTGGTCCAACTGTCACCATGTCAAAATCTGATGATGTGATATTAGGGATATCGAGGGAAACACTGAAACTTAATAGGCACACACATGCTTTTAGTCATATTTTTAACATAATACAAATATTTATGTCTGGTAATTATCACCTGCTGTTGCTTAACTGATGATTGAAGGTACAACTCCTCAACGGTTAGGAGCTGAGAGCAAATTCTTTCTTTAATTTATACGTTCAGGTGGACTGATAGTAGAGTCTTTCAGACTTTTAGATGGCTATTAGTTAAACATGATTATAAAAGGTAAATCTGTTTAAAGTTTAGAAGTTGTGAAAATTTTTCCAATTATGCTAATACATACAGAATTATTAAAATTACTAAAAAGAGTGAAATAAATTAAGTTTTTAACAAAAAAATTGAACCGACTTCAAACGGTAAAAAATAAAATTGTTCAGTACCTACTTCTTCCGGCTTATGGTAATGACTCTTAAAACTATTTTTGAAGTCGGGCCCTTAGTGAAATGTCCTGTCTTAGTAAATATAGTGTACCTTTCGTTCTGAATGGGCACCGACTCCAATATAGTTTTAACAGTCATTCCCATAATCAAGAAGAAGTAGGTACTGTCCCACTGTCTGTACTGTCGGTGCCCATTTAGAACGAATGGTACGACATTTTAGTAAGGGCCCGACTCCAAAAATAGTTTTAAGAGTCATTACCATAAGCCGGAAGAAGTAGGTACTGAACAATTTTATTTTTTACCGTTTGAAGTCGGTTCAATTTTTTTGTTAAAAACTTAATTTATTTTTCAACCTTTTTTAAGTAATACTACTGAGCATGGGGCTCTTGGAGATTAGGCCCTAGTTCACCACGCCGGCCAAGTACGGATTGGTGAACATTATACCTTCGAGAAAATATGAATTTGTCTTAGAATGGCCGGCCGCAACCCTTTTTGCGTCCCACTGCTGGGCACGGGTCTCTCCCCATTATTGGGAAGGCCTGGAGCTTACTCCACCACGCTGCTCCAATGCGGGTTGATGGAGATGCGGGTTAGTGGCCAACCCGCTATCGGATGTTTTCAAACCGCCCATAAGGCCTCCGACAAGGTTTAACGACTGTTATCTATCGACAACAACCGGGACCGACGGCTTAACGTGCCCTCCGAAGCACGGAAACGCGCATGATTTTTTTTGCCACTAGCGGTCACCCATCTCACACCCGACCGCGCCCTTTTGGCTTAGTTGCATAGATCGTTTGCGTTCTATGCTAACCGCCGGGCCATGCGCGCTTCGATTAGAATAATTACAATTAAGTACATTATAGAAACCAAGTTCGCGCGCAAAAATTGAAGCATGTTCATTGGTGCCATTAATCGCTCCGTAAGAGTTAAGGTTAAATTTTATCACAACACTTTTTAAAAACAAAAGAAGTCTAATAAAATAATTTTTCAGTGTTTTCAATATTTTGTAGTATTTTATATTTAATTTGGTCAAAATAAAAATATTTTGTTTGTCAGATGTGACAGCTGTAGGAATCTATTTAGTGCTTCAATTTTGACAGCGCGCTTGTATGAAGACACTCATTCTATACGTATTTGTTCTAAGGAATTTTTCTAATATGCACGGAAATATCAGAATATTTTCCCTCACCATGGAGCACTTAACATATTTTAAGGCTCCTGCGAGACCCCTAAAAATTTTGTTAGAACTCAGTATCTCCATACGGAGACCACGGTCTTTACCGCTCGGCAATCACTGCTCCACTTTAAGTCATTTAAGTCTATAGATACGTTTTTACAATTTCCCCTAAGCCTACAAATAATTGTCAGCCATTACACTATTATGCTATATATTATGCAACGCTTCGATACGTCCAATTTGTCAGTGACGAAAGCGTAGGTAATTACGGGAATAATTTATCGGTTACGTTAACCTCGCCATGGTTACGGAGAACCAGGAATTCAATGTTGTAGTAACCACAGTGGTATCGGTGAACCTTGTTATATTAACCGAAAATTTTATGATGATTCGTCGATTATTTACTTACTTACTATCTGTAATTACTTTGAAAATAATAGTTAATCAAATTGCGGTACTTTGAAATGTGAATGTTGATAATTTGAAGTAATTATTTGTTGATATCTAATACCTTTAAACGAGCTATTCTTGTATATACCTTAATAATTTTTTTTTATCTCGGAAACGGCTCCAAAGATCTTGATGAAATTTGGTACCCATGTTTCGGGAGGTGAAAAATCGATCCAGCTAGGTTTTATTTTTAGAAATTTTTAATTATAAAAAATATTTTCAGCGATAATCAACTTAAATATAAACTGAAAAATTAAGTTTTTAACAAAAAAATAGAACTGACTTCAAACGGTAAAAAATAAAATATTCAGTACCTACTTCTTCTTGCTT
The DNA here is from genome assembly GCA_911387765.1 of Pyrgus malvae. Lineage (NCBI taxonomy): Eukaryota > Metazoa > Arthropoda > Insecta > Lepidoptera > Hesperiidae > Pyrgus > Pyrgus malvae. The sequence goes on from OU426969.1 coordinate 12,241,455, forward strand.
ATGGTAATGACTCTTAAAACTATTTCTGGAGTCGGGCCCTTACTAAAATGTCGTACCTACCATTTGTTCTAAATGGGCACCGACAGTACAGACAGTGGGGCAGTACCTACTTCTTCTTGCTTATGGTAATGACTGTTAAAACTTTTTTGGAGTCGGTGCCCATTCAGAACGAAAGGTGCACTATATTTACTAAGACAGGACATTTTACTAAGGGCCCGACTCCAGAAATAGTTTTAAGAGTCATTACCATAAGCAAGAAGAAGTAGGTACTGAATATTTTATTTTTTACCGTTTGAAGTCGGTTCTATTTTTTTGTTAAAAACTTAATTTATTTCACTCTTTTTAGTAATTTTAATAATTCTGTAAATATATGTATAAGCATAATTGGAATTTTTTTCACTTAACTTCTAAACGTTAAAAAGATTTACCGTTCATGTTAATCTAATAGCCATCTAATAGCCTGAAAGAATACTACTATCAGTCCACCTGAACGTATTAATTATTGAAAGAATTTGCTCTCAGCTCCTAACCGTTGAGGAGTTGTACCTTGAATCATGAGCTTAGCAACATCAGGTGATAATTACCGGGCATAAATATTTGTATTATGTTAAAAAATATGACCTTAAAAATGTGTATGCCTAGTAAGTTTCACTGTTTCCCTCGATTTCTCTAGTATCACATCATCCGATTATGACATGGTGACAGTTGGAACACCTTAGAAGTTTAAGTTTTAGAACAAAAAAATATATATTGAAAGAATTTGCTCTCAACTCCTAACCATCGTAGTACCTTCCATCATCAGCTCAGCAACATCACATGATGATAATTAAATACAAATGTCTTTTTTGCTTTAGTAAGAATATAAAAATCAATTGATGTTCTATAAACTTTAAATGTTCCCCTCGATTTCTCTGGGATCCTATCATCAGACGTTGACTTGGTGACAGTTGGACCACCTTAGAAATTTAAGATTTCGATCAAAAAAACCATTTATTGAAAGAATTTGCTCTCAACTCCTAACCGTCGTAGTACCTTCCAACATCAGCTCAGCAACATGATATGATGATAATTATACACAAGTGCCTGCTTTGCTTTAATAAGAATATGAAATTTCAATTGTTGTGTCATAAAATTTGAATGTTCCCTTCGATTTCTCCGGGATCCCCTCATCAGACTTTGACTTGGTGACAGTTGGACCACCTTAGGAATGTAAAATTTCGATCAAAAAACCATTTATTGAAAGAATTTACTCTCAACTCCTCACCATCACAGTACCTTCCATCATCAGCTCAGCAACATGAGATGATCATTACTATGCACAAATATCTCTTGTGCTTCAGAAAGTATAAGAAAATCAATGTGTGTGCCTATAAAATTTGAGAGTTCCCCTCAATTTCCCTGGGATCCCATCATCAGATCCTGATTTGGTGACAATGGGACCACCTCGGGAGTATAAGCATACGAACAAAAAAAGAATTTTTAAAATCGGTCCACAAACGGCGGAGTAATCGGTGAACATATATAAAAAAAAATACATACAGCCGAATACAGTACCTCCTCCTTTTGGAAGTCTGTAAAAATACAACTCTTCTTGAAACCTATTGGCGATTTGTACTGCACTAAAACCCTCTCGGTGGTCTGCCTCTGCGCTTGAGGAGGACTCCGGGATCTCCAGTGGAACGCACCAGTGTGTGCACAGATGTGCTCTCCTGCACCTTCAGATGCTTACGGCGGCATGCGGCCACGCACACACCGCCATCCTTTCCGGGGCTGCTGGCTAGACGGATCGAGCTCCCACTCTCACCGCCCACAACCCCGGAAACCCCCTTTTAGTCACCTTACGAGGCAGGGGATACTGTAGCTCTTATCTTAAACTACAGGGATGTGGCTGCAACCCCTATTCTGCGTCCTGCTGATGAACACGGGTCTCTCCCCATTATTAGGGAGGTTTGTAGCTGACTCCGCCACACAGCTCCTATACGGCTTAGTACATGCAATTTAGTGGCTGCAACCCGCTGTCGGACTTTTTCAAACTACCCATAAGGGAACTATGGCTAAACGTTCCGTCCGAAACACGGAAACGCCGAACGAAACGAAATTTTTTACCACAAGCAATCACACATCTCACACCCGACCGCTTCCGTTTGGCTTACCTGCGTAGTTCGCTTGTTTTCTACGCTAGCCATCGCTTCAATTTATATAGTTTACCAATTTTATTTACTTAGTCTATGGCCTGGCGGTTAGCGTAGAACGCAAACGATCTATGCAACTAAGCCAAACGGGCGCGGTCGGGTGTGAGATGAGTGACCGCTAGTGGCAAAAAAATTCATGCGCGTTTCCGTGCTTTGGAGGGCACGTTAAGCCGTCGGTCCCGGTTGTTGTCGATAGATAACAGTCGTTAAACCTTGTTGGAGGCCTTATGGGCGGTTTGAAAACATCCGACAGCGGGTTGGCCACTAACCCGCATCTCCACCAACCCGCATTGGAGCAGCGTGGTGGAGTAAGCTCCACGCCTCCCCAATACGGGGGAGAGACCCGTGCCCAGCAGTGGGACGCAAAAAGGGTTGCAGCCAGCCATATATATATAACAAATAAATAATATTGGAGTGTCTGTTTGTAACATTAAAATAACCACTTCTTATTACATGCGTATGAAATATGCAGCTAGCCGGTTCCTAAAACAGGGCCGTTCTGTATTGTAGAGGGTCCACGATTAACTGGATTATTATTGCGATACGTTTTACAATATGGCGGCTCACGTTTAGCCTCATTGTAATGAAGCCTCGTAGCCACCCACCCTACTTATGATTATGACCGCACTCGACATTGCTGAGCTTTATTGACACTGCTTATGACCGCACTAGATGTTACTGAATGGCCACCCATCCTACTTTTGACCGCAAGTGTCATTGAGCTAAGCAATGTCCCTGAAACACATTTTCGCTATAATTATTTATTTTGGCTGAATTGCAATCCGGCTGAACGAGAGTGCACCGCATTACAATATTATTATTATTACAGCCCTGTTTTAGGAAATAGCTAGCTGGAATGAAATACGGCGGAATATGCAATCCGACTGCGACACATACACCAAAATAACATTTTTTAACAAATTTTTCCCGTCTGTCTGTTTGTTCCGGTTAATCTCTGAAACGACTGCACCGATTTTTAAGGGACTTTCAGTGGGAGCTAGCTAATATAATAAGGAGTAACTTAGGCTACTTCTATTTCAGAACAAATAGTAAAACTAAAGACCACGCGGAATATTATAAAGAGGAAAGATTTGTAATTTTGTATGTTTGTAATAAATAAACTCAAATACTACTGTTCCGATTTCACAAAAAAACATTAGAAAGCTACATTCACCCTGAGCCTATGTTGGCTACTTAAATTTCTTCATTTCTACGTGAAAACGGGTAATAGGGTCAACGCGGTTGAAGCAACTGGCTAAACGCCTATGATTTTAATAAAGCAATGAAGCCTGGAATAGCACATAGGCCATTTTTAATCCTACGGGGACCCATTAAACGGGTCCACGCGGGCAAAGCCGCTGGCGGAAGGCTAGTATGTTTATATAGTGAACTAGCAGATCCACATGCAGGCCACGTGGTGTAAAGTGCAACTGCAATCCATCGAGAATTACATCTCACTTCAAACAATGTTTATTTTATGTTTTCAGTTTTGTTGGTATTTAGATATAGGACCATCATTGTTATTTTATCGACCCTTTTTTATGTCCTACCGGTGGGCACAAGGTTTCTTTAGGATTGAGAGGAATTTAGGAGTTAGTACACCACGCTGGCAAAGTGCAGATTGGGGGACAGCATTCCTTCGAGAAATTTTTTTTTCGCACAGTAATGGAAATCATTGCAATTAATTAAATCTTGTTTGTTTTTTTGGAATATATTGTTTTCCTCACCGTGCACTTAACAAATTTCTTTGTCAGTGGTGCGTGCCGGGGGTTGAACTCGGTAACTTCGTGTCGGCCATTACAGCTCATGTTTTAATATGCTTTTATTTGGTCGAGCTGTAACAAGCTGGTCCGGTTATAGGTCTGGAAGGTGACTGATGGAACCTTGGACTGTCTACTAGTAAACATATCGAGTTTAGGCTCATTTGATGCGTCTTAACATATTCTGTTCATTTTTTATAACAAAGACCTCACGATGGACTGGACAGTGGCTGAGTCTTTTTTTTTTAGTTTTTTAAACTATTAATTCATTTCTAAGACGAAATTGCGGGCTGCCACTCAATCCATAGAAGTTCAACCAACAATAAATTTATAAAGACAGTTGCTACTTGGCTGTAACCCTTTTTACGTCCGGAGGTCTGGAGCTTACTCCACTACGCTGCTCCAATTCGGGTTGGTGGAGATGCGGGTTAGTGGCCAAACCGCTGTCGAATGTTTTCAAGCCACCCGTAAGGTCTCCGACAAGGTTTAACGACTGTTATCTATGGACAACAACTGGGACCAATGGCTTAACGCTTAAATGACATTCATTAAGCGAATATTTTGTATTCCTAATATGAAATAAATATTTTTTCTTTCTTTCTTTCTTTCAACGTGCCCTCCGAAGCGCGGAAACGCGCATGAATTTTTTCACCACTAGCGGTCACCCAACTCGCACCCGACCGCGCCCGTTTGGATTTGTCGCATAGATCGCATGCGCTAACCGCCGGGCCATTATCGTTGCTAATTATATTTCAGTATTTATTGAAAACATTGTACTTGCATTACGCTATTTTTCGTCACCATAAATGCCTGCTTTATCAAAGACATGTCACGACCACGAACCCGCGCTTGGCAAGCTATATTCTATTCGATTCCGTGAGACATTAAAAGTCTTTAAAAAGTTCATTGACTAAAACAAACTTTTTAATTCGTAACTAACGCCCTAACAACAGACAACTAAGTTTCCTAACTGGAAACTTAAGCAAACTAACTCTATTCTCCTCCTGGTCTTGCTGCATCCTTCAAGAAACATTCTTACTCAAGTTAAGTTGCTGTTAAAAAAATTAAGTTGCGTCTAACTTCAAACTTTTCCCAACTTCTAACTAAGACAAAATAACTAAGATAAAAATAAGGGTTGATCATAGAGGGGTGAAAATTTAGGGTTGTATGTATTTTAGTATGATGTATCATAAAAAAATAAAAACAAAAAAAATTGTCAAAAAAAATAAAAAAAAATTTAAGGGTGGACCACCCTTAACATTTAGGGGGATGAAAAATAGATGTTGTCCGATTCTCCACCCTAGCCGATATCCTTGCAAAGATTCACGAAAATCGGTCGAGCCTTTTCGGAGGAGTTCAATTACGCACCCCGTGATACGAGAATTTTATATATTAGATTGTACTTGCATTACGCTATTTTTCATCACCATAAATGCCTGCAAATTTATCAGAGACATGTCACGACCACGAACCCGCGCTTGGCAAGCTATATTCTATTCGATTCCGTGAGACATTAAAATTCTTTAAAAAGTTCATTGACTAAAACAAACTTTTTAATAAGTAACTAACACCCGAACAACGGACAACTAAGTTTGCTAACTGCAAACTTAAGCAAACTAACTCTATTCTCCAACCACGAATTAGAACCTGGTCTTGCTGCATACTTGAAGAAACATTCTTACTCAAGTAAAGTTGCTGTTAAAAAAAATTAAGTTGCGTCTAACTTCAAACTTTTCCCAACTTCTAATTATGACAAAATAACCTAAGAAAAAGAGCAATCCTTTAAAGTTCACTTTGTTTTTATTCGTCTACTAGATTTCCGCCCGCGGCTTCGCTCTCGTGGGATACACATCTATTTAAATACGTTACAGTAGGGTAGATATACCCTGCGTCGTGGGTACCATGAACACGCACAAAGACATAAACACAAACACCTAGACTGGGAACAGAAATTTTAAACTCATCATTCAAATTTCTGCTTTACCGAGAATCGAACCCGGGATCCTCCAATCGGCCGTCCGGCATGGTAACCATTACGCCACGTGGGTTGTCAAATAATTGTCAAGTAATTGGGCCTTGCAATCAAATTTTCGAGTATAATAGGGATTCTATTTCACGAAGTCCGTTCGGCTCTGGTTGTAGTAATGAGTACTGAGAAGCACGTTTGTATGCGTAAACTTTTGATGACAAAATCTGTACATCATTAACTTTAAAAACATTACCTCACTATGGGCAACTCTAGAAGAGTTCCTTCTTCTCTAGCCATGCTGACGTTATAGACACTGCACTCTATATACGTAGGTATCTACGTGTATCTACCACACATGTTCATTACTAGCTCCAGCCACACTGTATCATGAATAATGTATGACTGTAACGGATTGCCTGCCCCAACTGTTTAAACCGTAAACTAGTCAAACGCACAAACTCAGATACGATATGGGCTGCAACCCTTTTTGCGTCCCACTGCTGGGCACGGGTCTCTCCCCATTATTGGGGAGGCCTGGAGCTTACTCCACCACGCTGCTCCAATGCGGGTTGGTGGAGATGCGGGTTAGTGGCCAACCCGCTGTCGGATGTTTTCAAACTGCCCATAATGACTCCGAGTAGGTTTAACGACTGTTATCTATCGATAACAACCGGTACCGACGGCTTTACGTGCCCTCCGAAGCACGGAAACGCGCATGAAATATTTGCCACTAGCGGTCACCCATCTCACACCCGACCGCGCCCGTATGGCTTAGCTACATCTTATCGCTTGCGTTCTATGCTCGCCGCCGAGCCATGCGCTCTTTGATACGATATTACAAGCCTTAAATAAGAGAATTCGAAGAAAGACAAAAACGACGGGTGTTATAAGTTTGACGTGTCTGTGCACCCGGTGCTTTCCAATGGAGATCCCGGAGTCCTTCCCAAGCGCAGAGGCAGGCAGAGCAGAGAGCAGGGGTTTCAGTGCGATACAAATCCCACATAACCCGGTATCCTCCCCAAAGATACTGGGTACCTTTTGAAGGCAACGCAAGCGATCTATGCAGCTAAGCCAAACGGGCGCGGTCGCGTGTGAGATGGGTGACCGCTAGTGACAAAAAAATTATACGAGTTTCCGTGCTTCGGAGGGCACGTTAAGCCGTCGGTCCCGGTTGTTGTCGAAAGATTACAGTCGTCAAACCTTGCCGGAGGCCTTATGGGCGGTTTGAAAACAACCGACAGCGGGTTGGCCACTTACCCGCATCTCCACCAACCCGCATTGGAGCAGCGTGCTGGAGAAAGCGAGAGAGACCCGTGCGCCGCAGTGGGACGCAAAAAGGGTTGCAGCCATAGTATTTTCGCGTACTATATATTTCTTAAACAGTTTATAGTACGAAGTCCCAAAATAGAGTACAATCCAGTACGGTAGGCAACCCTACCGGAGTCTGATGGTCGCCTCATGTAAGTCTGGCCGGCAATAGCACCTTTGCACCGAAACACAATAGAATTGATTCACATCACAATTGGGTGCAGCTGTGGTACTATGCTGTGGTACAAAGGGTTAAACCTAATGCCAATAGGCATTAGGTTTAACCCTTTGTGAACCTTAGTTTTAGGTTTTTCACATAAATATAAATAAATAAATAAATAATACTTCCGTGTGCGAAACAACGAAGTTCTACCACATAAAAATTTGGCATTCATAATAATAACAACAATAATAAGTAATAATAACATTTCAAACTCATAGCCCCATGGTAGTGGGGTATATCCTGTGTCGTGGGTACCATGGACACACACTGAGACAGAAACACAAACTAATGAATGACTCTTAAAACTATTTTTGGAGTCGGGCCCTTAGTAAAAATTTTTTACTAAGACAGGACTTAGTAAATATACCTTTCGTTCTGAATGGGCACCGACTCCAATATAGATTTAACAGTCATTACCATAAGCAAGAAGAAGTAGGTACTGTCCCACTGTCTGTACTGTCGGTGCCCATTTAGAATGAATGGAATGACATTTTAGTAAGGGTCCGACTCCAAAAATAGTTTTAAGAGTCATTATCATAAGCAAGAAGAAGTAGGTACTGAACAATTTTATTCTTTACTGTTTGAAGTCGGTTCAATTTTTTTTAAACTTAATTAATTTCATTATATTATTATATAGAGATCTAAAATAGCACGAGCGGTTTTTACAAACCCGTACCATTCTAAAATCCCTGGGGTGGGAGGGATGTGAATTTGCGTCGTAATCCTTGTAATATTATAAAATAATTAAATTCATATTATGGGATTTAAAAATAGGTATACCTAATGATAATTCCGAAATTGACTCGCTCACGGGATCGCGCAAATTTAAACAAAGAACATTTTTTGATTTGGGAGTGGACTTTGCCTTGTGAAATTATTATTACTACGAGTACATACTAAAGAATTTTTTTAATATTCTTTTTAGATTTAAGAGTTTCTCTAGTGGTTTATTTTCTAACACTGCCGGCTTATCCTCAAAGACATTAATTTAAATTCTTCTCGCTTGTTTCTTAAATTCTGTCGCCTCCTCAACATTCACTTTGAAGGCAGTTTACTAAGAAACTGGTTACTTAACGTTTCAATTAGAAAATTTCTGATATTTTATTTTTGTGGGTCCTTTTAAAGCCTAACAAAATAAGCGGCTCCTTGAAAAAAACGGTTCTTGTCTCCCAATTAATTAACAAGTGAACGTTTTAGGTACCTAATTTACCATTCCCTACCTAATTTATAGTACTTATAATTGAGCAATGAAGGAGTGTCAACTGCTGTAATTAAGATGCTTATTAGTTAATAGCATGCACTGAATGTTCTGTGATTACTAGCCGCTAGGTAACTCGCTCATGAATGTTTTGATTGCGAATAATTTTCTTTTAATCCTGCTCTCCTGGCTCTTTATAAATGTTTACATTTCGAATGTTCTTTGATATTACGTACTTTGAATTGACTCCAAGTTTTTTTTTAATATATGTATAATTTATGTTTTAATATATGTATTAACGATCTAATGAAGATTATTAGTATTCTTAAAACAGTAACAGCTAGGCTTAGTCTGTAAAAAGGATGATTTGAAATTATCACAATCTTCATTGACTCAAATTGAACCCAATAGTATTTTTGACGAAAAAATGTTTTATTTCAGTGCCATAAGATTTGGGATTCTTCAGAATGAATTTTAACAATTAAATAAATTAACAAAAAATATAATAAATAAACAGTGGAGTATATTTATCCTGTATCGTGGGTACTATCAACACACACAAAGATAGAAACATAAATACCCAGAACAAAAAACTGAAATTTCAAGCTCATTATTCCAATTTCTACTTTGCTGGGAATTGAACCGGGACCCTCCGACCGGCATTAAGACATGGTATTTATTGCGCCACACGGTCAGGTTTTAACTTTTCAGCAATTTGTTTAAGTATTTTTTTCACCCTTTTTTATGTCCCACTGCTGGGCACAGGTCTCCTTCTCACACTATTGAGAGGGATTTAGGCCATAGTCCACCACGCTGGCCAAGTGCGGATTGGTGGACGTTGTGCTTTCGAGAAATTATGAATTTCTCTCAGGCATGAACGGCGATGGAGAACATCGTAATCAATGAAATATCACGATATTTTCCATCACCGTGGAGCAGCGATAAATTCGCACATAACAAATTTCTTTGTCAGAGGTGCGAGCCGAGGATTTGACACTGGGACCGGTCGCATCGAAGACCGCGGTTTTTTACCACTCGGCCATCGCTGCTGCTGTTTAAGTATACGATTTACTAATAAAAATGTTTTCAATCCAATTGACTTCGTGTGGCGCAAAAATTACCATGCTAGACTGCCAATCGGAGGATCCCGGATTTGATTGCCGGCGAGGCAGAAATTTGAATGATGAGTTTGAATTTCTGTTCTCGGACTGAATGTTTGTGTTTCTATCTTTCTGTGTGTCCATGGTACCCACGACACAGAGTATATTTACCCTAATGTGGAACCATGAGTGTGGAACGTTATTGTTATTGTATTCCTTTAGAGGCATTATTTTAATTTGTTTTTAAAGTTTACTCATACATTTTTAACCAATTTTTGTAAATAGGAAGCCCTTTTCCCACGTTCATTTTCTGACACCGCTGGCATCTCCTTAGAGGTTTTTCCTTAATTTTTTCTCTTGTTCTTCAATTTTGTCTTCCCGACTTTCACTTTGAGTACCTACAGTTATTTAAAGACTGGTTTCTTGGAATTACAATTAGGCAAGTTCAAGTGTTTTCTTTCAGTAGTCGGACGACCGAGCGTTGATAAATATGTATAATGATTTTTTTACACAAAACACTCATTGGCTTGGTGCCACTCAAAAAAGCCATCTGAAATAGCTCCCAATTAAAAAAATATTGTCACAAAAAAGTTGCAATATGCCTGATTGAGGTACGAACCCGCGCTAGAGCTTTAGGTAAACACTCGACCAAGGAAGTTTTAATTCGATTAAAGAAATTCTTATTCTCTTTCAAATCGTCAATGTCACGTTTGACGGCCTTCTTCGCTACAAAACTATCAATACTCGCCAGTTTATGTCAGGAAACTAGATCGCTTTATTGCCCTCGAAAATCCCAGAATACAAAGTTTTATCAAAATTTTAGGAGCCGTTTGTAAATTCAGGTTATATGTTTAGGTATATACAAGAATTGCTCGTATAGATATTCCTTCATCTTGTTGTTTTGTTGTTTTGAGAAAAACTCTTGAAAACATGCTATGAATATCACCCAACTGGGATGTTGACTTTTTTTTAATTCTGTCACAACATTTATCGTCCTTTTAATGAATGTTGAAGTAAGTAGGACTAAAACATAATAATGCAATATGCTGTATATAACAAGTATATAGGTATGGAATTGTGGATTACAAAAATTCAAAATGTTTATTTTATATTAGCAATACATAATATTCGCTGAATGAATGTAATTTTTCCCGGTCATCGCCTATAAGTACCTGTTTGGGCTAGATGTTGAGCTGAAAGAGAAAAGGCGGCGGATAATAGCTCCCAGCAGCACTCTTTTAAAAAAAAGTACATGTATGTTTGAGATAACAGTATGGCTATGGGTCGATAATGGGCACACGTGACAGCTGATCGTATGAGACACTATAAACCCACTTCCACGAGCTCACAGACGTTTCTTGAGGAAATAAATTGGTCATAAGGACCTCTTTTACTTTGTGGGTTTATTTTATAACAACGCTGGCATTCCTTAAAAAAAATCTTTGTACTTATTTTTCACTGTCGCCGTCTCCTTAACTCTTATTTTAACGGCAGTTTATTCAAAGACACTTAATGATTTTTCTTTGGCAACCCTTCTCATCCCAAGTAAATTAAGGAAGCTCTTGAAAAACGCTGTACCGAAATAAGTCATTAACATTCATTTAACATGGCCTTTAAAAGTGTCATATTGAATATTCAAGCGCCACACTTACCTTTTGTTTTGGTACCGGGGCGGGAAACCTTCAAATGATACCCGGCACCTTGGGAAAGGATAAAGGGTTATGTGGGATTGACCGCACTAAAACCCCTCCGGCTTCGTCTGCGCTTAGGGAGGACTCCGGGATCTCCAGTGGAACGCACCGGTGCCCTCCACGCGCGACGACCCAGAACGGGCCCATCTTCGGGAGAGCAGATGAGCCCTCCTGCAATTTCACCTTTAAAATTTATAAGGAAGATATCTCTGTTATTCTTCTGGTTTGTAAAAAAATAAGCGCAGAAAACCTTTTCGTGTTATATCGATTTACTTTAAATTTTGTGTTGAAACGAATATAATATGTTTTTGATAAAAATTATGGGACTCGCATTTTAGCTGTTTTAGTAAATGTATGCAGCTGTATATGAATAAGATCTTGGAGTCCTCACAAACGCAGAGGCAGGCCACCGAGGAGGTTTTAGTGCGGTCAAATCCCACATAACCCATATCCTATCCCAAGGTACCTTTTGAAGGTTTCCCCCCCGATACCAAAAAAAAAGGTTAAAAGTACACGCCTAGTCTAGAAATTGTCTGGATCAAAGACAGATGAAAAGCTGCCTGCACTGTCAATAAAGCTAGTGCCGTACATTATGTTAGCACTATTTTGCTAGAACAACAATATCTCTCATACAAAACTCACTCAAAAAACCGGGAAAGAAGTCATATACGACGACCCGCGTGGCGCAATGGTTACCATGCCGGACTGCCAATCGAGGGGTCTCGGGTTCTGTTCCCGGTCTGGGTGTTTGTGTTCTTGTCTTTGTATGTGTCCATGGTACCCACGACACAGGGTATTAATTACCTTACTGTGGGGCTATGAGTGTCTTATGTTTATTTATATACATAATATGTCATGGCAGCCCCATTGACCAATTATACTTTTGAAAAGGTGAAAAAAGACATTATGTAACGCAATTTGACCTTCGGTAAGAGCTTTGGTAATAAATAAAAGGCAAGGTAAAAGTTACCATCGGAGACAACAATAGCTAAAATATGACAGCCTCCGTGGCGTAGTGGGTGATGAGCCGACTGCGAAGCGTGAGGTCGTGGGTTCAATTCCCATCCAGGACAAATATTTGTGTGATGAACATGACTATTTGTTCTGTTTCTGGGTGTTAATTTATCTATTTAAGTATGTATTTAGAATTATATAAGTATGTTTATCAGCTTTCTGATTACCATAGTACAAGTTCTGCTTAGTTTGGAATCAGATGGTGTTGTGTGAATTGTTCAAAAAGATATTTATTTATTTATTATTATTATATGAACACCGACCTCAGTGCCCTTAGGGCTACAATACGTTTTCGTGGCGTTAATTTCTTAATGCTCTTCTTCATATTAATTTGTCAGGTACCTAATTCGTTTGATACGTAATCGTTTAGAATATGGTAAAACTTAAAAAAAAAATACAATCTTGAATCAATTTTGTTGTGTTTCTTAAAAAACTTCATTAGGGTTGAATTTTATTATTTCAATATATATTGAAACGAATCAAACTTCAGGAACTGAATATAATATCATCTATTATATATGTCAATGTGGTTTATTTGAACTTTTCTACCAATTTTTATTAAAGCCTTCTTCTTAAGTTTTATTTTCTAATACTGCCGGCATCTCTTTAGAGATTTAAAATTCTTTTCGGTTGTTTTTAATTTCGCCGCGCCCTTCACTTTCACTTTGAGGGCAGTTTATTTAGCGACTGGTACTTAAAATTCCAATTAGGAAAGTTCTAACTTATTCTCTTTCTGAGTACTTTTATGTCGAAAAAAGGCAAGTTCGGAATCGCGTTAGAGGTACCTCAAGTAGCTTAGGACTTTTTTGTAAGAAACATTTTAGGTTTTAACACTTTTAGGTACTTAGTGACTTGAATTTTTTTATATAAATAAACCGAAAATAAAAACAGACGGGTGGTGTTATGCGATCACCGTCGCCTATGGACACGTGCAACCCCAGGGGAGCCACCCGAGCATTGCCGGCTTTGAAGGAGAACTTTTTTTACAGCTTTCTTGAAGAACCCCATGTCCCCATGTCTACTGGGAATGCCTCAGCTGGAAGGTTGTCCCATACCTACACGTCCGAGGTTATAATATGTTTTGAATACATTGTTTGGAGAGAGAGAGAGACCCGTACCCAGCCCTGGGATGCATACCTCTTTAGCAAAGGGAGATCTCCCGCCGGGAGAGTTACCGCGCTGCCGCGCTCCAACTGACTCGGTTCTGAGCTCGTATATATTGTCGGATATTCAGAAAATTTCGATAGCGTGATTCAGGAATACCTATGGCGCCATCTCTTGATGAGAAGTGGAAGGTCACTACACCCCTTTTTGCAGTCAACGCTTTTTTGCCTGCAAAAATATCATCCTACATTCTATATAATTTCTGCTTTAGTATACACTGAAGCGATGACCGTTCTAATTAAAAACTTTCTATCACAAATTAAAAAGTTTTTATACAATGGGAATTTAATAAGTTCGAATGAACTCTAATATAATAGATTTAGGTCATATCCTAGTCCATATCAGCTACGTTGTTAGAATTTAAAATGGCTGTCTTACAAAATATTATTAGAGAGGCGAGTGACAAGAAATACCTGTAGAAAATAAGTTTTTAAATTTGATTTCATGACATGACAAGATTGCAATCGAAATTTGACATTGATAATAGTTAATTTGACAATAATAATAATAATCATTTGACATTATAATTAATATTTTGGTAATAAGAGTTCTTAAATGAATAATTGTATTGATTTGACATAAAATGTATTAACTATTTTCTTTGTATAATAATAATAATATGTAATTAATTTAATTTATTGATAATATATAAAAAAAATAACGTAGCTTCACTAACGAATTAGGAACCCTGTAATGTTAGATGTTAAGCTTAGATTGTAATAAATAAATAAATAAATAAATAAATAATTGCAAAAAAGGCTGATTTTAAAATACAAGTACGTTACATTTGTCGAATAAAGGAAAAACCTGCCGTAATTTAACTACATACCTTGGCGATCAACGCGTATAAATTTATAATTTTATGTGTATAATTTTTACAGTATTTTCTGAAACCAAAAAAATAATTAAAGATATCAAGTAATTGTTACGTGTAGTAATATTTATTGTCTGTAATCTTAATTATGTAGTCTGTGTCGTCTGTATCTGTCTCTCTCTCTCTCCCTCTCTCTCACACACTTCCCTGTCAGCCATATTACAACACCATCGAGTCGCTTTGTCTTAAAGTCTTAATAAAATAATATATAAAATCATCCGGCGTTTACCTTCGCACCAAACAACCTCACATGGTGTCAGAAGTAAAAGAAAATGTCGAAAATTGAAGAAGAGGTCAAAACACCGAGCCAAGTAAAGTACGTCAACACCCGACCACGTGGCGTGTCAAACAACTTAAGTGTCATAGGTTATGCATTTTTGACAGTGCATCATCAGTCTTTAATTAAATTAGTAATAAACGATACTGGATAGTGTGCTATAATTATAAATAAATTATACATTTTATAAATACCTCGACATTTTTCGTGTGTCAAACGACTGACAACTTAATGTAAAATTATTCTTAATTTGCAAACTAAATATTAATTTTAGAATTTTCTAGTTATCTATCTTTATAGTTGTACACTCTTGACAGAGTGGTTGTGGTATTATTATGATAATTGGTTAATCGTCATAGTTATTCTATGCAGCAACTTCTGCGATCCTTCGTCACCAGCTTCTATTACTGGCATTGCGACATACTGTAATTACGAGGTACATTATAACTTATTTTAAAAATAATATCAGAAAATGAGGTTATAATAATAATAATAATAACGTTTCATTCTCATAGCCCCACGGGAGAAAGTGACGTGGGTACAATGGATACACATAAGGACAGAAACACAAACACCCAGACCAAGAACAGAAATTTTAAACTCATCATACAAATTTCGTCTTTGCTGAGAATCGGACCTATCATCGGCAGTCCGGCATGGTAACCATTGCACTACAATGGTCGTCAAGGTTGTGAAAATATGGTTGCAATTTTCATTCACCGTCCTCTCGGTTCAGTGCTCCTCACAATAGACTCATCGAGCGCGTCTACTGAATGCTTCTTTATTAGATTCTGCTCGCTCGCCGCATCTGAGTCTCAAGAATGCCCTAGTTTGCTACTCGCAGTGAACAAAAGTATTGAAGTGTTCAGAACCAAGTAGATAAGATCTTGGTCTCACGTCCGGTGATCTGAAATCGAATCTTAGTGCTCACCTCTGACTGATTTTTTTAAGATTACATTTGTTCTTCATTAAAGGGAAAAGAAAATCATGGGTATAATATAATAATAATATAATACTAATAAATAACGATTCACACTCATAGCCCCACAGTAGGGTACATATACCCTGTGTTGTGGGTACCACGGACGCACACAATGACGAAACACAAACGCCCAGACCGACGACAGAATATAAACTCCATCATTCAAATTTCTGTTTCGCCGGAAATCGAACACGGGACCCTTCGATTGGCATCGGCATGGTAACCATTGCGCCACACTTGAATCCTTCAGAACTGACATCAGCAATGAACTTTAAAAAGTGTGGAAGATGATGAATTATTTATAAAATCCAATAATGCAATAGACCCAGCCCGCAAAATATGTACCAAATTTCATTCTGATCCGCTCCATTCTTACGTAATTGAGCAACGTACATTGACCCAAACATCCAAACTTTCCCATTTATAATATAAGTATGGAATGTACTTCATTCAGTCCACGAAATATCTCTTAAATTGATCTCATTTTTTAGAAAGGTAAAAGCGAGAGTCAGAGCAGATTTTGAATTATTTTGCTCAAGCTATTCAACTTACAAAGGAACAACGATATTTCTTCGAATACCTGTTTTTCAAAAGTGCCTCGACCCGCATTTCCTTATAATCCTTTGTCATAAGTCAATGTGCTCTAACACTACGTCATATGCTTCAGTATTGCCAACCATGACCGACAATGGACCATAAAAAGGGTTACTTCCAAACCAACTTTATCAAAGTCCCTTCAGAACATTCAATTTACGGCCGAGAAAATCGTGCTAAAGTAATATTTTTGTACAAGTAAACCTGTCAGCCTTCATAAATCACAGTAAGACGAAATTTAGACGAGAAAATTATCAGAACATTCGCATATTTTTCACAGAGGCGCAATAAATAGATGTCTATCTTATATTTAACATGAACTAGAACTGAGAATTCATGAGAATGTCAGAGCTTTCATATATCTAGGAGTTTTATGGTCTTACGCACCGGTCTTACGCCATAACTAGGGTTCAGTGAAGGGTTATAAGAATATGATAAATTATATGACGAATGAAAATGTTCTAAGAAAAACGCTCTATTGAATATACGACACAGAACTCGACATTCAATAAGTTATATCCAGAACAGTTTTTTAGAAGGTCGAAGACAAAAGGCCAGGACGAAACCATTTATTTTCTTGACATAGATATTATTTTGTGTGGATTTTTTCGGCTATTATTTATAAGCTTCGTATTGTAGTTTCCTAACAAAGAACCGTTTTCTTATCTTTAGATTCTAATCAGATTAAGTCTTGTTATCGTTCATTGAATTCTATTGGTAGTATTTTCTACAATGGTTTTCTAATTTGATCTAATATCGAACTTTCTAAGAACAATTTCAGTTGATCAAGCAGATCAGAAGTGGTGATTTTACTTTATACCTTTAGATAAATTTATTTCGAATAAATTTATGATTCAAAAGGCAGACATTTCGTCCAAATAAAAGAAAAAAAATGTTATTACAAAGCACGGATAATCAAATAGTATATGAAGAGATTAAAGGAATGTAATAAGTTTATCATTGAGAGTAGACAATTTATTCAACTGTAAAATGTTTTTATTAAAGGCATACTAGTAAACTAGTATAAATGGTACTATGGTAGCTATTTTGGTCAACAGGATAAATTTAACGTTAATTAATAATAAACGTTAATTAATTAGTTAAATAATTAATTAACGTTAGTTAAATAATAATATAATATAATTAATCATTTCTGGACCCTCTCTACAAAGGGTGCATAACAGTACCTATATCATCTAAATATAAACAGATATAAAAATCTCTTTTTTTTTCTTTGGTTTTTACAGTTATTTATTTTTAATTATTTAGTTGTTCAAAAACTTCTGCCATTACAACCTCGGCTAGCCTCTAAGTTCAAATGTAAATAAATATCTATTTTTCCAAAAACGTCCTTATTGGTTCTAAATTCTCAAAACTAGAGACTAACTCTTCTTATGTCCTGGCCACAGGTTCCCTCTTGGAAGTGAGAGATTTAGGCCATAGCCCACCACCCTAGCCAAGTGGATATTGGTGGACATCATGAATGTGTTCGAGAAATTATGAGTAATTCTCGAGCATGCACAGCGACAGAAATCAGCGTTATTGATAAAAAAAATTACCTCAACATAGAGCGGTGACAGATACGGTTTCAATAAATAGCTTTCTTAGATACGGGACAGGGATTTGAACTTGGTATCTCTGTATCAAAGACCGCGTTATTTACCGCTCAATCATCGCTACTTATGCGTACCTAATGCGTGAGCATAACGTTATCCACAATAAGTATATTATTTTTCAGCATAGTAAAAAATATCAAATCTTTTTTTATCGGGCACAGTGTAATCTTCTGGGAAAGGTGTTATCTCCAGTTTTGTCTCAAATTCGTCCGCAAGACGAACAAGACATATTTGTCAAAGTCGTGATTGCCTTGCGACGCGATACTTGAAAAACGACGGCCATATTTGACGTTACAAATGACAAAAGAAGGATTCCCTTGCGTTATTCCTTCCCGTTTTGTTAAATATTACGGTTTTATGAAAGTGGCAGCCTTGGGACCTTAGCTTTTTTTTCTTTGGTTTTATTTTGTGTATCTTTTAAGTCTGGTAGAGTTTACAGAGCGTTTAACTTTTAGTGAGACATGGAAAAGTTTTTTTTTTTCAATCACTTTTAGCTAGTTTTAGCACCAATGTACCAGCTACACCCATTTGACTCCGTTAAAAAGCGCGCAGTCCGAATGGTCAACGGGACAAAATTGACTGACAGACTAGAACCGCTTAGCTTGCGAAGAGATATAGGCTCGCTCTGCGTGCTCTACCGACTTACCACCAGACAAAGGTTAAAGTTCCACCGGCACCATCTGGACTCGTGGTGGTCCTCCACAGTCCGCTTTGCACGCTCCTTTTTACCACGGACGTGAAGGTTATGGGACAACGTTCCAGCTGAGGGACTCAGTGGACTATAACATAGGGTTCTTCAAAGAGAAAGCTTTAAAAAAGCTCTCCTCCAAAGCCGGCAATGCTCAGGTGACTCCCCTGGGGTTACCCATGTCCATAGGTGACGATGATCGCTTAACACCACGCGGCCCGTATGCCTTTTTTGTTCGGTATATTTATAAAAAAAAAGTTTTTTTGAAAGTAGATCAATTATTCATAGATAAAATCAGTAAGTCGTCCGTAATCAGTCAGTTAAGTCAGTTTGATTTCCAAGTAAAGTGATGACTACTTTACTAGAACGTGTCTAATAGAATTTTGCAGGCAATTGGAAAAAACATGTTTCCACACTGTTACTTTATTCCATAACACTCGCGCACTGTTAACCTATAACGAAGAAAATGTCATCAACTTTATGATACGATATAACTGTAAATATACACCAAGATTATGAAAAAAAACACAACATGAGTACCTCAAAATTTTTTGGAACTGGTAAAGGAACGTTAAAGTCAAATTGACGACATGTGGCGCAATCGTTACCATGCCAGACTGCCAATTTTACTGACAGATAAATAATTCTAAATCTTAATGAAATGGCACCGCTTTAATCTCTATATATAAACTAGCTGCCCCCGCGAACTCCGTACCGCGTTCAAATGTTTGGGGTGGGCCACCCTTATTACTTAGGGGGATGAAAAATAGATATTTGCTGATTCTCAGACTTACTCAATATGCTCACAAAATTTCATGAGAATCGGTCAAGCCTTTCGGAGGAGTACGGGAACGAACATTGTGACACGAGAATTTTATATATAAGATGAATCGCTGTTCGTTGTGGCTAATTTTGGTCTTCAAATATTAGTAGAAGTCCATGGAAGGTTTAAACGGTGAGAAAATATGGAAACATTGTGAAATGAATAGTAAAACAACTTATTTTATTTTCCTATATAAACTGTTAGTAACCGTCAAACATAGGTTCTTCGCGCCATCGTCTAGAAGTTTGAAGTAGTGTGATATTCATCTGTATGTATGTAAACAGTCAACAATAAAGTATTTTCATTTTCTTTTCATTTCATTTATGTTACTATTTGTTTTATGTTTTTATATGACAGTAACATAAAAACTCTTTGGGATGATAAAGAAACTAATCCTCTTTCAATACTTTTAAGACACGACAATGTCTGCGGGGTCCACTAGTGCTGAATAAAATCCTTGGATAGTAACAAATATCACTCAAACAGATAAAAATGAAAATAGGTTATTGTAATCGCCCTTAAAGTTTTACTAGCTGCTATATAACTTGAGCAGCGATGGCCGAGAGGTAAAAGCCGCGGTCTTCTACGCGATCGATCCCGGGTTCAAATCCGCGGCGCGCACCTCTGACAAAGAAATTTGTAATGTGCGAATTTATCGCTGCTCCACGGTGATGGAAAATATCGTGATATTTAATTGATTACGATATTCTCCATCGCCGTGCATGCCTGAGAGAAATTCATAATTTCTCGAAAGCATGACGTCCACCAATCTGCACTTGGCTGGTGGACTATGGCCTAAATCTCTCTCACTTGTGAGGAGACATGTGCCCAGCAGTAGGACATAAAAAAGGTTGAAAAAAAATTACTTGATATATTTAGACGAAAGTCTCAAGTTCGTTCGTAAGTCACAACAAAACATATTTATCAACGACGTTCTCGACACTTGAATTACGGCGGCCATTACTGACGTTAAATCCGATTCTTTTCTTATTCTTTCGTGTTTCGCTAAATATTTCGGTTTTATAAAAAGTAAAGTCTTGATGTCACAATCGGTTTTCTAAATTTCTATGTATTTTTTATGTCTAAAGAAGCGCGCATGGCCTGGCGGCTTTCGTAGAAAGCAAGCTTTAAAAAGTACCTCACGCTTTATTGTAAAAAAGCGTGAGGTGCTTTTTAAGATATTATAAAAATGATTATCCTTCTTATGATATTTGTCAGGAAAATATTAAAAACTATTGACACCATGCATCTCACGCTTTTTTTTTACAAAAAAAAAGCATTTTTTACACCTATTTACTGTTTTTAGTTGCTTTGTTTGAGAGCTATGTCTACGGATTTCATCGTTACGAATTCTAACACGTAGAGAAATACCAAGCATAGCTCTCTCCATCGCGCGCTGAGCGACCTTGAGCTTATGGAAAAGGCTAAACTGTAAAAGACCTTCGAATTCGAATTCGTCGTTTTCGTTCTTTCGTCGTTTCGTTCGTCAAAATTTTCACGTGGAAAGGAAACCGGCCCAGTCCAAGTCAGATTTACTATAAGAAACGGCCAAAAAATCACGTTTGTTGATGGGAGCCCCGTTAAATATTTATATTATTCTATTTTTATTATTTGTTGCTATAGCGGCAACAAAATACATCACTGTTCATGATGGACAGATGGACAGACGAATGGACAGCATAGTCTTAGTTAAAGTTACTTAGAGTTGACGACCCGTGTAGCGTAATGGTTACAATGCCAGACTGCCGATCGGAGAGTCCCGGGTCCGATTCCCGGCGAGGCAGAAATTTAAATATAGAGTTTAAATTTCTGTTCTAGGTCTGGTTGTTCGTGTCCATGTCTTTGTATGTGTCCATGGTACCCACGATACAGGTATATCTACCCTACTGTGGGGCTATGAATGTGTAATGTTTTTTTTTACTAGTAATAGGGTTCCATTTGTACCTTTTGCATCCGGAACCCTAAAAAACGAATCTCCACTTTAGTCTTAAATTCGTCCGCGAGTCACAACAAGATATATTATTATTAATGTCGCGATTGTCCCACGACACTTGATAAACAGCGGCCATTACTGACGTTGTAAAAATAAGAAAAAAGGATTTCGATTCTTTTTCTGAAATCTTTACCTTTTCTCTATTAATATATAAAATTCGAATTTTCTCTGAAATCTTTACCTTTTCTATACTAATACATATGTATGTATATAAAGCTAAAGATTTTGTTTGCTTGTTCGAACGCGCTCATCTCAGGAATTACTGGTTCGAATTGATAAATTATTTTTGTGTTGAATAGTCCATTTATTGAGGAAAGCTTAAGGCTACATATAACATCATGCTATGACTAATACCAAAGTCCACGCGGACGAAGTCGCGAGCGGCCGCTTATCTATACCTACTAATATTATAAAGAGCAAAGATTTGTATTTTTGTATGTTTGTAGTGAATAAACTCAAAAACTACTGGTCCGATTTCAAAACTTCTTTGAACATTAGAAAGCTACATTCATCCTGAGTAACAAAGACTACTTTACCGCGGGAAAATGCTTCATTCCTACGTGAAAACGGGTAATCGGGTCAACGCGGTTGAAGCAACTGGCTAAATATATAGCAATGAAGCCTGGAATAGCACATATGCTATTTTTTATCCTACGTGGACCCATTAAATGGATCCACGCGGGCGAAGCCGCTGGCGGAAGGCTATTCTTTAATATATCTGTTTCTAAAAATTACTATCTTACCAAAGTCCAGTGACCTTTAGTGCTTTTAGCCTAGTTATTGCAGACCATGGACAGGCTGCTCCAAGAGATGACGTTTAGATTACTTCAGGGCAAAATAACAATGCTTTTCTTTCAAAATAAATAAACGAACGAAGGTCTTTTTGGTCACTAATTTATTTTTCAATGAACAAATAAAATAGCTAAATAAATAAATATAAATAAACAACGCTTCACACTCATTGCCCCACATTAGGGTAGATATATCCTGTGCAGTAGGTACCATGGACACACAAAAACAGAAACACAATCACCCAGACCGAGAACAGAAACTTAACCTCATCATTCAAATTTCTGTTTCACCGGGAATCGGAACCCGGGATCCTTTGATAGGCAGTCCGTCATGCCATCCATTGCGCCACGCTAGTCGTCAATGACTAAAAAGCTAGAAACTGTAGCCAACTGATTAGCGCGCTGGATTCTTGTGCCGCTGCCTTGGTTAAAAACATTTAACACCAACGCACGCGTAGAAGCGCGCATGGCTCGGCGGCTAGCGTAGAACTCAAGCGGACTATGCAGCTAAGCCAAACGGGCGCGGTTCGGTGTGAGATGGGTGACCGCTAGTGGCGAAAAAATTCATGAGCGTTTCCGTGTTTCGCAGGGCAAATTAAGCCGTTGGTCCCGGTTGTTGTCGATAGGTAATAGTCATTAAACTTTGCCGGAGGCCTTATGAACGGTTTGAAAACATCCTACAGCGGGTTGGCCACTTATCTGCGTCTTCACCAACCCGCATTGGAGCAGCGTGGTGGCTCCAGGCCTCCCCAATAAGGGAGAGAGACCCGTGCCCAGCAGTGGGACGCAAAAAGGATTGCAGCCAACACCAAATAAATATTAGATTTACATGTCGTGGTAAGCAATAGCATTAACCTTTCTTTATTTCTGTTTAATTAAACTAAATAAATCACTAAACTTAAACAATATTTCGTTTAAGTAGGTATTTCTTCCAATTTCTGACCATTTCTTCAAATTTCTGCCGTCAGACTCTTGATAAATGAGCGCCGTGTTCGCTAAGCGTAAAATCCACGCTTCCACCACGACCGGCCTTTTAACCCTTGCCTGCCTTTGAATTTCTTGTCAGCGAAATTACGTGAATGGCCATATTAGACCCCGCTCATTAACTGGGCTCAATTTTATGTTAGAGGAAGGAAAATAATAAAATGTACATTTATAAAACAGAAATACAGGGATAAATTAACATCGTCATAATTATAATCTAAGATCCTTCATATTTTTCCTAGATGATAATTACTACGCTTTACGCAGAAAGGCAATGAGTTTGAAGCGTTTTATTAAAATATTACATTATTATCTCCGAGCCTATCCATCCATCTATCAGCCCTTTAAAGTTAACTGCTGGACATAAGCCTCCCCTAATGTTCGCCTCTACGTCCGGTTCTGCGCCCTCTGAATCTGTGGTGGTGGTGTGTGGTGTTTTTTGGTCCTCTTTGGTCTTCTTCTTCAGGTCCTCAGTTCACCTCGAGGACCTTTCTTCCTCATCGGTTGTCAGTCCTCCTAACTCTCCGAATACGCTACATAAAATTAGATCTTATTATTACTTATTATCTGAATGTAAACATATATTAAAATGATAAATGAAAATATATTATTTGTCAACCTGTATGGCACAGCAGTTACTGTAAAGGATTGGCAATCAAGGTTTCCGGGTTCAATTCTTGGCAAAGAAATGGAACAATGAGTCCCAATTTCTGTTTTCAGTGTTTTGAGTTTGTGTATATCAGTCACAACCACGACACAGAATTCTAGTGTGTGAAAATCCTCACAAAAGTCATAAGAGTGCGTAGCGATGTTATAAAAAAAATCACTGGATAAAAGTAGGTATTACTAATAATACCGATTTTAAGAATCAGTCATGGGTCCTTCGTAAAATTTCTGCCGCCAGGCCCTCAATAAATGAGCGACGTGTTCGCCGAGCGTGAAATTCACGTGACCGACCTTTAACCCTAACCTACCGTTGAATTTCTTGTCAGCAAAATTACGTGAATGGCTGTAATATTAGACCCACCTCGTTAGCGCGACTCAATTAAACCCATTTAACGATACAAGAAGCGCCGATGTGGGAAAAAACAAAAATATACATTTTGTGGAAAAAAATACATCATTATGATGAGAAGGTCCTCTAGTTGATATGTAAACATATTATTTAGTCACAATTAACTTTTGTGAAAAGTATTTCGACGTTGATAATTCTTTTTCCGTATTTCGTATAGGATATAACTTGAAAGTGTTCCCATTTAAATATTTAAAAATAATTTTAACTGGAGAAAACAATTGAAAAAATATTAATACCGCATCAAAAAATACAGAGATACTTACTATAATGACACTTTTTACTTGTGAATGTACATATGTATATGATTTTTCAAAATATTTTGTAATCAGTGCCCATTCAGGTGGACAAGTACTCTACGTAGCCGGCACTATAGCTTCAATTCTTTCTCATTTTTATATATTCAAACTAAAGAAACTACTAAACCTTATTCGTATTCAGAACAAGTAGGTATTACTCAACTCATTCACGGCCATTTCGTCAAATTTCTGCCGCCAGACCCTTGATAAATGAGCGACGTGTTCGCCGAGCGTGAAATCCACGCGAACGGCCTTTAACCCTCGCCTGCCGTTGAATTTCTTGTCAGGAAAATTACCTGAATGGCCATATTAGACCCCGCACATTAGCACGACTAAGTTTTGTGGAAATAATTATTATGGCTATGATTATATGATAAGTATACTTCAATAAATTTTTTCTGCTTGCTTCAGACCGAGAACAGAAATTTTAATTCATCATTCAAATTTCTGCTTCGCCAGAAATCGAACCCGAGACTCTCCAATCGGCAGTCCGGCATGGTAACTATTACAACACGCTCTTTAATGTTTAATTTCATGATTCTATTTTTATTCAATTCTAATTGGTATAATTGGTGCCCTTATCGTCTGAAACAAATGCTACAACTGATCTGTTTTTTAATTACAATTATGTCTCATTTAATTCATCAGTATACTATTTTTGTGTGTAAAATTGTGTCTTTTAATATATAAACGATAAATTGAATAGTTTGAACACAATAAGCTATTCTTATGGGGGAGTTTATTTTTACAGTCCAATCCAACTGACGTTGGGTTGTTCGTTTGTAGAGCCGAGACGTCCCTAATTGGTGAGGCGTAAACAGGCTAGCGAGTCGGCTGTACTTCCTTCTGATAATTCGGCCATTAGCAGTCAAAGCTAAGTGGTTAAAAAACTCGGCAATAATGGCCGTTACCGATCGTGGGTCCAGGATCGGGTATGATTCCCGGCGAGGCAAAATTTTTATTTATTTATTTATTTATTTAAATTAAACACTACATAAACATTACAGATTAATTATCCAAGGCGTTTACATAGGTTTTCGACAAATTCACCTGCCGCTCTGCGAAATACAGCAGGTGATGAAAAAAAAATGTCTACCTCTGAATCCGAAGCTACTACACCGTTGAGCATTGTAAGTGCTCGGACTAGCGGTGACTCCCTTACTAAGTGGAGTCTACACATGGGCACTGCGAATAAATCGTGTCTCCGCGCTCTTATGTACTTTTCAGGGACATTCAGAGCAACCAGCTCCAGCACTGATGGGTTATGTACTCTGCCCCTAATTAGTTGATAGAAGTACTCCAACAAAGCTATACTACGTCTATGCTCAAGTGTATTATAGCCCAGCATTCCCAACAGAAAAAGGCTGGGATACAAATACGGATAGCCCACGAAGTAACCGTACTGCTGTAAGTATAATCGTCTAGCAAATTTATTTTGGAGTTTCTCCAGCATGAGCTTATACTTAGCTTCATGCGGACTCCAGATAACTGCATTATTTTCTAAAATACTTCTAACAAAGCTGTTATATAGCATTTTAGTAGTAGAAATACCAAGATGCTGAGATTGTCGCAATACGAACCCTAATGCCCTGTAGGCTTTCTTACAATTTGATGTAATATGGTTACTGAAGCTGAGGTCCGCCTTCATCAGTACTACGAGGTCTTTTACAGAGCTTTGACGCGACAATCGTGCATTTCCTAAGTTATAATCAAAAGAGATTATATTATGTCTAAGTGAAAAGGACAATATAGAACACTTGTCTACGTTGAACATGAGCTTATTAAGCTTGCTCCACTCAAAAACGCTATTAATGTCTCTTTGGAGAGCTTGACAATCAGAATCACAGTTAATGTCCATGAACAGCTTTAAGTCGTCTGCAAATAACAGACATTGTGCTGAACTGACTACCCTTGGCAAGTCATTTATAAATATCAGAAATCCTAAAGGACCCAAGTTTGATCCTTGACTGATTCCGGAGAACGTTTGGTACGGCTTTGAGATATGTCCTCTGTACTGCACAAACTGCCTCCTGTTACGGAGGTAGCTGGAGAAAAATTGAAGTAATGATGGAGAAAATCCTGCAGCGGCAAACTTTTGGAGAAGCACGTCATTATCGACGGTATCAAACGCTCTTCGAAAATCAAAGTAGGCCGTGTCAACCTGGGACCCACCATCAATTGCCCTGGTGGTGTATGACCAAAAGGACAACAGATTAGTGGTTGTAGATCGACCAACTCTAAAGCCATGCTGGGACTCATCTAGCCGGTGTTCAATTTGGCTTCTAATTAACTTACTAAGAACTGATTCAAATAACTTACCAAAGATAGACAGCACAGCTATAGGTCGATAGTCACTTACCTTCGACCCAAGGCTGCTCTTTGGAACCGGTACAACACGTGATAATTTCCACTTTTCAGGATAAGTACAGTTCTTCAGGCATAAGTTGTATATATAATACAAAGGCTCTATTAAAACCGAACGGCAGTCTTTGACAACAAAAGGCGGTATGCCATCTGGTCCAGAACCACGTTTCGGTTTCATTGTGTCCATAACTTTTTTGATCATGGTTCTATCTATATGCTTAATATAAATGCTAGTACCAAACTCATTTTCACAATTTTTCATTGCTTCATTTATATCAAGTTGAGGTGACGTAGGACTGTACACTGAATAAAAATAATCCGCAAACATCTGCGCACATTGGCTGTCAGGGACTGACTTACCATCAACCTCCAGTATTTTATTATTAACATCTTTGCCACGCTTGGATGCCACATATCTCCAGAACGCGGAAGGATCCTGACGAATGTCAGCCTCCATTTGCACCCTGTACTTATATGATGAGTGTAAAGGAGAAAACCAATTTTGGGCCCGTGAGGTATAAGGATGAAATATGTACGAGTACCAAAAAAAATCTATGGTTTTATTGTATATTTGATTAAAAGCTTTGCCTCATTGGCAATGGTCAAGTGTAAGAAAATTGTATTGCTTTAAAAGTATGTATGTATGTAAGTATGTTTTTTGTATTGGGACCCTCCCATTTTTTAACTTTTTTTTATTTTTAGATTTTTTCCTACGCTTACACATAATTACCGAGCTGGATTCCAAATTTCATCCTTCTAGGTCATCTGGAAGTAGGTTAGGTTTAGGTACTATATGTCAGTCAGTCAGTGCTAAAATTTACGACTTTTTGACCTTCATATCTTTATAACCGTTTCATGAAATTTGGGCTTCTAGATGTCCTTATGGATATAATTAAACACACGTAGTTTTATGTGTTTACGCTAAATAGGTTTTGAGTTATAGAAGAGTCAAAAGTGGCACCAAGTGGTTCGTGTAATATTACATTCGGCGCTGGCTAGCCAGTTCCTTACTTGAACTTGGCTTGACACGCTGCCGCGTCAATAAGTTCATACGTTACATTAAACAGATATAAATTCAAGCTGTGTTTAACGATCTTATTTAAATACCTTTACCAGAGGCATATTAACCAAATATTATTTACCTTCCTACAAAAAACAAAAAGTGACGTCAAACTCTATAAACCAAATTAAATTACACTTTGACCCACATTTGTTTGGCCGTGTTCTTGCCGAGGGTCGGTGTGACCCATTAGGTACATTAAATTGGTAGCCTACCCGCAGGCAATCGCCAAATCGCCCCGCGTGTTCACGCCTCGAAAATCGCGTCAAAATTAAAGATTCAGCAAGAAAATTACGTTGACCCTACCTCATGAGAATATATTAGAGAACTATAAGTTACTATTAGCCTTCCGCCAGCGGCTTCGCCCGCGTGGACCCGTTTAATGGGTCCCCGTAGGATAAAAAATTGCCTATGTGCTGTTTCAGGCTTCATTGCTATATTAAAATTATAGGCAAATATAACTAAATATATAAAAAAAATATATTTAGCCAGTTGCTTCAACCGCGTTGACCCTATTACCCGTTTTCACGTAGGAATGAAGCATTTTCCTGCGGTAAAATGTTACTCAGGTTGAATGTAGCTTTCTAATGGTGAAAGAATTTTTGAAATCGGAACAGTAGTTTTTGAGTTTATTCATCACAAACATACAAAAATACAAATCTTTCCTCTCTAGAATATTAATAAGCCGCTGGCGGAAGCTGAACACAACCTCAAAATAGCCGTATTAATGCTTGAAGACTTATTTGCGCTGCTATTTTGGATGCTGGTCGCTCGTAAGTCTATCCCACCGAAACACTATAGAATTGCTTCATAGCGTAAGACAAAGACAAAGACATTTATTTGGGTACCCATATCACAGGTGTTTGTACACTGAGAGGATAAAAAGCCGGCGGAAAAAAACCTCTCGGTTTTCATGGAATTCCTTTATGCCGTTTTATTCCGAGTAGTAGGTAGTTGCATTTAGTAGGTGCATTTGCCCGGTCGAACCATAATAATAAAGCTTTATTTATTCCATACATGCATTGGCTAAATAATTCATTACATTTTTTCACAGAATAATCTTAATACAAACACTTATTTTTTGTAAGTCAGTAAAACTTTTGTAAGTCAGTAAAACTTGCTTACATATAAAAATTGTGCGTCAAATTTATGAATTTATGTCAAGAAACTTAATTGTATTGATAATAAAGTACTTAAAAATTCTAAATGTCAATTTAAATAATATTTATTACAAAATTAGTTGCAATATCTATTTCTTTTTGTCAATATATAATATGTCAAAATTATTCTAAATTATTAAGATTACAATGTCAAACGTGAAATTTTTTTATCGTTAAGGATGTATGGACCCCTTTCGGGTAAAAGCCTCCTCCAATGATTTCCACTTTTCTCGGTCTTTTGCTGTTTTAAGTCAAGTCTTTCCTGCGGTAGCTATTATTTCATCTGCCCATCTGCTGTTTGGTCGGCCTCTATTTCTGGATCCCTTAGGGCCTTCCCATGTTGTTATCCGTGCTGTCCATCTATCATCTGTAAATCGGGCAACGTGGCCCGCCCATTTCCACTTCAGAGCCTGAGCAAACAATAATAGTTCCACTATATACAAAAACCTCCAAAGGGAGTAGTATGTAACATGAAAGCCACAAGGGCCCACAGCAACGCATGAAACGTCTTCACTCCTATTGCACCTCTATGGACAAAGTTCCGCACCGTAATGTAATCGATCAGAGCTTGTACGAACTATAAGTCATTTTAAAAGATGTGAAAACTTTCAAGAGTTTACGGTAAACGTCGATTAGGTGTTCGAGGTGTATTTATCAATGTCCAAGTAAATATTGTCATAGTGCTTAACGTAAATTCGACAGATTGCTTAGACCTTGCGCAGCGTAAGCCTGCCATATTTTAACATGCTTATATTAGCTTGACCTGTATGTATGTATGTATGTAACGGAATCTTTTAACTTCATTTTCACCTACTTCTAAGCGTCTGATTAACTTGAAAATTTGCATAGGGGTCAAGGGCCGATGACAATGCAATAATATGAAAAAAAACCAACTAAAAAATTAAAAATAAATAATGTAGTTGCGGCTATTGACACCATGCACTCCATGCCTTTTTTACAGTAAAATACATTTTCTTCTTATTTTTGACTTTTTAGTTCGTATTTTCACAAAAACGTCTTTTTTAGTTTTATAAACTACATTATTAATTCGTTTCATTCTCATTATTTCAGTCTCACTAGTTCAGTCATTCAATGAGATTATGTCAAAGTAAGACATAATATGTTCAAAATAACATTAAAAAGATAATAAAAAAATTTACAGAACTACATCAAGTTTTAGAGTTTTTGTTATTTCTTACTTAGAGTTAATATTTTCATATGATTAGTTACAATATATAAATTAAAAGCTTAAAAAATAATAAAGAAACTACGTTACACTAAAGGTAATAGACGCTATATGGTTCGAGCTATCGTAAAACGTTTCGATTCGATTTCTGACGTGAATCAATTCTGTGTTTCGATGCTCCGAACAAGCTGTCCAATTGCATTATGACCTCAGGCTTGCTTACGATTATTTGTAGATGTCCATTGGTACACACCACTTAACACCGCGTGGCCCGCATGCTTCGCTTCTACTCCATCCAAACTTAATATTATATGTGAAGTGTGTGTGTTTTTTGTGCTATTATAAATGTGAAGTTTGTGTGTTTTTTGTGCTATTATAAATGTGAAGTTTGTGCGTTTTTTGTGCTATTATAAATGTAAAGTTTGTGTGTTTTTTGTGCTATTATAAATGTGAAGTTTGTGTGTTTTTTGTGCTATTATAAATGTGAAGTTTGTGTGTTTTTTGTGCTATTATAAATTTGAAGTTTGTGTGTTTTTTGTGCTATTATAAATGTGAAGTTTGTGTGTTTTTTGTGCTATTATAAATTTGAAGTTTGTGTGTTTTTTGTGCTATTATAAATGTGAAGTTTGTGTGTTTTTTGTGCTATTATAAATGTGAAGTTTGTGTGTTGTTTGTGCTATTATAAATGTGAAGTTTGTGTGTTTTTAGTGCTATTATAAATGTGAAGTTTGTGTGTTTTTTGTGCTATTATAAATGTGAAGTTTGTGTGTTTGGCCTTCTTTCATATCGTAACGGTCCTAGGGATGATGAACTGGAGTTGAACTAAGGATGACAACCTGATTATTTGTATGCTGCTGCTGAAGAGTACGACCTGCGTAGCGCAACGGTTACGATGCCGGACTGTCAATCGAAGGGTCCCGGGTTTGATTCCCGGCGAAACAGAAATTTCAATGATGAGTTTAAATTTCTGTTCTCGGTCTGGGTGTTTGTGTTTCTGTCTTTGTGTGTGTCCATGGTTCCTACGACACAAGGTATATCTACCCTACTGTGGGGCTACGAGTGTGAAGCGTTATTATTGTTATAGACTATTTTTTACCCGAGGCAAGTAAGGTATACGTCCCTGCTATCGTAAATTTATGCCAATGTCCCGGTAATCGTCATTTATAGAAAAAGTGTCACATCGACATTACGGGCCTTTAACTTACCTCATTCTTAAATAATAGACGTGTACCAGCGGGCGGGAAAACTAGTTTTATATCTAGTAACCATAACTTTTCTACCATAAAATTACTATAAAATGTAGCTTAATTACTATGCATGTACCATAATAATAAAAAAAATTATTACTCTAGAAACGTCGATTAGGTGTTGGAGAGGTATTTATCAACGTCCAATCTAATAATGTCAAGGTGCTTAGCGTCGAGTAGACAGATTGTTCGAGCGCCGAGCATGTTTTAATGTAGAATACCAAGAGGGGATTTATGGATTTACTCGAGCGGGTCAGATCAAGAAATGAGAGCCGAGCCTTCTAACTGGTGCCCCTCTATATTTTTTTCACACTCCTTGTCGAATTTAGCAATTAATATTCGTTATCTTCAAACCTTTTTTTACCTTTTTAAATGTATTACTGCTAGAAATAGTTCTTTTGTCATGATTGTGAAAGCTAATACCTAAATATTAGTCCACCATGTTGGCCAATTGCAAGATATCATAGAGATACCTTTGAGGTGTTTTGCTTGACTATTAGGTATATCTCAACGGTGCAGCAACACACATCATACAAAAATTATACATATTACCTAAACATCTCTAACTTTCGTGTTGAAACCTGGGCTCCTAGTTCCACCACCACCCATCTAGAATCTTGAAGCAATTTTATTAAACATTAAAGATTGTTATGCACTTGATAATATTCACGTCATACTTTTGCTATAGCTAAATTGTCATTTTCTTACTTGAACTTAAAATGTCCAGTTACATTCTTAAAATATAGGTAATTGTTTTGCAATTTTACGGACTCGAGTATGTGTATGTGACTATGTATATATTTATTTTTAAGCTTATATTTCCTTTTCTCACGTGAAAATATCATAATTTAATATTTTTTATCATTCCATTTGCCAAGTCGATTTAGGTCTTTACGACGCTCAAGTAATTCATATTCAGCATCGAAGGCTCCTCTGCCAATAATGTAATTTTGTGTTGAAAGTGGCGTAAAACAAGAAGTTTCATGAAGCAACTTGCTCTAAAATATTGGTTCTCAACTGTTTTTATGACTAAATCCCTCTTGTGTGATAACACTGATAACTAACGAAGAGCTTTAAGGGTTGTATCATAAAACACTTTCAAATCAGCTAGGATTCGCAGATATGTGTGTTATAAGAACTTGTGTAGAGCGGTGGAACGCAGTGGGTATGCAGTTTTACCGAGAAGCAATTCTGTTTTTCATCGAAGGAAAGGTGCAGTTGCTAAACTGTAACTTGACTGACATAAGGCGACCATTAATCTCCGGTGTAACAGTGCATACTACCTCATATGTATCTGAATCATAACGTACCTGCTTGGAAAAAGCAGCACGAAAAGTTCTGCACAAAATGTGACGGCCCGTATGGCGTAATGAGTACTATACCGGACTGCCGATCAGAGGGTCCCGGGTTCGATTCCCGGCGAAGCGGAAATTTGAATGATGAGTTTAGATTTCTGTTCTCGGTTTGGGTGTTTGTGTTTCTGATTTCTGTTCTCGGTTTGGGTGTTTGTGTTTATGTCTTTGTGTGTGTGCATGGTACCCACGACACAGTGTGAAACGTTTAAAAAAACAACATAAACATTAAACTAGAAGTGTTTTTTATAAATCATTATAAACTTATATATCGCTAAAGGCCGCCCGCGACTTCGCCCGCGTGGACTTTGGTATTAGTCATAGCAAGATGTTATATAGCCTTCCTCGATAAA
This sequence comes from Pyrgus malvae, assembly GCA_911387765.1. NCBI lineage: Eukaryota > Metazoa > Arthropoda > Insecta > Lepidoptera > Hesperiidae > Pyrgus > Pyrgus malvae. Next base: position 12,274,789 of record OU426969.1, read on the forward strand.
TGGACTATCCAACACAAAAATATTTTTTCAATTCAAACAGTATTTCCCGAGATTAGTGCGTTCAAACAAACAAACTCTTCAGCTTTATATATTAGTATAGATTATATACGATATTGATCATGTAACTGATAGTAGTGTAGTGCCGATCAATCTAAGTCGACGCGCTAAGCACTTCCGCAGTGTTTGGCTTGACTTTGATCAATCCCGTCTCGCTTCCTACCAGCATGCCTCTTGATCGCGTAAGCTGTTTAAGGAATTCCCAATTTGGTTGTTATCCACCAACCCACATTGAAGCAGCGTGGTGGAGTAAGCTCCAGGCCTCCCCAATAAAGGGGAGAGACCCGTGCCCAGCAGTGGGACGCAAAAATGGTTGCAGCCACTAAACTAGCTGTGCCCCGCGGTTTTACCAGCATATGAATTGAATATGCGACCCGGTAGAAAATAGAAAGAATGACTTCTTTTTTTGCAGCATTATTGCAATTCTACATTATGTACTTACTTGTATAGTACATGTATTTACAGTATATAGTACACTAGCTTTCCGCCAGCGACTTCGCCCGCGTGGACGCGTTTAATGGGTCCCCGTAGGATAAAAAAATAGCCTATGTGCTATTCAAAGCTTCAATGTTATATTAAAATTATAGGCGTTTAGCCAGTTGCTTCAACTGCTTTGACCCTATTACCCGTTTTCACGCAGGAATGAAGCATTTTCCCGCGGTAAAAAGTAGCCTTCGCCGCGGTAAAAAGACTCAGGGTGAATGTAGTTTTCTAATGGTGAAAGAATTTTTGAAATCGGAACAGTCGTTTTTGAGTTTATTCATTACAAACATACAAAAATACAAATCTTTCCTCTTTATAATATTAGTATACATAAGTGTGATGTATCTCTGCTGACTTCCGCAGCGCACGCCACTAATTCTCTGAATAGGCAAGTTTCTCAGCATAAAAATTGATATATTTTAGGTTCATGTTATATGGATATACTTAGCTGCAACCCTTTTTGCGTCCCACTTTTGGGCCCGGTTCTCACCCCATTATTGGGAAATCTATAGCTTACTTTTCAACACGATGCATTGGAGCATCGTTGCGGGTTGGTGAAAATGCAGGTTAGTGGTCAAATATCTGCCAGATGTTTTCAAACCACCCATACGGCCTTTGACAAGGTTTGACGACGGTTACCTATCGAAAACAACTATGACATACGGCTAGTAACCTCCAAAGCATGGAAACGCCCATGAAATCTTAGCCTTTAGGTCACTAGGGGGTCATCATCTCACACCCTACCGAGCTCGTTTGGTCTATGGGTTCGGGGCATGCGCGCCTCGCCTAACCTTCACCTTATTTACATCAATTTATACAGCCTAAGCCATGTTGTTTCGTAAAAACTCTAAGAAAAGGAATACTGAGATCTACGCAAAAAAACTACCCATAAAAAATCATAGTTATTATCCCTAAATACTCGGGAAGTCACAAGAAATAGCTATTCCAACAATAAAGTATTGTGCCAGTTTCTTTTTCTCGGTAAATTAGAAAAAGTCAAACCCAGATGGTCTCACTTTAACGAGCTGTCAGCGAGCAAATAAGGAAACAAGAAATCGTTTCAGTATAAAAATGTTAAACATAACAAAGCAACTGTCTACTGTTGTGTCTCTAGTTAAGGAATTAGAGAAAAAAGATTAATTTTTAAAGAGATATCATAAGTTATTAAAAAAGATGAAATATAATGTGCATAATTGTATACTAAGAGCCTCTTTCACAACCTTCAAGTAAAGTGACAAGTACGCTATTTGTCGGTTAAAGTTACCCGTAACTTCAATTTTAATTTCACGATGTTCGAGTAACACTAATCATATGATAAACTGACCCGTATTCATAGCTTTTACATGGCAATTAACTTTACTTGGGACGTAACTAATCAACACTTTACTTGGAGATGGTGAACGAGGCCTTCAAATTGTCCATAATACAAAATAATCTCATCATCCTTCTAAGTATCTTTTATACTTATAGTTCAAAATCTTTCGGTTTGGTATCTTTTCGGCTTATACTACAAAAAGTCCTAAACTTCAAGAAATTCAAGAAGTTTAGTTCTTTGATCTAGATTGAAAAAATCTAAGTCAACTGAATTCAGATATTTATGACGTAAATTTTGAACCCATGATGATGACCCATGAACACACAACTTCAAACAAGCCTGAATCTTTCCAGAAGTTGATGGTCGGCTAATGTAAGTATGGCCGGCAACCGCCCTTTTCCAAAAAAACGCGATAGAATTGCTTCAAGTCAGAAATTGTTACAACGGTGATTCTTAGCCACGCGAACCATGAAGTTTTTATATACCATCTATCTTTGTGTCCGCCTCTATCTGCCCCTCTAAAGGCTCGTTAAGCCTAGCGCTTATAAAGCCCTAAAAGCTCAAAAACTAACGTTTCTCGGGTAGCACCAATAACTGGCAACACTAACAATGTAGTAAAGAACTCTCAATCAAATCAATCACAGACCTGTCAATCATGTGCGTCAACATGTTGGCACAGTCTTGGACTAAATTCCAGAATATTTTGGAATTCTGCCAAACGTTTACCAAGGGGTGAACTCGTACTGCTCAAATGAAGGGACCTTAACTACATTCACGTCATTCACTGAAAAAATATAATCTATTGTATATACTAATATATAAAGCTGAAGAGTTCGTTTGTTTATTTGTTTGAACGCATTAATCTCAGAAACTACTGGTACGAATTGAAAAAATATTTTTGTGTTGAATAGTCCATTTATTGGGAAAGGCTTTAGGCTAGATAACATCATGCTATGACTAAAACAAAGTCCACGCGGACGAAATCACGGTCTGACGTTAGTATTTAATAAATCCTAAAACTCGACTGATTGACACTATAAAGATATTCAGAACATGAAATTGAGGGCGAAAATATTAGATGCCTTTAGAAGCGCGCATGGTCCTGCAGATAATAATCAGTTAAGCGAAGCAAGCGCGGCCGTGTTTAAGATAGATGGCCGCTTGTGGCAAATTTTGTAAGCGTTCACTGTCAGAGTTATTATTGATCGTTGTCCTTCCAGCGATGAATTGGCTGGTAACCCACACTGTGGGTTGGTGGGGATCCACATTGGAGCAACGTCGAAGGTCCAAGCCTCCCCAATTATGGAGAACACAGAACCGTCGGTGGTATATAAAAAGGAGGTACGGAGTTCGCGGGGTCAGCTATTATAAGAATTTTCAAGAATTTTTACCGAAAATAAATTTAAAAGACAGCAATAACATAAAACAGAAAGTCAGTCAGGAACAACCCCCGCACATTCTCGAATCAAATTGTAAACAAGACAGAAGTGTGCCAAATGGGGCAGAGAAGTGAAACTTCAAGCGAAGTAATGCGAAGTGAAGTGAAGCGAAGTAACGCTTCGCCTTGCTTGATTGCGGATTCTGGAGTCTTGAACACGAGAACAGCTTGATTAGACTTATAAACTATCTAAGTGAGCCCAGGAATGACGAAGGAATTTGTTTGAGATCTTTTGGAAGGTTTGTGAAAGCATGCGAAGCTTAGATTAATAACATTATAGAAACCAAGTTCGCGCACCCAAATTGAAGCATTTTAATTGGTGCCATTAATGGCACCAAACGCCGGGTCGGCCGGCTGCTTCGTAACATTCAAGGTTAAAGCACACCGAACGAATCTACCGAAAAAAAATATATATGACAGTTTGTGGTGTTTAATTAATGTGTCACAACACTTTTGAAAAACAAAAGTAATCTAATAACATAACTTTTCACAGTAAAGTTTTTAATATTTTGTAGTATTTTATAGTTAATTTGGTGAAAATAAAAAATCTGTGTGAATCTACTTAGTGCTTCAATTTTGACAGTGCGCTTGTATGAAGACACTCATTCTATATTATTCTAAGATGCGAAGGGAATTCCATTAAAACACGTCTAAACGCGTATTGGTTGGCTTTACATGCATATACACGTAGTTGCCATAAAACAATTTATGTATTTTCTTACAGTGCTCAATCGTTGTTTGCCGCAATCATGTGAAGCAATGGGGCTTTTTTTTATTTCAATAGAGTATCAGACGAGTGTACAGACACTGTAGTATTAAATGGTCACTGCAGCCCATGTATATCTATCGACACTAGACTACTCTATGTTTGCTGCTATGGCTGCAACCCTTTTTATGTCCCACTGCTGGGCATGGGTCTCTCCCCATTTTTGGGTAGGCCTGGAGCTTACTCCACCACGCTGCTTCGATGCGGGTTAGGCAACTCGATGTTTCTAAAATATCCAGAAGACCCAGAAAAGGAAATGAATGCTGCCATTCGATAAACACCGGGTCTGACAGCGTTCACGCACGAAATTTGCCACTAGCAGTCATCTATCTTAAACAATGAGAAATAGTTTGCTGCTATAATAAGTTGCTATATCAAAGTCGCTTCATGTAAGTCTTGCTGATAACCACACCCACTCTCTTGTTCTCGATCAAAGACATGACACAAACTCTCAAGTTTGTATTCATGTCTTTGTTGTGCCAGATACCCTCGACACAGAGTAATATTTACCCTACTGTGGGACTATGAGTTTAAAATGCTATTTTTATTTATCATTTTATTTAAGAAAAACTACTTTTTTCGGCGCCTTCTTTCGTTTAGTCCAACATCTAGCCCAAACGGGCAACTAAAGGCGATGGATGGGAAAAATTACATTCATGAAATGCATATTTTGTATTCCTAACATGAAATAAATATTTATTTCTTTCTTTCCCTAATACCTATCTAGTTTTAGATACAATTTATTTTTGCAACTCATTTTCCAGCAAGATAATCGCTCAGTCAAATGACGAATGGATCTGGTTGACATCACAAATATCATGCATTCAAAGTTACTAAACAAGATGGCCGCCTGCCAAGCGAGTTGCCAAGCTTTGTCACTGTTTTTAGGACAAAATACTTCAGTTGTTTAGCCGCTACATTAAGCGAAGTAATATGCTAGATCTTTTTGCTAGCAATAATGGACTGTTTGATAAAAAGATAAGATAACAATCTTATTATAGACAATAATAACTTCGCAAAGAGGGTTGATGAAATTAACAGATACATTTCAAGTAGTGTGTGGGGAAAAAGTTCATGTATTATGCGCTTATATCGCAGATATATATATAGTCTTTATAAATATATTGTTTCCATCTTTTTTCTGTCCCATTGCTGGGCATAGATCTCACAACTGAGTGGCATTTAGGCTGGCCAGGTGAGGATTGGTGGATATTATGCCTTCGAGAAATTATAAGTTTCTATCAAGCATGCACATTTAATATCACAATATTTTCTATCACCATGAAGCATGTTGTCCCCAAATCGAACTGCTACACGGTAATACCATCCGCAGTCAAATGACCTAAGACTGTTAATTTTGTAAAAAAAACATCCTTTGAATAGCACTATTAGGTTCAGTCCTTAAGTTCATTCATAAAATCCCCTAGTTCGTAGGGAGCTTACATAAAAAAGGCAATTTTAGCTGAAACGTGGTGGCAATTTGAGGTTCTTTCGTTCCTAATAGCTCTTACTTGTTGATATAATGCGATCACTATTAGATTGCAAATTTTAGGAGCTACCGACGACCTTAATTTGTCACCAGTTTTGATAAGTTTTCCCTAAGTTATAAAGTATCATTACCGCGGAGTGGTATAAAAAGGTTATTCTGATATATTAGCTTTATAACTATGGTAATTTGGTATTTGTTCAGTACTTTATTTAAAAAAAATATATTTTGGACCACGTTTTGCTCAATGCACCGCCCGATGTTCGACGGGCAAGGTGCAATTTTGTTGTTACTGTATGCGTGTACTGTAGGTACACGGCAAGATGCTGATTTACCGGCCCCAATTTTGTTCTCAGAAGTCTATCTTTATTTATTTGATCTGAGTTCACAAAATATTTTTGCTATTTCTGCACCTTTGATAAATGATGAGTGAAGACTCATCTATATTTTCCAGTTGAACTCCCAAAATTCCATTGTAATCCGAGATAACCCAGTTCCAATTGGATTGCTGAACAAATACGCTGTTCGTCTGACCTCGCATACATCTGAACATGAGTTTGCTTATTGAAACTTCGCAATTCAGAAGAGGTTTGGGCTATATCTGCTTTATTGACAGAGTTATTGCTTTAGTTGCCTGTAATATTTATATTCATAGGTAGAACTTTCAAGGTTCAACGAGGAAGTTCCACCGCTGCTCCCACTATTGCTATGAAGCTAATAAATTGTGTTTCGGTAGAAAGGTGCAGTTGCCAACCAAACTTACAAGAGGCGACCATGAGCCTTCGGAGTAGCTGTATTAATTAATACAGTAGCTTCTTGCTGTGGTTTGGCTTGCTTGAGGTTGTAAGTAAACGTCCATGATCTACCGCGACCACGTATCACCACATGAATGCAGGCTAGTCCATATAAATAAAACGCACCCTTGCTGTGACTCATTTCAATGTTGACTTGAAAGTCAACAGCAACTTTACCAAACCTAAACTAAGCTGAAGTTGCGAATAGTCAATTAGGATATAACGCTTACATTCATAGCTTTGATTAGATTTATAAACTACGTCTAGTCATGTTTCTGGCACTTCCGATTTAAGTGTACAAATGGGAAGCTAATGTTTGCGTATTTTTGAGTTATATCAAATACAAATACAAACTAAGTTAAATCGCATAAAGTTGATTGGATTTTGTTCGATATATCTTAATAATTACAGTATTGTGAAATATAATAATATTGTATGCCAGAATATGGTAGACTGTTTAAAACTCCAATAATAGGCTCTTGGACACTATGCACAAAAAAATTCAAAAACCTTACCTTAAAATGGTTGCACTAAATCACGCTTATAAAGCAATATAATTGTTAATTCTTTTTATACATAATTTTTATTACCTATTAAATCAATAATAATGAAGTCAATTGACTATATATGATAAGTGACGCCACTTATCATTTACTCATACAAAATGTATGGGGATGTTACGTTTTGACAGCTCATTAAAAGTATCTCAATTGACTTGGTAGTCCAAGACCGGATTACTTTAAACATCTTATGCTATGTATGTAAACAGTCAACCATAAAGTATTTTCATTTTATTTCATTTCAGGCAATGTACCTACTAGTAAGTTAACCGCCCTTTATTTACATTACTTCCTTTCATTTAACAATGGCTTTCCGCGGTTTTCTGCGTGTCGTCATGTGAAAGGCTGATAGGCTGCAAAGGGCAGACCCTGTAGCTTCGGGATTAAGAAAAGAGCTACGTTCTCTCCTGCTTGATCGTAATAGGTGACCAAAAGGAGGCTTCCGGGGTTGTGGGCGGTGAGAGTGGGAGCTTGATCCGTCCAAACAACAGCCCCGGGAAGGACGGCGGCGTGTGCGTGGCCGCAAGCCACAGAAGCTGCAGGAGAGAATAATTCGTCCCCGTAGTTGGAAAATTAAATAACTCTGATTTTGTAGTTCTGAGATAAACGTGATTTAGTGTTTTTTTTTCAGTTAATGTACATTTGTTAAAAAATGTGAGACAATTTTAGTGTCGGTAATTTGATATTTAGTGGACCTGATTACCTTTTACATGATGCTTTAACAAACTGAACTCAATCTTTAACTATAACTAAATAACACATACAAAATCAAGTTGTTTAATTTTGCCACAACTGTTATTTATAACGTACTACAATTATCTACTTATTTCGGCTATTTATTTAGTTTTCCTACAAACTAAATACATTTGGTAGAGTAAAATTTGGTATAATAAATGCAGTTATTGAATTTATCAAACTCGAAATAAAGTACGTTATATCAGAATTCTGAATAGCAGAATTAAATAAATAGAGTTATTTAGTTTTCCTAGAACTTAGTTTTGTGAAAGAATTTTGAAGTTGAGGAAAAATTCAACAACTCATGTTATTTAATTTATTTGACATTCAACTTATCATTGACCACAGTTATTGATTTCTTTACTGAGTTATTTATTTTTCCTTTAAAAAAATAGTGTTTGTCTGAAGACATTAATTATTCCATCTGTCCGACAAAAATGGCTATATTTTTGGAACGGAATAAGATACGAAAACGCCTGTAAGGCTCAAATATGCGGCATGTTTTAGGTGTTTTGAATATAGGGAAAAGTCAATATCGCCAAAATCGGACTTATTTAATTTTCCAAATACGGGGACGATCTGCTCTCCAAAAGATGGGCCCGTTCCAGGGCGTCGCGCGTGGAGGACCGGTGTGCGCTCCACTGGAAATCCCGGAGTCCTCCCCAAGCACAGGGGCAAGCCACCGAGGGGGTTTTACTGCGGTCAAATCCCTTATTACGTTTATGTATAAATTGGTGTGTATTGATTTTAATGTTATGTAGGGTGTATAATAAAGCATATTTGTATTTGTATCCTCTTCCAAGGTGCCAGATACCTTTTGAAGGTTTGGCAAAGGGAGATCTCCCGCCGGGCGAGGTGGTCATGCCCGGGGAGCGGCCGCGCTCCATCTGACTCAATTCGGAGCTTGTATATATGGTAGGATATTCCGAAAACTTCGATAGCGTGATTCAGGAATACCCGTGGCGCCATCTCTTGATGAGTAGCGGAAGGTCGCTACATCACCCCCTGCTCAGACCGGAGGTCGATATCTTCAATCCAATTGCAATCTTCGCTTACAAGCGCCTTGAATGCCCTCTATCTGCGGTGAGTCGAGATGTGAGGGTGCAGTACTTGTGTAGCCCTCCGTCCGCGGTGAGTCGGGATGTGAGGGTGAAGCGAAGAGTGGTGAAGTCCTCTATCCACGGTGAGTCGGGATGTGAGGGTAGGATGTGGAGGCGAGTAATGGCTACTCAAGCCGTCCATGAAGTCCTTGGAAGCAGCTGTATCAGGAACAGGAAGCGTGTACATGGTGCGCTGCGATGAACCTGACGAGCTGGTGGTGTGATACTGCAGTCCATCCAGGGAGTGAAAGTGCGACTGATGAAGGTCAGAAGGGACGTATTCTTGTCCAGGGTCACCAGTTTGGCAAAGGGAGATCTCCCGCCGGGCGAGGTGGTCATGCCCGGGGAGCGGCCGCGCTCCATCTGACTCAATTCGGAGCTTGTATATATGGTAGGATATTCCGAAAACTTCGATAGCGTGATTCAGGAATACCCGTGGCGCCATCTCTTGATGAGTAGCGGAAGGTCGCTACAAAGGTATTACAAAAAAAGGCTGTAAGGGTATTTGATAAACCTAATTCAAAATTCAAGCTAATTTCATCATTAAGCTTTATTTTATCGACCTCTCGTACAATATCTAATAGAATCATTATCATTCTAAAACTCCACGATCTAGCCAAACTAGGATAGAACCTTCAGATTCTAAACTACGAAGTAGGTTGATTAGTCTTATCAACTATCCGAGTCACGCCGGCGCTTGCAACGTTTGTGTCAACTTGAACTTAGTTCCGTTTCGAGGTTGGGGCATAGTTCGTAGAGTTAGCTGTTGAAGGTTTAAAGTTCTGTATTTTATGCAAATATCTAGTCTTCAGAAGGCATGTACGGTAAAATCTTGTGCCAACCGGGAATTGAGTTAACAGTAATTACACTTACAATAAAGGCCATTTTCACATATTCAAATAAAGTGACAAGTACGCTAATTGTCGGTTAAATACAGAGACTTTTATTTGCACCAATATGTGTGTTTCCAAAAGGTGTTTTTATACATTTGGTTCGCCATATTTACCTTCATGACGTATGCAAATATTACAACTTGCGATGTCTCGCAAGCAACCAGTGACTCTCGGCAGTACAGTATTACAACTTTAATGGGTTGTTGACTCGTAGTTTATAATGCAAACAAAGTTGCATTATTCCCAGCTATTACAGTGCTTTAAGTTTGGCAGTGGTTTTGAAATATGGCTGTTCTGAGTTTCAACAACGTGCTATGCAAGACAACTCCACAAGCTTAATAATTCAGACTCGAAGTACAGAGCCAGAGTGTGACGAACTAAGAATTAAGATTAACGTTTAGTCTTAGAATAAATACGTATAGAATGAGTGTCTACATACAAGCGCGCAGTCAAAATTGAAGCACTAAATAGATTCCTACAGCTGTCACATCTGACAAGCAAATAGACGAGATAATATTTTTAGTAAATGCAACCAGTACAGTTTTTAATTCAGTGCAGTTAATGGCCGCTTTTATGAGTACAATATAACCAAAGAAACTTAACAAAGCAGGATCTCGCAATATCCAGCTATAATATTTAATTTGTTAGCATATTTCAACTTCGCCTGAGTATGAAAAAACTTCTTAACATCATAAATTCACGTTTTATTTATTTTTCTGTAAGCCCAACACTTCGCGTCAGCAAACGTACAGTCCAGAGTAGAGTCTGTTGTTGAAATTATTTTTATATATGTCTTTTAAAATGACATTGAGGTTCCTAAAATTATTTTTTCTCAAAGTTAATCGTTTGAAAGATAGACACTTCCAAAGTGGTAAAATGTGTCCCCTCTCTAACTTTTAAAGTAAGAAAGTGAAAAATCTATCAAAAATATAAGTTGTAGATCTCAATAAAAACCTTCAACGAAAATTGGTTCAAACGAGGTATAGTACGCAGTTTTTGAGATATAGTAAATTTTTAAAAACCGCAAATATAGCTTTGTCGTTCATACAAACACTATGAAAAACAAATTTATTTTTGCTGACAAAAAATAATAATGCTTGCTACTACGGAACCCTTCATGGGCGAGTCTGACTCGCACTTGGCCACTTTTTGAGATTTTGGAATGGTTAGGGAATAATTTCGCACGAATTGCTTTTATTATCAGTATTATTTTTCATCAAGTATTTTCAGTAGGTTTTCATCTCGTATTTTTTTAAAGTACTCACTCATTTTCTTTCACTATTTCTTCGTCACTTTTTTCATTAATATATGCACTTTGTTCAATGTCCATATTTTAAATACTTGACATAAACTAATTTTAAAAGTATAGACAGTCTAGCCGTCATCAGCTGTCACCCCTCCGTCTTACGAATTTTCGATCAGGCCACGTGTCCTGACGCGAGTTAACATTTTTTGTGCACAACGCCGCTAAAGAAGTTTTCACTTCAAAAAAGAAAGATTTTTGAGGCAAGTCTTCGTTTGGAAGTAAAGTATATTAAGTTTTCCAGCCCGTCTTCGCCCGCTTGGAATTTAGTTATCATCGCCATCCATTATTTCTTATTCCAATCCCTTTAAGCCGATTTTTAGCAATAAAAACTATCATTTGTCCTTTTCTTAGGTCCTACCTATCTATGTACCAAACTTCCTTAAAATTGGTTCAGTAGTTTAAGCGTAAAAACTTAAAATGAACTCACACGGGGAAAGAAAGAGTGAATGTTACCTTCACATTATTTATTCTTATGCCTTCACATATAAATTTTTATGCATTTATCATTCAGCAGTAACTGGACGTAGAGATGTATAGTTAATTGCTGAAGAAATATATATTTTAATGTCTTATTTCGCACTGAATTTATTGCTGGTAATGTTGTAAAGTAAATATGATTTCAGTTTGTGGTTTTCTCTTGCTAAAATACAACTGAATCAAAACACGCATTTAAGGCACGAGCTGGCATTTAAATAAATACACATAATAATATCAAAGGATACTTCGGCACGTAATTGCTAATATGCTACAACGTTAAATTAACGATCTAATTAGGATCCCTAAAAGGCTATTCGATAAATGCAGCGACCACAGAAATTTTCAGTAGATATAGTTACCGATACCTTTAGTTCATTACGACCGTAAGCTCCTTAGCGAAGGGGTTCTCACAATTAACTGCAATCTGTTTTTGCATTCCATTGCTGGGATCGGGTGTGTCCCCATTATTGGGGAGACCTAGAGCTTACTTCATCACGCTGCTCCAATGCGGGCTGGGGGAAAACGCGGGTTAGTAGCCAATCCGCTTTCGGCCGCAAATCGCTTTTCAAACTGCCCAAAAGGACTTATCTATCGATCACAACTAGTACAGACGGTTTAACGTGCCCTCTGAAGCACGGAGACACGCATGAAATGTATGTCACTAGCGGTCACCCATCTCACACCGGACCGCGCCCTTTTGGCTTAGCTGAGTACTTCTCTTGCATTCTTTGTTAGCAGCCGAGCCATGCGCGCTGTCACTAGCGGTCACCCATCTCACACCGGACCGCGCCCTTTTGGCTTAGCTGAGTACTTCTCTTGCATTCTTTGTTAGCAGCCGAGCCATGCGCGCTATTGTCTGACTATAATGAAAACTTCTCGAGCATCAAAAATTCGCATTTACTTTTCCAAAAACCCAACATTTTGTCCCAGAAAACTTTCACAGTACAGAAACATTGAATTTACCGAATTATATTAAGGATCCTTTGATAACTTTTACTTGCCAAATTCTTTACTTTTTTTAGATGCGGGTTCACAGTTTGTTTGTAGGTTTCATATTGTATTATTAAACTTTAAAGACGCCCACATTTTCCAAAATAGTTATGAAATGAGCTTAGAGCATCAAAGTTACTGACTCACCCTTCAGTAGAGACGGCATAGCGCCTCGCTTCGACACATCATTTCGCACAAAAATCCATCCAGATTTCGCACAAAAATCTGGTGCGGGGGAAGAACGCACACATTTTAATTTTGTCACACATTCACAAATATACTTTCATCGCTACAGACGCATACATTTCTAAATATGTCAATTTCAATTAACAACGTAATTTTCTATGCACCGTCAACAATGACACCGACACACACAGACACACTAGTTCTATAACTAGAAGGCACATTGTGCATGGACGTTGGGACTAGAGGTTCGCCTGTAAAGGCCACTCCTCTCTGACGGGTGTCATACCTGTCATACCTTGATGTTCTAAGGAAATGAGTCTAAAGTTATGACGTACATATATTTACCATTTTGCAGTTACGTTTACAGTTGAAGTATGGATGAGGAATGTTCAACTGCCAAAACTTTAGAAACATTTACTTATTAATGGTAGTTTAAGCCACTACACAGCTATTTGCATTTTACAATACATCTGCTATGAAATCTAGGTACATTTTCTATATTAATATGTTGAACTAACTTATTGCTTTAAGAACATAAACAATAAGGTAGCTGTCACATATGTTTCTTATCTGCCCATAGCTACTCTGTAAGAAAGCTAATAATTATTGTATACCCTATATTTTTTTATTTTTATAAATAAATCTAACAATAAGGCAGACGGGCCGCGTGATGTTAAGCGATCACCGTCGCCTATGGACACGGGCAACCCTAGGGGAGCCGCCCGAGCATTGCCGGCTTTGGAGAGGAGCTTTTTTACAGCTTTCTTGAAGAACCCCATGTTATAGTCCACTGGGAATGCCTCAGCTGGAAGGTTGTCCCATAACCTACACGTCCGTGGTAAAAAGGAGCGTGCAAAGCGGACTGTGGAGGACCGCCACGAGTCCAGATGGTGCCGGTGGAACTTTAACCTTCGTCTGGTGGTATAATCATGGAATGGTGATGTAGGCATCAAATTGAAGAGTTTCTCGGAGCACTCACCATAGTAAAGTCGGTAGAACACGCAGAGCGAGCCCTATATTTTAAAACAGGGCTGAAGTTTTTCTCCGTCTGCTCTTTTCTTCAGCTCAGCATTGCCTAAGCGCACCCAGAGTAGACAGAACAAAAAAGTAACGTTCACAAGAGTTTGTCAAGGAACCGTACAGTGAATAAAGGATATTTCATTTCATTTCAAAAATTAATTAAATTAAACTATCATTCTTAATCCCGAAGCTACAAGGACTAAAACTTAATGAACCTTACAAGTAGGTACTACTCGTATGGTTTAATTTCACAACCACAAAGCATAAAGCAGCTACTTTACATCTTCTGAGCGCTATAAAGAAAATGTATGAACGTCAAAAAGGTAATTCAATAAATACAGCGGCCACAGATATGTCTAGCAGATACTGATGCGTACCTTGAGTTCATTAAGCTGCTTAGTGAAGCGGTATCTCTAACGAAGCGAAGCGGTGTGTTTAGCGGTAATGTACTTCTTTATAGCGTAATTCAACTTTTCCTTTACTTTGATGAAAACTTCTCAAGCAATATAAGTTCTTGCTATATTTTTTTCCGTAGGGGACTACATGAGATAGAATGAGATAGAAATTTTATTCCATTGGGGAAGTACTTACCATCTCTGCATCAATTTTGGCCGTGAAGTTACTCTTTTGTGTTTTGGTGTAAAGTCTTAAATGAGGCGAACATCAGCCACCGGAGTAGCAGAGCTACTGCATAATTATGACCTCAGGCAAAACTGACATATTTTAGGTATGTGTGTAGATGCCCATGAACTACATCGACCACTTACACGTAACACCACGTCACCTGCATGATTATAGTGACGTGGCAGGCTTGTATGCACAGAAAATATTAAAAGAGTAGAATGGAAATGTGGGCGGGCCAGACGCGCCAAGGAATTTTGAGCAAACGCTCAAAACTCCAAAATCTCTATAGAAACACGCGATCGTGCTACGATATGCGTGCTTGTGTGCGTGCTTGGGTGTGATTCGTTCATTTAAAATCGCGCGATTGTGCGGCGCTAAGATTGGCTAGATAAGAAATTGCAAATATGTGCGTAAGCTTCGTATTTATTTAAGTACAGATATAATGGAGGTGAAAGGCAGGGCTTGATCGGCGACACCAGTCTTCATACATACGGCGCACTATTGCCGTTCTACCTCTCTTAATAATGTTCTGTGCTTGTATGTAAATAAGAAGGCGTCTTTACTGTTTGTTTGATGTCTTTATTATTAATGTCTCATATTGAACTCATGATGTAAGTATGACCTTGTTTATAAGGTCTGTCAGCACCACATTATACACATCTGCATTGCATTTGATATTGCATTATTGCATTTAAAAGAAAGTAAATAAAAGTTCTGGAAAGTCGTGTTGAGTTTAACTTCCACTGCACAGTTTGTTGAAAGATTGTTAACAGATAGTTTGGGGATTTCGTTTCGTTTCGTGTTGTTACACTTTGGAGACGATAAATTGAAGAAATCCCTTAATTTTGAAATAAGTTTTAAGTAATAATCCGATAAATGTTTGGACAACTTTGTGGGTATTTGAAGTAGGAACGACAAGTTTCAAACAACCAAACTTACAAAACTTAGGTATATTTACACTCGCTCCTTAAAATAGAATATCACGGCGTTTAAAGTAGAATATCAGGTAGAGATGTTCAAGGTATTTCCAGTATTTTTATGCGTTTTTACTTACGTTGATTACAACATATATAAATATATATACAACCTGATGACGCTTTCCCTGCCGATTTCCATATACATATAATATTTTTGACTAACTGTTTTTTTTTTTTGTATGGAGATAATTTTGGCGATGGAGAGTAACAAAGGCTACTTTTTATCCGAGGAAATAATATATAAATGGGTTCCCTACTAGTTCACGTTAATCTTTACCGCTAAGTATAAGTTTCTTCTTATATTTAAAATTCTCGTGTCACAATGTTCGTTCCCATACTCCTCCGAAATGGCTTGACCAATTCTCATGAAATTTTGTGAGCATATTGAGTAGGTCTGAGAATCGGCCAACATCTATTTTTCATCCCCCTAAGTGATAAGGGTGGCCCACCAAAACATTTCTACGCGGTACGGAGTTTGCGAGGGCAGCTAGTTATTATTTTAATTATAACTTCATATGTGCGAGCAACAAGCTCACAAGATGATGAAAATGTACCACTTTATACCTTACAGTAAATATCATACCGCAATAATATCATTAAGTTAAATGTCTGCTCCTAAAAAGCTATAAAGACGTCTTTACTACAATCCACTAACAACTAAATACCATAATAGCTGCAATTTGTCTAGATTAGCATTAAAGGAAGCTTGTAATAAATAGGATTCTACAAATCGTTTAAAGTAATTAAAGACTGCATTTTATAAGCGTGCTTGTCTTTTAGCCGACTTAAGTATCGTTCAATGAAAACAAAATATATTTTTCTTTGTCATGTCAGTCAGTGATTATGTAATTTGTATAGCAGTAGCCTATAATTTTTGTGATTAATATTCAATTTTTTTCACACTTAAATACTTATTAGCATCTTCTTTTAATGTTTCACTAATAAATAAAAAATAATAAGAACGCTACTAGGATTCTCTGTGTCGTGGATACCAAGGACACACACAAAGATTGAACACATTCCGACCGAGAAGAGAAATGAAAACCCCAATTTCTGCTTCGCCGGGAATCGAACCCGGGACCCTGGATTGGCATTCCGGCATAGTAATCAGTATACAGCACAGGTCTCCTTCGGATGGTGGGCCAGAGTTCTCACCAAGTGCTGAAGCAGGCCACCTAGGGGTTTTTTTTTCAACCTACGAGTATTTTATGTCCCACTGCTGGGTACAGGTCTCCTTCTCACAAGTAAGAGGAATTTAGGCCATAGTCTCCCACGCTGGCCAAGTGCGGATTGGTGGACGTCATGCTACCGAGAAATTATGAATTTCTCTCAGGAATGCACGGTGATGGAGAACCAATCATATCATATCAATCAATTCAATATCACGATATGTTCCATCACCGTGGAGCAGCGACAAATGCGCACATTACAAAATTATCTATCAAAGGTGCGCGCCGAGGATTTGAGCCCGGAATCGGTTGCGTCGAAGACCGCGGTTTCACAACTCGGTCATCGCTGTTCTTCTAGGGGTTTTAGTGCAGTTAAAACCTCACATAACCCGGTATCCCTCCCAAGGTGTCGGATACCTTTTGAGGGTTTCACCCGATATAAAAAAAAATATAATTTTGGAAATAAACCGCAATTGTACTCGCTTCAAACAGCGTTTTCTTTATCATCGCCTCTTCGTTATTCTTTGAGTTCTTGGACCCTGGACGTACGGAACTACTGAATACGATACTGAAGTACGGGCGTGGCAAGCCTTTGAGTTTATTTGGGTAAGTTTGGGTAACAATGAGGAGAGACCCATGCCCAGCAGTGCGACGCAAAAAGGGTTCCTATACATGTGTCAAAGGTACAACAAAATTCTGTTACTTTTTTTCGGAAATTATTAAAAGAGCTCAAAAGTTGTAAAAAGCTACTTTTATGAAACTACCCTGATGATACAATACACTAATTTTAAAAAATCCGTACTCTCATTTAAAAGTCCGAATTACGTTCGAAACTTTATTCCATTTTTAATTATTAAGTATGGCCGCACATCCGGCGCGCGAAACTGATTAAAACTTATCGTCCTACATTATGACTCCTATTAATTAGTTAGCCGCGGAGTGATACCAGTGGTAATGACTGCCGTGAACTCCAGGGAGTCTGGGATTAGGCAGGCAGTGATAGCACAGTGATTAAAAGTTAGGTTTTCCACGGATTCATTTTCGAAGTTGAGAGACATTTATAGAACAAATATGCAGGTCACGTAGTGTTCAATGGTCGCTGCAGCCCATCGATATCTAAACCACAGAACATTAAAAGAGGTAGAATGGCAATAATGCGCCGTTCGTATAAAAACTGGTGTCGCCGATCGAGCCCCACCTTTCATCTCCACTACATCTGTACTCAAATTGACGACCCGTGTGGCACAATGGTTACCATGCTGGACTGCCAATCGAAGGGTCCCGGATTCGATTACCGGCGCAACAGAAATTTGAATGATGAGTTTAAATTTCCGGTCTCGGTCTGGGTGTTTGTGTTTCTGTCCTTGTATGTATTCATGGTATCCACGATACAGGGTATATACACCCTACTGTGGGGCTATGACTGTGAAACGTTTATTAAAAAAATTAAGCTTAAGCACATATTTGCAATTTTATATCTAGCCAATCTTAGCGCCGCACAATCACGCGATTTTAAATGAACGAATCGCACCCAAGCACTAGGTACGTCTGCCCCGGCGGCGCCCGCGACTCTTTTACGCATAATATCGCAGCGCGATCGCGTGTTGCTGTAGAGATATGAGCGTTGCTCATAAACTTGGCACGTCTATCCCGCCCACATTCAATTCCATTCTAAACTCTTTTGATATGTTCTGTGATCTAAACTCTACCAAACAAGACGGAGCCATACCTGAGATCCTCGGAGGCTGCTAGCTGGATGTAACTCTGGTCGATATCCGTACCTTTAAACAAAAACAATAATATTGATTCACTGCGAAATGGTTGCAGAAGTGGTCGAATCATGAAGAGTCTAACACCTATATGCCGTGAACAACTATATGAACGGTTCATAGACATTTACCAATCTGATACCAATATATTCGTGTCAAAACTTCATATTGACTTCAAAAGGGCCGCGTCGAAATATTATTTAGCAATGTTGTTGACGTTAATAGATGAGTCTTCAAAATTTCTCACAAATTTATTACTCCGAAGTCAATGTAACATAAAGGTTGAAAAGGGCAAAGAAAATCCCATAAAGACAAATAAACATTTATGAAAATGACAAAATCAATGAATATTTAAAAAGCAATCTTGGTTTTTTGAGTGCTCAAAGGATTCTAGATATGAATTCCTCAGAAAATTAAACCACTTTTTTGCTAAAATTGAGTCGACAGAGAGGTATAAAAATTTAAAATATTTGTTGAAGTTTGAAGTTAGAAATGTTTGTTGTAGAAGTTTGAATATTTGCTAAGCCACTTTAATTAACATAACTAATATTCAGAAAACATTTATTACACATAAATTAATAACATTAACATTTCAAAAGGCTAATTATTAAATTAAAATTATTATACATAGGTATATAAATAATATATTTGAGTTTCACTTCTTTTCGGAATTTTAATGTTTGTGATTAAATTTTGCTCGACACGCCGCGCATTGATAGTCCACTGGCAAAGTAATGCACAGTTTTGTTGTATGTGTGTGTAGCACACACATTACCAGCATTCACTGTGTGATGTACGTGTGCGTGTGCATACACGGCGAGACACAGTTTTAACCAACCACACTTCGTTGTTCACAGATTTCTATCTCAACTTTTGTTTTTATCTTAGGGATTAACAAAGCCAAGAATACAAATACCCAGGCCTGGAATTATTCATTATTTAGAAATCACTCCTCTGGGAATCGAACCCTGAACCTCTTGCTTGGCACACCGACGTAGTGACTACTGGCGTTACATGGGTTTTAAGAAGGAGCCTTGTCCCCAGATTTTTGAATTGAAAACTTCTTTAGCGGCGTTGAGCACTTTTTGTGGGATGGGTAAAAACTATGAAACTCGCGCGCGGTCACGTGTGCTCATCGCAAAATTTCGTAAGATAGTAGAGGAGACGAGGAAGATCGACCTTCACCGATCTGATAATTCGATGAGACATATTGTTTACCAAATATAATTTATAAACATATATGCCTATGATAACTTGACTATCGAAAAGTGTTCATAGCTATTTTTAATTTAATTAATTTTAATCAATTTTCTTTCATATCACCTTCACTCTTGTAACAACCGAACGAGTGAATATCTTCACCGGCTCTTAGACCAAGACGGAGGGGTGACAGCTGATGACGGCTCATCTGACGGCAGTCTATACTTTTTTTCTTCAATTATGGCATCGCAAACTCTGCATATTGCCAGCGTCAAGTATAATTTTATCTTAAAATTCGTTTATATCAAGTATATAAAATATGGACATTGAACAAAGTGCATCTATTAATGAAAAAAGTGACGAAGAAATAGTGAAAGAAAATGAGAGAGTACTTTGTAAAAATACTAAATAGAAATTAATAGGTACTGATAATTCAAGCAATTCGTGAGGAATTATTCCCTAACGATTCCAAGACATCAAAAATGCACAACGTTAATGTTTTCACTTCTGCCGGCACTCCCGGAGTGCGACCCATTGTTTTTTTTTGTTACACTACACCAGGTGGTGTGCAACATCTTTACTCGTATTAATGCAAAATATTTACTGAGAAATATAAAGTTTTCTAAAATAATTTCAAAACTGTCGATATTGAGGAAGTTGGAACATAATTTTACTTGCGTGTCGATATTGAGGAAGTTGGTACATAACTTTACTTGCGTGGTATAAATAATCTTAATTAAGAAGCTTTGTGGAACCAATAATAATTTCCGATAAAGAAGAAAGTGGGTTTGAACTCGTATGTCCATGTAAAAGTTGCTGCTCTGGCTTATGTTATGAATAAAGACAATAATCTTGCAAAACTGTTCTCGTTTATTACAAGAAAAATAAAATATATGAAAATTATAATAAAACCAGGTCCTTTTTTTGGTATCGGGGGTGAAACCATCTAAAGGTACTCAGCACCTTGGGAGAGGATACCGGGTTATGTGGGATTTGTACCGCACTATAACACCCTCGGTGGCCTGCCCCTGCGCTTCGGGAGGACTCCGGGATCTCCAGTTGAACGCACCGGTGTCCTCCACGTGCGGCGCCCCAGAACGGGCCCATCTTCGGGAGAGCAGATGCGCACACACCACCCTCCTTCCCTGGTCTTAGTAAGTAGGCACCTAGGTCTTACGTGAGGAGTCAGCCGAGCCGACTGCGTTGAAATGCACGAGTATCCGCCTCTACTGGCTGCAACCCTTTTTTTACGTCCCACTGCTGGGCATGGGTCTCTCCCCGTTATTGGGAAGGCCAGGAGCTTACTTCACCACGCTGCTCCAGTGCGAGTTGGTGGAGATGCGGGTTAGTGGCCAACCCGCTGTCGGATGTTTTCAAACCGCCCATAAGGCCTCCGACAAGGTTTAACGACTGTTATCTGCCGACAACAACCGGGACCGACGGCTTAACGTGCCCTCCAAAGCACGGAAACGCGCATGAATTTTTTTGGCACTAGCGGTCACCCATCTCACACCCGACCGCGCCCGTTTGGCTTAGTTGCATAGATCGTTTGCGTTCTACGCTAACCGCCGGGCGATGCGCGCTTCTTATTAGTTTTAGGCTAGCTAAATATGAAAATTGATCTATTATACTGAAATATAGTATTTTCGAGTGCTATATTATATTTATTCAACAGTAAAATAAAAAAGTTCTATAAATTAAAACTTAATTATTTAAAAAAAACTTTGACTTTTTCATAATTTCCCTTCCAGTGGGACGCAAAAAGGGTTGCGGCCAAAACTAATAAAATAAAAAAAATCATTACATGTTGTTAAATAGTGCTAAAAATATGTTTTGAAAAATGGAGATACATACATAGTTTCGGACACTCTTATTTTAGGCGGGAGTGAGTTCCATAACCTAAAACCGTGAACAGAGAAGGAGTTGGAGTAAAAACTAGTTTTATGACAAGAAAAATTAAGAAAGAATTTAAGGGCTATCGCGGGGGCGTGAACTGTTCTTTTTAGATAAATAGGGGATACATAATATGGATTTTAAGAAAAGGGTGCATAATATCCGAGTATAACTACGAAGCCGGATTGGGAGCCACTTGAGATCCTTACGACCCTAAGACACTCCCACCCACTTTCACTAACCATAGCATACGCTTAAATCAGATGCCTAAATGATTGACTGAAGTGACTGCCTCCGTGGCGTAGTGGTTGATGAGCCGACTGCGAAGCGTGAGTTCGTGGGTTCGATTCCCACCTAGGACAAATATTTGTGTGATGAACATGACTATTTGTTCTGTGTCTGGGTATTAATTTATCTATTTAAGTATGTATTTAGAATTATATAAGTATGTTTATCAGCTTTCTGATTACCATAGTACAAGCTCTGCTTAGTTTGGAATCAGATGGTGTTGTGTGAATTGTTGTCCAAAGATATTTATTATTATTATTTAAATACGTATTTATGAGTTGTCTACAGGAAAAACCAGTTTCACTAACCCTTAAGTCACGACTAACGACGTTAGTCATAACTAAAAGTTACGACATCGATTTGGGATAGCGTAGTGCTTAGGTGCCCCTAAACTGACACATGTGATATTATAGCTTAAATTGATAATAAATTGACGAACAAAACCATGGACATCTGTCAAAAAACTAGGCTACTCATAACTCATAAGATAGGACCAAACTATAATACATCGATTGGTGAAACGGAACTTTACGCTAAGCATTGCCCTAAATTAGTAGTTACTAAGTAAGGAGTAAGGCGTTCCCTTGTTCTTCGTTAGTGAAAACGGGTATTTGTCTTGCTTAAACAAAATCGGACAGAGTAAAAATCGGTGAGACAACGCTCAAATTCCCTGTTTTCTTATCTTTATATCCAATTCTAGTTTATACCTGTGTTTATACTTACCGCCACGCAACGCAAATATCTTGAAGGCGTCATATAACTTTCATCTTCCTGCATGATTTATCACTATAGAGCCACGTATACTCGTATGTTATGCTATGTTATATTTAGATCCACATGCATGATTTAGCTACAAAAACATTATTATAATACAAACATTTAATACAATTAAGATGGAGTCGTAAAATATAAACACGGCAGTAAAATACTTTTGGTACCAAATAACATTGTTTATTACAATCAAGCACCGGATTTACAGCCGTACTTATTTTATTGCGTCATCAAAATGAGTCACCGGGTGTTATGCCCCAATCCCACTCACGTTATACAAGCGTCGGCGTTTCTCAAACTTTGCCGCCGCGTAAACGCAACAATGACGTCGCGAGTCTTTAAGGCCGCTGTCCCACTGACGTTTTACGGGCGTTGGCGCTTCTCTGTTGTCGCTGCACAAAAGCGACGTCAACGTTAACTAACTCAAGCTGCGATTAGATGTTGGTCGTAGCCCCACCATCGCATGGTTGCCAAAAGCCGTTTGCACAGCGACAACGTCGGAGAAACGTCAACGCTCGTAAAATGTCAGTGTGAAAGCGGCCAAACCTAAAGCATTCACGCTGCGAATTCGACGCCAACGTCATAGTCGTGTCAACGCAACGTCTACGTTTCGTTTTTTATTACTTGTTAGTAGTTATAAAATCGCGAACGTCAACGTCGAGTTTGCGGTAACATTAGAGAAACTTCAACGATCATAAAACGCCAGTGGGATAGCAGCGCTATGGCGGGAAATGCGCCATATTGTTTTTGTCTATGAAAAAAGTTGAAAGCTTGTCAAGTCGTAAATAACACTCGGAACGCAAAAATCTGCGAATATTAGGTTGCTGCCTGCTGGTTGTTTTTGCTTTTATAAACAGCGATATAACTGGTATCATAAAATAAATAAATAACATGGTTTGTCAACAAAGCAAATAAATTTGTTATTTAGATTTAAGTCAATTAGTTATATAGATAGATTTAAGTATATTTTGATTTCTGTAATATAAAATAGTATTTTTTTATTTCTTTAAAAATATTTGCATACCTTACTGAGGTAAATATGGCGGATTTTAAACATATAAAACAACATCTGTAATACCCATATTTGCGCAAATAAAACATTTTTCTTTCTTTCTTTCTTTCTAAACTTAACTATCCTTAAACAAGTCTGTAAATAAATTATTAACAATAAAGTATTAAAATTAATTAAAAAATACTTGCCTATAGATTCTACAGACATGTGACTTATAGATTTTTATTACTTTTATCGTTCATGTTCAAATAATTGTAGCTATGGCTACAACCCTTTTTGCATCCCACAGCTGGGCTCGGGCCTCTCCCCATTATTGGGGAGGCCTGGAGCTTACTCCACCACGCTGCTCCAATGCGGGTTGGTGGAGATGCAGGTTAGTGGCCAACCCGCTGTCGGATGTTTTCATACCACCCATAAGGCCTTCGACAAGGTTTAACGACTGTTATCTATCGACAACAACCGGGACCGACGGCTTAAAGTGTCTTCCGAAGCACGGAAACGCGCATGAAAATTTTTGCTGCTAGTGGTCACCCATCTCACACCCGACCGCGCCCGTTTGGCTTAGTTGCATAGATCGTTTGCGTTCTACGCTAACTGCCTTGCACTGCGCGTATATTTGTAGCTATATAAAGCTAAAAATTCGAAAATACGTATTTATATATTTTATACAAAGCCAAAACGAGCTTTCTAAGCTAGAAATAAAAATGAGAACGGGGTCATGTTCGTAAAATATACCACAAAGTGTTATATTATAAGAATATATCCCAAATAAAATAATAATATATCTCAGTTGCCTTACAAATAACACCGCGGGGAAGCAATAAAGCTTACGTTGTAAAAATATGACGCGAAGAAATATAAGCAAGTCGAATCGTACGCGAGAAACGATAGGCTACAGTGCGAAGTAGAAAGATGTGGCACTGTTTTTTTGAAATGAAAATATATTATTTGCACAAATATGGGTGAAAAAAAGGTTTTACAAAATATTTATTCCTCTCTCCATATTTACTTCTTAGGGTGTACAAATATTAATTTAATTTAATAAACTAATTAAATTTAATGACTTAATTTAAACTTAGATTTTAAAATTACTATTAAAGAAGGGTACATAATTAAAGTTTTAATTAATTAGACGTAAACCCAATTTTGTGCTTTTTTATTAATTTATTTTATGAACCATACGTTTATTTTATTTAAACCATACGAGGTTTGCCGTCATCAGCTGTGGGCACCCACCAGGATGGGTTTTTGTACACTGTTGCTGTTACCATACTAATATGACATCTAAAAAGTCCAGTACTCATTTACAGTCGAGGAAATTTCTAGGTAATGAAATAGCTCAGTCATAGCTTTTGTATGTTTGCCTCATGTTTATCAAAAATCTTGACACATACAGATTAAAAAAATTAATAATCGATGCACTGGCATTCAAGTTGTACAGGCGTTATCGCATCCAAAGATTTTACGGGAAAGCACTACTGAACGGGAAATATTGTCATGGCCTTGGATCATTTTGTCCAAATGGTCTTGACTATTATACTAGACTAATATGTTAACTTTTGTGTGCTACACTTTCAAGTAAAAAAAATAGTTTTTTTTCTCTATTCGTTGGTTCGAAATTTATAAGGCTTCGTAATCTCTGCCAACTAGAAGAGAACCACACCTTGTTTGTAACTGCCACAGTAGAAATCTGTTGACATGAATGGCAAAACGTAGCTCAGAAAACAAAAAAAATATCATTAAATCTCATAACCATACATTAATTGTGTTCCTTAGCAATAAAACAAGTCTCTAATAACCGACCACGTAGAAACGTACTTAAAAATGTCGAAGCAATCTCGTTAAATCTTTTCATCTTTCATTTTTGCAGACTGCTCCTCCAAAGTAAAATCGTGGGAGTACATAAAATGCTATTCATATTTTTGTCACCTAATCAAGAACCAGGATCTGTATTTCAAATTTGAATAATTTTTGTTTAATATGGATAGTAAAATATGATGTAAATGAAATTAAATAATTAAAAAAAATTAAACCGTCTTCAAATGATCGTCAACCGTAAAGGAACAAATTTTAATTACTACTAACTAGGTACCTTTATTAAGTTTCTAGAAATGCGTGGATAGCCAAATCTCAAAAACTACTAAACCGATTTCGATGAAATTTAGACTGATCTCTTAGTTGGTGTATATCCAACACAACTGAAAAAGTATATTTTCAGTCCGGCTTATATTTTGAGATATGCGTGGGTTTGTACCTACATAGATACTCATATGAAATTTGGCACAAGTGTTTAGATCAGCTTCTAAACATTCTAATATATCCAAAAACTGTGCAATTGTGATAAATTCATACCCTCCTTTTTACGAATTCGGTTATAAAATTAAAGAATCACCAAACTTCTAAGTCAAAACTTTTAAACGAAGCTATGACATTGGACAGAGTAAAGAGTAATATAAATTTATTGCATCCTTTGCACGTTTTTATTAGTTTTGTTAGAATAAAGAAGAAAGAAAGAAAAATATACTTCATTAATTTTTGCAAATAAAGTATAGTGCAAATGGAATGCAAATATTTTTGACAAATATTAAAGAAGAAATTAAATGACTGATTTTAATGACATAAATTTATGTAAAATCGTATTATTTTTGAAGTGAAAACTTATTTAGCGGCGTTGTGCACTTTTTGGGATGGGTAAAAAATATTAAACTCGCGTCAGGACAAGTGGCCTGATCGAATATTCGTAAGACGGACGGGTGACAGCTGATGACGGCTCGACTGTTTATACTTGTAAAATTCGTTTATATCAAGTATTTAAAATATAGACATTGAACAAAGTGCATCTATTAATGAAAAAAGTTACGAAGAAATAGTGAAAGAAAATGAATGAGTACTATTTAAAAAAACTAAATGAAAACCTACTGAAAATACTAGATGAAAAATAATACTGATAATAAATGCAATTCGTACGAAATTATTCCTTAACCATTCCAAAATATCAAAAATGCACAACGTTAATGTTCACGTTTTTACTTCTTCCGGCACTACCGGAGTGCAACCCGTTGTTTTTTTTTTACCCCATAATGAGCGTTTCTTATAGTAAAGTTACGAAAAGTATACCCAAATAGCAAAAGTTATGTATACGATATATAGTTTTTGATACATTTACAAAAAATATTATAATAACATCCATACCCTTTATTACATCATGTAATGGTGTATAAATATTGGAAATATAATAGAAGAGATACAAAAAATAACAATATCCTACGTCATGCTTGTAACATTTTCTCATATCAACGGAGATATTTCTTTACTAGGAGAAGCTTTACGTCAATTATATTTTTCGATATCTTTATTAGATATATGATTTTCATTTGGATAATGGTACTAAGAAGAAAAATCCCTGTATAAATAATAAGGGCTATTATAACCGCAATGTCAATATCTTTCTCATTATGGTATTGCCCTTAACAATTTTATTACTCGAGAATGTCTGGTCATCTGCAGCTTTCTTGTTTTAATTTGAATATTGTTCTTAATGCTACACGAATAAAGGTTTGCTATATTAAAAAAAATCCGGACAAGTGCGAGTCGTGAGTCTGAGTATCTCAATGTGAAAAAACAAAAGATTTTTTTTGACAAATGTCAAATGCCAAGCTGTACCCCTTTTCTTAAACCTATTATTGCGAGTTTTGGCGGGAAGTCTGAAGTTGTGCTTTGTTTTATTTTCATTTAATTGGTGTATTTTTTTTTATAAATAAACCTAACAATAAGGCAGACGGGCCGCATGATGTTAAGCGATCACCGTCGCCTATGGACACGGGCAACCCTAGGGGAGCCGCCCGAGCATTGCCGGCTTTGGAGGAGAGCTTTTTTTACAGCTTTCTTGAAGAACCCCATGTTATAGTCCACTGGGAATGCCTCAGCTGTAAGGTTGTCCCATAACCTACACGTCCGTGGTAAAAAGGAGCGTGCAAAGCGGACTGTGGAGGACCGCCACGAGTCCAGATGGTGCCGGTGGAACTTTAACCTTCGTCTGGTGGTGTAATCATGGAATGGCGATGCAGGCATCAATTTGAAGAGTTCCTCGGAGCACTCATCATAGTAGAGTCGGTAGAACACGCAGAGCGAGCCTATGTCTCTTCGCAAGCTAAGCGGTTCTAGCCTGTCAGTCAATCTTGGACTGCGCGCTTTTCAACGGAGTCAAATGGGTGTAGCTGGTACTTCGGTGCTCCTGCCCAGAGATGGGAGCAGTACTCCATGTGGGGTCTGACCTGGGCCTCGCTCTGTTGAGGACACCAAGCTTTTTTGATGCCAATTTGGCTTTGTACTCCAAATCACTCCGGTACTGCACTTTACTCGTAATGTCAACGCCCAAGATACCGACACTTTCACCGATGGTGAGCGCGGTGCGGCGGTTTTTGAGTTATATCGGATAAAGTTATGTATTTTTGAGTTATATCGGATAAAGTTGATGGCATTTTGTTCGTTATAGGGTAATGACAGAGCACGAGTGTTGTGAAATAAAATTACAGTGCGAAAACATGTTTTATTGGCTTGCCCCCAAAATTCCATCGGACACGTTCTGGTAAAGTAGCCATCACTTTACTTGAACATCTGCCTGACTAGACTGACTGATACCTGATGACTCTCTCCAGTAGGACTCCAAATTCTCCAACTTCCGGTTGAAGTAGTCCTAGTCCTAGACTAGTTTTACGTTCTGCTCCATCCTTGCTGTAATTGACACCGAGCTTCCTGATAGCTTCTGTTAGCTCGGCTTGGCTGGTCAGTAAATCCTGCATTGTGAGTTGAATGCGAGATTTAAAAGAATAAAATCAGAAAGATCTTACTTGAACAGCCACTGCTTGCCTGCTTGCTCACACCACAGAACTGCGATCCAAATTTTTGCTAGTCACTCACGCACACACGAAAATAATCCCTTCTGTACGGAGATTCGAAGGACCATGTACGAGCTAGGTGGTAAATTGACTAAAAGACACAGATTTTGTGTAACTATATATTGCTAGATATGGGTACACGCGACGAGGACGACAATTAGTTGTGCACTAAAGTAAATGGTCTGCTGGCTGCGCGCGGTACTCAAAATGCTGACAATGAAAAATGTGTACGGTGTAAGCCCGTACAATAGCCTAAAGCTGTCCTCGATAAATGGACTATCCAACACAAAAATAATTTTTCAATTCGAACCAGTAGTTCCTGAGATTTACGCGTGCAAACAAACAAACAAATAAACTCTTCAGCTTAATATATAGATATAAAGTAAATTCTTAATAAATAATCATGAGCAACAATACATTATTTGTGAGTTCTTATTATCCTATCGTATAATACGGAAGTATCTTTAATATGAAAGGCTGGATGTCAATTATTTCCAACGACGTCATATGCCCTCCGTTTCATTCGTTAATAATATGTGGGTACCCACTTATATAAAAAAGTGAGTAATATTCTCATATAAGAGTATTTTTTGCCTGCGAATAGTTGCTAGGTATGAAAAGTTAGTCCCTGTAGCTTCGGGATTAAGAATAGAGCTACGGTCCCCAGCCTGATCGTAAGAGGCGACTAAAAGGGTGCATCCGGAGTTGCGGACGGTGAGAGTGGGAGCTCGACCCGCCCAGCCAGCAGCCTCGGCGGTGTGTGCGTGGCCACATGCCGCCGTGAGCGCCTGAGGGTGCAGGAGAGCGCATCTGTTCTCCCGAAGATGGGCCCGTTTTGCCCGCCGTACGTGGAGGACATCAGTACGTTCTACTGGAGATCCCACAGTCCTCCCCAAGCGCAGTAGCTGGCCACGGAGGGGGTTTTAGTGCGCTACAAATCCCACATAACTCGGTATCCTCTCCCAAGGTGCTGGGTACTTTTTGAAGGTTTCCCCCCGGATACCAAAAAAAGGTATGAAAAGTTATTATGAAAACTGTCAAATGTTTTGAAACCGCCTATAAGGGCTCCAACAAGGTTTAACAACCGCTATACAGTGATTACCCCACCACGTTGTTCCAATGCGGGTTGGTGGAGATGCGGGTTAGTGGCCAACCCGCTGTCGGATGTTCTCAAACCGCCAATAAGGCCACCGACAAGGTTTAATGACTGTTATCTATCGACAACAACCGGTACCGACGGCTTAGCGTGCCCTCCGAAGCACGGAAACGCGCATGTAATTTTTTGCCACTAGCGGTCACCTATCTCACACCCGACCGCGCCCGTTTCGCTTAGATGCATAGACCTCTTGCGTTCTACGCTAGTCGCCGAGCCATGCGCGCTTCGTAAGTACGTACTACGTACTATAAAATAAAAATAAAAATCTTACAAACTTTCGTATTTTTATGCTCGTGTAAGATTCAACAAAGGAGTGAAAAGCGAACTAGTATGAAAGAAACTTGAAAAAATATTCACACACGTGCCGATTGTAAATAATAAACGAGGCACATACTTTTTCATTGTAAAGAGAACTGTGTAATAGTAAAAAACATATTTTATACGTGAAGGCCTTTATCAAAAATTGAACACGTATAAAAATTCGTGAAATTTAAGCAAGTATTGTTAAATTTATTTGCTTTTAACAAAGACCAAATTGCTTTGAAAACTAGAACCAACATTGATAACATAGCATTTTTATTTTCCTTGCAAATACGGCGTAATTATAAAAATACAATATTTTACATACATTGGTCTTTTGCAAGTTAATTTAAAATGATGTGTACTAGAAAAAAAATCATCAGAATACATACGATTATAGTTTAGGTTGGCTACAACCCTTTTTACGTCCCACTGATGGGCACGGATCTCTCTCCATTATTGGGAGGCCTGAAACTTACTCCACCATGCTGCTCCAATGCGGGTTGGTGGAGATGCAGGTTAGTGGCCAACCCGCTGTCGGATGTTTTCAAACCGCCCATAAGGCCTCCGACAAGGTTTAACGACTGTTATCTATCGACAACAACCGGGAGAAACGGCTTAACGTGCCCTCCGAAGCACGGAAACGCGCATGAAATTTTTTGCCAGCGGTCACCCATCTCATACCCGACCGCGCCCGTTTGGCTTAGTTGCATAGATCGTTTGCGTTCTACGCTAACCGCCGGGCCATGCGCGCTTCATAGTTAAGGTTAGGGTAGGTAAAATTGGACTAGAATTACAAGCTAAAAGAAGGGATTCCGCAGAAAAAATATTCCTCAAGACATTCTTGACGACCGTGTGGCACACCGGTTGCAAGCCGGACTGCCAATCGATGGTTCCGGGTTCAATTAGCAATGGCACAGAGATTGAAATGATGAGTTTCAGTTTCTGTTTTCTGCCTGGGTGTTCATGTCTTTGTGTGTGTCCATGCATGGTACCCACGACACGAGGGACATTTATTTTAAATAAAATAAACCGAACAAAGAGGCAGACGAGCCGCGTGGTTTTATGCGATCACCGTCGCCTATGAACACCGGCAACCCTAGGGGAGCCACCCGAGCGTTGCCGGATTTGGAGGAGAGCTTTTTTTGCAGCTTTCTTGAAGAACTCCCTGTCATAGTCCAATAGAAATGCATCAGCTGGAAGGTTGTCTCATAACCTACACGTCCTAGGTAAAAAGGAGCGTGCAAAGCGGACTGTGGAAGCCCGCCACGAGTCCAGATGGTGTTGGTGGAACTTTAACCTTCGTCTGGTGGTATAATCATGGAATGGTGATGTAGGCATCAATTTGAAGAGTTTTCAATATGAAACCCCACAGTAGGGTAAATGAAAACTCATGTTTGAAACGTTATTATTATGTGAACCAATGAAGTTTTTAAGTAAAAAGCTGTGCATACATTTTAATAACAATTCTGAAATGTATACAATGGCTATATTTTTCTATATGTACATTTTTCTTTATCGCTTCTTACAAATTAAAACATGATACCTTATTATTTATTTATTTATTAAACTCTTTATTGTACACCATAATACAAAAATGAAACATTAACAAAAAGACAAACAAATAGCGTACAAGTGGCGGCCTTATCGCTAAACAGCGATTTCTTCCAGGCAACCACAGGCAAGGAGTTAAAGATAGAAAAAAATATGTAGAAGAGGCAGGTGTACAATTTGGGCTAGAAAAAGTAATAAATTTGAATTCGGGTAAGAACAGTGATAGTTAATATAATATAAATAAAAATACAAATTAAAAAGTAAAGGCCAGAAAAAAATAGATGTAAAGGAGATACCAAGTCAGGATTTTAAGTAGTGCTCTTTGACTTATTATTTTACTTCAAAAGGCATTTACCTTTTCGACCTTATTATTTTACTTCAAAAGGCATTTATTGGGAAAGTTTGGGGAATAGTTTTTAATAAAAAAATTGATATAAAATAACTTTTCCATTTATTATTTCAAATGTTATTGCTTTGAACACTATCTTTTGAAAATAGACGCGGTGTGATGGCCCAACAATACTTATTTTTAGATTGTCATATTATATTCTATTGATCAATGAATCAAAAGATAAAACCAATAAAATAAAATACGATGATATTTCATTTATTTTCCAAACGAATGTGATTCAACATGGATCACAATCTTGAATTGACAGCTTATATGAATAGAATAGATTTTTGATCAAAGTTTACAAAGGATAAAGCCAAATAGCAAACAAACACATTGCAGATATAATGTTTTCGATGTTATTTCTTTCTTATTCTCAAGACAATGACCGGAGAAGCAAAACATTTAACAAGATGTCTGCTATAAACTTTAACTATACATACATTTATTTCTTGAAGAGCTACGCATGGATGTCATAAGTTTTTCTGTGATGGAACACGTATATTTTTAAACGCTAAGCCAAAATTATTACGTTATAACTGAGATTATATTTATTTTTAATTTAAATTTCATGCCGAAAATAACTAACTGACATTATATGTTTGATTTCTAAAAGATAATAATTATTATGAAAGTAAATCTTTAAATGCTTTTTGTTGACAGCTTTTATTTTTAATTCATTAAGTATTAATTATTATAGAATTAAATCATTAAGTAACTTTTAGTTTACGAGATCTCTTTAATTGTCAAAACAGAAAGCACAAAATATGACACCCTTAAATCAAAAAGTCATAACAGTAAATAATGTTCAATCGCTTCTAAAACAAAACAATATCATGTTATGATATTGCTTTCTTGAAGAGCCCCATGTCGTAGCCCAACGTGAATACGACAGAGGGAAGTTAGTTCCACAGTTTTCATGATAGTGGTTAAAATGAACGTGAAAAATGGACTTTCAACCATTGACATATGCCCAGGTAATGCAGGTTATGCTCCTCTCTTTGGTGAGTGGTGCGATAGTGACGTAGGCATCAGACCGTCTAATTTCGATGAGCACTCACCATTCTAGAGATCTCATGTAAGTATTGCCGGCAACCGCATATTTGCACACTAATACAAAAGATTTTTTCGGCAGATAATGCGCAGTTTTAATTATTCAACATTGTACAGCTCTTTTCTTATCTGACGCCGATTATACGTTACATATTATTTTGTTCGTTCACTCGCCATATTTCAGCCGGTTTCATTCGAAAATAAATGCGTTATTAATCCCATCCCACAAAATAATTACGTTCACAATGTTCCAGACCAGTTTTCATTACCGCTAACCCCAACATTACCTTCCTATCCATAAAGGACGTCATAAAAAGGGATTATTTTGCGACAAATTGTAACATACTCTTTGCTTTTATGGTGAACAACTTCATATTTATCAAAAAAGAACAGATTATGGAATAAAATAAAAACCTTGTAAAAGGATAAGTCAATAAAATGGTAAGGTGAACGTCCGTACTGTCATCAGGTTTTGTCAATGTCCCAGTAGGTACTCGACATTCATAGAAAAATTAACGCTCATAGTTCCGCACTGCGGATTCTCTGTCTTATTGCTATGTTACATAAAAACAAAGACCTAAAAACACGTTTAAACTCATCATTTCAAACATCCGACACGGTTGGTAAAGGCCGCTCCCAAAATTTGGTGTTTTTCGGTGTAAAGTCTAGAACTTAGTCTTGTTCGGGGATATCAAACTTTTGGTCTTTACTTATGGTATTGCCGTTTTTCCTTACTGGCTATTTCACTATTTCAAATAAGTAAATGCAATTTTCACTAATTTTCGTTTTTTTTTTAAAAATGAGTCAATAAATTTGTTACCATACAGTTTTTAAAGCTTTAATTCTCATTTGTAAGTTTTTCGTCATCGTGGATACTTTAAAAGTTCGAGTAATTAGGAGTATACTGCCATCGTTTTAGCATGCACGCTAAATTATATTTATCGTTATATCGCTTGACTCTATACAAATCTTGCGTTTTACACTACACTATCCACAGGGCTTTGTGCGCTTTTAACAATATAACAGAATATGCTAATGGAGGATCGTTAATTTATTGAGACAGCAGGATAAAACAGGGTTGCAACGAAACAAAGGCACAATACTCGAGATCTAAACATATTCACAGGGCTACAAACAGATTTAATTAAGTTAGCATAGAACGCGATGTTGAGTATACATGGGTAATCTTTGTGATTATAAAACCAGCCAAGTGCGATTCGGACTCGTGCACAAAGGGTTCCGAATCATCTATAAAAATAATGTAGTTTAAAAAACTAAAAAACACGCTTTTGTGAAAATACGAAGTAAAAAGTAAAAAATAAGAAGAAAATGTATTTTACTGTAAAAAAGCCTGGGATGCATGGTGTCAATAGTATATCAAAAAGCAGTTTTTTAAACTACATTATTTATTTTTAATTTTTTTGTTGGATTTTTTTTCATATTATTGCATTGTCCCTCGGACCCTGTGCAAATTTTTAAGTTAATCAGACGCTTATAAGTAGGTGGAAATGAAGTTAAAAGATTCCGTTACATACATACATACAGGTCAAGCTAATGTAAGCGTGTTTAAAACGTCAAAAATATCATGTATGTTATAGGGGCTCCACAATATTTACCTCTTCTATTTTCATCTAATTTATTTTTAATATGAATATCTATATATCTAAATATTCTGTGAATATTTCAAGCGTCTGTTGCCATCATCAATATCAACAAAAAAATACGTTTGTTATAAGGGAGAATTCTGAAATATTTACTTTATTCTATTTTTTAGTATTTTTGTTATAGCGGAAATAGAAAACATCATCCGTGAAAATTTCAACTGTCTAACTATTACGGTTCATGACATATGGACAGACAGCCTGGTGACAGATGGACAGACTGTCAGACAAACAAACGAACGGACAGCGGAGTCTTAGAATAAGGATATATCTCGTTCAACCCTTCGGGTACAGACCCCTAATAAATAATATTATATCTCGATTCTCGATTTAACTGTACGGCCAAGGTGACGGAACATTATTTAGAATTCATGATCTTACTTACATTTTAATGAATAAATTTGATTACTTACGATTTTGAGATTATGAGACATTATTTCGTATTCAATCGTATGTGAGACGTGATATGATTGATATACGAAATGCTTTTACATTTAGCATGGCAACAAGATTATCGGCTTTTACATAAAGCTAATTTCGAAGCGCGTATGGCCTGGCGACTAGCGTAGAACGCAAGCGATCTATGCAGCTGAGCCAAACGGGCGCGGTCGGGTGTGAGATGGGTGACTAGCGGTGGCAAAAAATTCATGCGCGTTTTCGTGCTTCGGAGGGCACGTTAAGCCGTCGGTCCCGTTTGTTGTCGATAGATAACAGTCGTCAAACCTTGTCGGAGGCCTTATGGGCGGTTTGAAAACATCCGACAGCGGGTTGACCACTAACCCGCATCTCCACCAACCCGCATTGGAGCAGCGTAGTGGAGTAAGCTCCAGACCTCCCCAATAAGGGGGAGAGACCCGTGCCCAGCAGTGGGACGCAAAAACGGTTGCAGCCACATAAAGCTGATTTCAGACTATTGTGCTATATAGTAAAGCAAAGAAGGGCCTAATGATATACTATATAGCATGGTGTTTACATTACGCGATATTATCGCTAGCAAGTAGGGGAGACCGGGGCAAGATAAGATAGCTAAGACAAAACTCGTTATGCAAGGAAAGTTAAACTCTTTAATAAAATTATTTCAAAAGAGGAAATAATTATACTATATATACTATATTTTTCTTTTATCGTTAAACATGGTAGCATGCAAAATCATAGAACTTTTTTGGGAAATAATAAAAAAAAATATCGGCAAATTTAGTTTTGCCCCATAACTAGGGTAAGATGGGAAACGCTGTGGAGCAAAACGAGTACACATTTAATCGGGTAGACTGCGTTCACAAATATGTAGACACATATTCGTCTTCCTCATCTACTCCCGGCACATTAATTATGTGCCCAACCGTGGCACACCTGAAGATCACGCAACCTTCGGTTGACTCTGAGTATAAAGGGCCTTTCAGACTACGCTATAATATAATATATGTATAAGTGTATAGTTTACTTCCCGTCTTACCCCGAACTTCATCTTGCCCCGGTCTCCACTACATGACAAGAGAATTTATAGCACAGCTTGAACTTATCGCATCGCACCAATTTATAGCGTATAGTAGGCCAATAATATATAGTACAGTACAGTGTGAACGTGTCCATAACAATGTATGGTGCTCGATATTATTGTGCTATGAGCTATAATACGCATAATAATAAATTGTTCCCAACACATGTAGACACATAAAAGGCATATAGTATAATATTTATTGCTCCCAACACATATTGACTATTCTCGACACTAACACATTCAAGGAAAAAATATCTTAATGGTAGTAGATTTTTTATCATCCATCTATCCATTAGTCTTTTAGAAGTCCAATGCTGGACATAGTCCTCCCTTAAGTATTTACCACTTCGTCTGGTCCGGTGCCCTCTAATTGTATGTATATTCTATTTACTCTTTTACTTTTCAAATATATAAAGCCTTCCAAATCTGTTGGCATCGTTGTCATAAATCATTTTTATTCTTCCATGAAATTCGCACGTGCCCCATTACAGCTATATCCGTATAAAACAAATGTCCTCAGAATCTCACGACAATGTCAAAGCAGCATAATTATTGTGTCATCATTTGTTACTTCTAAGTAGTACGTATGTACATTATTCTTAGTCTAAGCTTCTAAGTATTTCTGTAAATGACATGAATTGAACTGAACGTATGACACTGAAAACGAAGAGTGGAAACGTGTCATACGTAAATGAAATGAATGAACACGTTTTTAGGTTACGCTTTAATAAATTATTTTTATTCCTTTATATAATTTGCATACATTCTCACACATTTAGAAAGTTATCCTATGTCTCTCGCACTTTCTCACTCTTGTATATTTATATATAATGGAAAATGTTTTTCGTATTACTAAGTACTTTTCCCATATAAATTGTTCCTACCTATCAAACTTTTGTATTTCGTGCCCTGACATTCCAAACTTTGACACAGTCAGAATAACAGGACAGTTCGTATGTCATTTGTTTTATATTTTTATTTAAAAGTATCGTGAAATCTCTGATAATAAAAAGAAACAAATGATCTTTCAATACTTTTAAGGCAGAACAACGTCAGCACCCGGGCGAAGCTGGGCCGGACCACTAGTATTAATACAGATATCACACAGGCTTAGTATTAGTTGATGCAATCCATTTTTGTGTCAATACCTTTAACCTTACTATACCACGTGATATGCAACCGATCCTAAGGGAATCCAAATATCAACCCGTATAATATCTCATTCACAGATCCGCCCCAATAAACCATTTTTATTCTTCCATAAAATTCGCACGTTTCCCATTCCAGAGATAAAAGGGAAAACCATGCATCCCCAATGGTAGGGGAGACCGGGATGCTAAATTTGTAGTTACTAAAGCGCGCATTACCCAGCGTGCGTAGAACACAAGAGATCTATGCAGCTAAGCGAAATGGCCAGTATAAAATATTTATAAATTTTGTTACCGATATTAACACCTCCGCTTAGCAAAATTAATAAATAATATAAAAATACCTTAGCGGATAAAAAACAGCTAATATACAATTTACTCTATTTTTTCAACATTTTATAACCTGTCAATAATACGCAGTATTATTTTTCACAGATATTTATGTGGAATGGAGCTTAGTAATACACAACGTAGATGACCAGAGGCCTTAGTGTAAGTCTGCACACGCGAAAATGTTACTAACGCGTTTGCGTTAAGAATGTAATTATCGACCTTATTATTTCCAGGATAAGATCTATCTGTACAATTTTAAATCTGACGCAGTAGTAACGTTTGCGCATTTACAAACTTACTTAAGGGCTCATTAGATAATGAGGACCTTTAAGATTGTCAAGATTAGTTCCTAAACTTCTTAAAACGTTTATGTTATGTTTGTCATTTTAGTGCGAGTGAGAGCATGTATAGTTTCTAATTTTTTTACGAAAACAAACAACAAACAAGGGACAGGGTAAAAATATCCCAAATTAAGGTCGAATAGATTAATTGCATGATAATTAGTATTTCATTAGTTTTTCATTTTATTTAAACTGACGATTACTGAAGAGGGTTGGTTGGACACAAACTTGCAATGCTAAACGATAATATGATATTCTGATCTAACAATTTTGAAAACTGTATTTCCTGGAAACTGGAGTTTCTATACAGAGTCCTTTTTATTCTAGGATTACTCAACAGAGTGCAAGGTATACCCCCTATCTTAATCCAACGCGCTCGAGAAAATTCAAATTTCCCCTCTAGGGCCCGACTACAATATCGCTAGCGCTAGTGTCAGAGCGGCATAATTCGGGTGAACGCAATGTTCCCCACTACTGATATCTTAATGAAATCTATTTACGTAGGCAAGTCTCTATGTCTGTACGCAGTTACGCATGAATTGAACAAACCTTCATTTATCTTTTGTTGTACTTTTGGGTTATATTTTAAAGCCATAATCTGTTAAGTGTCCCGAAGTCCCGATTAAGAAAATTATATATTATTGATTTATGTTTTTAAAATACTTTTTTATGATGTATTTAAACTAGTAGTTTGTTACCTGTTATTAAAGTAATAGGTACTGAATTTGTTACCTGTAATTTATTCTTGCAAAAATGTTTCAGTATTTACTTTGTTGGTACAACATTAAAAACTAAATAAATAAAGTCATCCATACTTATATTATACATGCGAAAGTATGTTTGGTTGTTTGTCCATCTTTCACGTTGCGATCGACTTAAGTATAAGATTTTTGAACTGAAGTAAATGTTCAGAAGAGAAGTTTTCCCTTTTTAGCAACAGTTAAATCTACTAAGGGAATTTCATTCACTGATCCTCTGAAATAAACCATTTTTATTCTTCCATAAAGCGTAACAGCTGATCCACACTAGTTACTTTTAGCATTTGAGATTGATGATTATGCATAATGGAATTGCGCGATTTACAAACTTAAATGATCCTATAGATGTTGGATCGCGATTTCTTGAACACTCAATCTTCAATAAAATTCTGCACGGAACAGCGTTTGGGCGCTGCGTTTAGCGACAAATTAACCGATCACCTGTACCAATGCCAGTGTGGCTTGTCCATTAACCATGCACTCCCAATATCGCGAAAAATCTACTAAGGGAATCTCCTGATCCTCTCCAATAAACCATTTTTATTCTTCCATAAAATTCGCATATTCGCATATTCCAGAAATAAAAGCGTAACCGCCGAACCACACTAGCTACTTTAAGCATTTGAGATCGGCGATTATGCATCAATGGAATCGCGCGATTTAGCATCTTAAAGGATCTTAGGGATGTTGCATCGCGATTTTTGGGACTAGGTAGCGGAATCGCGCGATATAACATTTTCTATTGTGCACGGAGCAGCGTTTGGGCGCTGTTTTTAGCGACTTAATCGCCGATCTCCTGTACCAATGTCAGTGTAGCTTATCCGTTAACCATGCACCCCCAGTATCGCGAAAAATCTACTAAAGGAATCTCATTCACTGATCCTCTCCAATAAACCATTTTTATTCCTCCAAAAAATTCGCACGTTTCCCATTCCAGATATAAAAGCGTAACTGCTAAACCACACTAGCTACTTTAAGTATTTGAGGTCGGCAATTATGCGTCAATGCGGCATGGCGTTTTGGCAACCTGGACGTCAATCTTAAGGATGTTGCATCGCCATTTCTTGGCTACCTATTTTTTTGTATTTAATAAAAATAGTATTTACAGTTAGCACAACACATTCATTCATTCAGTCATTTCTCATTCATTCATTCATTCATAGCTATTGCCAAACTGGAGGCCTGTTTGTCGGCAAATCGATTTAGTCTATTGGACATATTTTTAAATATTTGCAGCCTTATTCATTAACATACTTTAAAAATATACGAGTATATTTGTATCTTAAATAGCTGTTGAATGAAACTTTCTCACTTTTAAACATTGTTTCTTTGTTGAAGCGCGCATGGCCCGGCGGTTAGCGTAGAACGCAAATGATCTATGCAACTAAGCCGAACGGGCGCGGTCGGATGCGAGATGGGTGACCACTAGTGGCAAAAAAATTCATGCGCGTTTCCGTTCTTCGGAGGGCACGTTAAGCCGTCGGTCCCGGTTGTTGTCGATAGATAACAGTCGTTAAACCTTGTCGGAGGCCTTATGGGCGGTTTGAAAACATCCGACAGCGGGTTGGGCACTAACCCGCATCTCCACCAACCCGCATCGGAGCAGCGTGGTGGAGTAAGCTCCAGGCCTCCCCAATAATGGGGAGAGACCCGTGCCCAGCAGTGGGACATGAAAAGGGTTGCAGCCAAACATTGTTTAGGGGTATTTGAACACGGTAGCGGAATCGCGCGATATAACGTTTTCTATTGTGCACGGAGCAGCATTTAAGCGCTGCGTTTAGCAAGTTTTAGTTTAGCGTCTATCGCTTACGCCAATGCCAGTGTGGCTTCTCCCATGGGTTACTCCAGGCATCCCCAACATCGCTAGCGTCAAAGCGGCATGATTCGGGTGATCGCAATGTTCCCGACTCCTGCTATCTTAATAAAATCTATTTAGGTGCTGTCCATTAATCACGTGAGGCTTGAAAGAGGAGGGAGGGGTTTCGGCAAAAATCACGAAATATCACAAGGGGGGATGGGGGTGTAGTAACACATCACTTGTATTTAATTTTGTCACATTTTTGTTTTTTATGTTTTTAACGTGATTACACCATTCCTTTAATATTATTTTTATGCAAGTCAGATACAACATGTAATCTTTCTATCTATATCATGTTAAGTTCTTCAATTTTTTAGAATAAGTAATATAAAATTAGATTATACTTTGTATACTTTTTGTATTTGTATTTATAGACAGTATTCTAAAAAATTTAAGACTCTTTGTAGGTACTAAATATACACGTGATTTTGGGATATGGTGGGGGGGCGGAGTGGCGCATATTAGGCTGATGTATAGATGGACTTACACAACGATAACCAAAATATTTTGTACAAACAAACTACTTTCTAATCTATTTAAAGCTATACAAAAAGCAACATAAGTAATTTACATGCCCACGTAAAAAATAAATTATTTATCTTCAAATGGTCGTCTTGTAGTACGTGGTCTCATTTTATATATAAAATTCTCGTGTCACAATGTTAGTTACCATATTCCTCCGAAACGGCTCGACCGATTCTCATGAAATTTTGTGTGCATATCGGGTAGGTCTGAGAATCGGTCAACATCTATTTTTCATCCCCCTAAGTGATAAGGGTGGACTAACCTAAACATTTTACCACGGTACGGAGTTCGCGGGGTCAACTAGTCTTATATATAAAATTCTTGTGTCAAAATGTTAGTTACCATACTCCTCCGAAGCGGCTCGACCGATTCTCATGAAATTTTGTGTGCATATCTGATAGGTCTGAGAATCGGCTACTATCTATTTTTCATCCCCCTAAGTGATAAGGGTGGCCCACCCTAAACATTTAAACGCGGTACGAAGTTTGCGGGGTCATCTAGTTATAGTATAAGATAACGTAAGTAATATTCATGGGAGAATTACGGGTATCGATGCTTCTTGCGGTCATTGTGTCCTGATTGGATCAGAGTTGACAAGCGAGCGGATTCCCGAGGATTTAGCCCCTGACAATGTCAGTCGTACTACCACGTTTATTGGCGGATAAAATACTGTTATGTTAGCGGTATGGCGATATATCAATATTGAATATTGCTGATAAATCATCTACGTGTGCTGGGTGGCGGGTACGTTTACGACGTTTTTTTACATAAAATTCACATGCAGGTGTCGGTTTTGTTATTTAGGGTAGGGTTGCCATCCCATGTTTCCCCGGATTTGTCCTAGTTTAGAGGGCGTCCGGGCCGGACTTCATTGGTAGTCGGGGTTTAAAAAGATTAGTCTTGGGCCGCCCCCACACATGCACTCTGCCCGCACGCCGCGGTCAACCGACGAACCGAGTCGCTAAATTCACCGTCCACAGCGGGGCTGTTGATATGTCCGGGTTTTGGGCTCTAAAATCCGAGGTTTCAACGCGTCTTGTCTTGGTTGACAAATTTTAGAGATGGTAACCCTAATTTAGGGTAATAAACAATATAGTTTAGATATCCATGGGCTGTTGCGATCACTAAAACGAACGTACAACAACGTAGTCTGGATGTTTAAATAGTAATCCACTAAAAACAAAATATTTGAAAAATTGTCCACCAGTCCGCACTTGGGCAGCGTGGTGGATTATGGCTTAAATCCTTCTCACTTCTGTAAAGAGACACGTGTCCAGCAGTGGGACATGAAATAGATTAAGTTAATTATAAAACCTATTATTTGACGACCCATGTGGCGCAAAAGTCACCATGTCAGACTGCCAATCGGATAGTCCCGGGTTCGATTCCCGGCGAAACAGAAATTTGAGTTTAAATTTCTGTTCTCGGTCTGGGTGTTTGTGTTTCTCTTTGTATATGTCTATGGTACCCACGACACAGGATATATTCACCCTACTGTGGAGCTATGAGTGTGAATCGTTTATCGTTTATAAAAAACGAGTAAAACTTACGAATTCAAAGGTTACTAAAATACATATTTCGGTAGAAATTTTCACTCCCGTTTTATAAATATGGCGTTTAAATAAAATTCTGTAACAGTATGATACAACATATTTTTTCGTGCATCCTATTCACGAGAGAGTCATAAATCATGTTGAAACGTGTTCTGGCAAGTCGGTATCTCATGATTGGATCAGAGTTGACAAGCGATAGGATTTCCCAGGATTTACTCGCTCCTGGCAACGACAGTCGATATGTTCATTGGCTGTGGATAAAATATTGTCATGAATGAGGCACGCTGATATGAAGAATTGGTAAGTACTATATAAATTTATGCTTTATATTCTATATAAATATTTTACCTGGTTCCAATTTTATTTGGTTTTTGGCAAAGGGAGATCTCCCGCCGGGCAAGGTGGTCATGCCCAGCGAGTAGCCGCGCTCTAACTGACCCGATTCGGAGCTTGCATAATATGGTCGGATATTCAGAAAACTTCGATAGCGTGATTCAGGAATATTCTTGGCGCCATCTATTGATGAGTACCGGAAGGTCGCTACAGGTTATTTTTGTTTACTCACAGGTTATTTTGATTATACATAGTGTATCGTTATCTACATTTGACGTTATTAGTATTAATTTTATGCACTTCACTCTCGAACGAGTCATAAATCATATTGCAACGTGCTCTCGTAAGTCTTGAATCTTCGCAGTCTTCTATAGGATTCCAAAGCGGATTGAAACCAGCATAATTTTCTTAGAGTGCACGGCTGTTTAAATGAACGCACTCATACGCGAGCTACTTTTTGCACTTCAGAAAACCACACGCGCCTACACGGCTTTTTCAGTCGAACCAGTGAAGGGATGTAATCGGATATAGCTGATGTATGAGTACGAGCCCACAAGACGTCAGTGTGTGGCAAAATCTTTCCAATTCGCTCCTAAATGCGTTCTAGAAACAAGATTTTACGAGCTTAATAATCAATATCATTTATATCTTAAAACAAATTTTATGGTCCATTTATTTTGCCACTATATCCTACTAATATTATAAATGAGAATGTTAGTTTGTTTGTTACTCTTTCACGCGAAAACTACTCAACCGATCATCATGAAACTTTGTACATTTATATCACTGGAGTTATCAGAAGTAAAATAGGATACTTTAAAAAAATTCATTGGCTTAGTGTTACCTAAGAAAGCCTTTCGAAATACCTAGCTCCCAATTAAAAAAATGTCACAAAAAATAAAAAACACAAGTTGCCTAACTGAGGTTTGAACCCAGGTCGATAGCTCCTTATTCAGCTTTCGTAACCATTCGGCCAAGAAAGCTTTAATAATTCCATTGACGAAATTAAGGGGCCTTTCATATCGACATTGTCATTTGTTTGAAGAGCGGATCGACGATCGACGTTTGACGTCAGTAAGAATAATTTTATATTTAACGACATAAACATTAAATAAAACGACAATTTCTATCAATAAAAATTAAACCAGGGTACTAAATTTCATCAAAATCTTTGGAAACGTTTCGGAGATTCAAAAGATATATTTAGATATATATACAAGAATTGTTCGTTTAAAGGTATTAGATAATTTAATCCGAAGTAATTTCTGCTGTACAACATAATCATTCAACTATTGGCATTAGTGATTGTCCCATTGCGTATAATATGCTGGTCTGAAACCGCTCTTAGGATTTATTGGATCCTGAAAATGACAGCCGCCCTGTATATTGG
The DNA here is from genome assembly GCA_911387765.1 of Pyrgus malvae. Lineage (NCBI taxonomy): Eukaryota > Metazoa > Arthropoda > Insecta > Lepidoptera > Hesperiidae > Pyrgus > Pyrgus malvae. Next base: position 12,318,848 of record OU426969.1, read on the forward strand.
CATTGAATAAAATCCCGATATGTGAAATGTGATGTTTTTATGGTTCCGTACCTTGAACGGGAAAATCGGAACCCTTATAGGATCACTTTGTTGTCCGTCCGTCTGTCTGTCAAAACCCTTTTGTCAGGAACTCGTGGAACTATCAAGCTGGAATTTATATCAAATACTCAGGTCTACTGTCCCCTGAAGCTGTCAAAAAATTAAACTTCTAAGACAGCGCAATCAGCTGTTTATACCGCACTGCAAATTTTCGACATTCGCAAGGAAATCTAAGCCTACAGACTTCCCGTGAACTCAGAATCTTGAAATTTGGTACGAAGCAACGTCTTATAGCACAGATAAAGAAAAAATTGCGAAAACCGTAAATGTTGTTTACATCATACGTATTTTACGGAACCCTCGGTGCGCGAGTCCGACTCGCACTTGACCGGTTTTATATTGATTCAATCGCAGCATTCAATCTTAATTAAAACATAGAAGATTATGAAAATCAAATTTTGAATAACCTAAAAAATATGCTATACACGATACGAATGCTTCAAATTTAATTATAGACACAGAGAGTGATACTGAGTTTTTTCTGAAGAATACTTTATTTATAATTTGTTTATAAATAAAGTTTTCTTCAGTTTCAGACATCTACCCAATTGTATTACTAATTCAGAAACTATCGCCTTGTGTAAATCCGGTTGGAAAAATAAATAAAAAAGTAAAGGGAAATCTCCCTCCGGACGAGGTGGTCATGCCCGGGGAGCGGCCGCGCTCCAATTGACTCAATTCGGAGCTTGTATATTATATAGTCGGATATTCAGAAAACTTCGATAGCGTGATTCAGGAATACCCGAGGCGTCATCTCTTGATAAGTAGCGGAAGGTTGCTACAAGAACAACATCTTTGGCAAAAATAGGTTCAACTATAGTACTTCCTCAGTCGAACCATTCCACCTATAAAAATTATCAACATCGAATGTTGACAAGTGATAGGATTTTCAAGGATTTATTCGCTCCTGACAATGACAGCCGCCATCACATTTATTGGCTACAGATAAAATACTGTTATGTTCGAGGTGCGCCGATATATCAACACAATGTTTCTAAGTGCGGGGTAAATCATCTGAGGGTACGTTCATTTTTTAGATTATTTTGGTTCAAAATCGTTATAAAAAGCGTATCCTTTTAAATATTTTCAACTTTAATCAACATAACTCAAAAAACACTAAAAATGAGAATAAAGAAAAACTACGACAGAAATCTTTTCCACCTTATTTTGGTATCGGGGTGAAACCTTCAAAAGGTACCTGGCACCTTGGGAGAGCATACCAGGTTATGTGGGATTTGACCTCACTTAAACCCCCTCGGTGGCCTGCCTCTACGCTTAGGGAGTACTCCGGTATCTCCAGTGGAACGCACCGGTGTCCTCCACGCACAGCGCCTCCAGTATGGGTCCATCTTCGGAGAGCAGATGTGCTCTCCTGCACCTACAGATGTTTACGGCATGCGGCCACCCACACACCACCGTCCTTCCCGGGGCTGCTGGCTGGATGGATCGAGCTCCCACTTTCCCCGCCCGCAGCCCGGCAAGCCCCCTTTTAGTCGCCTCTTACGATCAGGCAGGGGATACCGTAGCTCTATTCTTAATCCCGAAACTACAGGGACTGAAATCGTTTCCAACTGTGTTGTTACAACCTGAAGATATGTTTTGTTCAATTTAGGCTTTTATTTGATAATTTATTTATATTTGAGCAGCGATGGCCGAGTGGTAAAAATCCGCGGTCTACGACGCGAGTGGTCCCGGGTTCAAATCCTCGGCGCGCACCTCTGACAAATAAATTTGTAATGTGCGTATCGCTGCTCCACGGTGATGGAAAATATCGTGATATTTAATTGATAACGATTTTCTCCATCGCTGTGCATGCCTGAGAGAAATTTATAATTTCTCGAAAGCATGACGTCCACCAATCCGCACTTGGCCAGCGTGGTGGACTATGGCCTAAATCCCTCTGATTTGTGAGGAGGAGACCTGTTCCCAGCAGTGGGACATAACAAAAAGGATGAAAAAAAATGCTTTTATTCATATTCGGTAACCGACTAGGATACACATGTTATGGCACATTGATAGTACTGTTAATGAACGTACCATAGACAGGTCAGCTCGATAAATACTACACCAACTAGAAAAAAAATATGAACTTGAATATTGACAAGTCAAGATTTCCAAGGCTTTTCTCGCTCCTGACAGTGACAGTCACATCGCTTGTATTGGATTCGGATAAAATACTGTTACGTTCGAGGTGAGCCGATATATCAACATTGAATGTTACTAAGTGCTGGGTAAATCATCCGGAGGGTACTTTTATGTTGCGTACTGAAAATAAACTTCGGTTCGCGGCGCTTCATACCAGCTTTATGGACTCTCATCGGGATTTATTAATGTAGTCACATTATTTTCTGAATTATTCATCGTCAGGGACTTATAGGTACGCATTAATGGAAACCGTGTTTATTTGAAATTATCGTCTTCCAAAAAATAAAATTATAGTGACACTTGTCTAATTTAAGAGTTACCTAACAATAAAATTAAATTGTTGGTATAAAGTCCGTTCAGAAAGACTATAGGTATATAATATTTTCTGGACACAACCCGAAAAACCAATTTTTCGTATTATCATTTTATTTCACAACACTCTGGCACTGTATTAACCGATATTGATCGAAATGTGATGACATTTCGGCTTTACTCGACTCAGCTCATCATGGGACATAAAAAGGTAGGAATTTTTTATAGCAATTTGACCAACAGAAGGATAGTTTCAGCGACACCTTATAAAAAGCCTAGCAACTTGAATTTTAATAAATTAGCATAATTATTTACAATAAAGTCTAACATTAAAAGAAGATTGTTGGAACTTTAACAAAATTCCCAATTAAGCCCTAAACGTACCAATAAATCTCTAAAAAAATTCTGATAAACATAACATTAAACTTTTATTTATTTAGTTCACCGTCTTTATATTAAACTAGTATATACTTCGTTAACATAATATAGGTACCCTAAACTAAAGTAATACAATCTAAAAACTTGCCAGAACTTTTCCACATTTCCCAATTACCCTCGAAACGTCTTCATATATCTCGGCCTACAGTATACATTACAATCGTAAATCCACTGTACTCCACAGTACAAAACCTCCAAGTCACTCCGAGGCGACCCGTTTTACATACAATGAGACTCCCCATGCACTGCTTTCAATACATGGCGGTGACAGATGTTTGTGACCGACCACGCTTTAGCCTTTGATAAGATTTTTGTTGTAGAATTTTTGGTGTACAAGTAATAGTACTTTGAAGACATGTCTTTCTGTGTGAGAAATACGTTTTCTGCACTAATATTATAAAAAGTTTTAAGAAATTGTATTATACTCTTAGGAATCTATCAAAACCTATTCTCTGTTCGTTTTAATTGATACTAACTTGGTAATAATTTTAATTGAAAAATAAAAAACAATATTAATGCACATTTCTACTACTATTTGGTTTGAAGGGCGCCGCCCCATTTTTTTATCAATAAAAAAATCTCGTTGAAACTTAAAGCTATTTTCTCATCATTTAATTTAAACAAAAAGCACAATTTAATCGTAAATCCAGCTGGGAACATTATGAAAGAATGCTTCCCGACAAAAAAGGGGTAGAATGCGACCTGGCGCAAGCACAATGAGAATCCCACTGCACTCCAGCGTGTAATGTTTATGCGCCGCAAATATTTATAGTCGCTATCTGGTACCTCGCTTATAAAATTTTCAATCTTATTGCCTCATATTTAAAGATCACTTGAACGGCACCGCAAAATGGTTGCAAAATAAAAATGTTTTAGCACATCGTTGCGGCGCAAATCGTTACTTAAAGTTCACACTGTTATTTTATTTAAAGTTTCATCGTGCCTGCTATTTTCGTGCAAATACGAATTGGATAAACTCCGATCCAGGTTTCCACTGTTTGTTTCAAATGCATCGGTTTTCGAAATAGGCGGTGCGTAAATTTTCGTAACTGTACGTTACCAACAGTGTGCCGAAATGCTGCCGGAATTGTTTCTCTACGCTGTTTGCTGGCAATACGTACTAAAATACAGTTCATTTCTTTAACTGGTCATAAACAATAATAATACAAAGACATACAAACTTTAGACTTTTAATAGGGTAGTTCAATCGTATATATTTAATTCACACTCTATTCTATAACAAATTTGTGATCAAGTGATGAACAATTTGTGGTTACGAAAACGCCTGTAAATTTTAATAATCCTGTCCTAATTTGACGAACTCACACATAAATGTGCTCATTTTTCGTTAAATGTTATTAATGTCTCCAATGGCTCTCCCTATTGGTGAAAATTAAATATTTATCTCTCACTAGTGGACTCCGCAGACGTTATCCTGCCTTAAAAGTATTGAAAGAGGATTAGTTTCTTTATCATCTCAAATAGTTTTTATTACAGTGACAGATGAATTTGTTATTTAGACCATCTCAAACCATTACGCCAAGGGGGTCGTCAAAATTATATATTAAAATGTTTATTGAAGAAATCGATATGTAATATTTAAAGAAGGTTACACAGAGCTTTTATAAGGTTTTAACACAAAAAGGTGACCGTCACCAGCTGACCTCGAGCCAAAACTGGCGCGCTGCCACAAGTAACACTTAGTTAAGGGCGGACACGTAACCTTTCTACTCTCGAGTTTAAAATCCCAAGTACATAAACAATGTCCACATTTCACAGTCAAATATATATCTCGCTTAAACTTATTTTTCATTCTGTTAGTGGTATAAAGTGGTAGCAGCGATGGCCGAATGGTAAAAAAAACTGCGGTCTTCAATGCGACCGATCCCGGGTTAAAATCCTCGGCGTGCACCTCTGACAAAGAAATTTGTAATGTGCGCATTTATCGCTGCCCGGTGATGGAAAATATCGTGATATTTAATTGATTACGATGTTCTCCATCGCCGTGCATGCCTGAGAGAAATTCATAATTTCTCGAAAGCATGACGTCCACCAATCCGCACTTGGACAGCGTACTATGGCCTAAATCACTCTCACTTGTGAGTGTATGCTCAGCAGTGGGACAATAAAAGGTTTTAGGGAAAAACAGTGACAAACATTTGTTGTATGTCGTTGGAAAGGTGCAGATCTCAGTCAGGTTAAGCGTTGATTTTTTTATGAAGCATAGAATGTATGTATTTATTTATTTGTTGAGTATGTAATAAGTATTTATGTATGTATTTGTTTAGTTCTTTAGTATAAAATGTGTATTTATAGGTATATAGAATTATTCATAACGTCTTCTCTATTAACTTAGTATGCGCCTACCACAAGCTCTACTCGTCACCCAGGGTTGGCTGGTAGAGAATGCCATTAGGCATTAAGCACGCCCTTGTGTTCCTTGTTTTAATGTAAATTAATAAGGTAATAAATAAGGTAATGCTAAAAGGTGATAACCGGTTTTAATGTTTCATACGTCAAACGAGTCGTTCTTATGAGTGCAACTAAAGACATGCTGCATCTGCTTTCCAGAGGATGGGCCCATTCTGGAGCGCCGCACGTGGAGGACGCCGGTGCATTTCACTGGAGATCCCGGAGTCCTCCCCCAAGCGCCGAAACAGGCCACCGAGGCGGTTTTAGTGCGGTACAAATCTCACATAACACGGTATCTTCTCCAAAGGTACTTTTTGAATGTTTTTCCCCTGATCCAAAAAGGTCTAAGAATTGGTTGTAATCTATTTTCCTCGTGCCTTCCTCAACCCTCGTGGCGCAATGGTTACCATGCCGGACTGCTGATGGGAGGATCCCGAGTTCGGTTCCCGGCGAAGCAGAAATTGAATGATGAGTTTAAAATTCCTGTTATTGGTCTGGGTGTTTGTATTTCTGTCTTTGTGTGTGTCCATGGTACCCACGACACAGGGTATATCTACATAAATTTGAAGCGTTATTTATTTATTTTTACCCCCAAAAAAATTTTAACTTTGAAATGCGGGTACAATGCTCACCAGGTCAGCTTGTTCATTTATATAATTTACTAGCAGCTGCCCGCGACTTCGCCCGCTTGGACTTTGGTATTAGTCATAGCATGATGCTATATCACATCATCGCAACCTATCGCCTTCCCCAATAAATAGACCATTCAACGCAAAAATATTTTTTTTATTCGAACCAGTAGTTCCTGAGATTAGCGCGTTCAAACAAACAAACTGTTCAGCTTTATTAGATAACAAGCCTTCCGCCAGCGGCTTCGCCACCGTGGACCCGTTTAAAATTATAGGCGTTTATCCAGTTGCTTTAACCGCGTTGACCCTATTACCCGTTTTCACGTAGGAATGAAACATTTTCCCGCGGTAAAAAGTAGCCTATGTAACTCAGGGTGAATGTAGCTTTCTAATGGTGAAAGAATTTTTGAAATCGGAACAGTAGTTTTGAATTTATTCATTACAGAAATACAAATCTTAGCTCTTTATAACATTAGTATAGATAACAGTTAACATTTGAGGTAAACATATCAACAGAGGCGTAGTTAGTAAAGTTGGCTGGCTGCAACCCTTTTTGCGTCCCACTGCTGAGCACGGGTCTCTCCCCATTATTGGGGAGGCCTGGAGCTTACTCCACCACGCTGCTCCAATGCGGGTTGGTGGAGATGCGGGTTAGTGGCCAACCCGCTGTCGGATGTTTTCAAACCGCCCATAAGGCCTCCGACAAGGTTTAACGACTGTTATCTATCGACAACAACCGGGACCGACGGCTTAACGTGCCCTCCGAAGCACGGAAACGCGCATGAAATTGTTTGCCACTAGCGGTCACCCATCTCACACCCGACCGCGCCCGTTTCGCTTAGTTGCATAGATCGTTTGCGTTCTACGCTAACCGCCGGGCCATGCGCGCGTTAGTAAAGTAATTACGAATAACTTGCACTAAGATACTCTAAACTACCTACTGACTTCTGAGATAGCAATCTCGACCAAGACTTTTATTGCTGTAACTTTGTCTCGTTGCGCTGTTATAATCATTTGCTGTAGTGCAGTGAACTAAACGAGTCCTAATAGCATTCATAAAATTTAATTGCTCTCAATTGTAAGAGCTTTTCTTAATTAATTTGTCTTTGTAGTGTATTTTCTCTTTATTGAATAGCGCATGGCCCTACGGCTCGCGTAGAATGCTAGCGATCTACATATCCAAGCGAAACAGTCAAGGGTGATTTAAATTAACAAAATAGATTGCCCATTGCTTCTTCAAGTTATACACTTTAGAGCGTACATTGTCTTGCCTCTCTTTCTGATTTGTTAGAATCAGTACTATAATTGTTACTAGTACGTTAAAATTTGAATTTAAATTATCACTGACTTAATAATTAGCTTATCAAGTTGTAAAAGAAAATTTGCTAATTTTGTCGTGTCCTTTAAAATCAATGTTAAGACATATTTGATGAAATTAGAAAAAAATACTTTTTTATTTCACTTAACTGCATAAATCATTTAAGGTATGTTCCAGCCGCTGAACCACGATCGTTTCAGCATAAACAAAGAGTGAAATGTCACACACACACACACACGCGCGCGCGCTCGCGCTTTCACTGGAGAAGCGTAATTATATTTTATTGTTTTTTACGTTAGTTTAGGTAAGTTTTTTTATTTTATGTTAACAATGTATTACGTATTTATGTAAATTCATTACTCTTAAGGCTCCTTGTTCCATAATCTTGATGTAATAAGACCACATCTGGGAAGGAACTTCTGCAACACAGTGAAAACTAAAGCAGAAGGCAGGGTCTCTGTCTCTACACAGTGTGCTATCTGTATTTGGAAATAAAGAATCTTTAAATATTTTTAGGGCCTCTTCCACCACCTTCAAGTAAGTGACAAGTAAGCTAATTGTTGGTTAAAGTCACCCGTAACTTCAATTTCAATTTCACGATGTTCAAGTAGCACTAATTCATATGATAAACTGACCCGTACTCATTGCTTTTACTTGGCAATTTACTTTACTTGGGCAGTAACTAATCAACACTTTACTTGGAGATGGTGAAAGAGGCCCTTAATCTATTAATTAACTTGTACAGTGGTACAGTAAACAACTAAGTCTGAGTGCAATCTGGACCGAGACTGTTATTGCTAAAACTTTGTCGTCGTTGCGACGTTATAGTCATTCGCCATCGTGTAGTGAATGGTTATTGAGGGAGTCATAATAAGTAACATAACCGTTTAATTAGTCACAATAGGCATGATGACACTATTAAAGAATCAGAGAATAAATGGTTTTACAGAAAAATATACGCTAAAAAAGTTCTAAAATATGATCCCGTTTTAATATAAACATTAAGATTAATAAGATTTTCAATAAAATAAAAGTATTAAATTAAATACAGCAATCGGCCATATAATCTGAAACGCCAATCAAAAGGAATGACGTCACGTCTCAGTAAAAGTCATCGTGTTGCTTGAAGTTTGACGAGCAAGCCGACGCCATGACACCTTCGAGCGTTTTCGTGCTTAATTCAAATTACATAGCAGAAAATACATTAATTTACGTTAAAACTTAAGTTTATTGCTGAAATAAACCTTTTTTCGAAACTAGGAGACGTTTACCTACAATAAGGAAAGGTATTTAAAAATTTGTCATCATGCCCATTGTAAGAATACTTTGCTACTTTTCGTGTTTCATTTGTCTTTCTCTTCTTATGAATACGGGTATTCACAAACACTACTATGAGGTCTCATAGTTCTCGCCAACGCATAGGGTCATCTAAACGAATTCATAGACGATACTTGAGTGAAACCTGCTATTATGCGTTTGTCAAAGTCCACATGAATCGATGGCTTGACATAACGAACGCACGTCAAATAGCACTCGTTGCATAGCGTCGGCTGCTTACTTAATTAAGGGTGTGTTGCACCATTTAACTATAACGATAACTAAACCCAATCTACCCGTTAAATCCTCGGTTAAGCAACATTTGCGTTGCATCATTTAGGCTATGGTTGTAATGACGTCATAACTTAACGGTAACGTTAACTGCTCGATTTTGGCCGGTTAAACCTATTGTTGTCAAATATCAAATCAAGAGAGTATTAATTGACCTATTAACTTTAACAATTAAGAAAAACGTGATGGTGAAACACACAGTTGTTAAATTCTATTGTCGTCGTTAAAGTTACCGTGAAAATTAGTTTTGACCGAAACTATAACTGGGCCTACGGTGCAATTCACCCTAAGTATGCTTCTTGAATACGGCTGTTAGACTTGCAGTTTTTATGTGAAGGATCTCCCTTACGTTTGTTTAAAGTTTAAAAAGGAAATGAAATGAAATAGTTTATTAATATCCTGGGTAATAATATACACTTGATGTTTGTCATTGTTTTACGGCCATCAGCTGACCGTCATCCGCTTTGGGTGCGCTAAGGCTTATATGGGCTAGGAGAAAAAAGCGGGCGGAAAAAAACTCCAGCCCTGTTTTAAATAAATTTTCAGGTACAATGGGTATTCATTATGCAGAATGACTGTGGGGCGACATACGACATATTGAATACGGCTGTTAGACATGGTGTTTTTATGTGAAGGATCTCCCTTACGTTTGTTTAAAGTTTAAAAAGGAAATAATGTAAAGTCAAAGAAGTAAATGATAATAATAAGAATGCATATGAGTTTGTATGCATATGAACCAGCCCGACGTCTAACGTAGAACGCAAGGGATCTATGCCGTACGAGCGCGATCAGGTATGAAATGGGTGACCGCTAGTGGCATAATTTAATGTGCGTTTCCATGCTTCGGAAGGTGCGTCAAGAGAGCAGCATGATAGAGTAAGCTCCAGGCCTCCCAAATAATTGGGAAAGAGTCGCACCCAGCATTGGTATGTAAACAAAGGGTTACAACCAAGCCAAGCAATGGGTCCAAAGATTTAGTTACATAAATCACAGGAATGAAGAACTTTATTGAACATAGGCGATGTTACTTTCCTATAAAGTTACAGAAAATATATATCATTCTTTACAAGTCCATTGGTTCATATTTTTGTTTTAACCATGAACATAAATTGTATTGTATGCATTTTAGTTACATTTTATTTGTAGTTATATATTACACGACTGTACTCACGTCAATCCGGTCTTGGACTACCAAGTCAATTGAGATACTTTTAATGGTCTGACAAAACGTGACATCCCCATACATTTTGTATGAGAAAATGATAACTGACGTCACTTATCATATTTAGTCAATTGACTTCATTATTATTGATTTAAACGGTAATAAAATCATGTATAAAAAAGAATTAACAATTATATTGCTTTCCAAGCGTGATTTAGTGCAACCTTTTTAAGGTAATGATTTTGAATTTTTTTGTGCATAGTGTCCAAGACCCTATTTTTATCGAATCTGCCGACATGTTTTGTCGTGTACATTTTATTTGTGTGTACATTTTATTTAATAACATTTATTTTATAAAAAGAATTCTTAAATAATATCGTGAGATTCCTGCGCCAGTAAAATACGCCATCGGAAATTTCGGTCTTAAGTTTCGAAATTAAAAAGAAAGGCACATTTATTCGAGAAGACATCGGTCATTGTTCCCAACTCCGCCTTTAAGATAACGAGCTAAAATAAAAGAGAAGTTTTTTGGCAAAAGGCATGACGGTTTGTCACGTTCAGACAACAGTATTTCGCGGCCTCAAAAATGTGATATAACTGTAATTTCGGTGTCAATCCACAAATACAAATCTTCGTTCTCGACGAAAAGGATCTTAATGAAAGGCAAAATTGCTGGAATCGGAATGAAAAGGAAAGTGGCTCAAGCAAAGCAATTTTGCCGAATCTATTGTATTTTTTTTTAATGACGACCCGTTTAGCGCAATGGTTACCATGCCGAATTGCCGATCGGAGGGTCCCGGGTTCGATTCCCGGCGAGGCAGAAATTTTAATATTGTGTTTAAACACAATATCCAAATTTCTGCCGAGAACAGAAATTTAAATTTCTGTTCCGTTCCGTTCCGTTCTCATTCCCGGTCTGGGTGTTTCTGTTTCTGTTGTGTGTGTCCATGGTACCCACGTCACAGGGAATCCTAGTGTAGGGCTATGAGTGTGTAGCGTTTATTTATTTGTTTATTGCAGATCAAGTGTGGTTACTCGATAGCTTCCATTTACAGACTTCTACTGACGGACCGATATATACCACTTAAATTTGTCGTAAGATAATTGAACCCTTCTTAAATTTTGTTTCCATAGGATCCAGATATTTAATTGTTACGGTTTGACCGGGGAAGTACAACCGCTGCACCTATTTCTGCTGTAAAACAGAATTGTATTGTATTTTGGAGAAAAGGTGTGAATACTGGTCAGACTAATGTGACCATACGTGAACCATACTGAGGTGACCATCAGCCTATGGAGGAGCAGCGCAACTATATTCGACCTCTGGCAGGCTTGCAGATCCCCTCAAATCTGTGGATTCCCATTTGCTAACCAAGTGGCCAGCATAACCGACTGCTTCTCCATTAACAAAAACAAGCACTACAACAGCACAAGCACACGACGACCCCCGTGCGTGGCACAATGGTTACCATGCCGAACTGCCAATCGAATTTTAAATTTCTGTTCTCAGTCTGGGTGTTTCTGTCTCTGTTCATGGTACCCACGACACAGAGTATATATACCCAACTGTGTGGCTATGAGTGTGAAGCGTTATTTTTTTTAATCCCTTGTCATCTGCATGGTGTGCTATTAATGTTTTATACAAAAAGTAAAAACATTTTCTGCAGTGTAACAAAATAAATTTGATACGCTCCCGCGGGATAAAAAAAACAACACCAATGTTACAAAGAGAATCTAGCACAAAATTCTTTAAAAAGTTACGTAATTGCGTTTACGAAATGTTGAATATTTAAGCGTTTTAGGAAGAAATACGTTATAGAGAGGCGATCGACCAAAAACTGCTGGTATTTTAAAACGCACATTTTTAACATAACTCCACATTCGTGAAATAGTTATACTATTTCATCTTCGGTCAGTCATCTGGATACTAAATGAAATGAAATGAAATATTCTTTATTCACTGTACGGTTCATTTACAAACTCTTAGTGAACGTTATTTTTTTTTGTTCTGTCTGCTCTGGGTGCGCTTAGGCAATGCTGAGCTGAAGAAAAGAGCAGACGGAGAAAAACTTCAGCCCTGTTTTAAAATATGAGGTATACAATATTAAGCTTTCTTACAGAGTAGCTATTGTACTAGTTTCTGAAATATGAAATGATGCCTACAAGTAACAAGTAACACAATGTTAGTTCTGATTTTATGATTTACCGCATGACTGCAGGGCTCGCTCATAAATTAATACATACATGACTGATGTTAGTTAAACTCATTATTATTTCCAATTTTTTCAGAAATCAATGGTAGGTTTTTAAAAACTCAAAAATATAGAATCCTTAAATTTTGTTTTTACGGATCCTTGCCTTTAATTCGACTAATACTGGAACAAAAGAAAAACGTGGAAATAGTTTATTTTTATTCTTTTGTTTTATTTATTTTTAGGAAACAAACAATCCTATGAGTGTTTCATTTTACAATTTTACAAAAATTATAATGCGTTAGTCAGCAAAGTTACACATACATATAGTACATAACAGCTTTTTAGTAGATTGGAGCGATAAGGAAATGGTTTAAAGGAATAGACTAAAAAGGTTTACCAGATCAAAGATAATTATCATTTTGTTGAGATAATTTAACAAAAAAAATAACATCCAATATTACAGTACTACAAATTTTACAGTCAGGTTATCCATCATCCATCATATATGTTTTGTCTAATTTTCTTCATATAAAGGCCTATTGAACAATTAAGAGGGTCAACATTATACTAATGAGTGTTGTAAAAACTGCAAGGTCGGTTTTTTATTTGAATGGAGTAGCAGACGAGCATATAGGCCACGCGGTGTTAAATGATCGCTGCAGCCCATGGACATCTACATACAACCTCAAGCAAGCATAGGTAAGTCTTGTCTGAGGTCGTATGCAGTTGCGCTGCTACTCCGGAGGCTGGTGGTCGCCTCATGTAAGTGTGGCCGGCAACTGCACCTTTCTACCGAAACACAACAGAATTAGTTCACGGCAGAAGTGGGTGCAGCGGTGGTACTTCCCCGGGCGAACCATAATAGTTCTACCACCTACAAATAAAGCACGTATTCCCTACAGAAAAATTGCCTTGGTGTATTTCCTTCTGCATAGAAGAACATTAAACAATAATTTAATACGGGAGTTTATTCTTGGTCATCTGAAATTGATATTACATACTTATAACTTACGTTCAATAACCAGCTTTTAAAATATGCTAGCAATTTCCGGTCCCTCTTCTCTCCAAGTGTTCTCCTAGCGTTTAAGTAAAAAAAATCAGTACTAACATTGTGTTACTTGTTACTAGTAGGCAATATTTAATATTTTAGAAAGAACTAAGAAACTAGTTTCCAGATGACTGACCGAAGGTGAAATAGTGTAACTATTTCACGAATGTGGCTTTATGTTAAAAATCTGCGTTTTAAAATACTAGCAGTTTTTGGTCGCTCTGCTCTCGAAGTATAAGAAAATAAATTTGGCTGTCACGCGTGTATGTACAAAGACGGAAATAATGTAAATGTAAACTGAATCAAGGAGATAACGCCTAACTCGATTTGTTCGCAAACTCCTTCGCGCCGAATTCGAAATTGGCAAGCCGTAATTGTATTTGTATATTTTATTCAGGCAATTTTTATTGTTAACATGTACGGTGGAACAATCGATACAAGATGAAACAAAGCACAAATGAGCATATAATGAATTTGCAATTTTGCTAGTAATTCTGCATTATTATTTTTCAGTTATGGCATCGCAAACTCTGTGCATACTGCCAGCGTCAAGTATATTTTTTGCATCAATTTTTTGCCAGTTTCAATGAAACTGGACGAAGTAATAACAAAGTCAGTAAGTAACTCGTCAGTAATCAGTCAGTCTAGTCAGTCCAACATTCAAGTTAAGCGATGGCTACTGTACTAGAACGTGTCCGATGGAATTTTGGAGGCAAGCAGAAAAAACATATTTTAGCACTGTTATTCTATTTCACAAACACTCGTGCACTGTAATTAACCTATATCAAACAAAATGCAATCAACTTTATCCGATATAACTCAAAAATACACCAAGAAAATGAAAATAAAACAAGAGCACAATATGTCTTTTTCGACTTCCCGCCAAAAAACTCTGCTTTATTTTTATTCACTTTTTTATTTTGACGTGCTGAGATACGAGTGTGTGACACATGACACTATAGTGAGTGTTCTGAAGCGTTTATGAGGGCAAAGTTTACTTGTGACAGATTTTAAGGGAGCAGTTTAGGAGCGGCTTTAACGCATACGCCTTTTACTTCATAATATTAAATTTTGTTTATATTTTTTATATCTGTTTTTTTCTACCTATTTATTTATGACTAGCGGCCGCCTGCGATTTCGTCCGCCTGGATTTTAGTTGCAGATTTTTTCTTAAATAAAAGTAGCCTAAGTTACTCCTCATTACATCAGCTACCTGCCAGCGAAAGTCCCGTCAAAATCGGTCAAGCCGTTTCAGAGATTAGCCGGAACAAACAGACAGACAGACCGACAGACAGTACAGACAAAAATTGAAAAAAATATTATTTTGGTATAATATGTACATTATATACATTCATAATGGATGTAGTAAAGAGTGTTTTTTTACCAACAGACACTAAAATTTTATTTATTTTATAGATGCGTATAACAATTTTTTATCATACAGAATGTTTTCCGGCATTAATAAACATAAATAAAAGGTACAAAAAATACTTTAATTCAGCCCAAAAGTGTGTTAAGACAGAAAACAGTACGGCGGTGATATCTCAGCGGTTCAACCAAATAATCTATTTACCCTTGTTTACTCTTAAAATCAATCCTTACAAATGTTATTAACACCCTTAGAGCATTACAGGTACTGACAGGTATGACACCCGTCAGAGGAGTGGCCTTTACGGGCGAACCCCTCGTCCCAACGTGCATGCACAATGTGCCTTCCAGTAACGTACAAGGTACAAGTGTGAGTGTGTGTGTCGGTGTCAGTGTTGTCGGTGAATAGAAAATGACGTTGTTACTTGACATTGAAATATTTAGAAATGTATGCGTCTGTAGCGATGAAAGAATATTTGTGAATGTGTGAAAAAATTAAAATGTGTGCGTTGTTCCCCCCGCACCAGATTTGGCACAAAAATTATGTATTGAAGCGAGGCGCAATGCCCTCTCCATTGACGGGTGAGTCAGTACCTTTGATGCTTTAAGTTACCACCACCAATCTAAGCTCTAGAGACTTCGAACAAACTAGTAATCCCTGAATTTTCTTTTAATCCCCTACGGAGAAGTTGGCGGAAAACTTCAGTTACCAATCTTTTATTTCGTACGAAAGTACGTACTTGTGTTCATTTGTAATCGATGACCTTTAGATCTTTAGATATTTACACAGCCCGCAAATAACAAATTTCCTTAGTCTTTTATTCCCTCCCAATCTTAGAATAATTACATATAGAATGAGTATCTTCATATAAGCGCGCTGTCGAAATTGAAGCACTAAATAGATTTACACAGATGTCACATCTGACAAACAAAATATTTTTACTATCCCCAAGTTAACTATAAAATACTACAAAATAAAGAAAACTTCACTGTGTCTTTTGTTTTTCAAGAGTGTTGTGTGACACAATTTAACAGAACACCCGATATTTGGTTTTTATAGTGTACCTAATTATTCTAAGCTCCCAATATTATACGGTCAATTTTTTTTCAAGGGCTCGTGTGCTTGAAGTGCACTTAAAATAAAGCATCATTATCACCGTAAATAAGCCCAGCTGTAATGAAATGAAATGAAATAGTTTATTAACATCCTGGGTAATAATATACACTTGATGTTTGTCATTGTCGTACGGCCATCAGCTGACCGTCATCCGCTTTGGGTGCGCTAAGGCTTATACGCGCTAGGAGAAAAAAGTGGCTAAGTGCGAGTCGGACTCGTCAATGAAGGGTTCCGTAGTAGCAAGCATTATTATTTTTCGTCAACAAAAATAACTTTGTTTTTCATAGTGTTTGTATGAACGACAAAGTTATATTTGCAGTTTTTAAAAATTTACTATATCTCAAAAACTGCGTACTATATTTCGTTCGAACTAATTTTTGTTAAAAGTTTTTATTGAGATCTGCAACATATATTTTTGATAGATATTTCACTTTCTGATTTTAAAAGTTAGAGGAGGGGGGACACACATTTTACCACTTTGGAAGTGTATCTTTCAAACGATTAAATTTGACAAAGACTGATGTTTGAAACCTCAATGTCATTTTAAAAGACCTATCTATATACATCCTACACGAATAGGTTTGATGAAAAAAATTTTTTGTTTGAGTTTCATGTATGGAGAGCCCCCCCCCCCTTATTTTTTTATTTTTATTTTTGTATAAAAATCGTAAAGCGGTTCAGAGATTACATCTACCTACAAAGTTTCAACTTTGAAGTCCTAATAGTTTTGGAATGAAGTGGCTGTGACATACGGACGAACAGACAGTCAGACATCACGAATGTGTTCCGGGTTCCGTTTTTTTGCCATTTGGCTACGGAACCCTAAAAAGCGGGCGGAAAAAATATCCATGTAGATACATATTATTATGTACTTATGATTCCACCCAATTTCATTCCTACCACACCAAAACCAAGTTCTTCGAAGAAATGTGTAGTAATCGTTAAATTACTCGCAATAAGCTAACTTTTCTTCTAATCTGTTAACTTCCTGGGCAAGTTAAGTTACGAATGTGAATGACTTGTATTTATTTATTAGTTTTGAACAGTAGAGGTCATAACAAAACTATATCTTATATTTGGATAAAACGGAGCAACGCAGTGAAGTAAGCTACAGTCCTCCTCAGCTGATATGGGAGCTGACTTACTTACACCAAACCCAGCAGTGAAAAGCAAAAAGGATTGAAACGAACGTATCTTCATCCAACACGGGTTCTATTGGATTAACTGTATATTTACTAGGAATTAAAAAAAACTGAATTTAAGCAAAAAATACGGCAATCGGCAAACAAAACCTTGTTTGAACCGAATAAATTGAAGTACTTCTGCCTTCAGTAAAAATCCCTACAAATGTCATTAACACCACAACTAAACCAAGCTCCAGGGACTTCGAACGAATGTACTGTAATCCCCGAGTTACTTACAACGAACCGACTTTTCTACTAATCCCCTTTAGGGAAGTTGCTACGAACTGCCCGGAACAGTTCGGACAAGCAGTTACATTTCTTATCTTTTATTCCAAATGGCAATTACTTGTGTTTATTGGTATACGGTATTCTTGATGTTGGCTGCCCTTTTTGATCCCACTGCTGGGCACGGTTCTCTCCCCATTATTGGGGAGGCCTGGAGCTTACTCCACCACGCTGCTCCAATGCGGGTTGGTGGAGATGCGGGTTAGTGGCCAACCCGCTGTCGGATGTTTTCAAACCCATAAGGCCTCCGACAAGGTTTAACAACTGTTATCTATCGATAATAACTAGGACCGACGGCTTAACGTGCCCTCCGAAGCACGGAAACGCGCATGAAACTTTTTGCTACTAGCGGTCACCCATCTTACCCGACCGCGCCCGATTAGCTTAGTTAGATAGATCGATTGCATTCTACGCTAACGGCCATGTGCGCTTGTGTATGTTGAAGGCTCCAGTACTTAAAGATTCCGTTAAGCTATAGCAAGTTGCCTACAGCATAATTTGCCCTTTCTGGCATCATTGTGTCGTGTTACTAACAATAGTACCAGTAGTAAGTCTACCAAGCTGGCCAAAGGCCCAATATTTTGATAAATTTTTCGGAAAATCAGCAATTATAAAGATATTAGTAGATCAATAAAACTGGTCTGCCCTAGTCGCTACAATAAAAAAATTAAACATCGCCCTTAGTTCCAAGTCTATTCTCTTTCTAAATACATTGTTGAAAATGAAAGTAACGGAACGGAACTTGCATTTTTTTTTAAGACGACGGACGACCTGCGTGGCGCAATGGTTACCATGCCAGACTGCCAATCGAAGAGTCCCGGGTTCGATTCCCGGCGAAACAGAAATTTGAATGATGGAATTTAAATTTCTGTTCTCGGTCTGGGCGTTTGTGTTTCTGTCTTTGTGTGTGTCCATGGTACCCACGACACAGGTTATATGTATCCTACTGTGGGGCTATGAGTGTGAAGCGTTATTTATTATTATCTATTTTTTCTTGTATTTATTTGTGAACGATGACCTCCAGATTGTTACAAGCTAAGTCGTAAATCTCCGGATTTTCAGAGTTCTATATGAAGGCCTAGTAGCAAAGCCTGTAGCATTTTATTTTTTTCTGTTAAAATTATCTTAACTTCAGAAGTCGTGACAAACAGAAAGACTACTTTTACGTTACACGAATCCTTCCACACAATTACCACATGGCGTAGCAAGTAAAAACCGTGGTCTTCGACATGGAAATACCGGATTCAAATGCTCAGCGCACTCCTCTGACAAAGAAATTTGTAATGTGCGTATTTTATTTAATGATGATGAAGATGAAGAAATTTCTCGTTTAATGTCTATATTTTTAAAACCAAAAGGCCAACACAGTTACGTTACACAATTATAGCCCCACAGTAAGGTAATGAATACCCTGTGTCGTGGGTACCGTGGGCACATACAAGGACAGGATCACAAACACGCAGACCGAGAACAGAAATTTAAACTCATCATTCAAATTTCTGCTTCGCCGGGAATCGAACCCGGGACCCCTCGATTGGCAGTCCGGCATGGTAACCATTGCGCCACGCGGGTCGTCATCGTCCTTTATTTCAAGGTATTAGAAATATAAATCAGTGCGTAGAATCTCTACAAACTAATGTTCGTCAACGATACTCAAGACCTGTCTCTGAAATGGCTCTTACAAAAGCTAGAGATATTTTCTGAGAATCAGAAAGTGAAGTCTCATTCTTAATGTGTACCAGACTTGAGCATAATAGTTCATTAGGAACGCTCTTTGAGTCCGCTTCACAGTGAAGTAGTTCGCTCTCGGTTCGTTTATGCGATGTGCATAATGTATCACTAAACTGAAAAGATACATTTATATCTTATAGCCCTTTTTATTAGCTCTTTGTTTTATATCAGGAGCTCATTGAGTATATAAGCGTTATAACGTCATTTTATGTCAATATATCTGAGAGAGACCTAGATGCAATCAGGATGATTATAAACGTAAATAAACGTTACACACACATAGCCCCACAGTAAGGTAATTAATACCCTGTGTCGTGGGTGCCATGGACACATACAAAGATAGGAACACAAACACCCAGACCGAGAACAGAAATTTAAACTCATCATTCAAATTTCTGTTTCGCCGAGAATCGAACCCGGGACCTCTCGATTGATTGCGCCATGATGATTTGTTGGAACTATCATGTATCTCAACTCGACCGATTTCATTCGACTCATTCGTGTCATGCGAGAATATCAGTGTTATTAAATAAATTCTCAAATAAAAGATTATAAAGAGAATTGACTGAGCCGAAGAGTTACTACCTCAATGGAGAAGATATATATCACTATCACTTACTCGCGATCTACACAAGACTAGTTAGTTTACGGCTCAGAAAAAGTTCTCAAAAACTTTTTATATCAGCCGAAACATCAATGTGCTAGTTGACAAGTTTTAAAAAAATAGTAATACAGGATCCTTTCATAGTCTCTTCAAACAAATCAAGAGTAACAAATGTTTATTTCACCTTTATTTATTTTCCTGTATACAGAGTTACAAAGAAAGTTGACCTCGATCCTTAAAGGGGTTGTAGTTCCCATAATTTCTGACTACTTCTACTATAAAACACTTTTTTTCAACCTTTTTTTATGTCCCATTGCTGGGCACAGGTCTCCTCACAAGGGAGAGGGATTTAGGCCATAGTCCACCACGCTGGCCAAGTGCGGATTGGTGGACGTCATGCTTTCGAGAAATTATGAATTTCTCTCAGGCATGCACGGTGATGGAGAACATCGTAATCAATTAAATATCACGATATTTTTCATCACCATGGAGCAGCGATAAATCCGCACATTACAAATTTCTTTGTAAGAGGTGCGCGCTCAGGATTTGAACCCAGGATCGGTCGCGTCGAAGACCGTGGTTTTTTACCACTCGGCCATCGCTGCTCTAAACACTATACCCCAAACTTAACCGTTTTAAAGATATTGGGTAGGTCCAATCTAAAGGTATATATAAAATTATCGTGTCACCGCGTTGGTTGCCATATTCCTTCAAAACAACTTGGCCTTTTTTATGAATTTTTGTGCGTAAGGCCTGAGAATAGGACGTAACTTATTACTTAAGGAAGAACGGACGAAGTCTCAGGCTGTTAGTTAGTTTTATCTATACTGATATAAAGCTGAAGCTGAGTTTGTTTGTTTGTTTGAACGTCGAATTGAAATATTTATTTTGTGTTGAATAGTCCATTTATTAGGGAAGGCATGCTAAGAATAGCGGCCGCCCGCGACTTCGTCCGCGTGGACTTTGGTATTAGTCATAGCATGATGTTATATAGCCTATAGCCTTCCCCAATAAATGGACTATTCAACACAAAAAGATTTTTTCAATTTCAAACCAGTAGTTCCTGTGATTAGCGCGTTCAAACAAACATACAAACGTCCACGTAGAGAAGTCGCGGGCGGCCGCTAGTATATTATAAAACCCATTGCCTACAACTAAAAACTTTCTTCCCTCATAATTTGTTCGTACCTATACAATATATAACTATATCATTCAAAAAAACGAATTTATCTCGGGTAAGTCAGCAAAAAAAATCAAGATAAGTCAGCAGAATAACAAAGAGTTTTGGCCAAGACAACTACATACACGTGTCTGAGTCTAATTTACTGACCAAATAAACATGTAGAGATTAGGTTAGTTTCACATCACGTTATCCCAACGGTCGCATAATTTATGTATGTGTTTGTCCTAACAAACTTGCACAAACACGTCATAGTGGAGGGTGAATACAGAGTAAATATTGAGTAGTTATCTCGCTTCGGACAACGTTTTAGGGGTTCTAAAATTAAAAAATAAATAACTCGTACATACCGTATGCCGTATGCCGTAGGTACTATGAACATACACAAAGACACAAACACTTACACCCAGACCGAGAACAGAAATTTAAACTCATCATTAAAAATTTTGCCTCGCCGTTCTCGGAGCAGAGTTGGAGACCCAAATCCAAATTTGCTCTTCATTTGAGCATCGTAAGGCTTTGATAGGCAGAATTTGATCCTGGCTGTGATTGATTTCTTCCATGATAAAATACGTCAAGAGGGAAGAAAGGTATGTACTCAGCCATGCAAAAAAATCCCACTTGTCAATATTTTCTAATCTCCATAATTTTAGAGTATGGTATTATTTAAATGGAATACTAGGTTTGTAGATTTATTTTCTTTTAAAAATTTGCATTAGGTACGTTGAAAATTATAGGCAGCTTAAATGAATTAACTTTATCGGTTAAAACATTATCGAATTAAACTATTTGTTCTTTAAATACAATGTATTTTGTATATATATATATTATACTTTTTTATTATATTTTTTATTAGTAAATTAATGTTTAATTTAATGTTATCTCATTGTATAAATTCTGGTGTGCAATAAAGTATTTTTGTATTTGTATTTGTATTTTTCCAAAAAAGCGAAGCTTGCAAACCTAGAATATATTATGCTATAAATTAAGTTTTTAACAAAAAAATAGAACCGACTTCAAACGGTAAAAAATAAAATTGTTCAGTACCTACTTCTTCTTGCTTATGGTAATGACTCTTAAAACTATTTTTTGAGTCGGGCCCTTACCAAAATGTCGTACCATTCGTTCTAAATGGGCACCAACAGTACAGACCGCGGGACAGTAGGTACCTACCTCTTCTTGCTTATGGTAATGACTCTTAAAACTATATTGGAGTCGGTGCCCATTCAGAACGAAAGGTACACTATATTTACTAAGACAGGACATTTTACTAAGGGCCCGACTCCAAAAATAGTTTTAAGAGTCATTACCATAAGCAAGAAGAAGTAGGTACTGAACAATTTTATTTTTTACCGTTTGAAGTCGGTTCTATTTTTTTGTTAAAAACTTAATTTTTTTCACTCTTTTTAGTAATTTTAATAATTCTGCACATATGTATAAGCATAATTGGATTTTTTTTCACTTAACTTCTAAACGTTAAAGAGATACCTTTTATAATCATGTTTATCTAATAGCTACCTTATAGGGTGAAAGAATACTACTATCAGTCCACCTGAACGTATAAATTAATGAAAGAATTGGCTCTCAGCTTCTAACCGTTGAAGAGTTGTACCTTCAATCATCAGCTTAGCAAATACCGGACATAAATATTTGTATTATGTTAAAAAATATGACTAAAAGAATGTGTGTGCCTATTAAGTTTCAGTGTTTCCCTCGATTTCCCTAGTATCAAATCATCAGATTTTGACATGGTGACAGTTGGACCACCTCAGGAATGTAAGATTTCCAACAAAAAACCATTTATCGGAAGAATTTGCTCTCAACTCCTAACCATCATAGTACCTTCCATTATCAGCTCAGCAACATGATATGATGATAATTATACATAAATACCTGTTTTGCTGTAGTAAAAATATGAAAATCATTTGAATGTTCCCTTCGATTTCCTTGGGATACCATCATCAGACTTTGACTTGGTGACAGTTGGACCACCTCAGGAATGTAAGATATCGAACAAAAAACCATTTACTGAAAGAATTTGCTCTCAACTCCTAACCTTCGTAGTACCTTCCATCATCAGCTCAGCAACATGATATGATGATAATTATACAAAAATGCCTGTTTTGCTTTAGTATAAATATGAAAATCATTTGTTGTGCTATAAAATTTGAATTTTCCCTTCGATTTCTCTGGGATCCCCTTATCAAACTTTGACTTGGTGACAGTTGGACTACCTCAGGAATGTAAGATTTGGAATAAAATACTATTTATTGAAAGAATTTGCTTTCAACTCCTCACTGTCGCAGTACCTTCCATCATCAGCTCAGCAACATGAGATGATGATTTTTATGCACAAATATCTCTTATGCTTCAGAAAGTATAAGAAAATTAATGTGTGTGCCTATAAAATTTGAGAGTTCCCATCGATTTCCCTGGGATCCCATCATCAGATCCTGATTTGGTGACAATATGACTCGGGAGTATAAGCATACGAACAAAAAAAGAATTTCGAAAATCGGTCCAGAAACGGCGGAGTAATCGGTGAACATATAAAAAAAAATACATACAGCCGAATACAGTACCTCCTTCTTTTGGAAGTCGGTAAAAATGATTGACATCAAAATCAAAGTAATTCGTTTATATTTAAGCTTTTCCCCGAAATGAAAGTTTCATAAAATAGTACGAGTATTTATTATCAGTCGTGAGCTGTAACGCTCTCTATCGCACGATTGGGGTTACAACCATGGCTATGGAGCCATCCAAGCCTATGGAGGCTTCGTAGTTTTTACCTACATACTTTAGTCCGGACACAAGTTATTTGGCGACAGTATAGTTCCACATCGTGTTTATAGGTTGCGTCATGTAAAAAGAACGCTGATGGTTAAGCTGCGCATTAGGCTTTTTATCAGTCTATTTGGTCGTATGAGGTTTTTCAATAGCCTGCCGATAACCACGTTGTCACGAGCGAAAGGAAATAGTTTATTAACATCCTGGGTAATAATATGCCCTTGATGTTTGTCATTGTTGTACGGCCATCAGCTGACCGTCATCCGCTTTGGGTGCGCTAAGGCTTATATGGGCTAGGAGAAAAAAGCGGGCGGGAAAAAAATTCCAGCCCTGTTTTAAATAAATCTTCAGGTACAATGGGTATTTATTATGCAGCATGACTGGGGTGACAAGGAGCACACGAGACGGCTATCGTGTGTGTCAATGCTATCACACTGCCATCCGCTCACAAATTTTAAAAATGTTAAAAATTACATGGTATATAAAAACAGCCTTATGTGAGTGAAGTTTAATCCCAAGCCTTTTTATCATTAATAGTCCTTGGTTTCATTATAGGCCTTGCGGCATAGGACTTGTTTAACAGTTTTCTTAAACTTGTGTAAAGGCAAGGATTGCATTTTTTAGGTTAGTTCAAAAATAAAACCAAATGCCTAGACTTTCGTCTGCGAGTATACCCATGCGCAAACATACCCTCTCCACTTTCTTCCAGAGTTCTTTTTACATGAACTATACACGGTAAGATTTGTTGTGTAGGAACCAGGAACTTCACTGTTTGCATGTATTTTATAAAGGTAGCCATTGACGATACGTCTGTTTGGAATGCTTCCAAATGGAATACTTCCTTATGGGTACTTCAGTTTAAAGGCACATTGACTTACTTCCATTTGGACGTACGCGCGGCCACTTCGTAGATAGCATGCGATCAAGTAGACGTCGTACGGAAGAATTATCACAACGATTTTTTTAATAATATATTTTTTTAATAATGTTTCACACTCATAGCCTCACAGTAGTGGGTACCATGGACACATACAAAGACAGAAACTCAAACACCCAGACCGAGAACAGAAATTTAAACTCATAATTCAAATTTCTGTTTCGCCGGTAATCGAACCCGGGACCCTCCGATTGGCAGTCCGGCATGGTAACCTCTGCGCCACAGTCGTCAGGTGGCAACAGCAGTGGGTATTTCGATATGGGTACGATTTATATTTTTCAATGACTTCTAGTACAAAGTCACGCGCAGACGAAGGCATAATTACAAACTCAGCTCTTTCTAGCACTGTAGCACATGTACCCCCCGTCAACACATAGCAAAAACTGAGACAAAATTTCTAAAAAAATGGACGCGGTTTTGCCCATTCACAGACAAATCGAACGAAGTCCCAATTGCGTGTCGCACGTTTTTGACATTGACAGTCGGCCGCGGATGACGTCTATTTGGATTGGATACATGGATTTCAATCCGTTTGGAAATCCAAAGCTGGAAGATGTCCATTTGATTGGCATACGTTTCTCACATTCACGAAATAATTTTAGAAGACGTCCACTCCATTTGGATTGATGGACGTATCGTCAATGGCTACCTTAAGCGTAGTTTAAGCGACTGCCCGTACACTCGTTTCCCATACAACATAGCTAACAGTCGTGCCTATACCCAATAGCTAACGATATTGTATTGTACTTGTTACTTACTTCACAATATACTTATATTGCATATTGACTTTTACTGAAGTTCTATCACGTCAGGGTCACCGATTTGTTAAAAGAGTCACTAATTTATTGTAAAGTCAATTGTTTGGTACCTATTTAGTATTTAACACTATAATAGTTAGTTAGCCACTTAGTTCAGTTCAGAGGTTTCTTTAATGAAAGTCAATATGCAATGTAAAAAGTATTTTGTGAAATACGATACAAGTACCATGTATACACGTTAGCTATTACGTATAGGCATGACTTAACTATGCTGTATGAGAAACGACTGTACAGACAAGTCCGGGAATTCTTCTCCAGCCCCGCAAGGGGCCCGGGGCGCAAGTTTCGGGACTTCCCCTGCCATGTGAGTCTAGCGCGGGCCATGAATATGGTCCCGGTCTTTGGGTGGGGGACCGGGTGGTCTCCGTTGTGGTCTTCTTCTATTTTTTAATGGGCCTTCTATTTATGTTGCAGGTCCGACCTGGGCGTCTTCATGGAGAGGAGCTGTCAGCTTTTTTTATTTTTTTGTACAGACAGTCGCTTAAACTACACTTATATATAGCGTCAGGCGCGGTCCCAGGGATCATGACCCCGCCCCCCCAAATCCATGAGTCATGCGTAGACGTAAGACGAAACAAGCCAATTTGGGACACCTCTTCCACAAATTTCCAAAATTTCTTGATTGAAGGCTGTGACCGCGCCTGTATAGCGTGCATAAACCAGGTTCCTGTTTTCTACAGTTGTATGACATTTGTTTTATCATTAAATTGTACGTTCCACGAAAGTACCTATTTTAGTGCCGCGAAATGACCTATACTAATGTATACATTGTAATACTTGAGTGTTTACACGTGAAACTTTTAAAGAAACTAGTGTCACGATACTAATTATTTGTCACTAATGTAAATTCGGCTGTAAGGTCAGCCCCCAACTGCAATCACTGACGAAAATGTTCTTACAGTCAGGCTTACCCCATTTATACGTGTCTTAACCTTATTTACAGAGAATATCAACAAGAAGAGATTAGGTTAGTTTCACATCACGCTGTCCCAACAGTCACGTAATTTATGTATGTGTTTGTCCTAACGAAGTTGTGCAAACACTTTATAATGGAGAATACTGAGTAAATATTTAATTTAATAGTTATATCTCCTCAATGGTTTAGAGGTCTCTTATTATAAACCTGAAAGGTAACATAGTAGAAATTACTGGATAGATATGAATGAAAACAAACGTTGTGTTTTTTGTACAACATACGAGTACGTCACTGTGTGAGTACAATTAAAAGAGTCAAAAAAAGTCAGTCAAAAATATTTATTTCATATTAGGAATACAAAATATTCGCTTAAATGTCATTTTTGCCCGATCATCGCCTTTAGGTGCCCGTTTGGGCTAGATGTTGAGCTGAGAGAAAAAAGGCGGCGAAAAAAAACTCCCAGAAAACATTCAAAACCGTAGGTGCTAAAACTGATTTTACCCGTTAAGTTGGTATTTAAGTGATTTAAGTGAGCGGTAGTCCGCTCACTCACTTTTGATGTGAATCAATTCTACTGTTTTTCGGTGTAAAGCTGCAGTTGCCGGCCACATTTATATAAAGCTATCATAGCACAGGCTTACTTGAGGTTGTGTGTAGATTTCCATGGGCGGCAGCGACCACTTAACACCACGCGGTCTACAGGCACCTCTGCTACTTCATTCAAATAAGAGAAACACATTTGATTTCTTTTTTCAATTTTAAGTTTTCAATGAAATAACGTTTCACTCTCATAGTAGGATAGATATATTATATCCTGTGTCGTGGGTTCCATGAACACATACAAAGACAGGAACAAAAACACCCAGACCGAAAATAGAAATTTAAACTCATCATTCAAATTTTTGCCTCGCCGGGAATTGAAACCGGGACCTATCAGAGATCGGCAGTCCGGCATGGTAACTATTGCGCCACACGGGTTGTCTAATAATAATATAGTCTACGAATAATTATAAAACTCAGTCCGTACCCACGTAGCGTAATGGTTACCATGCCGGAATGCCGATCGGAGGGTCCCGGGTTCGATTATCGCGCGAAACAGAAATTTGAATGATGAGCTTAAATTTATATTATCAGTCATTATCAGTGTTTATGTTTCTGTCTTTGTATGTGTCCATGGTACCCATGACACAGTGTATATCCATTCTACGGGGCTACTCATAGCAACATTATGCAACATTATGAGTGTGAAACGTTATTTCTGTTCTCGCTCTGGGTGTGGGTGTTTCTGTCTTTGTGTGTGTCCATGACACCCATGACACAGGGTATATCTACCCTACCTACTGTGGGACTATGAGTGTGAAGCGTTATTTCAATTTTATTTCAATTTCAATACCTCTCACCAAAAGGTCAACGTACAACAAAGCGAAATAAAAGTGACACTTCCTTAATACCATGGCTGGTTTAAATTCCTATTTGCGGGCAACAAACTTCAGAGGGATTTAACCCGAAGGCATTACGAGCCAACTCCATTCAGAATTGTCCAAAATTGTGGCCGCTATCGAGTGAATAAATTTTAGTTTTATCTGCCTCTAACGTCCAAAATCATGGCCGTTTCACGACTTTTTCCGACAATATACGACAAAGCAGAAGTTTGGACAATGGAGGAAATCTAAAACGAATTTCTCTATATAGAAAACGTTATATTATTATGTCGAGAATATTTAGAAATACGTAGAAATGTCACCAGTATGATATTTCAGTTTGATTATTGTTCCTCGGATATATGAATATGGTAACTATAGTAACCATACGGTAACTGTCAGCGAGAGCGCTAAAAAGAGGCAAAAATTATCATTGCGGCTGTAACTCATCTTCCCTTTTTTAATATATTTGATTCAAATTGACAGAATGTTTTTCTGAAAACTTAAACCATCATCCATCCATCCATCAGCCTTTTAAAGTCCACTGCTGGACTTAGGCCTCCCCTAATGTTCGCCACTCCGTCCGGTCCTGCGCCCTCTGAATCCAGCGGTTTCCCGCTACCTTCTTCAGGTCGTCAGTCCACCTGGTTGGAGGGCGGTCTGTGCTCCTTTTTCCGAGACGTGGTCGCCATTCAAGGACCTTTTTTCCCCACTGGTTGTCAATCCTCCTAACTATATGGCCTGCCTACTTAAACAATACACTTACAAACTTAAACAATACTTATTAAAAATGGTTCTTTATTTATTTAACGATTCATGTACACAAGCACTTACATAAACATACATTAAAAGTAGAAATTGTACAAAGGCACAGCTTATTACTTTAGGAATCTCTTCCACCGGCTGTAACTGGAGAAGTGTTAACTAGAGGTAGTAAATAGTGTATTTATAGTGTAGAAATTTTGCATACAATATATACTAGAACATAGACTAAAAAAACCCGCATTGGAGCAGCGTGGTGGAGTAAGCTCCAGGCCTCGCCATTAATGGGGAGAGACCCGTGCCCAGCAGTGGGAAGCAAATATTTGTATATGTATTTGTATTTGTAATGCAAATTAAATACCAAGTTTAATACTTACACCAAATGACATTATGACAACATAAGTAAGGTCAGTCCGCTCCCACTCTATTGCAGTAGGTACTCAAATATGTAATACTCTAATGCTGAGTTACTAATATAATTTTGTAAAACATTTTGTAATTTACCATTTTGATGCAATAAAGTATTGAGTACTTACTAGGTGTGCCCCGCGGTTTCACCTGCATTAGAAAGGACAGGCGCGGTCGCAGCCTTCAATTTTGAAAGATATTTTGGGGTAGGTCATGTCCCCCTTGACCCTCCCCCCCTGGGACCGCGCCTGAGAAAGGATCTTTAGCTTAGTGAATATCTTCCGTAGATTTTGGAGTCCATTTGGCACCCAAAATTTATTTCTTGTTTTCTTTGCCTACACAGATAATTTTTATGTGTTATAAAAGTATCTATTTTCAATTTAGAATCAATTGTAGTTAAAGTTCACTATTTTGGCTATTTATCTTACACATGTGATGTGATGTTTGGCTTACACATGTGATATAGATATATACTGTGGCGGGCTTTTTTGTAGAACTATTTAAGATAAATATTGCCATCATAAATTGCATACGAGTATGTGTAGTTACACAATGCTTTACATTAAGGTATGACACCCGTCAGAGGAGTGTCCTTTACGGGCGAACCCCTGGTCCCAGCGCCCATGCACAATGTGCCTTCTAGTTATACAACTAGTGTGTCAGTGTGTGTCGGTATCAGTGTTGACGGTGCAATGCCGTTGTTAATTGAAATTCATATATTTAGAAATGTATGCGTCTGTAGCGATGAAAGAATATTTGTGAGTGTGTGACAAAATAAAATGTGTGTGTTCTTTCCCCGCACCAGATTTGGCACAAAAATTATGTATCGAAGCGAGGCGCAATGCCGTCTCTCCAGAAAGGTGAGTCAGGAACTTTGATGCTCCAAGATATAAAGTGAATATCTGGAAAACAACATAAACTCTTCGGTGTTCTCGGGCAAGTTTCAAAATAAATATTAAAAAGAAAATCGTAATCTTGTAATGTTCCGTTTGCAACATACATATAAGATTTTATATTGAAAGGATCATCCAGACATATTAAAAAAAATCCAACATCTTAATAGGATATGGATCCTAACGTGACACCCTCGAGCAAATCCAAAAAACACCTCTTTGGCACCCTGCTACTACACTGCTACCAACTCCACAAGGAAATAGTTCTGTGGCATTTATCCAAGTGCCTTGCGACATTGGGCTATACGTCATACGAAACGAACCTAATCTTCTTGTTTATTTGTTCAGTAAATTGGGGGAAAGCATGTGTGGAGAATTACATTTAGAACATAAATAATACTGGCCGTTATTGTTTTTGTTGGGCCATAATTAAGAATGTTAGAGTTCCGTGCGCTTAGACGAAAAACGGAAATTCTATAAAACCACACATTGGCTTTAAATACGCAAAGTGCAGAAAGAAAGCTCTAGCTGAGGACTACATATTTCTGCCCTTAGGCGTTGAAACGGTAGGACCATGGGGTTCAGATGCTAAAGTTTTTATTAAGCATTTATCCAGACGATTGATCCAGGCGACAGGTGACCAGAGGGCTGGCACTTACCTCGGTCAAAGAATAGCTTTGGCTATTCAACGAGGTAATGTTGCTAGCATTCTGGGCACACACCCTCAGGGCAGTAATTTGGATGACATTTTTTACATTAATTAGTTTATATATGTTTAGTGTTAGTTTATTTATAATTTTGAAAAATGTTCACCTTTTTATTTTTATTTTTATTGTTCTTGAAATTAAATATGTATAAGTTAATGTAAAAATAAAAAGTATGTATGTATTATTATAACTTTAGTGGCTATTGTTCAGGATTTTTCGAGATTGTTTTTAGATATCCATGGGCTGCAGCGACCACTAACACCATGTGGCCTGCTGCACCAATTAAATAAGGAAGTGAAATTAAAAATGATTTGCCTCAGACTGTCTTTTTTCATAAGTCTGATTGAAATCTAGAAACCAATGACCTGAATGAATTTAATCTTCGCTACAAATTCCAAACCGAAAGTACAATAGAATATGTACCCGCTCCCTTATACGTACACAATGTATCTTGAAAAACATATTGGTATTCGTTAGATCGTAAAAAAGATCAAACAATACATCCGTATTTGAGTAGAAATATTCAAATAGTTAATTGCGGACTCATTTGCTATTGAAGCAGTACAATAAAATCTTTTTGTATTTTTACTTTTTATTTTGCAACACTTTGGAAAAAATGTTGCCGGCCCCTGAGCCAAGGTGACGCAAGAAAAACACCTGCGCCGCCATGCCATTCAATTTGCAATAAATTTTTTCAGGTATCAGCTTAATTTTACTCAGAAAAGGGCACTAAGAAAAGATTTGGTTTTTTTATAAATGGTTCGCCTTTCGGGGGAGATAAACATTTTTATACGCGATAGGGTTAAATATAGGACAAAATTTTGTAGGTAGGGAAGTAATAAATTCGCACATATCCTGGGGAGGCTTTTAAAATAGATGGCTGAATCAATTTTATACCATTATACTTTAATACGTAAAATACAAACACCAAGACAAAGACTTTGCACAAATATGGGTGTTATTAAAGTTGTTTATATATTATATATTTAGTTCGCCATATTTACCTTCTTAAGGTATGTAAATATTACAAAGATAAAAATATAAAAGAGAAAACAATAATAAAAATGTAATTTACATCTATTTTATTCTTATTATTTGTCCCATATTGCACCTTTTAAAAATTAAAATATTTATTTATTTATTTATATTTCGGATCGGATCCGATCGTTGGCTTCGGGTACCTACCCAAATCACAGGGTGTTTGTACACTGAGAGGAAAAAATCCGGCGGAAAAAAGCCTCCCATGTTTTTATGGAATTAATTCCTTTATGCCATTTTATCATTTATGAAATCTGTGACTGAGAGTATGTAGAATGAAAACTAAAAATCATTTGAAATTTACCTCTTACAGAAAAAGAATCGGCTTGCTTCAGGTAAGACGTAATAGAAAAACAAAAAAAAGTGGCCAAGTGCGAGTCGGACTCGCCCATGAAGGGTTCCGTAGTAGCAAGCATTATTATTTATGTCAGCAAAACAGCAAAAATAACTTTGTTTTTCATAGTGTTTGTATGAACGACAAAGTTATATTTGCGGTTTTTAAAAATGTACTATATCTCAAAAACTGCGTACTATATCTCGTTTGAACCAATTTTCATTGAAAGTTTTTATATTTTTGATAGATTTTTTCATTTTCATACTTTAAAAGTTAGAGGAGGGGGAGGACACATTTTACCACTTTGGAATGTCTATCTTTCAAACGGTTAACTTTGAGAAAAAAATGATTTTAGGAACCTCAATGTCATTTTAAAAGACATTATTATCATTCATTATCATCATTAGGACGAACTACACGAATAGGTTTGAAGAAATTTTTTTTTTGTTTGAGTTCCATGTATGGAGAGCTCCCCCTTATAATTTTTATTTTTTTTATTTTTGTATAAAAATCGTAAAGTGGTTCAGCGATTACATCTACCTACCAAGTCCTAATAGTTTTGGAATGAAGTGGCTGTGACATACGGACGGACAGACAGACAGACAGACAGACAAGCCGAATCTACAAGGGTTCCGTTTTTTGCCATTTTGGCTACGGAACCCTAAAAAACGGAAAAAATAGGGGCATAGAAATAGGTGATGTCGGTTTCGGTTGATGAAAATGATCATCAATTTAGGATCATAAACCAAGGTAACAACAGTCGAGAATCTCTCCATTCAACTACAATTGCTTGCAGGCCTCGTTTCATTTTGCAAACAGTGAACTATAAATAAATGCGCTGTTTTATCTAATTTATTCTTTCTTTTTTATCTTTAACCCACATTATGACAAAACTAAATACACTATCGATATCTCTTATCGACAACAATAATGCACGTCATTATGCCCGCCCATAAGGCCCGTGAGTGGGAGAGAGAGCGAAATACTCGCTTCACCGCTCCGATAATTTATGACCCAAACTGCACGGAGAAAATAATTCTACTATAGTGCAAGTATCTCCGTCGATGAAGGGTTTTGTAGTAGCCAGAAAAAAACTGTCAAAAAAGGTATATGTATTTGTGGTTATTGAACATGTGCTATAACTGCAATACTACGGACTATATCTCTTTTAAACCAAACATTTCGTTGAAATTGTTTATTGAAATTTTTTTTTTTTCAATTCAATCTCTTATTTTAATTGTTAGATGGATGGACTTGACACATTTTAGCACTTTGGAACTTTTGAATTGTCTTTGGAATTAGCTTTCAAACTTGTCCTTGACAAAAATGGTTATAGAAACCTCTATATAGTTTTCCGAGACCTATCTAAATTGAGAGGTTAGATGATTTTTCTTTACATAGCTTAGGTATAGGTTTTGTATAAACATGTACTACTTGAACTAATGTTTAGTACATTAGTTCAAGTAGTACATGTTTAAACAGTTTCTAAGTTTTAACTGTGTAATTGGCATGTAATGTCTAAAGTGGCGCTGTCATACGCTCGGAACAGAAAGACAGACAGACATGACGACCTTTATATATAAGGTTCGTTCTTGTCCTTCGACCACGGAACCCTAAAGAAATTGGTAGTTAACGAATAAAGTAATTAAAAACTGTCCGCGGTGTAACCCCTTTGAGACACCCTTTGTCAGAAGTCCACAGATGAACGGAAGGGCCCCAGGCCGCGTCTCGACGGCAATTAAATGCATGCCGCCTCGTTATTAGGGTTCCGTAAGTCATAACGAGGGTCCTGATGGAAACTTGAGAGAATTACATCGTAGGCTTGTTTTATTTTTATTTTCTTACGCAAGAATTTTTGCGTGTCACACCTGGATACAGGTCTCACTCCATTAGTGGATAGGCCTGGAGCTGGAGTAAGCTCCGTTGAGGAGAGCACATCTGCTTTCCTAAAGATGGGCCCGTTCTAATTCGCCGCGCGTGGAGGATACCGGTGCGTTCCACTGGAGATCCCGGAGTCCTCCCCAAGCGCAGTGACAGGCCACCGATGGGGTTTGAGTGCGATCAAATCCCACATAACCCGGTATCCTCTCCCAAGGTGTCAGGTGACTTTTGAAGATTTCCCCCTCCCGAAAAAAAAGGCCTCCTCACCTCACCACACTGCTTCAGTGTGGGTCGGTGGAGATGCAGGTTAGTGGCTAATCCACTGTCGAATGTTATCAAACCCTGCCACCTCAACATGTCAAGATGGCAACAGAGCGGACGCGTTTAATGAGGGCAAATGCCTGATTTCAAGGAGTCATTTTTGAGCACTTTTAACATATCTAGACTTACTACTTACTTTTTTTTTCAACCTTTTTTATGTCCCACTGCTGGGCACAGGTCTCCTTCTCACAATTGAGAGGGATTCAGGCCATAGTCCACCACGCTGGCCAAGTGCGGATTGGTGGACGTCATGCTTTCGAGAAATTATGAATTTCTCTCAGGCATGCACGGCGATGGAGAACATCGTAATCAATGAAATATCACAATATTTTCCATCACCGTGGAGCAGCGATAAATACGCACATTACAAATTTCTTTGTCAGAGGTGCGCGCCGAGGATTTGAACCTGGGATCGGACGCGTCGAGGACCGCGGTTTTTTACCGCTCGGCCATCGCTGCTCAGCTACAACTACTTACTTATTAGACTTAAACGAGTAGCATTTAAAAAAACTAGTTTACGCGCGTGAATCTGCGGGGCATAACTAGTCGGTAAATAATAGAATAAACTGTAGAATAAAGAATTGTTAGCTCCGGACAAGATATCTATATTGAAAAGCGGAAAGAATTATTGGCCACTTGATACGATGAGACGGGCCGATCGGTCTTGGGAGCAAAATCTGACAGCATCGAATCTCGCTCGCAGACCGAGGGTTCCGTATAAACTTGTGGTGTTAATCATTACAATGGATTAACAATTTTCGTTGAGCAGTGTCGCTGCATGCAACCTCGTAGATAGCAAGCTTCTTTAATAATGGGTTCAAAGGTCTATGGGCTGCAGTAACCACATAATAACGCGAGACCTCATCAAAAATTTATAAAACTTTGAATGATAAGAAAATAAAAATTTTGATAAAAGTATAATCTTGTTTAATAACTTTAAAAGCACGATTTTCTGTAGTCTGGTTTTAGTTTCTTTAAATATCTTTCAATTTTCTATACCTATATCTATAAATTTTATTAAACTTCCCATAATTATGCTTCATACGTGACAAGTGCCAAACAGACAGACATATGGACGAGAAAGATATTTTTAAAGGCTCATTATGTCTTTCAGGTACGGAACCCTAAAGATGTAACCGAAAATATCCCAGTTCTTTGTACCCGCCTTCAAAAAGAAGATTTATGTAAGATCCAAAGATCAACATTTTTCTAATCCTGCGCGATGTAAACCGATTAGTTTGAAGGTCTTAGTTGAATTTCGTAATCTTCGTTTTTTATGTTCTATCAATAGCTTAGAATTATTTTTTTTTTTTTCAACCTTTTTTATGTCCCACTGCTGGGCACAAGTCTCCTCTCATAGTTGAGAGGGATTTAGGCCATAGTCCACCACGCTGGCCAAGTGCGGATTGGTAGACGTCATGCTTTCGAGAAATTATGAATTTCTCTCAGGCATGCACGGCGATGGAGAACATCGTAATTAATTAAATATCACGATATTTTCCATCACCGTGGAGCAGCGATAAATTCGCACATTACAAATTTCTTTGTCAGAGGTGCGCGCCGAGGATTTGAACCTGAGGTCGGTCGCGTTGAAGACCGCGGTTTGTTCCACTCGGCCATCGCTGCTCCTCGGCCATCGCTGCTCATTATTAGAATTATTACATTATAGAAACCAGGTTTGCACACCCAAATTGAAGCATGCTAATTGGTGCCATTAATGGCACAAAACATCGGGTGTGCTGTTAAATTGTGTCACAACACTTAAGAAAAACAAAAGAAGTCTAATAACATAACTTTTCACAGTGAAGTTTTCTATATTTTGTAGTATTTTATAGTTGATTTGGAGAAAAAAAATATTTTGTTTGTCAGATGTGACATCTGTGTGTATCTATTTAGTGCTTCAATTTTGACAGCGCGCTTGCATGAAGATACTCATTCTATACGTAATTATTCTAAGATCAATAGCTTTATGTAATTTTGTTTATCTGTGCTTCCAATAATCTAATGGATCTAATCTAAATGGATGTAGTAAAGTTTTGTAATACTCGTTATTACACGCGTGCTATTTTTTTGTTTTCAAACTGTTTTATGTAAAAATTGATACATAAAATTTTTGGCCTAGCGTTTTTAAGAAAAAAAATTACTTATCCAGTAACAGATGCTGATCAGAAATTGTCATAAAAAAACTTTACAATACCAAAGAGATTACATTCGTTTACTAATAATTAAGCTATGAAACTAAATATTGGTTACCCGTATCCATAGGTGACGGTGATCGTTAACACCACGCGGCCCGTCTGCCTTTTTGTTTGGTTTATTTATAAAAAAATAACACCATTTCAGACTTAATTTTCAATATGAAGTCATACCTTATCAATTATTTTTAAACAGACCAAACGAGCCCAATCTGTTTCTATACAGGCATATATCCAAAGTCTTCTACGTTTTATGAGTATCGTACAATTTTTAAACATTAATAAATTAGCGAGCAGCGATGGCCGAGTGGTAAGAATCCACGGTCATCGACGCGACCGGTCCCGGGTTCAAATCCTCGGCGCGCACCTCTGACAAAGAAATTTGTAATGTGCGCATTTATCGCTGCTCCACAGTGATGGAAAATATCGTGATATTTAATTAATTATGATGTTCCCTATCGCCGTGCATGCCTGAGAGAAATTCATAATTTCTCGAAAGCATGACGTCCACCAATCCGCACTTGCCCAGCGTTTTGGACTATGGCCTAAATCCCTCTCACTTGTGAGTAGGAGACCTGTGCCCAGCAGTGGGACATAAAAAAAGGTTGTAAAAAAATTAGCCCCCATTTTTACATCAAAATATAGTCTTCTAATATAGATAGAAAAGATTTAAGTAGTTGGGCAATTAATAAGCTATATATTATTTCCTATTAATTTCTTTTTAATAATCTACTACGTATTTATTGAAGTTACTATCTTCTACCCTTAAATATCCTCAGTATTAAAATATTGAAAAAAAGATGCTCAAATAAAAGACAATATCTTAATGAAAGAGACTGCTTAGGATATAATTAGGAATAATTGGACCATCAAGATTAATACCCTTCCGTTATTGCTTCCGTTTTCAATGAAACCTTATAATCAATTCGTAAAAGAAATTTATCCATAAAATCTCTTTGAGACGTATTCATCGCATGTTTTCACGTAATGTAACATATTTTTTCTTGGAGATTTTCAGGATAAACATCTTAATAATATATATTCTTAATACATATATATATATATATATATATATATATATATATATAAATTACGCGTCACGTTGTTTGTCCGCTAAGGACTCCTAAACTACTGGACCGATTTTCAAGTCAAGTTTGCAGACCGTTTGCAGTTTGATCCAACTCCAAAGATATGACAGCTTATTTCTTAATTTATAGTCGCAATATTATGTTATGTTTCTGATACTTCAAGGCAGGACAACGTCTGCCGTGTTCGCTAGTAAGGATATATAAAGTCATGTCAGTAAAATGTGCGACAAAAAAGTTTGTATCTATTGATTATGTAGATTTAGAATTATTTTTTACATGTTACGTATTGCTAATAAAGTTTCAATCACACAAACTGAAGAGGTCAAATTCACTTAAGGTGGAATTGAAACCCCTTCCCTAAAAATAGAATTCTAATATAAACATTAATAGTTCAATTTAAAAAAATAAAGCTATAAAATAAATTTTAATGCCAGTTTCGTTCTCCATTGAACGTTTTCATTATACTCTTTAATTATAAGTTTTCTTCCCGACTGTAAATATGCCTCTATGTTATTGATAGTTAAGAGTTAAATACGCAAATAGATGGTTCTACTTAGAGTCCTCGTAATTTGATAGGCCTGTTTTGAGGTTTCTGTTTATAGATGTTAACTGTATGGTCGTTACAAGAATTTACCAGAATTAATATTCACAAAGGCGATGCGTGTGGGGCAATGGTTACCATGCCGAAATGCCGATCGGAGGGTCCCGGGTTTTTATTCTCGGCGGAGAAGAAATTTGCATTATGAGTTTAAATTTCTTTTCTGGATCTAGGTTTTCGTGTTTCTGTCTTTCCTAACAATTTATAGTCGTGGCATATCTATACAAATAAATAAAATTGGAGTGTCTGTTTGTAATATTGAAATAACTGCTTTTCACTACATGCATAAGAATGAATATACAGTAGGTACATATACCAAAATATCATTTTTTACAATTTTTCTCTGTCTGTCTGTTTAATCTCTGGAACGTCAGGACTAGTACGTAAGTACATTATTCTTAGTCTAAGGTCAGGACCGATTTTGACGGAACTTTCAATGGCTTAAATTCATCATTCAAATTTCTGTTTCGCCGGGAATCGAACCCGGGAGACCCTTTGATTGGCAGTCCGGCATGGTGACCATTGGGCCACGCAGGTTGTCGAATAAAAAAAAATTAAAAAAAATCGGATTGACATAAGTAATGATCGAGATGTTAGCTAAATATCAATTCAATACTATAAGCTTCTCCGAATATGTGACTTGTTTGTAACTCTCAATATAAACTCTAACAGAACCCAGTTTTTTATTTTTAGGCGAGAATAGAGCATACCGCTCGCGCTTAAATCGTTCAAAACTAAAAAACACGCATTCATAGTATGTGAAATAATGTTATATATGAAACTAAAAAATTAAAAATAAATATAAGCGTGGGCGCTTTGTGCCATATTTTTCGTACATCGAGCAATCCACGCTTTTTTCACAATAATACTACTTTATATATGAAACTAAAAAATCAAAAATAAATATAAGCGTGGGCGCTTTGTGCCATATTTTTCGTTCATCGAGCAATCCACGCTTTTTTCACAATAATACTACTTTATATATGAAACTAAAAAATCAAAAATAAATATAAGCGTGGGCGCTTTGTGCCATATTTTTCGTTCATCGAGCAACCCACGCTTTTTTCACAATAATACTACTTTATATATGAAACTAAAAAATCAAAAATAAATATAAGCGTGGGCGCTTTGTGCCATATTTTTCGTTCATCGAGCAATCCACGCTTTTTTCACAATAATACTACTTTATATATGAAACTAAAAAATCAAAAATAAATATAAGCGTGGGCGCTTGGAGCCATATTTTTCGTACATCGAGCAACCCACGCTTTTTTCACAATAATACTACTTTATATATGAAACTAAAAAATCAAAAATAAATATAAGCGTGGGCGCTTTGTGCCATATTTTTCGTACATCGAGCAATCCACGCTTTTTTCACAATAATACTACTTTATATATGAAACTAAAAAATGAAAAATAAATATAAGCGTGGGCGCTTTGTGCCATATTTTTCGTTCATCGAGCAATCCACGCTTTTTTCACAATAATACTACTTTATATATGAAACTAAAAAATCAAAAATAAATATAAGCGTGGGCGCTTTGTGCCATATTTTTCGTTCATCGAGCAATCCACGCTTTTTTCACAATAATACTACTTTATATATGAAACTAAAAAATCAAAAATAAATATAAGTGTGGGCGCTTGGAGCCATATTTTTCGTACATCGAGCAACCCACGCTTTTTTCACAATGATACTAATATTTTCGTTCATTATTGGTTAAGCTTATTAAAAAATATTTTTAACATTTTAGTTTCATGCGCTTTAAAAGCATTTTTTTAGTTTTTTTCAACTATTATTTTTCATTCTATTCTACAAGCGTTTATGTTTATCAGAATACCACTTGTCATTCCCACTAGAATTATGTTATCTCTGTCGACGAAACTAGGTAAAAATTGATCGAGATTGAATATTGGTTTGATTTTTTAACACGCTTTTATTAGCTTAACCTGTATGTATGTAACGGAATCTTTTAACTTCATTTTCACTTACTTCTAGGAGTCTGATTAACTTGAAAATTTGCACAGGGGTCAAGGGCCGATGAATACAATAATCTCATAACTTTATATATAAAGTCCTAACTAGGATCATCAGGATAAAAAAAATATACAAGGGGCGGCTGATTAGTTCGCGGCCTAAGGTACTTTAATGAAACAAATATTATAAAGTTTTATATTTTTAACACGTCTAAGCGTCTGATTAACTTGAAAATTTGCACAGGAGTCAAGGGCCGATGACAATGCAATAATATTCTGTAAAAAAGTGTGGGGTGGTTTTAAAGATACTATTGACACCACCCCACGTTTTTTACAGTAAAACACATTTTCTTCTTATTTTTTACTTTTTAGTTCGTATTTTCACAAAAGCGTGTTTTTTAGTTTTTTAAACTACATTATTTATTGATTTTATTGATTGCTTTTCTTTTGTTTGATTGTATATTGGTTGACATATTTGGGATACAATCGCAAGTATTTGATGTTTAATATCACTTCAGCTCCGATTTTCTATAAGAGCTTGTAGAATACAATACAAAGACGAATCGTCTCGTCATAAACATACCTTTCGAAACACTTGTGTTATCTTTAGAAATTCCAATAATCCAGAGATTCCGTTCCACACTTCCATTCCACTTAAGGTCGAATTATAGACGTCTAATATAGATAAACTTAATTTGAGACAGCTCGAGAGAGAGAGAGAGAGAGAGAGAGAGAGAGAGGTAGCTCGTAGAATCCAACTCGGTTGGGCAGCGTTCGGGAAATTACAAAGTGTCTTCTTGTCCAGAATACCTCAGTGCCTGAAGTCGAAAGTTTTCGAGCAGTGTGTGTTGCCAATGATGACTAACGGCGCTAGGACGTGGTCTATTACAATTAGTCTTTTCCATAAGCTCAGGGTCGCCCAGTGAGCGATGGAGAGGGCTATGCTTGGTATTTCTCTACGCGACAGAATTCGTAATGATGAAATCCGTAGAAGAACTAAGGTTACCGACATAGCTCTCAAAATCTGCAAGTGGCAATGGGCAGGTCATATAGTTAGGAGGACCGACCACCGATGGGGAAGAAAGGTCCTTGAATGGAGACCACATCTGGGCAAAAGGAGTACAGGCCGCCCTCCAACCAGGTGGACTGACGACCTGAAGAAGACAGCGGGTAGTCGCTGGATTCAGAAGGCCCAGGACCGGGAGGAGTGGCGAACGTTAGGGGAGGCCTATGTCCAGCAGTGGACAGTAAAAGGCTGATGGATGGATGGAATTTGAGACAGTGACAGTTAAAAACAATTAAAAAAGTGAATTGAGGTTGTAATATATCCCGTAAGTAACATTTCAAATGCAGTAACAGTTAATTCAGAACTTAATTCTATTTTTGACGTGATAACGTCTTTAAAATCGTTTTAGT
Organism: Pyrgus malvae; assembly: GCA_911387765.1. Taxonomy (NCBI): domain Eukaryota; kingdom Metazoa; phylum Arthropoda; class Insecta; order Lepidoptera; family Hesperiidae; genus Pyrgus; species Pyrgus malvae. The sequence continues at coordinate 12,360,183 of OU426969.1, forward strand.
CGGGTGACATGTTCAGAAACTTGTGTCACACCAAAACCTCACGAGCGCGATCGCAGGTATAACGAGAGAGAGATGGACCGATCTCCCGTCTCATATCGAGCGCTGCCAGTCATTCCGTGAAACTTGTCACGTGGAATCCTCACGAGCGGAGGTGAAAAACAATTAAAAAAGTGAATTGAGGTTGTAATATATCCCGTAAGTAACATTTCAAATGCAGTAACAGTTAATTCAGAACTTAATTCTATTTTTGACGTGATAACGTCTTTAAAATCGTTTTAGTCGGGTGACATGTTCAGAAACTTGTGTCACACCAAAACCTCACGAGCGCGATCGCAGGTATAACGAGAGAGAGATGGACCGATCTCCCGTCTCATATCGAGCGCTGCCAGTCATTCCGTGAAACTTGTCACGTGGAATCCTCACGAGCGGAGGCTGGCATAGCGTTCGAGTGAGTGGACCGATCTTCCGTCTCTCTCACTCTAGCGGCATACAAAGGAATGGAGATTTTCTCGTGCGGACGTTATCACGTAAACATCTCGATCGTAAACCTACTTTACAAACAATTTGCCGTTTTTTTTTATACTTTTGTTTCTGTCCCACTGCTGGGCATGGGCGAGACATGTGTCACAAGTGAAAGGGACTTAGGCCATAGTCCACCACGCTAGCCAAACGCCCATTAGTGGACGTCATGCTTTCGAGAATTTTATGAATTATTCATGCACGGCGATGGAGAACATCGTAATCAGCTAAATATCACGATATTTTTCATCACCGTGGAGCAACGATAACTGCGTACATTACAAATTTCTTTGTCAGAGATGCGCGCCGAGGATTTGAATCCGAGATCTGTCGCGATTAATCCTATACGAATAGGTTATTTAATACAATCGAGAATATTTTTCTGCTTCTATTTATTTATTTCAGAAGATACTCGTAAATCCTAATAATAAATGTTAAATTTGATTTTCAATTAAAAGTACAAGATTTATAAAACTAATTTTAAAGAATTACTTTGATATTATGAACTTGATCCATAGTATTATTTGTAATCTAATTTCTATATATTAGTAGATATATTATTAGTGATATGGAAATTTTGGTTATTATACACACCCAAGTATACACTCCCAAGACAAAGTATAAGCTTTTAAAATACACTGTTAATTACTCAATTAAGTTACTAATTACTTCTAAATATAAATATAATAAAATAAATAAGACTATTTCAATATACATTTTTATATTTGTAATTAGTTAAGTTTTTAATTATTGTAATATTTGCATACCTCATGAAGGTAAATATGGCGAACAAAATGCATAAAAACACCTTTTGTAAACACGCATATTTGTGCAAATAAAAGTCTTTGTCTTTGTCTTCTAAGTGCACTTACACTTAAAAGTAAGTACGTATTGAAATTTCATATAGAACTTCCTCTCATACAATGCTAAATTTCTGAAATATTAATACGTAAAACTACGTATTTTATCTTAATCTTTTAATAAAATATTCTTCCAACAAAAATTTCATTTTTATTCCATGAAACTACAGTTATACGTTTTAAGTAATTGTGTAAGTTAAAGATAAGAAATATTTACATGACAATATAATTTTTAGTTTTCAAGTATGTACGAATAGGTATAAATCTTAAGCCTTTTTCAATAATTCTTCAAAATTAATTTGGTTTAAAGTTTTAAAGGAACGATTAATTTAAGTTCAACTTAAATGTTCAAAAATATTAAATGAAAAGAAATGATTTTTTATTTCACTGGTAAATATTTTTCTCTAAATTGTACACTGCAGAAAATATTTCCAGAAATATAAATGTAAACATTGTTTAGTGTATTATCGTTTTAAATTTAATACATTATTGAAACATTTATGTAGTTTTATAATAGAGTACCTTCAAAATATTTAATGAAAAATATTTTTTCGTGTTCAATTTCCATTTTTCCCTCTTATTGCACCATTATTCTATTACCCAAAAGTTAACAATACTATCTATCATCATCTATCATCGAATAAGGTACTGTAAAAAACTTTACAGTAGAATTTTATTGTAAACGCCACAATTAATTCAAATTAATTTAAATATGCCGCATAATTTTTCCTTAATTACATTTACAATATATGAACGATGAAAAAAAAATTTTTCTCACTGTTATTTTACTTTTTACTCTCTACACAGCACATATCACCGTAATAATACCTATATTACGAATTACAAAAGTAATAGCAATAATAATATTTAAAACCGCTCCATTAAAAACACCGTATTTTCCCAGTAATTATTCGGAAACTTCCTTAATTATTCCGATCTTTTTAATTGAAATTCCAATTACTTACTTCAATTTGTACCCCAAGCACGATTCGCCAACGCTATTAGACGCACAACTTTTTCTTTTCACATCAAAAAATCACTTGAATATTTTCAAGTTAGGGTAAACTTTAGGTAAATCACATTTATTGTAACGCACATTAACTTTTCACATCACTCGTCTTTCTTTTACACTTTAGTTATATCGTATGTAACGACTACGCGTAACCGGACTACGAATCCCACGCGCGCTACGTCGAGCTACGGCCGTAGAGAGTCTACGACTGTGCGTAGTCGGGTACAGTCGACCTCTATCGGCCACCGATGGAACTTCGAACGTATGCATTACATGGACATTTTTCTGCCAGCTCGAATTATTTTAATATTAAAGTTTTCATCATGAAACTGCATAGTTTTATTCAGTTTTGTTCTAACGTAGTGCAAAATCGAAACGCCTTATCGAGTGGGCAGTGGTCGTTCCGGATCTATGGCCACGAATTGCCACTACGGTCCGTAAATAAACACAATTGACGTATGACAAAGCGAGTTAGTATGCTCTAGTTAATTTTTAATTTACGAGCTCTATTCTAACGTGTATTTTTCTGACGGAGTTTCTGCTGTTTATTTATTTTATTCGTCAATCAATTTCAGTCTTTTATTTAATGATTTAGAATTGAGGTGCTCTGTTTGTCTGTATATTAACGATAAATTTGCTCAAAGATAAACCTTTAATAATCAGAGAGCTTCATAAAGTATATTTCGGGAAAGAAATTTAGGAAAACTTTATACTAACTATATTTACGGTATGTGTATTTATTGGTATGTGTTGATTTTACTGTTATGTATGGTGTACAATAAAGCATATTTGTATTTGTATTTACTAAAGTACAGTGGAGAAAATATATCATTTAATTTATTTATTTCTTCTTTACTAACAAGTTAAGGCTGTCTGTTCATGTATCTGTCTCTTGAATTTGTGAAATAATTGAAAAGTCGCACATTTGTCAAATTCGCTAGAATTCGAAATTAAAACCCATTTCATTAACGTTCAAAGTAAAAGTTAATTTAGTAAATTAATAAATTTACGATTAATTACCTAGGATCATTTCTAGAGAAAAGTTGGCATATCTTCTCTTTAATTAAAGTCAAAATTATTCAAAACTTTTGGAATTCTAATGCACGCTCGCCGATCGATGATAGATTCTTTAGATTCTATAACTTAAAGGGTGATTTATCAAGTAGAACTGTGAGGAGGATAAGTCTAAAACTATAAAGGATTACTCAATTCAAATTTAAATTTCTTTATTTCCAAAAATATATTTCTAACACACATAGGTTTTACACAATACAAACACCGCTATATTTAACCTATCGAGGTATGCAAAAAATTACAATGTCTAATTTATCTATACCGATTTCTAGCTGTTACATAATATTTTTGCTACACTTTTCTTAATTAATTAAATTAACGAATCGTCGCGGTCGGTGCTCGTGCTAACGTGTTAGATAACGCTCCGCTGTTTAATTTCGATAACTATAGAAAAATGGACAAGTTTAGCGACTCAGACATTGTAAAAATGATGCAAAAGCTAGTGCTTCCCATGGAACTGAAAATTAACAGTTTGATCCAGATGGTTAGTACATTAGAAGAAAAAATTAATGTTCTAATTACTCCTAATGATGAGCTACGCCGAGCATTCAATGAGGGTACATCAAATACAAATTGTGAAGAGTGCAAACAACGCGATCTAAGACAGAGCAAGAAGTCAACAACGACATCCATCGTGCATCATCCTGGGCCGCAAGTGCAACAAGGTGAGGTGATTAAGACGCGCCGGCAGCGAGCGAGAGATGCGGCGGCCGCCGATGTCGTCCGAACACAGGCGACTACTAGCGAGCGGCCCACCACAGGGCTCACTGACGTCAACGACGGTGAGTGCGCTGAGACAACAACAAGCGCCCCACCGATCGTGCCCCCCGCTATATACTCCCATAGTGCAACGGTAGCGCGTACGCCTATGACTGAACAAGGTACATTGCAGAGATCGGGTAACAACTTTACAAGCGGAGGAGAACAAAAGGAGCAATGGAATGTCGTGAGGCGACGTAAGCAGCGACCGGTTATACGAGGGACAGGAGAAATTGATAACGTCCTAACAGGTATTGAACGGACAAGGATGATACACCTATGGTCATTGAATTATGATACAACTTCGGAAAACGTGCAAACGTATATGATGAAAAGGAAACCTACAAGCACTCCATATCCAGTACAAAAACTCACGCTAAGGCATAAAAACTACGCCTCTTTTGTGGTTACAGTACCGGAGAGTCTATTCGCATTTTACATGTCTGCTGAAAACTGGCCACCTAATACGAGACTAAATGAGTGGTTTCGTAGGAAAAACACAACCGAACATACTACACAGTAATTTTAAACCGTATTCTGATAGGAGAGATCCGTATGTGTTGATTTACTATCAAAATGTACGTGGTCTACGCACAAAGTTGAAATCGTTTATAAACGAAATAAACTCATCTCAGGCGGATGTTTGGCTGTTGTCGGAAACTTGGCTAACATCAGGGATTTATGATGCAGAGGTAATACCACAAGGATATAGTATCCTGAGAACTGATCGTCCCGGTTCCAGACGTGGAGGAGGAGTAGCCATCATATCTTCACCGCGATGTAAGTTACAGTTGGTGCGCATAGCAGAGCATGCATCGACTGGATGTGAACTTATAAGTGCGTGCCTCTACATAGGAAATAATTTTATTGCTACCTTGGTATGTGTTTATATTCCGCCTGGTACGGACGAGAACAATTATTTTGCTATTTTTAATATTATAGAATCGATTAGTGTTAAGTACAAAAGCATATTAATATGTGGCGATTTTAATTTTAATTCTAGCAATGTAAATGTAAATTCCGCCTTTGAATATGTTTTAGCGTTCTGTGGTTTGCAGCAGATAAATAAAATATGTAATTATAATGGGAATACCTTAGATCTCGTCTTGATCAGTGCATCGTTGGGCAATGTCACGATTCAACAGTCGGCTGATGTCCTATTAGTGCCAGATATTTACCATCCGCCTTTGGATATACTCGTGCGTAGAAAACAGTGTGACAGCAGAAGTGGTACTCCGTTAATTAATAGTAACTACGAATGGGATTTCAAAAGGGCTGATTACCACCTATTATATTATAATATTATGAATATTAATTGGAAGCCATTGTTTAGCAATAATGATCCGGATAGTGTTGTAAGCGAATTTTATGTATTATTAAATAAGTGCATAGATAACTGTGTTCCAAAAAAACCGCGTATTGCAGTACAACCTAGGTACTCTTACCCTGTGTGGTACTCGCAGTTGACAAGACGCTACATAAGGTTGAAATCGCATTTTCATCGCTTATATAAGAGAACTTTTCTTATTAAGCATCGGATAAAATTTTCGTATTACAGAGCACTAGTTAAGTTAAACGTAAAAGCTGATTTCCGTCGATACAGCGCTATGATGGAGAACGATATAAAGCGTGACCCTTCTACGTTTTGGGGATATATAGCGTGCAAACGCAATAAAGGCAAAGAGAAAAAAATTATTATGAGCGAAAGTAGGTCAGTTCCAGATGTAGATATTCCACCGCTTTTTGCTAAATACTTTCGTTCTGTGTATCTAAGTGAACAGCCTGTACTCAATGTAGATGACGCTATCAAGTTTACCGATTGTTCAAATAAACATATTAGCATTGCTTCATTTAATATCACAGATATAGAACGCGCTTTGAACAATCTCAAACCAAAAAGATCTGCTGGTCCTGACGGTATTCCACCGTATATAGTCAAAGATTGTCGGCAGGTATTTGCATTGCCTTTACTCTATATCTTTAACTTATGTATAGAGAAATGCGAGTATCCGAACGTATGGAAAACGTCTAGAGTTGTACCTGTACCTAAGAGTAATCTCAGTTCAGAGGTAAGCGATTTTAGACCGGTAGCAGTATTATCGGTATTTGGTAAATTGTTTGAATGTGTTTTACATAATACGTTAAAAGTTCAACTTGAAAGTCAATTGTCAGACGCTCAGCACGGTTTTAGAGCCGGGCGTTCCACAGCCACTAATTTACTTTCGTTTTATACGTATACTGCTGCAGCGATAGACCGTGGATTTCAAGTTGATACTGCGTATTTTGATATTCGAAAAGCTTTCGATACAGTAGATAATGACATACTTCTCCGTAAGTTTGCTGCTGCCGGATTCTCTCCCGCATTACTTAAATTTTTCTCCTGCTACCTCCGTGACCGGAGGCAGTATGTGCAGTATAATGGATATATCTCAGAGCCATATAATACATATTCAGGGATAAGTCAGGGGTCAAATCTGGGACCTTTGATATTCGCTATTTTTATCAATGATTTGCCGGATACCGTTAATACAGCTCGTTGTCTATTGTTTGCAGATGACCTGAAATTATTTTTGGCGATTGAAAACATTTCTGATGCTCACTTACTTCAGAAAGACATAAACAGTGTATATGAATGGAGTAAGCGGAATAGGCTAAGGTTTAACGAAACGAAGTGTTCTGTGATATCGTTTGCACTAGCTCGCAACCTTTTAGATTATAAATATAAGCTGGGTGATGTTGTATTAGAAAAAAAATCGTCAGTCAAGGACTTAGGCGTCATAATGTGTAATAACCTAAGTTTTGCTGAACACATTTCTACAATGGCAACAAAAGCCTATAGATCGCTAGGTTTTGTTTTAAGACAGTCAAAAGATCTTAATAGTACAGCTGCTATTAAATCTTTGTACAATAGTTTCGTAAGAAGTTCAATAGAATGTAACGCAGTTATCTGGAGTCCACATGAAGAGAAATACAAACTCATGTTGGAGAAACTCCAAAATAAATTTTTAAGATGGCTTTACTACAAGCAATACGGATATTTCGTAGGATATCCACATGTATATCCAAGTTTATTTTTAATGGGAATGTTAGGTTATGAATCTTTGGAAGTGAGACGCAAAATTTTTCTTTTAGATTATTTTTTTAAATTATTACGAGGGATTGTATGTAATCCGACGGTACTGGCAATGATATGTCTAAATGTTCCCGACAAGTACATTCGTGCACGGCGACATGATTTATTTGCAGTTCCGTACTGCAGATTGGTGTTAGTGCGCGAATCTCCACTGGTTAGAGCGTTGACATTGCTCAATGGGGTGCTCAAGTCGAATCCCAATTTGGATATTTTCAATTCGTCATCTGCTGAATTCCGCAGAGCAACGTCTATTTATGTACAGTCTATAACTAAGGAAATGCATTAGACATAAGTTTCTGTAATGTTTCCTTAGATTTCTTACAATAAATAAATAAATAAAAAAATAAATAAATTTGAAATCAGTGATATAGTTCTTCACAAGTTACAAATAAAATATATTAGGTATCTACACGTTAACCACCAATCCGCATTGGAGCAGAGCGTGGTGGAGTAAGCTCCAGGCCTCCCCAATATTGAGGAGAGACCCGTGCCCAGCGGGACACAAAAAGGGTTGCAGCAGCAAAATTTTGAAATGTCAAAAATGTTTACGACCTCATCTTACCAATTTTGATTTGAGAAAAGTATTTTTTTAATATTTACTATTTAAGTTTATTAACTGATGTTTCTGCATTATATCCGTGTACATTTTTTTTAAAACGAGTACATAATGGTTTTTTGGCAAATGGACATCTCCCTTTGCTAAACTGGTGACTCCAGACATAAATACGTCCCTACTGACCTTCATCAGTCGCACCTTCACTCCCTGGATGGATTGCGGCAACACTTCACCAGTTCGTCAGGATCATCGCAGCGCACCACGTACACGCTTCCTGTTCCTAATACAGCTGCTGCCAAGGACTTCATGGACGGCTTGATAAAGTGGATACCGTGGATAGAGGAAATGTCCACTCTTCGCTTCACCCTCACATCCCGACTCACCCCAGATAGAGAGCATTCAAGGCGTTTGTAAGCGAAGATTGCATTTGGATTACTGAAGTCATCGACCTCCGATCTGAGCAGGGAGTGATGTAGCGACCTTCAGCTACTCATCAAGAGATGGCGCCACGGGTATTCCTGAATCTCGCTATCGAAGTTTTCTGAATATCCGGACATATATACAAGCTCCGAATTGAGTCAGTTGGAGCGCGGCCGCTCCCCGGGCATGACCTGATCACCTCGCCCGGCGAGAGATCTCCCTTTGCCAAAGTTTCTATATCAGATTAAGATTAGATAGAGATATATTAGATTACATTAAGATAGGATAATTTTAAAGTGGTTATCACGTATCCTTTGTAGTTTATGGTTGGTTCTAATTGATTCCTTAGAACTACATAAATAGTTTCTAACTTCTCCCGTACTGAACTCGTTTAGGGAATCACTCTGTACACACGTAGATCTAGACATATAGAGTCCTTGGTGGAGGGTTACATTCCTTTTTATCATCGTTTTGTTCTTAATATGAGAGAAATATATAGTGTGGAAGTCACATGTACCACGCTACTCCAATGTCTTTAGTCATCAATTTTCTTGTTTTATTTATGCTAACAGTATTTCCAACCATTAAAAATACACAAAATATATTCTGTACTGACCATATGTACCTTTAGAAATGAAATTTATTATCGGCACCATCTGGACTCGTGGCGGTCCTCCACAGTCCGCTTTGCACGCTCCTTTTTACCACGGACGTGTAGGTTATGGGACAACCTTCCAGCTGAGGCATTCCCAGTGGACTATAACATGGGGTTCTTCAAGAAAGCTGTAAAAAAGCTCTCCTCCAAAGCCGGCAATGCTCGGGCGGCTCCCCTAGGGTTGCCCGTGTCCATAGGCGACGGTGATCGCTTAACACCACGCGGCCCGTCTGCCTTATTGTTAGGTTTATTTATAAAAAAAAATTATTTCTTAAAACCACCTATAGAGGTTATCGTGCTCTCTAATGCACAGAAATATGCATTAAATTTATCAGTAGTGGAACGCTTTATATTCTGCAATATATATACTTACATAGATGCAGACATTTTGGTCATTGAAATGGCCCATCTATTGTCAATAACGTCCTTAACGGAGGGTATCACGCGTTCTTGACCGTTTTGTCCTAAATATGAGAGAATAATATCGTGTTTCAGGGACAGTGTTACAAGGGATAACATAATTTTATTAAAGAGTGCGTAACCAATATAAATGTTTCCTTTTTATAGATACTGTAGATAAATGTTAAAATAGTACCACAGTAAATAACATGTTAATAATATTTCAATCATGGAGTGACAAGTAAAACTCATTAATTACATTAAATACTAATTGGAGATAATGAACATATTTTGTTATTAAAATACATATTTTACATCTTAATTTTTGAATTGATGGTGACTATAAATTACAGGGTGTCTCACTTAAAAGTGAAAAAGTCAAAAAGTAAAATGTGAAAAAAGTTGTTTATCCAAAAATTATACTTAGTGAGTTTATCTTGTCACTCAATAACTTGGGCTACTATCAAAATGACTGCACAATGTTTTATGTAGTAGGACACAGCTGGATGCGGCTTGAGTAAACTTACTCCACCACACTGCTTCAATAAATAAATATCTTTGGACAATTCACACACCATCTGATTCCAAACTAAGCAGAGCTTAAACTATGGTAATCAGAAAGCTGATAAACATACTTATATAATTCTAAATACATACTTAAATAGATAAATTAACACCCAGTCGCAGAACAAAATTAAATAGTCATGTTCATCACACAAACATTTGTCCTGGGTGGGTATCGAACCCACGACCTCACGCTTCGCAGTCGGCTCATCACCCACTACGCCACGGAGGCTGTCAATGCAGTTTTATACACGTTTATGTTCATCCGACACAAAAGGCCACGTGATATTATGTGATTTACACTATGACAACACAAATAACGTATTGGCGGCGGCGATTCTGTGACCTTAAGCTAGCCTAATTCTTGGCTGAGGTCGTATGCAATTACAGCATTGCCTCCGTTATATATGCTACACTTTGGTAACTGTCATAATATTTTTACACCCGGTCTCTGATCAATTAAAAAGGTAAAGATATAATACTTCAGCTCAACATCTAGCCCAAACCAGCACCTAAAGGTGATGACCGGGAAAGAATGACATTCACTAATCGAATATTTTATATTCCTAATCCTTACTTTATAATATTATAAATTCGAAAGTAACTCTGTTTGTCTGTCTGTCTGTCTGCTACGCTTTCCCGCTTAAACTACTGAACCAATTTTAATGGAATTTGGAACACAGATAGAGTGTACATTGGGAAAGGACATAGGATGGTTTTTATCCTGCGGGAACCTATAAAACGGGTTGAAGCCGCTGGCGGAAGGCTAGTATGAAATAAATCTTTTTTCTTTCTTTCTTTCTTTCTTATTGCAACGAAATGCGACTTGTTTAAACTGCACCTCAGCGTGTATGTTATAAATAATATTATGTCTACAAAACCAGCCTCACTTTTTTGTTCGCAGAGATTTCTTTACTTTTTAACGTGACGAAACGTGTGAACGCAACAAAAATTATGACTCATTGTAACTTTACGCTCATTGTACGTTACGATCGGCGCTTGTAACGTTACGTTGGGGCTTCAGCGTTCTGATTACGCCATTCGTCGACTGTTTATAAAATTAAGTGAAACGTAAATATGGTTTTCATTGAATTGTTATGACGTTGTTCCGTTAAACTATCGTCCGTAAACCGACTTTATAGACAACCACTTTTTTTATTTGGTCAGAGCACCAGATTATTCTTATTTCAAAAGACCACAAAATGAAAACACATCGACAAAACTGACATTCTGACCACATAGAAGCAGTCGATATTGCGCTACCCGCATTTCGGGTGCTGCCGCATTTGACGGCATCCAATTTCCGATGTGTTCGTTGATATGACAGGATGTTAGGTTTCAAAGGTTTTTAATCGACTTTAAAAAAGGAGGAGGTTCTCAATTCGACTGTATTTTTTATGTCTGTTACCTCAGAGATTTCGATTAACAAATTTTATAGAGACGCCAAAAATAACAATAATTTGTGAGGTGCAATTCTCTGATATTTTGACCGCATACGAGGCTGTCAATATTGCGCTACCCACATTTCAGTTGGTTCGTTGGTTGGTTGCAACCCTTTTTACGTCCCACTGCTGGGCACGGGTCTCTCCCCATTATTGGGAAGGCCTGGAGCTTACTCCACCACGCTGCTCCAATGCGGGTTGGTGGAGATGCGGGTTAGTGGCCAACTCGCTGTCGGATGTTTTCAAACCGCCCATAAGGCCTCCGACAAGGTTTAACGACTGCTATCCATCGACAACAACCGGGACCGACGGCTTAACGTGCCCTCCGAAGCACGGAAACGTGCATGAAATTTTTTGCCACTAGCGGTCACCCATCTCACACCCGACCGCGCCCGTTTGGCTTAACTGCGTAGACCACTTGCGTTCTACGCTAGCCGCCGAGCCATGCGCGCTTCACACATCCACACACCCACATTTCAGTTGCCACAGCATTTATCAACATCCAATTCTCGATCCAATTATCAATAGGTCGGGCAGGACTCAAATTTCAAATGGACATTCTATTTTTTTTTTTAATTCTATTGTCATAGAATAAGAATGCTAGCAGATTGTATTCATCACTAACGGCCGCCTGCGACTTCGTCCGCGTGGACTTTAGTTTTATGCCCCTATAGCCTTCCTCAATAAATGGACAATTCAACACATAATAAAACTTTCAATTCGAGCCAGTAGTTCCTGAGATTAGCGCGTTCAAACAAACTAACAATCTCTTTAGGTTTATTAGTAGTGTAGATAACATCAACAAAATACATCTACTTACCAAGTCTCAACAGTATAGTTCTTATAGTTTCGGAAAAAGTGGCATTGTCATACGGACGGACAGACAGACAAGACGAATCTATAAGGTTTTGCCATTTGGCTACGGAACCCTAATAAAACAGCAATCCTTTAACCTACTGACCGCTTAGCGGTCAGTCGATATTGGCCCCTACCCGCATTTACGAATGCCAACGCATCTGATGGCGTTCAATTTCCGATTCGTTCGGCGATATGACAGGACGCCAGCCCACTGTTCTATTTCTGGAACATTGTATTTATGAAAATTGTGATTTAAAGCTGATCTAGACAGTCGTGTTACACACGTGTTTAAGTAAGCTGCGACTGGTGTACCTATACTACTCGAAGTGGTCTGAAACCGCTCTAATGATGGTAATAATAAATTTAGAGGGAAAATTAAATTTGGAAATATTTTCGAAGAAAATTGTAACTAAGAAGCCAGCATTTAGTACCTTTTTTTGTATCGGAGGGGGGAAACCTTCAAAAGGTACCCGGCACCTTGGAAGAGGAAACCGGGTTATGTGGGATTTGACCGCACTAAAACCCCCTCGGTGGCCTGCCTCAGCGCTGGGGGAGGACTCCGGGATCTCCGGTGGAACGCATCGGTGACCTCCACGCGCGGCGCCCAGATTGGGCCCATCTTCGGGAGAGAAAATATGCTCTCCTGCACCTTCCGATGCTTACGGCGGTATGCAACATGCGGCCAAGCACACACCACGTCCTTCCCGGAGCTGCTGGCTGGGCGAATCAACCTCCCACTCACACCGTCCACAATCCCGGAAGCCCCCTTTTAGTCGCCTCTTACGATCAGGCAGGAGATACCGTAGCTCTATTCTTAATCCCGTAGCTACAGGGACTATCATTTAGTACCTACATGATTTTTTCCCATATTTTTTGAGTAGCTGGTACAATATTGCAAGTCAGTCGAGTATTATTTGTGTTTTCGTTCTGATAACTGTTCTGTAATTAAAAGCTTTAGAAGCTTTTTTAATATGTCACTCGCTAAAAATATTTTTATTTGAATATAAATGCTTGATAGACATGATTTTTCGTGACAGCGACAGGCGTGGTTGCAGCCTTCAATTTGGGGGGGGGGTCGCCAAGAAATTTTGGGAGGAGGCATGTCCCCTGTGACCCCTCCCCTGGTACCGCGCCTGGACAGCGATGTGCTAGAAGAATACTTTACATATATCATACAAACTTTCTGAATGTAACGTGACTTTTCATACCAAAGTTTTACTGAATTAAAATACACAGTCAAAGCCTAAATATTATTTATGTCATGGTTTAACAGCTACTTTTAAAGCGTGCCACTTATCAATAAATTAACAAATAAGCACCATCATAACCTTCAAGGACATGAACTTTTATTGGAAACTTAGTCAAACAACGTCTTATAACTTAAGTATGTACAGAGTGTTATAGTGCGCAATAGAAATATATGATTTAAGGTATATGACACAGCGTCGAGAACAGCGATCATATAATAACGTTTCACACTCATAGTCCCACAGTAGGGTAGATATACCTGGTGTCGTGGGTACCATGAACACACACAAAGACAGTTACACAAACACCCAGACAGAGAACAGAAATTTAAACTCATCATTAAAATCTCTGTTTCGCCGGGAATCGAACCCGGGACTCTCCGATTGGCAGTCCGGCATGGTAAGCATTCCACCACGCAGGTCGTCTGAAACATAAATAATAAACTCTTTGTGTTTCTGTCTTTATGTGTCTCATAGGACGCAACGTGTAGCATACCAGACTGCCAAGGCTCTGGATTCGAGGACCGACGCGGCAGAAATATGATACTGAATTTAAATTTCTGTTCTCGATTTACATGTTTTATTTCAAACATCATATGTCTGTCCATGGTACCCATAACACTGGAAATCCTATCGTGGAGTTATAAAGGTAAAGCGATACTTTCTATACTTCTTATTTTATTATTCTATATATATATAAAATGAATGTTTGTCTATATGTCATTTATAGAATCGTAATCGAAGCATTTAATCATGTCGTGATCTTCGGCAAAGTTTTGTGCATGAGCCCACAAAGGTTTCAGAGTTGGTACGGCCAATAGCGTAGCATCGCGCAGGGTGCAGCTACTATACTAATAAATTAAGCTATTCTTACTATATTTTACTATCGTATTTCACTTATAATAATTATTTCTGTTATAAATAATATGTAGAGGTGTTGTTGCAGTTTGTGCAAGTAATGATAAGTAATGTCTTTATCTATAAATATATAAAGCTGAACAGTTTGTTTGTTTGTTCCTTTGAACGCACAAATCTTAGGAACTACTGGTCCGATTTGATAAATTATTTTTGTGATAGTCCATTTATTATCTATAACATCATGATATGACCAATACCAAAGTCCACGAGGACGAAGTCGCGGGCGGCCGCTAGTAATATAAACAATTCAATAGTATCAAACTTACGGCTTATTTTTAATTGATCTATTTCACCTTACTTTTACGTCTGTCCATCGATCATGGACATCACTTTGTCCATGATCGGTACATTATCCATAATATATATAGAAATGCTTTCAATGCTTCAAAGTTACTATGTCAGCTTTTTGTCGTAGCCTGTATTTATATAAATGGATAAAGTTTTATCAATTTCTAATATAAATTACAGGCAAACAACAAAATAACACTTAAACATCAGTTCATTCAGACAGCATTTACATCAAATCGTTAGATCTTATCGCGTCAAATAACCGATTTTGTTCGCGTTTAACAATCAATGTTTCGATGTCAAACGTTTAAGCATCTTCGGGTGTTTATGGAGGACGTTAAAACGATCGTTTTATGTTGTGATGTAACAATCTCTGTCTCGCAGATTTACCCGTTTAAAAATAAATTTATTCATGACTAGTTATAAGCCCCCGGCTCCACCTGCGTGGGATTGACGTTTTTTCCTACAGGAACGTTATATTTTACCCATGTAAAATGTAGTAGTACTAAGTAGTGAGCACCGGTGGCCGTGAGGTAAGGACCGCGGTCTCCGAATCAAAGATACCGGGTTTAAATAGTTGGCGCGCACCTCTGACAAAAAAAATTGTAATGTGAGCATTTATCGCTGCTCCACGGTGATGGAAAATATTGTGATACTAGCGGCCGACCGCGACTTCGTCCGCGTGGACTTTAGTTTTAGAATTTCTCTGGAATAAAAGTAGCCCAAGTTACTCCTTATTACATCAGCTACCTGCCAGTGAAAGTCCCGTCCAAATCGGTCCAGCCGTTTCTGAAATTAGCCGGAACAAACAGACAGACAGACAATACCGTATATAAATTCATATGCATGTAGTAAAAAGCAGTTATTTTAATATTACAAACAGACACTCCAATTTTATTTATTTGTAAGTAGATAAGTTGATCGCGATGTATTCATCGCCGCGCATGCCTGAGGGCAAGACATAATTCCTTGAAAGAATAATGTCCACCAATCCGCACTTGGCCAGCTATGGGACATAAAAACAAAGGTTGAAAAAAAAGTAACAATCACTAATAACTAATAACTAAATAACCGTAATATATTACTTATAACTAAATAACCCGCTTTATTCGCGTTTAACAATCAGTGTTTCGATGTCAAACGTTTGAGCATCTGCTTGTGTTTATGGAGCGCGTAAAACTGATCGTTTCCGCGGCTTAGACGGCACGTATAATGATCGTTCTACGTCGTAATGTAAAAATCTGGGTCTCGCGGTTTTATCCGTTTTAGAAATAATTTTATTAATGGCTAGCGTGCCCCACAGAACCGCGTTAGAAGGGATTATTAACGTGAAGTGAATATTATATATAGATGTAATGGGTTCCAATTGGAGCTCAAACTTGTATTCCTTATTCTCCTCTCCCTCTACAGTCTCTCTACAGTACCCTCTTCAGTGCAAAGAGTGTCATTAGCACGCTTTTATTAACTTGACCTGTATGTATGTATGTATGTAACGGAATCTTTTAACTTCATTTTCACTTACTTCTAGGAGTCTGATTAACTTGAAAATTTAAACAGGGGTCAAGGGCCGATGACAATGCAATAATATGATAATAAAAAAAAAGTAGTTTAAAAAACTAAAAAACACTCTTTTGTGAAAATACGAACTAAAAAGTAAAAAATAAGAAAAAATGTATTTTACTGTAAAAAAGCGTGGGTGGTTTTTAAGCGTGGAAGATACTACACCATGCACCCCACGCTTTTTTTTATAGTAAAATACATTTTCTTATAATTTTTTACTTTTTACTTAGGTATTATTTTTTTTTGCAGTGTGTAACTCCATGGCCATCCTAATACAAATGTAGTGAAAACAGGTATCGCAATTACGCATACGATATTATCGACCTATAATAACGTGCCTGTGTGGGGGAGCCCTTAATCCCCCTAATTTGTGAGAGGAGAATAGACAAAAAATGTAACTCGTACTTACCCGCTTTATTCCACTACCCTGCGATGGGTCTAAATGTATTTATTTTATTCATAGCTCGCTATACGAAATCGGATTTACTTTATCCATGCAAATAATCGCGAATGAAAACCATGTGTGCATTTCACTCGAAAGATCGCGTGATTTTGTGATATTCTGCTACTCGAATTTGGAATCGTTATCGTATCGTTAATAGCGTAGACTATTTATTTATTTAACGTAGTGGCTTTTGGCTTTGGCAGCAATCTTTTTTGCATCTCCATAGGCTTAGATCTTCTCCATAGTTGGGAGATCTGAAGCTAGTTCTATCACGCGAACAGAACCCACATTGGACGTAGTGACGATGCGGATTTGTGGCTAGCCCGTTGTCGGATTTTTTCAAATCAACCCATTAGGACTCTGACAAGGTTTACCGACTATCAATAAACACCGCAGCCGTGCGCTTAAAATGCCCTCCAAAGCATGGAAACAAGCTACCAGCAGTGGCATAGAAATGCCACCTATTTCACAGTAGGTCGCACCTGATTTGCTCAGCTGCGTGGATCGCTTGCATTCTACGCCAGCCACAGGGCCATGCTATCTTCACCTGGTTTTTCGCTTTATGTTTTAAGGTTTACCGACTATCGATAAACACCGCAGCCGTGCGCTTAAAATGCCCTCCAAAGCATGGAAACGAGCTACCAGCAGTGGCATAGAAATGCCACCTATTTCACACTCGATCGCCCCGTTTTGCTCAGCTGCGTGGATCGCTTGCATTCTACGCCAGCCACAGGGCCATGCTATCTTCACCTGGTTTTTCGCTATATGTTTTAAGGTTTACCGACTATCGGGCCGTGTGCTTAAAATGCCCTCCATAGCATGGAAACGCGCTACCAGTAGTGGCATAGAAATGCCACCGATTTCACACTCGACCGCACTCGTTTTGCTCAGCTGCGTGGATCGCTTGCATTCTACGCCAGCCACAGGGCCATGCTATCTTCACCTTGTTTTTCGCTTTATGTGGGACTTCAACAAAATCGAATAGTACTTAGGAACTCGTAAATTACTGAAATATTTTGAACAGGAATAAAATTGATGAAAATTACAGATATTATTTTTAGTACTGTTCGCGTTCTAAGAAAATTTTACTGCGACCTTTCTTACTGTAATAAAATTTGGTTATTTTAGTTTGCAACAGCAATTGACCCCAGTTTTTATCTTTAACTGTATCGTAATTTGAAAAATGTAGCTAAAGATGAAACAGAAAGGAAATTTGAATTACAGGAAAGTCAATTTAATTTAATTCGTTTACCTATTTTTAGAAGTAAGTCTACGTCTGTGTTTTATAATGTTCGTTGCAATACTTTGATCATTGTACTACTGCCGGATTTGTTGGGTACCTAATCATGCATTGTATGTATAATATATGATTTGTTATGAAGGAGTAGGGTTGCCATCTCTAAAATTTGTCAACCAGGACAAGACGCGTTAAAACCCCGGATTTTAGTGCCCAATACCCGGACATGTCAACAGCGGTTGACAGTGAATTTAGCAAGTCGGTTCGTCGGTTGACCGCGGCGTGCGGGCACAGTGCATGTGTCGTGGGCGGCCCAAGACTTTATTCTTTTTAAACCCGGACTACCAATTAAGTCCGGCCCGGACGCTCCCCGGCCGACCTCTAAACTAGGACAAATCCGGGGAAACCCGGACGGATGGCAACCCTATGTAGGAGGTACATAATAATATCTGGTTCGGTGTTGGTTACCGGCGAGCAGAAATATGAATGAGTTTAAATTCCAGTTCTCTGTCTGGGTGTTTGTGTTTCAGTTTTTGTGTGTGTCCATGGTACCCACGACACAGGAAGTCCTAGTGAGAGGCTATGAGTGTGCGACGTTAACAAAAAATATGTTTTTGCGTCAAAGCCTTTAATAGTAGCTTTAGCTCACTTAATTTAAATTTTATATTTTATTCATTAAATAAAAAATAATGCGTCGATACAGTCCATGAAAAAAAATTACAAATATACTATAAATTTGACGCAGTAATTTTTTCTGTAAACAATTTTACTGGCTTAAATAACGCACATTATTTATATCTTAATTACGGACGTGCAAGTTATGGGACAATCTTCCAGCTGAGGCAGTGGACATGTGGCTCTTCAAGAAAGCTGTAAAAAAGCTCTTCTTCAAAGCCGGCAATGCTCGGGTTGCTCCCCTGGGGTTGCCCGTGTCCATGGCGACGGTGATCGCTTAATACCACGCGGCCCGTCTGCCTTTTTGTTCGGTTAATTTATTAAAAAAATCGTTTCCCGGTCGAACCATGACAGTTGTACCACTTTCGATGGTCGAAACATGACCCGGGTATAGCATCTCAATCCGGAAAACGCGTTTCCTAATCTCTCTGCTATTTACTCATGCACATATAAATATACATATTTGACGGTCAAATGTTTTTCGTGTGACTGTTTCCGTGTTGTAAGGTCCGTACTAGAGTCAATTTTGTCAGTGTCCCGGAACTCGTTCATAGAAAAAGTGTAAATATTGGCCGTTTTTCTATGGAGTGACGAGTACGCTGTCGATTACCTTATACATATTGACAACCGTTGTGGTACGATGGCTACCATGTCAGACTGCTAATTAAGGATCCCGGGTTCGATTCCCGGCGAGGCCAACAATTGGACACCTTTTTTTGTATCGGGGGGAAACGTTCAAAAGGTACCCGGCACCTTGGGAGAGGATATCGGGTTATGTGGGATTTGATCGCACTAAAATCCCCTCGGTGGCCTGCCTTTGCGCTTGGGGAGGACTCAGGGATCTCCAGTGAAACGCACCGGTGTCTTCCACGCGCGGCGCCCAGAATGGGCCCATCTTCGGGAGAGCAGATGTACTCTCCTGCACCTTCCGATGCTTATGGCGGCATGCGGCCACGCACACACCGCCGTCCTTCCTGGGGCTGCTGGCTGGGCGGGTCGAGCTCCCACTCACACCGCCCACAACCCCGGAAGCCCCATTTTAGTCGCCTCTTACAATCAGACAGGGGATACCGTAGCTCTATTCTTAATCCCGAAGCTACAGGAACCAAAAATGGGACACCTAAAGAGTTTAATATCTTTTCTTGACCAGGGTGTTAAGGGGATCAGTGGTTTTAAGCGGTTGCCGCAGCCCATGAGATGTTCATGAGCCAGTCTTCATCTGGCCGTCTACGTAGACAATGGGCATGATGACAGATTTTCAAATACCTTTCCATAATGTAGGTACACGTCTCCTAGTTTCGAAAAAAAGTTTATTTCAGCAATAAACTCAACTTTTAACGTAAATTAATGTATTTTCTGCTATGTAATTTGAATTAAGTGCGAAAACGCTCGTAGGTGTCATGGCGTCGGCTTGCTCGTCAAACTTCAAGCAAAACAATGACATTAACTGAGACGTGACGTCATTCCTTTTGATTGGCGTTTCAGATAACATGGCCGATTGCTGTATTTAATACTTTTATTTTATTGAAAATTTTATTAATCTTAATGTTTATATTAAAACGGGATCATATTTTAGAGCTTTTTTAGCATATATTTTTCTGTAAAACCGTTTATTCTCTGATTCTTTAATAGTGTCATCATGCCTATTGCGCTGCTATTCCGGATCACCAAAAAAACCTAATATAATTTCTAAATGGCGGAAATAGGCTCAGCGTTGGTACTTTTCCGATCGAACCATGAAAGTTCTACCATTTATAAAATTGTCGTTGCTTGTTGAATTCTCAAGAAACAGATAGTACTTATATGACGTTCAGTTTCCATACTCCTGGGACTACTGTGCAAAGAAATCAAAGTCGTTTTATACATTTACAGTATTTGCTTGTGTGAATTGTGTCCGTATTGTGTACATAGAGGATCCCTGAGAGGTACTGTTTAGGAAACATGAAAGCCAAGAGTGTGACTTAGCTTTCATGTTTCTTATGTACTTCGTAACCATGACCCGGTTAATTTATCTCTCATTTATCGTTCATTCATCTCAATTCAAACGCGTTTCCTAATCTCCCTGCTCTCGTGCACATATTCGACGGTCAAATGTTCATCGCAGGATGGTTTCCGTGCTGTACAAATATGTATAAAGCAGAAGAGTTTGTTTGTTCGTTTGTTTGAACGCGCTAATCTCAAGAACTACTGGTTCGAATTGAAAAAATCTTTTTGTGTTGGATAGTCCACTTATCGAGAAAGGTTTTGAACTATATAACATCATGCTATGACTAATACTAAAGTCTACGTGGACGAAGTCGCGGGTGGCCGCTAGTATTAACTGACATCAAGTGCGTTCTGTCTCTAGATTTCAAAGGACACCAGAATTTAAAAGGAGGTGGCGTGGTGTCTCGCTCTTCTCCCCAAAATATCTGCACGTGTCGGTTGAACTTAGTCCTAGAAGCAGCATATGTCTACCAAGCTTACAGTGTCCAATAAGGACTCTGATCACCGTGGGGATATTTGTTCTGTTGAGCTTTAATAGCTCTTCAGCATAATTCTTATTTTTTTGTCTTCGTTAGTCTAAAACTGCTCTAAGGTCATTCTCTTGAACAACAGACTCATTTTGCTTACAAACACACCTCCTTTATTTAAATAAAACATCCAGCTATGCAAATCAGTTGGATGTTGACTTGTAATGAAAGGTTATAATCAACTGATCAAGATATTTCTCACAGTCCCTGCGTTTATTTAACCTACTCTAGACACTGTAATAGTAACTGTATTATTTTATTTTTGTTTAATTTATATTAAAAGTGAAAGTGGACGATTCATCAATCCATCCAACCATCTGTCCATCCATCCATAAAGCCTCCCCTAATAATCGCTACTCCGTCCGGTCCTGAACCCGAGGATCCAACGGCTTCCCGTTGCTCCTTCAGGTCGTCAGTCCATTTGGTTGGAGAGCAGCCTATGCTCCTTTTGCAGAGACGTAGTCGACATTCGCGGACCTTCTTGCCCCATCGGTTATCAGTCCTTCTAACTGTAGTCCCTGTAGCTTCGGGATTAAGAATAGAGCTACGGTATCCCCCTGCCTGATCGTAAGAGGCAACTAAAAGGGGGCTTAGTCATCTCTTACGATCAGGCACGGGATACCGTAGCTCTATTCTTAATCCTGAAACTACAGGGACTTTATCTTTTAAATCTAGGGATTTAGATGTAACAGTAAAGTAAAAAAACTCGTACATAAATGAAATAGAGAGCATATAATATAAAAAAGATAAGGAGCCTAATATTTGACATTATACCTACGCCTTTTCAGCAGTCGCGTAAAAAATATTGTGTAACTGGCAATGTTACCAAAAAATCTCATAATATTTTATCATGATGTCAGCAAACGTATTTAGAGCCCTCAAGTGTTTAACTTTACGTGGTCTAGGTCTGAAATTGAAGACCCACTTCTTGAGATCAAACGTTTTGAGTACTTACGTGGGATTCATTACACGTCGCCTACGGGCACATTGTCGATTTGGCAAATACACGAAAATCTACTTATTTGATAAAAGTAAATAATGATATATTGCTAAAAGTAATTTCATAAAAGATATTAAAATTTGTTCTTTTTTCTTCTAATGGAGTATCAGACGAGTATGAATGACGAGTATCAGACGGGAATTCAGTCCCAAAGAGTTAGGCCACAGTCTCCACGGTGGCCAAATGCGTATTGGCGGACATCATGCCTTCAAGAAATTATAAGTTCCTTTCAGGCATACCTACACGGTGATGGAAAACATTGTATTTAATTTAATATAACAATATTTTTCATTGCCGTCGAAAAGCGATACATAGGTACCTAAATTTATTTGGTGCGTGCCGAAATGAAATGAAAATAATTTATTTGCGCAAATATGGGTATTACAAAAGTTGTTTTATGTACATTTATTATTTCGCCATATTTACCTCAGCGAGGTATGCAAATTTGGAGGACAGAGTTAAAACCTTAGAATAATTAGATTATAGAAACTAAGTTCGCGCGCCCAAATTGAAGCATTTTAATTGGTGCCATTAATGGCTACTAAAGCTAATTTAAGTTAACTAAAACTTAAGTTAAAGTTAAAGCACGCCGAACGTTATACAACACTTTTTGAAAACAAAAGTACTCTAAAATCACTGAATTTTTCAATATTTTGTGGTATTTTATAGTTAAATCGGTCAAAATAAAAATATTTTGTTTGTCAGATGTGACATCTGTCTGAATATATTTAGTGCTTCCATTTTGACAGCTCGCTTGTATGAAGACACTCATTCTATACGTACTTATTCTAAGGTTAAAACGTTAATTTAATGTTAGTAACAAGAACCAATATCGCCGAATTCAAACGACTTTTATGCTTTGATTATTATATCAAACAAAATTATTGATTACCTATTTAAAGTAACCATAGTTTCGTGATATATTTTCTGGGGGAATATTATTTTTTCCCTTGTGCTGTGAAATACAAATTACTTGTTTACACAATTTGTAGAATTTGATCAATCAGTCTAAAGAAAAAAAAATAACATATCATTTACCAAAACAAGGAATCAGAATTAATTTGTGATTTAAGTTTGAAAACAATTTTATAACACTCAATACTTCATAAGATACCATTTTATAACGACAAACTATATTCACACAAATTTTTTACGAGCTAAGCGGAAACAAAACTGGTTGAAATGGACTACGGAATAAATGGGATGATTAAATTCCGTCTTCACTTCAAAGAAACTGTGTGCAGCGAAATTAAATTTTAATCCGATGATTTAACGCTTAAACCGCCGCAAACCAGTTACATCTGGCTTATGAATGTTTAATTCGAAAATGCGAAAGTAATTCTCTCTCTCCCAGTGTGCGTGTGTATGCCTTAACTATTGAACCAATTTTAATGAAATTTAGTACACAGATAAAATGTATACTTAGTTTTATCTTTTTTCTCTAGTTTTATATTAAAATGCGAAACTCTCTTTCTCTCTCTCTCTCTCCGTGTGTGTATGTGTGTGTTGTATGTTTTCACTCCTAGACTACTGAACCAACTTTAATGAAATTTGGTATACAGATAAAATGTATAGATAGTTTTATCGCGAAAATGAGGCGTAAATCGATTGAAATAAGGGATGAAAAGTGTGAAGTATTGTCTTCATCGAAAATAAAAACATGAAACTTTATATTTAGATAAGTACTAGATAGGAGGTAAATAAACATTTGTATTGGAATTTTTGACATTTTGACCTACACGGGGAAGAAACTGACCTATATTAGGTAGCGCAAAATACAAGATGCATGCATAATCGGAATATTCAATTTCCACGAGCTAAGCGTAAACAAAACTGGTTAAGACGGACTTCGGAATAAATGAGATGATTAAATTCCGTCTTCACTTCAAAGAAACTGTGTGCAGCGAAATTAAATTTTAATCCGATGATTTACCGCTAGAACCGCCGCAAACCAGTTACATCTGGCTTATGAATGTTTAATTCGAAAATGCGAAAGTAACTCTCTCCCCATGTGTGTGTGCGTGTGAACCAATTTTAACATACAAGATACATACACAATGGGAATATTCAATTTTTACGAGCTAAGCGGAAACAAAACTGTTTGAGACAGACTTCGGAATAAAAGGATGATTAAATTCCGTCTTCGCTTCAAACAACCTGTGTGCACATAAATTAAATTTTAATCCGATGATTTACCGCTGGAACCGCCACAAACCAGTAACATCTGGCTTAAGAACGTTTAATTCGAAATTCTAAATTCAAAAACTGCTCAGGTTTATTAATTAGTATGAGGAAACGTCACCATGTCGTCATGACATAACCAGCCGCATTAGAATTAGATATCTCACACAAATATTTTACAGGGTGAATAAAAGGAAGACTTTTCCAATATCTCTGTATATTTTAAATTATTAGCTTTAAGCATCATTTCCTTTCATTTCATTGTGCACTGGGTCTTTGCTAACCAAATTTATCTGGAATTTTGAAATTTTCTGGACGCAAGCCTAATCCGAGACCCTCAATCATTGATTGTAGTTAGCCCTTCGTCTTACTTACGATTAATATTTAATTTTAGCATGGCGTTATCTTCATCAGTCTTTACATACATTGTTTAACTTTTAAATAGCCTCAGGGATAAAAGCGAAAGAAAAGAAAAATGTATGTTTATTTATTACAGGCCCTCTCGGAATGAAACAAAGTTGTTCCTGCGACGAATGGTTTGATTGGGAACTTTCGATTTATTTATTACTCAGATTGCTTTTGTAAAGGTCAGATTCCGCTTCCGTTGAAATGAAACCCAAATCTAATCATGGTTAATAAGGTAATTTACGTACACGTCCTTTAAGAACCCTTACGTATATTTTAGGAAGATACAATTAAGACTTATTGGATTCCTGCATCAGTTTGGAAGTCCTATAGCTAGGACACACCCACACAATCCCTGCAGCTTCGGGATTAAGAATAGAGCTACAGAATCCCCTGCCTGATCGTAAGAGGCGACTAAAAGGGGGCTTCCGGGGTTGTGAGCGGTGAGAGTGGGAGCTCGATCCTTTTAGCCAGCGGCCCCGGGAAGAACGGCGGTGTGTGCGGCCGAATGCGGCCGTAAGCATCGGAGAGCACATCTGCTCTGCGGCCCGTTTTGGGGCGCCGCGCGTGGTGCGTTCCACTGGAGATCCCGGAGTCCTCCCCAAGCAAAGAGGCAGGCCACCGAGGGGGTTTTAGTGTGGTACAAATCCCACATAACCCGGTATCCTCTCCCAGGTGCTGGGTACCTTTTGAAGCCCCCCCCCCCCCCATACAAAAAAAGATCCCCTGTGTCATTGGTACTAAGGACATACAAAAAGATATTAAGATATTAAATACACGCAGACAAAATATTAAATACACATACATATAAAAGAGGATGTTTGTATAATATATGACATCGCAAAACTCAGAAACTATTCGACCGATTATTATGAAAATTGGTATGTATATGTATTTTTTCACGGAGAAGGTTTATATGCTATCCATTATTATTATTATTTAATATTTAAACGCGGTACGGAGTTCGCGGGGTCAGCTAGTTAAATATACAAAGGAATAAACAGGAGGTAACACATCCAGCTAATTATTTTTTATAGGTTTTTTTTCGTTTGAGAGATCTTTTGGGATTTTTGAATCTAGTTATGTTATATATATAAAATACTAGTTATGTTTTTACTATTTTATATATATTTAATGGGCGCTTGTTTGTTTGTCATTTTTTCACTACTACGGATTGACCTGCTTGTTAAGATGGAGATAGTTTTGTGACATGTGCTACTTACTTTTTATACGGGCAAAACATCTCAGTCCATAGGAAAAAAAGTGTAGTCCACGCGAGCGGAGCCGCGAAACGTAAAGCTAGTCTATCTTATATATAAAATTCTCGTGCCACAATGTTAGTTACCATACTCCTCCGAAACGGCTCGACCGTTTCTCATATAATTTTGTGTGTATATAGGGTAGGTCTGAGAATCAGTCAACATCTATTTTTCAAATCCCTAAGTCATAAGGGTGGTCCGTCCAAAAAAATAACGGCGGTACGGAGTTCGCGGGCTCAGCTAGTATAAGTAGCATTCAGGCCACGTGGTGTTAAGTGGTCGCTGCAGCCCATATAAATCTACATACAACCTCTAGCGAGCATAGGTAAGTCTTGTTAGCTTTTAATTTTATTTGAATGGAGTAGGAGACGAGCCTTAGGGTCACGTGGTGTTAAGTGGTCGCTGCAGCCCATGGACATCTACACTCTCCTACATACAACCTCAAGCACGCATAGGTAAGTCTTGTCTGAGGTCGTATGCAGCTGCGCTGCTACTCTGGAGGCTGGTGGTCGCCTCATGTAAGTGTGGCCGGCAACTGCACCTTTCCACTGAAACACAGTACTTAGAATTGCTTCAGGGCAAAAGTGGGCGCAGCGGGGGTACTTCCAAAACTTCCAAAACTGTCTTTGCTTATTACATATTTGCGCAAATTAGTTTACTAGTTTCACATCTGGCAAGCGTCTCGCGAAAGCACACATCTTTTTTAATTAATGTTTTTGTTGACCTTACTTACGCAAATCCCTCTGGTTCTATTCACAGAATACAAGGGCATTGTTGTCTTTTTAGGTCGTTATTTAATCTTGTCAGACATCTGTACTTTTTGCCTAAATATGGTCCGTTTTCAAGAACTTTATATCCATTCGGTCCTCTTCGCTCTTCCATAATGAATGCGTTCCTAATTTGAATGTCAGTACATCTATGATCGTCATTGCGGTCCTGGATTTATAAATAGGCCGTATAGGCCTCGGCCTAGGGGCGGCAGCGTCCTAGGGGCGGCAGATTTCAGAGGAGAGTCCCTCCGTTGCAGTGGATAAAAGTCAAACAAGGTTTTCTCATGGTTTTTTATACCTACTTAAAAAAATCCCTATGGAAACTCATTCCTATTGAAACCTATATTATCGTGTGAGTGATAGATGAGCACAGCAAGGAGGGCGGACGGCAGTGCCAACGTAGCAACCCCCGCTTTCCGCCCGCACTCTCCGAGCGAGCCGTTTGCGCATATATAAAGCGGCGGAAATAAAGTGGCCTACACTCATAAAAAATAAAAATCCGGCACTGCCTCATTGTTGTAAAAATTAATTAATGTCGCTAGGATGGATTTTGCCTGTAGCTGCATAAGCATGGCTGCAACCCGTGCTCTGGGTCTCTTCCCGTTATTGGGGAGGCCTGGAGCTTACAGTACCTATTCGAAAAAGTAATATAAATACGCAATCTCATCGCCATAATCCAGCTACGGCCATTAATCCAGTCGCGGCGATCGTAGATTATTTCAAGCCATAAGCCCCAAGCTCTTTGAGTTACTGCCTCGAGCAGTCTTTAGTACATGCTCACGAAGCTAGACTCGATGCTATTTCAACGTGAAATAGCGTTAACACTACGTAGTACGTGGCTATACGTGGCGTGGAACTTAACAGATTCATTGTTTTTTTTTAAATAATAATGATACGTACTTGGAACTAGGCAATTCAAAGATAGCATCATAGTGTCATCATCATTAATTACAAATTTTTATAATGCAAAATTTTGTTTTGCCGGGAATCGAACCCGGGACCCTTCGATGGGCAATCCTGCATGGTAACTATTATTGCGCCCTACGGGTCAACACAGTTATATTATAAGCAATTTTTTTTTAAATTCACAATCAGAAATTGGATATTGTGGATTAGCTAAGCTTTTGTATATAGTAAGTACATATAAAATAGCAGACCATTCATATTTAGCTATACATGACAACTTTAAATAGTATATTGTGTAGCAAGGGGTGAAACAAGACTATTTCTGACGAGGGCGAGACCTCGCTTCGCTCGGGCTGTCATCGCCCTGGTCTGAAATCGTCTTTGTTTCATCCCGAGCCACACACTGTATTTTTCATATCACATGTAATAAAACAACGAGTTTTGATTTCTGTAGCCTGTCGAAGTAAGACTATTTCAGACAAATAGCGCAGTTATATCTTTTGACAATGATTTGACGACAGTTGTCAGTGCGATTCTGACAGACTTGAAATAAAAACGTAAATAATAAACAAATGAAGGTGCCGGGTAGAAACAACGTTGTTTCTCCCCTAGGGCAGAAACAACGTTGTTTCCGACTGACACATTCGCATTGGTCCCAAGCTGCGACCGCGCAGTACTTCTATACTTGCGTTTATTGAAAACCAAGTGGACGTAATGACTGAAGAAAGTATTATTCGGCTATGTGTGTCTGCTTTTACATTAGAGGAAGTAGTTGCGGCAAAGAATAGGCTGTACTAATCTGTAAAGACGTCGGATAGAAAAATACACCGTAAGGGTAAGGCAGAAGGCCATGTGCAGCGGGATTTGAAGGATATTATCTCACTGATAAAATGCACTGAAAGTGAGTTGCTTCCTTTGTGGCAAAGGAGCTGTGAAAGCTGCCTAAAGTTACCTTTGACCACATAGACGTAACAAGATTATTGAAGGATATTATAAGTAATTTTAAAAGATAAAGTTCAAGATATGCAGTACAATTATGCCACAAATGAACAGCTAAGTCAAATAAGAACAGAATTAAGTACATGCTCTGAAACAGACTTCAATTATAAATAACTTTGGACTTTCAAATTCACACTTTCTTAATACCAAAAGAGGTACGAGGAATCCGCTCAGGTATCGTTCTATTGATTTCCGGATTTCCTGTTTTATATTTCAGCTGATGATAATTATGCATACTTGAAAAAGGGCAGTCAAAAATTAACGAAACCCTTGACATCCCAAAACGAAAATACCTAAAATATTTAATCCCGTCCCATTTCATCCACGGACAAGTTCCCTATCGTCGCACCATTATTTATTTTCTTAAATTTTTGAGTGTCATAAAAAGGCTTTTTTCTTAAATTTTATAAAGTAAATGTTTTTAGATTCTGTAACATATATAGCAATGCAAACAAGATACCTATTCAAAAAATTGCCGTGAGTTGTCATATGTGAAACATCCTGTTCGTACAAGTCATAATATGCATAAAACTTAAAAGACAATATTACGACAGGAACTAAATACAGCATAATGAAACGGATGGGTGTCAATAAAGCTAAACAATGTCGAGTGCGGTGAAAAGTAGGATTGGTGTCGATAAAACTAAGCTATGTCGAGTGCGGTCAAAAGTAAGATGGGTGGTAATTCAGCCCCGTCTGGTGCGGATGACGACTATTTATTTAATAAACATTTATTTTCATTTAATAAAAAATTCAATATTAATTTCAATTTGCTACATCTGAGTGTGGCGACCTGTCGCCATGGCAAGCGTCGCCACGTCCGTCGCCACGTCGCCACACCAACAATCTGGTTTACGCGCGCCTATAGATGTTTCGTATCAAACACACATACAAACAAACATACACCACATACACACACACACGAACACACACACACACACACACACACACTGTAGTTTAAGATAATTTAATTTAAATTTTATAAACTGTTATCTTTTGTTCTTTTTAGTTCTTTTTTGCAATTTAATAAGATAAGTGTCTTTTTATTATATCTGCTTTGTTAGCATAATAGTATTGCAGCGCCAAAAATGGGAGAAGACGCTGGTCTCTGAAACACAGTTTTAACTACCTACCTCAGAGACCAGAGAGTTCACAATATTATAGTCTGTACAAATTGCTGTCAATAAAGATTCATTCAAAGATTCATTCATTCATTCAAAAGATTATTCCCGCCATAATTCGCAGTCCTATCGCCATAATGCAGCTCTGCTGAAATGAATCCAGTCGCAGCAACCATAGATTATTTCAAGCGATATACCGCCAAGCTCTTTGAGTAACTGCTTCTGATATTCTTTAGTTCATCCCATTTGCAAACTTGGAAGCTAGATTTGTAGACCTCAATGTGAAATAGCATAACATTGCATAGCCCTTAACAAATTCGCTGCGTGTTATAAAAATAATAAATTAATCATTATTATTGGAATTTGAAACCAAGCAATCAAAGATAAGATTATAGTGTCGTGGGTACCATGGACAGATACAAAGACATAAATAATGTAGTTTATAAAATTAAAAAAGACGCTTTTGTAAAAAAACTGTAAAAAAAAGCGTTGGAGTGCATGGTGTCAATAGTATCTCAAAAAGCACCCCACGGTTTTTTTTACAGTAAAATACATTTTCTTCTTATTTATTACTTTTTAGTTTGTAATTTCACAAAAGCGTGTTTTTTAGTTTTTAAACTACATTATTTATTTCTTTATTTTTAGTTGGATTTTTTTCGTATTAATGCATTTTCATATTTGTCATTGGCTGTGCAATGTGCAAATTTTCAAGTCAGACGCTTAGAAGTTGGTGAAAATGAAGTTAAAAGATTCTGTTACATACATACATACAGGTCAAGCTAATATAAGCGTGTTAATAAACACGAACACCCAGACCATAAAGAAAACTTTAAACTCATCATTAAAATTTCTGCCTCGCCAGGAATCGAACTTGGGACAGCCGCGGTCGCAGCCTTCAATTTTGGGGGGTAAGGAAGAGGAGTCCAAAATTAATTGGCTTGTTTCGCCTTAATAAATCTACGCATGACTGATGGTTTTTGGGATCATGTCACCTGTGACCGCGCCTGACTCGGGACCCTTGGATCGGCAGTCCGGCATAGTAACCATAACTGCGTCACACATGTCATGTTTGATGCTAATAAATTGGAGTTTTAGCCAAGCCAAGTTTTTGGTACGGTTTTATACAATAAATACATATAAAATGACAGATCCAATTCACACTTACCTAACTATAGATAATGTCAACTTTAAAAAATATTTTTTAAAACCGAATTGAGATATTTAAAAGGAAATTATCCGTGTTATAATTGAATATAATTCGCAGTTTCATCTCCATAAACCAGATGTTGCTATTAATCCAGTGGCGGCGATCGTAGATTATGTCTAGTCATAAACCCCCAAGCTCTGAATTACTGCCTCAGCCAGACTTTAGTACATCTGCTCACTTAAAAGCTAATTTTTTTATCTCTAGTTAGATTAACTAGATCACTACTTCTACGTGAAATAGCATAATTTTCTTATTTTATATCTTGACCAGGAATTTAAACGTAAAGTTCAACTAAGATTCGCTTCTATAAGAATGAATGGTAATAAAGAGATACTTTTTTTCAACATTTTTTTTATTTCCTTGCTGGGCACCTACTCCCTGTAGCTTCGGGATTAAGAATAGAGCTACGGTATCCCCTGCCTGATCGTAAGAGGCGACTAAAAGGGGGCTTCCGGGGTTGCGGACGGTGAGTGTCGAAAGCTCGACCCGTCCAGCCAGCAGCCCCGGGAAGGACAAGCGCTGAGGCAGGCCACCGAGGGGGTGGGGGTTTTAGTGCAATTCAAATCCCACATAACCCTGTATCCTCTCCCAAGGTGCTGGGTACCTTTTGAAGGTTTCCACGATACCAAAAAAAAAGGTCTCCTCGCACAAATGAGAGGGAAGTATATGCCATAGTCCACCACGCTGGCCAAGTGCAGATTGGTGGACATCATGCTTTTGAGAAATTGGAAATAAATGCGCATATTACAAATTTCTTTGTCAGAGGTGCGCGCCGAGGATTTGTAGGTACGAATCCTCGGCGCGCACACCTTAGAAAGGGAAAATCAAAAAATAATGCAACCCCGAACATCCCAAGATTGTTATTGTTAAATTTGTCTTGATAAAATTCAATAACAAACAATAATAGCCAATATAATGGTCGATCATATCTTTATTAGTCCAATACTCATTAAGCAGAACAATATACCTATAATCTTAGAATAATTACAATTACATTATAGAAACCAAGTTCGCGCGCCCAAATTGAAGCATGTGGATTGGTGCCATTAATGGCACCAAACGCCCGGCCGCTCCGTAAGACTTAAGGTTAAATTTTATCACAACACTTTTTAAAAACAAAAGAAGTGTAATAAAATAACTTTTCACAGTGTTTTCAATATTTTGTAGTATTTTTTAGTTACGATAATTTGGTCAAAATAAAAATATTTTGTTTGTCAGATGTGACAGCTGTAGATAGATTCTATTTAGTGCTTCAATTTTGACAGCGCGCTTGTATGAAGACACTCATCTATACGTATTTATTCTAAGTCTATAATTTTTGAATACCTTCGCGAATAGAAAATAGTGTCAACTTTTTTGAACGTCGTACTAAATATGTATTAACAACTTTTGTAAACACCCATATTTGTGCAAATAAAGTTCTTTGTCTTTGTCTTTTTTTAATAAAAATCAATGTTCTTTATTTAACTTCTCTAAATAGATCAATCGCACCGTATCGTAATAATACCCTTATCCACAGGGGCACAGAAAGAAAACTGGCGTAACCTAACTCGTAATTTTGTCACCCTATCCGAGTAATTCGCGAAACTTTTCCCAATAAAAGTATAGCAAGTTATTTCACGATGTCTAACACATTTCCACTGGTCCCTTGTTTCCAATAAAAAAGCGCGAACAATCCGCTTTTTCTAACTCCCATGTCGAAACAAATTCGTTTTTTGAACATTGGAAGATTGGCGCCTCTCTGATACGAGTAGGTGTAATTTTTTTATTTGTTTAAGGCTTCGTTAAATTCATGCTTTCAGACAAGAGTGACACGAAATAAATTGACGTAGCATTTTTTTCTTAAGCTTTGAAGGCAATGAATGAATAAATGAATTTTATTTTTCGTATAATGTTCATTCCGGCTGCATTTTTTGCCCTTTATTTGTCCTTGCAGTTCTGGGCACGGGTCTCTCAACATTATTGGGGAGGCCTGGAGCTTAGACCACGCTGCTCCAATGCGGGTTAGTGGAGAGTTTTCATTTACATACACCTTGTATATGAAAGTATGCATTTTTGGTTAATATACTTAGTCTATAAGTAGTGACAAAAATTCTAAGTCCTTGGTCAATACTTAGCTTGTACCGACGTAAAAATTTCAGTTACAACTCACCCAATCCGATGTCCCTACAATAATATTTTGAACATAGTTGGGAGCTGAGCGTCGAGGATGTTTTAAAATAATAAGAGCTACATAGGTACGAGTACGCACAAGTTAATCAGTTTTCAATTCAAATATTACAAAATTCAAAGTTTGAAATCAAAGTTTGGTAGATAATTATTACAATCATAGTGTACGTTGAGTCACTTTCCGCGATGGAGGTAATCTACGTTCTCACAGCAGGTGAGCCACCTACCCTTGCGACGAGCCTTTTTTTTTGGTATCGGGGGGAAACCTTCAAAAGGTACCCAGCAACTTGGGAGAGGACACCGGGTTATGTGGGATTTGAACCTCACTAAAACCCCCTCGGCGGCCTTCCTCTACGTTTGGGGAGGACTCCGGGATCTCCCATGGAACGCACCGGTGTCCTCCATACGCGACGCCCTGGAACGGGCCCATCTTTGGGAGAGCAAATCTGATCTCCTGCACCTTCCGATGCTGACGGCGGCATGCGGCCACGCACACACCGCCGTCCTTCCCGGGGCTGCTGGCTGGACGGGTCGAGCTCCCACTCCCACCGCCCGCAGCCCCGGAAGCCCCCTTTTAGTCGCCTCTTACGATCAGGCAGGGGATACCGTAGCTCTATTCTTAATCCCGAAGCTACAGGGACTACCCTTGCGACGAGCCTAGTCAGCGCATTCGTTCCTTGAAGCACGATGCAGCGAACAGAGTACATTTTGTAACGTAATCAGTTGGTGGTTGCTACATCGTATAGGCACAATAAAAAGAGCTAATTTTAGCAACACACAAAGGGCAATTCTACCATCTATAAGAGAAAGAAGAACATCTATGAAAGAATGAAGCGCGCATGGCTCGGCGGCTAGCGTAGAACGCAAACGGTCTACGCAGCTAAGCCAAACGGGCGCGGTCGGTTGTGAGATGGGTGACCGCTAGTGGCAAAAAAAAATTCATGCGCGTTTCCGTGCTTCGGAGGGCACGTTAAGCCGTCGGTCCCGGTTGTTGTCGATAGATAACAGTCGTTAAACCTTGTCGGAGGCCTTATGGGCGGTTTGAAAACATCCGACAGCGGGTTGGCCACTAACCCGCATCTCCACCAACCCGCATTGGAGCAGCGTGGTGGAGTAAGCTCCAGGCCTCCCCAATAAGGGGGAGAGACCCGTGCCCAGCAGTGGGACGCAAAAGGGTTGCAGCCAATAAGAGAATAAAAGAGTTTAATACTGTAATTCACACATTTAATAACACTACGAGAACCAACCGAGAACCAAACAACAATGCTCCGCCATTTTATGCAACAAGTGTCCCTTCGTCAAAAAAAACTTTCCTATAGCGTCATCCCGTAGTGTTGTGCCTTGCGCCTAACAGCTGGTAGTAGAAGGGCTGTTGGAGTTTTGGCGGGAAGTCTAAAAATACATGATATGTATTGTGAACTTGTTTTCAGGTTCCCGTACCGGTTCACGTACCGGAAGCATTGAAGTACTTGACCTATAGCAGATATTGCTAGTACCTAGTTTTCATTTCATGTGTAGTGCTAACCATAAGTCAGCCAGCCAGACATGACCCAGCCAGCCAGCTATGACTCAGTCAGCCATGAGTCAGCCAGCCATAAGCCAGCCAGCTATGAGCCAGCTAGCCATACTTCAGTCAGCCATTAGAACGTCAGCCATTAGTCAGTCAGCCAGCCTTAAGTTAAAAGCCATAATGATCTATTGTGCCAGATGCTAACCATTACTGTTGATTCCCATTGCGGGAGCAATTGTTCCAGGATGGCCGAATGTAACGAACGTGTCAGTCAGCTAGCCAATCGGAGCCATATATAAGCCTTTGCCAGCCATTATTCTGTGTCATTCTGCTTGTCAATAAAAAAATGCAGAAGCTCTGTCCGTTTCATTTCTGGTCGTAATATAATAAAATATTTTTTGTTTGAATAAATGAATTTGAAGTTCCAATTTTTTTTTATTTTACTTTATACGTAGCGAAGCACGTACCGCGCCGCTAGTTAAAATAAAACACATATGAATAATTTACAGTACTTTATTAATTTCCCTATAATCACACTATTCAAGCAATTACTTATTACTTCAGTAATAAAATTGTAACAAATAGGTAAAACATATCTTATATCCAAAATTAAAAACGTAATTGACAAAAAATAGCAAGAAAAAGCAAGACAATTTGCTCATGGAATAAATAAATTGTTTTACAACAAATCAACAATTTTTTTTTCAACTACTTATAAATGATTGGTTCTTTTATTTTCTATTATTCTCTATTTCGCACATGTACTTTCTAGCTGAAGCAGGCACTGTATTTTGTTAAGTTTGTGACAACCTATTAAGTACCTAAATTGTCTGTAATCGACTATAAAAATAAACAAAATATTTTTCTGCCTTTTTTATATTAATAGTCAGTTTCCTTAATGCTTTAAAGGTATCCATTTTAATGTTCTGAATAATTGTAAGCAATAAAGATTGAGCGTACAAATAAAAGTTTCTTTTTTTTTCCACCCGGAATATACTTATAACAGGTCGATCCATACCTTTCATAAAATAGTGGCACCATTTAATTAAAAGGCAGCACTGAATGAGTACCGCCAAAAGTTAAAACTAGAAGATTTTGACGCCAAAGCTAACAGACAATTAAATTTATGGCAACTTTTAATTTAGCCAATATCACTTCCTTATTTTACATACACATAAGTCAAAATACGGCAGAACAATGAAATTTTATGTAATTTAACAATATTACAGATATTTAGAAACACGTTTTGACATGACATTTAGAAATTTTCAACGTCTTTTATATTCTATGATTTATAAAAAAAATCGTCGTAATAGACAATTTAGCTCTAAATTACTAAAATCATTTAAGTGGCATTTATTTTACATCACTCATGTATTTATGCATTTAGGATAAAGCCAGTTAATATAACCGCTTTATATTTTTTGACATCTATATTTACATTTACAGGAATTTTAAGATAACTAGTGATACTCATTTATTACTATTATTTTGACTTCAGGTTGATGCAATTACATATGTAAGAAACAGTACAAAAATACAAACTGGCTGTAAAATATTACAGGGTCTGTCAAAAAGCAATTATAAATGGCTGTATAGTATCTATTTTTTT
This sequence comes from Pyrgus malvae, assembly GCA_911387765.1. Classification (NCBI taxonomy): domain Eukaryota; kingdom Metazoa; phylum Arthropoda; class Insecta; order Lepidoptera; family Hesperiidae; genus Pyrgus; species Pyrgus malvae. Next base: position 12,396,456 of record OU426969.1, read on the forward strand.
CTATAATATACTTGCAAAAATCGTACACTGTACGTTCGTACACTGTAAACAAAAAAAGTCCACTATTTTTTAACCAAATATACATACTTAAAAAAACAAACTGTCAAATTAATAATATTCCCGCCTATTTCATACACTGCTCCTGGAGTTTTGGCGGGAAGTCGAAAAAGACATAATGTGCTCTTGTTTTATTTTCATTTTATTGGTGTATTTTTGAGTTATACCGGATAAAGATGATGGCATTTGTTCGGTATAGGTTAATTACAATTCATGAGTACTGAAATAAAATAACAGTACTAATGTTTTTTCTGCTTGCCTCCAAAATTCTATAGACACGTTCTGGTAAAGTAGCCATTGCTTTACTGGAATATTTGACTGACTTGACTGACTGATTCTTACGACTTCTGATTTTTTCTATTACTACTAAGTGATGCAAAAATGATACATGACGCTGGCAATATGCACAGAGTTTGAGATGCCATTATTGAAATAATGAAACGATACACTGCTCCTAACCTCACGCACAAACACAGTATTGTCTTGGACATAACTTATTTTATAGCTTTTAAAAGCAGAGATAATAAATTTAATTATACATCAGTCAATATTAAACATATTGCAATACATGGGCTTAATCAAAATTAAGGCAAGATAGTTTATTTCGTTTTTTATTTTCACAATTTGGAAGTCCAAATCTTAGTGATATGCAATGAAAAGCTAAAGCTATACAGTAAGATTAAATAAAAAATAAGGATGTAGCTCTGCGAACAACAAAGTGGGGCCTGTTTCGCAAACATGTTTGCGTGGGAAAAGTTGAGATCATAATTCAAACTTCCCCATTATTAAATAATTTATTACATCTTTTCCCAATACAATAGGGTATTGCGACACTATTCACAGAAAAAAATCGAAATGCATACCTTAAAAAGGTTGCACAAAACTACGTTTGGAAAGCAGGATAACATGTTAATTCTATTTATGTTCTAACTTATTGACTAAAGTAACAAAAGTTAGCATAAAGTAAACTCAATGTGTAATTTACTTTATGCTAACTTTTGTTACTTTAGTCAATAAGTTAGAACATACCTCATCTTTGTCCAGAGGTGGGCGTAAATGACTGCGACACAGTTTTCTAACTATTGCAGTTGTTTACAAACAAATTCAAATTTTGTCATGTTTTATGTTCAATAAAAATCTTTGAAATCTTAAAAAAATATTTTCATACATGATTTGCATTGCTTTTTAAGTCAATTAAAATTTCGTCACTTGACTTGGATGGTTTGTGACGTCACAAATCTTTTTCTCGTACAAAATATATCAGGATGTCACGTTTTGACAGATCATTAAAAGTATCTCAATTGATTTGGTAGTCCAAGAACGGATTCGGTAGAGTTTAGGTATTAATTATGACAACATTTTGATCAATGCGCCGCGATATTCGACTGGAAAAGCAAGGCGCCGCGGCCGTTTCGTGTAAGTATGTGCGTGTAATGTGTGTGTACATAGCGAGGTGCAATTTTGATGAAATGAGGCCTGTTTCATTTCGTTGTTCGCAGAATTCTATCTTCATCTTTCTATTTAATCTGAGGCTACAGTGAAATATACTTATTGTAATACCTATACATTATTGTTTTTTAATACAGTGCGACACATATTTAAAAACACATTCAGACCTGCTCAAGAATTTAAATGTCACCATCAATTTATAGTCAAATTTTTAATAACATTTTTTACATTGAACAGATATTATGTATGTTCAAAGTTTTGAACATTCCATACTTATACATAGTTTTCAAAATTTTATATTTTTTACAAGAAATATTCTGCGTTAATTTTGTAGTCTGTATTTTTTTAACAACTTCCTGTCTATTAATGATATTAAAAATATGACTTGCAAATATAGCATGTAATTTTCACTCTAGTTAACTTTCGCCAATTTATAAATTACGTATTTTAACAATATGCATACAATTTATATTAATTTTACAAACTGTTTACATTATAGCTTTAATTTTTAAAGTCAAATTATCTAACTCAAGGGAAACGCATTTTATAAACCTATTGTAATCTCCGTTTCTAAAATCTATTTCGTCGTATCAAGGTAAAATAAACGCAGTCTTATTAAATATAATAAAATTTTAAAAATTTATCAAATTTGTTTAGGACATAACAAAATCCTCTAACGAAAGAGCCAAATGTTTTTAACAATGCAATAAAAACACATTCTAATGACGAGCAATGACGGATGCTTATATCCCGCTCTCGGATCAAATAAAAAAGTTAAAATGGAACTAACAAGTGCATGTACATTACACAATTATTTTTTATGTAAAAAAACCAGCAAACAGGCATACGAGCCACCTGATGGTGAGTGGCCACCGTCGCCTATGGACATTTGCAAATATAACGAAACTGCACCAGCCTTGCTTTGCGAGTCGAATATCGCGGCGCATAACGTTGTTAAAAATATCAAAATTCGCAGGAAAACATAATTTACAGCTTCCACAGTTTGTAATGTATTTTTAAAAATAAAATGGTAATAGGGAATATGCATAAACTTTATTTTAACGTAAAATGTATATAATTTCAATTAGTAAATTGCTGAATGGTTCGTGGAAAGATTTTTTTGATAGCAGTCAAGCTAATTTTGTATTGTTTTGACCGGAGAACCAACAAAATGCCTTCCAATTTTTACAAAGACTATGGCTATCTTTATATGACGGCACCGCAATCTTAACAAACCAGAGCTTTAGGCCACACCTTTAAACCGCCTGCTGGCATCCGACTTTGCTCTAAGCATTCTAACAACACTACGCTTATGAATAAACTGAAAACCTCGAGTTAAACAATTCGACTGTAACTTTAATACACGATCATAAGAATTTCGACTCGACTTACTCGCCAACAGCACGCACATACCTACATCTACATCCGTCCCTCTCGCACTTGTCGGAGTGAGGGAGAAGCACACTCTGTCACTTCACTCAAACAGGGCTCGGAAGGAACAACACCGTCTCAATTGTCTGTTGACCATGAATAAGTAGAGGGTTGTTTTTCATTGCTTTGTCACCCTGTAGTGTAGCGTGAATTCCACGTTCGACTTCCATATAAAATGGCGTACCGTTCGCAAGTCCATGTTTGGGTCCAGGACCTAAAAAAAAACGACAAAAATATTAGACAAACATTATAAATGTCATTTCTATTCTGTGGTGACTATGTCTGACATGTCATGTGTCATGACAAAATGTAACGTCACGACTTGGTCTTGTCAATACACAGATTGACACTATTTTATTTTTAAGACTATGACGTCAATTGACGTCACATCATCAAGGCGACTGACTACTGATCCCCTTAAAAAACAGACAAAAAAAGTAAAAATTTCGAAATGGATTTTGAAATTAATTTTGTTGTTTTAAGACTACTAACCAACTAAAACTAACATTCTCAGTCTCCTTATTGCATAAGCTCTAATTGTATATTTTTAGTATCCTTCTCATAAAAGGTAAATATCCTAGTGCGCTGTTACTCTGGAGGCTGTACTACATACGACCTCTGGCTAGACTCAGGTTTGCTGGAGGTTATCTGCTGACGTCCATAGGCTGTCACCATCACCACATAGCCTGCATAGTGCATATTCAGCTGCTACTACGTATTTAAATAATCTGAATTAATTTGAGGTGTACTATAAACTATAACCAAATGGACGCCATCTCACATCATGTAGACGCGACGTCAACGCAGCGTTTCGCAGCGACGACGTTGAAGGAACGCCAAATCTCATAAAACACCGACTTTACTATGGTGAGTGCTCCGAGGAACGGTTCAAATTGATGCCTACATCATCATTCCATGATTATACCACCAGAGGAAGGTTAAAGTTCCACCGGCACCATCTGGACTCGTGGCGCCCCTCCAGTCAGCTTTGCTCGCTCCTTTTTACCACGGACCTGTGGGTTATGGGACAACCTTCCAGCTGAGGCGTTCCCAGTGGACTATAACATGGGGTTCTTCAAGAAAGCTGTAAAAAAAGCTCTCCTCCAAAGCCGGCAATGCTCGGGTGGCTCCCCTGGGGTTGCCCGTGTCCATAGACGATGATTGCTAAACACTACGCGGCCCGTCTACCTTTTTGTTCGGTTTATTTGTAAAAGAAACACAGGTCACACAGCTATCCAATTACTAAATTATAAAAAGCGATTACTAACCTGATCACAGCAAAGCAATTCGACTCTCTCTTCAGGTGCATCGTTCCCACTGTCCTCAGTAGCATTACTCTTGCCACTCGCACTAGCTCCGTTCACATCCCCACCACCAACTATCTTCTCAACTACATGCTCTGCGACCTTGCGGCACTGTATGAAGTCGTTTGCTACCAGCCGGTCCTGCAATGTTGACTGAAGTTTTAAAAGAGCATTAAACTTTGGAATTGTTATGTATGTGGTGATGATAAGAATAATGAATATTTGATGAAAGTAGCTATTTATATGCCTATGACAATGTCTGCTTAGAACGAGGGTTAGCTATGCGATTAGTATGAAGCACCTATTATGAACAAATTGTAAATTATTGTATGACTTATAGAATCAATACTGAATACTACACTAAATATGAATACTTTGACGACTCGCGTGGCGCAATGGTTACCATACCGGACTCCCAATCGAGGGGTCCAGGGTTCGATTCCCGGCGAAACAGAAATTTGAATGAAGAGATTAAATTTCTATTCTCAGTCTGGGTGTTTGTGTTCCTGCCTTTGACACCCATGACACCCATGACACAGGGTATTAATTACCTTACTGTGGGGCTATGAGTTTGTAACGTTTATTTATTATTATACCCGCTATTTATTAGTGATGATGTATGCTATTAAATAGTTTTTTTCTAAATTACTCCAACTAAGGAATATGGGAGAAAAATTAAAATTTTAAATGATTATAAATTATGATTTTATATTATGTAACAGTGCCTTGATTTAACATGATTGACATAACATTATCAATTCTTTAGTATACCTGAGCATTATGAGGTATCTAAAAGTATGTAGTCTTCGAACTAAAAACAAAATAACGTATCACACTCATGGCCCCACAGTAGGGTACATATACCCTGTGTCGTGGGTACCATGGGCACATACAAAGACAAAAACACAAACACCCAGACTGAGAACAGAAATTGAAACTGTCTTTCTGTTTCGCCGGGAATCGATCCCGGGACCCTCCGATCGGCAGACGTGATAACCATTGCGCCACACGGGTCGTCATAGACCTAATGAAATTGAATGAATGAAAATGGACATAAGTAAAACACAGAATCATGATCTAGCATTACAAATTATTATCAAGCATACCAGTAGTGACCTCTGTAGTGACAGAGTGAAACTGCATTAATTTACAACATTGATATCACATTATGAGAAATACCTTTGATTATTTGTCGGTGAACTTCTAACTGTTACTTTCTAAAATAAATTGAATGAAACTTTATAAGCAGGTGGCAAATAAATGTCAAAAAATAAACATGCCCACCTTTTTCTGTCGATCCTGTTTGCTTTGACAGCTGGAGTGAGAGAGGAGGTAGAAAGGTAATTTGTTCAGCTTGGGGGCGGCCATTTCTATGGCTACATCTACCACCCAAGAGGGGACAGTCTCCATAAGGAGGTTACCCTCTGTTTCACCTCCAGCATCACCCACCTGGAATATAGATTTACAGGGTTTTCTGATGAACAATACATGAGAACTTAACATCTAAATTTGACAGTTGATTATGACAGGTAAAAAACAATGATTGCTTTGGACGAGCTTTTTTCATATTTATTAAGCATTTGAGTAGTAAATGCATACAACATTGAGGTTTTGTGTAGATGTCCATGAGATGCAGCAAGCATATGCAACTTACTCTGTAAACCAAAAATATAAGCTAAATACCAAACAGTAGAATACAAAAGAATGAAGTGAAATAACTATATAGTCTATATCTACATGTATAATATAGGTATCATCCATATCTATCATGTATATTTTGTTATGTACTTGTGCATTTGAGATTATCTTAGATTTTAAGAATATGCAGATAGTAATAGCACAGTAGTCTGAGCAATCTAGGCTATCACTGCCTGAGATTAGCTGAATAAATGAGTATACAAGAACTATACAATTCATTTTATCACATTATTGTCCTAAATAGTAAACAAATATGGCAGACTGATGTCTTTTTTTTTTCAACCTTTTTTTATGTCCCAGCTGGGCACAAGTCTCCTTCTCACACAATTGAGCGGGATTTAGGCCAGAGTCCACCACACTGGCCAGGTGCGGATTGGTGGACTGATGGCTTTAATCTCTGGTAATAGGGTTAATAGGGTTGGGAAGTATTGAATGAAAGGTAAATGAATTATCTGGGAATCCAAAACTGAATGATTCTCGGCTTAACTATAAGTATTAGGTGTGTGTATAAATTTTACATGAGTTTTGAATCATTTGTGTTAAAATATTTCAAATTAAAAAAAATGTATTTATATATTCTTTATTCATCAAAATCCTCTTCAGTTGTTTCAGAATCAGAGACATGTGTGATGAAGCTGGGAGTAGCTTCACCTGATGCAAAATCTAATATCCCGTCAATTTGTGATTTGTGTATCAGGTAGCGTTTGTTTACTATTTAAGACAATTCAAAATAAATGGACTTTACATACCTGCAGCCTATACAATGTTCGACCACCAACCTCACTAAAGATTAATGGAGTGTGTATAGGAACACTGAAAAAGTTATTTCCGATGACTTTTTGTCCGGCTTCATTAACCCTGTTAGGATGGTTCCAATGTTCCAATAATGCTTGGAGTAGCAGAGCACCAAAATTGACCTTCTGGTCATTTTCTGTTGTCAAACCCGCCTCCTTAGCACTAACCCATGCGCTGAAACAATCAGTCTCATCCTGCCCCAAATGTATGGTCAACATACCAGTCTTCAAATCAACATTAAACCAATTTGGTACATAAACCATTTTAAAACGCTTCTTCACTTCTTCATCATAGTCAACCTCTCCTAAGTCTTCTACTTTACAAGCCTTTAGTACATCATACAATACTACATTGTTAGCTGTATCTTTCGTTAATATGTGTCGCTTATCGTTAAGTACTGTGTAATGTTTTATTGCCCTTCCCCCAGGTATGTGATATATTGGCTGAGTTTGATAAGTTTTGCTAACATCCGAGTTATAGTTGTTTTGTGAATACATTTCTGAATTCAAGTTCACCAATGGAGGTAGCTTCCAACATCTGATGTCTGAATCAGATGTGGATACCCAAACGCCTTGCTGGTCAGCTGTGAAACACAATCTAAGAATTGGTGCAGTCTCTTCACAGACTATTGTAAAGTTTTCAGGATTCCTCAACTCTGTTACAATCACGAGACGATCTCTACCACCAGATATGATGTGAGTAAAGTTTTCAGTGGCTAAGAGAGCCCAAACAGCTTCGGAATGGACTCTAATGGTCGACACGCACCTCTGTTGGGACAATGACCACAGTTTAATTGTTCCATCAGAGCTACCAGACACACATTGAGAGCCATCTCTACTTACAACTAATGCTTTGACGTTATCGGCATGGCCGCGTAACTTCATAAGTCTGGAGCAGTTTCGCGGATCCCACACCCTCAGCACTTTCTCAGTGGAGCCACTTACAATTATTGTGCCAGGAGGGTTCATAGCCAAACTGTATATAGACTCCTTGTTCCCAACAAGACTAGAGGTAGTGACTGTATTGTTACTTGCAGTTAAAGCAGTTAAAGTATTGACATCCCATAAAAAAATTGCGCGATCTAGTCCCGCGCTAGCGACTTGTTCTTTATCTTTCGCGTATGCTAAAGTCCGAACGTAATCCTTGTGTGTGCGAAGAGTGGACATACAGAAACCTTTCGGCGCATTCCAAACTTTCACAGTCGTGTCAGAGGACGCGCTTATTAAATTCTTGCCTCCACAACACAACACTATGTCGTTGACCCAATCGGTGTGGTGCTCCATGCTCTGAATGTAGCGGTCCTGTGTGCCGGCTCCTGTATGCCATACCCTGATAATTCCATCGCGACCGGCCGAATACAATCTTCCTTGCACAGGGTCTAATTGCAAGGAACTTACGCCGTTCTTATGACGCCTCTCCTCCTCGTCCCGAATCACAAACGATACCTGAGTTTTCTTACGCATCATCGAGCCCATTTTCCGACATTTTAAAACTGAATTTACATCAAATTTCACTGGAATATAAAAGCGTAACTTCAAGTGTAGGTATATTAAAGTCAGACAAGTAGGCTGGCTAACTTACTAAACTGGATTTGTCATATTTGTTGCCATTTGATTGACGTTTGTGCCATGTTTTTTGTCTATGTGTTTTTTGACGTTTTTGATACTGTCGAAGTTAGCTCTGACTTATGAATTTTTGTTTTTTAATACGTCAAGACTGACTTGACCAATCACTTCTCTAAATTTTGACGTTAGACGTGATATAACTAATTGAAGAAGAATCCAAGAATCAAGTGCTAAAAGGTAATAGAGAACATAAGAACAAATAATACAAACTTTTTATGGCAGCATTCACGTCACAGAGTACATTTGTATATTCACGTTTAATTTTCTCAACTCAACACACAATCATCTAAATTTTCTAAAATTAAAATATATAGATGTATAAAAATCAAGAAGGGTAAAATAATTACACTTTTTCTGTAATATCTTCCGGCTTTAGTTTAACGTAAGTAGTATATATTTCTATTATATATTTCAAGCCAGTGCTTCTATCACTTTCGAGATCTATCTGAACAAAATTAGAATCGATTCCACCACGAACGACGGTGGCAGTCCCTTGTTTGCCTGGTGACAAGTCGACACATGCAATTCCGCTTATTTTTGTACCAGTTGGATATTGTAATACAACAGATTCTTGTCTTTTAAAGAATGGCAATCCATGTTTTTTTACTTCTATATAGGACATCCGAACACCAAACTCGTAACCTTCGAAGAGATCGATAGCTAAGACTGCAGCACAAAAGCTTAAATAATATGCAGAATTATGTTATGATTACGATGCAACCACATTATGCTTTAAAGACGGTTATTTTCGTCAAAACGTATCACTTGACTGATAAGTTTATTAAAACATTTAATCTTATTAAGACATAATTATCAATGCTGTACCTCTTTAAGAATAATCAATATTAATAGTCTAAGGTTCCCACATAGATTTTTATGTAATAATATATTATGTACTTCCTACGTATAGTCAAAGTGATAAAAAATTTATGGTTTCCCAGCTAAAAAATATTTTTTTTTATCTTTTAATTTGCAAATGATAAATGCAAGATCAAGTCTCTCTCTAGTCAAGTCAAGAAGAAATATCAAGCCTAGTACCTGTAGCCTTTAATCCCTCCCACTTGCGAGTACCCAGTAGTGGGACTCTCCTCACAAGTGAGAGGGATTTAGGCCATAGTCCACCACGCTGGCCAAGTGCGGATTGGTGGACGTCATGCTTTCGAGAAATTATGAATTTCTCTCAGTCATGCACGGCGATGGAGAACATCGTAATCAATTAAATATCACGATATTTTCCATCACCGTGGAGCAGCGATAAATGCGTAAAAACCCCTGGGCTAAAGTTTCCATTATGGACCGGCGATTTACACATCCACTTTTTTTTGTAGATAGTACTCATAAAAAGAAAGCGTTTTGTGAATTTTTACATTGCGCAAATGTGCGGTTTATGAAATATAATTTTTTTAGTTTTCATACAAATTGGAAAATATTACGCCATGATTACATCAAATAATTGTCATGTCAGACGTCAAAATTGACTTCACGTTCCGTTCAACGTCGAGTTGTATTTTATTCCATTTTGTCGTGTTTTTTTTTACTTAAATATATTTTTATTTTCACGTATTAATTTTGTTATATAATAAATATGCAATATTAAGTTTAATATACAATAATTCTTGTTGTATTATCAATTTAAATCTAACTTATATTCACTAAATAATTAATTTGTGTTTACTATACTTAGAACGAAACGCAAACGACGTAATTTGTCTAGTCGACTTTTTTCTTTAGTCATTGACTGTCATTGTTTGTTGCCCTTGCAGTCGAGATCATTTTACGTACTCCTGTAAGTTTACACACAACGTTTGACTACCATGGCGTCTCCGAAGCCCTTTGCTTCTGTGTCTGAAAAATACCCAAAACCAAATCAGAGCACCCCACTATCCACGTGGTCTTATCTGTACTACCCCTAGAGTGTATATAAAAAGCCGGAGGCGCGGAGGGAGAACACTCCCCGCCCGCCGTAGGAAAGCGCAGGCACCAAGAGAGCCGTAGCGGCTGAGGCTGGTCGCCGAAGGCGACCAGTAAGCCGAAGCTGCGAAGGCGAGCGCAGGTGCCGCGCTTTCTTACGCTGGGGCGGAGGGAGTGGTTTTCCCGCAGCGCCGGAGAAGTCACGGAGCCAGAGCTTCTTCCCACCTCCATTTACTGCTACCACTAACCATTGTAAATAACTAAATAGCCCTATTCTAACCTCAAAATTTTAACCATACATATCTCCATAACCATGGGGTTCCACAGGACGGTGATGGTACAGAGAGGTAGCTGTCACGATGGCAGACCCTCCCCCCTCACTCCCTGCAACCCCCTTCCACTAACCATTGTAAATAACAAGATAGCGCTATTCTAACCTCAAAACTTTGACCATGAATATCTCCATAACCATGGAGTTGCGCATATTGGGGATGGTACGGGGGGGATGGCAGTACCCCCCCTCCCCCCCTCTCCCCCCAAAACCCTATAAATCGACGGTCCATAAAGGAAACTTTAACCGCTGGCTGCCTCGGGAAGGATGGCCGTGTGCATGGGCTTGCCATGCATGCCATTGCCATGTTCTGTGCACCGGGGATGCAGGAGAGCACCATCACTTCACAAGATTGGTCCGTTTTGCCAAAAATCTGGACAAAACTCTCAGGCATAGTTAAATTTATATCTCATGGATGAAAGCTTCTTAATCTTTTGCACTTTAATAATTTAACCATTTTAACGATTTTGTTATCATCCTGCTCCTCAAGCAATTTTAAAAACTCTCTATCTTATTATATGTCGTAAAAAGTAATATTTAACATTTTTTATACCAATTAACTGTTACACATTTAAAAATATTATTTGATTTTCAAAAACTGTTTTGCCTGGACATAAATGTTGAACCTATTATCATGGGCTTGTGGTATCTAACTTAAGATATGGCATTATCCACTGGGGCAATGCAGGAGAGATCATTCGTTTATTTAGGGTGCAAAAAAAGTGTATACGAGCAATATTTAGGGTGAAACAGACATATAGTTGCAAGTCATTGTTTACTGCTCTGAATGTCTTAACTTTGGCATGTCTCTATATATATGAAGCTTGTATTTTCGTTAAAGAGCATTTGGATCTATTCGAAATTAAACATATAAAATTACCTCGCAAAACCAGAAATAAATTCTATGTACTACCACATCAAACTAGTAAAACAAGTTTCTTTAGAAAAACGATTTATGCTATGGGACCAAAAATTTTCAATCACCTGCCAGACGAATTAAAAGAAATTAATTTGACGCGATTTAAATGTAAACTTAAAATGATTCTTATAAGCAAATGCTACTATACTGTAAATGAATATTTAAATGACAAAATTTTAATTATATCATGATGTGACGCACTATTTAATTTTAATTTGATAAATAATTATTTCTGTAAATATAAAACAGAATTATAAACATAAATATATGAGATAAAAATTCTATTGACTTCTATTGACTTGAATTCTATTGACTAATTAATTGATAAGTATGATTATAAACATAAATGTATGAAATGAAAATTCTATTGACTTCTATTGACTAATTAATTGATAAGTATGGTTATAAACATAAATATTTGAAATAAAAATTCTATTGACTTCTATTGACTAATTAATTGATAAATATAATTATGGTAGAATGTAATAAATATGTAGAAGAATTTTGTAACTAGATGAGTAGCATAAAGTCATTAACAATATTATGTAAGTGTAAAAATATGTATATGAATTTCTCGATAAATTTGCATACCCTTTCGGGTTAGGATAAGAGTACTGTGTTTACTACCTGTAACAACTGTTAATAACCTTATCTTGCAAATAAATGAAATTGAATTGAATTGAATATTTACTCATACATTAATGGATTTCATATTACATATTATGTAATACTAGCTGACCCCGCGAACTCCGCACCGCGTATAACTGTTTGTGGTTGACAACCCTTATCACATAGGGGGATGAAAATAGATGTTGATTCCGATTCTCAGACCTACCTACCTACTAGTGCATGTGGGTACGCAAAATTTCATGAGAATCGGTCGAGCCGCTTCGAAGGAGTATGGTAACTAACATTGTGACAAGAGAATTTTATATATAAGATAATCCCAGTATTTTACTTGTATATTGTGATACTTATAATGCGTATATTAATATTTTGTCAATATTTTCATCATGACCTTAATAGATAAAATAAATTAAGTGCAATGTTGTTATTGTAAAACTAACATCGTCCAAATAATGTAAACAGCAGATAGCATTGTAAGGTTAAATTGTTTCGTAATCTTTAAGACTGAGACGATGACCTTCGATTATCGAATATCAAAAGCGAATACTACAAGTACAAATATACAGTTACAATACAACAGAAAAAAAATATGATAACATAGTTATAGGTTCATTTAAATACTACTACAGTGTTGTTGGCAGACAATTGAGACAATGGAAAGACATCAGCCGTTACGTTAAGGTATTAAAATGCTGAAAATCAAATGCTGCCCTTAAGGCACTCACTTAATTGCAAATATGAGGTCACACTATACCAAAGGGTGGGCCGTTTCTAGGACAGAAAATTTAAAAAAATTGCTGTTTTTAGGCTTACATTAGATTGAATCGTGAATATTAAACTAAAATAATTATTTTTTGTTATTTTAACTTTCTTTCTCAGATCAATATTTACTATTCTTAATATTATTATTTATAATATTATTATTCCCCTTCTCAGAAAAAACATGTATGCATCGCCTTGTTCTTATTATTTCATCCGCGCTAAAACAATTATTAAACAAATTAATTTAAAACGGTGTTTAACTACTATATTGACGACACCATGTTCGATATAATATTATTATTATGTTATATTATGCGCAGGAAAGAAATGGAATATAAAAGGGAAATAATTTTGTGGTTTTCTAAACCTTGCTTCTTGGGCACATTCCATGGAAGTAGCCATCATTCCAATATATGACTGACTACTGACAGGTTATTTTGACTTGACGAGACTATTATATAGCCTGATTTCAAAGAAAAGTGCAAAATTATACATACAAACGTTCACTTGACATTGGCAAAATAGTCAAACGACTCAGTGCACGAGTGTTGTGAAATAAAGTACATAACAGTGTGAAAACATGTTTTTTAGATTGCCTCCAAGTCCTCCAACACTCCATCGGACACGTTCTGATAAAGTAGCCAACATGCGCTTTATTTGAACATCTGACTGACTAGACTGACTGCTTACTGACGACTTACTGATTTTTCTATGACTACTGAGTAATGCAATAATTATACTTGATGCTGGCAATGTGCACAGAGTTTGCGATGCCAATATTGTTAAGAAAAATTTGATACTTCATACTTGACTTAACAGTTTGACTTGACAGACAGAGTTTGCAGCAGTTTGGGACACATAGATAAAATACACTTGTTTGGGATAAATTGGTTAGATGTTATGTCACATAAATATAAATAACCTAAACTCGAAATCGAAAAGCAACAAAAATATTCTCAAAACATTAAATTATGAATGGAAGACTGATAGTTCGGTCCGTATTATGTACTTATTCTCAAAAATCTTGGATTGCTCGCCACCTAGCGCCTGGTAGTCGGGTTATTGTCAGTGTACAAAGTTTAGATTGTCGTTATTATTGTGCGAAGACAAAAGCTAAACTAGTTGAGAAGAAACATTGTAATGTAGGTACAATAGGGCACGTAGACCATGGAAAGACTACGTTGACGGCTGCCATAACAAAAGTCTTATCTAAAGATGGATCTGCCAAGTACGTTTCTTACGACGAGATTGATAAAGCGCCAGAGGAAAAAGCTAGAGGTAAGCAACCGCAGCCGATTCTTTTTTTATTTCTTGGAGGCCTGGAATTATAGTTGTTATGCTACTCCTATATACATCTGCGCTCAAGGTAGTTGCCCTATCAAGAATAACTATGAGGCAATTAGGCCCTATCTTCCTTTTGATGAAATGTTAATTTTAAGCAGTTAATTTTGAGCAGCGATGGCCGAGTGGTAAAAAGCCGCGATCTTCGACGCGACCGATTCCTGGGTCAAATCTTCTGTGCGCCAAAGAAATTTATGTGCACATTTATCGCTGCTCCACAGTGATGGAAAATAATGTGATAATTAATTAATTACGATGTTCTCCATCGTTGTACATGCCTTAGAGAAAAGATCTATTCAGCCATTGTTGAGTGATCCATCCAAAAGATTGCATTTATATTATAAGTATAGAAAAATAAATTTATCTTATTTAAATGTGGTAGCAAATAAGCTGGCAGGCAACATGCTGTTACATATTCACTACTATGGGCCTGAGCTTTCATCTCATTAATGATAACTTGTTAATTAAATAAGAATTCAATCATATAACAACCCGTGTGGTGCAATGGTTACCATGATGGACTGCCAATCGGAGGGTCCCAGTTTTGATTCCCAGCGAAACAGAAATTTGAATGATGAGTTTAAATTTCTGTTCTCGGTCTGGGTGTTTGTGTTTCTGTATGTGTCCATGGCACCCACAATACAGGGTATATTCACCCTACTGTGGGGCTATGACTGTGAATCGTTTATTATAATTATTGTTTATTTCAGGTATAACAATAAATGCAGCCCATGTTGGTTACAACACGAAGTTCCGCCACTATGCCCATACAGACTGCCCCGGCCATGCTGACTACATAAGAAATATGATATCAGGAGCGTCACAAATGGACGCCGCTATAATGGTTGTGGCTGCCAATGATGGACCAATGCCTCAGACCAGGGAACACTTACTACTTGCTAAGCAAGTTGGGATCAGATATATTTTGGTGTATATAAATAAGGCTGATTTGGTAGATGATGAAGTAAGTATGAGTTACTATAATAATAAATAATAATAACAACAAAAACAACAATAAATATTCTTTATTTGTACACCACAAAAAAAATAGAACAAAATAAAAATAACAGCAGTGGTGACCAAAAGGCTTATAATAGGCATAATGACATTGATGACACTATTAAAAAATCAGGGAATAAATGGTTTTACAGAAAAATATATGCGAAAAGGGTTTCAAAAAAATGATCCCGTTTTAATATAAACTTTAAGATTAATAAGATTTTCAATAAAATAAAAGTATAAAATACTGCAATCGGCCATGTTATCTGAAACGCCAATCCAAGCAAATGATGTCACGTCTCAGTAAATGTCATTGTGTTGCTTGAAGTTTAGCATACACTTGCAATACATACAATGCAATTTTTACTAAGGTGTAGTGAGCAAGCCGACGCCATGACACTGACAGCAGAAATACATTAATTTATGATAAAACTTAAGTTTATAGCTGAAATAAACTTTTCGAGAATAGGAGACGTGTACCTACAATAAGGAAAGGTATTTAAAAATCTGTCATCATGCCTATTAGTGCTTCACACACATAGCCCCACAGTAGGGTAGATATACCCTGTGTTGTGGGTGCCAAGGACACACACAAAGACAGAAACACAAACACTCAGACTAATAACCCAGGACCCTCCGATTGGCAGTCCGGCATGGTAACCATTACGTTGTCAACTGTGTTCTGCAGTAGTAGATGACCCTGACAAAACATATTTTGTCCTCGTCACACATCTATACTAATATTATAAAGAGGAAAGATTTGTATTTTTGTATGTTTGTATGTTTGTAATGAATAAACTCAAAAACGACTGTTCTGATTTCAAAAATTCTTTCACCATTAGAAAGCTACATTCACCCTGAGTAACATAGGATACTTTTACCGCGGGAAAATGCTTCATTCCTATGTGAAAACAGGTAATAGGGCCAACGCGGTTGAAGCAACTGGCTAAACGCCTATGATTTTAATTTAGCAATAAAGCCTGGAATAGCACATAGGCTATTTTTATCCTATGGGGACCCATTAAACGGGTCCACACTAGGGAAGCCGCAGGCAGAAGGCTATAGGATATAAAACACTAGCTCACTGCCTGCTGCTCCGCTGGCATGTACACAGGATTGAGATGTTTTCACATAAAAAGAAGGCTATCACCCTAACTCCTAACTATCTCTATACAAACAAACAGATCAATTTGCAGCACCATAGTGATATGAAACAAGGACATACAAACACACTTTAACAATTATAATATTACTATTTAACCATAGAAACACCTTGCCTGCTATTTTTATCTTGCTAATTTGTGATGCACACCAGATGATGCTATATATTTGCTTATAAACTGACACTACAAAGTAATTATTAAATTTCACATGTAAAACCTTTACTGAGATATATAGAATGTGCCAATATGATGCTCTCTGATAATCATGTATGCAAATATGCTGTCATTTCAAGAGCATATTTTTTTCATTTAGAAACATACCATAAATTATTGTGTAAGATTTTTTTCTCTTTGAATTAAAACGACAATTTTTTATAGCTACAATTTTAGTTTTTTGTCCTATACATAACAATTCTTTTACCACTGATGTAGAAAACAATCTACAGTCTAAGCCTCTTACAACAATATCATTTATAATGACATGTTGGTTATAATGACCGAAAATTTCGATGTTGCTTATAGAATTAACATCGTGTTGACGACAAAAAAGGTTTTACAATGTCAATAGGCATGCGCGGGATGCGCGATAAACGCGTCTTAATTTTAAATATGACACTGTATAAATACAATACAGTTTTTCTTGTCAATATGAACGTTTTGGTCAATTTTCAGCACGCCCGTCCTATGCCTATGTGCTAATTTCCTGTGTTTCGTGTATACAGTTCTTTAATATAAAATATTTGTTTACCGCGCACAAGTTGGTTTTGCTTTCTCCATCTTAGCCCTAAAGTCTACACATTGGTTATTAAAAAAACCTGACTTATTATAGTATATGTACCTATATACATAGATGATAGATTTCTACTCTATTATTATATTAATGTAATGTACAGTCTGTTATTATTAGTAGGTACATGTACATATGTTTTCTATTTTACTATACAGTAAAATATATTCACTGCAAGATAAATTGGAGAATTATTTATACCATACATTGACAGCTGACATATCTGTACTTTGCTAGGACCACGGACTAAGGGACTCTCAGCTACGATAGGAGACCTGTGCCCAGTAGTGGGACATAAAAAGCTTAAAAGCAGTCACTGTCACAGCTTAAAATTTGCTCACTGCCTGAGTTGTTCACTGCCTGACGATTACTCCACCTTTGTTATATTCATCTACCTACTTAAATTGCAGATGCTTGAATTGGTTGAAATTGAAATGAGGGAGATGGTGTCAGATTTTGGTTTTGACTCACATTCTGTACCTATTATTTGTGGCTCAGCCCTGAAAGCTTTGAACGATGATGAATCAGAATATGGTGAGCATAATAGAACATTATTGATTTACACATTTTTTATTACATATTTTAGTAAGTAGCTGATGTTCGCGCCAATTAACCTTCATCCTCCCTCTCTTGTACCCCTCCCGCACGAATGTATATGGATCAGGAAGATTAATCTTCCTGCGAATGATGCCGATATGATATAATAGTGCGCTTGCGGGAAAGAGAGGGAGGATGAAGGTTAATTGGCGCGAACATCTACATTTAAACATTTAAGCTTTTGCACAGCTCACATTTATTTCCTTTCTTAAACTATCGCTTTATTTATTTATTTATTTACTATTTAGAATTAGAACCATGTTAATCTATGGATTACGAGGTAAAGGAACTTAATGCCTAATGGCATTCTCTGCCAGTCAACCCTTCAGGTAGGAGGACGGAGAACAGCAACTTTATGCACGATAACGAATATTTTATTATTTTGCCAGAGACTTGCTAACTATGGTAATGGCTAACTAAAATAATGGAATAAAAGCTATTTTGCTTTTGATCATTCCAGGTGTACCATCGATAAGAAAACTATTAAATACCATGGACACCTACATACCACAGATTGTAAGGGACCTGACATCACCATTTCTGATGCCCATAGACAATGCATTTACAGTCCCCGGGAGAGGAACAGTTGTTATTGGGACTATTAAGAGAGGTACAATGAAGAAGAATGATGAAGCAGAGTTGATGGGGTTCGGTTTCAACATCAAAACAACACTGTCGGATATGCAGATTTTTAGGAAAAATGTTGCTGAGGTAAACAGTGTTTTATAGTTGTTCTATACACAAAACTTCTAAAACCACTTGTCTTGTTTTTGATATACTGGACTTTAAGGTATTGTAGTAACTTTAAAATTATTAATTCATGTATTATGTTTCCTTAAAATTTCTGAACTGTAAAAAAAGTGTCATTATTGCCTTACACACAGCACAAATCACAATAGACAAGTATGGTTTCGAGTATAAAATCCTTCTCAATAAAATATGTTCTAATTATTTTATTCTAATAAAATGTAGTCATTTCTTCCATCAAAACATCACGTCAAAGATTTTTTCACATCCGCGGATGCGAATGCGGATTTTTAGAGGCTCACATCCGCAGATGCGGATGCAGATCTGTACAAAACAATAGCTTAAGTGTAAAAACTACCCTTATTTATCTAATAATAATGTACTTAGTAAATTAATTTACTATGTAATTAATTATTTTAGTAATTACATTTGTATATTGTATCTGTTTCGCAAGGGTTCGTATATTAATCCTGCACTACAAAATAATTATTCACTTGGAACACTGGCTGGTGGAGCTGATAAGAATGCGTGCTATTTTGAACAACACTTTCAACTCGCTTCGATTTTCACCTCCATTTAAGAGGACAGTCTTTAAAATTATTTCGCTTTTTATTGCAAAAAGTAAGTAACTCCTTCTTGAGAATTGTGTCTGACAACTGCTGGTGTTTCTTGACTTTCATCTTCAGTATCATCAAGGCAAGATCACTTGCAGGGCTGACGTCCAGTACCTGAGGTCGCAAATCGTTCCGCATCTGTTTCACTTTCTGTCATTCTCATTCTCTTCGTTCTTTCATTACTAAAATTGTTATGACTACGTTACGCTGTTATGGCTACTCATTGGTGTTCACACTGTAATGTTAGGTGCAAGTTTATTAAATAAATAAATAAAAGTGAATTCAATTAAAAACAACTAAATTTTGATTATTTTTTTTGTGTAACTAAGCACCTATTTCATGCTATTATCATTTAAAATTTTATTTTATTTATAAATATTAATATGACAAAGCTAAGAATTCGGCTTAAAACGCAGTTTTTCGGATCGGGCCCTATTAGAGAATTTACGTGATTTTGCCAAAATTAGAACAGTATCACAAGTCTATAATAAGTGTTAGTAATTACCTAACTAAATTGGGGAATTTTGCTTAAAATACAACTTACCAATGTAAGCTTTTGTTTTTTGTAGCTGCTTTTCTTTATTCGTGTTTTGAAACAAACTAAACTCTTTTTTTAGATGATTTAGACGATTTTTTAGCGATGATGTAGTACGACCCTTTCGAGAATATGTTTTACTTTAATACACATTTTACACTGAGATCTGTCCCGGTCATTATCAATAGGTTTAAAACAGGTCCAAATTTTATAGGCATAGTTCACTTGTCCCCAATAATTTATCAAAAGTCAAATTGAATTAAAAAAGCGGCACGTTACTTAACGTAATACGTACTTAAACAACAAAGTTACATGCACGCGATAACACTTATTTAACAAAAAAGCTATAAACGTGTGTTCGACTATTTCCCACAAAACCACAAAAGTTAGCGTCAGATCTTGTCACAACTCAATTACCAGGCGCTTTACTGAATTACCGAAATCCAAAACATAATTATTGTTTTCCAATAGGTCAATAAGCACGCGCGCGTGTCACGAGCCACTCGCGGCGCCGCCCGCCCCTTTCTTTCTTGTCGCGACATGCTACACATTCACATCCGCATCAGCTCCGCATCGTTTTATGCGGATGCGAATGTCTAAATCGATGCGGATGCGGATGCGAATATTCGCAACATCCCTAGTTGTAAGGGCAGGCGAAAAACAACCTGAAAAGGCTACACGACTATCGTAACCACTGATTCTTCATTGTACATTATTTCGTAGGCATATGCTGGTGACAACGTCGGCGTCCTCTTGAGAGGGTTGAAGCTGAGAGCGGTGGAGACGGGGATGTTGCTGTGCGCCGCTAAGAGCGTTCAACTCAGTAACCATTATAAAGCTAAGGTAAAATCTTTTTTAAGTTGTCTGTTAAGAAAAGTTACACTAGGCACAAATTTTCTCTAATATTGGGATGGATTGAGGTTATGGGGTCATGACTCACCACTACGATTGCATATACAACATTAAATCCGAAGTCATTCTGTATAGATATTCTATTTCAAGGAGTCTGATCATCGGTTGCAGTAGTGATGTGTACAAACACTGTATTCTCTTGGAACTTTAGCAAAGAAATCTAACATTTTTTCGCTTTAAAAAAACCTTTAAAATACTGTTCTTTACTCACACAACTCTTCTACGTTTAATTGCTATACCGCCGTTATAGTCCAGGGTAGAAGCCTTTAAAAATAATGAAAAGTGAAAAAAAATGATAATAGAATGAAACCCATTAGAAAAGGAGGGAAATATGATAAAAATGAAAGGAAAAATAATTTACGGGCGATCTGAGGTTGGGAAGGGGATGGGGGTGAGTTTTTAAGGGTAAAAAACGGTTTTTCTCGATTTCCGGCAAAACTAAAAGTCCTATCGAAAAAAGTCAAATGGAAAAGTTGTAGATAATAAAAAGATCTAAAACTTTTGTATTTACACTTTTTTCACATAACCTCAAAATTTATGTGAAAAATTCAAAAAACCAAGTTTTTGGTTTTTTATTTTTATCTTTTACAAAAATTTTTTGTTTTTAACGAAATTTTGTGAAAACTTACCTTTTTATGTCCCAAATACGCTGTAATTTCTTTAATTAAAAATATTTATTTTTTCACCTTATTTTGAATTAATATCGAAAAAACAGCCTAATTTTCAATCGAAAATTCACCCGTCAAAATATCAGCTTTTTTCAAAAAGTTGGTGTGGTTTCTGTTCGTTGGAATCTCTACTTTCCGATGGTAAAAAAATAAATATATGTTACTATGGTAAATCTTCTCAGAAAATGCAAAAATTCAAAAAATTTTTTATTGCATACACTTGCTTATCATCTGCCTTATTGCAAATGATACAAACAGATTCATCCATACTGATAATCTGAAAAGACAAAATCGAATTAATAATGTCTTCACTATTTAATCGTGAATAAACTCCCATGAAAAAAAAAATATTAAAGAAATCAATGTCAAAATGTATAAATAATATATTTAAAATCTATAAAAAATATATAAAATATATATCGTAAATATATTTCTAATAAAACA
Source organism: Pyrgus malvae (assembly GCA_911387765.1). NCBI lineage: Eukaryota > Metazoa > Arthropoda > Insecta > Lepidoptera > Hesperiidae > Pyrgus > Pyrgus malvae. The sequence goes on from OU426969.1 coordinate 12,418,172, forward strand.
AACTTTTGGCCGATTTTCATATATATTTTATACTTTTTTATAGATTTTAAATATATTATTTATACATTTTGACATTGATTTCTTTAATATTTTTTTTTTCATGGGAGTTGCTTATCATCTGCCTTATTGCAAATGATACAAACAGATTCATCCATACTGATAATCTGAAAAGACAAAATCGAATTAATAATGTCTTCACTATTTAATCGTGAATAAACTCCCATGAAAAAAAAAATATTAAAGAAATCAATGTCAAAATGTATAAATAATATATTTAAAATCTATAAAAAATATATAAAATATATATCGTAAATATATTTCTAATAAAACAAACTTTTGGCCGATTTTCATATATATTTTATACTTTTTTATAGATTTATAATATATTATTTATACATTTTGACATTGATTTCTTTAATATTTTTTTTTTCATGGGAGTTTATTCACGATTAAATAGTGAAGACATTATTAATTCGATTTTGTCTTTTCAGATTATCAGTATGGATGAATCTGTTTGTATCATTTGCAATAAGGCAGATGATAAGCAAGTGTATGCAATAAAAAAAAATTTGAATTTTTGCATTTTCGAAGAAGATTTACCATAGTAACATATATTTTTTTTTTACCATCGGAAAGTAGAGATTCCAACGAACAGAAACCACACCAACTTTTTGAAAAAAGCTGATATTTTGACGGGTGAATTTTCGATTAAAAATTAGGCTGTTTTTTCGATATTAATTCAAAATAAGGTGAAAAAATAAATATTTTTAATTAAATAAATTACAGCGTATTTGGGACATAAAAAGGTAAGTTTTCACAAAATTTCGTTAAAAACAAAAAATTTTTGTAAAAGATAAAAATAAAAAACCAAAAACTTGGTTTTTTGAATTTTTCACATAAATTTTGAGGTTATGTGAAAAAAGTGTAAATACAAAAGTTTTAGATCTTTTTATTATCTACAACTTTTCCATTTGACTTTTTTCGATAGGACTTTTAGTTTTGCCGGAAATCGAGAAAACCCGTTTTTTACCCTTAAAAACTCACCCCCATCCCCTTCCCAACCTCAGATCGCCCGTAAATTATTTTTCCTTTCATTTTTATCATATTTTCCTCCTTTTCTAATGGGTTTCATCCTATTATGATTTTTTTTGGTTTTAAAAATTATCGACCCTGGACTATTACTCGACAGAGCGCTCTCGAGGTACGCACACTAAAAAAATTATGCATGTGTACGCTTCACGGCATTCATAGTCAAACGGACATCTGTATACACGTTCTTTAATATTATTAATGTGAAATTTCGGATTAACTTCCGTTTAGAAACTTTAGAACATACATACCTCCAATTGATCTGAAATTTGGTACACTTATGTATTTTGACGCGCTGATCAAGAATATCATACCCAAACTACCCGCAAATTTGATGTTCAAGGTCAAACGGAGAAAAAATCTAATTTTTCGACGTTTTTCGCATGCATTGCGACAAATATAGATTTTAGAGAAAAATATTTCAAACAAAAGTTATAGGGCATGAGAATACGAATATCCCAAAAATGATTCTGAAAATGTTAGAAGTTACAGACGTATGCATAGATAGAGAGTATATAGCCTCCCAAATGTCATGTTAACTCAACCGAGTTATACTTCCCTGGTCTTTATTTCCGCCACTATTACTACATTAAATTCTAATCCCATCAAAAACAATACTTGTCAAAAAAACCAAGTCTCGCAACTCAGTTGTTCTGCGGTAAAAAGTTGTGAGATCCATGTAATACCAAGTCGGTTATTAATTTATTCAGTCTCTACTTAAGCGACTTTCTGTCTTAATACGTCCAGTCTCTAAGACCACGATCGTGGTCCATAACAATTGAAAATCAATTGTGTCTGGAATCTCCGTACTCGAAGCATTAAGTTGTTACGTAATAATTAACAGCATATTATAGTGACGCATATCAGTATTAAAATTCTTTAATGTTTTATATAAATATATCGAGACTTGGCCATCGCACTAAAATAATTGAATTTACATGTGTTTTCAGGCGATTGAATTTACACGTGTTTTCAGGCGATGGCCAAGTCTCGATATATTTATATAAAACATTAAAGAATTTTAATACTGATATGCGTCACTATAATATGCTGTTAATTATTACGTAACAACTTAATGCTTCGAGTACGGAGATTCCAGACACAATTGATTTTCAATTGTTATGGACCACGATCGTGGTCTTAGAGACTGGACGTATTAAGACAGAAAGTCGCTTAAGTAGAGACTGAATAAATTAATAACCGACTTGGTATTACATGGATTTCAAAACTTTTTACCGCAGAACAACTGAGTTGCGAGACTTGGTTTTTTTGACAAGTATTGTTTTTGATGGGATCTCATTTCTTTTTGTATTTTGTAGACAGTTCTACTTTTTTCCTTTTCGGTACCTTCTACTTATTGTATATATGTATATATACCAGCAACGAATTTTCTTAAAGCCCTCTCTCTGACTTATGAACTTTTCTTATTTTTGTAGGTAGCCTTCCGTTTTCTCTTTTTCGGTACTACTTCTTGAGCTTCAGCTACAGTTTTTCTAAGAGCCCACTCCCTGTCTCTATGCGTTTTTCTGGGAGGCTTTGACATGCGCCTATATTTATATGGGATTAGCTTAAACCCGCGGCTTCGCACGCAATAATAATAACTGCCGTAAAACATCGTTACGAATAAGGCCAATATTGAAAAATTTAACTGAAGACTTGGCTGTATGGGCTTAATTATCTTTGCGGTCTTTTCTAGATTTTTTAGTTTTTCATTGATTCATACACCAAACACTACTTATATTCCAAATTTGAAGCTTCTAGGTCTGCTAGAAGTGCCTTAGAATTTTGATGATCGGTGAGTCAGTGAGTGAAAAAATTAAGAAATTTGACCCGTTATAATTCTTAAAATACTGGTTCAAATTGAATGAAATTTGAAATATACCGTGTCTTTACAATGCCTGCATGGTTACTGAAAATCTCAGTCTTCTAGTTTTATCCACAACGAAGTTACAGGGGGTCGAAAATGGTCTGAATTGCTTCGAGAAAAGGATGGTACGGCCGTGACGCTTTATTGCTCGACTTGGTGGGGGCACTGCCGTGCCCCCAGATTCAGCCTTATGCGGTTTGCGGCCAACATCATCACCAAAACAAAACGTAATAAAATCATTCTATGCTTTAGGTTTATTTCCTATCGAGAAGCGAAGGCGGTAGAAAGAAGCCTGTATTTTCAAAATACTCGCAACAAATGTTCAGCGGTACTTGGAATATTGCTTGCAGAATCGATTTAGGTAAGTTGTCTCTCTCTTATTATAGATAATTTTCCAATGCGGGTTGGTGACCAAGGTATTATCGGATGTTTTCAAACCGCTTATAATAAGTTTGAGAAGTTTTAACAATTATTGCTATTTATCGATACCAGTTGGGACGGACGGTTTAACGGGCCCTTCGAAGCATGGAAATGCGCAAGAAATTTCGCCACTATCGGTCACACCCCACGTCTCCCATCCGACCCCGCCCGTTTTATTTAGCTACGATGTTATGTTATGTATTATGTTATATGTATGTTTTGCTACTTGAGTTATTCCGGAAATTAAGTGAAAAAGACAAATTGCTAACTAGGCAAAACGAATTAAGTGGTCGCTGCAGCCCATGGACATCTACTTACAACCTCAAGCAAACATAGGTAAGTCTTGTCTGAGGTCGTATGCAGTTGCGCTGCTACTCCGGAGGCTGGTGGTCGCCTCATGTAAGTGTGGCCGTCAACTGAACCTTTGCACCGAAACACAATAGAATTGGTTCACGGCGGAAGTGGGTGCAGCGGTGGTATTTCCCCGGGCGAACCATAATAGTTCTACCACCTAGAAAACGTTCTAACGACCTAATGAGATAAACCATTTTAGCTGAGGGACCCCTGTGACCTCCACCCACTGTTAAGTTTTTGCTGCAGCCCATGGACAACAATAAACCGCAAACAAGTCTTAACTCTGATGTTGTGTGTAGTCCCGCTAGTCTGAAGGCTGATGGGCGCCTTGTGTAACCAGGTGCGGTCGCAGCCTTCAATTTGGGGGGAGGGGGGTCGCCAAGAAATTTGGGGGGGGAGGTCACTAAGAAATTTGGGGGAAGAGGTGTCCCAAATTGGCTTGTTTCGCCTTCCATCTACGCATGATTGATGGATTTTGGGGGGAGGGGGGGTCATGTCCTCTGTGACCCCCCCGGGACCGCGCCTGTGTGTAACTCTGACTTTTCTACTAAAATGCAATAGAAACGCGTCAGCTGTGCAGAAGTACATAGTACAAGTACATTCTCAGTTGGTAAAAGATTTAAGCGGCCGTATAAGAAATTTTGCCGATTTCGCTGATTTACCTGATTTAACACATGAGATTTTGCAGTTAAATTACAGTATTTCCATAAGTTTCATTGCATACGGTCTCTTAACAAGTATAAAATACAACCTAACCTGGGACAATAAATATATAATAACATACAACCTTATTTTCAGAACCTTCCATGGCAATGCTTATGCCGGGAGACCATGCAGATGTCTATGTTACACTTCTGGATGGTATGGTGATGACGGAAGGCCAGCCTTTCACTATACGAGAGAATAATGTGACAGTTGCGACTGGAATCATTACCCAAACATTACCATCTATTGATGTGCCTAGAGGAAAACTGGGCAAAGTTGAACTTAACCTTGAAGAATGATGATGAATGTATTATAGATGTATACTTTAACTGTTAAAAATAAATTGTTTACGTTTTATTTAAGAAGTCATTTATCACCTGAAGGCCCCTTAAGAAAACAATAAGTTCTTAGAAATAAAATTAGATTTCATGCCTATTTTCAACTTCTAATAGCGTAAAAAGTTATAGTTATACAAAGCCGCAACTATGACAGTCCGAGTCCACGACGGAAGCACTGAACCTATTCTCAAAACTTGCAAGCTGAAGTGGCAATGGGCAGGCCACATAGTTAGGAGGACTGACAACCGGTGGGGAAGAAGAACCTCGAATGGCGACCACGTCTCGGCAAGAGGAGCACCAGGGCCGTCTTTACCAGGGGGTGCAAGGGGTGCGGTGCACCCAGGCGGGGAGCGCCCGGGGGCGCCTGGCGACCGCTGAATTTTTTAGTTACTTACGACAAATATGTATGCGCAAGCAAAAAAAAAAAATAATAATAATAAAGACTTGTTCTCACAGGCATAAGGTACTTAACTTAAACATATTATACACATATTATATATCATAGAGCCTTACGTGTGAGAACCTGGTGCCTGAGTTAGGTTAAATAAATACCTGTGGTACAGGTCACCAGTGCCCTCCCGCGGAAGAAACTTGAATTTATACAATACAATGCATTACAAAATATGTACATGTAACTCAAGGAGAACAGGTTATTGTATATGTATGTGAGTGCGTGAGTGCTGGAGTGCGTTCGTGTGTGTGTCTGTATGTGTGTGTGTGTGTGAGTGCGAGTGCGTGGGTTGGTGCATGTGTTGTGTGTTTGGGTTTCCTAATACGCGAAATTGGCATAGTAGTGGCGAAATATGAGGGGTTTTTGGTATTTTGTATGATTGAATTATTTTAATTTATTTCACAGGATGTAGTAGATCTTCAGTCTCCTGATAGGTAAGTGTTTTTAGGTAATTAGTCACCGTTTGTTTGCAAGCCACACTATTCATTGGGTATATGTTTAATGTGGTATTTAATTTGTTATAAAGGTGGTTCCCGAGATAACAGTAAAATTTGTGTGTTAGAGATATTTTAAAAGACTGTTGGGAGCACACTTTTCCTTTTTTGCGTTTGTCTTTAATTGCATCTGGAGTGTATGTAAGCTGTGAGTGTTTTTGCAAAATGACATGAAGTATAAAAACCTGGCGAACTGTGAGAACATCCCATTTTTTGTAGAGATCAGTGGTGGGATAGCGGAAGGGAAGTCCTAGAGCTACTTTAAGAATCGCACGTTGCGCTCGTTCAACTTCAATCAGGTATGATTTAGCCATTCCGCCCCAAGATGTGATACAGTAGAGTATTAAGGACTGGCATAGAGCATAATATACCATTTTTATGATTTGGTGATTCGCCGTTGACCTGAGTGACCTGAATCTATACATATAATAAATCTGTAACAAGTCGGTTTCTGTACATTGAAGATATTTGAGAAAAACTGTCACTAGGGCTATTTATTAGCGTAATAGAACCCAAAACAATGATTTTTAGAATTATTGTCTGTTTGTCTGTTTGTCTGTTTATCTGTTCGTTTGTGCGCGCTAATCTCAGGAACGGCTTAACGTAGAAGGATGCGGTTTTCACTGGTGTATTGGTATTTTTTTGGATTAACATTTAGGGTTTGTTTTATTTAAATCGGTTCACAAACAAAAAAGTTACATCAATTTCAAGAATGATGAAATGGCGTGCGAATGCAGGCGTTCGCAAGTTTCGATAATTACTACATCTCTTAATATTCTAATAGCAAATTTTCGATCATTTATGCTAGATTTCATCTCGAAATATTAAAAAAAGAACCATACATATCACCACATATTCAAAGAAATCCTCAATACAAAATGTACAAAACCTTAACAAAACGAGGCTACTGCCGACATCTATGTGGCAAATAGTTCATATTCAGAACTATTTGGTGATCTGTTGCAAATTTGGTATATCGACGATTTAATTTACACGCTATACGGTAGATGGCGTTGTTACTGAATAACGCTATTATAGAGTGGATTGGTGGAGATAATTTCAAATATTTATTACGAGTATATTTACATAGTAAAATATCGAATAAAAAAATTAACAACTTAGAGAGCTTTGGAACTGGCGCTGATATTTTACTCATTGTGGTAGAGCATTATGGAGGCGCGGCGCAGTGGTTACGACCAGATATTATTGGTATTTGGTATCGATTTTATTTAATAGGTGACGCTATAGATGGCGTTGTTGCTCAATAACACTATTCCAATGCAGATCCAGAGATACTTAACAATAAATTGTCGACTCGCGTGGCGCAATGGTTACCATGCTGGACTGCCAAGCGAAGGGTCTTTGATTCCCGGCGTAGCAGAAATTTTAATGATGAATTTAATTTTCTGTTCTCGGTTTGAGTGTTTGTGTTTCTGTCTCTGTGTGTCTCATGGTACCCATTACAAAGGGTCTACCCTACTGTGGGGCTATCAGTGTGAAACGTTAAAAAATCAAAGTGTTCTACCGACTTTACTATGCTGAGTGATCTTTTCAAAATGGTACCTACGTCACCATATCATGATTACACCACCAGTCGAAGGTCAAAGTTCCACAAGCCGCTTTGCACGCTTCTTTTGATGTTTGAACGGATGTGTATCTTATGGGAAAACCTTCCAGCTGAGGCATTTCCAGTGGACTTTGACATGGGTTTCTTCAAGGAAGCTGTAAAGAAAGCTCTTCTTGAAAGCCAGTGCTCGGGTGGCTCCGCTGGGGTTTTGTATTGAAATTAACTATAAAATCGTTTTCAGTGGTTAATTTAATAAGAGCTATTATTACATACACACGCAGTACTGGCACTGGTGTTACACTAATATGCTAAAACGTCACGGCAGCAGCTCTGCATGGTGGTCACTCCCAAAATAATATTAGTAATCGATATATGTATAGAGCACTTACTTTATTTCTGATGCTGTAGGAAGGGTTGTTAATAGGACCAATTGACAACTAAACTCAAATGTAACGTCCAGATTTTATTGGTATCAATCTTATTTAATAGGTGACGTGCCTCTTAATCGCGTAGGGGCTGATCCTCTCACGCTGCTCCAATTCAGGTTGATGACATCTTCATTGTTAGTGGCCTAACTGCTGTCGCAAGTTTTATATCGCTCAAAAGACCTCCATTAAGTATGAACGACGGTATGTTAACGACAATTGCAACCAACGTGCAAGCAACCAAGAATTTGACTCCCAACTACTAACCACGCCTGACGTAGCGTAGTTGTATAGTTCACCACCTTTCTGCAATAGATTTAAGTTACATAATAATAATTAATCTATGAATTATTTGCAGCACAAATTATTTAATTATAATGATACTTTCCGCGGGCACAGCAGTACTATCTAAACACTTTAAAAACAGGCTATTGTAATACGTTTAATTTGTAAAAATAAATTGATGATAACGACTGAATTGTCGATATTATAAGAGGAGTACAGTAAGAACTGTAAGGACTCAGGAAGAATATATCTACTCAACATAATAATATGAACTTTTGTATCATAAGTAATTTCATAAAAGGTAACAATAATCGAAGGGACAGTGGAGGGCAAGCGGTCACGCGAGCGCTCACCAACACGTTATACAGACATTATCAAAGCTGCAACACAGACCTCCATAGTCTAGAGTTTTCAAGATGCTACAAACCGCAGCAAATGGTGACGCATCGCGAGAGCATCATTATCCAACGAAATTGCAACCTCATCAGCCACGACCACTCTGTCAAGAGATGGTCAAGAGTGAACGACTAAGGAGGAGGAGGAGGAGGAACAAATAATCCAAGTCTTTTGTACAAGTCTTTATCTACGCGGACGACGTCGCGGGCACAGCTAGTATGTAAATAAGTTTACGCAATCTGGGTACAAGTATTTCTATATGCGGTTTGAAGGACAGTGTATGGTCCAGCACTATTCCTAGGTATTTTATTGAGTTCGTGCGGTCAACAGCTGGACAGGAACAGTTAGTAGACATGGAATTGCATTTATGGGCTTTGATGATAAGAGCGGGGGAGGGGAGAAGGTTGGTTCTAGGGGCAAACGTGATGAGTTTGGTTTTGGAGACGTTGAGAGTGAGTAGGTTTTGCTTCAACCATTCATTAACCTTACTGAATCCTGATTGTGCCGTGGTAAACACTTCATCCCAACTTGTAGCAGTGAAAAACAGGGCTGTATCATCGGCAAATGTAAAAATTTTTCCTCCCTTTAGTTGCATTTGGCACAGGTCATTGATATACACAAGGAACAGTGTTGGGCCAACTATGCTACCCTGAGGAATGCCATATTTAATAATAGCTTCGTCACTCAGCTTATTTAGTATCTTAACTCGTTGTTTCCTATTAGTCAGATAGTCCGAGAAAAGATTAAGAGGTTGGCCCCTTATCCCAATCTTCTCCAGCTTCGATAGGAGGCAGGGTATTGGGACCGTGTCAAAGGCCTTTGCTAGATCTAGGAACACTGTTAGACATCTAGCTTTCTTGTCGAAACTGGAAACAATGGAGTCAACGAGATCTTGTACCGCATCGCTAGTAGATCTGCCTCGCCGGAAGCCATATTGCGTAGATGCAAGGAGTTTGTTTTGTTCCAGGTAGTTTGTAAGGCGGTGGTTCATAAGTCGCTCTAGAATTTTGGACAAGGTGGGTAGTATAGAAATGGGGCGGTAATTGTTGACGCAGGTCCTATCACCGCCTTTGTGAATGGGCTTAAAAAGGGCTATTTTAAAAGCTTGGGGAAAACAACCTGTAGAGATGGCAAGATTGCAGATATGAGTGATCGGACGAACAAGCAAATGTACATATCTTTTTAAAATTTTGGCTGATATATTGTCTGCACCTACTGCTGAGTTTTCTTTTAGGGAGGTTATAATGTTATAAATTTCTTTATCGTCGGTCGGTAGCAAGACCAATGAACTCACTGTTGAGTTTGATGGAGTACAGGGAATGTTACTTTGGGTGGGGTACGGTATAGCTCTAGCTAGGTTTTTGCCAACGTTTACAAAAAATGTGTTTATATTATTTAGACTATGTATCTGGTTATCAGAAGATAGCAAACTGGGTGAGTAATCGTAAGTTTTACTTGTACCACTAATTCTTTTAATGACTTCCCACAACTTCTTATTGTTATTTTTTGATATCTCAATTTCTTGTCGATCGTAGTTCTTTTTGGCCTTCTTAACCATGGCACTGCAATAATTTCTGTAGCGTTTATAAATAAGTTTCAAATCTTCATTATCTGGGTCTTTTTTAATTTTCCTATATAGGTTATCGCGATGCTTCAAACAACGCAGCAGTCCTTTAGACATCCAGGGCTTGATAATTATCTTCCTGTTTGGCGGCTTTTTGGTGTGTGAGTTGGTTTTTATCGCAGTAGATAGAGCATCAATTAGCAGTTCTGTGGCAACATTTGCGTCACAGCATTCGAGTACATGATCCAAGTTTAAATTTTGCATCGCTATGTCGAGGCGAACGTAGTCAATTTTTTGTATAAAGGGACTAGTAGTTTGGTAGAACATAGTACGCGAATCCAAACTGATGTTGAGTGCTACGCATTCATGATCAGTAATTGATGTCTCTAATTTAAAGCATGTTACGTCTAGCTTAGACTTTATTATTATATGGTCTAAGCAAGTCTTACCATGGGTAGGAGAATCAAAACCAGGCAACATGCAGTGGCTAGCCAAAACATTTAGATAATGATAAGAACGTTTATCGGTGGTATAAGGTGAAATATCAATGTTAATGTCACCACAGATTATTATATTATTAAACGAACTTAACTGAGATAAAAGCGTGTCCAATGAGGTCATAAATGCGCTAATGTCTTTTTGACTGGGAGGTCGGTATATGCCTATTACACAAAAATCATTATTTATTTTTAACAGAATGCAGTTGGCATCACTAATTGGGGGCTCCTCGTACTCAACGCGTAAGCTATTACGGTAATAAATGACAACTCCCTCGTTTTGGGTTTTGTGAGTAGTAGTTTTTGCGTAGGTATAGGTATCAAGTGATGGTATGAACTTAGCCGAGGGTAACCAGCATTCGGTGAGGACCAGTACATCCCAAGATATCTGTGTTCTTTGAAGCAGCGTTTCAAAGTTATCGATGTTACATGTTAGGCTACGGATGTTTTGAGAGAGAATATTGAAATTATTTTTTGCAGTTGAAATATGGTTTTTTATTTCTTCTATATTGCAATTAATACATCTGGCAACCTCAATTGCATCCAGATCCGAGCTTATCGATTCAACAACTTTCGCGTCAACGGGCATCATATAGGATTTTTAATGACATAAGGAACGTCACGGGATCTCCGTGTGGTTCCTTGTTCACACGACGTTATGTAAGGCGCTATATGTACTTTCAAACCATATGAGAATGAACTCGAGGGTGAAGTGAGCTGGGATTCCCAATTATGTAATATCTGAATAAAAAGTTTGAAGATGAACTTGAGTGAATATGTGTGTAAATGTGTATTTTGTTGTGTACCGTTGTAGTGATATTGTGAACGATTTTATTTACATGAGTTTGTTACCAATGTATCACCTTAATCGCCTTAAAGTTTTGAATAATTATTAAATTTATTTTTTAATCTAGTAGTTGTTGTATGTGTATGAAATAGTTTTATTTTTATTGAATTTGATTGATTTATAAGAAGTAATTTAAGATGTTATAATAGAGTCCGAGTACAATATATGTATGTGTTTGGGAATGTGTATATATGCAGGGTTGTGTGTTTGTAGTTGTGCTTGTGTGGGCCAGTGTGTGTGTGAGTGTTTGTGACTATTCGGTGACGGTTTAATTATATGGTGTACTTGTTGAGTTTTCCTTTTTTATAATTATATTTATATTATTATATTTTATTGTAACTATAACGTATGTATGTAACTGTAATGTATGTAAATTAGTACTTTTTTTAGTTATATATTCGAAAACACAGATCAAAAGTTTTCATATATGTCTAGTCTTTCAACATGACTACCAAATCTAACAAAACAAAGGAAATAAAGAAAAAGATGCAAATAGAATACCTACATAACATGGCTTAATTTCACACTACTTAATGCTTAGTATGATTAATTTAACATAATATAAATTTACATAATATATTTCAGTTAACCTCATAAAAGTATATACTAACAATAGTAACAATAATATAAAAAGGAACTAAATTGTAGACAATTTAATTTTCGTTTGAATCTTCATCCACTTGAATTGATGTTAAGCATTTTTCAGTTTTAATTTGGTAATACCGTTTGCCTTCTTCTTGGCGTAAATAGTATATTTCATTACAAGTGCGGAAAGGCTGTCATTGCAAGGAGCTCCGACAAATGTCTACCCGAGCCGAGGCGCAGCCGAAGGTGAGGGTTGACAGTCGGAACTCCTTCCAATGACGGTTCCGCACGTGTACTGAACGACTATTTTTAATACAGTTGCGAAAAAATGAAACAATTTAATAAAATAATAAAAACTCGCAAAGAACATTTTTGAAAAATGGCGCCAACCGTAAAAGAATACCTATATGCAGAGACTTTTTTTTGTTTTCTTCACCCATTCTGGGTAGGAAAAAGGAACTATGCCCATACAGCCAAGTCTTCAGTAGAAATTTTTTATTGATATGAAATGAAAATGTTAATGAGATGAAATGAAGTGCAACCTAACCTAACTCATTGAATCAAATCATCAAATCTGATATTGAAACAAACTAGTAGCTTCTTTTTAGAAATATTTGCATGAATCATAAAAACTTCAAAAACTTCGTGGTTGGTTTTTTTTTTCTTTTTAATAGACATTATTTTGACAGTTGGGAAAGAGAACGCAGGAGTGCGGAAAAGGTAAAGAAAAAGCACGAGTATGTAATAGCCCACATCCCGCACGCTAAACGTCCCTGCAATACGTCACTTTTTGAGCAACTGTATTAAAAAATACTTTACCATTAGTGGTCCAGCAAAACTTAAATTTATTATTCTTTGCGAACTCTCGCGCCTTGAAGAAGAGCTTTCTGGTATAAGGTGGCAGGTATTCGGATACGAAAATTGGCGATTTTGTTCCTGTTAGACCAATTATCTCCGTGTTTAATTTAGCTTCCTTGTCTTTATCTTTGTTGTAATTTCTGACGGCAGACAAGATTTTATTTTTTGTCTGGACCGTACTAAATTCAGCAACAATTGTTTTTGGGGAGCTAGGCTTTCCCGGAAGTCTATACACGTCTCGTATGTCTGATTGCGCAACTTCGACTTGCACCACTTTGCAGGTTTCTATAATTATGTTTGATAGATCAGAATTATTTTCAGTGCTTTGTGACGGAATATTTCTCAGTTGCACACTAGATGGGCGCGAATAATTCTCAAGGTCAAAAATGCGTCCTTCGAGATAATTTATGTATTCTTTCTGATTTCTGCAATATTCTTGAACACTATTTAACTGTAACTTTAGATCCTCATTTTTATTTCTTAAGTCTTCTAGTGAAGTTACAATTTCAGCATTAGATTTTTGTATTTCCGTATTTTGCTGCTTCAAGTCCCTAAATTCGCTTAAAATTTTTGACAGAAAATTTTCTTGGTCAGTTTTCAGAGCAGATACTATGTCCTTTATATCGTCTTTTGGTAGCTGTTTATTTTTTGACGTATTTTCAGAACGTGGCCGCTTAACTGGACGGGTAGGTATCTTAAGCGTATCCGTATCCTCTAGTTCTAACTCCCGCGGTGTAAGCAATTCAGAGTCAGAATGTACCTGTGTTATATCATATTCCACTTGTGATGGTTTGGGAGGTGAGCGGACTACGCGCGGCATTAGTAAGATGCTATTATTCTTACTTGGTTGCGAGTGATGAGAACGCAGTGATTTGCACCCTAATGTATTATGCAGCGCGTAGTGCAATATGCGTGTGCGGCGAGGTGGACGCGTAGCTCCGGCGTAGCTTACTCGTAGATGTGTAGTCGTGTCGACACGCAAGTGATTATTAAATACGTAACTACGCAGCAGCTCACCGTGGCTAAGTTTGTCCCACGACGGTCGCAAGCAGCTCCGCCCCCAGTGATCTCAAGATCGAATCCCAATGGTCAGCAATTTGCTTGATTGATAAAATTTGTTTATCCTTTTCTAAAACGGCCTGGATACAACAGTCACTTCATAATAACTGCACTGGTGTGACAAGGAACCGACATTAATTACACTTTCAAGTCTTTCAACCAATCACAATTTTTCGCAAGCTAATTTATAAACGCAATTTGCACTAGATCCACCGATAACACGTCCACTACACGGGACATCCGATGAGGGAAGGGGGAAGTCATCAACAATAATATTTTTTTTACTTTTATTACGCTTTCGGAGTTCGGCGCTTGTTATGCCGCATTACTACATAACATATACAAATAACAATTTTATTTAATACAACACGCGCGCGGCAAAATCTCTAATCCAAACGAGAGTGTATGTTTATGTACGTTTGACACGTTACCGCTCGGTCGCCCGCACTTGAAGCATGCAAAATAATCTCTAAGTCAATAGAGTGTAAGTTCATTTGAAATGGGCGGGCGGCGCGGCACCGGTACTTCTGTTGCGTCCTTTGACATAGCCGTCCGGGCGCTCGCACTTAAAGAGAAATGATCTCTAAGTCAATAGAGTGTAAGTTCATTTGAAATGGGCGCGCGGCGAGGCACCTGTACGTCTGTTGCGTCCTTTGACATAGCCGCCCGGGCGCTCGCACTTAAAGAGAAATGATCTCTAAACCACTACAATTAGGTGTAAGTTCATTTTAATTTACAGTGCGGCGCGCGGCGCCTATGTAAGTGTCGGTCAGTGATTGATCTGATTTCTTCTTTTAAGTAATTGAATTCGTTAGCTCATTTCATTTGCGACAACCGGCTAATTAGCACGGAAGTTCTTAGAGAAAAAATGTAAAGGTAAGTCAATTTTATTTTTTAAGTGTTGGTGTTAGGTACATTGCAATCATTATCATCACATCATTTGTTTATGAGAGAGAGTCATGACTGTTTTGTTTATCTATACTAATATGTAAAGCTGAAGAGTTTGTTTGTTTGTTTGAACGCGCTAATCTCAGGAACTACTGGTTCGAATTGAAAAATTATTTTTGTGTTGGATGGATAGTCCATTTATCGAGGAAGGCTATAGGCTACATAACATCATGCTATGACGAATACCAAAGTCCACGCGGACGAAGTCGCGGGCGGCCGCTAGTTTGTTTATAATTGCAAAAATACAAATTCTTAATGACCCTAATGTTAGTGATTGATAAAAAACTACTTGCTTTATTTAGATTATAGAAAGAAAAATTAAGTACCTACTAAATTGAAATTTGATTTTATTGTAGATGGCCGAATTAGGGGAAAAAAAGAAACCATCGGGTGCTCAAAATAGAAAAAGGAAACTGGAGAAAGAAGAAAAAATTAAAAAGCTAACTTCTCCGATTGACTCTTTCTTTCGACCTGGTAAGTTCAGTCAGTTGAAGTTGGTACCATAAATACTCGTAAAACATCTGAAGTGGCATAAATCAATGACATAAGTCGCTGGTGTATCCTGCCTTGGTTCGATCCCTAAGTTCCTACCTACTTATTATTATTACACTTATTTTTTGTATAAGTTACCTGTCACTGTATACCTAATAAATGAGTCTTAAATAAAGACGTAGGTTTTTATGATTATGACAATATCTAATTAATTGTTTTTTGCGGATTGCGCACCGGAAGGCGCAATGTTTAGTAACTAACTCACTCTTGTGTCAAAGATCTCAGGTTCGAATCCCGGCCGGTGCAATATTTATTTAAATACATACCTTCTCAGACCTTTTGTTAAATTTTTGTAATGCTTGATATGTCTTACACGCGTTCCAATCGTGGAGATTATGGCAATAAATAACCCCATAGTTTTGGAGGCTCATGTCTAACAGTGGACTGGACTGTCTGTACTTATTATCTGTACTTATATGGCTTGTGTGTATGTGATTTGTTTTTGGGGATTATGAATTATGTTTTTTCATGAAGTAGCCGCAGGAGAGATCCGCCAATCGCAACTAAAGTATTTTAATTTCTTACTGTTTGCACATAGAGCGTGCGTAAGCGCCTCGGCAATTCCACACTGAGCGCGCTCGCCCGGACTAACGGATTAGACTATGCCCGATTGCCCGCCATAACTTTAAGGCGCTGTTTTTAATGTCCTAAAATATTATTGCGTGGCCCTGTTACCACACTTGGTTACACAAATTGTTGACTATCTTGTGTTTTTTTAGGTACATCTTCGTCAACATCCACCCTACAGTTAGAAGAGACAGTCAACTTGGAAGAGAAAACTTCTACGAGTATTTCACAAGTTAGCTCTAGCTCGCTATCTCCAAGTGAACCAATTCCAATTGTTAACCAACCAGCAACAGAACCAGATGTACGATTTTGTGAAAATGTCGCGAATGATCCTGCTCTCTGGCCGCAAGTAATACCCGATCATTTAAGATTATTTTCAACAGAACGTGGACCGATTCAGATAAAAAAAACCAACTATCCTTCAGATAGTAACATGAGGTCGTTTTCAGATACATATTACAGTAAAAAGTTACAAAACAACGAAATTATTCATCGAGTTTGGCTTGTATATTCCACATCTACTGATTCTGTATTTTGTTTTCACTGTAAGCTATTTAATAATAATGTCACTGCATTTAATGCCCCCACTGGTTACAAAGACTGGGGGCATTTGTCGAGAAATATAGAACGACATGAAAAAAGTTCAGGGCACATATGTTCTTTAAAAAAATATTTGGATCTAAAAAATGACTTATTGAAAGGGCAAACAGTAGACTCGGTAAATCAAACTGAAGTAGACCGCGAAAGAAAAAGGTGCACGGCAGTTTTGGAAAGGATAATCGAAATTATAAAATTTTTAGCAGGTCAAAATATAGCATTTAGGGGCACAACCGAGAAGTTGTATGACCCAAATAATGGTAATTTTTTAAAGTTGGTGGAGAGTATATCTAATTTTGATAGTACACTATCAGAACACATTGCTCGAATTCAAAGAGCTCAGCATCGCATGCCACATTATCTTGGTCATAACATTCAAAATGAACTGATTAGTACAATTGCTGAAAAAATTAAAACGACTATAATTAGTCGTAAGCAATGTAAATACTACTCTGTAATTCTAGATTGCACACCTGATATTTCACACCAAGAACAACTTACTGTTATTGTGAGGTTTATTTATTTAAATCTATCGACAAAACGCGCTGAGGTACGAGAACATTTTTTAGGTTTTTTACCTGTAACTGATAGGTACTACCGGACAAGGGTTGGCGACATATTTGTTAGATTTCTTAAAATCATGCGATATTGAATTAGATGATTTGAGAGGCCAAGGTTATGATAATGGGGCCAATATGAGGGGGAAAAATATAGGCCTTCAAAAAAAAAATATTGGACATGAATCCTCGTGCTTTTTACGTACCGTGTGCTGCTCACTCCCTTAATTTAGTAGTAAATGACGCCGCTAAAAGCTCATTGGAAATTACAAACTTTTTCAGTATTGTCCAAGAAATCTATGTATTTTTTTCAGCATCCACATCACGCTGGGATGTAATTATGAAGCAGATACCTACTTTGACATTAAAACCTCTTTCAAATACGCGTTGGGAAAGTAGATTTGATGCTCTTAGAGCACTCCGTTTTAACATGGATAAAATTTACGATGCATTATACTATATTTTTACAAATAACAAGTATGACAGCGACACAAAAAACATAGCGAGTTCAATAATAGCCAAATTAAAGTCTTATAGATTTATATGTTCAGTAGTTATATGGTACAATATTTTACTAAAGATTAATATTGTAAGCAAAAATTTGCAAAAATCGGACGTAATTATTTCAGAAGCTACCAAAATGATTAATCTGGTTAAAAAAGATTTGGAGAAATACCGCACCGATAGCGCGTTTGAACAGTTGTTATCTGATGCAAAATTAATTGCTGAAGAATTAGAATGCGAAACAGAATTTAAAGAAACTGCTCGTCCACGACCCCGAAAAAGACATTTTGATTACGAGGCTGCAGATGAGCCCATTTTAGACCCAACCAACAAATTTAAAGTATGTTTTTATTTTTTTCTACTGGACACTGCTATCTCGAAATTAAATGAGAGATTCGATTTGCTGACGGAACACAATTCAGTTTTTTCACTCTTCCAAAACATTGAATGCTGGAATAAATTAGAGATGCAAGAAAAAAAATCTCAGTGTTATCGGCTCCAAGAAAAACTAACATTTAAAAATAGATTTGATATTAACGGGGAGGATTTATATAATGAATTAGAATTGTTGCCAATATTTTTTCCCAATGCATCAACAAGTACTCCCACTGATATTTTAAGCTATATAAATTCTAATAATTTAATTTCCTCATTTCCCAATATCTCAACAGCTCTGCGTATATATTTAACACTGCCTGTAACAGTAGCAGAAGGTGAAAGATCCTTTTCAAAATTAAAATTAATAAAAAATTATCTTCGTTCAACCATGACCCAAGACAGACTGACAAACTTAGCTATTATAAGTATAGAATCCAAAATTGTTATAAAAATAAATGATTTAATTAAAATCTTTGCCAACTCAAAAGCAAGAAAAATTGAGTTTGTTTGATGTATGTGTATGTACATGTAATAAATAGATATTTAGTAATCGAAGTTTTAAGTTAATTTTGTTTTTTAGAGTAATAAATAAATAAATTATCAAAATTACGTGTATTGTGTTTTCTTGGTTGACTAGGACCCCTTTCATACTGCAGTGTGTCGTCGGTCACGTGCCACGCTGCAGTGTAAAAAAAAACGAGGGCGCAGGCTGAGTCCCGCACCCCGGCGCAGAATAGACTTAAGACGGCCCTGAGGAGCACAGGCAGCCCTCCAACTAGGTGGACTGACGACCTGAAGAAGATAGCGGGAAACCGCTGGATTCAGAGGGCGCAGGACCGGACGGAGTGGCGAACATTAGGGGAGGCCTATGTCCAGCAGTGGACTTTAAAAGGCTGATAGATGGATGATGGATGAATAGCGTAAAAGGGATTTGCTTCACAGGTCATGGTTCACCATGCTGACCTGAGAAGAAGTGTTATACCTTATGTGTTGATGGCAATTTTTGCCTACTGAATCCATACCAAGCGTAAAACTGGCTGAACAAATAGGTAGTCAAAATTAGCAGGTGGGTCAGTCAAATTTAATTCTATGCAGATACCTGACGACTTACTGATTTTTTCTATGACTACCTACTATGATGCAAAAGTTATACTTGACGCTGCAAGGTATGACTGTTATTTTATCACAACACTCGTGCACTGTAATTAATCTATATCGAACAAAATGCAATCAAATTTATCCGGTATAACTCAAAAATACACCATGAAAATAAAATTATAACAAGAGCACATGTCTTTTCGACTTCCCGTCAAAAATCCATGCAATTATTGAATGAATAATGAAACGAAAACATTGAATGGCTGCAACGATTGTGACTTGACTGACTGATTACTAACGACTTACTGACTTTATCACTTTACCTTATTATAACTCGTCCAGTTTCACCGAAACTGGCAAAAACGTGATGATAAATTTATACTTGACGCTGGCAATATGCAGAGTTTGCGATGCTATAATTGAAAAAAAAAAGAGATTAATCAATTTGAATCGATACACCGTATCGATACGAATCGCATATCGATTCAACGATATATCACAAAGTCTTGTATCGATACATGCGATACGATATTTTAAAATTTTCTGTAAATAATTAATCAAAAATATTCCAACATTAGATTTAAAAGCAATTAAAGTATTATAATAAAAATTGAACATTACAACTGTCATGCTACGGGACCTAAGTTGCAAAAAATTGTTTCCTTACATTGCAGTAGGGGAAGAACAAACCAACAACAATCTCTGCACTATGCTAGTGCCTGTTATATATATCTAATAATAATGGGGAAAATATTAATTTTGAAGTAAGGAAAAATAAAATATTTACAGAATTTTAAACATTTGATGCTACAGATGGAGGGATTATTAATTACTTAATACTATATTATGCGATAAGACCAGGGATATTATACGTATCGCTGTGTATTGTATGGCCATGTATCGATTAAAAATAAATCTATATATCGCACTAGCGGCCGCCCGCGACTTCGTCCGCGTGAACTTTGGTATGAAATTTTTTCTGAATTTTCTTTACTATAAACCTCACGCAGCCAGAGACCTTTCCAACGATTGCAAAACCGTGGAAATCGGTTCGTGCGTTCTGGAGTTATAGCGTCAGGAAGGAAAACCCGACTTATTTTTATATTGTAAAAAATAAAAAAGAATAGCATTGTATCGATACGCAATAATATCGATATACATAATAATACATATCGCCCATCTCTATTAAATATAAATTTTGTATGTCAAATCTAAATGTCAATATTGATGTTTGTTTACTGTAAGTTTGAAATTGTTTTCCTCCACTAATAAATAAATGTATTTATTACCAAAATATCAGACTATTTGAAATAATAAGTGTGGTTTTTGTAATTAAACTAATAATGCTGGTTTGGTAAACTATTACTCCTAAGGAGACACTCCGACCCATAATTTTGTATTATGTACTTTACATGTTCTGGTTCTGTAGTTTTTTAACCTACTGTGTTACTTTATTTCAGCTGCACCAATGTTTATTATTACGGATTGGAGTGAAAAATCTGACATTACCAGTAAAAAATAGTGTTACAGGAAGAGAAGCGACACAAAAATAGCTTAAGGTATAACATAGTATGTGCTAAGTCTATGGTTTAAAATGTCAGTTTTTCATGATTTTCATGATTTTAACTATGAAAACAGCAAAGAAATTTATGAACATACAGTGAATTTTGTGGCTAGCTTAAATAAGTGGGCTTTTAAAGTTATAAAAAACAAGGAAACTATTGAAAAGATTATAAGTAGGAAAAATGAAGGAAAATGTATAAAAAGATTGTATAATTTAGAGTGTGACATAGTTAAAACTAATGGCATAGATACACTGTGTAGAGTTTTCTGTACTTCTGATAACCTGTCTGCTGTGAAAGTGCAACAAATATTATCAACTGATGAAATTTTTAATGTACTATATGAATTACACATGAGCTTACTCCCAGTTCTGGGATTAGACAAAGCCCTGGAGAAACTGCACGATTGTTACATTGAGCCTGTTTTTATCAGAGCATTTCTAAAATCATGCAAGGATTGCAAAAATTTTTACATGTTTAGCAGTAGTCCCTACATACAAGATTGCAAAAGAAATACTAAGTTGCGAAAACTTGGTAATAAGTGTGAAATAATGGTCCTTGATATTTCGCCTAAAGACAATGACTTTTGTAAGTTGTTAATATGTTTAGAAAGAAACACAAATTTTGTCTGGCTGAGACCCTTAAAATCTGATCAACGTGAGGAAGTCGCACTTGAACTGTTTACCTTAATCTGTGACTTTGGATTGCCATATGCCTTCTACTCCAAACAAACAGTTTATTTTGAGGAGGTTTTGGATATTCTCAAAAACCTAAATCTGCTTCCTAAATTTCCTCGTATTTTTACTGTTTGTAGAAAAATGAAGAACACTTCAAAGCATGTTCAAGGACTGCTTAAGAGTTGGACAGAAACAGTCAGTGAAAACTGGATACTTGGTGCTCATATCATACAGTGGTTAATTAACACAGATAATGCAAAATATGCAAAGAAATATAATATACTTTATAATGTAATAGAGGGGCCAATCCATTCTCCATACCATGCAATGTTTGGTTTATTACCGAATGAAGATTTATTGGAAACAAAATTTATTAGGAAATCTGTATGTCCAAAAAAGATTTCAAGCAAAATTACAATAACATGCTCTTTTTGTACTAAGCCAATATATAAAGTATACAGTTGCCACTACTGCAAGACATCCTGTCATATCACATGTTGTATCAGAACCATTGTTAAGAATAAAACAACTACGCCTATTTTAATTAACAAATGTAAGTTGTGTGCCAATGATGTTAGTAGTAAAAAATTTGTAGACAAGTTAAATAAATCATTGAAATTGTAATTTTTATAAATGAATTTTATTATTATCATTAGTAGCAAGTAAATGATAATAGGTATATCGCTGCTTTAGAACGAAAGTGACTTAATTCAAAATCTTAACTTTTTGGGAAATCGCAAAATAAGATTTCATGTTTAGTAATTTTTGCATTAGTTTAAGTATATCTCCGAAACTAAGTAAGATAATTACCCTTTGATGGTTGATATGTTTTAATTAACTATTAGGCTTGGTAATCATTGTCGTTTTATTTTATTATTTTAATAAATAATATTATAAAATATCGATTTTCAAAAACTAGTCACAGAAAGGTCACTTTTTGACCAAACTTCTATATAATCGTTTGACATAGTATGAATTAGGTCAGTTTCGTTTTAATAATATAACATTGGTATATGACCTTTTGAGTCTTATGTCATTTTCGTATTAAAGTTAGATTAAGTTATGTTTACTAATAAAATAAGTCACTTTGACAAAAACTGTTTAATAGTAATAATAAAACACAAGGTTATGTTAAAGCTTTTTATTGTATTCGGAGAATAACATACATAGGTACTTACATTTTGTATTTCAGAGATCTGCCTGCATATATTTCTATAAAAAATCAATTTATAACATCTAACATTAGAGTATGAACAACAATTCTAGGTCAATAAGCTTTTAAAAACTTAAAAACTCTTCTGAAATAATAAAAATAGTATAACTTCTACCCTGAAAATACAAGATTGGTTATCTTTAACACCTATAAAAAAGCCTTATTAAAGCAGTAGATAAATTTTTATCAAAATAAATTTTAAAACTTTATAACAAAAATACTTAAAAATATGAGATCTATAGTTAGTTACATTTTATAAGTCAGTCTTCATAATACCTTATTTTCCGAGACAAGACTTTGCTAGTAATGTACATAAAAATTAGGTATCAATTTTTTTCTTAATAGCTCCTTAAGACCTTTTCTTGTGTTTTCTGATATTTAAGTTTTTCTTGAAAAACTTTTATGGTAACTATTTCTTCAACATAAGCCATCTTCTTTCTTTTGTTTCTCATGTTTACGTGCTTGTATTTGTCTTCTGTATAATCTTAAGTATGGTCTTATAATAAAATTCATCCATTTTTACAAACCTTCAAACGCGTATATTACCCCATAAAATCTGCTCCCTGTCATCAGTTATATGGTATAATAATATGTCATATGTCGTCATAGTTTTTCCACCAGTACTGTAATCTCTTTCGGAATCAACCCTTGCAAGTTGATGGGATACTTGGAATGGACTTTATATATGCTACTACTTCTTGTATATCTTTTTCATCACTAGTCTTTCTATTTTTATGTTTTGCTCTTTGCTCTGACTCTAAGATCCCTGTACTATTAGATTTTGCCTTGACTCTTCGTATCTGTCTGTCTTTAATGTCTAATGTATTTGTAAAATATTTCTGGCAAACTCGAGTTTTACTTCCGTCAGTATTGAAAAAGAAGTTTGAAGCTCTAGGATTTTCCGCATTAGTATACCTGGGTTAAATTTCCATCATATACGATTTAATAAACATTCTTTGTATCTCAATAGATCCTAACCTAACTACCAAAAAGAGTTAAATATTTATTTTCGACAGGTTTCGTTAACTTTTTTCGTACGTTTCATGAGACGTAGGAAGTTCTATCTTAGATTTTGACTGAGATGTATAAGATTTGCCAATATTTCTTAATTATTTAGCAATATTCTGCTTCCATTTCTCGAAATTATGGGAACGTTTTTAGGTCTTATATTTGCAGCACTAGATTTACTAACGCCACTGCCTGAAGGTTGTGATTCTGGATCAGCTAATGACACTGGAAACTAAAACCACTTCCTGAAGTATGATATTCTTGTTGCGCTAAATGTTGAGGTTCTTGGTCCGCTGAGAAATTAAGTAAGGTATGAAGTGGCGGTGTTTCTGTAGCTGGAGAGTCGACAGAGTTCAAGAAAGAGAAACTTCGAAAAGTGCTACTTTTATTTACCTCAAATGTAGGTCATTATCGCTAAAATATGGGTTGCTTTGAAGCTCATTGGTATGTGATACACGATAAGAATTCACTGTTGTCTTTGCCAGTCTATTACAAGGTAATATTTCTTCGTTAGTTGTAATTGGTGCCATAGTGTTTTCATTATTACTTTCTATATCCGAACAACTACTCGAAGTGCTAGAGCTGGATGATGATGAACTGCTGCTTGACGAACTAGAAACATATCATCTTCGTTGCCTCATCAGAAGAAACGCTACTGATTCTGACTGTTACTTGTGGTACATACAAGTGAATATTTGCATTCAGTCTGTGATTCTTCCGCTAGAATTTTTATAGCGAAGCATATTGATCTTCGTTTCTGAAAATAACAGTTTAAATTAGTACTACGAGATAGAGTAATTTATGGCAACGCTTTGTGAAAAAATATTATTTTATTATAGCCTCAATCAGATTTAAACGATTAGATTCTTCATGGTTTTCACGATCTGGCGTGTTTTCAACGAATGACACATTCGAGGAAATGTTTTCACTATTAAATTGTGTTTCCTGAAGAAGCAAAAAATAAGCTCATAATATCAACAAAAGCAACAAACTAAATCGCAAAAATATGTGTTAATAAATGTTAAGCTCTATGATTTGTAAATGTTATAAATATATTCCCCGTTACCCACGCTAACATATCATGTACCGGCATTTTCTTCCAGATTTTTTTTTCAGTGAAACTGACAAAGTAATATTATGAATAAATCATTCATACAGATTATATGCTTTGCATTAGCAAAAGCATACAGGAACACATAAAAAAACTTTACGGAAAGGAGTTTTTCTGGGAATTAAAATATCCATATAATATTAATGACAAATTGGTCAAAAATGAAAATTGAGTATTTTGACAACTTTTAAAACTAAATATGTTTGCCTGCTGCTTTTTTTATCCTCGACTTCGTCCGCATTCTTTCCTTCTTAGCATTTTCCAAAATCATATCATTCGCCATTTCATCTTTCATGATAAAAAATAAATCTCAATGACCTAAAATAAAAAGTGTATGTTTGCATTAGAATAAAATCGACTCAAAACCCAAAAAAGACGTTATTACCAATAACCTAAAAAGCGATTTAATCTATAATAGGACAAAGATAGCGGTGACAAGTTTTATAGAAATGTGACTTATTCATTGTTAAGTCATGACATACAAAACTGTTTTTAGTAAGAAAGTACCGTAAGCACGAATAAGTCGTAAATATTATGTAAATGTTCGGAAGAGTATCGACCTAAAACCTATTAGGTCACATTGATTACAAAAATGAAAATGTAATTCTTACCTTTTTTCGGAATGAAAACGATTCAAGCACTAATTGGTCACTTTACTTGCATTCGATTAACGTGATGCGCTTGCGGCTGTGGGAATAACGCTAAATAGGGCGTTGACGTTCCGACCCGGGACCCCTTCGCGCCCAATAAAAAAGCGACAGAACTAGTGCATTCGTACTCTTCTAACACAGTTGAGACAGTTTCTGATTAACTAAGCGATAGAATACGATGTGTAGAGTCGTTCTGTGACATAAACTCAATTTTAAGATTTTTTGAGTTAAGCCGGTTTCATTCTAAAGACGCGATATCATATTCGGCCGAACTTTCGTATACGGTTGAACCTACATTCAGTGCATCTAATTTTTTCATATTTTTTATGTACTTACTCCTAAGACTCACTTGTTACTCATGGATGTACTATATCTACATCCAAAGTAAATATTGAGCTGAGTCGATCACATCACATTCAAGTCTCAGATAAATTAAAAAAGTATTTTATCTGAGATTCAAGTATGATTTTTTTATTTATTTCAGTAAATACATAGGTATGTTATATACCCGTTTTGGGGCGATTACATTGGCCAACATGCAGGGGATTTAGCATACATTGATGGTTATCTGAGTACATTGTAATAAAATACTCAAGATAACCAGCAATGTCTGCCAAATCGGACCCTGCATGTTGGCCAATGTAATCGGCCCTTTACTCATGGATCTACTTTTAGGGCGGATTCGACCAATCTCGAACTTACTCCAGCATAACTATCATGAGAATAACTTTACTCCTCGAAAATACTCACGGATAACTTCGTTCAGGTTTTACCAACTACTCGAAGAGTAAAATACTCTCGGTATTGTTATTCTATGTTAACCTCCTAAGACCCAGATAAAAAATTCAATTGTAGTGATTAAGAGGCCGTATACGAAATTTTGCCGATTTCGCTGATTTAGCTCATTTTATACATGAGATTTGGCAGTTAAAATACAGTATTTCCATAAGTTTCATTGCACAATATGACTGATCATTTCAATAATAAACTATTAAATGAGCGACTTTTTAATTTTTATTTCGTTATTTTGCATAATAGACATGAAGCCGGTGATAGTTTTGTAAATATTACTGTAATAGGTATAGAATATCACATATTTCTGGATCATCTTAAAGTATAAACAGATCGAAATAAATGCCATGTATTGCTGTAAAAACCACATACAAAGTGTATGAGCCACTTTTTGCCACTCTCATACAAAAAATATTAGTAAAAAAACATTGAACTTTGTCAATTTTGAGCGAAAATGGGCCAGAAATTGCATTTGATTTCGGCAAATTGGAATAATCTTTCGTAAAATTTATTTGACATAAATACTCTTCAGTTTATAATCAATCCGTTTCCCTAAAAAAAATCTTATTAATAATGATGATTCGGCATTAAACATCTTTTAAAGTAACCTAAATCTCGCATGATAATTCTTGACGCAAGCTATAAAAGTGTCTAATGTATTAGATTATTAATGAAATGAAAAGTTATATTGTGCAATGATACTAGTAGAAGTACTGTAATTTATCTGCAAAATCTCATGTGTTAAATCGGGTAAATAAGCAAAATCGGCAAAATTTCGTATGGCTGCAACCCTTTTTGCGTCCCACTGCTGGGCACGGGTCTCTCCCCCTTATTGGGGAGGCCTGGAGCTTACTCCACCACGCTGCTCCAATGCGGGTTGGTGGAGTTGCGGGTTAGTGGCCAACCCGCTGTCGGATGTTTTCAAACCGCCCATAAGGCCTCCGACAAGGTTTGACGACTGTTATCTATCGACAACAACCGGGACCGACGGCTTAACGTGCCCTCCGAAGCACGGAAACGCGCATGAAATTTTTTTTGCCACTAGCGGTCACCCATCTCACACCCGACCGCGCCCGTTTGGCTCAGCTGCATAGATCAATTTTATTGCGTTCTACGCTAGCCGCCAGGCCATGCGCTTGGCCCCTTAAGTCCCAGTACAAAATTTTGCACAAATTAAATATTGGCCTTCAGTCCCAGACATAGTTTATGTTATATACTATTTAACACTAAAAATTCTGATTATTTGATGTTTTTCATAAATTTTATATGTCTTTTGGAATGGAATGACAAAGGTTTAAAGCGGCCATCTTTTGTTCAAAAAATTGCACATTCGGTTTCAAACCATCATAAAACTTAAATAATAAATTCAACATTTTTCAATTTTTTTTATTCGAAATATGAACATTTACAATTTAAACTTCTAGAAACAGTATTTTATGTAATAATCACAATAAAGGAACTTATGAATCAATAAACTCTTCTAAAATAAACTTCTTAATTAGCAGCATCTTATAGATAAAATTACATTATGATCAGGCTTTTATTCCCTTATTCTTCTTGGATTCCCCCCACGTGCTCGGTAACGTCTTCTTGATGAACTCCATCCTCTGTTGCTTTACACCCTACCATGAATTGGTCGGTTTGGAAGTCTTGGTGGTGCTAGATCTTCATGTACGGTCTCTTTGTCTGAAGATTAGTAACTAGAAAAATTGCTTTGAAAGCAACGGGATCTACGAAATATTCATCATCGCTGTCATATTCAAATTCCAATTAGTTTAGAGAATATAATATTTCTTTATCACGGAGATCTGTGAAGCATGAACAAAAAAAAAGCATTAGCCATCAGCACCAAACGCCAATTAGATCTACTATGGTAAAGACCGAAAGTGCAAAAATTTGCACAAATTAAATGAGAACTAAGGCCTGGTGTGCAAAAAATTGTACATAATAAAATATGATAGTTTTATTTCCTTATTTAGATGCTTCCCATGAAATAACAACTCAAACTAATTAGTTGGATATTTTAAAAAGCAGAATTAATAAATATATTCCTTTATCCTAACCCAAAATACTCACGGAGATTCGTTACTCATTGGAAATACTACAACAACTTAATTTTGTAGGATAATAAAGTAAAATGCCACTCGTTGACAGCTTTTCTATTCTACGTTTTGTTTGTTTCTCGTTTTTGTGAGTCCGTGAAGGTTCGTGTTATTTTTAATAGGTAATTTGTGATTTCTATTTGCGATAATAAAAATTCAAATGGAGAGTCTGAAAATAACACGCAGCCCGAATTGGCTTGCTTCAGAAAAAAATTTGTTAGTGGACCTGGTTTGCCTGATCCACCTTGGATGTCTCGGCACATATTCGTCTTCACTGTCGGACTCTTCGATCATATTTCTTAAACGTTCCATCGTAGCGCGGTGTTAATAAATTTTTAGTAAAAGAAAATATAACCAAAAACGACTGCAAACCAAAGAAGATTTGAAGTGACATTGACTTGACTTTACTCTCAGATTAAATCTTTATAGCGCCAAAATCGGCCGTATAAATATTTACTCGCGTATAGTACCTTATTCTCAGATTATTAGTTGGTAGAATGTAAAATCAGCATACTCGAGAGTAACTCGTAGTTTATTCTTGAGTAAAAACTTACTCTAGCTTGGTAGAATTTAGGACAGATTCGCTTTATGCCAGATTTGCGATTTGTTTCGTTATTATTTTGACATTACTAACGAAAAGACGAATAGCGGTATTAAAAGAATAACGTTATGAAATATCAAAATCGAAATAAATAACGTTATAATATCGTTATTGCTAAGCGATATTGCCGCGTTGTTGGTTCGCTGCATATGATAATTATTATTCCCCGTAAATATAACGTTATTTATATCGTTATTTTCTAAATAGCGTTTACTGATATAGCGATATTTTGACGTGTAAATAACGTTTAGTTGTAAAACGTTATGTTTTTTATAACGATATGGGCACAAGTAGATAATAACGTTATGATTTTATAGCGGTATTTGAAGCTTTGCCGGGGAGGTCTGTTACAGATGACTGTATCAAACAGTTTTTGGAGCGCCACACGGTGGGCTGAAAATCGCGTCACATGGACATACTTAGAAACTTAAATTTAAAAAATGTTTTTTTTTTGTTAGAAATGGGTTTCGTTGATTGGTAATATCATAAAAAATGTCATCTGAGATGATTTATTTCAAATACGAAAGAGTCAATAATTTTTCAAAAAATATTTTTTATGGAGCTGACGTGAAAAATGTGAATATCTCCGGTATCGCAAGGTTGGCCGTTATATCCTTCCACTATATTTATAACTATTTTACTTGATTTATAACTAATTATTCCAGATTTTTTGGCATACTTAGTATAACGGCACATCCTGCTATTTTTTAAATAGTCAAAATTTTAATTTCTTTTCCTTCCAGCTCTTGACTGAATTAGATGGTTTAATGCTTCCAAAATGTGTTCATATACCGTTTCATTGTACTACAAGCCTCAAAAATCCGGTTAATAATCCGGAATAATAATTTATTTTTTAGTACTTAAACCCATTTTCGGAATTACCTCAGTGCACCTTAAATTTTTTCTTCTCGAGAATTCTAAAAAGGCGAATTAAAAAAAATCCTAAAACAGTTTAACACGTCATATTATTATTACGTTACGCCCCACATAAAAAAATACAATACCATTAAAATAAAACACAAAATATTGGAGGTAATTATCTATAGGAAACAAGGCATAAAATAAAACCACAAGATTTTCATAATTATATATTTTTGTCAGAAGGTAATTAATACAGTGCCCAAACAGTAACAAATCATTAGTAAGAGAAAAAAATCATGACTGCGTCTAGCATGTACTACTGAATATTGAGAAATAGACAACGTACCCTAGCGATCTTACGTATAAAAACTTTAACACATCACAACTTTTGGACAAACAACTTGGCTTTGTTTTGTGATACAATACACAGTGTATTGCACGGGGGCTCGCTACTGGGATCCCAGAACTGTACCTAGTACACTATAAGATATAACACTGATACGCCTAACGGACATTGTAATCGCTACTAGTGGGGTAGCTATGTGCAATGTTGAGCTTAGGAATTAAGTTATCATTCATAAACTCAGAGATTCTTTGCTTCATTGAAATTATCACAGGTGTATCAGCAAAGGCATTTTAAGAATAGTTAATTATTTAAAAAAGCAATAAAAGATGAGGATTGTGGCAACTTGTTGTTCGGAAAACCATTAATTAATATGGACAATAATATGAGGTTGAAAAGAATCCTATGTTTTTGATTCTCTGACGTGAGCATAATTTGTTTTTGTGCCTAGATACATAAGCACACATTTTACGCATAACTACCCACATATTATTATAATACTGCGAAAAGCAGATCACTGCCGTTACCGCGTTATCCATAGCAAACTATCTGCCAAAATAAATGTTTCATTCTAGCGATTTCGATTTTATAAAATACCTAAGTAGATCTGTACGTAATTAACTTTATTAATTACTTAACATGTCCGTCCGATTTTTGACTGCTGGCAACAAATGACATCATTATTGCGCCTGTCAAATTTATTGAAAACAAAGACAAAATAATTATGTTCTTTTCAACATTATATCATAACAAGATCCGATCGAAAAATATATAATGCTTATTAAATTAATAAATCGAGTACATAAATATGTGATAAATTTGACATACATACATTGACATTGCAGTAATTTTCCGACAAATGCTGAAAAGCGAATATCATAATGGACACAGAATAAATATGTATTACGAACTGAACATGCGTTTTGAATACCTATTTTAAATATAATATTTTAAATTTTTTAGAAACCGCCACAATGAAAGATTTGTGTAATCAGTCTATCATATATTCACAATGCCGTATCTAAAACATTAATCACAAAGATAAATGTAAACATGGATCCCAACTTGAAGACTTGATAAAAACACTTGACATGCTGATTTCCATCATTATTACATACATACAAACGTAGTAAATCTTTAAAACTTTTAGCCACAGCAAGTGAACATGCTACACTTATCGAATTAAACATTACTCCTTGGTCCAAATGCTTGAACTTGGCATTTTTTTTTGAAATATCTCTTGTTAGCTTTTTAAGAAATACTTTGTTCTTGTGAAGTACTTTTTTAGATTTTGCACATCACTATTTCTACACTTGTACCTTTAAACCTACCAGGCGCGCTTCCGGGGTCACAGGGGACTCCCCCGCTCAAGATCCAACAGAAGGCGAAACAGGCCAATTTGGCACCTCTTCCCCCAAATTTCTTAGTGACCCCCCCACCAAAATTGAAGGCTGCGACCGCGCCTGCACCCTACTAGCAGGATAAGAAATGAACCGCAGTTTATTAATGTCTCAATTTTTAATAATTTCAGTATTACCACATTATAAAAATATTTTTTCCCTAACCCTATCATATGATTCGTGGTATTAAATTAAAAATTATATTAAAATGTAATATGGCTTGGTTTAGACTATGTTATAAAAATAATGACGTGCAAAATAATAAAACCACATAA
The DNA here is from genome assembly GCA_911387765.1 of Pyrgus malvae. Classification (NCBI taxonomy): domain Eukaryota; kingdom Metazoa; phylum Arthropoda; class Insecta; order Lepidoptera; family Hesperiidae; genus Pyrgus; species Pyrgus malvae. The sequence continues at coordinate 12,449,769 of OU426969.1, forward strand.
CTTTACTTCACAATATCGAATTAAGACATAATAAGCTCGTTAGAGATAAATTACATTAATTTGTATTAATCATTTAGTATATTTAAGTTTAAAACCATTTAAGTGCTTCACTTCATCGGACAGATAAAAGATATATTTTTCATGAGTGAAGGACTAGCGAATCCATACATTCATTCACCTTAAATATCTTATAGGAAACAACCAGCTGCCTAAAAAGCGAAGTTTAAACAACAAATTATAACAAGGAACAAGTATAAAATAAAAATACATATAATGCAGTTTTAAAAATACATTTTTTTACCGTCAAGTTGGCAGTGTACGCGGATAGACACAAAATGCTAGGCAAAGACATAATTACATCGAAAGCTACTGACATCGACTATTAAAAACTTTTATCTATTGAAACATTTTACACGAAATTCGATATATAGATCAACTAGCTTACAATTAATAAAGTGTTTAATATGTAACTTAATACCACAGTTCTGCAACATAAATAGACAAAAAAATTGGCCGCCTTATTCAAATAGTTTTGACCCTTATAATATCACACTATTTTTATTTGAATCAAGGCTGACGCTGTAATACAAATATGAGACTGTTACAAATGTTACAAAAATGTGACAAATACACTGAATAATATATTTTATAGTACTGGTGTATGAGATTACAAAATATTACCATAAAAAGGCAAATTAGAAACAGTCAGCTGAAGGTTACGCTTCAAAACTGCGTCTTAGAACTTTTAATAGAAAATACATTAATGGTGTCAAGAAGGGTGTAGCACCACAATAAAAAATCTGAATAATCGTATGACGTATGTATACAAAAAATCCGCAGGCTTATTTAGTGCTGGAGGATATACAAACAGTAAAATAAAGTGTCCGAGTGCTAATTACATGACTTTTTAATACTTGTGCACTCATGGCAACAACTTTTAGCATTTCTTTAACATCGCGTTAGAGACACCTAAATAGTTCAGAGGAGCTATATAAGATCAGAATCACTAATGCGGTATTAACGGACAAACAATTAACTGGTTATCGTACAAACACAGCAGCCACAATGTAAAAAACTTAATTCATTCAATTACTTACAACTATAAAAATATTTTAGAAATTCTCACTTACATTTAAGAGGAACTGGCAAAATAAATCCTTTGTTTTATTATCAAATCAACTGAATACAAAAAACCAGATTTTGGTCCTCAGGTAGCAAAAATTCATGATGCCATTCCTATAAATTGTACAGAACTGTATGTGAAACTGGCGAGTAGCAAAAATATTAGTTAACACTATACGCACGCTATACAACGGCATGAAAATATATGAAATCTACTAAATACCCAATAGAAAACTGCCTAATGTTACGGCGAAACCTAATAGAAGCGACGTTAAACTTAATAAACTAAATACGTACAGTAAGATTGTAACCTTTATGGTCGTTCCTACTAGCGCCGTCTGCCGTCGGCGACTGGCTCATACCTTATCACAATAGATTCCCTTTGACGCAGGACGACCAATGTTATTGTCCTTACTCATTCCACTATAAATACTAACGCAACTAATAGAAACACCCCTATAACATTATCAACGTACACCGCGACTCCTTAGTATAAAAACAGTGATTAAATCTTTTTATTAGAATAGAGTATTTGTGCATACGAAATATTGGAGTCCAACGCGGAACATTGGCGCCCAACGCGGGGCCGTAACAACTAACGCTCATAAGACATCGAAATCGTATTAACCAACGATTAACTAACCAACACCGCACACCAAGTTAAAAAGGACACATCGATTATTATGCTAAACGGTTACAATTTGTTCTACACGAAGATTCTGTAACCTTGCGCGGTTATATCGTAACATGTAACTATCAGATTCGTACTAAAAGCTTAGAGCCATAATTGCCATTATTAATATCTAACTCGTCCTAATAGGCAAAGACTCCTACCGATACCATCTTAACAACTAGCATCGTTTAAAATAGATTTAAAAACATCAACTGTCATAAACAATGTTGCGAAAATAACTATCTAAAGAGTGAGTTGTGAATATTTATTTATATCGTTACCACTGTTTCATCATCTATTTTTTTAACTATCCATTCGTAAATTATTATCAAATTCGATAAAGCTCTATTATTGATCCGTGTTCTCTTAACTTAGCTCTCAGGTGCGTCCGAGAGAACAGAAGCGATCTGTAAGGAACCTAGGTAACAAACTAATTCATACTAAAATTCTTCGTAGTCAACGTGTAACATCTCGATAAATTTAGCTTCGTCCGAAGCAAACGACAACTTTAAATTAAAAGAGAACCATACCCAGTCTTGCTAAAGATCACCTAAGCGCAGCCTAAAAAAACTAGCTGAAAACACTAACAGTGTCGATTTGTACATTCAGGATTTGAGGAGCAAAATAACCACTAGAATCGTAAAGAAAGTCGTTTAAGTGAAATAATGTAGCTTTTTCACGGTTCTCGTTAATAAATGAACCTCACTTAACATCAAGTGCAGGCTATTGGCTAACAATAATTTAATAAAAACATTAATTTACTTTTACGAAGTTACCCATGCATTTCCACTAACTACAAATCTAGCGTTCATAAAATTTTCTTACGTAAATATAAAAATTAAACGTTGCATACGCATTTTCATCGGTATCGTATTATGAGGGGTTGTAATATATAGCTGTGATTACTTTAGACTGAATTGAGCAATAAATAGGAATAAAGAGCAAGTTACAAGGCGCGATATGTAATTAAATTGTTTGAAAAACTGATTTTGTGCCCTATTTCATAGAGATTCTCACAACACGATACTAATTCCTATCATGCTGACCAAATTTATAATAATCTTAACATCAATTTTGGCTAATAAAACACTTAAGACAGTATTTTTTATAATCTTTCGATAGATACTATTTGGTACTTATATCTAACGTTGCACATAAATATGGCCAGCATATATGCAACAATTATTTGTAGGACGATAACAATAGGAAATCCTCGAAATTTTCACTTAACATTTAATATTATAACGACACAAAAGTCATAAGCGTTCGAACATTGGCATTTAAATTAAGTACTGTAACAGTTTTGGTAGTTTAGTCATATACTTTTCACGTATATGACTAAAGAATTTTTACTATAATCATAATAAGGGTTATCACACATTATTCTTATAAGATATGCTGTTATAAGCGTTGGTCGAGTTAAACTTCGGATTTTTTTCATCATTATACAATTATAAGCATTATTTATATAAAAAAGCTGTAAGTTACCGTGTATAAATAAAAATTAGAAGATTTTTTTGTTAAAAATGTGAAAAGCGGGTGTACATAAAGCAAAACGACTCGTAGCATAGACTGACTCAGATGTCTATTAAAAAAACTTAACTTAAGGTAAAAAATATGAAACTTCAAACAGCTCGAAATTGAGGTATTTCATATAATTTTTTAATAAGTTTTATTGAGTATTTTTATAAAAATGAGAAAATATATGCAAATAGTCATACTTTGCCACGAGTCTCGAAGTCACTTGTAAAGAATAGAAAATGCACCGAGGAAAGCTTATGACTACGCAAAATTTTCAAAATTGAATGGACGGAAGGAATAAATTTGAGCCAACATAAATTTGGGCAAGTTTTTGATTGCGTCGGGGCGTTGAAATATTACGATTATTCTGGGGGAACGGTCATAAGATTATGTATGCATCATTTTTGTAATCTTGTAAACATAATGTTAAGGTAAAAACCAAATAAATAACAATTAATTTGTCAAGCAAATCCAAACATACTTATTTTAGTAAAATCTTGTCTTCAGGTACCACGGACAAACATTTTTCTGTATTTTGACTGTTTTTCATTTTAACGTTTGTCTTAATAGACCAATCATGTTACATTTATACCTACTATGGTAAAATGTAAAAAAGTATTTACTGCTGTAATCATATCATTTTTTTATTTCACTGTTATATTTCAAAATTAAAATTAGAATAAGTACCTACTTACTTACAATTATATTTTTTTTATGAAAACAAATCTTAACGCCCCGAACGCCTTACTACTTTAAATGAGGCTAGTTGTGGCACTTCGGACTGACACAGCACTATATGCAGTAAAAAAATATAGTCACATCTCCATCCTGTTACCTAAGTATAAGCAAGCATTTATGAATTCATAGCCACCGTTAGTCAATTCGTATTCCTATAACAGTAAATTATATTAGGAGTAAATAAATTCATCTCTGTCAAATGGAAAACAAAATAAATGAAATAAATTAACAGATTATAATCAACAAACTAATTATTCGGTCCTACCAATTTGCACTATATAAAGCAGGCAAAAATGTTATCGCAATCATTTATTTTAATAGTATATGTACTAAAAATAAAAGATTGCTTCGATTGTCATTCCCTATCTGCTAATAAATAAAAAATAGGGAGATTTAGACTTAACAGAACTTCATTTTTTAACGTTAATAACGTTAATTGGTAGGACCGAAGCAAAATAAATTCTCAACTAAATTCATTTAGGTAATAAATTTTCTACAATTTGATTTAAACGTTGCAACTTTTGCACATGTATAAAAGAAAACTAGCTACGTATGACGGATATTGAGATAAGGTTTCTATATAATATGGCAACAATGGAAAAAGTGAAAATACATACCCAATTATGCAGCTATATGGGTGTTAAAATATAAAAATAACAATATTATAAACTAACTATGATAATTCACTAAAAAACTAAAAGTTTTGTTATTATTATTGTGCTACAAATATTACATATTTTCTTTAAGAACGAGTTGAATATTATGTTGACTACATGCTAAAACCAAGAGCGTGTCAATTGTACTAACAACATTTAAATATTGACATTCATATTTCATTTAAGCACAATATGGAGGCATTCTTAAAGGGGTTGGTATGTTCAGTGGGATAAGATAATTTGAGGTTAATTTCAGCTGCGACGGTAACGCTAAACTTACAACTAATTTGAAATGATATCAGTAACTTGCTACCCGAATAAATACTTTTCGGTGCTTTCGGTATTTTTGCAAAAACTATTTTTATGTGATTAATAATAAATATTGAACTAATGATCAAATGCTTATACAGTAGGGGGTTTTTCAGAAACGTATGGAAAACGTGGATGAGGTTCACATATTATTATAATGGAATTATACATTAAAAAAAACACACACAAGCCTACACTAAAATCGGCGAAAACCTTTAGGCCAAATCTTAAATACACAGAATAATATACTGTGCTACCTACTTGAAATAAGTGTACGTAATACGTAATTGTTATAACAGTTTAAATGTGTTGCAATGCAATCTATTTTAATATTTTTTAATGCATATCAGGGAAGACCCAACTCTCCTGACGCGGTGAAAAAGATTCTTTAAAATATTGCATTGATATATAGTTTTAAACACGAGTATATATTAATTTGAAATCAATTAATAAATTTCACTATATCTTTATATAGATAAATAATAACTGAATTTAAAATACTAACCTAAGGGAATTAATGCATCTAATACTACCAACCCCCAATAACTAGCCGGTAATCATCTATAAACGAATAAATAAAGTATTCTATTGCTGAAAGATCTATCACTTTAGTGACAGCTCGAAAAACTTAATATCATTCAAACAAAATTAACAACTGGAATAAAATAATTTTTTATCGAAAGTATTTTGTACATAAAAATATTTGCACAAGTTTTGAAAATGCATACATTCGTTCATTTTAAAAGTAGAAAAGGCACTTAACGAATATAAAAGTAAAAAAAAATATAGAACTTTTTAAATTCATTTTTCAGCTTTTTATGATTCATTTATTCCTACTTAAATGGTCGTCATATCGTTCAATGATATTTTTTAGAAAATATTCATAAGGTTACGTTTGAACGGCTACTGGGAGAAAAAAAAACATTTTCCTTAAATCTAAGAACTAAGTGGAAGATTTTAAAGTCTACGATAGTTTTGGTTTCTGCCTGCCTAAGTGGCAGTGTAATGAGTTTTGTGCACCATTTGGAAGAAAAATTAACCATACAAAAAATATATTAAAGCGTCTGTAAAAGCTTAAGAAATATTTATCTAACTATTATATTTTATTTATTAATCAATCCCTTTAACTGTTATGTTTTATTGTTAAAACGATTACTATGGACACAGAACGTTGAAATGTTGTTAAACTAAAACTATTCTACGTCACAAGGAACTGACTATTGTTTGATATTTTTCATTGGAAACTCTCTTTAAAAGAGAGCCTTTTTACCTTTCGCATTTTCATTACATTAATATTACATCCAGAACAGTCACATAAAATGTTAATTTTTTTAGTAGATATATTTTCTGTTGAAGCTACATTATAAACAGTCGCTGCGATAGGTTAAAACCACTTGCCAATTTAACTGTTAAAATTAGTGGTAATAATTATGCATGACATATTGCATTAATTAGATTTTGTGCATATAAAATTCTAGTTGGCATAAAAAGCGTGTAAAAATATTTTCCCTGAAATAGAAATGACAACAAAGTAAAAAGGCCCAACCATACTTATAAAATACTAATCGGTATCATTTTGAGAAATCACGCTATAATACAAAATGGAAACGAAAACAGACAACCCTAGAACCCGTCTAAGAAAGCAACAAACACCCTATTACAAACAAGATGGGTACAATTTCGAGAATCACTCACTGGATCACTAAACACCTATGCTATAATAATTCGCAATCAATTCATTAAATAAATAAAGTGGTACTTATTCTAATAGTTAATAACTTCATTTAATATACTTTTCCTATAATTTGCACGAAACTTGATATATTAAAATAGAGTCTACTAGTATTAACGTAGAAACATCACATTTATTAAAGGTTCCATCAGTTTTGGTGTGAGCGTACATTATGCTTTTCTCTTCAATTTATAAGCGTTCGAGGAATATCATCTATTGACTAGAGTCTACGCATGATTTATGACCCATTTCTATTCCCAAATACAAAAGTACACCGTTCATTTAACACGAATATGAACTTTTCAAGAATAGAAAAGTGGATACGCTAAATTTATATTTCATTAACCTTGTTGTCAAAGTTATAAAACGCTGGCCAGTGAATTCGCAACGATTTTATATTACACACACATTAAATAGCTTCGCTGATATTTACTCAGGTACATATACCGTATCCATATTCGTTCTGCATGAAAAGTGTCGCTCACACCAATAAAAAAATTATTTGGCAAGTATTAGTCACTACATACCTAGCCAATTACCATAGCAACGGACATACGCGAAGTATTACATTGTTACATATAAGTAATCGTAAAAAGCCTTCTGGTTTTTCAATCTCAGATTTCTTTATTAAACTGAAATATGTTTACTTTGCAGCTTCAGTTAGCGTGAAGTTTAAAAATGAATAATGAAATATAGTTACGATTCTGTTTTGAAAGAGATTTTAATAAATTTAATACAGAAAGATGTTTTCATACAAAAAATATAAGTTAACTGCTGAGATTTTTTATCGAAAAATTAGAAATTAGGGTATTTATAAGAAATTCAAATCAGTTTAATACGGAAAATCTTCTATTTCTCTTTTCAGAGTTGGCTTTTTTACTTACATAAAATACATATAAACCAGCCAAGCACGATTAAAAATTACTCATCGTCCGTTACTTGCGTACAAACTAACCTACACACTTTCTAAATAGACTAAATTTTATATGAATATAGTCAGTTTATATTATTACATTATATCTGGTCTCTGAAACCTGTGCATGTATATACGTTTACACTTTTTACAATCAATAATATTTCATTACAATAAATATCATTACTTTTGAGTTTCGTAAATGCACCGTAGATTGCTTAACTTTAAAAAGTGTAATACGTATTTATTTATAACTTAGTGCTGATATGATAATTTATTCAGGATTGCAACGTCCCCATTTAGAATTTTTCTTCTTAAGCGTTTTTTATATGGCAATACGGGTTAGATTCATTATTGATTATATTTTATGGAATCCTATAACAATCATAAATGAATATTTAAAATAAATGTAATAAAATATGTATGTAATGAGTTTGTTTTTGATGCATTTTATTTATTTAAAATATTCTTTTGTTTTATTAGGATAACTTTATTGATTTATATGACGCTGTATCAAATCGTTTAAATTCTTATCGTGTGTGGTAAACACTGGTATGTATTTAATAGTAAAAAGTTATAGAATATATTTATACTAGACGATTATGCATTTACGGTTAGGATATGACTGCATGCAGGTAGTGAAAATAAATAACGTTTAAATATTTCTTTTAACAATAAATAATTACATTAAAAACCCGTATTGCCATACATTTTCACGACTACAATATATTAAAATCTTAAACACACACAAGTGCATATTACAGTAGAGATTTTAAAGCGTCGATGTGTTTAAATACGGCATTTTTATAAATGCTATAAAGAACATTTTAACCTATCACGTGGTTTAGTCATTTTGTTGACGTATACTTTGGAATTGTTAGTAATGTTTTATATGTTAATAATAAACATATTTGAGATTTATCCGGCTAAGCGAAATTAGCATAAATCTCGCAAAGTTATTCATTACAATTAAATATGTCTTTGAATTCGGTCACGACTTGTTCAACGTTTTCATTTAGAGCTGTTGTTAGTAATAATTACTATCCACACAGTTTAAATAAGATTATTTAAAACGTAGTTTTGATGTTTTTTTTTTTTTGCAAAATTTAAATGTTAAACAGACTCCGATATATAGTTGTATATTTTAAGCGCATTTAGAAAATATTGTAAATTAGATTATTGAGAATAGCAATAATAAATGAAAACGTCATATTGGTAATAAATGAACATGTTCAATGTTGAAAACGAGCAACATTGGCCATTTATTTTGTATTTCCTATTCTATTATTTAAACGTAGCCTTTAATGCAGAAAGCTTATTTTGTATTATATTTTATTTAACGATCCGATCAACACGAATAACAATAAAAATTGCTCCTATTTAAATACTTTCACTATGTGCTTAAAAATCTATAAAATGTTATCGACTTGATAAAAAACGGATTAACCAGCTTATACTAATAAGGACACGACATCAATAAGCATCTATGAAGGTATATTTTGAACTTTAATTGCACTTTGAAATCACGCTATATAACATAAAGTATGGTCTTAGTAAAAAAAAAAAATTTGGTTAGTAGAGCAAATATTATTTTATTATTCATTTGAAAGTAAATTTTTGCAGTTTGAATTGTAGTAATAGCCCTTTAATATCACAAATGGCTGTTTACTGAGGTCGCTGGAGTACACGTATAATATTCCCGTGTATATGTAGTTAAGGAGCTGTCAGTCATCAGTTACTACCACAGAACATATTAAAAGAGGTAGAATGGCAATAATGCGCCGTTCGTATAAAAACCGGTGTTGTCGATCCAGCCCCGCCTTTCACCTACACTATATCTGTACTTAAATAAATATGAAGCTTACGCACATATTATGTATTTGCAATTTCAGATCTAGCCAATCTTAGCGCCGCACAATCACGCGATTTCAAATGAACGAATCACACCCAAGCAAACATATTGCAGCGCGATCGCGTGTTTCTGTTCAATGCCATTCTAACCTCTTTAATATGTTCTGTGGTTACTGCAGTTACTAGTAGGTAAATATAGTTACAAACACCTGCTGTTAACGGTAGTGTCCTGATTTACCAGCTGTTTATCAGTCACTGAAACCCCAGCGGTGTGAGTGACTGATAAACAGCTCTTATATACGTACATACAGCCCTACAACCTTGTTTAACCGCCATTCGAGAGATAAAAGAGCTATACCAATGTTATACAGCTGATCCCAAGTAATATGATATAATATGCCGGACATTTAGACACATATAATTGCAAAATTCTATAAGAATACCATATAAAAACTTACACTACTCTGTATAAATGTTGCCAATTTTCAACTATTTCGAATACTTGATCATTAACGAGGAAGTATCGAGAACTCCCTGTCTTAAAAATTTGATAATTATGTCATCTGATACTCATTAAATATTTAATTTGTATGAAATTCTTCAAAATAAGTTAATATAATTTAAATATAAGTTTTAAGGAATTCATTTACTCATCGAGAATTTTTAAAGAATGTTACGTTGTTGTATATAAAAAGTAAAGGTTTTAGGATAGTCTTGTGTACAAAGTTTATTGTCAGAGAGAAGTAATTAATATTTAAAAAATGACATTACTGTAAGATTCTTTAAGAAAACTTTACGAGACTTTTGATACAAATCCAGTACGCCTATTTTGGTATGTCTCTCCCTTAAAGATTTTTCTTTAGAAATAAAATTAGTATCAACACTATTCACTTAAAAATCACACGTTTTGCTGTTTATTTATCTATTGTCAAAAATATGAGAAGAAAAATAGATAAGTTAATTTTGTAAAATTTTATGAACCAAGATAGAAATGACAGGATTTAATAAACAATAAAAAAAATTGAAAATCATAAAATAGATAATTAGAATTGAATTTGATAAAATAATTTATCAATAATATTTAATGCAGTTTAATATAATACATATTTCATTTCTAAATTCAAATCTTTGGGACATATTTAATTCATATTTTGTCAAATCCAGTTACCTAATACTAATAAGTCAAAAACTATTCATCACTGTTGTAAGAGATGGGCAAAACGTGAATTAAAACTGATTAATTAATTATTTATAAATACATATTTATATTTATATCTATCTCCACTTTTTTTTGTCTTTATAAAATATATTTGTAGGATAATATAATAATATGTAGATAAGCTAAAATTCTTGTAAAATATTGGAGGGAACAATTTTATGAATATAGGCAGGCCATACGGAGGGATTTTATGGACAACAGTGTTTTAACTTCAAAAACAACTTATTTCACACATTTTCTTCACATTAAATGTTCTCCTTTGTAAGCATACATTTATTTAAAAATCATAGGACATGAACATACGTTAAAGTTACTTTAACTATCAAGCTAAAGTACAGTAGTCAAAACATATGTCGTAACGACATTATGGAGGTATATAGACACTGGTATGTATCTTTTTTGTCTGTTGCTTGGAAAGATAATTAATGATAGTAATAGCTCAGAATTTATTTTATTTTTTTCAGTATTAATATTTTTTTTGCGAGTTCCTATGGCCTTAAAGCATACTTTTACACATGCAGAGAAGCATGTGTAAAAATTAATTTTATATTCTTTCTGATGAATGTCTCTGTGAAACCTTAGCAAACTACAATTTTTATTGATCTGTTTTCCTTCAAAAGTATGCTACAAAACTTGTAGCATGCAAATTATCTTTATAATCACCATCATTAATTTCATTATTTTACCTTCATATTAATGCAAATAGGGTTAAGTACTATATTTGTAGAAATAAAAAATAAATACATTTCATTTTCAAATACATGTCATTTTGATCACATGCGATATGATCAGACTTTAAATCAATTTGCCCATCTCCTAAACAAATAATAATTCATCATTTGTCTATGATTTAAAAAAAGAACATAGATAGAGATTCTAGTTAATTGGCCCAGTGGCTAAATAGTAAGGGTGTCTATGGACGAATCTATGATCATACCTCTGATGCTTGTAGAAATCGTTCCTTTGTACCTTATGTCTGTATTGAGGTCTTCGTTGCTGGTTCTTGTTCTGCTGTTCTGGCTTGTCGGCTGGTTTAGGTGCCGGTTTGGCCTCGGTCTCTTGTGGCTGTTGGGCCGGTTGGGCTGGTTTCGGAGTTTCTGCTGGCGGCTTTTCCTGTAAAATTGAACATTTTTCGTTATTCAGGTCTAAGATTGTGTAAAAAGGAATAAAAACTCAGTATATAGTAGTAAATTTAATAAAAATGCTAAATTCTGCCTAACGTTTCGCGTATTGTAATTTTGGAAAAGAAGAGAAAAAAAACTTATTGAAATAGGATCCGGAGTAGATGAGATCATAATTAATCCAACTCCTAGTCTCCAAAACGGAGATACCGAGCTCACATCCACTGACAAATAAATTTGTTTAATGCGTATTTATAACTGCTCCACGGTGAGCGAGAAATGTTGTCATGTGAATTAATAACGGTGCTTTCCATTACCGTACATGCATGAGAGAAATTCACAACTTCTCTAGGGCATGATGTCCACCAATCCGCACTTGGCCAGCGTGATAGACTAGCCTAAGCCCCTCTCACTTTTGAGCTCACTTCAGAGAGGAAACCTGTGCCCGAGGGACATAAAAAAGCTTAAAAAAATACCGTGAGCCGTCATGGGACGCGTGGTAGATGTGAAACATCGTTTTAATTATATAATAAGTGGCTGCAACCCTTTTTACGTCCGCGTCCCACTGCTGGGTACGGGTCTCTCCCCATTATTGGGGAGGCCTGGAGCTTACTCCACTACGCTGCTCCAATGTGGGTTGGTGGAGGATGGGATATAATAAGTAATATGCATAAAAGACAAGATTACGACAGGAACTAAACACAGCATAATGAAAGGGATGGGTGTCAACAAAGCTAAGCAATGCCGAGTGCAGTCAAAAGTAGAATGGGTGGCCATTAAGCAACATCTGGTGCCGTCATAAGAAGGATGCAAGCTATGTCGAGTACAGTCAAAAGTAAGATGGGTGGTCATTAAACTACATCTGGTGCGGTCATAAGGATGGGTGTCAACAAACTAAGCAATGCCGAGTGCAGTCAAAAGTAGAATGGGTGGCCATTAAGCAACATCTGGTGCGGTCATAACAAGGATGGGTGACGATAAAATTAAACAATGTCGAGTGCTGTCAAAAGTAGGATGGGTGGCCATGAAGCAACATCTGGTGCGGTCATAAGGATGGGTGTCAACAAAGCTAAGCAATGTCGAGTACAGTCAAAAGTAGGATGGGTGGCCATTAAGCAACATTTGGCGCAGATGACGACTATTTATTTAATAAACATTTATTTTAATTTAATACAAAAATTCAATATTAATTTCAAGTTGCTTCAACTGAGTATGGCGACCCATCGCCACGGCAAGCGTCGCCACACCAACAATCCGGTTTACACGCGCCTTTAGATGTTTCACATCAAAAATGACTGTAGTATAAGTAAATACTAAAACATACCTCCTTAGCCTCAACTTTGGTCTCAGTTTTGGCCACATTCTGGTTGGTGTGAGAGGTATTAGTGATCGGCGTTGGGGGCTTCTCCTGTATATGTTTGGGGGACACCGCTGCGCTTGTCGACTGTATCGGTTTGTCGGGCTGCAAATAAAATTGAATTATTAAATTTCTATTCAATATATATGAATGAAGAGCGTTTCAAATATCTTCACTCTTCTCACAATCGTTTCCTACGTTCTACCGAAACCCTGTGTTTTGTTACTCCTGTTCACTCTACTTTCTTCTTCACAAAATCCTTCTCTGTGTCTGCAATCCGTCTGTGGAACTCTCTTCCTTCATCTATCCGACAATCTGATTCCCTTGCCACCTTCAAGTCTCGTCTTCATAATTTTTATCAAAAGCAGAATGAGGATAACGAAAGCTAACATTATGAAATACTAAAATTACATCTTGGAATCATAAGGATTCTTGCATAATATGTATATATTTGTATGTATGTATATATTTATATATATGTAGTTATGTATTTAAGTAATTTATGTTTATAAATAAATATCTATGTATGTCTATGTATATTTAAATTTTTATTATTTATGTGCACCTTACTGACTTTTCCTCTACCCTAAGGTAGTCTGGAAGAGATCGCTAGAAGCGATAAGGCCGCCTTTTGTTCACTAAAAGTATTAAAATGTAAAAAAACTGTATGTGATCATCTTACTGTTATGGTGTGCAATAAAGCATATAAATAAATAAAATAAATAAATATTTCGGTATTTATTATTGGAACACGTTTCGTTATTGTTTATTAGTTTTCAGCTCGTAGGATCAAAAATGTTGACGATTTAGATCGGGTATGGTTCGCAAAAACTGTTGGCATTTTAAAGTTTACAATCCATTGGTGGGGGTTTACTATTTATTTTCCCTAGCTGTGGTGTAAGTAATACTTGTGTCTTGTTTTTCTTAGCTTTCTAGGTCCAAATCACCTATGGCTTCGGGATTCAGGGCTACGGTAGCTAATAAAGCTATATAATAGCAGGGGAGGTCGTATCGCTGCTAGTTAAGGGCGCCTCGCATGAAGTACAGGGGTCGTCCCTCTAAAGATCTCGGACTTATCCCCGCTGAGGCAGGTCACCGAGGGGTTTTAGTGCTGTTAAAATGTCACATAATCCTGTATGACACCCAAAGTGTCAACAAGAAGATCCTCCCCACAAGATACAAGAAAAATCCAAATCACCAAATTCTCTTTAACTGCCGACGTCTGGGCTCTGGACTTCCTGATTTTTCTCAGTTACTCCAATTGCAGCGAAAATACGACTACAAATAAAAAATAAATATGAAACTTACAGCAACACTAACGGGTGTATGCGCCGGCGCAAGGGCCACGGTGAGAGTTAGATCGTACCACATGGCACATCGAACTCTTCTGGCACCCTTGCACATCGCTCGTAATGCTTCCGCCATTTCTAGCGCAGCTGTAACAGACAAATTGTTCACATGTTATACAAAAATAAATAAAAAAACTCCAGAAACATGAAATACAAAACTTTATTATTTGAGAAGAATTTAACGTATTAATATTATATTGGCAAAAGGGAAATCCTCAACAGCGCTGACTTTAAGACGTCCCTATGTCATAATGTAATACGGGCGTTATGGTGTTTGGTTCCCCTACCAGTGCCGTTTTCATGGTCGTACCGAGGGGGAGGGCAAGGGGGGGGGGGCAGCTACCACCCCCTGGTTCAAGGTCGAGATTCAGCGATTTAAAAATCCCAAAAGATCTCCGTTGCTGATCTACTACTCTATGTAACGTGTGACGTGTGACGTGTCCAGTATACAGCACACAGTGTACACTCACGGTCGCGCATAAAGCGCAGATGGTTGGCGTGCGGGATGGGCGGCGCGGAGTGCGGGTTCAGCTCCCGCTTGCGCAGCGCCAGCACGTAGTCCACCGCCGCCTTCCACTTCACCAGCGCGCTCTCTATGTCCTTGTGCGGTGACCTGCAATTGAAAAAAAAATTATGATACTTCTGCTAGACGCTTAAACGAAGGGGGAAATGACCGTTACACATGGTAGGCCGATTTACTTAAATTTAAAATTTAAATTTCATTTAAATTTCTGTTCTCGGTCTGGGTGTTTGTGTTTCTGGCTTTGTATGTGTCCATGGTATCCACGACACAGGGTACATATACCCAACTGTGGGGCTGAGTTTTTTTAGCGTTTTTTTGCGTGTTTTTTTAATTAATTGAGATTTAAAAAACATGGAGTGACAATGGCCTAATTATAAAGAAGGCAGTCTCCAACACGGAGATACTAAGTTCCTGTCTTCGGACACCCCTGACAAATCATTTCGGTTAGTAGTTACGGCGCGAAATCCTTTTTGAGCATTCGCTCGCGCGCTCCTAACCAGTGGCGGATTTAGATATTTCCCGCCTTTAGGCTATTCAATTTTTACCCCCTTTTTGCCAATTTTCACCACTGAACTCGGCTCTCTAAAATGCATTTAATTTTGCCAAAAAAAATTTGGGCCAAATTTACCGCCATCGAAAATCTGCCGCGCAAGGCCTTTTAGTAACTCCAGCACTACTCCTAGCGAACGTCCGCTGCGTCACATGAAAAAGGACATCGTTTAGGTCCAAAACAAGTCCAGCATCAACAACTATGTATGCACTATGAGTATTGCCACTAGTAAATAATCATGTTAAATTACACTCAGTTTTTCATTTCCAAATTACACAGTCGGGTTTTTTAGTATTTCAAATTACCGTTTTTTATTTTAAATCTACTTAATTGAGCTGATTCTTGACATCCTCCCTCGAGGTAGTGGGGTCGAAAGTGGCGGGGTCTAGGGCGAACCCCTTGTCCTTCTGGTGGACATTCTGACCCCTTTTCAGCACCTTGATCTTTGGGATCGTCCTTGTATTTTGTCACTGGCACACACGAGACAGGGCTTTCAACAGTGCGAATGGGAAGCGTTATAATTTTTAACTTACGTAGGCAGATTCTTGATATCCTCCCTCCAGGTAGTGGGGTCGAAAGTGGCGGGGTCCAGGGCGACCTCCTTGTCCTTCTCGTGGACATCTTGACCCCGCTTCAGCACCGTGATCTTGGGGTCGTCCTTGGTCGGCCGCCGGTTCTGGGCCACGCACGCGCTGGCCCGAAGGGTCTCCATCTTGCCCATTAGGGTCACCACCTGGGGAATAAGGCAGATGATTATATTTATATGAAATATCGAAAGAGTTGGGGAAAGACGCACTGACGTAACTCAATAAAGTTTCATTTTGCGAGGTCGATGAGCCGATCGTTCCACAAAGGCGTTTTTTAGAGTGGAGACCGCAAGAGGTTGACGCCGGTAAGACTTCATCCCTAGTCCCTGTAGTTTGATAGGAATAGGACTACGGTATCTCCTGTCTGATCGTATAAGGCGACTAATGCCTGCCCTACACGTTGCGAGAAATCGTTCAGATTTCTCTGAACAGACCTGTTTCTTCAGATTTATCACAAACGATTTACCATCCACACGTGCGACAAATCTGTAGAAACAGGTCTGTTCAGAGAAATCTGAACGATTTGTCGCAACGTGTAGGGCAGTCATAAAAGGGGATTTCCAGGGTTGCAGTCAGATAAAACTCGAACCATTATGTAGCACGGTAGTACGCCGTAGTATGCACGGGAGAGTGCAGACGAGAACCATCGTTTTCTTAAGATTGATTCATTTTGGCACGCGTTTCGCTGGAGATCGTAGAGTTCCCTCCAAGCGCTGAGGAACCGAGGCTTCTAATGCGATATAAATCCTACAAGTACGGAATTTCAGGCGGAGCTCAATAGTACGCCTTGGGAGAGGGCTTATATCCAGCGGTGGACTAATGTGGGCCATGATGACGAGCGGCGACATTTTTAGTTTTATTCTTTTTTATTTTTATTTGAATGGAGTAGCAGACGAGCATGCAGGCCACGTGGTGTTGTGGTTGCTGCAGCCCATGGGCATCTACATTCAACCTCAAGCAAGCATAGGCAGTCTTGTCTGAGGTCGTATGCAGTTGCGCTGCTACTCTGGAGGCTGGTGGTCGTCTCACGTAAGTGTGGCCGGCAACTGCACCTTTCCAGCGAAACACAATCAAATTTAATCACGGCAGAAGTGGGTGCAGCGGTACTACTTCCCCTGGCGAACCATAATAGTTCTACCACCTACAAATGGTAAATACTGTGGTTCACGGCAGAAGTGAACTATTCTTTTTTTTCAATAGAATTGGTTCACGGCAGAAGTGAACTATTCTTTTTTTTCTGTTATTGTACAACGTACCTTAGTGTGTTCCCGGTACATGTCGACGGCGACCCTCTCCAGGCGGCTGGGACACTGGCTCAGGCGCGGTACCGGGATGCAGTTGGCGGACGAGACCGCCCTTCCCGGATACGCGAGTGCCAACCGAGCCTCTGTCCGCTTCCGTTCGCGCTCGAGTTGCTTCCACTGCTCGTGGCTCGCGTCTAAGCGCGCGTGCAAGATGGCCGCGGACGATGCTGTGCTTCTGTGGACAAATGATTTATAGATAAATATAAATATTTGAATGGAATGTAAGATTATAGGTGAAACGAAACGCATGTGAATGGCTGAGCGATTTAATGAAAAGAAAGAGTGAGCGGTGACGGAGGTATGAATGAGATTTTGGTATTAAGACAGACGACATTGTGAGCGAGAAAAAAATCCTTATAAAAATTAATAATTTTATCTAAGTACTGTAACGTTTTCATCGCTTTAAAAAGTTTGCCACCATTAAGGACTTGTTTTTATATCACCAACATAATTAAGAAATTTTAATGTAGTAATTTATTATAGACTAGCGGCCGTCCGCGACTTCGTAGGCTTAGACTTTAGTTTTAGATTTTTTTCTAAAATAAAAGTACACTAAGTTACTCCTTATTACATCACTGTAAGTTCCGTCTAAATCGGTGCAGCTGCTTCAAAAATTTGCCGGAACAAACAGACAGACAAAAATTGAAAAAAATGTGATTTTGGTATATGTATATACGGATAGTAAAAAACGTTTATTTTTATATTACAAACAGACACTGCAATTTTATTTGTATAGATGTATAGATCACTAGCCTTCCGCCAGCGGGTTCGCCCGCGTGGCCCCGTTTTATATGTTCCCCATAGGATAAAAAAACATCCTATGTCCTTTCCCAAGGTCCACTCTATCTGTGTTCCTTTCATCAAAATTGGTTCAGTATTTTAAGCGGGAAAGCGTAGCAGACAGACAAACAGAGTTACTTTCGAATTTTTAATATTAAGTAGGGATTTCGTAAGCATTATTTTTACTTTATACAAAAGGCATGAAACAACAAACCTTCCTTTCGAAATACAGTAAAAACGTGCCGGCAAAGTTGTACTGAAGTATAATTGAAAACTTTACAGAACAAGAAATTAAATAGCTTTTTAATCTAAAGATTGTGCAAAAAGTAACCCTTAGGGTAAATATAGGTCACGTTTATCACGCACGTGCTAAACATCAGTCAATTTCATCCAAGTAATTACGTTGCGTAAAAGTTTAAAAACAATTAAAAACATTTTTTTTACTGTTATGCTAGAATCACACTGTCCTACACTGTATCGTTATTGTGTTTGCACTGTTACGAAGAGCAAAATACCGTTAATAAAATTATATTAAAAGAAAGGTTGCTTATAAGGATGTTGAAAATGAAAAGATCCATATTATTTGAGTAATAAAATTTTGTGGTTTTCAAATACTGAGTAAATGACATTTTTACGGTTTTATCAGCATTTTTATTTGAGTGGAAGGAATAGAAAACGAACATTGCGAAGCCGAGTCTTGTCTGAGGTCGTAAGCAGTTGCTTCTCATTTAAAGACTATAAAGTATGTGACATTTTCTCCTTCTGTGGCCATCCACAGGGACGGACGAACGTAATTTGTATATTGGAATTCAAATGTGACACTTGGGTTATATCAGAGTATTGTTTCATGTAAAATTCAAAGGCTACCTAAGTATTTCAAGCCGAGGTCAATAACAAAATCTAGAAACATTAGTGGTTACAAGAATGGCGGTTCTTGTGTATCTAAAATTCACTTCGTAATCGATAACACATGTTATAAGTTATAACGTACGTATCGAATGTCAAGGGCGAGAGCGTCAAGTTTTAGGTATAACCGTTTTGTTTGTTCTTCGAAATAAACTGTTGGAGACTGAATCATTTTAGGCATGTCTTTTTTGTAGATGTCAGCGCGATATTATACAGAACGGATGCCTTTAGAATTTCAAAAGTTTATTTTTGCGTTTCAACAACAATCAGCTCCAGCCGACGATTTTAAAGCATATATATGTTTTTTTTCTTTATAAAAACGGCGCAAATAACTGAAATGGATGTCACGTGGTGTTGTCACACCAGCGTACGGAAAATCACAATAGACCTTGTTGCCAATTAGTAAACCTAATCCATACTAATATTATAAATTCGAAATTAACTCTGTCTGTCTGTCTGCTACGCTTTCCCGCTTAACTCACTGAACCAATTTCAATGAAATTTGAAACACAGATAGAGTGGACCTTCGGAAAGGACATAGGATGGTTTTTATCCTACTGGAACCTTTAAAACGGTTCCACGCGGGCGAAGCCGCTGGCGGAAGGCTAGTCTTATATTATTATATTAAATTCTCGTGTCACAATGTTAGTTACCATACTCCTCCGAAACGGCATGCGTATCGGGTAGCTCTGAGAATCGGTCAACATCTATTTTTCATCCCCCTAAGTGATAAGGGTGGTCCACCCCAAACATTTAAACGCGGTACGGAGTTCGCGGGGTCAGCTAGTATATCCTTAATGTTGATTTGTAAAGTAAATTGAATTAGATTGATTGATGAGAGTAACTTCTTTCAAGAAACGTGTCAAAGAACACTATCTTTCCTTAATAACATAAGAAACAATATTTCAGAATTATATTTCCATAATTTTATTGGGTATGTAGTATGTATACTATATATTGTGCATGTAAATATAAATATGTATATGTGTATCTTTTTATATGTAGGTATAATATATGTATGTATTTATTTATGTGTGAAGGTATATTATCTATCTGTGACTAGGACCTTTAAGTTGTTACTTTTTATGTGTACACGCTCTATCTTTAAATCTCGGGGTTACTTGAAGAGATTTCCAATGGAAATAAGTAGTACCTTTGTACAAACTTTTGTGTGAATTATTTTTCTTTTGTATTTTTTCCTGTCACCTGTGTGTACATAAATAAATAAATAAATATATTTGGGTGAGATTGACATGTTTTTGTTTACAACTTGTCTTGGTTTTTTACACATCCTATAAACGAATAATCTTATTAGGGCATTTTTTATACAGTTTAGGTAATCCGGTCTTGGACTACCAAGTCAATTGAGATACTTTTAATGAGCTGTCAAAACGTGACATCCCCATACTATTTGTATGAGAAAATTATAAGTGACGTCACTTATCATCATATAGTCAGTTGACTTCATTATTATTGATAATAAAGCGGTAATAAAAATCATGTATAAAAAAGAATTAACAATTATATTGCTTTCAAAGCGTGTTTTAGTGCAACCTTTTTAAGGCAAGGATTTTGAATTTTTTTGTGCATAGTGTCCAAGACCCTATTACAGTAAACAGCCCAGCAACAGTGCGAAGACATGTCTATTACGGTTGCCTCCAAAACTCCATCC
The DNA here is from genome assembly GCA_911387765.1 of Pyrgus malvae. Taxonomy (NCBI): domain Eukaryota; kingdom Metazoa; phylum Arthropoda; class Insecta; order Lepidoptera; family Hesperiidae; genus Pyrgus; species Pyrgus malvae. Next base: position 12,470,652 of record OU426969.1, read on the forward strand.
GACACGTTCTGATTGGGTAGCCATCGGGTATTTAACTGACTTGACTGACGGATTGCTGAGGACTTACTGATTTTTCAGTGTTTTTTGGATTCCAATTTTTTTACTTGAATTTGGAAACACGCACAGATCGTGTGATGCCGTTACCGGAAGGAATAAAAGTAAGCATAAATGAAAGAAAGAACGAAAGAAACTCACCTCATCCCTCTCATCGCGTAGTATGGCATCAGAAGCGGTATGTCGTGCATGGGAGACTGAACCATCGGCGGCGGCACTGTAGGGGTCGGAGGAAGCATGGCACCTATGTTGGCTGAAAAGATGGTTTTTATTAAATTTCAAGTAGTTTTTATTGTTGGGGATGAGTATTTATACATTAATGTACATCTTAATGTAACCAAGAAATTATTGGCCGATTGGTAGTAAGTACTAATAAAGAGTCAAAATTGTTTCGTGTATAATCAAGAAATTTCGACACGTTCCTTAAATGACGTATGTAAGCGCTAAGGGCCTTTACAAACGTGTCAGTTTTAGCATCGGCGTTCGGAAATCGGATGCTTATCATCGAAAAAGGGTGGATAGCAATTTTTTACTCCACTACTGGGTTTATATTAATCTATGAAAAAAATCTACGTAAAAAATTAAAATATACCTATGTAATTTTTTCTACATTAAAGCCCACTAAAAATAAAAATTATCCTACAAAATACTCGTTAAGACTAGAAGTAGGTATCTTTGTGTGACTCAGATAAATGTTTACGTTTTAATCCATTTTAAAACAGTAATCGTATCATATTAAAGCCGGACTTCCGACAGCTCGTTAAGACAAGTAAGTTAATAAAAATGTTTTGGCAGGAAGTCGAAAAGGATATATTGTGCTCTTGTCTTATTTATACTTTCTTGGTGTATTTTTGTTCGGATAAATTTAATGGCATTTTGTTCGATATAGGTTAAATATAGTGCACGAGATCGGATAAATTTGATGACATTTTGTTCGATATAGGTTAAATATAGTGCACGAGTGTTGTGAATTAAAATATCAGTGCGAAAATATGTTTTTTCGGCTTTACTCCAAAATTCCATTGGTCACGTTCTGGTAAAGAAGCCATCGCTTTAAAAAAAAATGTTCATAAAAGCATTATAAACGTGGGCAATCAACTTTTAATAATAGCAATAAAACACTATTTATGTAAACTGTACAGTAAAGGAAGTTGAAGTTTCGGGTCAATTTGTAACATTGTTACCGATAACTACTGAAACGATCTTTATAAACGTTGTCACAATGATAGCTGTAGAAACGAGGTCAATTATGAACTATTATTAATAACAGAAATGTAATATATATAGTTCATATACGCGTTATGAGCTTCAAATTTCAATTACCATAAATGAATATGCAAAAATATACATTCAATGAAATGAATTAAGTAAATCTATACTAATATTATAAAGAGGAAAGATTTGTATTTTTGTATGTTTGTATTGAATAAAATAAAAAACGACTGTTCCGATTTCAAAAATTCTATAACCATTAGAAAGCTACATTCACCCTGAGTAACATAGGCTACTTTTTACCGCGGGAAAATGCCTCATTCCTACGTGAAAACGGGTATAGGGTCAACGCGGTTGAAGCAATTGGCTAAACACCTATGATTTTAACATAGCAATGAAGCCTAGAATAGCACATAGGCTATTTTTTATCCTACGGGGATCCATTAAACGGGTCGAGCGAAGCCGCTGGCGGAAGGCTAGTTTACTTATAAAATACTACAATTAAAAACCTAACTAATTTAAATAGTGGCTAGACTTAATTTAGATAATAAATACATAACAAATGTAAGGTAAATATTGCCGGAAGATTGACAAAGTGAATTTGCGTCGAAATGACGCAAGCACTTAGGTCATGTAGGTAAAGAGTGACAAGTGACTTTGAGGTATGAAAGTTCTGCAATAAAATTGTAAAGCACTACAAATGAACAAGTCTATATTATAAAGTAACATGACCTGCTTACGGTTGACTGACTTTTTCATAAATGAAACAAATCGCAGGGCTCAACTAGAAACATAAAATTTTGCCAGTGAATGCCTTTTACTCTTTTAGACAATAACACTAGCTAACGTAAGATTTTTCTAAATTCTACCCCTAAGAGGATAAAAAAGCTTGTAGTGCATATCAAATGTAATTTTTACCATTTGCAGAGCCGTGACTAGAAATTTTGGCAGTGGATTCCTTTTATGACAATAGTACCAGCTAACCGAAAGATTTCTGGAAATTCGACCCCTAAGTGGATAAATTAGAGCATAAAAGTGTCATTACACTGTTCGCTATTAGTGACTGTCATATTCTACTTTACGTATGTTACTAACAAGGACCGTATCGTTCTTGCTAGCTGCCCACTGATGATTTTGCTATGGTTAAGCCTGGAATAAAGAAGCCTGGCTGGCGGAAAGCTATACCTACCTACCTCATAAGATTCATATCTTCCATTGGGTATGAGACGTTATACCGCGGTAAAAAGCCTATGTTCCACACAAAATCATTCTATAAGATTATATCCATTACGACAAAGAAAGACAAACAAATAAACGTGTTTGTTCGGGAAAGAAATTAATTAAAAAAATACATGAAACGGAAAAGACGCAGAAGATTCAATAACATTCGCATGGTCATTGCTATGTCATAGGTCACCGCGCGTCAAGCACAAACTCTGAGTTGCCGTCATTGGGAGCCATTGTACCCTGAGCACAGCAAATTCTAGCGTGAAGAGAGTATAAGCCTAAAAGCCTTATTTACCTTCTTAGCACTCAGTGTGACAAATATCACCGGGCATTAGTGGGCGGCAAATTTGACTCATAAGTCATAATAGGCGCCTTATAGGTATCTATCAACATAATTTCTGCTTAATTAATTAGATATTAAAATGGACTACACTGTTCTGCTGACTCTAAAAAATCAAAGAATTCGTAAAATGTATTTTAAATAAGCTGACGCTTAACGCTTTTGATTTTATGTACACAAAGAAACAATAATTATAACCACCGCAAATGGGCAATAATTATTTCCCTAATAGGTTTCTGCAAAAAAAATCATAATAAGTTACCTAAAGAGAGCCATAATGTTAACTTTATGGATACTTTTGTTAAACAATAAGTTTTAAGGTTTCTTTGACGTCTTTCCCAACTCCCACTGAACGGGGCAGGTGACCAAACAGCAGGTATTTAAGCTAGAAACAGACTGTCGTTTCCTTAATTAAAATTAATCAACCAATGCCACGACACCATACACTTATATGGATTGATAGATAGATAGATAGATATACTCTTTATTGTTTGTAATGCACAACAATCATTATGACATAAAATAAAATACAAAATAACAATTAAACAAACAATGGGCGGCCTTATCGCTTAAAAGCGATTTCTTCCAGGCAACCCTAAAAAGCAAAAGAACAATGTATTAGAAACATACAGGTAATGCAACATTACAAGTAACATTAAAATAAAATACAATAATTATTATAGTAACTTAAATACACACACCTGCATTTTTATGGTAGTATTCACAGAGTAGCAAGGTAATGCTCCTTGACCAAGTTTTTAAAGGAAGCGAGATTTGGTGCTTTTCGTACTGTCACTGGTAAGGAGTTCCACAAGCGGATAGCTGATATGGTAAAAGATTTATCGAAAAAGGATGTAAAGTGTACTGGAACATGTAAGATCATGTTGTTAGATGAGCGAAGCAAACGGCTGTGAGACTGATCAAGAAATTCAAATTTGTTCCGAAGATAAAATGGAGTGTTTGGGTTAAATAGAATGTTGTACAGAGCAGAGAGTATATGAGTATTCCGGCGAAGTCGGATTGGGAGCCACTTGAGCTTTGCACGAAATTCGGAAACGTGGTCATACTTGCGAAGGCCAAATATGAACCTGATACAGAGATTTTGAAGACGCTCAAGCTTATTAAGTTGCTCCTCACTAAGATCAGAATAACAGATATCCGCGTAGTCAAGAATGGGTAAGAGTAAGGAATTGGCAAGCGCAATTTTAGTGGACACCGGAAGGAAGTTCTTAAGCCTACGAAGACTTCCAGTTGTGGAGAATACCCTTCTGCTGACCTCGTTAACCTGAGGAGACCATGACATCGTGGAGTCCATCAGGATACCTAAATTTTTGACAACATTGGAATAAGGAATATGAACACCATCAAAAATTACCGAAGGAAGCTGGGGCCAATCAACTTTAGCAACCAGCCTCGAACTGCCAATTATAATAACTTGACTTTTGATTGGGTTCACTCTAAGTCCAAATGAGCAGCTCCAGGTAGAGATTCGAGCTAGGTCTTTATTGATTGTGTCGATAGCGTCAGAAAGCGAGTTCAGTGAAGCCTGACTATAAATTTGTAGATCGTCAGCATATAGGTGGTAGGAAGAAGAGATTTGGGAACAAATTGAGTTAATGAAAATTGTAAACAGGAGCGGGGACAACACGCCACCTTGCGGAACGCCGGCCCCCACTGCAGCCCAGTTCGAGAAACTACCCTGAACCTGGACGCGTTGCCGACGCCCATGCAAGTAATTGTGAAACCAATCAACAGCGGCCGGAGATATGTTGAGAGAGCGTAATACCGCAATCAGTAAATCAAAATCAACACAGTTGAAGGCATTACTAAAATCTAGCAATGCCAACACTGTAAGGCGCTGGTGGTCCATACCGAGACGAATGTCGTCGGTTACTTTTAAGAGAGCAGTTGTCGTGCTATGACCGCGCCGAAAACCAGACTGTAAAGGATTAAGGAGGTTGTTCGTTTGTAGGAAAGAGGTAATTGCTATGTATATTAGCAGTGATAGAAACATTAAGAATATGCCCTGAATGATATAGTAAAATAACGAAAAAATACACAGAAAAACAGAGAAAAAAATATACAGTGTCTCAAAATAGGAGAGCGACGAGGTCATTAATCTATTAAATATAATATAAATAAATCTATTTCAAGCATAAGCATCATGAAGTTATTTATTACCTTCAAAAGAGGATGATATACTAAAAAATTAAATTAAATTAAAACTCTTCTACTACAAAGTAATAAAGTATAAATAAATAAAATTACTTCCCTTTAGGTATCACTGGAAACACGCAAAATTTGTTAAATTTTAAAGTGCGCAAGTTCGCTCACAAGGAGTACGACGCTGATATAGGTATTAAGTAGTTTGTTTCTAGCTTAAGGACAAATGCGTCATAATGTTTTGACGTGAATGGTTGTTGAATCACGCGAAAAATGTCAGGAAGTGTCATTGAATTTGTGAATTAAATTTTATTATGTCCTAGTACATTTTACTGGCATTGAAGTGGCATTTGGTGTGGTCTATTTTATCTATTGTAAATAAATATTTAGCTTTAAGTTTTGCAAGATAAAAGTGATCTCTGAAATAACTTTTCAACAACAAAGAATGGTTTTGTTGATAGATGTGTCTTTATTCCTAAAATTGAATGTACTATGTGCAAAAGCTGTGGAGCACTGCACGCTCATATTATTAAGCCTGCAACAGATACGCGCGGCCTACGGTAGCGGCCTACCGCGGGCCGCGGCTTTAGCAAACACTACAAACTACAAGCACACAATAACGCGGTCGCTCTAACCGCGTCACGGGCCGCGTATGTTTAAATAGTTACAAAACTTTCGATACTACAAAATAAGCCACCACAACGGACGCAACCGTTGGCAACGCGTACCTATCTGGTGGAGGCTTTATGCTTTCTGTGTCGGTGAAACTGTCAATCACTTAGTATACATAGTTAACAGCCGATTACTATAGTAACTTGACCTTTTGCTCGTGTGTGGCGGACTAACATCTTCTTAGGCCACTCACAAAGCGACTATGATATGTCAATGTCCAAGATGCACACATACACCCCCAAACCTTGGTAAAGAAGTATTCACGAGATAAAAGAACTGTGCACTTCACAAGAAGGAATCCTCAGATATATCGAATTTTGGACCTCAAGGTTGAACGAGTTGTGTCAATGTGTGGAGTAGTGTATGGGTATAATTATAAATATGTACTTACCAATATTATAAGGATTGTTCTCATGCAGGAAGGTCACGTCGACGTTCAACTGGTTCGCTGGAGGAGGTGGTGCGTTCCTCATCATCAGACTCATCTGCCTCGCAACCTCCTGATTCTGTCTCATTAAGGCCTGTTGCTGACTCTCCCTCGCCATAGCATTATCATAATTCACACGCTGCTCATTCACATTCCCGTTTTGGTAACCATCGCGTACCATCTTCATATCACGACGCATGAAATCGTTCTGAGGATGAAACCCGTTCGGTTTGTAGTTCATCGTATTCTGCGGCGATTGGTTTGAGAAATCGAAGTTCTGGTTCATCGGACTCCTCTCCCCCATCTGAGAGATCATATCGCTCAAGTAGAAGTTTTCGTTGTTGAAGTTCTTTTGCATTGCGTAGTTCCTGTTGAACAACGCCATCTTGTTGCGTTCCTCCTGCAGTTTGTACTCGTCGAAGTGGCCGTTCATTTCGATCGGCATCTTGAAGTCGTTCGGGAATGGTGGTTCTTCTCGGACTCTATCCGGGGCGAGGCTTAGTTGGTTCAAGTACGTCGCGAGTTCTGGCGACTCCTGGCTCTGCTCCTTGATATAATTCTCGAATTTATTCGGAAACCTCTGTCCGTTGTAGGGATTCTCGAAGTTCGTATTGTAATTCATGTCTAAGTTGAGGCTATTCGGTCTGTTGAAGTTGTTCGTGAACATGTTCGCTTCCGGCAAGGAGTTTCTTTGGCTCGGCTCGTAGAAGTTATAGTTGTACTTGTCGTCGAATTTGATCGGACTCGAGAACTGTGCGCCGCCAATCTCTTGGGCAGCGAGTCTTAAAAGGTTTAGATGCTCGGGTGTGACCGCTTCCGTACTGACTTCAGCCACAGGGTCTAACGCCAGCAAGGAATGGTCTGTGTCGGTGTAATTGACGTATCCGTTTGTATTACCGAACCCGTTTTGGACGTTAAAGTTGAACTGGCTCGGTTCGTTCGTCTGTTGGTTGTAATGGTAAAGGTTATTGTCCTGGTAACCGTTGTACGGTGGTTGGTATGAGGTCGGAGCGTCATTTTTTGGATACTGAGTCACGTTTGTGCTTGATAATAAGCTCACATCGTTTTCAGATGGTGATGTTGAGCTGTAAAAAAAATTTAGTGGACATCAGAATAAAATTTAAAACTCATTTATTGTATTCTTCTCCACAGTTTATTGAATACAATATAAATAAATCATCTTCCAAAAATGCAAAAAGAAAAGAAAATTCGAAAATTACCAATTTGATACTATCGTATAGGTAATATGCTCTGCAGTATTTTTTTTAAATTCCTATACTAATACTTGGAACATTGTTTGTCACACAAAACACAACTAAGCAACACAAATGATGACGATGGTGATAATGAGAAGAGCAGAGGCTCTTTCTGTAACTTGCCTTGTACTTGTCTCTGTTGGAACACCCTCATCAAGGATCTTTGTGATGAGTTCCCGAACCATTGAATTCTCCTCCATAATACCGAGTGACTGAAATAAAATAAAATCATATAAAATTATTTATTTAAACATTTAAATAGACTACTGACAAGACGCCTGCCTGCCACATGGCATAAAGTGGGTAATTCATCTCATAGACATGCACACACCACCTTTAGCAAATCTGAGTCTTAGCTGAGGTTATAATGTGGTTGTATCAGCAACTGCACCTTTGCACCGAAACACAATAGCTTAGCGGCAGAAATTAGTGCAGTAGTAGTACTTCCTCAGTTATCATAAAAGTTCTAACTTTAAGCTAAGTGCAGAAGGTATTTGCTGCAGCAAGTACTCGTAAATGCTGCAAAATTCCATTACGATAGTAACATTTAATATCATTGGTTGCATTAAATAAATAAGTACTGTTCTAAAATAATTTTCAGTTGTGTTTGTTCATTTTTGTGTAAATAGAATTTTAGGTAATTATAATTAGTATTCGACCGATCCTGGGTTCAAATCCCCGGCGCGCACCTCTGACAAAGTTTGTGATGTGCGCATTTATCGCCGTTCCGATCCGATTTCCGATGATGGAAAATATCGTGATATTTAATTGATTACGATGTTCTCCATCGCCATGCATGCCTGAGAGAAATTCACTATTTCTCCAAAACATGACATCCCCCAATCCGCACTTGGCCAGCGTGGTGGACATGGCCTAAATCCCTCTCACTTGTGAGAGGAGACCTGTGCCTAGCAGTAGGGCATAAAAAAGGTTGAAAAGATAATTAGTAGTAGTAATAACACATTTCCAGCTTTGATTTTAAGATCCAGCCGAACAGCAGATAGTAAACAAGTATCCAGCTGAATACTGAGTTAAAGACATATGTCACATCGAATTTTAAAATCCACTACTGAAAATAAACATTATTTATTATTTTTTTAAAAAGAAAATTAATACTAGTTCGAAACTGAGGCTAAATTATGATGAACAGACGCTTATTTCATGCATTGCATTTTCTCAACTGATGCCGAACGTGAACTTCATGTTAGAGGTTTTGTCAAAAGACATTTAAATATATTATAAAAAATCTTCTGTTGAACTCAATCCACTTCAATGAATAGGTACCTATGTTACAATGAAATGGTTTAAGCATCTGCATTTAATAAACTGAATTGACTTTCTCTCTCCGCTTTCAGTGTGGCCTTCATGTGTGATAAATTAAGATCTTTGCACTATTTTTATTGCATTTGCACTGTATTTATTAATCCTTTTAATATTTAATTTTGGAGCACCAGCACGTTTAATTATGCAGAATACACAAAGCACACTCTTTTATTTTGCTTATTTTTTTGGCTGTGTTCAACCAGATATCCTGCTATCCAGTCACTGGTCAGTCCTGATATCCAGTATTCAGTAAAATTAATTTAGATGGTTATATTGTGGAATAGTAAAATATGACATGAAATGAAAATATTTTATTTGCACAAATATGGGTGAAAAAAGATTTTACAAAATATTTAGAACTCCATATTTACCCATTAGGGTGTACAAATTCATTCATTCCTTTTTTATTCCGCCACTATGGTCATCCAAAAACAAAAACTTAAAAAGGAAGCATGTGCACTATAGTTTCAAGTAAATAGTCTTGAATAATAAGGATCCAAACATCAGAATACAAATTGGATTGAATATTGAAACTAAAATGTCATGGCTGTGGTAAACAACAGGTTGTATACTTGTATAAGTAATTCCCATTTACGCAGCATATCTTTTTTTGACTCTGTTAAGTTTTTATTTGTAAGTTAATATATGTCTTAACTTCCATACCAGAGCATTTTAAATAAGTTTGTGTGCGTTTAAAACTTACAGCATACTGTAATAATAACAGAAAATTAAATGACCAGACTATTCAGACTATTATTATGTTACTACCTTATTTTATTTGGTAAACAAAAAACGAATATTAATAATCAGATTAAGTATAGGTCAGAAAATAAAAGTAAAGTGAAGAGAAAATAACAGGAAAGATTTTTGTTTAAATAAATATCTTTGTACTGCATGTAACTGAAGTAAGGTTGAAATAGGAAGATACAACTCACAATGGATCTTTATCTCTCAGAAGTAGCTGCGCAGAACCCAAAAATTGTTCTAAACCAATCAAAACTATTTCCAGTACAGTAAGTAGTGCATGCAGAGAAGTATGTTGCAACTAAGTTTAGCCAAGATTTTGCGGACGCAAACACATCCACAATATCAGTTGCCTAAGACCTTTGAATTAGTGATTAACACCTTATTGGTCAATCAGGTAACTGAGGTAACTAAAGTTACTGTTACTAAAGTTACCTGCAGGTTTCTATACCAATATGGCTGGTTCTAGTGTATGTATATACCTCCACAATTTTGGTTAACCCAACCCATTAAGGAGTGAAATTAAAGTGCTATACTAATAGAATCTAGCAAATAAAGTATTTTGATTTAACTGAAATGCAAAATGACTGTATTTAATTTCTTTTGTGTTCCTCCAATTTACTTGAAATTCATATATAAGGTACTTACTATGTTCCTTGATAGAAATATAATGAGACATGACGACTATAAAAGGGATTATGGTACTTTTCATAAGTAATACATTTTAAATTTTTTTGAGAAATCATCCTGAATAATGGTTACCCAGTAGGTAAGACCCAGTTACCCCGTAAATGATTTTCACAACACAAAATTTTCAAAATGAATAACAACCTATAAGTACATAATAAATTCCATCTATTCTTCTTAATTTTAGCTTAAAAGGCAGACAAAAATTTGGAAATATTTAAATGAATTTCAGTGACCTTGTTTCATATTCAAACCCACTGTAGGGACTTGGTCCAATAGACTGACAATTGGATTTGCAATTCAATAAATTGTCACCACAATGTTGCAACCAATTGTTGGCTTGTTTACTACAATCTCGAGATCTATAGTTAGCTTTCAGAAATTGAGGATAATTGCTACAAACACAGCTTACACAGTTAGTCACTGCAGTGGGTTTGTGTAAAAAAAAAGAAATTTTGTGTCAAATATCTCAAATAAACTTTTATTACTATTTTAAGTTTTTTCACAAAATTTTATCTTTTTTGGTGTAATTGCTTTTTACAGTTTTAGAGGGACAGAGATGTTTTTTATACACACTTATCATTGTCACATGAAACTAACCAATTATATATTTATTGAGTTTTATTATTTGTTGGCGGGGTCTTGGCAGACCTGATGTGTCATTCATTATTAAACTGAATTTTTTTGAATGATAAGCTACAATATCAAAATTTTGGCTAATCTCATTATGCTGCATAAGCTAATGATGTGTCAACATATATAGCAATTTCCCTAAGGTATGTAGGTATTTTGCTTATGTGAGGAAACCTGTAGACACCGCCCTTGATGTTACTTTTTTCATTAATTTAAAATTTTTGTTTGTTTCTTTTAAAGAATTAATGTTTTGAAAGTGAGTCACTATCTATCATTCCATAAATTCTATAAGATTTTGGTGACTCTGATAGGTAGGATATGGGAGATATGCCTCATGAGATCACTGTGGAAAAAATTGTTCCAACTAAGTTGTTCCTTGAGTGAGTATTTGTCCTAGATCAAAGGATAAAAAGAGTAGTATTGTTTGTAAATCTTGCAATAAAACTATTTGTCAGAACAATTCAGTAGCAATTACTTATTGTAGAACGCACCAACCCAAAAAGTAATTTTTAACATCTAAGGTGTATAACATATAAGGTGTTATTTTCTTAAATGTTGTTTAATGCCTAAAGATTGATTGATTTATGAATAGGTAATAAATACCATTTAAGTAAACTAAAATATTTTTAGTTTTTTATAATCTAAATTGATTTTAGTAATTATTCAAAATTCTTGAATATAAATGCATTATATGCATGTGGATACTTCTAGACCCCATGCTTGACGAAACATTACCATAAATAGTGCATGTACAGAAAGGTTAAATGGATTTAAATGATTTTTAATTAATTTACTTCATTATGTACCTGGAGTTTTTAATTAAACTTTCTATTTTGGTATGGTAAAGTAAGGTAAGGTATGGTTAGGTTGTGTATGACTAAAAAACCAACATCTAGATTTAATAGTCCTGTCTGAAATATTCTTATATGATTTTCTGTCTTTGTCTGAGTATGAGTGTTTTTATCTTTGTGCGTGTCCATTGTACGCACAACACAGAGTATTCACACGTTTCACACTAATAGCCCCACCCTACTGTGGGGCTATGAGTGTGAAACGTTATGATTTTACAACAAATAATTAGGACCCGCATTATTCAAATTTATTTGTTTTACAGTCAAATCATCACAGAAAAATCAACTGTAAAAAGACCAAGAATAGATTGACAGACATCTAGCATGAAATACAGTTTATCCTGAATGATTTGGATATGGGCTACTATAGATAATTTAATATAAACTAATGTAGCAGGGAAGTACCACCGCTGCACTCACTTCTGCCGAGAACCAATTCTATTGTGTTTCGGTGGAAAGGTGCAGTTGCCGGCCACACTTACATGAGGCGACCACCAGCCTCCGGAGTAGCAGCGCAACTGCATACAACCTCAGACAAAAATTACCTACATATGCTTGCTTGAGGTTGTATGTAGATTTCCATGGGCTGCAGCAACCACTAAACATCATGATGTTTAGTGGTTGCTGCAGCCACAATTTGTTGTTGAGTAGCAGACAATACAGGATGCAGGCCACATGTGTTGTTTTGATCCATCTGACAGCGCTAATGTGAGCCACAAAAATAGTAAAAGTGAATCGATAAGTTGATCAGATAATGTGGAGTAATCAGGAGTTGACTGTACTTTATGAATTCTCTACCAGTCAACACAAGCTGATGGTGAGAATGACGGATTTAGAAATTTGGAGCTAGTAGACTATTTAATTTTGCACTTCTTTTTACCCTTTTGACCTCTGAAATTCTCTCGTTTCGACTTCTATTCTAGACTCTTTAAAATATGTTGTCTTTTAAATTTGTCAAACAAAAAAAATTGGGTGATATTTGCCATTTCCTAAATCTGCTGCTCTAGGTTTGAACCTACTCAGCCGTTTAGTAAATCCAGCACTCTGGTGAATTTTTAGTGGGTCTCAATGATAGCGGTACTTCTACATGAAAATAAGGAAAAACTGTCTGAAGGGTTTTTATGTCAATAACTAAGTATGTTGAATAAATAAGTGTCAGAGCCATATAAATGAACTTATTAAAGAAGACCCTGCAGGGCACTGCTAGTAAAGTTAACGAAAACAAATGGTACTGACCAATTACATCTGATATGTGCTGTTAAAAACAGTTCACCAACATGAATTGCACATTATTGTCACAAATATTTTTTTATAATGTAATTGAATTGGGTTGTTATGAATTTATTATCCAATTATAAAATGACCCAATTTGAGTAAGATATTACATGTTTATTTGTATAATTTGTCTAAGGGTCGAAATTTTTGTTCGAGATAAAATGGTACCAAAACATTCCGTTCGTTCGTTACTCTTGCTAGTTAGAATGAAGGACATACAAATAAGCAAAAGCTTATACCTAGAGAAAGTAGACACGTACGACGTACTAAGCAGATTTAACATGAAATTCTTCAAAAAAATAATGTTTTGACACGAATATGAAATATTCCATCACAGTTATATCGCCCACGAGCTTCGTCGTTACCTGTTATTGTGTCCTCTAATGACCAAACTACATAAATCTAAAAATATTGTGTGCACCATTCGTATGGCATCATTCCTTACGAAGACCACGATGTGTTGCACGGACACTGCATTTCACTTTTTGGGCACAAAAATAACAAACACAACTTATGATTCAAACACAACGTGCACTTTTTACAAATATTAAGAGATTTTTCCCGGATTTTAGGTCATATTGACTGACAGCTTACATCGAACACTTACAACACCCATAGGAATTGAACTTTAACTTTGCCACTTTCTCACCTGATCGAGATCATTTTCGACCGTTTTATATGGATTACTTATGTGACATAAATCACTGAAGGCCATTTAAAATTAAAAATTATTTCTTGCCACGGTACATACGAGCTACGAGGGCTAAGCCATTTTTTCAATGACCTACATGTGTATAAAAAATATAAAGCTATATCTCGCTTTGGTGTTGCTGTTAGCAAGAAAAAATATTGTCTTGTTTAAAGCTTTTGTGACTGTTTTAAATGATTAAATAATCAATAAACTCACTTTCAGATTAAAGTGGATCATTCTTGAAGTTTTAAGTTTGGATCCAGATTTTAATTTTTTAGTTTCCCGCGCATCCCAATATTTTCTTTTAATCCAAGACACGCCCCCACTTTTCCCATAGCTATATCTCTTTTTAACCTGAAAAGTTTGAAAGAGATAAAAGACGTGAAGTTGTCAATTTTGGCCAGGTGTTGACAAATATAAAATTATTTGACATTGTAGTTCTCAAAATTTACAAAAAATATTAAGTATTAAAAATCTTGTTTTTTATTTTATACTCACAGAAATACTAATTAAAAAAATGTACATACTAATTAAAATTTTATTAAAACATACATGAAGCTTGTTAGTGACATCTATTGGTATAAATGTAAAATAATTTATTTTTTCAGTAACGCGCCATCTCTTTAATAATATTAGAAACGATCGCTTTTGTTAGTGTCGCTAGATAGCAGTCTTACTGAGTTTGCAGATCTTACAGAATAATTTACTTACGTTAAATTTTTTTTTCGGGAAGTAAAAGAATAGCAACTTATCATGGAGGAGTTTTGGCGGGAAGTCGAAAAAGACATATTGTGCTCTTGTTTTATTTTTACTTTCTTGATGTATTTTTGAGTTATATCGGATAAATTTGATGGCATTTTGTTCGATTATAGGTTAATTATACCTAGTGCACGAGTGTTGTGAATTAAAATAACAGTGCGAAAATATTATGTTGTTTCGGTTTGCCTCCAAAATTCCATTGGTCACGTTCTGGTAAAGAAGCCATCGCTTTACTTGAATGTCTTACTGACTTCAGACTTGACCACAGAACACAATTACTCTAATTGACTGACTGATTACTGTCATTACTGACGACTAACTGACTTTATCTATTATTACTCGTCCAGTTTCACCGAAACTGGCAAAAACGTGATGCAAAAATTATACTTGACTGACGCTGCCATATGCAAAGTTTGCGATGCCTTATCATGGAAAGTAGACCAAACCAGGTACAGTGTACTATGTACGGTCTATGTATGTTCTCTACTAATCTACTATCCTATCTACATAATCTATTTTTTCAACCTAACAGAAATGCGAGGTAAGAAGGTACCGTACCTAGGTCACAGAATACATTGTTTAATACATACAGGCATAGGTGAAGAATATATAATTATTATGGTTGGACTGGACTTTGCTAATAGAACATCAATTGCTTGAGCTTGATGTTAGTTAGAATACTGGATGTAGGTACTCGTACCTACAATTCCTGCATACTTTATGCAAAAACTGACGTTGGCTGACATACTTCTATTAAGGTCCGAAACA
Organism: Pyrgus malvae; assembly: GCA_911387765.1. Taxonomy (NCBI): domain Eukaryota; kingdom Metazoa; phylum Arthropoda; class Insecta; order Lepidoptera; family Hesperiidae; genus Pyrgus; species Pyrgus malvae. Next base: position 12,485,734 of record OU426969.1, read on the forward strand.
AGCCAATTTGGGACACCAATTTGGGGGGAACCAATGTTTTGTGAACCTCCCCCCCCCCCAAATTTAAGCTTCCGGAATTATGAGCGGTGAGAGTGGGAGCTTAATCCATCCAGCCAGCAGCCCCGGGAAGGACGGCGGTGTGTGCATAGAGCACATCTGCTCTCCCAAAGACGGGCCCGTTCCATTGGAGATCCCAGAGTCCCCTTAAACGCAGAGGCAAGCCACTCAGGAGGTTTTAGTGCGGCACAAATCCCACATAACCCGGCATCGTCTTTTTGAATTTCTCTTAATATAATGTGCCGGGGTACCTTTTTCCCTTTTGAAGGTCCCCCCCCCTGCCCCGATACCAAAGAAGGATACTAAAAAAGGGTATGTACTTAGGTAAATAACATTTCTCAAACATTTTCTGTAACGATTGCATCAAAACGTAAGTAATCAACTAATCAAAGACGTTTATCGTATTATGGATTCTCATTGTGTATCTTCTTACTGTATTTACTTGAAACTTTATACTTATTTTATTTATTACGCTAATAACATAGTTTAAGATACCTTCAAATGCTTCAAATGATATTCTATGTTAAAAGTCACTAGTTAAATCTGACTTGACTATCTATAGGCAAACAGAATTAGTATATCCACAATCCAAGTGTGCGATTGTGTAGTTTTTTTTTAAAATTCTGATGGAAAAGTTGAGGATATTCTAAGGTTGAGGAGACTAAGCTGGTAGCGTCTTGTGCCACAGTAGTGAACCAGAGATTTGTTGGAGAACTTGCATGGTAAAAAAAGACAGTTAATTTTTTTGGTAGAAAAAAATAATTGTAAACAAAGAAAAAGTCATAAATCATTTGCGCAAAACATATTTGCCTTCAATCATGATTACGAATAAAACCCCGCTGGAAAACTACCGTATTTAATACAGTCCTCATAATAATAAGCAGACGTCATTAGCAATTATTATACCTCCACCGTTCTATTGAATAGACAAATTGGATAATGGTTAACAAAACAACACAGCAGGTGGCGCCCCGCGTCGACGTCAGGACCAGGTGACGTTTGGCTGTCATGGCGGCCACTTGGCGGGAAAGTTTGACAGCAACGTTCGGTAAAGTGCGATCAGTTGCAGATTCTTTTGTTGATTGAATTATTATTTTGCTTTCGCTTATTTTGTTGGATGAATCTTTATAGTTGAATAATATTGTTACATACAATGTTAGATAAATGCTGTTTATTTGCGTATTGACGAGTCGGACGTTTAAAAAACCGTTCATATAGTGACTATAAAGCTTAAAATTTCATATTTCTTGAATTATTGGTAAATCTGATCTTACAGGTACCTAATCATCAAAAATAAATGATTTAAATGTCTGAATTTTATTTAAATTGAAGGCGCCTAGTATTTCGTAGCAGGTATGTAAGATTGGCTACCTATCTTACATATTTGCGTCCCACTGGTGGGAATGGGTCTCTCTCCCCATCGGGTTAGTGTAGATGCGGGTTAGTGACTTAGAATAGGTAATTACAATTACATTATAGAAACCAAGTTCGCGCGCCCAAATTGAAGCATGTTGATTGGTTCAATTAATGGCACCAAACGAAGACTTACAGAGCAGGGAAGAAAATATAATCCTACCTTCATGGTAAGCCTAAAAACAAAAGAAATCTAATAAAATAACTTTTCACAGTGTTTTCAATATTTTATTATATAGTTAATTTGGTCAAAATAAAAATATTTTGTTTGTCAGATGTGACAGCTGTAGGAATCTATTTTTTTTTTCAATTATGGCATCGCAAACTCTGTGCATACTGCTAGCGTCAAGTATAATTTTTTGCATCCATTTTTTGCCACTTGCCAGTTTCAATGAAACTGGACGAAGTAATAACACTAGTACTAGTAACAAAGTCAGTAAGTCGTCAGTAATCAGTCAGTCTAGTCAGTCTAACATTCAAGTAAAGCGATGGCTACTTTACTAGAACGTGTCCAATGGAATTTTGGAGGCAAGCAGAAAAAACATATTTTAGCACTGTTATTCTATTTCACAAACACTCGTGCACTGTAATTAACCTATATCAAACAAAATGCCATCAAATTTATCCGATATAACTCAAAAATACACCAAGAAAATGAAAATAAAACAAGAGCACAATTATGTCTTTTTCGACTTCTCGCCAAAACTCGGAATCTATTTAGTGCTTCAATTTTGACAGCGCGCTTGTATGAAGACTGACGTTCTTAACATTATTATTCTAAGGTTAGTGACCAAGTTTGATGTTTTTATACCGACCTCCGTCGAGGTTTGCAGTGATCACACCGTTTCACATTCGACTGCTCCTGTTTTGCTTAATCACTTGTAGTTGACGCCACATAGCATAGTACTTTAATATACCTAAGTAGTTCAAAATTACATCCCGATAATTTGGAAGTTACTGAACAGATAGTCATACCTACAGTTGTTCAGAGCACAAAGGGCGTCCGACTGGACGAGCATTACTGCAATCTGCAATGTATAAGACGTTCATTCGATTGTCAAATTCAGTTACTGTTCACTGTTTATTCATAGAAACAGACGCTAGGAGGAGACACTAGAACGTGCTATGTTCTAGATATAATATTCAAAGGTGCCAAATTAAAATACTACAGAACTCCCTAGACTATTAAAATCTTCACACAGTCACACTTATGATTATCAAGGCAATTAAGGGAAGTGAATGATTTTAATTTATTAAAGTTAATTTGGTTGTACGGCAGGTAGTAGAAATTTGCGAAAATAGCATAGGTAGTAAGTACCTATTAGGTAGTGATTTTGTAAACGAATGTAGAACCCATCGATCATAAAGGACACAACATCATTCATACACCTCAAATAGAGCATCTAGTTCCATACTTACTTACAAAATTTTTTGTTCACAGAACAATTAGCAATAGAACGTTCTTAAAGTTTCAATCCACCAAGGGTTTGTTTACTTAGGTTGAAAATGAAAATTAGGTGATAAATAAGTCTTATTAAACCCCAAATCTCCGTGCTGAATTTCAAACTCAACATACAGCATTACTCAAAACATCAGGTAGGTCGTATCGCGCGTTCCCCGTGGACCAACTGCTGGACCAACTAGTTGGACCACGGGGATTTTTTCCCCCTGGACCAACTACTCGGTGGTCCAACTAAAATCGTTCCCGTTAGTACAACTAAACAAAAGTCAATCGTAAAAATTGACGAAAGGTTATCATAATATGGAATGGTTTTAGTGTTAGACCTATCAGGTAAATGGATATTCAAATCAGTACGGAAAGAGAAATGTTTTTATGTTTATAGGACGGAACTATAATATTACAGACATCATATAGAGCAAGTAAGTACGTAGTTCCATACTTAGGTAAGTACTTCCCATTTTTGCACAGAACAAAAATGGACTTGCAGTAGAATTTCCTTATTTGGATCCACAGGAAAACTTATTTACTCAGGTTGAAATTGAGTTGTAGGTACCTAATAGTAAGTCCCTGTAGCTTCGGGATTAGCCCCTGCCTGATCGTAAGAGGCTGCGGAACTGCTCTCCTGAGGATGGGCCCGTTCTGGTGCGCTGCGCGTGGAGGATACCGATGCGTTTCACTAGAGATCCCGCAGTCCTCCCCAAGCGCAGAGGCAGGCCACCGAGGGGGTTTTAGAGTGGTACAAATCCCACATAACGCGGTATCCTCACCCAAGGTGGCGGGTAACTTTTTAAGGTCCCCTCCCGATACAAAAAGGGTACCTAAGAGTACTATTCCTAGTAAACTCTGGCACTGAATTTTAAACTTAATCTTAGCTTGTCCGATTTTTCACTCTTAATTGCTAGTTTTCCTACCTACCATTATCAGGTCCGCATTTAGGTAGTTAGACAGTATTTACCATTTGTACCTACAAATGGTAAATACTAATAATAGTTCTACCACCTGTAGAACTATTTATTATGGTTCGCCCGGGGAAGTAGCACCGCAGCACCCACTTCTGCCGTGAACCAATTCTATTGTGTTTCGGTGGAAAGGTGCAGTTGCTGGCCACACTTACATGAGGCGACCACCATTCTCCAGAGTAGCAGCGCAACTGCATACGACCTCAGACAAGACTTACCTATGCTTGCTGAGGTTGTATGTAGATGTCCATGGGCTGCAGCGACCACTTAACACCACGTGGCCTGCATGCTCGTCTGCTACTCCATTCAAATAAAAAAAAGTTCGGACAGTATTTACCACTGAGCTGATATATTGCAGAGCACAAAGGGCGTCCGGTTGGACGAGCACTACTGCACTGTACCTGCGATAGTCATGTTCATTCGATTGCCAAATTCAGTTACTGTTCATTGTGAATACATAGGTACATAGGGACAGGAGGCATAGCTGAGACGGAGTATTAGAACATGTAGCAACGTCCTACGTCTACCTTAATAAAATATTCAATGGTGTTAAAATATATTATGCACTATCTGTCTAGGCACACTTAAGAAAAACCTAAATGCATCCACTGCGGGGAACCACATCCTGAAAATTACAGAGGATGTAGGTATAGCAGGCGCGGTCGCAGCCTTCAATTTTGGGGGGTCACTAAGAAATTTGGAGGAAGAGGTGTCCCAAATTGGCTTGTTTCGCCTTCCATCTACGCATGGCTGATGGATTTTCGGGGGATTTTCATGTTCATGTCCCCTGTGACTGCGCCTGATGTATAGTAGCCAAAGAAAAGCAAAAAATCAAAAGTAAGAACTCGAAGACACCTGTCAAGCCTCAAGAAATACAAAAGGCTAATGGTCAGGATGACAAGAGCAGTCAAGTACCTAACTACCCAGCTTGCAACAAAACGTGTCACATATGCACACATGGTGTCTAAAAATTGCGCAACGAAATACAATACTTCTCAAACAGGCACAATGAATGAAAAGATGGGTAAATTAAATTTTAAACTTATGTCATCTTTTGATGAACAAAACTTGATGTTAGGACTGGCTGGTATACTGGCTCTACATGTCATTGTCATCTGATTTCTTTTTTACAGATTAAGCCGTTCTCGTATTGGCAATATTTATCATGCAGATGTTATTTGCAACTCCGTGTATCTTATGATACTCGTATAGTATGTAATTAATTAACGTTTAAATAAAGTTTCACATTCATAGCCCTACAGTAAGGTATATATACCCTGTGTGGTGGGTGCCATGGACTGGACACACACAGAGACAGAAACACAATCACCCAGAACGAGAACAGAAATTTAAACTTATCATTCAAATTTCTGTTTCGCCGGGAATCGAACCCGGGACCCTCCGATCGGCAGTCCGGCATGGTAACCATTACGCCACGCGGGTCGTCATTAGGTTTAGATATAGGTATGTGTTTACGAACAAAGTACCCAGTTCCTATAGACATACAGAAATTAGGCTATATTCCGCCAGACAGACCCGCACCGAGTAGAACGAGTACTACAGATAGGTATAATTGCTCAAAGAGCAGTTGGTTTGCGTTGTTTCCACAAAGGGCTGTCCAGTTGGGCACACACTGTCTGTGTAATGAACACAAACAACGATTCATTTAATTGTTTGTTTGTTTTATACAGGAACTACCTTCAAACGAAATATTAAAAGGGAAACTAGGTAATGTACCTTTTTTTGGTATCGGGGGGGAGGGGGAACCTTCAAGAGGTACCCAGCACCTTTTAAGAGGATACCGGGTTATGTGGGATTTGAACGTACTAAATCCCCCTCGGTGGCCTGCCTCTGCGCTTGGGAAGACTCCGGGATCTCCATTGGAACGCACCGGTGTCTTCCACGCGCGGCGCCCCTGATCTTCGGGAGAGCAGATAATGCTCTTCTGCATCTTCAGGTGTTCACCCCCCCCCCTTTAGTCGCCTCTTACGATCAGGCAGGGGATACCGTAGCTCTATTCTTAATCCCTAAGCTACAGGGACTTAGGTAATGTAAGTACCTACCGTTTATCCGGAATTATTGCGGGGCCGGTAATAGCAAAAATTTCGGTGTATAATGGGTACCTAATAAAAAAAATGTAAAATCAAAAAGCTATTGTAGCTTAATAGAGCTACCCTTCTATTTCTATTAAGTATTACTTACTACCCATATCGTTATCCCTTTTTAACACGCTTATACTTATTAGCTTCACCTGTATGGTTGTGAGCTTGTTAGTAACTGTTACTTGTTTGTTACTCTCATTTGGACTCGATTTTGACCCACTTTAAACGGACAGATTTAATTCAAACTTTGGATACTTATCAAGAATCGGTGGCATAATTTCATGAGTTTATCTAGGTAATTCCTGAACAATAAATCGAATTAAAAATAAATATAGTTTAAAAAACACACTTCTGAAACACATCAAACTAAAAAAGTAAAAAATAATCCTTAATATAAGCAGAAAATAATAATGAACAAAAAGTAGGTGCCTATTATTGTGAAAAAAGGGCTCTGTCATACTGTGCCATACGATGAGAAGCCAGACGGACAGACAGACGAAGTAAGGCTTAGTAATAGGGTCCCGTTGGCATCCTTCGTGGACTGGGAACCCTAATAAATGTTAGGTTTAAGTATTGTTGGTTATCGCCACCACTCGGCTATCGCTATTGCTTAAGGAAGGATTAATTATTATTCTCCAAAAATAAATTGTACGTAAGTCGGCACAGATTTTTATTTTTTTTATCTCCGTCTGCTCATTTAAAAACATTCAATTTAGAAGTTTGTATTACAATAAGTAAGTTCCCAAACCAACATCAATACTATAACGATATCCGTAATACCAACCATAGACAATAACCAAAATCCGCGCTCGCTAGAATGAAAAACAAAAGAAAATTCAAATAAAGAAATCAATCGCAATCGAATCAAGAATTCGTCTACCGCGAGTTGAAGTAGGATAGTGTTATGCTAAAAGTTTCGAGTTAGAAAGGGAGCCGTATAGCGTTAATCCTATTGGCTTATACCGGGCGACGTTTGCCACGATTGGTCGCTGTGCTTTATTGAACTGTCACTGAAGACCGCGGTTTAGGGGTAGCGGTAATTTGGGGGCAAACGGGGTGAAGGGGGGTTTGGGGATGGGGTCTGGGGAGAAAAGCCGTTTCACAGAACGGAGTTTGGCGATTGACTTGTGGGTAGTTTTTGGGGTTCCTCGGAGGATTGAAAAGGATTTTTCGTATTCAATTGAATTGTCTGCCTCTATCGTCTTTGGGTTGCTAGCTGAATTTGTAAATAGATTTTGCAGATTCAACAACTAGAGTTTTTACTTTTTAGTAACTTAGATAGATATTTTATTTAGTTTAAGGAGTCTAGACGCTTCATTGTTTTAAATTAGTGTAGAAAGGCAAGTTGAAGAATATTGAGTATTTAGATTCTTAGTAAAGTTCAGTTAAAAACGATGAAAAATAATGTTTTTAATTTATTCATTTACAATATTGTCTTTATTTAAATTATATTATTAATTATTTAATAATTACTATTAATAAGTATTATTCTCATTTTAATCTCAAGATTATTTAAGAACGAGAAGTGTCCATGTAAATACTAATTAAATAAGATTAAGTATTAAGTACCTGGACGACCGAGCGTTGCTCGGATAAAAACAATTTATTTTCTTGGTTTAGTTTTAAACGAAACACTGATTTGCTTACTGTTACTTAACAACGCCATCTGAAATAGCTCCTAATAAAAATAGTTATTTTCATAAAAATAAAAAATACACAATATGGTTTTGATTGAGGTTTGAACCCGGGTCTCTAGTTCCGCAGTCAACACACGCAACCATTCGACCACGAAAGCTTTAATTCAATGGACGAAATTTTCATAGAGCTCTTTCAAACTGACATTGTCATTTCTTTGAACGTCGGATTGGCGTATGGTAATAGGGGAGCCCAAGAAGGGATTTACGGATTTACTCGAGCGCGTCAGATTAATATATGGGGTACACCTTGCATCCTGTTCAGTGCTGCCACGATATAAAAAGACCTTCTATGTAGGTACAGTTTTTTTTTCTTACTTCTGGATGTCAAAGTGGTCAGATTAGAAAACCCCGTTACCGTTGAGCCATGAATTTTAAATAATAAAAATTCGAACTTTTCAAGAGTTTGCCAAAATGCCGTTTTTTATTTCGCTGTTATACGTCGTCGTCATCGTCAAAGGTATACATTCATACTAAAATCTTCAGATTACTGAAATATGACTTACCATGCATTTAAGTTACTGAAATATGACTTAGCATGCATTTAATTTATTCTACTATTTTACCTGGACCTTTCGTTTAAAATTTTTGAAAACCTATAGGCGCTCTCTCCACCGGTTAAACGCAAAACGTCATGAAGTATAATAATATTAAATAATATAATATTTTAATCTTACTACCACCCAACCTATAAAAAGCACAAGGTCCTGATGGCGCTTGAGGAAATCCACAATGAGCCTTGTGGGCTCCCAGTTTGACAGCGTTTACACCACAATATTATTAATACTCTCCAATAGATGTCAGGAAGAGTCGTATTTTTCAGTTTATATTTAAATTGATTTTCATTGAAAATATTTTTATACAGCTAAAAATTTCCATCAATAAAAATTTTGTGGATCGATTTATCATCCCCGAAACCAGGGACTAAATTTCATCAAAATCTTTGGAGCCGTTTCCGAGATTCAAAAAATATATTTAGATACATACAAGAATTGCTCGTTTAAAGGTATTAGATAAATAATATAATATTTTAATCTTACTACCACCCAACCTATAAAAAGCACAAGGTCCTGATGGCGCTTGAGGAAATCCACAATGAGCCTTGTGGGCTCCCAGTTTGACAGCGTTTACACCACAATATTATTAATACTCTCCAATACTGCCCCCGATAATTAAAAAGACGTATCTAACAAAAAGTAAAAACGGAGAAATAAATGTTTTAACGAATGAAACGGGAAATCGTTTGCTGTCTTCGAGTGAATTAAAATATTTACATACTGGAAGTTGAAAATAATGCCCACAAAATAAGGCTTTAACTTGGTTTAGTAATAATATGAATTTATTAAATTATTATAATAAAAATAATGAAAAAACAGATTCATCTTAGCATAAAAAATAAAGAAAAATATTACATACTTAATTGAATAGGCGTAAATGGCTAGATGCGTCCTTTAAATTTCAAACACTTTTGGCTGTACTTTTATCTAGTATATGATTGTAACAGAAATGGGCGCATGTAGGTATATACGCCTTTTTTCTTAAGAATTAGAAAGTATGTAGATAACCCTTGGCTTAGATAAAATGTTTTTAAAATTATTTAATAATCCTTTTGTCTAAGCTAGTATATCTGAAATACAGTAGGTTCGTGGTTATCTTATTTTAATAAATTATTATTATTTGTAAATGAAACACTATTTGTTAAAGTAAAGTATTTATTTTAAAATCTTTTGACCCACATAAACAAAAATTAAAAAATTAAATTGACGACCCGTGTGGCGCAAAGGTTACCATGCCAGACTGCTGATTGGAGGGTCCCAAGGTCGATTCCCGGCGAGGCAGAAATTGAAATGATGAGTTTTAATTTCTGTACTTGGTCTGGGTGTTAGTGTTTCTGTCTTTGTGTGTGTCCATGGTACCCACGACACAGGGAATCCTAGTGTAGGGCTATGAGTGTGTAGCGTTATTTTAAATTTCAAATTTTATTACTATCCATAGCACAGTAAATTATAATGAAAATCAGAACTATGTTATTATTAACTTGAGCAAAGTTCAGCTTAATCAGTCTTATTATATAGATATAGATCTGTTATAATTATCTCTTATATCTTTATTGTTACAAACCGTCTTAAAAAAATAACATTCTTTGACTAATAATCATATAAAACTCTCTTCTCTTCATGGCTTATTTGGTAAGGGTATTGGTCGATAATTAAGGGGCCGTATACGAAATTTTGCTGATTTCGTTGATTTACCTGATTTAACACATGAGATTTAGCAGTTAAATTACAGTATCTCCATAAGTTTTCTTGCACATTTCATTAATAATCGAATACATTAACCACTTTTTTAGCTTGCGTCAAGAATTATAATGCGAGATTTAGGTTATTTTAAAAGATTTTTAATGCCAAATTTTCATTATTAATTTGATTTATTTTTCAGAAAACGGATTGATTATGAACTATATTAATGTAAAATAAATTTTATGAAAGATTGTTTCAGTTATCTGAAATCAAATGCAATTTCAGACCCATTTTATCTCAAAATTGACTAAGTTCAATGTTTATTAATAATATTTTATTTGTTTTTTAATAATATTTTTGTATGAGAGTGGCAAAAAGTGGCTCATACACTATGTATTTGATTTTTACAGCAATACATGGCGTTTTTTCCAGAAATATGTGATATTCTATACCTATTACAGTAAAATTTACAAAACTATCACCGGCTTCAGGTCTATTAAGCAAAATAACGAAATAAAAATTAAAAAGTGGCTCATTTAATAGTTTATTATTGAAATGATCAGTCATATTGTGCAATAAATTTTATGGAAATACTGTATTTTAACTGCAAAATCTCCTGTGTAAAATAGCTAAATCAGCGAAATCGGCAAAATTTCGTATACATACGGACTCCTAAGGGATACCGTGAAATTAGCTCCAGGTATTTTCTACAGCAGTACTATTTGTTCTTTCCGTACTTGTGGAAGCTAAAGCAAGCTTTTAGTAAGTAACTAAAGCATCGACCTTTTTCATTTTAGTTTTAACTGTAACAACAGTTAATAGTGTAAGAATGCACTAAAAAGCGTTATAAAGCACGTTAAGTGTTTGCAAGTGATATAACGTACATCAAACTTTACTTTTATTAAACGAAAATCAACAACCTAATCGGGCGCAACTGACAGAAACTAGTCAGGTGCCGTACTAAACATCCCCCTTCCGACCCTCGCTTGATTCACAATTCTAGAAA